>JACCIE010000028.1:1289232-2578464 GCA_018906755.1 Sycophaga agraensis
GTTTTTAAACTGACTCGAACGACACACGAGATCTACATCGAGGGATATACCTTTCCTTTGAAATCCAGCCTCTCTGTTTTCCCTATCGTTATCTTCATTTTTTCTTCTATTTGCCGCGCACTTTCTTTTCGAGCGGAAATAAATATTTATTTCGCGAAAGGAGCTACCAGCTACGGCTTCCTCCAATCGTATTTTCTTTTTATTCCTTCGTTGTTTTATTTACGTTCGAAGATACTTAAATAATACGTTTATTGCTTTATCTCTGAGAAAATATGACTGGCATTGTTATATAATTCGATTATGGAACAAGTTGTGTAGAGCGTACAAAGTTTACTCTGCGCAAGAGAATTAATATTCAACTAACCGTGAAATTTTAATGATCTCCCGCGCAAGATCTATTTCGGTCTTGTTAGTACAATTTCGCCAGGATTCTTGTAGCATTTGGTGTCGCGGGCCGCGAGTCGGGGTGCAGGTGATCAGACGAGAGGTTCGCATCGAGGGATGTAGGTAGGCTCGGGGCGGCTCGGCCGAGCTTGGCGGCTGCCACGGAAAGAAGGCGAGGCCGGTGGCGGATGCGGGTGGGGGCAAACGATCCGGAGTCTGGGGCCCCAACGCCCCGGCGAGCTTGCGCCGCACCGGCTCGCGCTCGAGCGCCCGCTTGGCTAAAGTGCACCGGGCGGGGGGCGGGGCAAGACGAGGCATAAAGCGGCGCCTCGCGGCTCGTAATACTCGCGGGCGGTGTTTGCGAGGGCGGCCCGGGGCGTAGGCAAATGTCGCGCGCCGCGGACGCAGACGCGCAAACACCCGCAGCGCGTGCACAAACGCGCCTCGCCTAGTGACGAGGGAGATTCCGCGAGGCGGCGGCCCGGCCCGTTTGCCCTGCTCCTTTAGTCACCTCGGCGTCCCGAGCCGCCACCCGCGCGATAGCCGCCCTTCTTTCCCCGGGCTTCAGCCCCGGGAGCCTCCAGCAGCGCACCCGGTTACAAGAGCTTTATGCGCGGGGCCCATCGGCTTCCGTCCCGAATATAGGAGGATGCCTGGTCGTTCGGGAGGCTGGATTCCCGAGAGCCAGCCGATAACTGGACCGTTCGCCGCGAAGCGGCAAGTTAGGCGGCGGAGCTTCCGCGAAGGAGGGAGCGAGGGCACCGGAGCACCGCGCCGGCGATAAAAGCCCGAATTCCAGGGAGCGCTCCATCGGCCCCGTAATCCGGGGCGCGTCGCGCGCCGCTCCCCTCCGCGGCCGTAAACAATGCGCGCGGGCGCATTAGTCGCGCCCGGGCGGAATTGCGCGCCCGCGACTTTGCGCCACCTCGCGCTCAGTGCGACCAGCGAGAAACGCCGGCAGGGCGCTCCGATCCGCGCGTTCGCCCCGGCGGCCCGCGCGCCTAATTGCGCGTGTCGCCTAACTACGCGGAGGGGCGCGAGGCATCCGAAAAGCTTCCGAAGAAAAAAAGCCGGCGAGTGTTCCCGGGAGTCGACTCGTCAAAAAGCCGGGGGATTTTAATCACGGGCGAGTCGGCCCTCGCCGCTCGCCGCTCGTTAACGTTAATAAGAGCGCCGCGAGTAAGGGGAGCGCCCTTAGACGTCGCCGGGACGAGCCTTAACGACGCGGCCCTCGACGATAGATCGGCCGCCCCAGTCGGCGTAATAAACGCGGATCCGGCCGCGCGTTTGATCTCGGCTCGCGTGACGCCGCGAGGCCCCCGCGCGCAAAAATCCGAGGGCCGCGCGCCCATAGCGGCGGATGCGCCTATAATTACCGGCTGGATCGCGCGGGCTTCCTTTCGTAGGCCAGTCCCTGGGCTTTGGGGGCGGGGGTAGCTGCCGGGGGGGCCGGCCCCGGGGCCCGTGTAATTGCTTGTTGTGCGCGCCCGCGACTCACGCCGCTGTCACGCGGATCATATTTGCCGGCGCGCTCGCGTCCCGCCGAGCGTGCAAACAACTTTTTATCCGCGTGCGCACTTAGCGCCGGACGCGAGAGATCTGTTTCGGCCGAGGAGAAAAACGAATCGCGCAGGCGAGATCCCCCGATTACAGCAATTAAGTACTCAGACTTGACGCCCTACCTTCTTTCGGACCGCGCATTTATCAATTAAAAAACCTGTTTTTTATCAATGTGCATTTTTTAAACCTAACTTGTTAAGTAGTTTATCTCTTGTTATAGTGTTAAATGTCCATGGAAATAGAATCAAAGCCTTGCAATAATAATCAGGTATAAATATAAATAACGTGCTAATCACCAATGGACAGTTAATTGTTACCACAGCAGTATCTTGAATAATTGACTTGGCTAAAATTAATTGTTACACAGGAAATTGGAAATTCGTTGCTCTCTAATATGCCTTGTCATTGATTTAGAATCCATTAAACATGTAATTATACCGCTGTTCCTGTATATAGGGACACATTTGTTTCATTAAACTATTGCAGAGCAGTGATTAGTGTGCTCTATAATCGACGTTTCACTGGTTACTAGTATTTGTAATAAGGAAATAGTTAATGTGCTTTTCTTAATTATTTTACGTTATCAAGGTTATAATGCGTATGCAACATAAAACTTACAATAAAAATATGAGGTGCATTTTTACGGTTATAAAACAAGTATTTCATTGCAATGTTATTTTGAAACTGGATCTCTGAACCGTTTCCTGACATTTGCAAATTACTGCCGTGTCCACAGTTTCATTTTAAAGACTTTTATTCAGTCGACCTCGTATATTTAGTTCATTTTGTGAATGTAATATGTATCCGGATAATATCCAGATAAGAAAAGCGAGAGATTTGGATATTGCCGATGGCCGGTCTACCGTTCAAGTGTGTAATCGTTAAATCGATAGGCTGTTACAATAATCTCGAGCCGTCGAAATTCTGACAAAATAAAGCAAAACAAATGGGTCTCTCGGTTCTGCACTGCTTCTCCTGTTTCAGTGTGGGAAAGCCGGCCGAGTATACGTGTGCCTTTGTAGGGCCATTAGGCGCACCCGATACAACCTAATTAACGCGGCGCGGCGCCGGCGGCGGCGCTCCAGCGGCGACAGCTATTATTTTCACCGGATCGTACGTAGGAGGCCAATGTAATTATATACTCATTCGCGCTTTTGATGCGGCTTTAATCCAATTGGCTCGGGGCCGGGCGTTTTCAGGGGGAAATGGGGACTTTGCTCGGGAGCGCGGACCCTCGGCCAGTAACGATCGACGGGAGCTAATCGGGCGATTGCACGGGCGGAGCGCGGGCGGCGGGAAAAAAGTGCGCCACTCGGGCGGTTCGGGCGAAAGGATAAGGCCGCGGCGCACACTTCAATCGAGCGTTAAATCAGTGCGAGGGGCCGAGGGGCCGCGCGGCCGGCGCAGCTGCGGCTTGCGGCTCTTTGCGCCGAGCTCAAGCTGCAGGGCTTCCGGCGGCGATTCCCACCGCGTCGGAGCTGCACCCGCGGCGCCCGGCCGATAACTTCCTCGTCGGCTTCCACCCACGTCGGGGCGGCCGTCGGTGGGCGGGTTCGACAGGTGCGCCGCTGCCCGCTGCCCGCTGCCCGCTGCCCGGCCGACAGTTGTTGCGCCCGATCGCCGCAAGTACTCGGCCCAAGTGCCCTCATCGCCGGCTAACCTACCGCCCGCTGTGGCGCGCCACCCCCGACTCTCTCTCTCTCTCTCGAGTTAAGTAACGCGCGATTTTTTCTCTGCGCCTCCGGCAACCTTGGCCGGATTACCAGACCGCTCCAACGATTCTCTCGATTTAACCGATTTTCATGGTAGGAAATTGACCAGGTTTTTACGGCTATCGTCTTCATCAAATTAAACTTTAAATTCACAAATTTAATTTCGGCAAAGAACCAACTTCTCCAAATATCGTTATGTTACAATGAAACGTAAGTCCTAAGAGCCTGCGCGTCTTTGTAGATGTTTCAATTTTTATTTAAATTATAAAGAATAGAATGTGAACAAGCTAGCCAAACCAATGACACTAGCTGCAAACTAATACCAACCTGTTCATATCCTGCCTCTTAGAATTATTGTATGAAAAACAAGCAGACTCTTATCGCGGGTGCACTGGTTTTTTTTTCGTTTACCTACAAGTATTCCAAGAGGCGCAGGAAACTCGGTATTGCACGCTTGCGACTTTTAGGCACGCCTTGAAAATCGAAAAGAGCCGAAAGCAAAGCCGTACACACGTTCCCACGGGTCTCGCGAAAATGGACGTGGACGGCTCGGGCTGCTCAAATCCGCCGGGGGCTCAAGGCCCGGTCGACGAGTTAATCTCGGAAAAACGGAGGCCCGGCCGAGGGAATAGCGGGCCCGCGCCGTAATGAAATTCGTCGTTTTTCGTGGGGGCGCGCGAGCGGCGGACCGATGGCGATTGGTTTCGCGGCCCGAGCCACGGCGATCGATCTGCTCCCGGGCGGGCTAATTTATGGCCCCGCTTGTAGGTCCGCGGCCCCCTCCCCCCCCCACCGCCCCTTTTTGTCCCCGCGCGCCCCGAGGATAAAACGATCGCGATCCGTTTCCAAGTTTAAATCGAGTCGGGGCTGATTGAGAAGAGGATTGAGACTCGGCCGCGCCTTCTTCTTGCTTTATTTGGCCGAGCCCGGGGATTTTTTACCTGGGAAGCGTGCGCCAGGCGGCGGACTCTCCCGCGCGCACGGACGAGTTTATCGGGCCGCTTCCTCGCGGGTAGTCGCAGATTACTCGCGGCTTAGAATAGTCAGTCGGATTATATGCGTATAGACAGAGAGGGAATCGGTAATTGTCCGAGATAAGCGCGCAATCCGTTCGTACACATTGCGTGTATGTATGATTAATGTTTTCGCGTCTATTGATGTATTATTGGGCGGAAGATTGACCCGCCACAAAGAGACATCGTACGCGAGGCTTTAAAGCGGGACCTTTTTATCCGATGAGGTAACCTCGTTTCAATTCCGTTGGCAGTACTTGGCCGTCTCGCGCCTATACAACAGAGTAAGCGGATAGTATAAATTTATCGACTGACTCAGTTGCTGAAATTATGCACGCTTACATACAAAGTTCTCAAAGGTCCGGCTTTTACTCGTCATCGCGGCTCACGGTGAATAACCTCGCATAAAGAGAGGCCAATTTTTGAGGCGGCCCGAGATATCGGAGCGGGGGGAGGGGCCGCTTTGAGCGGGCGCGAGGCTCCGGGGCCGGGTCGCCATGGAGGCAGACGCGTGAAAAGCGTCATTAAACGAGGCCCGGCAAAAAGTGGCCTCTCATCCGCCGCGCCGGCCGAAAAGGCGGAGCTCCGAGGCGCAGGTTATAAACCCGCGGCGGCAGCTGCGGTCGGCCGGCGATCGAAGGGCCCGACGCCTGGTTACACGCGCATTAGCGCGGCTTAATGGCCGGGGCCCGCGCGGCGTCGCCCCCAAATTGGGCCCTATCGCGGCGCGCCCCCCTTTTTTTTTCACTCCCGTAGGCGGTTTATATGGCCGGGGCCGGGGCCGAGGCCGGGGCCCTTCCCTCCCGGCCCCGGCCTTATTTGCCCTCGGTAAGGAGACGGGCCGCCGGCCAGTTTTATTTGCCGTTGAAAATTGCCTCCTTCGCTTCTACTACTGTTTGGGCCGCTAGGGCGCGGCTCGTTTGCCTCGTAAACACCTAATATATCTCGAGATAACGAGGACGGCTGCGCACCGCTAGACCCATTTGAGGGATACTGCCCTGCTTCGCGGCCCCCGGGTTTATTTGCCGCGGCAAATGACGCGCGCGGGGATTACCGGCCTATCGCGCTACCCGCCCACGGCTTTGGAAAAGTTCGCCCTGCTTCGCACACTAGCCAATTCCTCGCGCGATTCCTCGGGGAGCCTTAAGGCGGTTTACTTCCCACATATATAACTCTTCATCAAACTGTATCTGTGGAAAACACATTAATACGGAGCGCGTTGGGTATACAGATAAAACAAATGGTGCCCACCTTTGCGTCAACAGATACATAAGTAGTTTTCGTGCGCAGCCTATCAAGAGTAAATTGCCATTGTTTCAGAATCAAATGATAAAAGTTTACCAATTTACGATACAATGTTTGGCTTATGGTTTTAAATGGCATGTTTACATTGAAGGCAATGGGAGTTTCTTGTGTAACATACAAGAGAGAAAATAAGGAAAATTAGGAATAACATACAAGAATACATCAGGTTGGCGTAGCAAAAGAACGATGATAATTTCGGTAGGTTTAACACAACCGGATCTACTAGTCATTAGTAATAAAGTATACGATGAATCTCATATATCAATGTCAATAGCGGTCGTATACACAGAAAGTTTTTGAATGATTGTTGAATGATTAGTTTTCGGAGGGAAGTGCCTTAATTAAAAGAGCCGGGAGCGCGGGTCGGGCGGCCGAGTCTTAAAACACGTGAGTGCGCAGTTTTTGCAGGCGCGCGCAGTCGCGACGGTTAATAGCGCGGGCTTTGTTGCGCCGCGCGCCGTAATAAGGAGTTGGCGAGGCTCGGGGGAGGTGGGCGGGCCCCGGGGAATCCAGCGTGAAGAGCGGCGATATCGCGCCGGCCGGCCCTCGGCACTTGCGCGCTCGCCGGGCTTTTTCCACCCGCGATCCTCCGGCCGGCCGTTTTGACGCCCTCGGCGCTTATTTACCTTGCGAGCGGCTTGCCGGCCGCGTACGCCGGGGGAAAACCGCGCGGCGGTCGCCTCGAAAAAAGCGGCTGCCGCCCAGTCGTTGTTGTTGTTATCCCTCTCGCGGCGCCGCTCATTTATTATGCATTATCGCAAGGGCGGGCTGGAGTCTGGGCCTCCGCGGGCGGCTCCATGGGGCCGGTGGGCCGACGGGCCCAAGTAGTAACGGCCGAGCAGCACGGCCGGGACACCCGGCTCCCTCGCGCCGCCCGGGAAGCAACGATAAAAGCCAAACCGCCGCGGCGAGACAATGCGCCGTTCTGCGCGCCTGCGCATCCAGGCCGGGCAGCGGCGGCCTCGCCGTCCCGAGCACCGGGCGCCCTTCCTTCGTGCGGAGCCGCGCCCGCGTGTGCCGCTGCGGGTTTAACGAGGGAAATGAAACAAGACCGCGCCTGCCTGCCCTGCGTCGCGCGCCCTATTTCGAGTCGGATACCCTCGCGTGTTAAGACGCTTACGGTATACCGAGGCCGGGCGAGTGCGACTCGGCCGTGTTAGATCTCTCGTACAATCTCGCGATTGTACGCAAGAATATCGGGATCAAACAGTGCACTGCATCTTCGCCAAGGTCCGCGATGTCGGCTCTCCGAGGCAAAGAAAGCTTTTCGGCTTTGGCCGCAGCTAGGCAGTTCTCGCGGCAGTTGGACAAGGGCTATGTTTTACCAACAATAAGTAGCAAATCACACTATTAGTTTCAAGGTGAGAATATAAATTCGCGCGGCGGAAGTTAAGATTAATTGCCCTCATACGAGCCGCGTGTTAAGTTTCAAACTATCCGGGCTAATTTAGCTCTGTCAGAGTCAATTTTCCCGCACTTCATCAGCGAATGCACTAAAACGGCGTCGTGCTTGCGGAGGCCGCGGCATAATTCAAGCTCCCCCTTGGCGCCCCCTAACGAGCCGAGCAAAAATCGGGGGCGGCCCGGGGCGCAGCAGCCGGCGCCGACGGTTCGCGGAAGCGGGAGGAACGCGCCGGTGGCGGAGGGCCGCGACGGCCTGCCCGAAGCCGCCTGGCGCGACTATTAACCGTGGGCTCGCGGGCCGCCCGGCCGCTCGGCCAAATAGAGAGACAAAGCCGCCGGCCGGGGCCGAGATTCACGAGGACGATTGCCGGGCCGGCGGATGATTTACCGGCGCGGCCCGCCGATCGCGATACCGGGGCGCTTTCGGGAATGCGAAAATCGCGAGACGGATCGCGTGAAATCGCGATTCCTTGGCCGCCGCGCGGGTAAACAATGCCGCGGGGGCCGCTCGCGTGACCGATGCCCGAGCGTCTTTTTCCCAATATTCCCTTAGCGCGCAGGGGCCGCTTGATGTGCCGCCGCGATCCTTTTTGTCCGGGACGTACTCGAGTCCAAAAAATGCGCGACGCCGCGCTGAAAGGCCTTACATGTGCAGTGCGATGGGCCGATCGGTAATGGTCCGGCTGACTACTCGTATGCTATTGAAATTGTGCACAGAACTGGTGCAGGTGCATTTGAGGACCGTTTCTTTCTCGCCACACGAACGTGGCGTTCGATGCGGCCAACTAATAAATGCGGCGTTTCCACAATCCAGGGGCATGACTGTCGTATCTTTTAAGACTCGCCCTTTAATAATGCCACTTGATTAAGCTCCCTATTTGCAGTAGTATCCTCTCTCGCCGATTGTACGAATTCAAATGGCCAGTCTATAAATAACGAGATGCCTCGCAATTAAAACAAACGGTGGTTGTAAAAAATTCATACGACTTTAAATGAATATATTTGAAGGTGCATGGGCCACTCATGCCAAGTGTTAAACTTTATTGATAGTTAATAAATATTTTATCACCCTGGCGAATAAAAGCTAGTATAAAATTGTGTTTATAAAAAGCGCAAATTTTCTCATTTAGAATGGAATTAAACTCGGCAATGAAATTATTACACCAAAGCATTGTGCAGCCGAGTTGAAAAAGGCAATAAATCTTTTATGGTTCAATAATTATGTTAATGTTCATTACTATTATTTCGAACTCGGAATATTGAGCATAAAAATTCGTGGCACCTCGGAGCTCCTCGAATAATAGCCAAACAATATTTTTCGTGAAAAATAGTCCGAGTGTCCCTTGATGATTCGGCAGTATTGCGCGCGCAAAGCGTATTGAAAAACAGCGAGAATAGACTGGGGGCGGAAGCGGCCGAAAACTCCGTTGGTCGGTCTATCGCTACCGGCTGTCAGCAGCTGGCTGCCCTACAGCCCAATCCCCTGAACCCCAAATGAAAAATCCATCTGTATCAATCACCGCGTGGCGCAATATAAAGCCATAAAGAGGGGGCCGAGCCTAGAGGAGGAAGGAAGGAGTACAAGTCGTCGAGGCTTACGGGCCTCGCGCGGACAAATAACCCCCGGGCGGTTTAATTGCATTATCCGCCTCGTTATTAATCCGCGTCGAGGCTTCCCGAAAGCGGCCCCTCGGAAAAAAGATATAGGATATCAGTCCGCCGTTGTCCCTCGGCCGGGAGGTGGGCGTCGGGCGGCTTGATCCACTTTATTTCCCCTCGGCCGCGTCGTAGGCCCGGCAATCTCGGGCGGGCGCCGATACGTCCGCTGCATCTTTAATGAATAATCGAGCGTCGGCGGGTGTGCGGCCGGCGACGGCCCTTCAAAATTTATGGAGTATTTAATACGAAACCGGTTAATTAAGTCCGCGGCGCGCGGCCCCCGTAATTCACGATGATTTCATTAGGAAAAAGAAACAAAAAACGAGGCGGGGTTGTCGGGGCGCCGCGAGGCTCGTGTATCGGCAATCGATATGGAGCTCCCGGGCGCTTCCGCTGGCAAAGTCGCCGCGGGGCGTTCGGGCTCTTTCGGAAGAATACGGGCTGTTTGCACTCAGGCGATACTTTTTCGAGCTGTTGCGAATGGAAGAAAGTTTGAGGCGGGACAATGAGCGCCGGGAGCGGGAAGGGGAGGGGAGGGGTGGGGTGGGGCGGCAGCGACGCGGGTCGGCGGGGCAGCCGGGTATCAAGCGGACGGTCGCGCGGATTCCGAAAGCGACGGCCCATATTAAAATCCGGAAATTATGCAAATTGCTCGGCAAATATTGGGTCGGTTTCCCAGCCCAAGATACACACTCGCGTGAGTTAACCGATTACACTGTAAATCAGAGGAATACATTGGGCGAGTTGGTCGCGGGGCGCAGGGTAGCCGCCGATAATTAACTCCGGGGCTCGGGTTCCTTATAAATTATTGAATAAGCGAGTAGCCGGCTGGCAAAATCGGCGAGCCATTAAGCGGCGCGAGGCCGGCGCACGGGAGCGCCTTTTTATTTACGGCTTTTCCGCGCGCGCGCCTCGCCGCCGAGGGAAAAGGAGGAGCCGGCGCGGGGAGATCGGTATCGGCGCCTCCTGCGCCCCCGGAATGCGCCCCGGCCCCCAGGCTCCCAGCGGGGCCCCGAGCCGATCGGATCGCCGATCGCCCGGGCCCGCCGGCCTAATAATCGAAACGTTTTCGAGGCTGCAGCACCGCCAGCCCAAGGGGATATTTTCTTCCGCGGCTCGGGTGTCGCGCGGCCCTGGCTATCCCTTTCGAGCGGCCCGCGATAAATCGACCTCGCCCCTCCGGCTTTGGGATACTGTTCCAACGTGCTTATTAATGCGCGCGTCGGGCTTCTCGCCTGACTCCCGACTCCCGGCCCACCTCTCCCGCAAACTCTCTTCTTTACGCCCGATCGCAGCGCGCGCGCGCGCCCCTTTTCCACCTTAAACCGAGCGACGACCTCGGCCGACCGTCCGCCGAGTCTCCCCCGATGCGCATCTCACCAACACCGTGCCATTTTCTTTTCAATGAAACTTATGCGGGTTATAATAATCAGGCGATTCCAGCGAGACGTTCAATCTTCCCGATCAAATAGGAACTTTCTATGTCCTCGGCGGGAATTCCTGAGTGAAATAACGACCCCTGCGTGATCAGGCAGGCGCGCCGGCGAGTATTATGATTACCCGGTGAAAAACTAGCGTGGCGCCAAGTGTCCCCCGGCGGGATCGCAGTCTCCGGCAGCGGCGGCCCGAGCGGTCCATTTCTCATTAACTGGCGCACGATCGCATGCCGCGCGCCCGATTATAATTCCCGGCTTCTAAGCGGCCGAGCGCCGGAGGAAATCCTTGATTTATGTGGCCGCGCGCGAGGAAGCCGCTTAATCGCGCCGATAGCCATCGCGGCAAAAGGAGCGCCGCGCGCCCGTCGACTACGTCCTTCGCCGCTCAGGGATCAAGGACACGGGGCGGAGGCGCGCGGTAGCTCGGCCTGCCGCGGCCGCCGCCCGGCCCCGGAAAACCGATCAACCTCGCCGAGTGATTATTTTCCTCGGTCGCGCGAGGGGCGGGACAGGTGCTCGACAGCGACTGCAAAGACGGTGAGTGCGAGCGCCTGCAATTAGACGGGCCGTCTTTGACCGCCCAGTACGCGGCTTCGGCTGTGCTACACAGCTAATCCCTTTCGTTTAATGGCCGTTCGATAAAACTTGCTGTAAGTATTGAGTTATTAAGCCGATCATCTGGTTAATTCTCCATGAAATCGAATGTGTGATATAAGAGATTTCGCGATTCTGCAATAAGTCAAAAATATGTAAAATTACAGTGCGTTCGAATTTGTTACACGTCAGTAAGAATGTACCAAAAACTCAATGCAGGTACATTCATAAAAAATATATGTGATTATTTACTTAGAACTAAGATTGGCGTTTAGAGAATAACTATATGCGAATCTCGACGGAGATTTTTCCATTAGTCTAGTGACGGAGAGGGTTATAACACTATTAACGAATGATAGAGATTAAGAGGCGGCTTTTATTCTAGTGTTTGCAAAGCGATTGCCACTTTGAGCTAAACGAGCGATCGGCTTCTCGGAAGCTTTGTCTCCGCGGGATTCCTCGGCCCGCTAATCAATCCCGGCGCCATCTAAAAAGAGATGTTCCCGCAGTCGCGCCGCCCGCGCTGCCGTCGAAAATCACGAGCAGCTCGCGAATCCTCGCGCGCCAAGGCAACTCGGCAGGGGAGCCGGCCGGGGCCCGCGAGGGGAGCGGGGTTGGGGTGGGGAAGCGTCCCCCGATTCCCCGAAGCGATACTCCTCCCGTGGCCGCGCGCCCCGGCCAAAGTGATTTCCGATAGCGCGCGACCTCGGAGCCGCCGTCCCCTGCATTGACGAGAGGACGTTCCTCCCCCGCGGCCTATCTGATCGCGCGAGGCGGCCCCGCAAAAATCCCTGTTTACGGGCTCGCTTTTAAGGGCACTCGGGCCGCTGGGCCGGTTTATTCCCGAGCCATTAACAAATTAAAGGTGAGGGCGCGACGTCGCCCGGAGGATAATAACAACGGCTCGCGGGGCATTCCGATCACGTAAGCGCGGGATGCGTGATATGCAGCGGGTCGCCGCTCTATACAATGGCCGCGCGCGTCTTTTACGAACGATATGATCCGCTTAATGTGGCTGCGCGCGGGCTTACCGAGTATTATGATACCGAAAGGTCGGCTCGCGACCCTAAGCCTCGGCGAAGCCCCGCGCGAGGATCCACGTCGGCTTACGCGCATATTGATGCGCCAAGCTAGGCCCGAGCGAGCCCCGCGCGATATTAATACGTTAATGCCCCTCCAGCGAATCGCCCGTATCGGCCCGCCCTCGCATCCGCAAATACTCGTCCAGTCAACCCTTACCTCTACTCGTCCCCTTTTTTCTCTTCTGGCTCCTCCGGCTTCGGCGACCCTCCAGCGGTCACTCGTTATTAACCAAAGCCATGCCTGTAATTGCCTTTCCACGTTCCCTCCATTTTTCTAATTTGCTCGAATGCACCGGTCCGGTGATTTGAAAATCTTATTAGTGCCTTTGGTGACGAGAGGCGCGGAACGACCATCGGGATCACGAGGCTCCCTCGTAAATCAAACGGTTGTCCGGATGGTTCTGGAGTCAAGGTCTGAAGGGCCCCGGACTCATTCTACTTGCGGGGAAATTTATACATCCAGAAAATATACCTCCCCAGAGCCTCGCGCATTATTTACGAGGAAAAAGTGCTTGGGGTGATTCGAGTCAAAATTCAGCCCACGCTCGGGCCGATAAGGGCTGCGAAATGCGATCCCGGGCAAAAGGACGAAGCGGCCGAGCGCGGGGCCAAGACAACGGCCGCGAGTGGCGGCTAACGCGATAAAGGGTTTCCCGAGGCGCGCGTCCCTCGGTCTGGCCGCGCCCACGCGCCGCCGGAGGACAGGAGGCCGGCAGCCCACGTACGGTCAGGGCGCGCTGATTGCACAATGGGATTAGCGGCCGCCTACCCCTGATGTATGTGCGCTAAGTCGCCCGACGAAATATTTTCCTCGGGCTCGCCCCGCCGGCCGAGGGAGCAAAGTTTGATTTAATAAGATCCGAATGCCGCGTATTCTGTTACTAAGTCTGATGGATACGCGCGCCGCGGCAGCCCGCGCGACGCGCCCCGGCCTCTCTGCCCCACTGCCCGCCACCCCAGCCACTTGACAACTTTTGCATGATAGATCGCTTCCGTTCGCTGCTTGTTTCTATTACTCGGTGCGCCTCGAAGCTGCACCGCTCGCTTTTTCCTCCGGGACGCGGGCCGACCCTCCCTTTAATGACTTTCGACAAATGCCACTTTACACCTTCATCTGTCATCTGCCTTGAGAATACAACCCTGTAACTTGAATCGCAGGCATCCAATACAAAAAACCTTTTCTGCCGCTGCACGCGACTGTATGATTTAAATCGCTTCTTTGCTTACTGCCTTGCTCTCGGCCCCTGCCGCTTTTATCAACCAACACTGATTCACACAATTCTTCGAGTCAAAATTATGGCTTTTTTAAATCAATTTTTTTATCACTTTTCCATCGCAAATGTATAAGCAAATATAAATTAGCATTACTAAACAATTACAAGATATTGTAGAAAGTATATTTATTAAAATTTTTCAAATAATAAAAGTAGAGCACTAGAAACCAAGGTTATGTATATTTTACATTCAATTCCTTGTATAGCACGAGTAAGTGTGCAGGAATATTTTGAAAACTAAAATACGTTTATTTGTAACTTATTACATGTAAACAGTTAAGAAACAACGTAACAATATTTGAGTTTCCGCAAGAAATTAACAAATCGTTTCTTAAATATTAATGTCTGTGCATTTGCAGTAGCATTAAATTCATATTCATCAACTGGTGATGCAGTGACTTTGAATAAAATGAATCTTTCTATCAGTGCATAAATCCCAACTCATTATCCATGCGATTCATCCATTACGCGATATATCCAAAATGAGGAGCTAACACAGGATGAAGTATTAGTGAGGCATATCGGGAGCATGTAATACGGACGGAATCGGAGCAAATGGAATCGACCGGTGTAAAATGATTAAACTCCCAGGCATGAGTCGGGTGAAAAATCGGTCGAGCGGGTGCCGCGGGAATCCCCGGGCGGCGAAATAAATAGAGCCGCGAGCACCGGGGCCGGAGAGACGGGCTTAAGCCGCGAGGCTCCCGCGGGGCGAAGCGCACGCGAGCGCGCCCGGATTAACGCTGCATAAGATAGGGGCGCCCGGGCCCGGCCGAGCACCTCCGCACGTGCGCCGATGCCCGATGAATATTCCCCGATAGTTACACAAGTCGCCACCCGTCCAGCCCGCTTATGCCCCGACTTGGCGTGCGAAGGAAAGCTCGCCAGGCCACCGTCCCACATTTCCCACCTTGCTTTGGATTATTGCTTCTTTTTGGGAGCTTATACGAGCTTTTTATCAAATCGAACCGACTCCAATTGAAACTCTGGATTAACGAGCCAAGGGACGTTTATGCTGCGAGATTTTCGGATTAAGTCCTAACCCCATGCCGATTGTTAATCGGCCCGCGCTTTTCTACTTAGAACCGCGCCGGGTTTATTACGATGCATATTGCACATGCAACCGAAATTAAGGCTAAGCTTTTTTCTCACGCTCTTTTTCTATATACCTTACTCAGTTATGTGCACAGTTATGCGAGTAAGGAATCGCTGCTTTTATCAACTTGTGTCGGGATGTATGTTCTACTTTTTATGTAGATAGAGGTAATGCCCCTTAATCAAAATTAACTCTATCAAATTGTTTAAAATAGTATATAACTTGATAAGTAGTAAAGTAGGATAATTTTTAACGTAATCGTAATGAACTGAATCAATTGACCTTACGTATTTACATATTTATACATACATATTAATATATATATATATATTAATTAAATCGTCTAGAGTTTGTTTTGTAGAGTCGTTATTAAGGCTATGATAGACATATCTTACCTTAAAAACGTTAATACAGTAAGATTGTTAATAATGAGCTTAATAAAAAGTATTTATCTACGAAGATCTCGGGTTCTGTATCTTGTTTTTGCTAGTTACAATTGGTCTTATCAGGTTCGATGCTATTCTAGTACTGAAAGATACCCTGAATAATTGTGCAACGCACAATTTTGATGATTAATTCACATCTACTTTCTGTATACATTATATGTTGGTCGACATTCGATGAGTGTGAATTACCGGTGTTCCAGGAAGAGACTTGTTACTGTTGCCTCGACCTCAAAAAATCTTGAAATTCCGCCTAGAATAGTTATTTATATCCTGGAGACGTAGTTGTAACCTTTATAATTATCATGTATCCATATTTATTTTCTTTGTTACTTAAATATATGCATTCGCTATTTGTTATCCTCGCGGTAAAGTTATAAAACGGCTATTTGATTCGTTACCGCAATTCATACTTGTCTGAGTACTCACAATAACGAAGCTTGCAAGTTAACCGGATAAGACAGAATGGCAAAAAAGCAGACGGCAACATAAATTTATTTCGAATCTCTCGCAGTATATCAACGGCGGCGACTCTCAACTCACGGCGTCTAATACCCTTACATCGCGAGAACTGGGCAAGAGCGACGGCAACCCTTAAACCCCGGCTGCGTTTCATCTCCGAAAGACTTAGGATATCGCGCGGAGGAGAGTACAACGGCCCCTTCTCGGCATAGGCCGCGTTTATGACGCGCGCATCGCGATGCCCGACAATCGCGCGAGCGTCTCGTTAGCCCGACTTGCCCCTCGTTATACGGAACGGCGCAGGTCGGCGTTGACGGAGCTGCCACAGTACCCGGAGCTTATGCGCCGAGCGGAGATTAGGGGATCCGATTGGCGGAATTGGCGCTCTGCGACGATCCTCGTGGATAATTGGCGAATGTCCGAGACTCTCGGCTTATCGCTCACGAGGATGTACCTCTCCAAATCGCCTAGTTGGTATTTCGCACGACGGCCTTACCGTAGTTGCGGATCGAATGAACGATTTTCAAAGTTCTCACTTTCCTAGAATGAAATAGACTATCCAAATAATGAACAGACAACTATACCGCTGAGTTGACACGTGAAAAAAGGATTCCTTGATATAACAATCATTTACGACAAGTACTTAATTACGCATAGTTAAACACTAATAATCGTTTATAATGACGCACTCATATATGGCTACAAGAGATGTTCGAATAAGCAGATTCGTAAACGTTAAAAACAAAAGAAAAACGATTTTGTCATTGTCGCGTGATAATAAGTCAGTTATTTTAACCATTTAAAAGTTCTCGTTTAACTCTATATTTCTAAGTATCATTTGAAATATTATTAGATCAGCAATTAGCTGTTAACGACTAGGTTATCAAGTAGTAGATTGAAATCATAATTGGTTTATAAATTACAGTAGTACGTGATCAACATATTATATTCTTTTAATTTCAGAAAGTCAAATGCACTGTTTTATCTCGTTTTACAGTAGATACTTTTTAGTCCATGTTAAGCTTCTTTGAAAGATTAGTCGAATGTCAGTATACAAGATAAGTCAAAACAGAAACAGCATCAACAAATTTTCCACTGATTAACATTTATAAACATATACAATGCTGTAAAACAGTGACGCTTCAGTTGTTGTTAACTCAGTACCGTAGAGAGGGAAATGGTACCATCTGAAATGAAGAGAGAGGTTTATTGGCGCGTCGCGCAGTAAATAGTTGCACCTTGGCATTCCTAATAAAATGTGTGCAAATACGTTCACGCGAGCGGCGACAGTGGGTGCGGTAAAGTCATCATCTCGAGGCCCGGTGAGCATTCTATTACGCGGAAAGTTTCTTGGACGAAACCATAAAGCCGGGAATCTTCGAAGGCTGGGCGACGGGCTGCGGGACAGGTCCAACTCGGGCGCTCTTCGGACTAGAGGAGCCGCGCGTGAAAGGGGCCGCGGCCCGGCGGCCAAGAAAAATGACAGCGAGGAGAGGTAATCCCGCGGGATAAAGGCGAGGCGCGCGCGGGGATTCTGCGAAGCCGCCTCGGGCGAGACTCGCATGACGCCGCGAATAATCCCGCGCGCACGCACACAGGCCTGCACAATCGCGCGCGTTTCGAAAATCGCGCCGCTCGTCATTATTCGGCGCTGCGGTCGATTAATCAGCCGATGGGGCCGGCGTGACTCGGCCGGGGGCCGCGGACGATTGCCTCTTGGCCCGCGGACGGCCCGAGACGCGCCCGCTTTTTTCCCCGCCGCCCGCGACACGCCGCATCTAATTAGCCGCCGTGACAATGGGGAATTCATGCGCGCGGCGCACCGAGAGTTAGAGCCGCCCGGGGCTGCGCGCCGCCCGGTAATCGCTCGCGCGCCCCTCGCTCGCTTGTTCCCTCCTATAAGTTAATCGGCTATCGGCCCACTGCTGCTCGCCGCTTGTACGCGAGCGCGCGGCCACTCGAGGGAAATTTTAATCGTTACGCCGGCTTTTCGTTCCTACTCGCGCGTTCGCCAAACGTCCGGCGCAACAATAAAAAGGTCTCCTCGACGTAACGAGCCGATCGATCCGAGCCGCCGAATGCCGGCGAGGGCTGCCCAGTTGACTGGTAACAAGTCAAGTGCACAACCTAAATATGTTATGTGTCTTTTTGCTCCAGGTGCTTTTGTCTTTATTAGTTATAAAACTTTAAGGCCGCTGATCTGCAGGTTTTCAAACGACCTCGTAACGATAAGGGACCTTAATGCTTAGCCTTACAATCTATTTATAAAACTCCCATAATCGACCTTTTTCTTTCGCATTTGCCAAACGAGTCAAGTTTAGAAGCTATCTCTCCTTGAAAAAACTAAGTCTATGTTATTTCGCTGTATAAATTCTACTAATCTAAATGATCAAGTGTATAGCTTAAATTATGTAAAAAAATTAAAATGAATTCTGCTTAGTTGCGGCAAGACATGCAACTGTTCGCCAGTACAATGTCTTCAATCATGATACGAATACTTTCATAGTAAAAAAGCATTAGAGACTATTACGAATTGAACTTATCTAAAAATTTTGCAATTTCATGCAATCTTAATACCATTGACTAAAATAAAGTAACAACTTTACTACGAGTTGTTTATATACTTGAAAAATCTGATTTTCGTCTCGTTTGCAAATACATGCTTGCAAACATACATATCATTAAATAAATGAGAAGATTAGTTTGAATTTTTTCATGTACTATTGGATAATTTAAATATAAAACAATATACACCTAAAATAGGCATACCTAACCTCTTATACGTAACCTCTTTTATGTAATCTAATGCTATTTACAATTGGTTTACGATCTGCAGTACATCCGGGGATTTACTAGATCATAGTTAACAATTAAATTCTCTTTTCAATATTCATCCGTAATATACTGTCATCTCCCGTTCTAGTAGTATGTTCTAACCGCGTTAGCTCATGATTTCATTAGTTCTTAGTTCTTATTAATATCAGATGACGCTATAAACATTGTATATTCCTAGGTATATATAGTTTTATTTCAAATTCTACGTTAAAATGACACAAACTAATTGTCCAATTTGATAAGATTACACTTAATCATTTACTTGCTACTTGAAAACTATTTTAACCGTTTGAAAATTTATATTCCCTAGTAGAAATTTTATCAGTAAAACTAGGTGAAACGCCAGTAGCTGTCAAGTTTCTACTGGCCAGTTTTAACTGACATGGAACTGGTTTGAAACTGGTGTTTTGTCAAAACATGAAACCGGCAAAATGTCAGTTGTTTCTTATTCATATATTGTTTTTATATGCATTATTTTACTAAAACTAACTATTATTGTTACTAAAACTGATTATAATATAACTCGGCTGTAATAAACCGAAATAAAAATCAGAACTTTTTAGGGAGCATATCTGTTTCTTTTTTAAACATTTTACTTTTTTTAATTTTTTAATATTAATAACTTAATTAAAGTTCAACTATAACATTTCAACACTTTCACCGTAATCGTTCTTAAAGTATTTAATAGCTAATATTTAATGTATATCTATAAATGTGATTCATGTAGATATATAATATGAAGGCTTCGGTTTTCGCCAGTACGTGACGAGAGGTAATGAGGTATCTGACCAGTTTTCCCAGGATATACTGGCCAGTAGTTTGTATTACGTATTAAAATATACGTAACCAAACGTAGTTAAAATTTCCTCATGAAACGACATAAAAACTGTATTCCGTTAAAATATGTCGTTTTTAATTTAAAATTACGCGTTTTATTGTACGCGGAATATAGTATTGAAAACACCATTTGGACTCATAAAATAACCATTTACTCGTACCATGTGAGTAAGGTAATAATTTTAAAATCGAAAATTACAATGAGGATAAAAATTGATTCGAAATTGCGCAGTAATAAACGGTTAACTAATTTCAACGCAAGGGATCGACAAATTCCGATTGCGGATTCTTACGCAAATGGCGAAGGCCTTGCACAGCGTCTCGAGATGTTTATCGTTCGGTACTTTGAAACTGGAATTGGCAAAATATTCGCGGGAGCGATAAGAATTCAGAATGACAATAAAGAAATGTTGTAGATGTACTAATTTGGCCGAGTCGCCTCGAGCGGGCTCGAGGATGTTGAAGGTTGACTCGAGGGCGCCGGGAGCGCGGCCGCGCCGGGACGCTCTTTATTCTTATCAGAAGTTCAATTAAAGTTTCGTTTAAAGAAGGCGAATCCACGGACAAACGCTCAGCGGTAAACTAATAAAGTTGGAGCCGTCGGACTATAAAGTTTAGCTCGTTATTAAAGCTTGGCCCAGGGCGAGTCGCATTAGAAGAGCGCGGGCGGGGTATATATAAGGCCGCTTGGGCGCAGCCTACTTTGGCAATACTTTAATCCGCACAACGGCGTCTTTGGCGCGCGAATGGTAACGCCTTGGAGGCCGTCAGTCGGGGCACAAAGCATCCATGGACCGGCGGGCCACAGCCGAGAGTCCGCGGCGTACAGGTGGCACCGGATTAGCATCGGCGCGGGCGAGGGAGCCGGGCAGCCGAGGAGAGAGCGGCTCGTGGGTGGCTGCGGGGAATCCGCGGGGCGGGAGGCTGGGCGCGGGTATTGTTCGATCCTGGCGAGCGGCGCGGCGCACCTGCCCGGCCGCCGCCGAGTCGGATTTATTATTTCGCCTTGCGGCGAACCGCGCGGCCCCTCCCCCGGCCCCGCGCCCCACCGAGGGCCGCGCGAAGAATTAAACCACCTGCCACATAAAAATCAAGTACTTTAGAAATTGAATTTATCTCGCGGTGCCTTCTGGGGGAGGCGGCCGGGCGGGGGAGTGACGTTTATGTAATGAAAAATGCGCTGCCTCGGCTGGCCGCGCCGCCGCGCCCAGAGGTCCACCTATGGGCCGAAAATGACTGCCTTTTAAATTGCCGCCTACCCCGCCGGTATTTTATGGGAGTTTTATGGCGAGGCAATGATCGCTCGTAATAAAGCATTGCCTTTTCTCCTCGGGCTCCGAAAGCGCATTGTCTCGGATCGAGGCCTCGGCCTCGGCGCCCGCCGACTCCGCCGACTCTTCTTTCTCGCCGGGCCTGCGCCCGTCAATGTATTTGCAAATTAACTGTACTCGGCGCGTCCCGATCCCAGGGTCAGCCAACGGGCGCTAGTTCCCGCTCCGGTGGGACAAACCAGTCTGTTTGCCAGACGCCTGGGCCAATTGCGGGCGCCACCGAGTTTAAACTCGCAAAGCTGCCTGGACCGCGCGACCCGGCCTGATTAAGGTCCAATGGACCGCTCGTTACTTTCTTCGGCTGCGCGTTGTTGCGCTGTTGCGCCCGCTACGAAAAAAGGACAACTACCGCGTCATCCGCGCTAACGAAGCTTTGACTCCCTTCCATCAAGCTCCATCATCATCGGCATTGCGCAACTCCGCTCCTTTCGCGATCGTCGCTTCCTTTTTTTCTCGCGCGCCGCGTGGGACCAGATAAGATAAGAATTCCGCGGCTCCTTTTTTGCGTACGCCGGATAAATCGCCCTCAGCCACTGGCAATCAGTGCTAATTGTCACCTCGAGCGAAGGCTCGGCTTCGGTGCCTCTGTCTTTTTTCTCGCGTGTGGCTTTGTTACGACTCTTTTGCCTTGAGAATTCGGATGAAAGTGCAGAATGTTAAACGATGATTGATGGAATTCGTGAACCGAATATTGATGCTAGTATATTTTGCCGCTCATTTTTTTCATTTTGGCAGACGTCCATCAGATACATGTGTGACTTTATATTGACGTTTCTATATGTATATAAAAGTATTTGAATTCTTTTTCGATTATTTGTAGCTCACCTTTGTAAGTAACGAATGTTTTTCCGAGTTCAATAAACTGCTTTTAGCTTAGTTTCAAATATGAAAAAAACCAAATAAATATCCCGATACCATAGATAAAAATTTTTTAATTAAATTTAACAATCATTATGATTTTTAAATAATATTTTATTAGAATTCCTAAAAAATAAACATTCTTTGATTCATTAAGTTCAAAAATATAACGCTTGGTTGTTGTAAAACATAGATCACACCACCGATGTAAAGAAAGCTATGCTAGTGAAAATGTATATGCAAAGAAGATATGTAATCTGCAATGTCGAAAGTATGATTGTAAGCCTTCGCAAAGCAGAGATAAAATATACAATGTTTGCTGTAAACATGGTTTATGGTGTCTGCCTTTGCATCCATACATCAGCAATAATCTTAGCGATTACGCTTGTATATACGAAAGCAAGGATTAATTATCAGCACGCGTAGAGTCAAAGATAAGCTCTGCAATTTTTATCATTTCAAGCTTGCAATAGATGGGGATGTATATACTAAAAGTACTAAAAGCTGCACGTACAATGCCATCCTTCGGTTAAAGAATTTCCGTGCTCCTTTTTTAATCGTCGCTTTGGAACCGTACCGGTTGACACCACTCAGCTAACTCCGTCCCTCTCTATAAATCAAGCGTGCTAAAGAGGAGAAAAGAAAAGAAAAAGACGATCGCCGCGATTGGCGAACCGCCGATCGTATCTGACCGTGTTATGCAGAATCCGCGCACGCGGAAGCCGGCCGCGGAATCAAAGGGCCTTGGGCGAGTCCCATCAATCATCGTTAGCACTTTATTATCCGGGCGGAAGCATCTCCTCTCCACCCTATCCTGCTATGAGCTATGCACACGCGCGCATATGCGCGCATAACAGAGTCGCGGCTCGCGGCAAACAAGCACTTTTACTGCAGCGCAGGCGCTCGTTTTGAAATTGTCGCGCGTTACGATTTCCCGAGAAACCGCGGACATAATTCAAGTGCTTTGCGGCGCGCCTTCCTTGAATTATGTGCGAGCGCCGCTAGGGCTATAAAATGTCGCGAAGCTTCCGGAAAAATTGCGAATGTTTGGTCAAACATTGTTTAGAGTGCGAGTAAATACTCAAACACCGAATTGTTTGAACAAGGCAATAATTAAATGTTCGTGCCTCGCTGGCTCCGTTGGTTTTTTTTTTTCATTTTCAGCCGCAGCTTTCCACCTTTCCTTTGTTTTTTTTTATTTGAAATTTTTTCGTCACCGTATTTTTAGTGCGAGAGTTGCGTACACAAGCAACTGTTTATTTACACATTCGTTCGTGGTTCCACTGTCGCTCGCTCTTTTATGCATGCCTGAACGTATTACGCTTCGTGAATTGATAAATTATTATTGCGTAACTCAGAACAAAGTATTCACTGTAAGATCGCGCTGGAAATATTTAAAAACACTCAATTACAGGTAAATAATAGGTGCAAATTACTCGTTTAGTTTGAAAATCGAAATAATGGTAAATTCCGCAATCAAATCATTATATACAAATATCAAGATAATTTTAAAGTAATTAAGTTAAAGTTTGTCCTCTGTCATAATATATCATTATTAGCATTATATAATACAACGATGATACGTAAAAATTATCGAAAGTTAATTTATGATTAAATAAATAATTATTTTAATGTTTTTAGTATATTAAATTTAATATATTAAAATTAGTTAATTTTCTAATAAAGTTATGTAAAAAGTATAAATATGAAAAATCCTAATTAAAATAAATCAACGGTTGCAGAATAAACGTTCAATAAAAAATCTAGTCTAGTTTAAATAATGATTACTGTAATTCCTTTTATGCTATCACCCGTGCAAGTAGCTATAATGATGAAAAACCGTGTTAAGATGGCAGGAATATGAAGTAAGCACTAAGCACACTCAGCTGGCTCTGGGAACATCTCTGGACGGCCTCACTACGCATGCTGAGAGTTCACGGTCTCCCCACTAACATGAGTAACCCTGAGGGACCTTTTAATTTTTTTTATAAGAACAGATAGACTGGTTCTTTTCATGTATAAAATTGTATACAGTATTATATATCCATAGGTACGTCTATACGTATATACGTCCTACATATGAATTCTGCGATTAATTTCTGTCGATGATTCAACTCTTACAGTTTATCGCAAGTGCACAATAATTAGTAATTTAATTAAAAATTTTGCATTTTAATGTTAATATTTTTATTGTTGGTACAAGATATTTCCACATATCTCATGTGTGGAATTATATACCAATTAGTATTTAGCTTTACAAAATAATATTGTAATTGTATTAAAATTAAGGCTTCAAGGTAGAATTTTTTGTGTGGAATTATGACTTTATAATTTTGTAAAGAATGCAAGAATTTGAAAATTACTTAAGTAAACTATGTGACAACCTAAAACTGGTAAGCAAACAGTATAATTAGCCGAATGTCAAAGACACTCCTTATTTGCTTCGCTTGAAAAATTTCTTTTGTAGCGAAAATGCTATATAACTACTATTGCTACCTGTAGCCAGCAATGCAGACTCGCCACAAAATCAGAAAAAATGACATTTTAAAATACCAAAATAAATTAGCTGGAGGTAATAACGAAGAAAACTCGTTCTATTTAAAAGCACAGTATATATTACACAAATTTTCTCTTTGCTGCGTATACTATAAAACTGGCAATATATTACTACATTGTTTTACTCAAATAAACAAAGCCAAGACAAGTGATTAACGATTCAAGGGTTTGAAATAAAATTTAAACTAACGGTCGAGCCGTTCATTTACAGAGAATAGTTAAAGGCACCAATGCATCAGGCCTGGGCGGAGCATGCGCATCATGAATAAGTCTTGGCAATTGTCACCGGGCCAATTATTCTTGGGCGTCGAACGCACGGGGACGGGAAGCGATCAGTGCACCAATCGGCTGCAGACGCGATACAGCGGCGGATGAGTCACGCGCGGCGGAAAAATCGAGTCACGGCCATTGTCTTATCGGGTGCTCGCCCGCAAGAGTTGGATGGGCGGCCTGCCCCTTTTGTAAAATCATTATCAGCCAGAAAATGCAGCGTAACGATGCGTCTATTGATACCAGGCTTAGGGTGTAAGCCGCGCGTTGCCATGTAAATTGGACGGGGGAGGAGAAAACTGACGCGTATATCGCAGATGAGTAATGGGGCCCGGCTCCAAATATGCGGAGGAGTCGGGCGCGTGTACTTGTAAGTTAGAAAAAGGCGGAGCCCGAGGAGTCCTTCGAGATGACAAGGTGTGTCGCGCGGGCTTTCGGGATGGCGAGCGTGGGGCGACCGTCGACCCGACTTGCACTTCGCCCGCGATGAAATCGCGCTTCGTCTTCCGGTTCTCGGTCCTCGGCGCTGTCGCGACCCTGCCATCGACACTGCATATGAGATTAAAGCCAGTCCCCTTGGGTATCTTGTAAGTACGGATTTCTACGAAGCGCATTATATAGGAATTCCTTCGGTCTATTGACAGTTTATTAGGCGTTGAACATTAGCCGATCTCACTCGTGAGCGAGCTCGTGAGAATATAAACACGCTATTCGCATGCATTATCGCAACGCTTTCCAGTTAGTCACTTCATCCTGACCTGAGAGCGCTATATCTTGCTTGAAAAATTAACAACACGCTAATCTGCGGGAATAATTTACAGAGTTCGATGCTCTGGATGACGTTAAAGTAGTCCTGCTCGGAATAACTCATTGATCTAGAAATGAGCAAGTGCACATCTATTTTATTCCATTCAATAGCTTTGCGCGTCATGTCCGACGATCGATCGACTGTACTCTGCTTTGTTAATTAGTATCCACGTTACTCGGGCAATGTGTTGCGCGCTCGCCGTCACTGATCCAGGGGCCTAATCAAACTTGGACTAAACGAAAGCCATAATTATTGTTCTCGCGGATAAAATCCGACGCTTTAGGAGTGTAATTATAATAATAATGCTCGTATTTCGCCCCCTCCTGAACAATCGAATAAAACTGCGAGAGAGCAACAGAGAGAGAGAGAGAGAGAGAGATTGGGGGAGGGGACAGGAGGCGGGGGAGGATGGCCCGAGCAGAGGAAGAATACAAGAGGGCTCGTATTTCTCGGAATGGTGCTCCCTCGCCAGATGCGTGCATGCGCGCAGTATATATAGAAGGTGCCCTGGCGGTGCAGCGGCCACCGCGGAATAATATACGGCGACGGACCCTGAGGTGTACACGCGCTGCAAAGGTAAATGCTCTACGGGGAAGAGGAGAAGCTCCACGTTAGCCGTTTAAAGCAGCGATACGCACACTTTCTCACACTAGTTACTTCCTTTTTGTTTCTATTTTATATATAATATACACAATACTCCCGGGCCCTTTTCTTTCCTCTCTCCTTCTCTGTCTTATTTACCTTGAGTTTAATTTATAAATGTCTGCGCGGTTGTAATGCGAAATGCTAAGCATTGCTAGTTTCTTTAAGCAGCGCTTCCTTGCTTATTCGCGTATTCTATACATGCAAACTTAATGTAAAATCTGTTTGTTAATCTATGATTTTTCCGTGCACATTTTCGAATTTATTTTTATTTTCAAATTATTTATTATACTGACATTATATTCTACAGTTTAAAAGATTATGTATGAAGATACTCGCATTATTTTTCAAAAAGCTATAGAGATTAAGGTATACAATAAAAGTACATTAAACTACAATGTGTTTAATGCAGATTTATTCGTGATTAATTTTATTCATATTTTTGCTACACCTGACAATAAATTTCCCCTTGCATGTGAAATTAAATTTTCAATCATTTCCATTTTTATTCACAGTTAAATACAGCACTGTATTCAAAAAAGAAGGTATATAACTGACGCCTGGTAGGTGTCTAGTAAAATTGAAATTTAATTATTATTATGTGCATGTATGTACAGTATTTCAGTACAAGTGCATGTATTGTTCTCGTAACTTCCATTCCATACTTTACGTTGTCTTCATACAACAGTACAAAAAATGTCTCTAACGCTTTCTGTTATTTACTGTTTTTATATTTTTTTATCCAGACCATTATTTCCGACTGCTTTTAGGCGTTAGGATCATCACTTCATATCTATATCTATGTCGATAACTGAGATAACTATGTCTGCACGTGGGAGTCTATCACAAAACATAGAAAGACAAGTATTGAATGCCGAAATAGGGATTACGATGGCTATGGTTTTGATGTATCTATTAATAGTATATTGATGGTCACAAGCTCGTTTGAATATATATATATTTCACCTTGATTCCACATCAAGACTAATTTTTAAAGTATCGGCATGACGCACATGATTCTCCGCTTTATGTGTATGAGTTATTATATGAGTTATACTATCTGTGGCAAAGCGGGAAACACTAAAAGATTACTTGGACCATGTGATAACTGAAATTTCAACATCAACTTTCCGTTACAAAAACAACAACTTTCGATTAAGTACAGCGTCAATATTTACAGAAAAACATGATTTTAGTAGAATTTTGAATATTAAAGTTACAATTATTTAACAAACTGATATACAATGTGGAAAATAACAATTTTGCAAAAATATTTATCAAATGAAAACTAATTATTTACCTCTATATTTAGAACATATAATTATAAAGCTTAGTACTTATGCATGCGGAATGAATTATGTGTAACATGAGTTTAATTTTAATTTAGGATAAACAAGGAAAAAACAAGTATAAATATTTGCATTTTCATTCATAGAATAATAAACAATTAATTTCTTGCTAACACAATTTAAATCTAATAAATAATAAACATTTTCTCTTATTATCAGCTGTATTAATACAGAATTAAATTCGTTTTATAATAAAAAAAATGGATTATAAGCATGAATTATAAGATGAAATAAAAATGACTTGTATATTCATTCACATGTGATAAATAAATCATTACGCAAATAACACAATTTTTTGTTGATAAACACGCAGTTTAAATAAAGAAAAGGTTGATATGTACATTAATATAGCATTTTTCTGTGTTAAATAATAAGGTGTAAAATAAAAGAAACACAAGAAAAAATGACAGCGTTAAAATAAAAGATTTAAAATGCATTCTATAGTATTAGATAAATGGCACGACAAATATAAGAGAAATGATAAGATATGTTCTGCATACGTTAATAAATTATTTTGTAGCGACATTTATATACGCTTAAAATACGTTAAAGAATGCGAAATTCCATTACCGACAGTATCTACGGAAGAACGTAGTGCATATTATTAATCACTGACAGTACAATTGTTATAGTTATATAGAAATAAGATATCGTCAAACTTTTGTCACAGAATACAATTTACTTGATGAATTTGATTATCCTGACTACGAAACCATATGTATGACCTAAAATAGAACTGCGGCAGCGTTATTTGGATAGAAGGCTAAGAGCAAAGTATACTAGATATTCAAAAGCAGCAGTCTATGAAAGGCGACGATCCATGCAAATAAGATTGCATAATTATAGCTGGACGACTATCACATTAAAAAACATTCCCGGGGAAAAATTATCCGAGTGCGCCCAGCTAACGAGGCGCATCCGCGTGAGCTGCAAACTGCAAATTGACAAGAAAATAAAGGCCACGGCTAGAGAGTCGCCGCATTACGCGCGGCGTCATCGTCGGTGGCGGTGGCTCTTATCTACTCGGAGCGCGTGAGTAAAAAAAGGCAATTACAGCGCTCGCTGGGCTCGGCTCGTTCGTGCTCTCGCGCGTATTCGTAAAAATGAGGAGTAGTCGTTGATCTCGAGCGGCAGCGTCCGCGTGCCTGGACCGCCGCTCCCGACTGACCAGCGGCCGATAAAGGTACGACCCAAGCCGAACGCGAGGCGGATTCCGGGTCCGCGCGGCCGGCCCGATACCGCAAGTGTGCGAGTGCGCCCGGCTCGCGAATAAGTGTGGACGCAGCCGAGGACCGAGTGCACCAGTCTCATCTTGAACTTGTTGAGCGAGCTGCCTGCAGCTGAATAACTTGAATTTTAATACGGGCCAGGCGGCGGCGCCGGCGGCAGGCCCTGCGCGTGCTCCACACGTCGGCGGTACCGACGGAATAATTTAGCGGAGAACCGGAAAGCAAACGCTTCGAAAAGTTACCGGGGAGAGGAGAGCGCGAGAGAGGAAGGGAACGTGACGCAGGGATTTGTTTTCGTTCGCTGAGCGGATGACCTACGCGAGCCTCCGCAGTCTCGAGTGCAACGGGATTTATTATTGTTGCTGGTTGCGTTGGTTTTTAGTCGAGGAGGAGTCGCCGTGACTCGTCCGCCAGTGATAGAAGGTTGTACGGTTTCGAATCGAGGATTGGAGTACATTTTACGAGGACTTCGTCGCCGCTGGGCTGTTTGATATATGCTGTAGCGGCTACGGCCATGAGGCGCGTAGCCTGACTCTTTAGCATTTAATTGAAACAAAAACTATTGACGGAAAAATGAAACTTTCGTTGGCCTGACATATGTTAGTGCAGCCTAGACTATAAGGATTCAACTAATATAGTGCTGTTCTATACATCTAAGGTTTTTATTTCATCAATTCGGTTTGTCTGAATGTTACGAAATGTATATTTTATTCCCGCTTAGAACCTCAAGTATGATTTATCGCTCTCTATACGTCTACAATGTTTTTAAATCTTAACGTGCTCGTATACAACACGTTAAACTTTTTAATCGATAGAACTCGATACGACTAGCCTCGCGCACCAACTGCTTCATACATTTAAATAAAAGTCAATAACAAATATAATTTATGTATAGAAAAAACTGTCGAAAATTATTTTTGCAAAACTTTCGGTGTATCCATCGATTTTTAATGTAGATAACAAAAGATTTTCCTCAATTTTACCAAGAATGCAGTTAAAGGATTGAAAATTCAATTACAAAGAAGAATAAGGTTATTGATTATTTTTTGGAGAAAAACGTATTAGAAAATATTTAGTTTTAATATTGATTCTTATCGGACTTGACTACAAATCAAAACTGATTTGATTTTTTACTTTATTGAAGATATTGTTAATTAAAAATTATTAAGGTATAAAACTAATTATTGTGATATAGAACGTAGTGCTGTAGTTATATGATTTGTTTATCATTTCAAATCATTTTAGGATAATAATAAGTAAAATTTAAAAATAAACATTATGAAATTTTTGTCAATAATATTGAAATTAAACCAATTGAAAAATTAATTATGGAAAAACAATTATTAAAAAGGTTTTTACCGGTATAGCCTTTTCTGAAAAGCATAATATTAAAACCGAAAAAATATTTTTCCTATTCAAATTAAAAGATATAAATACATATTTTTCCTTTTCATTGTAAAAGATAAACATTGAGTACAAAAGTAAATAATTCATTCTAACAATACTTAAATAACCTTTACAAGTTAAATAAAAAAAATTGCATTCTGAAATGATTTATAAATTATCTCAATTAAAAAAGATATAAAGACTAGAAATACGTTAATTAACTTCATTATTACAAATAGGGTTGATATTTTTTTTATTTGTTTGTGTGCGTAAAATTTAATTTTAAGATAACGGAATAATTAAAAATTGTACTTATTGTAAATCTACTTTTACATATTAATCAGATAATTTTGTTTTTATTTATAATTTATTACGATTTATAACGAATACAAAAAAATTTATTTTTTGTCTTACATAAAGAACAAAGAATTTAATTTTTGAACTTGACTGGATGACGATTTCCCCTAAAAAGCAATAATAATAAAATAAAAGTAACAACGCGCAATTAAATCGGATGTGCAATAAGTACTATACCACTGAACTATCCTTATTCAGTATAGTTATTCAAATGTTTTAGGTTACAAAGTTTGGCATAGATGTTGGCAGTTTAACCTCTTATCATACAATACATTAAAGAAATAAGAAAACTTACGATACGTCTTAATTGTTAAATTCATCAGCTTCAAAATGAGTAAGATTTTATATTTTCTTTTTTTCTTTATCTTCAAATTTCTTCCATTTCGTTCAATTAAATTATAACTCCTTCCGTATAAATTTTCAGTTACAAAAATGCGGTATTGTTTGGCAATCATGCTGTGCATAGCGAATATGATTATCTATGGTATGAAGGTGAATACGGCTGTTACTATAGTTGGCATGGTTAAAAAATCAAAACCATCACAGATAGGTATAGTTGAAGAGCACGAATGCCCCCAATACTTAGAATCAAGCTCGGGTTCAGCTTCAAACATCGACATAGAAGGGCCATATGATTGGTCATCGAAAGATCAAGGAAATGTAAATGCCGTTTACTTTGCTGGATACCTTATTGGCATGTTTCCATGTGGATATTTTGTCGACAGGTATGTATCAAAGTGCATGTTCTTTTGGAATAAACTTGGAAAACAATTTTACTTTTGATTTTGCACTGTTTTATACTTTCTTTAAAAATTTACTTCAAATCCATATTATCAATGAAATTAGTTTACTAATTGTATATTTACTTTTTAGATTTAATGCTAAATGGGCGCTGACATTTTGTGTCTTTAGCAGCTCATTACTGACATTGTCAGTACCATTTGTAGCAAAGTGGTTGAACCTTCTACTAGCAGTTCGATTCTTGACCGGTATAATCGGCGCGGCCAACTTGCCACTTGTCAATGTTTTTGTAGGTAGATGGGTAATGTACGAAGAAAAAAGTATGTGGCTAGCTATTATTTACGGAGGGACATCTCTGGGTACTGTAATATCCATTTTCACCACTGGTTGGATTATGAGCTGGAAGGGTTGGGAAATGGTATTCTATATTCACGGAATATTACCACTCATTTGGGTTGTAGTATTCACGTTAGTATTTGCGGAAAGTCCAGAAACACAGGTCTATATTACAGAGGAAGAAAGAAATATGTTGATTAATACATTTGGTCATCGTGGACCAAGTGGGGCCGCAGGAACAAAGAAGGTTATTCCTTGGAAGAAAATATTCACTTCAAAACCATTTATAGCTTTAATATTTACTAACTTTTTTGCCAATTTCACTTGGTACCTTCTCTTAATAACATTGCCAACGTATATGAATAAAATGCTTAAGTACGACATAAAAACGGTAAGCTTTACTAATTTATATATTACAATTTTCGCTGTGTAAAATTTTAAAACCAAAAATGACTTTTTTAGAACGCATCAGTAACATGTGTACCTTATTTGATAAGCGCTATATTTAACACAGGCTTAGGTAGATTACTCGATTATGGCCGTAGAAAAGCGTGGTGGGGCCCTACAAATGCCCGAAAATTAGCTGTTGGAATAAGTAATGACAATTTTGATTTTAATATGTATCGTATTGAAATGGATTAAAAACTTCTTTAAATTTATAGGTTGCGTTCCCGCCGTAATATTGTTACTTGTAATATCCTACCTTGGATGCGATCGTGATACGACTACTCTACTATTGTGTCTCAATGTTGTTGTATCCGGAGTAATTTTTGTCGGCCATCTTTCTAATCATAATGATCTTGCACCAAATTTTTCTGGAGTATTGATGGGTATAACTAATACACCTGGATCTATTTCTGCTTATCTTAATCCTGTATTAGCAGGCATATTTACTGAATCTGGGGTAAGCTAATTTATTTTTATCTAAACATTAGCATTGAATGATTATTGTATGTTTGAGTATAGACTAACTTAACTCTTTTGTATATATTTTAACAATGAAAGAATCTTCAGAAAATTTAACATTAAATAGGTTTTTAAGCAATTCTTTCATTGTTATGTTAGCGTTAAGGCTTAGAAAGAATTTGATAGGTTACTATTGTAATTATAATATTTTTACAGCACACATTTGCGAATTGGCGAAAACTTTTTTTTATCAACATTATTGCACAGTCGCTTGGTTTTCTAACATTCATGATATTTGGATCGGGTGAAATCCAGGATTGGAATTATGTGGGCGGTCCCGCTGCAGCTCCTCCTCCTCCTCCTCCAAAGCCAGCTAATTGAGTCCATCGTTTCTTGAAGGACATTGCTCCTGGCGCAATTAGTCGTGCCTTCTCAACTCTCAGAATATCACGTTCAGTCCATCAATGTGCGTGTTGCACGAGAAAGAGAAGGAAAAAGGTGACATAAGGAAGCCATTTTGATATGTTGTGAATGCATATTAATGCGTTAAAGAGAAGAAATCACGCTCAAGGTATAGATTGTCAACAGTGCTGATAGTCTGCCGCTCGGCATCACCGAAAAGCCGTTGCTTTGGGCGGCTTGATCGAAGTCGCGCTGTCATGATATTAATTATGTGCGTCAGGAACTTTTTTGAGGGAAGAGGAAGGTGGGCGGAACATGTGTGCCGTTTTTTGCCTCTGCTAATTCACGAGATACGGCCTTCCCCGAAAATGGCGTAGCCGCGCCTGCGCTTTGAACGTCTTCGCTTTTTGTCAGATGCCGCTACCGCGAAGGAATATATCGCTTTAACCTCAAATTGAACACTTATAGCGACTGTGCTTCAAAGCGAGTAAATGCGTGATTATGTTTGTCTGCAAGTGTCATGATCTCGACATGATTGTACATGTGCCGCTCTTAGTTGTAACAATTTATGTTTTAAGACTTATGTATCGTTTCACAAATCCAGAGACTAGTTTTTTTTAAAATAAACACATTTTATTTATTGGAGTCCTCATTCATATCCTTTTCCCCTTCCCTCTACAACGGCGTTATATACGGTTGCTAATTTAGGATTTCTACGTGTAGTGTCGCCAAATCAACTCGATTATACATGTTTCAACCACGGTAACTTTGAACATTCGGCAGATTATAGTAAAAGCAACCATCAAGAGAGTTTCCGTTGGAATCGTCTGGTTCATTGGAGCAACACTGAAAGCAGCAGACGAGCGATCGATAGGAGGTAAATGATAGCCTTCGCGAAAGGATTGGTAGTCGAGCATTCGAAAGGGGGCGAGGTGTACTGCAAGGCCGGTGCGGCGATTCCTCGCAAGAGACGTGGGGGGCAATTATTGCAACGGCGCGGCGCGGGGACCACCGGCGGCGCTGACCGGCCAATTAGCGGCCACCTGGCGCCAGGCATCTCGCGCTCATCCTCAATTAGGGGCTCGTGGCGAGTGACGCCAGTCCCTCGCCGTGCGAAATATCGGCGTGCTATTCTGGGCGCGAGGCAAATCAGCGCGCTTCCCTGAAGATCACACCGTAAATAGTAAGCCGCGCGCTCCCCCCTTTTTCCTGGGTCGCTTTCTCCGGGGCTTTTTGAGCCAGCCGGCGACAGCGCCTTTATCATTTTCCATCATCGCGAATAGAGCCTGATTCGCTGGAGATCCCTTTTTCACCGGGACTCTGAATTGGAGATCTTACAAGGGGCATAAGTAGAATTTTGTAAACGTGGATTCTGATGACAATTACAGCGAAGAGGTGCCTTAGTGTGGTAATTCCTTTCATTGAGTAGCATACGAATTACGAGGCGCGACTGGGAGGGTGTTTGATGAGATTAGGGCTCACCGGTCCTCGTATAAGTCAGAAGCCGAAGTAATAAAGAGGCGCGTATAAGAAAGGTAAGAAAAACAGACCGGCCGGAGGAGCGAATTTAATTATTTGCTCGGGAGCATCTTAGGTTGGGCAAGGGAAAGGGGCGCGGAGCGAGCGAGGGAGCCGCTTAGACTAGAGAGGAGATTAATCAATCCCGTCGCTCGTTAGGCGCGAAGCCCTTCCCCACTTGCCGCGCACCCGGCCGAGACGTCGCTACAAGGCGAGCGGCTACCGCTCGGCGCGCGCCTCGAAGAAAGAAGCCCGGGGCGATGGGAGCGCGAACGGGGCGAATGCGTATACCCGGAGAGGATCCCAGGAGGGCCCGCTAAAATGTCAGGAATTGTTAATCTACCTCGCGCCAGGCGGCGGGAAGCGCATTATCCGCGGCCTGATATCGCATGCGTGAGCGCAGCCGCGGGGCCGCCACCTCAGGCTCGTCCTTTTGCCGCTTCCCACGTACCGGGTGGGAGGGAAGAAGGGAGCCGGGGCCCGGGCGTCGGGACGCGAGGGCTCAGCCCAAGGGGCGCGAGCTGCGCCCCCAGGAGATGATTACCCTTGCCTTTTTGCACACCCTCTCATCCCACTGCAGCGGGGAGATTGATGCTTTTCATACCAGCTCCCTGGAGGGCCGCTCGGGAAAACCAAAACCGAATTTCGGATTTCTCCCTTGATCCACTCTCGTAGACATTTAAACCAGACTCTCACACCGATTACGTAATGATGTTTTTATTTTTAATTAAATCAATTAATTTTTAATTATTGTTAAAATTAGCGTGCACGTACAGCTATTAATATTTTAACGGAGTTTAACAGCGATTTCAGGTAATAAATTGCGCAAATATAGCGTTAATTTGTAAAGATATAAACGAATTATGGCAGCGGTGAAGTTTCTGACGGGTTGAATCTTTCCAAGATTGAGATAAGATCTTCCTGTACTTGTCGCCAGAAAGAAAAATGAAAACCGCGGGCGATAAGCAGCACAGACACTTTGGCATAAAGGAAGGGCCGCTCGATTCTTGCTCGCGGAAGCGTAGACTCGGTGGGCGCGACATTTTCCTCGGTGGGGACCGCGGGGTTAAAAGAAGACGCCCCCGGCGCTCGAAGGCAAAAGGGGTTGGGGCTCCGGGAGGCGGCAATAAGCGCATCCGGGAGGGGCGCGGATTGAAAATTAAACAGAGAGCCACGCGGAGCCGCCTGGGAGTAGGGGCGCGAGGTACGGGGGGCGGGGGGGGTGGGGCTGGGGACATTTGGCGCGCGGGCTCGAGGCGCCAGACCGCGCCGCCGTTATTACCGGCGATAAATCGCCACCTTTAATAAGAGCGCCGGGCTATGTCGGCGCCAGGGCGAAAGTGCGAGACGCACGTGGGCGCTATGTGGAGGAGCGGCCCGCGAGAGGGAAAGCGTCGAGCGGCGAGCGGCGAGCGGCGAGCGGCGCGCCGCGTGCACGCGCTTTTTTCCCCCGGCCCTCGCGATATTGCGCGGGTTTTTGCGAGGCCCTTGCCTCCGGGCGCTTCCGCTAGCGCGGGGTGAAAGTGCGTCCCGGTCACGAGCCCGGCTAACGGCCCCGGCGAATTTCGCGGGCGTCGTCACTTTCCCCCCGCAATATCCCGCGGCCATCCATAACGTCCGGGCGCGCGGGCGTCAGCGCTTCGAATTCGAAAGAAATCCGCTGTCGGCTTTCGAGCGGCCGGAGCCACTGCTTCCTCCCCGGCCCGGCAGGGGGATTAGTTTAACGCGGGTGCGGCTTAACGCCCGGGGCGGATCCGCCGGGCGGTAATTGCAGGCGCATCGAAGCGCGCCGTCGGCGCCGGGAGCAGCGGCGATCGGCCGGGAAGCGGGTCACCTGCCGCGGCCCGCAGGGGGAAAGGGTATCGCGGCGTGGCAGGTGCGCCCTTTCGGGTCGCGTGGCGCCGGCGACTCGGCCGCCAGATTAGTCGGCGACCTTTTTTCCCGCGGCCAGATAAGCCCGAGCCTCCGGATGGATATGCAAATTTAATTTGGAAAAGTTTACACGGGCCCGGGATGCGGTCGAATGGGGCGATCGCGTGCGGCTCGCGCGTAATCCCAAGAAGAATAACCCGACCGGCGGCCCGGCTTTTTCAAGGGGCCGCGGCTTTTAATCAGCCGCCCCCGGCCCCTCGTAATTTATGCTTATAAGACAAGATGCAATCTGCTTATTAAAGCTGCCCGCGGATCGCCCGGGCCCTTGGACCGGCGGTTTACTTAGGCGCCCGAGCGGGCCGAGCTTCCCCGGTGATAAAGCGCGGTGCGAGTAGGTCAGATTCGAGCGTCGATCCCCCTATCGCTCGCCGGCCGATCCTTCTTAAGCCCGCAAATTGAATCGGACGCCGGGCGGGCTTTTATGACCGATCGGAAGCGCCGCGGCTCGGGCCGGCTCCCGGGCGGCGCGGGCGCAACTTTCCCGGGCGGCGTCGCGGGGACGCCGGGCCGATCGGTCAGCCCGCCCCGGGATCCCGCGCGCCCAATCAATAGCTCATCGCGGCCCGACCTATAACTCCCGCGCAGTAAACTCCTTACGAGGCTCTTGCCGGCTCCTCAAGCCGGCCCCGCCCCATGAATCACCGGGCGAGCCCCGGCATCCGCCCGATATCCCGGCGCATCCCCGCGGCCCCATCCATCCCGCCTCCAATCCATTGCGCATAAGCATTTTTCGGGGGAGGGGGGGGGCCGCGGGAGGAAATTCGGCTCCTGGCGCGCCCAAGATCCCCGCCGGCCTCCGATCGCCCGCGGGAAATGAGTCCTCGTACCTCGTTCCGCCGTGCGCCGAGTGGCCAATACATGCTCGCGAAATCAAGCCGAGACTAATGGTAGAAAGCCGGCGATGCCTTCGGCCTCGCTATCTCGCGACATTAATAATATCCGCGCGGGCGGCCCGCCGCCGCGTGCACGTCAAACGTGTAACCGATGCATGATCTCCGTGTCCGCCGGGCGCAATGCGCAATCCGCTCGATTTTTCCCGGGCTTTGAATCGCCGCGAACGCGCCGCACTTACAAGCGACTTCATTGTTCGACGCGCGGCGCTCCCGCCTACTTATCGCCATTTCCTATTTGTTTATCCAAGGCGAGTAGGTCGTTTCTCATTACAATTGAATGAAATTTCTTGTTCTCTATATGCCACGGATACACAGCTGGCATTAATCTAGCTCGACAAGCCTCTTTCGCGCGCGGAAATATCTCGGGCCCGTGCGAAAACTGCCGGCCTAACAGTCCCGCCCGCTATTATGCGAATTCCCGGCAAATTCGATTACCGACAAGCTGTTTTCGTTTACGAGACCCCTCGGCAAAATCTGGGAGTTAAATCAGAAAGGCCACTTAAAGGCATTAACGAACCGCCCCGGAGACGCGGCGCTCGGGAAGAAATATGCGATCGGCGCTGCGCTCGCGGCCCTCGATAATACCCACGCCCCTACCCCCCTCCCCCCTCCCCCCCCCCCTTTATTAATTTTTTCCCCACCGCCCGATACGCGTGAATTGATTGCGCGGCTCTCCTTTGTAATTCCTCCTTCACACCTTCGTGGCTTTTAATATTAATACCGGCCTGCCCGATTCCTCCTCGCGCCTCCGCCTATTGCACATGCATAATTCAGAGCGCAGCGAGAGGAGCGGGCCGCCTCGAATCTCCCTACGTTGTCCCTGTCTCCAAGCTGCCGCTGCGCTCGCAGGATGCGTTGGGTTCCGTTCCACTTTCGATGGCCGCGCGCAGATAGACCGGCCGCCATCCCGATGCCCGTGGGCGATTTTTTTATCAGATCGATTGCTTCGACGATTACGCCACAGTTGTACATGCTAATTTTACCAACACGCGGAACACTTGTCGCTTCGCATATCCTGATTCTCTCCTTGGCTGCTTTGAGTACCTACACAGATATTCCTACTGTGCAACATTCTAATTACAAAGCTGTGGGAAAATTACTCCAACTCGGGAATACAGCCCTGTAATTAGGATGGCGCCGAGTTTGGAATCTCGCTTTGATAACCTCGCCTAAGAACGGCGTTAACAAAGCTCAAGTCTATTTCGACTTGTTAAATCGTAACAATAACCTAAGATCCGACCCCCTCTGTTATTAAAGAAAAATTTTTCCTTATCTCCTCGATCTTTCAATTCATTTTATATTTCTATTGTTAAATATTCACTCGCGATGAAAAAGTATACACATTTTACATTCTCTACATTTTCTCGTAAGAAAATTTATTCACAATTCTTAATACAATTCCAAGAGATACTAAGGAATATGGATTCTTTACATACGTTGCTGCGGGCTATGTGTGATGTAAACAGTAAGTACATGAACCTGCAGACTCACCTGAAATAAAAGAAGAGCTCTTTTAGCAAAATAAACTAGAAGGAAAACTAACATTGTTATAAAATTAAATTACATCGAGGTCTTCCCTCACATAATCAACGTGGAAATTTGAAAACATAGCAGACTATACTTGAACGGAAATTAATAAGGCAACTTTGAATTTGAAATTCGAAAATCAACGTAAAACGTAATTATGAGGCATTCCGCAACTTGGTTCGCGCACTCCATGCGTAACGTCCGTAATTCTTCGAGTGGATATAGCAGCGTAGGGGCTGTACACCTCGCGCGGATTCGGGCGTTGCGTTCAAGCTCCTTTGAAGCTTCATGGCTCATAAAGCTCTCGTGAGGGGTAAGTGGAGCCGAGGGTATACATATATAGCCTCGCCACGGGGCCGCTACTACTTATGCAATCCTCAGGTGCGTGCTGGAAACTTGGCCGCGGGAATTAGGAGGGACGCGGCCATTTTTACCCAGAAAGGTATCCCCCGGGTCTTTGGAGAAAACTGCGGTCGGGCTCGGGAGGCGTGGGCGCGAAACTCCGCTAGCGAGAGTTTACCCGATACGATCGTCTTATATGCGCAGTACTGTGCGGGGCGCGGGCCGGTCTAATGGCGGGAGGCTCGAGAGCCGGCCGCGTGGGGGCGCCACCTCACGGTCGGCCCTTTGCGCCTCTCTCGCTGTCTGCACAGTTACTACCCAGCCTTTCAAAGGCTCTGGGCTTCGTTTCTCTACATTCAATTAATATTCCTGCGTATTTTTCGTTGTGTACACATTCATACTTTTGACCTATCATCAATTTTAATACATGTTTGTACAATAAATGTAGGTGTTTGAAGGATTTTGTTCCGTGCGAGTGGTATTGATGGATTCTCATGAATTTGTTCTAAAAATACCGTGAAACCTTGATCTAATAAGAAATATCGTGCAGCCCTGCGTTGGTTTATTACGGTAGTACGACCGAGCGGTCAAATCCATTGTACCGCAACAGTATACAAGCAGCGCACATTGCACGATTCGATCGAACAAATAATAGACCTTAATGAGCCTCGCGGAAAATCAAGGCGCAGGAGTAATTGAGCGGCCGCCTAAATCAGAAGCGTCGCGCGTTATCGGATTCTCCTATAATTTCGCACGCGAGCGAAAACACGACGCTGCGGGGGACAATCAGCAGGGCGCGGGCTGGGCGGCCAACTCGAAAATTCGATAAACTCTCAGTCGCCCTTGCCTCCAGCTCTTTCTATTTACGCCAGCCCCATTTCGCGAACGCCCCGTGCGAAATCTCGCAAGTTTTCGGTTTTCCACCTCTCCGCACTTATCGATTTGCGTTAATATTTTACATGAAAAATACACTCGATTCCGCAGCGAAAATTGCTTTTGGAGGACTTTTCGTTCGGTGCGTCGGAACGATTTCCGACTAGTTTTGGGACGATATTATTCTCATTTTAAAGTGACGTGTTTATGCGATTTCGAAAAGTCTACGCAGTTGGCTAGTAGATCACGCCAGGCACGAACAGACGGTCGTATAAATCGAGGGAGGCAAATGAATCCGATTTATTCGATCGACTGGGCACTGAAAAAAGTATACGTGGTCGTAAAGCAAAGAACGTTTTTCCAAGTGGGTCAACAGTGCCAGTGGAAAGGCGGGTTAATGGGCCCCGGCTAAAAAGCCACTCGAGATGGATTGCGATTTTGCCCAGAATATCTGGTGAAGGGCTCGGTCGGCGACTTCAGGAGGTCTAATATTTTCGGAGAAGCAGCGATGAGCGGGCAGAGCACACGGCGGCGGCGGCGGCGGCGGCGGCGAGACCACGGCCTGCCTCACAGTGAAACAAGAAAACTCGCGCGCGTATAATAATAACGACAAGGGCGCCTCCCTTAGTCGGCGGGTGCGGGCTAGGGCAATCTGTTTACTTTATGGGTAGCCGCGTCCATTTTTATGGGCCAATTACGCCGGCGGGGGCAAAAAGGCCGGGCGCGCGATCCGCTAACTGCCGATAATTTCGTCTCGTGGCAAGAGAGAGAGAGAGAGAGAGGAGGAGGGCCAGGGGATCGACCGGGCCGGCTACCTGCATCCCGCGCCCCACTATGAATTTCCCTAACGCGCGCGTGCCTCGCTAATACGGGGGCAATCGGGATTCCGGAAAATTTTACGGGCGCGCCCGGAGGAGGGGCACTTTTTGCCCGGCGGCCCGGCGATTGATGGCCGCCAAGGATGGATCGCGGCTAGATGGTGCGTGCGGGCCCGCGCGGAGGCCCCGGGGATTCCCCGGATTTATCGCCCGCTTTCTCCCCGCTTAATTTTCTCCCTAAAAACCGCAAGAAAATCTCATTTCACCCCGTGGATGGAGGGCCTTTTTATCGAGAGCTATTGCCATTCAAACTTTTATACGGCCCCTGAGCTTCTCCTTTTTTTTTTTTGCAAAAACAAGTTGCAGGGCTTTAATAAGCGGCCTTTGTGCGAGTGGGTCTGTTTTCAAGGAACTTGTCCGCGGCTGAGGTCTCAAATTTATAACGAGCGAGACATCGGATTTCTTTAATCGACCGAGCCACGCGCGCCTCCTAATTATACGGACTCGCCGCCCGCTAACGAAGGCATTACAAGTTCAAACAGTATATTGTCGACGGAAATTGGAGGTCCTCCGGCCGGTCTCTTTTTACACTTAGCCGAGCTCAATCCTGGCTAACAACGGACCGTAAACCATGTATAAAACGAGGTGGCGGCGCCTCCGCAGTTTTACAGGGTCGCCCTCGGATTCCCGCGCATCTGCGCAGGGCCGAGGGCCGGGGGGAAAAAGAGTACAGGAACCAAAGGACGGCTGCGGCCCGGGTGGAGGAGGTGGCTGGGCGAGAGCCCGAGGGTCATTAACGCGATTGCCCTTGTTTATTAACGAGGTGCGCGGGCGGCCGACCGCACCCATTCATCTCGTCCCGCGACCGGTGGAGCCAACTGCCCGCGACCCGGCTGACGTATGCGCGGCCCGCGCGCGATACGACGCGGGCGCCCGGAAAATCCGCGGCCGTTCGCGTTTACCGCGCGATTATTAACGCTGGGATCGTAGCCCCCTTCCCGCTGGACGACTCGACTGTGCGGGATGACTGGAACAGTCACTGATCTTAATTCAATTCGATTGTGCGGCGCGCAGTCGGCCTCGTGTTTGCCGATGACATGCACCCAATGGGTCATTGATCATTTGCCGGAACTTTTTCTACGCTTTTATATCGTTTTGATGAAAATATTTCTTTGTACTAGTTTGTCTACGGTATTTTGCAGTCAAACAAATCCAATTTTATGACATTTTTTCATTTTGCATCCAGTCGGTATCGAGTCATTTTATTTATTCTCTAGTACAATTCTATTTTAAATAAACCAAACAATCAATTCATTAATTTGTTTGAAAAGTTAATAAAATCAGGAAACATAAGGCGAATATTGATTCCGATATTAAATTATTTTGTTATTTAAAGATTTACTGTAACTAAATTTACTTATCGGATTCTATCGTGTCATTCTTAAAGGTGCCGTTAATAATTAACGTAATAACGTATAATATTATAATAATATTAACGTAAGATGAGCACAGTTGAAAAAGTAGGACAAGTAATTCTCGGCTTTGACGCAGACTGCAAGTCCTTGGAAGGTACTTGGCATTCCAAGTATACATAATTTTGAGAGACAAAATCGCTTAATTATTAACAACGGTCGTCCGCGAGTCGGGAAAATTGCACTAAGTACTGCCGGGCGAGCCGCCGTTATACCTGCATAAAGAACGCAGCAAAACGAGAAGAGAAAATGTTCGCCAAGAAGAAAAACGACAACGAAAGCGGCGCAGAGTGGACGGGTGCATCCACCTGGTGAGCTTTTATATTCACCGAAGCCTTGCACTTTGACGTGGGACGGACGGAGATGGGTGGGCGTGGGCGCAAAAAATGTGGATTAAAGGTTAATATTGCAAGTGTTTTTTGTCAGATTAGCCGATGCTTTATCCTACATTGGAGAATAGCGCGCTTACATCAGCAAAGTTTATTAGTGGGCCGTAGCCGCTCCGAGGCTTTACCATTATTTTTTGTGCAAACCTCGCCAATGAGGTACTCGCCTTCGATTCTTGCAAACATTTGAAATGCATCGGATCAGTACCATAATCTTCATGGTTTCAAGAAAGTGGCATCATTCGAGTTGAATGGTACATCGTACGCGCTGTTGGAAATTCGCGGTAACTCGAGTTAAAGGGTAATCAAGTTATTAATTGTCATGAACTCATAATCAGCATCGATAAGCATCCATAGCTGCCTACTTGTTTAATCTTTCCACAAAGCTGAATGTGTTCATTCTTTCAGTCCATTTATCTTCAATTTTGGCAAACAGAAGCAGCAAACCATAGAGATACAGAACATGCGATAAAAAATTCTGGGTAAAGCCTCAAAGCAAATTGGCGAGAAAAATTTGAGGCAACCAAAAGGAAAATCGCCAGAGCTCCGCTTGCAAGATGGGCTCTTCTGTCTCGAGCGGATAAAAGGAAAAAGGAGAGGCGTGACAAGATCCGCGCGCGATGCATCCTTCCGAAATTCCTCGGCGACGGCGGGCGCGTCGCTTTTACGAGGCGCTAGCAGCCCGTGCCTCCGTGGACGCCGCTCGGCGCCGTTTATGTAGGTCGACCCCGGGAGCGTCTCTTACTTAATTAATTAACCTCTCTCTGGGCTGTCCCGGAGCGGGGCGCCCCCGCCGCCGCCCGTACACGTAAGACGAGGGGGGAGGGGTACGGGGGAAGAGGGCAGGGGGGAAGCCGAGTGCATAAAACGCGAGCTCAAGAGATAAAGGGATTACGCGCTGATCGCAGGTGAGATAAAAGTGAAGAGCCGAGAGTCCCCTAATAAATCTCGCGGCCCCTCCCGCCACGGTCGCCGCCGCCGCCGCCGACGTCGCTTCCTTTATCACTCGCCAAATTAATTTAATACTCCATTGTGCGTGACTCCTTTAATTTCTTTTACCCTAACCCCGCGCAAGCCTCGCGACCCCATCGGTCTTTCCACTTCTCTTTGTTTGATCTCGTGTAATGGGTGTCGTAATGTGGTTCTGGTTGAATCTGGACCGCAGCTAAGATTAATTTTGAATTGCCAAATTCTTTATAAATATATATATTTGAACAAAGTATAATGTACATAGTGTAACAATATTGACTTTTGTTTTTTCTTTAAAGTGAGATTGCAATGTGGAAAGCACTCATTGACCATATTTCAGTTATTTTCTAAAATTTTGTTTATTAATGTCACTAACAGTTTTCATGATATTTTATAGGTAGAAATTGAGTTCATAATTTATTGACCAATTTATTAAACCAATTAAAAATATTTTATATTTACATGCGCGTTTTATAATATTGTCTTAAAGTGCAAATTAATGCAAAATTAAAAAAAGCAAATAATATTACTGAAGACTTTCTAATTATTTTCATAGCTTAATTTTGAAGCGTGTAACAAGATAGTGATAATAGCGAGGAGTAGGTTACACGTCTCCATAATATTTAATCATAAAAACACGTACAGATATGCAGGTGTGTGCCCGTGTGATTAAATTTGAATTTTCAATGTATGACTCTACGTTATTAAAGGCTACGCATAATAATCCCGTTACAGCGGTGATAAAAAAATTGGTTAATTTTCTGCCCGACTTATCGCAAATCGATATCAATGTAGCCACACTAAGACTTTTTCTAAAGCGGAACACCGTTTTTCGCTCACACTCATCTGATCTTTCAGCGCGCGCGTCAGTATTCAAGTTTAAGATAGGATCGCGGGTGCATCCCTTATCTCTATTTTTGCCCTGTAGTGAGAATGAGGTACACGCCATCGCGCGGCCCGCACCGGCGTCGGTGCTCACACTGTACACAAGTCTCTTCCCGCGATCAAAGTCCCTCTCCCTCCCCGGTCCCCGCCCCTTCCACCCTATGCCCCTTATATTATACACGAAAGTTTCGTCTCCTTCTCGAAAGTTTCAGTGTTGGCTCCTGGCGCTAATTAATTAAGGGATGCTAGCCATTAACTCCGCCGGAGCTCGCGACCCAGTTTTTGCGGAAACTGCGAAAGGAGCTCGCTTTCTCTTCCCCCTCTTGCCCATCCCCTTCTTTTCGTCACTCTCTCCCCAGGCTCTCTGTCTCCGCCTTTCTCTCTCTTGCTCTTTCCTCCTTATCCTGGCGCCCGGCGTCTTTTAAGATGCGCAATATCCGCGAGGGCGTTTGATGTCCGCGGGGTCTCCCTACCTCGTCAGCTTAAAGAAAATTCCAAATGTGTGTCTGCGGAGCCGGGTCGGCTTCTTTTTTCCTCGTACAAGCCCGAGAGCCTCACCTTTGACGGGGAAACTTTTAATGGAACTCAGGGATCCGATATTTCGCCGGGCTCCTTTTTCTGTTTGCTTTTTTGAGCTTGCGGGGTAACGATGAGGAACGTGCTTCCCGATCTGAATGAGTAAATACTTTCAATATACACGCGGACTTCTTCCTCGCTTTCAGTCTGGGAGTATATCACGTGTTTATTGGCGAGTAGGAGTCTTACTTTTCATCAGAAAGCAGATAAGCAACTGGGACGGGAAGACGTAGTCACAGCCCGTTTAGATGCAAAAGGGGTCGTATTTTTCTCTCTCAATTTATAAATAATTTTCTAATCCGGTATACGCAATATCTTTCTAATTAATACACGCATTAAGAAAGATTAATGGCTACGGTGCTTATCTTAAAACGAATCAGGGGACTGAACAGATTGATGAAAATAGCGGATTTTCGTCTTATCAAGAAAATAAACAAATAAATAAAGGCACAAGTATGTGGAAAGAAAAAAAAAGGCGGTATCACAGATTTGAGGGAGGAAAGTGTGAGCGCCCGGCTTATTATGCTACCCTCACACTCGTTTTTCCCCGACTCATTGTTCTTTTGCGTGAAAAACGCGAGTGCTAAAAAGTGCATTTTATCACGTCAAAACGATAAACTCGTCGGTTTAAAGTGGCCGCGAGATATAGGAAAATATGAGGGGGACGGCGGGGAAGGCGGCGCTCGGGAAGGAACTGGCGAGCGAGGGAGCGAAACGGCCCTGCCTCGCGGGCGCCCACACTTGAGGCCGCGTTTCGAAATAGGACAAGGAGGGTCTCCGGCTCGGCTCAGCTACGAGGGAAGCAACGACGGAAGGACTGAGGGCTGGGGGGAAGGCACGAGTCGGGGCAGGGGATCGTCCGCGCCCCTGGAAATATATTGTTATGAGCAACGGGAATTAGATAATTAATGGGCCGAGGTTAAGTACTCGGCCGCCGAGGGAGTCTAGGTCTTCCTCCGCCCTCTTTCAAGGGCCCCAGCGCGCACGTATCGTTCCTGCTTCTTTTTCCCCAGCTCCCTCCTGCCCTCCCTCCACCTACGGGCCACTGTCGTCGCGGAGGTATACGTCGGCTTAATGTCCTCGTCACGAGGGCTCCCCTGGATGCCCCGCGACCCGCCGCCACGGGCCAAGCGTGACGGAGTACTACTCGCTCGAGTATCGAAGCTATCCGCGCTCGAGGCCAGTCACCCCATTTATTTTTGTACTTTCTTTTCAATCGTTACCTCCTGCTTTTTTAATCACACCGATTCCCGGGAGATTGTGCAAATGCCCTCGTGTCTCGGGACGATAATGGTACGCGCAAAGGTATGAATTTCCCTGTAAGCCGTGACATACAGTTATATTCACATCGGCCCTCGGTAGAAAATAAAGGTAGTCTTGTTAAGGGGTTAAATAAGCTTTAGCTCATTTCGACAGCTCAGAGATGTCAAGACTATTTCAAAATGCCTAGGAATGCATCAACTAAATCATACAATATTTTGATAATTTATAAAGTACTGTTAGTTACATTGTCTGTTGCTTAGTCTAGATGAAAAAGAGGAATTAAATAATAAATGTAAAGAGATATTATGCGCATGGAAACACTTGGAATCGGCTTAAAATATCCTTTATAAGCGTGTATTTGAAAGTTACATTTTGTAATATGAAAAGGAGGGCAGCCTATTGAAAGTTGAGGGTTGCCGCGTCGAAGCATCCGCTTCCAGAGGGTGAACCGCGCCGAGCGCTTAAGATCGCCCGCGGATTTTGAAAAGGGCCGAGGGAAGGCAGCGAGCGCTTGCGCGGCCCTCGCGCACTCGCCTCGGGCGCTCCTCTTTTTCGTCGCAACCCAGATAGCGGCTGAAAAATCCGATGCTTGCCCCTCAGCCCACCCACGCGCCCGGCCAACTTTCCCCCTCTCGCCAGATGCGAAAGATCGGAGATACAGGGGTGCGGGCGAGAGGCAAGTTTGCCTGGGGCCGACTCTCTTTCCCCCGCTTTCCCTCTTTTGCCCGCGAGATCCGTCCAAGTTCGGACTTTGTGGGGCGCTGCGGGCTGTTGGCCGCCCCGGGGCCAACGAGCCGCCCGGAAGAAAGACTCCGGTGCAGCCAACTAGTTGATGGTGGTTAATAAGTGCCGATGCTTTAATTAGCGCGGCCGTTAGGACCAACTGGGGAAGAAGCGGCAAAGTTGGTAATCCGGCACCGGCGCCGAGCGGAGTTGAGTGGCCCAGTTGATGCGAGGCTGCGAGGGGGAAGCCCCCGCGAAGACCCCCCGGATTTTCATTTGCAACTATTATTTCGTTGGCGTTGATTGCGGAGCGGAGTCAGCCGCGCCGATCCCGGGCAAGAAGCCTTTGATAAACCGTCGAAAGGGCCCCGGGCGAGCCGGGGGAGAAATATGAAAAATGATATTCACTGTCGGAAGAAGCTCGCAGCTGCTGCAGCCGGCCGGGATGTATCCCTCGCGCGGAGGAGGAGGCGAAAAAGCGAGGAACAATTACGGACCGGAAGGCGAAGAGGCGCGGAGCGAGGAATGAAAATCAAGGGAAGATAGGGGAAACACGCCGGCCCTCGGGCTATGCGCAGCCGCGGCCGCGGGAGATAAAGCCAAGCGCGAGATAAATCGAATGCCCGAGCGAGCGGATAAAAGTCGCTAACAACGTAACAAAAGCCTCGCGGCTCGTCGGAGGCTGCGGCGCTCGGGTCTCCCGCGGCCAGTACCCGCTGCGCCTACTTCCTCCTCCGCGCTTTGTTCCCGTGCGCGCGCGGCGCCGATTGTTCCTCGGCCTTTTTGGCGCGCGCGGCTCTCCCGAGGCGTCTTGCCGCGGCTTCCGCCGCCGCCGTCTTTTCCAAACGCGTAAATCACGCGCGCCGAGCTCGAAAGCCCGAGGCGCGCCGATTTGAAAAAACGCCGGGCGGCTGGCGCATCGATCGCCGTCGCTGCCGGCCGACGCGGCCAACGCTGCATGACGTATGTCGCGCGCTTTCCCTCCCGCCACCTGACAAATCTCCCGACCTCCCTCTCCTCTCGCTTTTCCTTCGTCGAGGGCCGTCTGATAACCCGCCGGTATTCTAGGCGCACTTCGAACAGGTCCAACCACAAGTAAATCTTCTACCTTGGATTCTTCGCTTTTCTCATAACACCGTTATGCAATATATATAAATCAATTTTCCTATAGATTAAAGCTATATTGTGCTAACATCGTTGATTATGTTTCAAATATTTTTGAGTTTATAAAGGTAATTAAAGCGTGGTATTAGTTAGTTCTATAACTTTCTAATAAAAGATGTTACAAAATATAAAGGTGTATGTCTAGATATTAAATACTATCAATTTGTACAGGTGTATGGCCATTTTTATCTAATTGATTGATCCCTGTATCTGCTTTAAGGTTATATCCTTTTATCATATTTATCGGTAAATTTTTATTTAAAATCCCACTTATTCTCATATTAGCTATCAAAATCAAGGCAAGTTCCCAACCGCCGTTAAAAATTAAGAATATATACATATAATTTTGACTTGAACTTAATTAAGTCTACAGTTTGGCGTACGAAAGTATATTTCAGGAGTCTGTCCTGTCCACTAGAGTGGTATATTTTCCCTCGGGGCGCTTACGGAGGAGGAAGGTCCAGAGCGCCTCGGGACTGAAGACGGACGACAAAGGCGCCCGGTACAATGGCGGCTTCTCCGGCGACGTCGGTCGCGAGCCCTTGAACCCGCCTAGGACGCCTCGAATGCCTAGGGACAGGAAACTCGTCGATCATTTGGCTGCAGGGCCAGTGCCGCTAACAATCGGCATCGCGCGCACTTTCCGGCGCAAAAAAGTTGGGCGGCCCCGCGCAAAAAGAGAAAGGCGAGCTAATGAGGCGCGTCCAGTCGGAGGCTCACTCGGGGCGCATCGTTTTAATTAACGGAGGACAATGGGCGGAGCCGCGCCACCGACGCGTAACGAAATCGAGAGGGAAAGGACCGGGCGCAAACAAGGCGACCGCGGGGCATAAAGAGTGCACGCGCCGGGCCGAATGACAAATGGAGAGGCGAGATTGCGCGGCGGGCTGGCGTCCAATTAGCCCGTGACGCGCCGCCCGCGCCGCCCGCCCGCGCCGCAGAAAGAGAGCAGATCCTCCGCAGCCGTCGGAGACGTTTAATCACGGCCCGCGGATCCTGGGCTTCATATCCGGACGGACCGGGCCGTTCCCCTCGGCCCTGTACACCACCGCTCGGTGTCCCCCGATAATACGAGCGCGCCGCTTCGCCAAAATCATCTCGGCCAGATAAATCTCCGGATTTTACGCCGCGGGGGAATAATGGCGGCGTAACGCCGCGGCGCGCACGGTGGCGAGGACCGGCTGACGCAGGCCGTTCCGCTTTACCGCTCCCCAATGAATGATCCCGGACAGCTTGGACCCGGGCGCACTCGGCGCAATTACAGCGCCAGGGCGCGGTAAAAGTGACGCGGGCGTCGGCGGCGGCGCCAAGAGGCACCTCGGCGACCGGACCGCGGCCCCAAGGTCCTTCGGGGTTCGGAGTGATTTGCGAGTCGGTCCGCGGCCGCGGCGACGCCGGCTCTCCGCGTCGCGATAAATCTTTGACAGGCGGCGCGGGCGGGCGGCCGCGTGCGCGCCACCTGCTCCCCGCGCCACGCCCTCCGCGATCGGCCCGGTGGCTCTCCCACTTGGCTCGCAGCGCCCCGCCCCTCGACTGCCCCAATTACACCCTTCATTTTCCGCGGAGTGGGCGTGCGCCCTCCCGGACGGCGCCGCACGCGCCCACGTAACGCGCGCCCGCCTCGGACGAAGGAGCCTAATCACCGCTGCTTGACGCCCCGGCTCACCTGCCCTCGCTCTAATTTACTCCACGGCCTGTTACGCAAATTCAGACCACCTTTTCATTCTACGCGGAGGTAAAGAGGGCCGAGGCGGCTCGAGGCTTGCGGACGATACGAGCCAATTAGTCGACGCGCAGCTCCCCGCTCCCGTACGCGCCAGTTTCGAAATCGCTGGATATTAGTGCGCGTCAGGGCGCAAACGACGCGCAATCAATTAAAGTCATTGTCCCGGTGACGCTTCGGTCCGAGTCCCGCGGCCCCGCCCGCGCCCCTCGCAATCAAGAAATTATCCATCAATTTGGCGCGAGCGGTCCACGGCGCGCCCTGCTAATTGCTCATTAGCCGGGGATCCGAGACATTCTCGGCGTTTAGCCTCCACCGGCCCGAGGCGCGTCCATTTCGTTACGCGTTCCTGCGTGTCTATAAGCGCCTTAGCCGCGACGTTTTCAAAAATTTATGTCCTTCAGTTTGCAGTTGGGTTTGAGGTTAAGTGTCTATGCCTCTCCCCATTATTTCCTATCGCCTCCTTAAACAAGATTCGCAATCTGCAGCCGTAAATTTTCAGATATCGATCCACCTTCAAGTGCTACGGCCTCGATATGCAGTGCTAATTAATTCTATCAATTGCAAAGAATGGATCAGCCGCTTGTTAAACGAAATTGGAGCGAGACCTGGGCGCACTCTTGCCACGTTGAAAAAAGGAAAACGTTAAACCATTGTATTTTCCATAAGCTCGATCCAAGGCCCTGGCGAAATTCATGCAAACGACGATCATTTTTCTTCCACTCGCTCTCGCAGAGATCAACCGAATTCACAAGACAATTAATCGAGGGCACGGAGGATAATCGGCGCGCATTACGCGCCGGTTACAGGCCGATATGGTGCGTCTGCGGACTTCATCAGTGTAACCGAGGGACCGGGCGGGCCAATCCGGCGGGCCGTGCGGCGCGTGTCCATATCTCACCCCGGCTCGGTCCCCGTCACGCGGATCGAGGCGATCGGCCATAAAACTCGAGCGGCGTCCCCGCGGATCCCCGGGCCGCGTGATTAATCGTCGCAAATAAGTATCGTCCCCTCGGCTGGCCTCGAGAGCCGGCCGTGGGAGACCCCGAGGCCCGAGCCGAGGCTCGTGAGGACAAAGGAAGTCACGTCGCCCGGCGCTTGGCTCTTCGGGTTTTCTCGCGCGGTCGACCGACGGAATTATTGACCAGTGGCGGCGGTAAGCACGCGTCCCGCCGTCGCCCGATCGCTTCCGCTTATGGCTCTCGATGCATTTAAACGGCCATTCCTCACTTTTCCAGTTATACCCTTCGCTTTTTACGTTTATGCGAATATTACCGGGACTTCCTGTATTAGCGTGGAATCGATCGAGTTCCCAGACGCGTGGATGCCAACGTCAACGTCTGTTTCTTACCTGAAACGATAAAAAAAAGCCAAGGTTATCTACAGCTTTATGGTGGAATTGTTACGAGTATACAGTAAATAATTTTAAATATAGCAATAATTCAAAAATAAACTCTGCAAGGGATAGAGGAAAAAAGTGCAGAGCTTTCATCAAAAAAACTGCATCGGATTGGCGTGTTTGAGCGAGTCAACGAGCAGTATACATAGGCTTCTGAAAAGGAAGCCGGGTAAGAGGGCCGAATGAGCCGGTGCGCGAATTGGCTTGGGCGGCGCGAGTGGAACAAAGCGCGGGCAATAAAGCACTGCTCGCCGTCGCGATTAATAATTAATCGCCGCGGGCCGGAGGAAAAAGGGCTGGGGATGCCGTTGAGCCGAGATGAATACGTATAGAAGTGCAGAGACGGGGGATAATACATTGGGCGCGGAGAGGGTTCCGGATTCCGGAAGTGTATCTGCCGGCGCGCAGCCCTCGTTAAGGGGGGCCGGCCTCATCTGCAATTCATTCCCCAAACGAATTTAGAGGCCGGGCCGAGCGACAGGGAGGAAGACGGAGCGCCGCCGCGAGCGGCACGCACCCGCCGCGATTCGAGCGCCAGGCAGGCACTCGTCGTCCGGAGAAAAGTTTGCGGCATTCGTTACGAGCGCACCCACCCTCCCCCCTCCCCGGCTCGTCCCCCGTTTTTCCGCCGGCCGCCGCGGCGCGCATCCCGGGAAAGTCGCCGCCCGCCCGGAATTTGATTAGCTTTCCCCATAGGGCTTTGTCTTGGGAAGTCCGTCCGAAATTCCGCGGTGCCCAGCTAGCTGCCGGCGATCGGCCGGTCCGCCGCTAATATTAATAAAACCGGCGGGGCCGTGGCTGCTCGGCCCGGTTTCTAAGCTCGCGATCCAAGTTGTCGGCGCCGGGGTCGAGGCGCCGCCGGATTGTTCCGCCGAGCGGTCTATATAGCAGTCGGGCCGCGGAGTCTGCGAGGGCCGCCGCCGCCGCCGCCGCCGCCGCCGGGGAAGGAGACGACGCGCAGCCGGCGGCGGGAGAAAGTGCCGCCAGCCGCCCGCGCAACTTTTACTTATCGCTCCCCGGGCTGAATCTAAATGCCGCCCGATGCACCTGCAGCCTCTTCTTTCTCGCGCGCTTAAGTGCACGCGCCGGCGGCGCTTGGGTGCCCGGGCCGAGGGCCGCCAGAGGAACAGGGCCAGATTGAAGCACAATTTATTTGAGATCGGCGCCCCGACCCCCGACTACGTGGCTGGGATCTTCGCCTTGGCTCGCGATTCCCCTTCGCTCCGCCCCCAGCCGCCCCACAGCCCTCCTCTAACTCCATTATTTTGTTTTATTTTACATGAAATTAACAGCAGCTTCACTTTTCCGACCTTTGAGTTTAATCAAAATGCAGTCGATCCCAGGACATTTGGTAGATCTAACTTTGCGCGCTCAAACAATTATTCCGTCAGTCTACTATATTTAACTGCAATTTATTATATACTTTGCTTTATATCTACTATACTCAATATCAAATACAGAAAGAATGAATTTCATGTATATCAAGATTATCTGTCAACACATATTGATTAGAGTACAGTCAAATAAATATTTCTTAATGGTACAAAGTGCATGGCTTACGATCATGCACCAGAACGAGCACTACGCTATTATTCCTCTTCGGTTTGTAGTGGTTATTCTTATTGAGTGTACAGTCATTTCCTTACACGGTTCTTTCCTTAGCATATTGGCATTTTATAAAACCAATAAAATCTCTTTGTATTTCAAGCCAAATTAATTCGTTAGCTATAAGGAGTTTCTTATCACTACTATGTAATCTCTATCCGAAAAAATAGCAGCGAGGTCAGCATTTTATTTTAGTTCTTACGCCCTGTTTCGCGTAGTAAATAACGTGAAATAGCTTAAATGCATTGTAAGTATAAAGCTGCATACTATTCCGCAAAAGTGAAAAGTCTTTAGTTCTTCCGTTATAATCTCAGTGGACTTTATGATATACTACATCGCTATAATCCATTATCAATGTTTTAATAAAATCCCAAAATTTAAATGAAATTATGCACAGTGCTGTTAACACGTAAGGCAAATTAATCAAGCGTTCACTTATGATAATGTTGTTAAATTTCAAAAGAGCGAACGCGATAATAATACTATATGGACATTTGGTATATAAATATAAACATTTTGTCGAAAAGGAACAATAAGATGAAAGGGTATAGAGAGGATTTGGAAATCGATTACTTGACAAGTAGACCGTTGATTGAAAAGCAGACGACGCAGAATAAAGACTTTCATGAGGTGATTCAGTCGAGAAGAAAATATATACGTAACGGGGGAGCGTAAGATGAAGGTAGCGACAAGCCAATTTCCCTAACTTCCAATTCATTTTGATATTTCCGCCTTGAGGGCCGAAGCTCGGAGCCGAGGGGTAGGAAAATGACGGCAATGAGAAAAGCCCAGGGAGCGGTTGATGTATTCATGGGGGCAGGCGCGGCGGGCGCTCAGCTGACCCATGCCTACGTCCCGTAAAATGACTAGCGGGAAAAAGGAGTGGAGGTAAATCCGGGAGAAGCGCGGCTCGCCGGCAAAATACCGAGTCTGTTCCCCGGGAAGAAGTTATGACAACAAAAGCCCCGGGGCCGCGACGCGGGATTTGATAAATCAGTCCCGCGCAGGTGGCGCGCCGCGGCGGCCGAAAAACGGCCGAAATCCCAGAACAATGCAGAGAGCCCGGGAAACGAGGCGTAGGTCGGGCAATAACAAACACTCGCGGGCCTGGCCTACATATCCGCGGCGGCGAAAGTAAAATCTGCGGGCGAGGGCGAAAAGCGGTGGCGGGCGGCGCGGGCGCACTCGAGGCGCGGACGTCCGTCGCGGCCGTTACTCTTCATCGGCGCGCCTTTTAACGGCGATGATGGTGAAATATCGCGCGGACGCGGCCAAGATAAACGAGGCGAGGCGTGGCCGAGGCGACCGCGCCGGAAAAAAACGTCCCCGGCTATTATTTCGTCGCGAGGGGGACGAACGGAGGCGGTGGCGCCTTGACAAACGATTATACGCCCGGGGCGGCGCGGGGCGAAAGTATAAGAAAACAGTCGCGCTAAATCATGTGGACCGCGGGTGCCCCCGAGCGGCGGCTGCGCCCGCGGCCTTATATCAGCCGGGCAATTCGCGGGGGCCGCTGATGGGCGCCATCTTTCTCCGGCCCGCGGCGCCCTCGGTTAGTCGGCCGGCCGGGCTTTCAATTAGGCGCGTTGGCTTATTGGCCGATCGGGCCGAGGGGCCCGCGGCCCCGTGAATCCCCTCGGAGGGATCCTCCCGCGCCGGGGGACAGGTGGGCCGTAAACTCGGCAGCGCAACGGGCTTTATTTATCGCGCGAGCCGCCCGCTGCGATCCGGGGAATGTAGTTGCATAAAGAGGGGACAGGAGCGGGCAGTAAAGGCTGAGGGGCCAGCGATTAGCCATCAATAATAGCCGGGCGGGGCCGGGGCGGGCGGGGCGGCCGTGGGGGCCGTGGGGGCGTTAAGGCGCCGCTAACCGGGGCATCAATCGCCGACTCTTAATTCCCGCGGCGCGCTTCTTTATCCGGGGAGGTAGCCCGGCCCCGGCGCTCGCCCCTAATGGCGTATATCACGGCAAAAAGTCCCGCCGCTTCGCCTCGCCTCGCCTCGCCTCGCGCCAGCCCGGTAATAAACGCGGGCGGTGGGGGGCCGTAAAAAAAGACGCTCGCGCATTAAGTCGGCAATAAACCATAAATTACCGTTTTCTGTTCGCAGTTTGGCGAAATGAATAGCGGCCGCGGGCAGGACGAGCGGGCCGGGCGGGAGGAGGCGCGAGATAAAACGCCGCTCGCCCCGCACAATGGATGATTACACACGAGCGCGGGATGAGCGCGGCCGGCTTTTCGCGGTAGGGCCTCGCGTGCACCGCCGACGCCGCCGACGCCGCGCAATCTCGATCTCGCCCCGCGCGTAATGTCTATTATAAATGTAACGGGCGCGCGCGCGCGCGCGCAAACGTCCCACTAAAGCCGAGGGCGGCGCTCCTAGGTTCATTAGTGTAATGCCTAAAAGTGTCGGTGCGCCCGCGCCCGTTAAAGAATCCCCGTCTTTAGCCGCGAGCGGCCGAGCGCGCGCATAAACCTCCGAGTGGGGCAATGAGCCGGTCCCTATTTGAGCGCCGTTTATTGGCCGATTACACATTTGCCGGCGGTCGTTAGGCCGGACCGCCTCGGCGAATCCTAGAATACATCCTATGCTGTTCTCCGCGGCTCCATTTGTAACTCGGTACTTATTTGTCCTTTCCCTTGCAAGGGCTGCTCGACTCTCTTTTCTTCCACGAACGAGCCACCCCACGTATATGATTAGAAAGAACTTAACAATTAGTATGAGTGATGGAAATCCGCGGTCAAAAGTGTCAGACAGCAATACCAACAAAGTGAACCGAAGACTACATCTGGCGGAAGCTACATCTACTGAATGTAAACTAGTACGCAAGAGAACATTTCAAGAACATTAAGTAGTCCGGAAATAGTAAATATAGTTTCAGAATCACTTTAGCTGATACGTGGATGGCAGGACACTGAATGAGTAGTGCGCAAAAAGGAGGTTAATTTTTGGAATCAGTCTGGCTTAAGACACCGGTACTAAGATCATCGAGATAAATAAATAGTTTACATCAATTAATATATCGTTTCGAAATTTTTGTATTTTTCCTTATTTTTCTATATTTTTTAATTTTTGCTAATAACTCGCATGATTTGACGCTAGGTATTGAAGGTTGGGTTTTCCAGTAGAAGCGTAATTGACGATTTCAACAGACAGATTTTGGGTGAAATACGTAACCAATTTAATGATTATAGATGATTCTGTCTAACATATACTTGCTGCAGCTAATTACTTTCAAATTATTTTTCACTGAAAACTTCCGGTAATAAAATAATTTGTTGTAATTTAACTAATAATAACCTTGCATAAAAAAATCCATAGGCGGATTAACACATAAGTTAGGTAACTTGTTTTTATATATTTTATTGTGAGTAAAGTATCTTTATTATGTCACTATAATTAAATAAGAACAAATAAAAATCTTAATGTGCAAAGTTTATTAATGCATTAATAATGGCATGCTTCAAAGTACAATTACATTTTTTATTGTTTAAATAAAATTTTAGGATAAATTTATTAATTTAAGTATTTATTTAATTGACGCTTTCATGATAAAAAAGTTGGTCAATTTTCTACCTGGAAATCTTCAGGATATTTTAGGACAGTGCTTGATAATCACTGGAGTATTATTTGGTTTTACGAACTTCCGGCAATAAAGCAATTTTTTGCGCTTTAAACAATAGACAAGCATAACGAAATGCGTAGGTTTCTGAATGCACAAGAAATTGGATAACAATATGCATGTGTACTTATTGTTAGTATACAAATCCAAGGTATTATTTGGGCCTGGAGGAAATTGCGGGCGAGCAATCAGTCGGTTGCGCTCGAGGCGTTACATGCATTCCCCCGACAAAACGCGCAAAAGAGAAAAGACTGGAGATTACACGCCGGGTTTTTTCCGGTTGAGCGCGTTAAAGCAGAGTCTAATCCATCCGAGGTGTATCTACCGAGGACTCGCTCTCCCGTCAGGGCGCCATTTCTCAAATAACAAGAGTAAAAAGTCGGGCGCGGCAGCGGCGGCAAATCCGAAGACGCGGAGAATCCCGCGCGGCGAAGCAACAGCGCTGGCGGCGCGCACATCCGCAGCCGTAACTCTAGACGCGGGCGAGATTACCCTCGCGGCCGGAGGAAGCTCGGGCGCGCCGCAGTTGCCGCGCACTTCCAACTTTTTAGCGCGAATTACGCGGGAGCCTTTTTCCGCGGACTGCACTCGCTAAACGGACAGCGGGGCGACAATCCCCGAAGGCTTCCGCCGCGACTGATTTCATTTGCCGGGGCCCGCGACCCACTTTCCGACTATCTCCCGGCTCCCTGCCGCGCAATGTTCGCGCCGCGGAGGAACTTGGCGCCGGACGCAAATGAAAAAAGTCCTCGGGGGGAGGGGGCCGGCGCTCAATTAGCCGGACAACTCCCCCGGGGGAAATCTTGGCTGAGCCGCGGGCGGGTCGTCCTTCCGCGCGAATTAGCGGGCAAAAGCCGATCGAGCGCCCGGTCGCACCGTCCCCGCCGGCCCCGCGCGCTTTCCCATTTCACGCGCTCTTTGACCTTTTAATGGGGCTTTCCGGCGGGCCGATCCACTGGCCGACTCGAGGCCGCGGACGCTCGGCCAGCTCGATCGGAGATAAATCCCTCGAATATCGTCCGAGGGATAGTTTGGGGATCGGGCGACCGGAAAGCCGCCCGGGAGCCGCTCTCCCGAGCAATGATCTCTACGAAGCAACCCCGACTTCCTCCGGCCAAACGAGACGCTTAATAAAACAAGAGTCGAATCTATTTGTTTAAGGGCACGGCCCCGGCGGCGGTGGCTCGAGGGTCTGCGCGCGCCCCCGGGACTTAAAGTGGAAAAGCCGTCTCCCGCAATCCCCGGCATCCTCCTTTTTTTTCCCCGGCGCCTGGCCGCGTCCTTGTTTTCCCCGGGAGTCCATTCCGCGAGGACAGGCGGGCGCGCCGCTCGGCTTACGGACGCCCGACACGAGCCGCCGATGATCGCGTAGTAGTCGCGCGCGCCTGCTTTGCAGCTGCCAGTCACGGCAAATACAAAGCGGATGGCGTGCGCACGGGCGACACTGCCACACCCCCGCGGCCACCCACTCAATCGCCTCGAGCCTCACAAGCGCCCGCGCACTTACATCGCACAGTGTGTATTTATAGCGCGCACCTCCGGCCTTTATATACCTTTTTCTCCTGGCGCTTAGCTACGCGTCTCGGCGGCTTTGTCGAAACCTGCAGGTGTCAAGCATCTCGTGTGGCGCTTTACGCCAGCGTCCGATCAACCTGGATAAGGACACTGCTTACAAAGGCCTCTTATCAAGGCGACGCGAAATAACGGAATCGCGATTATCCTACCCTAATTGACCTATCTCAACGCCGCAAATTATACCGGTCTCTTCGATGAAGCGCTTCGCTGGCATACCGGGTTCGATTTAATTTCCTTGGCTCCGATTCGCTGACAATGGAATGGGCGCATTCACAGGTTTATGCACGCAGTGGATCACTCTCGTATGCTAAGAGGCGGGGCCCTCGGCTCAAAATAGGAATGACTACTATTGCCCCGCTTGTAAATCTCGATCTTTTTGATATTCCGAAAAAAGGAGGGAGATGCAATTTCGGCCCATTGTGCCGGGCTCCAGGGACAGCGAGCCGCTAATTTCACTTTGGCCGTTAAGTCGCGGAGGCTACACCTCGGAGCGGCGCGTCACTCGGGGTCCCGGCGCGAATGCGAGGCGGTATTATGCCCGTGAGGGCCCGCGGGGCACTTTTTCGCGGGCGATTTCGCCCACAATGGCCTCCCTACCGAAGACGAATCCCTATTATGACGAGTCGCGCCAGCTTCGTTTCTTTATTATTCCCCTATATCACTAGTCCTTTATTGCGATCATTCGCGGCCGTATATCAGCGGGGAAATTTACGGTCGACGTCCCGCGGAATAGGCGCGAGGGGTCAGAAATATTAAAACGCGCGGAGGAATGCGCGCGACGCGTCGCCTTCAATTCGGTTCGCCTTGGTGCGTGCGCGCGCGCGCCCCTCGCCCGGCTCTTCTCCTTTGTTTAGCTGGGTGCCGCTTCTAGTCGGCCGCTCCGCGTCGAGTTTGCATAAGTTGCCCAAACTTCTTATCGGAATGAGAAAATAGGAAACAGCCAATGGGAAACAATTAGAAAGGCCGACCGTAAAAGTCCCGCCCGTTTTCATTTCGAACTCTTGATCCAAATTAGTATTTTTCAGGTGACTTTTATGGATTTCCGTATAATAAAGTCTTAACGGCAGTTCTGAATTCCAATACTTATCGGAGAAACTTTGCTGCCCAAGTTCCACCGTAAATAAGAGCCGGCCTGTCCCAACGAACCCAATGGTCATTGCGTGCTGTTCGGAACGTGCGAGCTCGATATCTCTACAGTGTCTCAAAGGCTCTATACGATTGGGAGTAATTGACCAGTGCCGCCCCTCTATCAATCAGCAATATTGTAATAAAACTACTCTCGTTGTACTAAACAATCGTAATAAAAACTAACTACTGCAATGGCCGAGGCAATGGCTATATATTTGTACAGGAATGACAAAAGTTTAGTCAATCAAAATGCAATAGGATACAGTTTCTGACACTGCTATTAAATCAAAAAAACGTATATTAGTTATTCAGGTGTATACTCGGAGTTTAAGATGATACTAGGTTGAGTTCTAGATCTTCGAGACAAGAAGATAGGATTCTTAAGATTCTTTTGTTTTATGGCATTATTTTTCTACCTAAGATTGCGGTTCGTCGTGAGTGGGACATTAAGCCATCGCCATTTTTGGTTGTGGAAAGTGTGCGAAAAAGTTCTCTATCACTCGCATTATAATCGCGTGTAGCCGCAGCTAGTTGTTCCTCCTCGCCTACGGTCGCAGCTTGACTCGCGTGCGCTTGAAAGGGAAGACGCGTTATCGTTATCGCCGCCGGATGTATGTCAGATACAGGAGGCAGATACATAGTAAGGACGCGCCGCGGGACGCATCGTTATTATTAGCGGCCGCAAGCAAGCGCGCGGGAGATAAGCGGAGGAGGAGGGCTTTGGCGGGCGACGGCTGTGGGGGAAACAGTTTCGAGATGGTAAACGGCGCGGTGACCTTGCATCGTCTACGGTCCGCAGCGCCTTATTTCAGGATAATTGGCTAAAGCGGACGATCGCGTGAGGGCGCTTTCACTTTGAAGGAGGCCGGCTCGGCCGGTTAATGGCGGCGAGCGACTCGCGGGGCGCGTTCCCTCGAATCTCGCGGCGCTTATGCGAGATAAATCTCGTCGATGCGGCGTGTCGCGCGCTCCAGATTGCGCATTTGCCAGGGATGCCGCGGCGCTCATCAGGGAAGATTGCAAATCCATCGAGAGACAAACAGGATGAAGAGGCCGGGGGGAGGCGGGAGCAAAGGCCGATGCGCGGGGAAAGCAATTGAAAAAATAATGAAGCGGAGCCGCGCAGCCGGGGAGGGAGTTTATGCGGAGCGGGCCGCGCCGGGGAGTCGAGTTTTCCGAGGGGGAAAAAGGGCGAGACGCAGGCCGAGCGCCGGAGGAAAGGAAGCCGGGTAAACAGAGCGGGGCTGCGGGGCTGCGGGCCCGGCGCTTCTTGGGATTCCGCGCGGGCCGGACAGCCCCGGCAGCCCCGGCAGCCCGGCTTTCGCCCAGCCGGTCCTCGAGGTCGCGCGCGCCCTTTGATCCCGGATATTGGAGGGCCCGGGGCCGGGATTCCGGGCACGTAGGCCGCGCCCCGTGCGGAATGATTGCGCGCAAATGGCCTCGAAGCATCGGTTGCGCGAGATTGCGCCCGCGCCCGGCCTGTACAAGCGCGCGCGCCCCCCAACCGGGGAAAATCCCCGGCTCCGTGACACCGGCGGCGGCCGCGGCCCCGCTCGGGACGCGCCAGTGATTCCCGCGGGAGACATCGCCGGCCCGGTGTAAAACAAAGATCCGGCCCGCGTGTGTATGGGCCGCGATGGCCGCGGCGCCCTGCGCCGAATGACTCGTAAAACCCCTCGTAAAGCCGGCCCTCGCGGGGTTTAATGGGCCGTACCCGATGCCCCCAAGCCCGAGGCCCGAGGCTGCCCGCGCCGCCGATGAATATAAGAGTCGAGGTGTCGCCGCGCCGCTCCCGTGCCCAAACCCGCGGCAGCCTCCGCGGCTGCACCGCGCGCGCGACCACCGCGATCGACCGATGTCGCCTCTTGCCTTAACCCGCTGTTAGCGCCCGAAACTCTGTTCTTTCCCCGTAGCACTGGTTATTGGAAATCAATCAACCAAGCTCACTGCATTCGGCGAAAAACCGGATCACTCGGCACATGAGTAATAAATGCGCTCAAATTTGAATTTCCACTAGTTTGATCAACCGCCTGATTTTCACTAAACTTTGGTGAACTTTTCCTCGCAAACAAAGGAAGGAACAGCCGTGGCTTTGAGTTCCAAGGGGAGAGCCCGAAGATGACAGAGTTCCTCTCCTGCAACGGAAACTAGTCAGACCGCGCGACCCTCAAAGAAAACTATCCGGAGCGAAAGAAGAGGCGATCAAAAGAGCGGATCCGCGAACCGACCGCATGGAAGCGTCCTCGGCTGAGCCCTTCTCAAAGGGCCCCCGATTAAAATTTATCGAGTGCCAAGTGCCGCGAGGGCCGATGGCTCTCGGCGCCCTTTGCGCATTAGACGCCCGACTATCAATTACGGTTAATTCGCTTCTCCCGCCCCCTTATCCTCCCCGGGGTCTTCGAGATGAGGATCAGGGCGGACCCGGGAAACGGATCGGGGCCCCGGAAAAGTGGGGCTGGGGCGGACCGAGTGGCGAGGTGCTGCAACAGGCACCCGACTCGCCCGCTCGTAATTTAGCCCCGGGACGGAGCAAGTGCGAGGGACTTCCGCGCGACCGCGACCCCCCATTGAAAGCTTTACGGAGGCATTTTTCCTGATTCGACGGGCCTTTTGCTTTGCCCGCGGCTCTTTCTCGGATTATGCTCGCGACGGGATGAGCCGGGGAAAGAGAGACGCTGACAGTGTAAGCAGCTCAAGATTCTGTAGCAATCATTGGATTAGCTTGGCAAATGCAATGAGAATCTCGAGGCTCTTGATAGAATAGGCTCGAGCAGCCAGTGCTTTCAAGCTACACGATATTCTTAAAAAATACGTCTATTGATCTCGGGCATTGGTATTGATTTTTCTTTTTATTTTCAAAATACTTTTACTCTCTGCAGTACTGCAATACGAATCTACCGAGTATTAGAGAATTCGTAGTTATTGTTTCTATTGGAACATTTTTATATGAAAGCCTTTATGAAGGCATCGTGTATTCGAAGAAAATTGAGGAAACTTTCAATTTGCAAACTCAAATTGACTTAGAGAAAGAACCCGTAATGGATAAAATTTTAAAAAGTAAAATTTCTGTTTGAACCACGTAAAACGGTATTTTTCCGTAAACAGAATATATAATAAAAAGAAACTTATTTACACTAAAATTGTTTACGCATTAAATTCGCGCGTACATACAGCAAAAGTGAAATTTCGTTCGTAAATCGTTTAATTTCCGTAACTTTTGAAGCGTTACAGACGTTCAGGTATTTTTGCGTGTAACAAAATATATGCAATGCTCAAAGGACGATATTTAATGTGTGTTAGCGGTCAGCCGTGCTGTTTAAATAATAATTGCCAGGAATAAAAAAACTTCCTGCTACGTGACATCCTCGTAGAAAGGGACGAGACAAAAAGAAGGGATGACACAAAAAAGAATGCATCCAATGTTCTCAACGGCGTATAAGAAGAGAGAAGTGACATATGTCTCTGGCGTTTCATTTTTCTCTCGTTCTTCATTTCCGAGGGTGAATTTTGAAGCCTTTCTTGTGGCATTCTTTTAATAAGCGCATCATAGTGACGTCTTTCAATTGGCGAGTAATACTTAAAAATAGAATACGTTTAATTAAGAGAGTGCATGAAAAAGATAAAAAGTTTTGAGACGTGACCTGGAATTCCATAATCTGATTGCGACACTAGTTTACAAGAAATCGCATTTGTCAATAAATCAGAGAGATACGAGTGATATTGGAAAAATTCCTTTGAAAAACATGAAATTTGTATGGATCCATTCTCCATAAAGATAACTGAGAGCCACGGTAATTAAATGGTGCATTGAAGGCCGAGCGACGCCTGGCAAGGAGTGGGTTCAGGACTCAGGTGCAGAACGTTTGGCATTCCGTGGACCGGAGATAATAAAAAGGCACGAACTGACAAAGCGCCCCGGCGTGACATATGCCCGGGGTTTCCGTATTTCTCGCCCGGGCATCCGGCGGATAAATTGTCCGGTGGCAAAGGGGCCGCGGAGGGCCCCGAAGCCCCTCCCGCGGTTGGATCCCCTTATTAGCATTGACGCGACGTCGCGGGCCGCGCCCGAGAAAAAGGCGCATTGTGCGGGGCGACCACCAGCGGGACCGCGGCCCGGATGTCACGTAGAGCGCGCGCGCCGGGAAGAAGGAGCCGCGCGACGTGGGAGCCGCCGCCCAATCGCCCTCCCCCCCCCGGCACTATCCTCCTGACGCGCCCGGTTCATTTGCGGAAACAGGCCTCGTGGCGTAATGCGCGCCTCCGATCATACCTTTGTCTCGCCTCCCGGCCAATCGATCGCGCCAGGCGGCCATTCAAATCGTTAAGCCACGATCGTGGCATATCAATGCCCCGCCAGGGCTTTTACGTCGCGGAAAGGATGCCCGGCGCGCTCGCGCTCCTTGTCCGCTCGCTTAATTATTGTCAACTGCTTGGTATTCTCGCACCCGCCCGCGCCATCCCGATGCCAGTTTATTGCCATGTAACGGGCAATAAAATTTTCAGCGACAATGGGGAAAAAGGAGGACTCGCGGACTTCTGGGAAGCCGCGCGCGGAGGCCCCCGCGCGAACGTGCGTCGTATAACGTGAATCAGTCATTTTCTCCGTCGGAAATAAAACAATTTCACTCGTACGGCTGATCATGGATACCAGTCCCTACCATGTAATGCGCATTGTCACTTTCACGATAAACTACGCGACGTTGATTTTATTAATACGTTGTACGTGTTGGTAATTTTATCTCGATTAATTCCAGGCCTACTATCTCATCCGATTTCCTCCTCGCATTAACCCACAGAGCTAATCATTATCGAAATCGAATATTTAGTCTTACATTATGATGTATCATGTTACATATTACATGGGATATCGACAGTGTTAATTTCAAGCTACTTAACATCAAGTGTTAATTCTCAATAACGGTATGCATTAATGTGAATAAAATAACAGATTTATTGGTAGCCTCTGAATTCTAAAATTGTGTCGTGTTAACCTGGATAGAGTAGTTGTAACCTACTGCAAAGTAAATTGTTTCGAGTTACCGTTTACTCTCTCATGAAGAGTTGGTTAGTGTAATATTGCTCCTGGAAATCGTTCTTATACGCTCGATTTGTCACTTGAAGATAAAAAGCTTTTCTTTCATATACATCTTCAAGACTCATTCTCACCAACTTGTTTATGTCTCATTATGTGGTTTATAATATAGATAATTTTTGACCATAATGAGATTACTATGAAGTTAAAAATATATAAAACTACAGCATTTCCATTTATAACGAGAATACTGATATTTAAACATATTGCGGAGAACTGTAAAACGTGTTAGCTTTGTAATGTTTATTATTAATTATAATTTTTAAATCAGACCAATAAAATATATTCTACATTAACAAGTATTCTATTTTTCTGCTTATATAAGTCATATGGATGATGAATGTATTCACAAGTAATAAGTAAAATATGAAATTTCAATCCAAAGGTATTTGCTTTAAAAAACTGGATATCACATTTTAATTCACAAAGATGCTTTACTGTTTTCGTTCTTTGATTAGTATGCAAACCGCATTGCCAAAGAACATGATTAATATCCTCGTTTTGAGAACGACATTTATAGTGGGGCTGTCGACGATACTAATCTAAGCTAAAGATGTAGCTAAATGATAATGATTTGCTGCTCTTATTTAATTTATTATAAAAACGCTTAATAAATTTTTACTTTTAAAACAATGCAGTTTTAGACTTATCTATGTCTAATTAATTTTATGTCTAATTAACCCGTCGGTCGATTTTCTAATATTATTATTCTTATAAATACAATAACATTTACATAGTATCATATCATAAGGTACCGTTGTACAATTTATTTGCGATTTATTGAATTTGTTATGAATTTATGATATGATTCCCTCTTACCAGCACTAAAAACAAATAATGCAGAAGTGTAAGCTAATATGCAAGAGATGCTTCCTTAGCAATCAATAGATATAACTGTCTCGATTACGAGGAGCATCGAAACCTCTTCTTGCGAGGCAATAATAATACTTGGTTGCTATTATGTCACTGTCAGCTGAATTTTGTGTCGCCATTCGTTGCACAGCTTAGACGAAACGAGTAAAAGTCTTGCGTATGATAGATCCCTTTCCTCGGTAAAGAAATACAGATCATTGCGATCAAGACATACCTCTTCTTACATTATCAAAAACTACGTTAGCCTTTACTTAAAACCTATATTTTCTCAAATAAACACATAATAAAGTAAGAAGACAGATATTCACTACAATATTTTAATTATTCACTTATACCTCAAATAGTATTTAAAATGGACTTTATGTACTATAGCTCTCTAAGGTTCGCACTTCCAAGTTTTATAGTATTGCCCAAAGTAATTTCCTAATGATGAATGAACCTAGTTGTATATTTTGAGATCCGTACATGTACAAATGAATTCAATTTATTTTTAAGATTTTATCATATTTCGGCGAATTATGTAGAAAGCGTTTCGGGGTAGTGCTCTTACGATATTATAGCAACTTTTTAAAACTTTACAAACAGGCACCAATCTTTCATTTAAACTTTTTCTGCGAAAGTATATGCAGAGTGGCTCTTACTTACAATGTTATAGATATGCAAGACAATTACTCATGGATATAATAACAATTAAATCAATACGATAATTTATAATTGAGTTGTTTATAAAAATATCACCGCACATGGAGTGCTTGCATATCAGTGCATATTACTTGGAAAAAGAGAAAAATAGCTGGCAAGCAAAAAAGATGATTGATTAGCTGAATTCCTAAAGATGAATAAGAATATAATAAATAGTTGATAGTAATAGTGGTCATAAATCTCGAAAATGGGAAGAAAGCGGCAAGCGCATTCTCGAATTACTTGTGAAAGATGACAGTTTACAGCGGTACAATGGCAAGCAAATATGAGGAAAGCGCCAGGGGAACGGCAAGGTACATTTACCAAAATACACGCAAATGAAAAAGTGCAATTTATCTTTGGTGGGTCGTGCGCGTGCGCGTGTGCGCGGGGTTAAAAAATCTAAACAAATTTACTCCAAAGTGAATTATCACTGTTTGCGCGGTGCGCGGGGCGGGCGGTGTGCGTGCGCCGCTTCCGGCGTGGGAGGCGCACTGCGCCGTACACGTGTACGGCAGCGTGTACACGGCTTGGCCCCATAAGAATATAAAGTCCAATCGGATGCAGGGAGCGTGTTTGGCTACCGTCCTCGCTTAACCCCGCGCGTGTATATATTTATCCGCGAATAATGCATATTAATGCGATCGTGTTGCGCGCCTCGCCCGAGAATATATAAAATGCCCGCGCCTCCTTTATTCAGGGAGCGCGGCGCGGTACGACGCGCCGGGGCCTCCCTCCCCCACCCCGACCCCCCCCCCTTCCCCCCTGCCCCATAACCTCCTTTCGACCTCTTACTCCCGGGCGAGCAAACATCTTCTTCGCCGGGCGCCCCTTCCCATCGAGTTTAAACGATGTAACATTATGCTAATGCAGGAGCGTCATTGTTACTACCCGCGGCCCCCAATGAAATACGCCCGATGTACCTACTCTCCTTTTCATAAGTGAATAACGCCGCGGCTTTGGTTTGCTCCTCTTTCCCCGGCTGCCACCGAGCCCGCCACCCGCTTCGATCCTGTATGGCATTATGAGCCTTTTTCGCTTGCGCGCGAGCTCGGTGCAGCTGGTGGGGCTCCCCGCGCCCCCCTCGACCGACCGGGGCCCGGGAGGAATTTTTCGCAGGCGCTAACGATTTCTTTTGAGAGCCGCCTCGAGAGTGCCGGCACCGCCGCCGCCCGAGAAAGCGAGAGGAGGAAGGAAACTTTGCGCGGACGGGCAGAATTTGCAACTAAACGAATCGGACGGCCCTCCACCTCATCCAGCGTAATAAGCGCTCACAATGAACGCAATCACGCGGCGCCTCCGCGTGGAAGCCGGCTCGCGGGCCCCTCTCCTCCCCCCCCCCTGGCACGGCCGGGCTCCTAAATAAACAAGGGCAATTAAGCAACAAAACGAAGCAACTCGATTATCGCGCCCGGCCCCTATGGTCCCGCGGGCGCCGCGCGATCGCTTTTAATCCGCGCGCCTAACGCCGACGTCTCGGCAAATCGCATTACCCACAATTTGAATTTCCCGCCGCGGGCCCGAGCCCAAGGCGACCCGCCACTCCGGCCCTTGTTTATATACGAGCGCGAGCGCGTGGCCGCCGAGCAAATACCTCGAGGAAAAGAAAAAGACACGGCCATGCGTGACTGCCGCACCGGGATATATGCATATGTAGGTGTGTGCACACATGGGGAAGCCGCGCTGCACGGCGCGGGGGGAGTGGGAGCCTGTGCGCAAGGAACGAGGCTATACCTGCACCCTTTTATCCGCCCAAGGCGACTGCGCCGCGCTGTCGAGCTCGGCTACCGGTTTTTCCTGCTACCGAAGCTGCCTCGCGGTATGTCGCCTCCCTGGTCCTACAGCTGTATCAGCTTTGTACAGCGTGATCGGAAGGCAGCGCACCTTTTCTTTGCAGCTGGTACTATACTCGGAATCGCTAACAAATGCTAAGCATTATTTCAATAAAAATAAAGTTACGTAATGTATGGTCAAAGTTAAAAAAAATAGTAAAAGCTTGCCTCCCCTCGTCCTCGCGCGCCAAGGCCAGTGCTAAAAAGTTCAGTTAATTTTTTCTCAAGAGCTTATTAATAAAATTTAATGTTGTATTTCCATTCCCTTTTGGCTTAATAACGATAAACTGGAGCAAAAAGTCACGACTTCTCGAACGATTTCTTATCCTGACTGTGGACACGTCGATCAAGATTCTTAAGAAGGTTTAAAGTAGCCTTTCTATCTCTCCCTTTTTTTCTGTAGACCACTCGAACGCATATTTATCTACCTCTTCTTTGGCATACATACAGCCACGTGAAAATAACGCGAGAAATAACGAGTAAAAAGGTAAGAGTTTCAGCCTCATTAATAATAACGCATAACTAAATGCTCGATTTCCATTCCCCGGTTCATCCGCGCTCTTTAATCCCCTCATTTCTTGGTAATTTTTCCTCTTTATGACGACACTTGGTCCGCGTTTAAAATCTTCCAAATGGATTATAGTGGTAAAATCTGGTTCAAAAACAAAGGTACAACTCTTTTATTAGTTATTTATGGTGCGGCAATAATTAATTGGAAAATTGCAAATTAAACTTCGTAGCCATATGGCACGTGATAAAATTATTAAATTATGAAATGTGGGTATTTGATAAATAAGGCACGAAGGAAAAGTAAACAGATCGAATAAATTTGCATATAATTTTAGATTGAAATTATGCTGAGCGCTATTATTAGAAAGGCCGATAACATTTGGATTATATTTCGAGGCACGTTTATTTTAGACGGTGGATCTATAGAGTCGTCCGGGATTTTTGTACGCATCAAGATAAAGATACAGTAACGCAGTTGTGTTTTTAAAAACGCCATAGACGTTAAGGTTTCCCATAAATTACACGAGTAAAACGAGTTTTCGCATCGAGGCGGGCACTATAAAGTCGTACAAAATGTTACAAATTTCAATAATTATTACATCTTGCCCCGGCGGCGAGCGCTTAGCCGAATTTCCGAGGAATTTCGAGAAAATGAAGGGAGAAAAAGGAGAAGCGCGGGAGCCGGGCTTAATCGGCGCGCAGGTGATGCGCCCTCGCGGCGACCGGTTCCCGGCCGTCCCGAGGGTGCGTCGCTCCGGGGGCGAGGTTTTTTTCTCCTCGGGGCGCACGAGCTCCTCCCTTTTGCGGACTCGCGCGGCAAATTAGCTTCCGCGGACTGCCGGGCACGGCCCCACGGGATATTGTCGCGCACGAGCGGCCGTATCTGCGCGGCTTCCTCCAGCTGCGCGCGAGCCGGGGACCGAGCCGCCGGCCGCTGTTTCGCTGCTGATAAAGGGACCCTCCGCTCCTCCTTTTTGCCAGGTGCACGGCCATTCGCGCGCCCCCGCCTTCCCCGCCGCGGGGGGCTTTTATTACGTCGCTGATAAGTAGCCTGGAACTGATTCGCCGCTTTTTACGTCCCAGCGGCTCGCCGCGGGATACGAGGGGCTCGCATACCTGCGCCACGGCCACAAGTCGAAAGTCGCCCAAAGCCCCGGGGCAGCGCGCGTTACAATGGAGTGTCGCGTGCCGGCGCGCGACATCGGCTCGATCGGCTGCGCCCGCGGCCCACGTGACATCCGGCGCCGGCCGACGCGGGCGGGCCCCCGTCATTACGGATGCGCGCCTACCGCTGGCACAAAGCCCCGGGGGGAACCCGGAGGACCGAGCCGAGGGTGACAATGGGAGGCTCTTAGGGGGATCGAACCTCGCGCCTTGTATTCTTATTATAATGAGCCGGGCGGAGGGCTTCTTACCACCCGCACTTCCCGTTCGCGTGGCCCGACCTTAACGGCAGCCTGCGGCAAGGGTTTCCTATGGCGCGGGACGGACGTCTCGGCGAGTCGGGGGAAACAATGCCGTCGCCCGGAAGGATAGACGGCAAGGCGGATAGGCTTTCTATGGCTGCTTCGGCCCTCTTTATTTGGGGGCGCGTATTGTCGCGTGTAACGAGCCATCCGAATTCGAACATTGTTCGGCAAAGGTACAGTTGCCGCGCAGGCTACAGGTGAATAGACCGGGGGAGCCTCGTCCACCGCGACTAACGGTTCCCCCGCCGATTCATACGTACGATATTACGCCGAATTAAAAGGTATTCCCCCTCGATTGCCGTCGGCTGCAGGCCCCGTCTGCCCACTTTTAAAGATAACGGATAGGCCGTTGACTGGCGCAGGAGGTAGCCATTGTCTCAGGTGAGTCGGAGTCGAGGAGATACGCACACCCACCCGATTTCCCGTTAGGCGGAGCCGAGCCGGCGGAAGGCCCTGGCGAAAAGATGCCCTGAGCGCGGATGCAGGATGCGCCTGGGACGGGCTCGGCGGGCGAAAAAGGCACGAGGGAGGCTGGAGGAGGAGCCGCAGGAGCGAGGCGTCGGGCGGCGTCACTCATCGTTAGCCCAGGGCGTGCGACTTATCGCGGGCGGGCGCTCGACGGCCCATTGTTGTCTCGTCGAATTAATTGTTTATCGCATTAGGGCGGGGGCGGCTGCCTCCTCGCGGCGCCCGGGCCTCGTCACCGGTCCTCGTTAGTCGCGTCTCGTTACAGGGCGCGGGCGCCCCGAGCGGCTTTAATCAAATGATGCACGGCCTCGAGGCGCAACCTGCGCGCGCGCCGCCCGATTTTTCCCGCGCCGCGCCCTTTCTCTCGCTATCTCGCGCCGCCTCCGCAGGAATGGAGGAACCGTGTTTTCGGCGCAGAATTTCGAGCCGTGTAAGCCGGGGGAGGCGGCCGATTCTCCGAGGCGCGTTCCCTTGTTTACCTTGGCGAAAGCGAGGCATGTTTGCGCACGCGAGAGGCGGAATTTTTTGGCCGCTGTAATAGGGCGCAATAACGACCGAGCCCCACCCGCCCGGCCCCTCGTAATTTTAGCACAAAATAGAAGCAGAAATACAAGAAATAGGCTTTCGGTTAATGGCTGCCGCCCTCCTCGCGCTATTTCTGATAGAACTCGGGGCGTAACGAGAACAACCGACGGTATCGCATAAAAGCCCCGTCAATGTTGCGTAATTTCAGGGCGGGAAATAAAACGGCCCAAGGACGAAAATTACAGCGAGATGTCGCGCCGCAGTGCAGCCTGGATTTAGAGTCCACTCCCTCGCCTATTAACGGGCTATCGGCCAGATAAAGCCGACAAGTGGCCCTCGATAAAAATGCACATTATTGCGCTTAGTCGGGCCCGCGCGCACTTTTCGCCCGCGACTCATAAAAGATATAGAAAAATTCGGCTGCCGGAGGCGCCGGCGGTGGCGGTCGTGGCGGTGGTGCCGCCGGCTACAGCGGGGGTGGAGCCCCCTGGCAATTTACGAGGGAGATAAGAGCCCGGCAGCCGCCGCCAGCGCCTTTATCTTTTAGAGTCGCGATAACTCTTCCCCCTTAACGGTGGCGATTGAATTAAAAATGGCCGCGCCTCGCGCGCCACACCGCGGATACATCGAAATACCGCGCCGGCTGCTCGATCGCGTCGGCGATTCGATATTTATGCCCCCTTGCTAAAGACTGTTAAGAGTTTGTATGACGACTTCAGAGATAGCACGCGTCCGACACTCAATACAACCCCCGGGGCGACGCGCGCACTTGCCAACATATAAAGAAGACCTTGCTTACTCACGCCGCGCCCCGATAACAGCATTGTTGTTCGACGTTTGATGTCTTAATTTGTTCGACCCATTCGAGACTTTCCTACTACCATACTATAGATACTTTGTTTTTGTATATCTCGAATATCAGGAGATCTGTACTTATCAAAAAGTAAATATTTAACAACTTGCAGTTTTATTTATACACATCAGTTTATAGAAAATAATTTCACAATATTATACAATATAAAAAAATTATACTACGAGTAAAAATTCGATATAAGATATTGGTTTTAAAAATTTTTAGAATAACATTTCAAACATGTAACCCATTAAACTCGTTTTGAAATTCCAATAATTCAGTTCAAAGATTGTTTAAGAATACTACTGCGGGTAATTACCGCATCAACGTATCAATTCTGGTACAATTATTTTCCCAGTATCTTTGTATTATCAAAAATTTCCGCCTGGTAATGCTCGTTTGCTTTTTTTATTATACCTTTTTATAAACTACAAACACGAATTTGTAAGTAATTAACATTTGAATTTAGTTGATATACTATACGTTAAGTCACCAGAATTTTTAAATATTGTTCTACATGTGATCATGCTGATTAGATATCTAATTGTTAGATGAATATATTAACTACATAAAAGTAAGATTTTGTTTAATATTTTAACTCTCAAAAGTACGGAAATTGCTGATAAAACCGACATTCCCTAACGTTCACATTAGAATTATTTTATATAATTATTTTATACAAATATTTTAAATTGAGCATTTACAACTTAGTCGCGGAATCTTGCCAATGAAGTTGATGAACATTTGCAACGGTATATTGATGGATCAATCAGAGCGACATTTAGATAATGACTTTAATATAGAAAAAAGTGACAGTTCTTTAAAATTAAACAGTTATATGGGACTCTGTGTTATTATTTTATTATCATTGCATTATTATTGATATATAATGCATGTAATACCTAAATTTGTCAATTATGATTCATATTTTTGACTTTTAATAGATAATTTCATGATGACAATTTCGTATTGTATTTTGGCAATAAATGCTACGGCTCGCAATTACCATGCGTTAACTAATGATAGCCCCCACCTTTCCCGCCTTGCCCAGCTTGTGCCCTAATACATACATTAGAATGTCTCATGAACGTACTAACTGATAAAGATTGAGAATGCGTATATGTAGTAATAATTATGTAAATCATGTTATGTAAATCATATTTTTGGATTTTTATAAACGTATAGTTTTTATTATATTAGACTGAATAAACATTATGAAACATAAATGATTTTGACCTAATCTTTGGATACTGCAGAATATGAATATTAAAAAAGGAAATTATATTAAAATAGTTTAATATTCAAAAGTGTTTTATTGTGTAAAGATTATTTTAAACCTATCGCTACACTGAAGTAGAGTTGCCCATATAGGTTCCATAATTTATTGAGCTTATTTCCACCGCTAAGTAACCACCATAATGACGACTAGCCTTGTAATATAAGGCGGCACCAGTTAATGGAGTTGGCGGATCTGTTACCACTGGCTGCAAATCTATAAATGGTATAATAGTTTGTCCAGCATCTATGTCATCACCTGATAATTGAAATTGTATCCGATCCTGGTTCATTGAAAGAATTTGAGATTTTTCATTATTATTTCTTGGACTGTCCATGTTTGCTGTGTTGATGGTGGCTATTTTAACTCTGTGGAATATAATATTATTAAAAGTTATGAATCAAATGTTAGAAAAAATATTTTAATCGGAATATTCACTTACTCTTCTAGTTTAGGGTCTTTTAAAATATATGGATTAAATCGTCTGAATTGTTTATCACTAGAAAATAAAAAATATCGTACCTGTTATATATATATTTTTTTTTACAATAGATTTTTGAAAGAGTAATTTACTTACGCTAATGATTTGCGTTTCTTCGTTTGCTCCAGTGGGGGTAAGGTGAAATATGGTAGGCTTTTAGGTTCATCTAACTGTACATCAACTGAATTATGTTTTAATTTTGCAATAGAGAAGTATGATTGCAAATGTATGGCGTCTATATATTTATTTGCAGTATCAGTGTTATAATATGTTGATTTTTTTTTGAATTGTAATCCTACAAGTAGGTTCATTTTTTCTAAAGGCAATTCATAAGCTGTATCAGCCACATCTTGTGCAAATAAATCAATGTACGTTTGAGAATGTAGGATCGATACATATTCATATGTTTCTTTTAAATTCGTATGATTTTTAAGAGAATTTTTCCAAACTAATGATGTCGAATCAATAGTACCATTAGAGAGCAAGTTGCCTTCACGAATTTCCAAAAAAAATAACCGACGTTCCTTTCCATCAGCAAATGGAATTATTTTATGATTAATACGAACACCAGTAATTACTCTGTAAAATTTAACAGATATAATAAATTGCTATGAATGATATTTTAATTGAATAAACATAATTTATGGACAAAAGACTAACTTTGATTGGTCTATATCTGCGAAAACTGGAAGTATACTAATATGAATTTCACTATTTTTAGAATAGCATGTACACAAACAATCATCAAAGAAAGTTTCGACGTCGTCAGTGCTTAAACATTCTTCCGGCCTTAGAAGTTGTATGTTATCGCTTTTAGCACAATATGTAGCAGTCATGGATCCGCAAGTGTCACAACGATCGATATCAATTGGAGCTAAATTCCGAGATTTTCTTGCATGCGCAACATATTGTTGAATCGCTGTTGAATCAAGTTTTTCATATTCACAGGAAGCATACTGTGGAGTATAATAGGCATCTCCTTTTGGTATGATCACTCGTCTGGTATTGTCTAATTCATATATTGAATTTTCGTCCATTGGATCGCATGTTCGAATAGCTCTAGAAGATTGATCTAAAGCTATTTTAAAAGCTGCTGCTATTTCATCATGTCTAGTTTGAAATTCATTTTGTACAAAAAGAAGATCTCGAGTGTAATCACTATCTGTAATATTATAAATATCTTATAAATATCTATATAATAAAGTATTAGATAGCTGGAGATTCTTATAATTTGGAAACTTGTACAGTTTCTATCAATACCTATGATTTAAATTTTGTAAATTCTCTTAATAATGAAAATGTTAAATATTTAAATATTTTGTATCTACTTATAATTATTTATGAATCTAAGACTTTATTTGATTAACGCATTGAGTATAAACATTTTTCAAAGACCATTTTCTACTATTGAGATTTAAATAAAATTAATCTGTAAATGCATTGAAATTGATCGCAGATAATGATCGCATGTAGATTATAAATTCTATGCAAAAACTAAATTTTTACCAAATATACATAAAATTAAAAAGTGAATTTATGTAAATAAAATATAAAATACACGAATTTTAAGATACTTAATTATAAGTCAACTTAATAAAAATATATAACATGTGAATTATTTTTAGTAACTTACCCAAATCGTAAGTATTTAGAACTTCAAGGGCATATTTTATTATAACGTAGGCTTTAGTTTCAGTAGCTGCAATCGCAGAATAAAGATCGTAAAGTATCATATTGGGTGACTTATTTTTATGACACGTCATCTGGAAATCCTGTAATTATTATAATTTAGAAACTTCACTTTTTTAATTTTGTAATCCAAAAAGATTTTAATAAAACTACCTACCTGCATATATTTCACCATAAGATATAGTACAGTTAACTCCTTGTTTGTAGCAAAACTGTTAAGCACTAACTTAGAGCTAATTACGGATAAATACTGACTTATCCCACATTTATTTGTATCTAAAGCGTAATGTGCAAAGTTTTCTATGGTCATAATATGATTATTTTTATCTAAAGTCATATTTTTATATTTTAAATATTGAATAAATGCATCGTCTATAGCTGAGATCGCCTCAGAAATGTCGTCTAAAGATTCTTCCAAAAGAACCAATTTAGGTACTTTTTGAACACCATCTTTAATATCTTTGGTTACTTCATATATATTGCTAGTTAGTTGCATAATTAGATTCATCTGACCTTGTAATTTATTGTTTTCTTTCAATTCCTTTACGTTAACTTCTTTCTGAGGAGTTGGTTTTGCATGATCATATATAAATTCTCCCAAATCAACAATATCCATTAATAGACTAAGCACGGCAGTCGAATTTTGATACTGTAACATCAGCACTAGGGCGAAAAACGTATATGATAATAGCCGAGCCATGATTGTAGAGTATTTTTTACAACATAGACATTAATAAGTCTTGAAAAAGTTCTGTCACTAGCAGTAAATGCAGGCCAAACACTGAATTAACGTATTAATTTACGTTTTTGGCACATACTCCGAATGTAATTATTCTATACATTTATTAAATATAATTACTATTTCGTTTAAACTAAGTATTGATTTTGAGTTCCTTTTGTTAACGTTTGATGCTTTTCAGTTCAATGCTCAATATTGACATTGTTTCTAACAACACAAAGCTAATACAAGATATTTGATAAGTTTTTAATTATATTCATGTATTACATGTATTTGTATTTACTATTTTATTTTATAATGAATAACTTAACTTTGCATATATAATCATTTTTTAATTTTTATTGTAATCATGATTTTTTAAGTTTCATTACACGAATATAGCGATTAGTTTATACAGACGCTTAAGGGGGTTTATACTAATTTTTAGCTCAGACTATACGTATCTGTTATAAAAAGTATATTATTATTAAACATCCGAAATCGTTTTTGATTAATATACTATTTAAGAAATGTAGATGAATGAGATTTACAGTTTATCAATGATCTGTAGGTTCATTATATTTCAGTATACTTATTTTTCAAAGATTTAATTAAAAATAACATTTACATATTGTTTATATCTGATAAATGTTTGATATCAATTGATTTAAATATCAATCTACATCAAATTAAAATTAAAAATTAAATACATTGAAACAAAGTGGAATACAGGATACTGCAAATTACCGGTTGACTCATGCAAATATACGATGAGAGTAATCATTTATTTCTGATTAAATCTTTGATTTTTTAAATAGTCATTATAACAATATAGTAACAGATTAACACTTACAACTACTTTTAGCTCAAAATATTTAGAAAACAATTAATTTTATTAGTGTACAATGCAATTACCATAACAAATTATATTGTAATAGCAATTATAATTACATCTGGAAATGTGACTTTAATTGTTTAATACGCAAAGTAGAATCTAATAATGACTATAAATTTCTCAAATAATTATCAAATTTTATATAATAAAAAAGTTTGATTAAAATTTATTAATTATATAGATTATTCGAACAAGAGTTTTGCCATGATTATTATGTGCTTTTACTTAGAATAACCGATAAACATAATTGTTCGAAAAACAAAAAGATGCAATTTTAGAAAATATTCTACAAGGAATAAACATTAAAATGTATTTCAAAGAACATATGTACAGGTGTGTATAAATAAATTTGTATATACATATTAATTATTTGTAACTGGTCTACAGGTGTTATTTCCGTATCGCTTTTTTCTTTCTATTCAATTATATACATTTATATTTATTTTACCTATGTCGAACATCCGGTTTATTTATGCGTAAAAATATATTTTGTTATCAATCTCATTTTGAGCAATAAGATTTTGTAGGTTATTATTAGATTAATTTTCGCTCCAGTTTAAAAATGAGAGTATAGCCTGACTCGTTAGTCTAAGGTGACTCGTGTTTCATCGTTCATTGAGGCCGATGCGGGCTATCAATCGATGGCTCTCGAGACGGAGCACGTGTATCGTATTTTTTTTCTTCCTTTGCATAGCGAGTAAATTTTCGTGACCCCGCGTGCTCCGATATATATCGAATCGCTCTTCCGTTCGCCTGCATGGGAATGAATATTCGAGGGAGTTTAGGTGGCGGCGAGTGAGCTCGAGGGCCTCTAGAGTGCATTTTGTACCGCGCACGGGTGCTTTATCTGCACCCTTCGATCTTCGAAGACGATGATGGATTTTTTCCCATCAGCACGTGTTGCATAGCTCATGCTGGCGGTGATTCATGCCGCGAGATGGACTCGAGTGTCGACGTCCCCAATCTGTATTTATTTCACGTTATACTCTCCGATTTAGATGTAGATTTGACAATGATAAGAAGTGGCATTATGCTGCGTATGCTTGTAAACAAAGTTATGGACAGTTGTCACGTTCAGGCGTGTAAAATTAATTACATTTGTATATATTTATTTACAGTTGTGTCAAGGATTTCATAATCAATATTTTCATAACCTCTTTGTAGGTGCGCGGGAATAGAGCAAAACTTTCTTGTTATAGTTTGCAAGTAAAGCAATGGCGGCATTAAGGTTGCGCTCGACAAGCGAGCCTACCGTAGAAATACAAAATGAGGCAAAGCTGCCATTAGGTGTTAATCGCCTCGTAAAAATTAGTATAAAACTTACGGCGAAAGTTGAGTATTAATAAGCCTCGTAAAATTAGTACCAACTATGCAAAAATAAACGAGAGTCGTAATTTTTTATAACACAGCCCCACTCAGTGCATAAACCTCCCATTTTGTCACCGACATAAGTGCTATTGCAATCATTAGCGCCTAGCACTGTTATAACGATATCCCAAGTCCTACAGTGACCTTCACATGTACATTATTCCAAAAAATAGTCGTAGCCGTGTGATCTTATACATATATAGCAACCGGACATTGTCCGAGTTGCAGCAGATTGGATTGCATATATAGGCACCCGGGCGAGAGGCATGACCGAGGCGCGCGTGTTATGGTCCTCCGCGAGGCTAATCAATGCGCCCAGGCGCCTCGTCAAAATATCGAATTTCCTTTGTGGGTTGGCCGCGGAGCGATTGTTAAATCGAAGGTTAATTGGGAACGCGCAGGTGTCGGGAGCCGCGGCGCTTTGCAGGTTAGTCGAGTGGCCGATTTTTGCACGACTCTCTTGGGGAGTCGCGTGCGCCGGGTGTTGGCACGCCAGCGGCGCGGGCCTGCGATGCCGCGGATTAAAAGCCTAATTAAAATGGGAGGGGCGGGGCTCGGGGGCGCGGCGGGAGGAGAGGCGCGCGCGGCGAAAGCGAGGCATAAATCGGGAGACACAGGCGGCCGTCCCTCGCGCGGCGGGCGCAACAACTCGCGGCGGCCTGCGGTTTTCGCGTGCGACGACGTACTTCCGTCCGGTCGCGAGGACGACTAACGGGCCGGCTCTCTTATCTCCCCGCGGTCACGTAGGCGGCCCGAAATACGACGGCGGCTAGACGACGCGGGGGCCGCGATAAGGATCGCCTGGGCGGCGGCCAACGCCCCAGCTGTTAATTTAGCCGGGAGCGCCGTAAAACAGCCGGCCCTTTCTCCCTTCCGGAGGCCGGCGCTTCTGTGCGCAGGCCACCCGCGCGGCCGACGAGTCTATGGAGCGGCCGGGCGTATAGGGAGGCCCCGGCGCTGCGCCGATCGCCGCGCGGCTCACTATATCAGCGCGCGGCGATAACTCCGGGGCGGCGCTTCCACCGCGCGGGCAACTTGTCGGGCGAGCGCAGTTTCCGCCAGGCGCATGGGCGCGGGGATAAAGAGCAGCGGAAGGCTCGGGCCTCCTTCCGCGAGGGCGTTTAATAATTCCCCGGGCGATATCTGGCGCGCGACGCGGGCGGGCGGCTGCGGTATGGGCCGCGGGTGATTTAGGTGCCGGGGCTCGCGGCGCGGGCGCCTCGGTAAATGCACCTAATGGAATTTATCGCGACGTTGCGCCAGTCGGAGGTAGTTGGCCGCGGCCCCTCCCCCATCCCGGCCGCTTCTTCGTAGGCCGGCGCAGAGCGCGGACGAGGCTTTGCGCCGATGGGCCGAACCCCATCTCCGGGGCTTCGTGGGTCTCTCGAGCGGTGCGTCCCCCAGGTCCATCGGCTCAGGCGCGCTCGTCAGGCATTAGCCAATTCTTCTTCGAGGAACTAATTCGAGTTTGACCGAGATCCTCGGCAGTCGGTCGGAAAGCGATAATGTAAATAGCGAGTGCACTCGAAGGTTCCGAGTCTCCGGGGAGTCGAGCCGCTGCCGCGCGCCCCGAGAGACCCTGTAATAAGATTGGCCTCTTCCCCAGCGAGATGTCCCGGAGAGACACTGGTGGGGTGGAGGCCGGCAGAGGAACGGCTCGCTCCGTCAATCGCCCGCTAAAAGTCCCATGACTTTTGAGGAGCGCACCGAGGCCTCGCTTGACTCCCCAGTAAAAGAAGACGATCGCTGGGCGGCCGGAAGTGCGTCCGGAGGCGCGCCCGGGGTCGAACTCCAGGACGATCGCCGTCCTAGTGCGCTCGCGCCGAATCGCCGGCCCCGTAAACCGGCAGCGCGGCCCCGATCCCCGGCCCCGCTTTTATTTTGCCCGGGGTTTACGGCGCGAGCGCCGCGAGCCGGCCGAAAAGCCCCGACTGTTGCGCGCCAGGCCGGACCGCGCGTATAAAAAGCCCACGGCCCGATAAGAGATCCTCCCGCGCGCCCCCCCTAATCTTTAGGGGTGTCGATGTCGCGCCTCGGTTTACGGCCGCTCGGCCGCTCTGCATTATTCCCCGCAGTTTATGCTCGAGGAGAGCCCGGCCGACTTCTTTATACCGGCCGTAAACCCCGGGCTTTACGCCGACAATTATCAATACGTGATCCGCGGGCCGACGGCCGATATGCCGCCCGGAAAATCGCGCCGATGAATATAAGTCCGGGCCCGGGCGGCCTGCGGGGGAGAACAAGCCAAGCGAGCCGGGGGATCGATCAGCGGGCGCGCCGGGGATCCGGGCGGCACCGCCGCCGAAAGGAACTCGCGGCCCGCGTGCGAGTAAATAAATAACGGGCCAAGTTGGGCGCGCCTCGGGTGGCTCCTACCTACGCGCCGCTCTTTATAGACTGCACTTTAACTACTCGGGGAAGTCGGGCCGCCCGATAAGCGACTCCTTGCCCGGACCTTCCCCCCGATAAAGCGCCTCTCGCGCCGCCCCGACTTTCCTCCACGGCCCGCTTATATACAGGGCCGAACCTCCGGGCTCTCCCTCGGCCTCGGACGCGCCCCAATGACGTTATTTTCCCGAGGATGCTTTTTCTCGCTTTTGTTACACGGCCTGCTATAGATCGACATTCGCTATCAGGGGGCCTCTTGACACGGCCACTGCGGCTGCGCGGCTGACGCGTATAAATTGGCAACGGCTTTTGTCAATTCAGGCGTTACACAAACGCTTTGTGGACCTTCATTTATTTAGCCTCACTATATCATCAATGACAAGTTGAACTTCTGTATAAAATTTATCTTTTTACACGTTTTTTTACACGTTCACTGTTTACACGTGTTATCACGATATATAAAAAACAATGGCCTAATCTTTCCAATCTTCCTGCTTTAACTTTTGATTCTTAACTGTGTTTAAATTACCGTAGCGTCGCCACTATTTTTTCTTTAATTATCGACACTTGTTTTTAAGAATAGTAAAAATTGTTTTTCCAGCGATTCAGATATTCGTTAAATACATACGCGTTGAATAAATTTCCTGCTTGCCGCGAGAACGAGAATAAAGCGTACGAATTTTATAATGAATATTTCACGAAACCGCAGATTTCCAGGGAATAATTTCCTATAACAATTTGTCGAGTATCGTCGCCGGGCGGCGCGGGCGGTTGCATTGAGCCGCGGCAATAAGTTCTTGTTATCGCCGGGCCATACAACTGAAACACAGCCGCATAACTCACCTTTCGGAATTTTGAGGAGAGGCCGCGCACGGCACATTGCCGGCGATTTATCGCGGGCGAAAGTGCGGCAGGGGCTTTGGAATATAAAAAAAGAAACGAAAAAAGTGCGTTAAAATTCGCTTAGTCTTCCGGGCACATACCGGCAGTGTGGATTTCTGCGGGCGGCGCCGGCGCCGGCGGCTTGCGCGCTCCGTGGAAAATTCGCGGAATACAAAGGAAGCAGCTGTGGGAGGCCGTAGGGGCCGTCGGCCCCGAAGCAGTTTATAATATTTATCTCCTAATGCGCTATCCTTCATCGTACTTGGGGGGTAAAAAGGCCGCCGCGCGGCTCTCAGTCTTTCGCGCAAAAGTACATTAGTGCCTCGCCAAGGTCCGCGCGCACACCCCTTTCATACGTCATTTCTTTGCGCACCCCCAAAGTGCTAAAGTTCAGGCTTCTTTTCCAACGCTTTCTTTATCTATATTTTTTTTCCACAATAAAATATTTCAAATTATTTTTATTACAGCGAGTGAGAAACTTTGATCTGTTAATTATTAAGTGGCGCTATCTTCCTAGCGAGACTTTTAAAACTATTGGAGCGGTTCAAGTTGTTCAAGACCGGTGCTGGCATTGCAGATTACATTGATTTAGACTCGTTATCGGATTTTTCTTAGATAAGCAAGAGAAAAAACCATCAAGGAATTAGCTGTCGTAAATCGAGTGGGAACAGTGCATTTTGGATAAGACAAACTTTTGGTAAAACGCACACGTCTTGGTGTGAGCGGTGAAGCAGTAGGGTCGCGTAAACAAGTAGATAAGTGTCGAACCGGGTCAGCCGGGCGGGTGACGGGCGAATTTGGCTCGGGGCTCAATCGGCATTTAGCAGTTTCCCTCGGGCTGTTAATGCACACTTCGAATGGGCGGGGGTGGCCAGCAGCTTCTAAAATGTTAATGGTATTCCAAACTGCAGGGCCGCGATCAATCGACACTGGGGCTCGGCTCGGTCGCGCTATGCGTCAGCCTTCATTTATATTCTAATGCAGTTTTATGAGGGGAATATTTAAATACCATTATCATAAATCCATACGAGGCATTAATATTCCGCGAAGGCGCAATAATTCAATCGGGCGGCCCCCTATCGCCCAATATCGCCCGGCCCAATAAAACACCGGCAGCTGATAAAGTTATTTGGCGCTCGGAAATGAAAGCGCGCGCAGCGTAAGGAGCCTGGCTTCCGCACGCGAAGCTGCCGGGCGGGACACGCGCCCATCGACGGGCGAGATCGATTCGCAGGCGCGGGAGCCGCGGCAGCCGGCCAAGAACTCAAGTCCACCGACTTCTCGCGGTCGCAACAGCGACTTATTCCCTAGATCCACCGGTCCGGCCTAACTCGCGGGCGAATGCGTCATTGAGTGAGGTGGATGGCTCGCGGGGGCCGGCCCTAGATTGGGGACATTTCAAAGGAGCGCCCGTATCGAAATTCCAGTGGGCGATCGGTCCGGGGAAGCAGCTCGGAGAATCGGGCGACATAAGTCGGCCTTCCGTCAAAGTTGATATCTCGGGAGCGCGGGGTGCACGTGGCGCCCGGGAATCCGGTTGGCGGACGTGGGCCGCATGCCAATGGGGCGCTCTCGGGATTTCTCCCGCGCCGATTCAATCTGCCGGCCGATGCTCCGGGGATCGGCAGCTCGGGACTCGCGCGGCCCGCGGCTCAGCCAACGAAGTCGGCTAACGAAGGAAGCTCGGCCGGTCTCGGGTGTTGTTGTCGCCCAGGAGCCCTACAGCGATTTCCACTTACTCGGTGGCATCCGACTTTTGGGAGGAGCCTTTTAGGACTTTCCACCTCTGGGCGCCTTCATCCCCGATCCCTCGCTTTCTTCTATCTCGGGGGGCGTAAAACTTACTACTTAACCGATCCCCCGAGACTTTCAGGGATTCGGCCCTACTTGCCTTTCAATTTTTCCTCCCGCAATGAGGAGGCCCTGCGCCGGCAAAGTTTCCGGCGGCCTGTATCGAGTGGCTCGCGTACCGATTCCCAGGAAACAATAAACCAGTACCTCCGAGGGCTGGTCGAGCGCCGAGCGAAAGCGCCGGCTTGCTCGTTACTTTTTAATCGATCGCCGCGCGACCTGTTGCCGCGCTCGGAGCTCCTCGGCGGGGCCGCGCGAGCCGCCGGCCAATTAGACTTGATGGAAAAATGACGCGGCGTCCGATGCGCCGGCGATCGCCGGGACGCACGAAGACGGATGGCCCGCGAATTGCCGGGCCGCTTAAGTAGGATGTCACCAAGTGGCCCCTGGGCCGAAACAGCGCGGCGCGCCGGGCATCCATCATAGCCACCACTTTATCAGGTCCGGACCGAGGGCAGGGCCTACGGACGGCTATCAGCGGCGCTTAAATTGTATTTGCCGATCCGTGGCCCGCCGAGCGACGCCCATAAATTCTTATTCACCGGCCCCGGCCGCCGGCTCTTCCTCTTTAATGTCGCTCTTCCTCTCGCTTTTCACTCGTGCCGCCGGGAAAACATGACGGACGAGCCGCCCGCGGACTTTTCCCGCACGAGCGCTCCCCTAAGTGCGGAGTGACGGCTGTTTTTCCCGGGATCGGCTGCCGTGCGCGCGGCGAGTCCAGTCCTCTTCGGCACCGCCGCGGGCGCCTATGCCGGGGCTAATAAAACAAGCGGGCGCGGTGTAATCGGCCGGCAAAGAGGCAAATTGCGCGAAATAATTGCTTTTTACCGAGGGCCGCGCCGCGCTTCGAATCAAGATGTACCGAGTTTAATAACATCCGAACAGCGGGCTTTTATTATTGCGCGGGGAGCTCCGCCCGAGCGCGGCCGCATATCGCCGCGCGGTACGAATGGGAATATTATTGAAATCCAATTGGAAGCGTGTAAAGAAAGGGCCCTCTTAAGAATGCGAGTTACGCGCTTGTTTGTTACTGAATTTTTCAACGACAGCCGCGGGAATAGCGGGGAGGCGCCGCGCCGCGCGCTCCCGAGCATATCTCCCGCGGAGGACCGAAGTGGTTCGTAAAAATTTTAAAGGGACTCCCACTGGCCACTTACAGAAGGGATAATTCCGCTCCGGGGCTCTCGATCGGAGCTCCTTTACGACTGCGTCGCTCGGACCGACTCCCAGTGGCTCCGCGACTCGCCCCGGCGAGCCGCTCGGGGAAGGGCTGGTAATCTGGGACTTTGCCGCGGCCCGTCGCGGCCGTTTTATCGGCAAACTTTCCCTCCTTTTTCCCGTATTCGTAATTACTTGATACATTATTAATAGAGGCGCGGGCCGGCGACTTTACATAAGCTCCGCGAGGAGACCGCCGCCGCCGTCGCCGCCGACCCCCCGCCGGAAAGTTAAGCAGATTGGCATCGGCGCCCGGCTATTTGCATACCTGTCCTTGCGACCCTTCCCAACTTTTTCTCGCGGCGGATCGGATCCCGCGCCGCCAGGGCTGTTCCGGATTATTGCCGCCGCGGAGGTCCCGCGATTTCACCCAGCGAATCGTAGGCGCTGCTTGACGAGTGTCCGCAGCCTTCGAGTCCACCGCCCAATCTGTGTCTTACTTTCGCGCCTCGTTCATCGCTCACATCGCCCTCGAATGCGTTTCGACTTGAAGGACATTTAAATTGAGACGACGAGTCCAACAATCCAGTTTACAAAATTTTAATTTTTTTTTCTGAAATCTTTGGTGAATTCTCATTTTTCAATTGATGCCATTATGTTTAATTTACGTACTGGTCTCCGTTCTGAATTTTGATATATTTTATGGTCAAATTTTATAAATATGATCTGCATAAAAATATGACTACGTTAAAACATAAGTATACATGTATTTGTTTTTGTGTACTTATTCGACAACTTGATAAAAGGACATGATGATAAAATTACAATACAATATAGACATATTTGTGTTTGCGCTCTGAGAATATACTGAAAATATAGGTAATTGGCCCTGTTATAAAGGATAAAAAAATAAACAATAAAACAAAGCTTGCTTTACCACGTGATAGTACCTCACGCAATTTTAACAATTATGAAATATTCATTTGACTGTGTTCACTAAACATTCGTTAATATTCACGAATGATTGTAACTACAAGAAATATTTTTACTCCGTACATGAATACAAATAGGCGTATGTAGTCTATCAATAAACTGTTTGCGACTTTTATTCTATCAATTTACGTATAGCATTGTAATATATATTTTCGAAGCTTATTATCCATTTATTAAAATAAAATAAAGTATAAAGCGTCCGCAGGTGAGGAGCTGTCAGCTAATTTTGAAATACTTTGGTAAACACTGGACAAAAAGCCGGCAAGATTTCTGCGAGGCTCCAGCTCTTTTTGCGCCTCGATTTCGCGCCGGCGCGGACGCGATGCGCCGGAAGCGGCTTACGGTTACCGGGGCCGGCGCGCTAAATTCCCTCGCTGGAAAAGTTGCCGCAATACGAGAGCCGCCGCGCGAGTTAGACAAAACTTTGCGTGGCGCGGGGCCCGTTGTAAAAAATCAGTGTAATTGAAACGCGAGGGAGGTTGTAAAAGTCTGGGCGGCCGGGCGAATTTGCCCCAGTGCACAATAAAGGCTCGCCCGGTGAGAAGAAAGCGCGCGTCCTTGCGTCTCATCGTTTCTGGAATTCGGGGAGCGGAAAGAGGTGAGCAGTCGAGCCGCTCCCCCCGCGAGATTAAGATTTTAATTGCGCGGGGCTCGCGGTAATTGGACGCGCGCGCCTTTTTCCTGCCGCGCCCCCGCATTTTTCCCCGCGCGGCCTGCGGCCACCGCGACAAAAGGAAATTAACTATTCGCCTCCGACGCGTTTATGAAAAATTTAATTACGCCTCCATTTGATTTTGTTGCTGCACGCGCGTGAAAATTGAAAATTCTTTCGCGCGCCCCCGCGGCTTTCGAGCCCTGCGTATAATGGGGGCGAGCGCGGGGGCACCGTGCATTCGAATTTAAATCTGTAATTAATGCTTCTTGTCGCGCCTGTTTATTATTGTGATGGTCTTTCAATTGCGCGAGCTCCCGACTGCGCTACATTCCTTCGCGTCTTTTTGCGCTCTGGCGCTGCTTGAAAAAGTTGCACTCTTGCGGTCCTCGCGATTTTATGAAGTATATTCCTACTCGAAAGGGTGCCTTGAATTTTTAGGACATTTTTTGCGGATAATTACTTGGTGTTAATTAGAGTTGTAATCGATTTTAATGCTCAGTTAACGTACAGAGCTGACTTTGTTTCAAATAATATTTTTCAATTGCGTTCCTCCCAAGCAATCATGCACGAGAACAACAATATATGATGCACTAGTATCGACATAAAATCATTTAAGAGGCCTTGTTTCGGGCAACGGTAAACCGAAGGAAACTGCGTTCATCTCCGATATTAATGGGCCGTTGACCTAGAATGAGAGAGAGAGCATCGATCAGGTCGCCCGTATAACGCGAGATATATGCAGGGGACATATCCTATACGACGGCTTGATAACGTACGACCTTGACGTTCCCTATTTTCCGAAGAAGCATGCAGATATTTATCGGGGCGCTCGCGGACGCGCGAACCAACTTGGCCGAGTCCGCGAGCAAGTTTATCGCCCCACGGACGCCCGAGTTCTCGCCATCGTATTGCGCGGCTCTCCGCCTCCGCCCGCATTTATATAATTGCAGTGAACATTGCCCTCTCTCCCCTGTGCTTTACTCCTTCGCGGGGGCCAAGTTGCGCACGTACACCGCGAAACTTGAATAATAGACAGCGTTCCATGAATTAGGTGTTCTCGCCTACTTGTATACGGAAGGTCATAGGCGATGCAAATGGCTTTTATTGGGTATGGACGTGCGGGTACCTAAATTCGTTTTTCGCATAACAATTTCGACGGTTAATTGTTACTATATATATATTACATGAGTATACATAAACGGTATCACTTTTTATTAGAGTTTACGCCTTCACTTGAGGCCTACTGCATATAGCTCCACTTTTTAAATTCCATTTTACTAATTAATTAATGTAACGCGTTGTCACGATAAAATCATTGAAAGCGTTAAATAAAACAATAAATACAAAGGACTAAAATAAATAGTGATTGATTTCAAACGGGATATCAGATGCTCGTCCAAATGACACTAACACTAGAGAAGTTAAAACGTCGCTCCATATCACGTGTCGAGTTCCACGCGTCGTTGAAGTGTACACGCACCGACTCATCCCGTACGTCGACAACAATAACTATGCGCTTCCTATACGTCCAAACAGAAGTGGGAGCTGCGAGAGGGGGATCGAGGGGAAAGAGAAAAAAGTGGAGCAAAACAGACATAAGAGCCTAAAGCGGGAAGCGGAGGAGGGGGCGGAGGAGGTGGAGGAGGCGGAGGAGGCGGAGGAGGCGGACGCGGAGGAGGGGGTGCAAGGTTTGGGGAGTCGGTGCAGCGGCGCGTCGTGCGTGACGTCGCCTTGAATTCCGGCGCGCGTCGACGGCGACGTCGAGTGGCGCGCGCGCTCGTTCGCTCGCGGGGGGCGGAGGGGGAGAAAAAAGTCTGAATTATGATCGGGCGCGGGACCATAAATAAGAAGCGGGAGCCACGCGCGGCATAACTCACTGGATTTCCATACGATGATAAAACGGATGCTGCCGCCGCCGCCGCCGCTGCCGCCGCCGCGCGGCCGATGATTTATGAGATTTTCGCGGGACGTACGCGAGCCGCGGCCCCGAAAATCTCGAGAGGCGCGGCTCTTTTTGCCCGGCGTACCGCCGGTCGGGCGTCTCGTCTCGTTAGCGCTCGGCCTGCACCGCCGATCTCCGGGATGCGCCGCGGGTGGCGACTATGGGCACGTCGCGATTTATGGGAGCGGCCCGCTGATAGGCGTCCGCCGCCGCGGGCAAGAACCCGACACCGGGAGATGAATTCCAAATGGGACGTCGATTCGAGCGCCGATCGCCCGAGATCATCCGCGTGGGACGCCGAGATTTTCACTGGCATTTCTTGTTCCACTTTTCGCGCTCGCTCGCTTCGTGTACCGTTGCACTTGGTACAATGACCAACCAAGCAGACTCATGGTGTAAATTTTCCGTTAATGAATACGACGCGCTGTAGGATATGCGGGCAATCGCGCGGCCCTCCTGTCTCAGCGAGGCGTTGCCCAGTACTCGAGATCGTTTTCCCGCGATGAGCGATTGTATCGATTCGCCTTTCTTCCATTAACAACTCCTAGGGCCGCCTGGGTTTTCCCAGCAGCTGCGTATACAGTGGAGGAGGTGAGACCCTCCGCCGGCAAGATGTATGCCACCCAAGCTCGACCAATACGTTTTGCAAAATATTGATGGCTCCCCCGCGGGCAGGAGCCGCTTTACCCTCCGGTGCGTACCCATCATAGGTGACCGGCTGGATTTATAGGCATGGCTCGCACCCGAAACTTGTTCTTTCCAGCGATTCTCTAGATGCGATGACCGTTGCTTCGATTTTTTTCAATATAACTACGGCAACAATGCTGTGTATTTTACTTTCTTTTAATTTATACGCATATCTTTATATTGATGCATTCATAAAGTTTTAAACGATCAATTTCATAAGCTATTCAATGATATAGATAGAAACGATTATAATTCAGTTTAATGCTGGCCGATTTCATTTAGAAAATCATTAAAACTTAATATATAGGATCCGTGTTGTTTTTTCTACAAAAATTATTAGTACTATTAAATGTTTAATTTGGGATTAGCGTTTGTTGTTCGAGATCCCACGATTTTTCATGACGCGTCTACTGCTTGCCTCGTCCGCTTTTCACTTTGATTTAAAAATGCTTGACATCAAGAATTAGTGGGACGCTTTGGTTTAAAAAAACAAATCTCTGAGTTTCATCAGCAGCCCGAGCTATGTCCCCCTCAATCAATTGCCTTCTTTTACCCTTACTTTTTCTTCCATAATTCACTTAATCGAGATGTACTCTGACGTTAAGTTAAACAAAGAATAAAAACAAAGCGTATTAAAATGCGAGGAGAGAGAGAAGCAAGAAAATTTACAACTCACGAACGGGCGAGAAATTTTTCTCAAAAATACGACAGGCTTACAAAATGCCCACGAGCCGCAGTATTTCTTTCTGTCAAACGCTCGCCGTCTCCGTCTCTCACCCTGTCTTTTAGAGGAAGCCGTACGAGCGATTATAAAAATATCTGGCGGCCTCTCGCGCGTTAATCTCGCCTAATTCCTGGACGCATAAAAGACGTTGCTCCGTTCTTTTCCATCGTCTTTCTCTCACTCGGGTTTTTACGAGGCGTTAGGCTATATTGCGAAGGTCGCCATCAATTTTCTCGTTTTCTTATCCGATCTCATGAGATGCGTGTCTTTTTTCCAATTTTAAACCTCTATTTATTGAATTCGCGCTTGTCTTATCGAAGCGCTACCCTCATTTTCCGTAAATCAGATTTATATGTAAAAACGTTTGATCGACAGCTCGTACAAAACCAATAATATTTAAAACGGTACAATCAGTAGTACTTTTGTTCATTCTAGCTTTAATAAAAAACATGGCAGGTTTTTAATGAAAGTGCGGTTTAAGTATGTATTATAAAATGAATTTTAAACGAAAATAATAAAAGCTACAAATGCTTATAAAATAAAGTACAGGAATGGGGCATCAAGTGTCATCGTAAAATGGTGGCGTAGCAGATCGGATGAAAAATGAAATGAAACATGTTGGCGCGTTGAAATTTTGAGAGCGAAACGTAATAAAATTTAGCATCGGGCGCGTTAGCCCGGCCAGCCATGGTCCTAACTCCTAGACAATACGATGCTGGCCCGGTTCTAACAAGCCCGAGGAACGGGGCGAGGCTGTCGCGGTGGGCCAAACGAGGTCCATAAAATCTCGGGGAAAAACGGGAATTATACGGTAGAGGCGATGGCAGAAGGCCGGGGGCCGCACGGAAGCCGCACAACTCACCTGCGGCCGGGGCGGCGCACTTTAACGAAAGCCCGCGGCGCGCTTGCGGCTTTATATCAAAGGCGTAACAAGCCTATTACCGGCGCCCGATCGCCATAAGCCGTAGATTGCGAATTATCTCCCGGGCGCCCGGGGCGCGCGAGAGTTCACGCGTGCGCGAGGCGCGGCCCCGTTAATATAATATTAATCACCTAATGACTATTAACGATAATCGGTATTAGTCGCGCTCTCGGGCGGGAATATGTGGCGGGCGGAGCTCGCGCCCCCCTTGGATTTGCCGGGAGCGTATATTGAACCCCGGCGGTTTGACTTCTTTGGGGATTGATCGGGGATGAATTTCATTATGCCGCGCTCCTGCGGCCCGCCGGCCCGCGTTCCCCGCCCTGTTTTTCGGCTCGCCGAATTATTTCCGAGCCGGAATTATTCCGCACCCGACCACTGAAGCAGGGCGTAATGGATTCTGCGGCATCATGAATCACTTACGCTCCTCGGATATACGAGGGAGAAGCGACACATTACGAATAAGTTTTATTTGTCGATGCGGGGGTTGACCTGCCTCCGAGGAGCTGCTTCGGCGAATCCCAACTTTTTTATTGTCCTCGCTCCAACTCAAACAGTCTAAAATTCGCCGAGCCTTTTATACAGTACTGTCGAACATGCTGCAAGATTGTATAACGCTTCATTTTCGCTGTAGAATTATGAAGAAATGCTCTTGTCTTGTGCCTCGAACGTCCCAGATTATCATATTTGAAAAAATTACAGAGGCGCAATGGGAGGGAGTAAAAAGGAAACTTGTCTCCGCCTCGAGAAATGAACACTTGCGTAAGGGTCCTCTATCCTCTTACAAATTCTCATCCGCGCATCTGCGGGTAGTGCGGCGACCAAATGCGCAAGTTTTTCGTGCGACATCGTACGGAGCGCTTGTCCCTTTGCGGCCTCTTCTTTATGCACATCTCGCCCGGCTGCATACGTGCACCCCGGCAATCTAGCGCCTTTGTTAGCCAAACAATCGTCCGCGCCGCTGCAGAAAAGGATGTGTATATATAGCCAGGCGCATGCAAGCGCAATGCCGCACCAAGCCGCGCCTTGACCGCGAACTCGTTTCGCCAAGGCAGATGTTCCGCTGCTCCACTCCTTCGCCCACCCTCTTACCTTTGTCGTCTTGAATCACCACTTACCTTCTCTCTTTATCTTGGGTCACTGACACTATCGACTAGCGTCTAATAAAAGAGCTTCCAATAATTAGTACTTTTCGTAGACATTGGCGTTCCCGATTAATGTTTTTGTTTTCATTTTTTTTGTTAACAAATTTGTAAAAAAGAATTGTAATAACTATAGCCTGTTTCGTGTAGATGTACACCATCTATGAGAATGAAATCATTTATAACAACAAGCACTAAAACTATCTTTATTATTTAGCTCGTTTCTTTATATATTTATCTGCAGAAATTGCGAAGGGAAACGCAAGACAATTTTCTCTAACCTTTATTCATTAAACCTGAATAAGACTGCCACATAAAAACAATACTCGATGAAACGCAGATTTTAGGTATAGAATATGTATATTCAGATTAAAGGGCGTAAGTACTGATAAATTACAATTATAACGGTGTGGTAACTAAGTCTCTGAGTTGTAAACAAATGCGCTAGAGAGAATTCCAAGAATTTTCGCGGCTGGCAATAGCAATAGTAAACGCTATCTTCGCGAAATGGCGTTAGTTCACTACGTATCTAATGGCCCCGAGTTAGTAGTTTATAGAACTAGTGCTTATTTTGAGGTAGCTCTTACTACCACAATAGTACTAGATCCTGAAGAACCCATAAAGTATGAACGAAATACGAAGATGTTCGAGCTACAGCAGTAAATTCCGAGGTAAATACATAATTAAATTACAGATCATAGCACGCGATTATAATTTTGTAATATCAAATATTGGCGCACTGATGATACTCGGTTTTAGCTCGAGATCTAGCGACTCTGAAAAAAGTCTATATAAGCCTTTTTGACTATAATTACAATAGCTTTTCCGCGTAGATGTACGTTTAGTAATGTTTCTACCCGTTCGGATATACTAAATGAAATTTTGAGATGGCATTCAACAACAATATCATCTAATTTATTACTTAAATGATTGAACATCGTAAAGAGATCGAAAATAGTTATACAGCAAGATCCGAATTATTTTATTATTTTAAAAATTGCGATTTAGTTTAAAGTCGTAGAAACGATTTCAATTTAACTGGGATTATTGGATTATTGGATTTGAAATTTGAAGAAAATGTTTTATATTTTTCAGAATCTTTTATTAAAGCTTTTTCTAATGGATTTTCAAGTTATCTTGAAAAATAATTAGAACCGCAATGTAAAAATTTCGTAACCAGAAAATGTATATATTTATGACTTATCGTGGTTCTTATGATAAGGTACCATCAAATGAAAAATGGCAAAAATATAACAATCTGTATAAACACCTATTTTCCTACAACATCATATGCATCTGGTCTTTAGCATTTAATATGTTTCACATGCCCATACTACAATAGAATGTAGAGAAAATCAAACTATAGTATGAAAATAAAATATTTTTAATACATATACTTTAATATATCGTTATTGCAACAGTGTAGAAAGAGATGTATTACTATTAATGAAAAGTAACCGCCTTAGTAACTATAATAAATAGTTTATATTGTTATTTTTTATGACCATAAAATTTCTTATAAATCAAAAAGATTTGATATTTACATATGATATTTAATTTTACTCAAAGTTAGTTAGCGTAATTAAAAAATAAACAAGAAGATAATACTCATTTTTATTCGATCTATTGTTAAATTTTTAAACTGAATGCAGTAATTAATCTGAATGTAAATATTGTTATTAATTACAATAGTGCACTTTGCATAAATGCTGGATGATTTATGATAAATATGCAGCTTGGATGATTATACAGATTCGCAGACCCAGTAAATCTTAATTAACGAAAGTGAAAGAATAATTCTAAATTCTCTTGAAGATTATGTTTATTTTATTTTAGTTTTTAGTTCGTGAAAGTTTCAGTAAGTAAATAAGCATTAACTTTGAGGATGAGAATAGTGACGAAGGATGAGTGGTTTGAAGCAAGACAATTTTCAGTTTGAAGTCAAAACAGGGAAAGACGCTCCGATATTACGAAATATACGCCGGGCGAAAAATATCAAAAACATTGACGCTCTTTGCCGCGTCGTATATCCTAGCCGAAGGTGTACACGCGGACTCGAGTACACACAGCCCATCGGGTCTTACAGAAGTGGCATTTCGGCGCTCGACCTAAACAAACATTACCCTTCTACGTTTTTAGCTCTGTCCAGCTTACATTTCGCTTTATCGGGCCTAGTCGCGGGAGCGCAGCGTTTTATCGCGGTCTTAAAAATAGCACAGTGCAGTTTTATCGGGTGCAGGCTCCTCGAATCATCAGGAGGATGGATTGCGCGTTGCATTTACGTCGATTGCGGCCTCTCGAGCATAGCTCTTCAATAACGCGCAAAAGTAAAGAAAGAGGTAAAAAAGGAAAAGCTTATATCCTAGGCGCGTAAAATCGACCCGCTGAGACGCGGCCTTTAAAGTATTTAGTGCTCCACTTCTCCTCATTCCCGAGCCGCTTCCATTACTTCCCTTGATCGTGCCTTTATGCGTATGTCCCCTCGTAAAAGAGTCAGGACGCCCACGCGCTCGTTCCCCCGGCACATGGACAAATATTCTCATAACTCAGCGGGGGCAGGAGGACGACGCATAAACCGGACCTTTGGATCTGAGACAATGTACGCGGAGCGGCGATTTTTTCAAGTCGCTCTGGTAGCGAACGCATTGTATCGACATTGACTCGCGTAATGCCGCACTCGCACAAGAAGTGGACTTATTCATCGGAACGACACAGAGACTCTTGAGTGCTGCAGTCACGGTCAAAAGAACCTTTCAAATTCTCGGTTGCAAAATATTTTCTGTTTTGATAAATGTTATTTTTTCTCCCTTGTTTCGAAACATTTTAGTGGTTGCGTCGACGCGAATAATTGAAATTTTACAACTTTTAAATATAATATTAAAGATGTTTTTTAGTTAGATGGGACATTGAACTTGCAATAAATATATCGCGAAGATAAATAAAATAATTTTCAAAGAGATTTATTTATGATTCGAACGGCGCGTTACGTGCTTGGTAGTTTTATAAATAGTGCTCACCTTTAGAAGAATGTGAAGTGTTTGATTTTTTGACGACGATGAAATAGATAGGCTTACATTGGCTCTTCGCTTAGACATATATTATTTTTTGCAGTTTACTTTACGTGTACGATCGGAGGCGATTGTTTGCTCACGTTTCAAAGATTGACTTCTGTTTTGATAACGCTTTTTATCTTTCAGGAAGAATAACATGTCGAACAGTGACCGCGTATAACGGATGATTCGATTTCAAAATTTCAAATCACTCGACGAACCCTACCAAGTGTCTGATAACCGAATTATAAAATTCTCTCGCTATTCTCTACCTCTTACTTTATTACTCAATAATATTATTGAGTCATTTCTGCTCGGAATACTTTAATTAGTAAAATTCTTACTTTACTTGTATAACATAACATTCATAGCTATTGAGATCTCATTGATAAACTATATTTACACAATACATAAAATTTATGAAAACGTTGACATGAAATTTCCCATTTATTGCTTTCGTTTCAGGTCTATTTCTCTAAAATATGCTACAGCTTACGAAGGTACATAAGGTAGTAAACGCGGTAGGGGAATAAAAGGAAAAATCTCAGAGAACTCAGTTATATTCACAATATAGACGTATTTATATAAATCGTGTTCAACGAATCGTTGCGGCATTTATCCGCTTCGTTACCTTCATTCCCGAGCTGCATCTCGCGAGTGCGCGCGCGCGCGTCACCTTTCATTAATCCGCCTACAGGAGGGGTGGAGGCGAAACTAAAGAGGGCGCGCGGGAGCCGCGGGGAGCCGCGGGGAGTCGAGGGGGCCGGGTAACGGCGGGGGAGGGCGGGGGGGGGGGGGAGAGGATAAGAGCGCAGTGCACCGAGGCGCAATGTTTTGCTCGCTTAATTACAATAGCAATTTCTCTAATTGGGTCAAAGGTCGTGCGCCCGGGCAGCGGCGCCGGTCTCACGTGCTCCGGGGGCCCGGAAGGTAAGCCGCAAAATTAAGAGTTGGCCGTCGTTAGAGCTCTCGAGGATCGTGGGTAAAAATGACGCGTTGCGCAGCGCAGCCGGGGGGCCCCGGAAGCAGTAATTAAATCCTGATGGTTTCGGTGGCGGTCGCGCGTGTGGCTTCGGCCGGCCCCGCCGGGAGAAAAACGCCACGGGGAATTTCGCAGTTTTGCAGTTTTCTTTGGGGCGCCCCGGCAGCCGCGCCGCCGACTCTGCCGCCGCTCGTTTAATCAAGCCCCTTTTCGGATTGTCGAAGGGAATTCCTGTAATTTGGAGGGCGAAAAAGGAGCTTTACGCGCCGAATTACTTTTGTTCTTGTTCTCGGGGAAATTATTGCAAAGTGGGCGCATGGCGGCATGGGGATTCCACACGGCTATTCATTCGTCATCCACCTTCTTCGCATATGCGATCAAGCACAATAATATTCAACCCTCATTCGCTTTATTGGGAAAATGCAACAACCCTGCAAAATGAGTTTGCATATTCGAGCTTGTTTTTTATTTGTAAACATCTTGAGAGTTGCTCGATTATAACCAGCCACGCGAACACGGAGATACGTTGGAATTAAGAAAGAAACCAAGTTTTTAACGAGTGCGATTCGGCGAAGCGAATTCGGGGAAGTCTACGCGCTCATTCGCGAGAAAGCGAACCTGCATTGTACGAAGTCGCAACTCGGCTGTTTATACAATCGGGAGAAATACAGAGAAGAGATTCGATTCGATTAATTAGGCGCGTAATTAATATCCACAAACTTGAGGAGGCCTCGAGCGGAGGCGCGGGCCTAGGGGCGGGAAAGTTCGACAGGCCGGGCGCGGGATGGGATCGCGAGGAGGCGCGCCTAGGCGTAGTTGTAGGGCTCCGGTAACTTTGTTCGAAATTAACGTCGATGTAATGCCCCGGTGCGCCGTCCAAGGAAGATTGCGCAACGTTACGGGGCGCAGACAATAACCGCTCGGTAAATACGCCCTGGCGGAGATAGCAGCCCCGGCCTTTTTCGAGCGGGGGTAATCGATCGCGGGCGGGCGATCGGCGCGGCCGCGGCGGCGGCGGCGACGGCGGGACCACCCGCCGGCCGGCGCGTCGTCTCGCCCGAGTCTCGCCCGAAATACCCGGGCCGCGCATTCCCAAGGGCCGCGCGGGTCTATTTCCGTGGGCGGCCCACCCAGGCGAGCTAGGCTCGCGCGGGCGCCTTCTTTTTCCGCGCCGCCCGAAATATTGCGGAAGCCCGGCGGCGCGCTAATTTTAAGCCGGCCGCCGCGCCTCGTCGCTCCTCGAGGGCCCGTGATTAATCCGCGCGCCCGCCTCTTTGTCCCCCGCCGCGGCTCCCGTTATGCAACTTTGTTGGAGGGATCGGCCGCGACTCGCCGCGCTTCACGATATTAATGCCCCGCGATATTTCCGAGGCGCTCGCAGGGCATCGTCAACCGTCGCTTGCCCGACGGGCCCGGTCGGCCCAGGTGCGTCCGTCCTGACCGGCCGCGGTGTCGAAGGGACCGGAGCCTCGGCCGAGCGCCGCCCCTAATTGCGGCTATCTGCCCTTTCATCGGCAAAGCCTCGGCGCGCCCTCGGCTTTTTTTTCGACACGGCATGAGAAAGTGCCGCAGGCGGGCGAGGACCGCGCGCCCCATGTGCACCGCGTCGCCCGCGAGAAAAAGCGCCGTTATGCATCACGATCCTTATCTCGATAGAGCCTTCGTGCAGTGCGCGCGAGACTCCTTGGCTTTTTACTTTTTCGGGCGGGTGGAGCGGCGGGTCGGGCGGCCGCGAGGGCTACCTCGTCGCTCTTCTTTTTCGAGCTGGCTGCAGCAGCCGAGCTATATCGCCCTCTGCTCTCCTGGCTCAGCTGCTTTCTCCGGCGGCTTTCCCGGAATCTCCCCGCTGTCTATTTGCGCTGCAGCTAACTGCTCGGCGATTTTAATAAGCCTAATCGCGGGATCCAAACGCGCCTCTGTGCCCCGATCTGCCCGTTTGTCTCTCAAGGCCGATTATAATTTGAAACTGTAAGTTGCGACGTGCACCGGGAGCAATTTACGCACGTCAGGGCATATATAACTGTATGACCCAGCCAATTACGAGTGTTAGCCGGATAGACCCGTGGCCGATTAAACTTTCCACGACTCATCAAGTTTTGCATAAAAATACTATTAAATTCCTTGCCTGTTGCGTACTACATTTAATGATGCATAAATTGTACCTCGCGTGTAAATTAACTTATTTATATAAGTTCAACGCGAGTAAAGACGAAACTTTCTTCCACTCATTGAAGCTTTGCTAAAATGATGAGAGCCAAGTCTAATGGTCACGATTTTTTAGATTATATAAGTCGACTAACCGCTCTGTTACTTATGGGATTGCTATTTATAGTCAAAATCTATCTAAGTCGTCATATTTTTCTTAGATTCATTTATAGCAGTAATAAGATACCAGAATATAAACAAATGCGTCTGAGATTAGATTGCCGGGCAATATTTAAAGGTATAATTTTGTCAAATTGCACCAAGTGCGTTTGAAGTTAGGTGAGGACAAGCTACTTGTCAACCGGGAATGCGTATTATCGTGCATTGTTTAGAGTAGTTTCGGCACTGTGGTATGTCAAACGTGATAACGCCTACGCGACTCAGGTAGCAATAGGAGTCTACAACACGATGGTGTAGCATCGGTAAATGAACAATTTTTATTGTAAATAATGTAAGCATGCACGATATTACAATGGTACGTCTAAAACAGAGTTTATCTGTGAGAGTTAGTAAATAAATACAATTATATATGAATATCCATTGATCTACTAAGATGCATTTCGTTAGAAAAAAGGCACCACAGATAATAAACGTTTAATTAGACTCGTTACTATGATAGTGTAGCGTTCGTCATTAGGATGTCTCAATTCGAAAGAAAGTGGCAAGTAATTTGGGAGTCGAGCTTCAGTAATAGAAAAGCTTTGTGTACAGCCAACAGTAGCGCTTCTTTAATCAAGCTTTCGAACTTCTTCATCACTCAGTCTGCTGTTCTACATCTGCCTCATTCTTTTGTCACCCGAGATCTTGAAATACTTGCGGAATACTGTGATCAGAATATTGCAATTGTCATGAATTAAAAATGAGCTAAGATTCTGTCACTTAGCCTAACTTTTAAGCAGTTTTTAATGTTTTATCGGATTATTCAAATCACATAGCACACACATGTAAAACGCACATTGATACAAAACAGAAATGTTGAACTTATCGACTGTATATATACCGTAATTTTTATTAAGTTTGTAATTTAAATTAATTATAAAATATCATTATTTAATATTAAGATGAACTGTAAGACGAACTGTATAATCCTCCAAGAGCAACAAAAGTCGAGTAAATTTTTTATCCAATATACTTTACAGTCCCTATCGTCGAAACAATAATAAAAAAGAAGATATAAAAGTCCTTTAATGCTTCCTATAAAGAGCTTCGAGTCTTCTCAAACACAAGTACATCTGCAAATCAATTAAACGTGAATATCTATTTTGCTCGGGCAATCGAAGTATTATACCATGCACGCCTTCAATCCTAAGATTATGCTCGATATAACGAGGAGGCGGAGTCGCTAGCTCGCATTTTCCCGGCGAAAAACCGGAGAGGAAAGAGCCGAGAAGGACAAAGCCCTTTTACGTGCACGTAATGTACGATAACATTGTTGCTTGCCTCCGCTCGCGGCCTATTGCATTTACACATACGCGGCATCGGTGCACGGGCTTATCGGCGTTTCGGGGACTACGCGAATTAATGAAGATAACTTTGACGTCGTCGTTGCCTTTTGCCCATCCGTGGACGCTTGCGTATATGAAATTGTCCTATCTTTTGTCTGCCGACGCGGGCGGCCCGTGTGCCTCTAATTACCTTTGTCAGGCAAGAGCAATGTATGCAGTGGACAGAAGTCCAGGAAAATGGGAAAAATGGAAAAATTGTCGAGCCTGCGAAGCTCACCGATGAATGAAAAAAGCTGCATGGTAAAAACGTTCGGTCTTTATGACTTTTAGCTGTTTTTCTTTGGCTCAAGACCGTATATACGTATACATTGAAAGGTCGCAGATATTTCTTTTGTTACTTTTGATGCAATTTTCGTACTTTCCTCTTGTTTCATCCTTTTTGAAAGATTTTAATTTTTTTTTCGCTTCGTTACAGGTATGTTTTATACTCTCATTTGTTTCTAGGCTGTTGTTAATTTGATTACAGGAAGAGGAAACGTATTTTATTTTCAAATTAAAATCAGAAAAAACATTTCAAAGCGATAGATCTAGCACTTTTTGATACTATACAATAGTGTTATAAAATTTATTTATACAAAGGTAATCTTTTTTCTATTTAATTATACTTTTTTTAATTCACCTATAAATCTATATTCAAGCACAAGATATAAGATAAAATACGTATGTTAAAGATTAAACTACAGTAAATATCATTTCTTGTGGTCAATTGAATGTATGCAGTTACATACTGCACCATATAGTAAATCAAATTATCAATATATGAATAATTTTGTGATATAGAATTTCAAGGAGCTATGTGAAAAGTAAAATTATAATTAATAAAAATTTAAATATTATAAATTAATATATTGTGCTATATATTTATGTTAATATATAAATAAACCAAGAATACAATTTATATTCTATATTTTTTATATAGAATATAATATATTTTCTATATTTTGTTAATATATATTTACTTATTCGCATAGTAGCATTTTCAATTTTATAAATTTTGAGTTTGCACTATTTTTATCACTTTATATCGTATCTACCAAATTATTGTACTCCGCCACTGACAGACAAGTAAAACATACTCTCGATTTATCTACTTCATGTACTATTTCTTTTTTCTCTTTCATTTTCCAATAATTCAAAAATTCTTCCCAACCTCGTTCCCAACAAAATTTTTCAGCTTTATTATAGTCGTTCACTTCCGACGTGTTTTCTCGATATTTCCAAATTTTTCAAAAATATTTTCTTGCTTTAACTTCAAAATTGACTCATTTTTTCATATAATCTACTTCCGTATAATCCTGTTAGACTATCAAGTTTGCATCTCGTAATTAACGAGAGTGTTCGTCTTCCCTTCTGTTTCTATTTTCTTAATTCATTATATTTTCGTTATCGTTTTTCATCCTGTAGGTTTTACTACATGCACTTTTACTAAAATGTATTAAACGTTAATGCGATTAAAAGTTTGTATGCCAACAGTATTTAAGCCCAGCCGATTAGATGAGCGGAGCGAGCGCAATTTCAAGTCAAACAATGTGCAGCCGACATAACTCAAGCCCCACCCAAATAATTAAAACTCAAGTATCCTCTGCAATTTGTTGCGGCGTTCCCACAGAGTAGCGAGATTCTCAACTCGCCTATTCCTGCATCGCCCCTGACTTTTTGCGCGCTGGTCCGCAAAGGGAAGAGTGCATGCATATACAAGCTAATGAGAGGCGCAACCTGCTTAGGTCAATTATGGTGCGCAATCTCGGGCCACCTTATAATTACGCCACGGAGCCTAAATAAAGCGGGCTTTTTGCTCGGGGGACGGCATGGCAGGGAGATCGGCGCGCATGCAAAGCCATCGTTACGCGGGCTCGCTTTATAAATCGGGGAGAAAAAGCCCGCGAGTCGAGGTTTTTCGGGCGTAGGTTGCGCGCCATTACCAACGAGCCATTGGCTTTTACGGGGACGATTCCAAAGCCTGCGCCCATCCGCTCGAGTATCCAGAAATGTATCTCGCCGCGGCTCCGCTGATTGGCGTTCTAAATTTCCCGGGCCATTGGCCGCGGCGCGTCGATGTAGATCCATCGGGGCGCGGGCGCCACGAACACACGCCGCGCCTATCCAATATGTACAACGCGAGGGAGGCTATCTCCAAAGTTTTCCGCAGGGTCTTTGTGCTCTGCTGCCGGAAGTCTTTAGGGGCGCGCGATCGGGTACATCGGCCCCGTGGTGTAAAAGTTCGGGATCGAGTTTGACGAGTTAGTTCCCGGCACGAGGGCTCGGGGGGGAAGATTCATTCGGGAATTTATTTTAACGCATTGAACTTGCCTTAGTAATGGTTTTGTATCTTTTGGCCGATTTTCGTGACGAGGGTATAGAGTGAGCTATTAACACTTTACTAACTTGTCTCATTGAATCTTGTTGAATTTTATTGAATTTGTTCTTTACTTACACTTACATAAGGTATATTACACCTGAGGGGGCTCTCACACTAATTGTTTTCTTGTACCATAAATACAGTAAAGTAACAAAAATATATTATTTTTATGTTATAGACCGTTACTGTACCATATATTTTCTTTTGTTGCGTGCATTTATAAGGCAAGGGTACAATTATTGTAAATCTCTGTTAAGCTGTCGTGTCCAAAAATGAAAACGTCCGACCGCATTAGATGGCCGGAAAATGCGACCATTGCCACAGTGGGAAACGCGCAAAAATTGCACATAAATTCGCGAGCCACGTGACAGTAGCGCTCGGCTTTCCATTATCCCCGCGGCGTCCTCGGAATAACGGACGCGAGACATCTTGCCGGCGCGAATCCGGAGCGAATCAGCGCCGACAAGAATTGCCTGGCGACACACACGGGACACGTGGCGACGTGGCACGCGTACACGGGAGGTCGACGGTCGGCCACCGCGCAAACGAAGCTCCTTGAAAGCGGCGCCCGGGGACGGGACCGGGGGGAGGATCGGGCGCGTAAGCCGGGTGCTCTTAGCCTTTATCGGGGCGTATCTTCCGCGGCCCTGCCTCGAAATTCGGCGGGCTTAAAAAGGGGCTTTATCATGGGGCGCCGGCGCCCCATAAAGCGCCAATTATTTCGCGCCATTGTCCCGGGGGCCGCGAGTCGGCGACTCGGGGCGGGGCTGGCAGTGTCCTCGCGCGTCTGCCCGCTTCGTTCTCATTTTCATTCCCGTACTTTTATTCGGCCGTCTTTCCGCGCTCCGACTTCCGGCATTATAACGCGGTATCTCGCTCACACGCGCGGGCGGCCGCGCGCGCGGTAGAATCAGCCCAGATGACCGGGAGGCGATAGTTTGGCGAGAGGCTGCCAGGCGCCGTTTGCGGAGCCGCGTACACGAGCCGCCTGCGAGATGTTCCAGATAGTTTATCGGAGCTTTTCAACAAAAACAGGCTCCTTTGCCAAGACTCGAAGGTAAAATATTATCGCGCGGCGCTATAGATATAATGTTTGACCTGTACAAGATATTCAAATCTGGAGAAAAGTTTGGCTTCTCTATCGGACAACTCTATCGGACTAAATTTATGCTAAATTAGCTTATAGACTTTCGCCCACTTTGCGAGATAATATTATCCTACAAGCGAGTACTTCCCAACTGGCCGCGCTTATGCAACGTTATTTTCCAAACGCTTTTTCTCGAGCGCATAACTTTTTCGTTTAAAAACCTTGGATATTTAGAAGTGCCTCGAGCGAGCTTAATATAAGACCGAGGTAAAAGTAATGCGTGCATTGGCGGACGTTTGCGGGCTAGATAAACACTCGGGCGTTGCCGGTCGTTGTAGCGCTCGGGACAACTGCGAGGTGTAACGAGGCCTATGCCGCGGCGCGTTGATGGCGCCCCGCGCCGATATCTCCATATCTTAATGCGGCCAGGGTCGCGTTTGCGCGCACAGCAGCGAAGGAGCCGTTTGCACGAACGGCGACCCGCGCGCACCTCGTGTATATACTCGCGCTCGTCCCGCGCGAGATGGGCCTTTACGCGCGCCTCGGCCCTTATGCATGCACGGACATAAGCGCCCTCGAAAGAGGCATGGCCGCGCGATAAAAGGCGCGCGCCGGCGGCAGGTACACCGGGGCCGGGGGACTTTTCAAGAGTGGTGCGGTGGCACGCCTGGCCGAGGGGCGCGTGCGACGCCGGCCCGCCGAGGGTCGTTAAGGGACTCGCCCCGGGGATAAACGGCCTCGAGTGGCCTACTGCAGGGTCCGCGGGCTTCGCCAACTCTCGGCGGCTGTCTTCGCGCCGCGGGCCTTTCTATCGAGCCTGCAGGGCCGCGCCTCCGCCGATTTGACACTTGCGCCAGAGGTCGCACCTGCCAGCGTACCCGGATGCCGTCCCTTCGCCTGTTACACACAGCGCGCCCTTTCATTCAGGCGGTCGCGCGTGCACCAGCGCGAGTTCTTTCTCCGGGAAAGCTCGGTAACCGCGGAACGAGCCAGCGTCCACTTTACAATGGACTGAAAAGGCCGAGGCGCGGGCAGGCTCGATCTCGCTCGTCCGAGATAACGCCGATAAAGAAGCGCGCGCGGCGCGTGGAAGAGCCGGCCCTCGGGGCCTGCCTGCGCCTTGTTCTCACGCGCCCCGACTTTTTCCCGCCTGTTCCCCGAAGGCTCTTTGCATAAACACGGCTCGCGCAGCCTCCCGCGCCGATCACCGCGCCGGATACACCGCCGTGGAGGCAGCCTGATGGATCGGCCGCGGCCGGCCAAACGGGAAAATCCGGGGATCCCGCCTGAGATTAGTCAATTGGCCGGCGCCGCCGGGCTTTCCTTTCGGGCCGGCGCGCGGCGCTTCATCCCGCGGATAATCGCCAGGCTCCTTTGCATCCCGGGTGAATTATGGCTGCCGCGCCGCGACGCACTCTGTCGGTATATTATCCGTTACCATGGCCCGCGCTAATTCCATTCGGTTCCGCCGATTCCCCCGGTTCGCCGCCGCCCAAACGCTCCGACATTTTCATTTGAATACGCTAGCTAAATGCTCGCGCGCGTCGAATTTTTAATTTTCCAATTTGCATTTTTTCCATTTCCCTTAACTTTTGTTCTCGTTACTTGTACGGGCGAGCTAATGACCTCGGATAATAAGCCAGTGATCTCCCGAGCTTTGCGGTGCTTATCAGGTGCCTTTGGGAATATCGCGCGAGCGCGGATTGTTTCAATGCACCAAAAATAACAGGCTGCGCACTGACAATTATTAAGCAGTACACTAAATCCGTATTAACAAGCAATATGTTTTAAAGGATCGTGAATCTTGGTATGGGCACTACAAAACATTAAGCGCGCGGCCATTAACGGCTGATTTATGTTTTCACCTCATTGGAACTTCCTGTTGAACTCACAATATTGCCTGAGTAATAGTAGTCGTATTCACAGCACATATAACAAGAGATAAATTATCCCGTAGACTCGATTAGAAGAGGAATTGAAAAACGATCGCATCCGCGGATAAAAGTGTACCTCTGATCCGAGCGAGCTTGTCTCGCGCGTTTCGGCGAAAGCGCTGTCGAGTATCCCAGGAGATAAGGGACAGCCGAACCTAGTGGGAAAGGAGTCGTCTCCGCGTCAAGCGGCTCCAGCGGCCGAATGAGGCGGAATGCAACGTACTCACCAAAAACTCCTCCCGGCCTTTGAATGCGTGGCCTTGCCTAGAGCGCAAAAATCGATGCTCCTTCGGACCGAGCACCGTAAACGCTCTCTATAGCTATATATGTATGAGCAGAGAGGCAAACGGAAGAGGAAACAAGCGGCGACAATGGCTCTTCCTGCGGGTGAAACGGCCTGGGAAATTAATACCAAGGAGCGCCGGCGTCTCGCTCCAGGCGGCCGCCTCGAACTTGGCCCGGGATATTATGCCACTCTTCCCCGGAGCGGCGGCGCAGGACATCTGCGCGCGGCGGAGGTATAATGACTTTTTGATTACGCAGTCCCGACGTCGTTCGCCGCGATGGGAAAAATAATAATAACGACGATTCGGGCTTGATCGCCGGGTGAGCGAGAGCCGATCCTCGCCCCGTCGCCTATCTCCTCTCCGGGTTTGCTCCCTTGGCCCGACTGCGCTCCCGCCGGGGGTGAGATGAAACGGCGCCCGGGAGTTTCGTTGGCAATTTACGAGTTGACGCTCCGAGTGATTAAAGTCCCCCGTTTTTCCCCGCGCGAAAAAAACAACCCGCGTCGATGGACTCCGGGAACAGGCGCGCTCGCGCCCAACTTTTATGAGAAAGTTAGGGGCTTTTTAATGCCGCCGCGACTGCCCCTTCGCTCGCCGATGCCTAATGCCCCTCAATCGCACTCTTCTTAGGGTGTTAATAGTCTTTATTTACGACTTCAACATTTTACACTGCTGTCTAGTACTTTCCCGCGTGTTTTATACTCACAGTATTATAATTTGATAATGCTATCGACCAAACTAACTCGTACGTACCTGCAACAAAAACAAAATTTACATTAATAATATTCTAACAAAAACGATAGTTGGATAATACTTTATATTACTGTTAGTCGAAAATAAAGATTCGCTTTGTTAAGAGCGAAGAGCATGAGCTCGAGCATAAGCTACAATTAATAGAAGATTTAGATCGAGACTTAGGTGCTTATGCACCTATGTTTGATAACTAAAAGTATACTAAGGCACCAAAAGACTGATTTGAAGCCTATTAAAAATTTATTACAAGTACACACACACATGTATTATTTTATATGCATGTACGAGTATTTCGTGAATTATCTTTATATACATACTTTGGTCGATTGTAAAATAAAATTTCAGATATTTAAGTATATAAAAATATTTATCCCAATTAATTATTGATGAAAAGACATATGCATATGAGTTACAATTGAGATTATAATGTATAGTGATTACTTGAAATATTTTGATATTTTTAATTTATTTGGGTGCGTCTTTATATTATTATTCGCGATGGGTGTTACCAGTACGTAATAAGTTATAATACTTTGAAATGTAAATATAAACAAAAGATTTCCGCTTATTAATTCACTTATAACTATGTATAAGTTTGCTATGATTGCTTATTGTTTATCACTATAAAAAAAAGAAAATTAAATATATTTATTAAAAACGAATAACTACTAATTTAAAAATATTAACATTTAAAATATTAAAACTTAAAATGTTGAAACTTGATAAACTTTTAAACAAGTAAGCGGTAAATAATGCAATGATTTTTCTTTTGTTTCTTTTGAATCTGTTTGCTTTGTTTATTTTTTTCAGTTTCTATTATCTCATTTACATATAACAAAAATATATATTGGATTGACCCAGGAAATTCTGGAGGCTCTGAAGTAAATAATTAATATAAATATTTAGGAACTAAAGAAATTTATACACAATATATACATACCAAACACGCATGAAAATGATCAAAAAAATTTTTATATGCATTATACAGAAATATAACAAGGCGAAGCAGTCTCGAAATCCCAAATATTTCTTGAAACATAATCAAAAATGGAATTTAAACAGATGTTTAACTTCGAACTTTACACCGATAAGCAACTGAAAACATCAAAAACCTTTAATTAAATATCAATCAATTTAGTAAAATCATAAATATTTAAAAATCATTAATTTGAATGTCAATTTAACAAGTTACGAATGTGCTTGGTATAAAAATTAGAGTAAGAGATATAGAAAAAAAGTTCGTTAAATTATTTATGCAATTTCAGCACGCAGTATTAACAAAATCAGTTAAATTTTAGCTAAAGTAGTTAGCTAACTAATGTAAGCTAAGTTTTAAATACATAACGTAGTGATTTAAATTTTAGCGAAAATGTTTTGTAAGTAGAGCAAATACTATTATGTTATATCATTTACGTAAACTACAAGTATAGTTAAAAATTAGAATATATTAGCAATCCAATGTTTAGTGAAATCTTGTTTACTGTGACATGCAAAACAGTTTTACCGCCCTGTGCGTGTACTCTTATACTTCAGGTACTTGACGATATTCGGTTACACATAAATTTGCGACAATTTCGTAATGGCATTACGTATACCATTAGCATTCTTAGAATTCTTTTGGGTTGAGTAGTAAACAGTTGTTTGTTTTTAAAAATCAATAGGTTCGTGAAAAGTGTATAGAAATAGTTGATTTTCATGAACGCAAGCACAAATAAATGAAAAGTAATCGAACGCTTCTGGTGGGAATTACACGAGTGCGTGACGCCAATCGCAGTTTGATTAAATTATTATTCGTGGAGTGGAATAGTTGGCTGGCGGAGGTGGGGGTGGGAAGCTCTGCATTCGAGTCAAGTCGCGCAAGCTCTTGAAGGGGAAAAAGCTTGAGCGGGCCAGGTCGCTCCTCGAACTAAGCGCAACAACAATGGGGGGTCGAAAGCGCGTCCGCGGGGAGAACAATGGGCGGCGGGGCGGCGCCCGTTGACGAGCGTCCGCGCGCGATCGAGCCCCAAGACAAGACACTCGGGCGCAGTCGGACCCCATAAAGCCGAACGAGCGGGCCGATATCTCGCGGCTCGTTTGCACGGCGATCGTTTCCGAGGGTCTTTCCGGCGGCCCGGCTATTGGATTTCCCCCTGGGCGCCCGCGAGCTCTTCATTATGCGCGCGACGGCCCAGACAATCCGTTGCGAGCGGCGTTTTTCCCCCGGCGCGGCGCGCACTCCTGGCCGAAACGCCTGGAACAATGGGGCGATACTCGCAGGAGGAAGCGCGGCTCGCGTGCAGCCCGATCCCCCCTCTAATGCAGATTGAAAGCGTCGCGCTGCAGGCGAGGCGCGACTATGTCATTTGCCTTAGCGCTCCTCGCGCCCGCCCTCGAGATTGCGGCTCGAGATAATGCGTCGAAAGCGGATAGCATTTTTCACGGCTATCGAGACGAGACAAGAGATACAAAGTAATGAATGTCTCGACGGCGCGGCGCCCCAGCCTCGCCTCCGAGTGAATGCCCGAGTCTTCGCGAGGATCGCGCCACCTCCAAGTGTATCATTCGGCCCTATTATTCCCGGCGTTTTTCTGAAAAAACTCCGCCGTCCCAGTCGCTCGGCGCAGCTCCCTACTGCCCGCATATATGGAGATTCAGCAATCAAGCGAGTGTAATTCATTTGGTTATTGTATTTGTTTTAAATTGATATCGATTCTGTATAGGAGCGCGGGGCATTATCAAATATTCATCGTGGGATCGTTTTCAAATCATTTATTCATTAATTGAAATTATACATTTGAAATAAAATCAGTTGCCGGGGGGCGAAGCCGCCCTTTTATGCAATTCTTTCGCAATCGATCCCAAATTAATTGTCGACGCGACAATTTTACAGCGGTATGCCAGACTAAATATATAATTTAATTTCCTACGGTATTAAAGCAATGAAAGTGACGGCAGCAGTTACAGAGTTATATAGTCACTTCGATAAAACTTGACTTGTCGCTGAAATCGCGGCTGTCCTAAAAAAGATTCAAGCCATATCTTAAATCGCGTAAAAGGGGAAAAAGTTAATCTACCACTTGGGAGGAAAGGCTAATGAAGTATTTTTCGAACGGGGGGAATAATGATACGATAAAGGTGCGGGCAGTGAGGGCCCGAGCGAGCCGAGGCCCGTTAAAGCCAAGCGCTCCCCAATTTCCGGCAATTTCCGAGAGCAAGTTTCCTCGGCTCGGCCGGCTCCACGCGGCGCGCGTTAAACTAGGAGGGCGCGCGCACGCGCCTCGTTATTCCCAGCTGCGCGTACGGCCGCGAGTTTATCCCCCGAGGAACTTGACCGCCGCCTCCTCCGCCCCCCCCCCCTCAGTTGACCCCCGCGCCTTACGGGCTTATATCCACCGCGTGTGCGCGTGCATTGATAAAAAAAGGTCCCGCGCCGTTGAGAGAATCGACTGAGACGACTCCCGGACCGATTAAACTTTTCGACGAGCGCCATTTCGTGGCAATGCTCGTAGAGGTTCGGCAGGGCTGAGACTCGCTGCCGCCTCGCGCGGAATGTATAAGCTCCGGGGCCTAGGGCAGGGGGAGATAGCGGGTGCGCGGGGGAGCCGCAAACTACCATCGGCGGGACAAGTTTGCCAATTAAATCGTAAAATTTCACTGCGCCAAAGTCCATTAATAACGCCTTAGCAACGCGACACATTTCGCCCCGGTGCGCACGTGCGTAAACAGGGCCCGAATGCCGCGGCCGAGCCCAAAGTGCCGGCGCCGAGACGAATTGCGAATTCATAGAACCACTTAGTTAGTCTTGGGGCATTAGTCGGCCTCTCGGCTCGACTTATCTCCCCCGGCCCCGCGCCGCCGACGCCCTCGCTTCCGTCCGCTGCACTCGTCGTTACACGAGAGGGACGGGAGATAGCGGGCAGACCCGCCGTCCGATCTTACCGTGGCCGCCCGAGCTGCGAATTAATCGCGGCCCGACCCCAAGGGCCAGATGATAAGTCGCTGAGTGATACGGCATTGAAAAAAGTCTCATCCGGATTCATGTGGGCCCACCCTTCCATCCGATAACGGCGTATACGCTTTCGCGAAACAGGATGAAAATTCATGAAGGGGGAGACTTACCGTAAGCTCCCTTAGTTTTTTTTGGTAGATAACACGCTTATTTCGGAGTCAGGAGCCACAGAGTACTTACATTGTTCCCAATCGTAATAAAGCTCGTCAAAAAGAAACCAGTTAATATATAAACTCTATCTTTTAGTGCTCATTACACTAGTAGTGCACTGTTTCATAAACTAGCTAGTAAGTGACCATCAAATACTCTTACATACGTAAAAGTCTTACATATTAATAGTACACTTAACTTTATGCCGATAAATTTTTTATTATCATCTATAGATCTATTTCATAAAGTAACCTACATCGACGAGAAGTAACGACAGTAGTTCATTTTTACTTTCAATTTCGTAAATGTGAGCCTTGTATAAAGTCTCGAAAGCTCTTACATATTCTAATTTCAGCACATAGTAACTTAAACAATAAATCGAAAACAAAAGTTCTGTTTGAATTGTTCCTCTTAAAATTTATCTACTACCTTCAATGAAATCACGTGCCTATTAAACTTTGTGGTAATTCATTATGTATGATTCGATATTTGAAGTATGTATTATATCTTTTATTTTTCTAACTTTTAACGCACTCTTTTTATTTTTTTTTTATTTTATGAACTTTTTATTATAGTTTGGTAACTATTACCGAGCAATGTGATATCGGCACATATATTAAATCAGCTCCCACATTAATAATCATAATTATCAATTAAAATTAAGGTTTCCTTTACTCAATTTTCATTCAGAATTAGTTTTCTTCATATAAAACTAATTTTTTCATATTTCATATTTATGAATTTTGGACAAAAGAAATAATTTTAAGTTTTTAATCAAAAAATTTACCAATTTTAGGATACATTCACTACAACAAACTTATTTGTCGTTGAAACTGACTATCTTTTTTCAAAACAAGGATTTTTCGATAACTATATTCTAAAAAATAACAGATTTGACTTAAATAATTTTTAACGTATTAGATACCTAGTATAAAAAAGTATTTTATTCACGCGATAAGAAATATATTTTGCGAAATGAATTTACTGAGTTTAGGAAATTTCCAGATGGTATTATTCACTTCAGTTAATTATGAAGTCACTACTCAAACGAGTCGTCTTGTTCAGAAAACAAATTACGAATTAAACAAAAATCTCTTCTTCGTGTTTTTGATTTAACAATATCCTTTCGACATTATATTCAATTATTAAAAGTAAACATAAATAACTATACACATAAAGTAAGGAAATTTTATTAAATAATGCACGAACATACAATATAATATAGTAGAAAACATTTATTTTTATTATTGTTATTATTAGTCTAAGGTATTATTGTCAATAATCTTTTTATGGATTTCTGGTACATTTATGATGAACATATCTGTAAGCACATTGAAGGTTTTTCACTCGCTTTAATAATGCATGGAGTCATGTCATACATCAATGAACTATTGCAGTGCAATTCTGATATAATACCAATACGAATATTTTCCGTTCAACTTGTTCTTTAATGAAATCATTTATACGAATAAATTGTACCAGCAATTTCAATATGGGAAATATGCTTATTTTTAGGCAACAAAATTGCATTATTTATTCCTGAATTCTAATTATCTCCTGAATTATATCGCCAATGCCTAAAATTATATCGTTTAAATCGCGTTAGAGAATTTATCACCATTTTACTTTAACGTAAATTATGTTTAGCAAACCTAGCAGTCTCCTTTAAAAGCAGTGACCAGGCACTTTTTCTTTTTTTCGGGCAGAGGAGATCTGGCCGCCTCGACTAGAAAAGGGACTTGCCGCTCCTGAAAGAAGCGAGGAGCGTATACTCGCGGGCGGGATATCCGAGGGCGGCCGGGTAGTGGGAGGCGCGTAAAGCGCGTAAAGTCCGTAAAATCCGGAATCGTGCGCCGAGCCCGGCATAAAGTGCTCGCGCACGCGGGCGCTGCCTTAAACCGCCCGGATCCCCGAAATTTCGCGCTCCCCCCTCCGCGTTAAATGATAACGGGGGCGCCGCGACGCCCTGGCGCGCCTTTTACATTCGCCGCTTCCCTGGGGACGGCGTGACCTGTTTTACGACGGCCGCGGACTTTTTAATTGCGCGCGCTCGCCCCAGCAGTAGCGGTTTTACGCGCGACTCTTATTGACGAATTAAATAACTGGCGCTAGTGAAACGGGTAATGGTGATTACGAGATTGTTTTTCCTGGAGGACCCATACTGTGCCAGTGCAATCAATCGAGATAAGGAAAATAACCTCGTGATTTCTTTTTAAGATGAATTTCATTTCAGATTTTATGCTCGAGTATGTTTTGATTCAACAAGGTTTTTAACCATTTCATAAAGACAAAAATGCCTCTAACAATTTGAATATTTTACGTTGAAACAACTGAGTTAAAATAATCTGAAGATCTGGACGAATCTCCTCTATTTCTTAAAAACTTTAAAACATTTCGGCATGGATGTCTCTGATTACATCACTGACATTTACTTAGCTATGTTTTTCATAGTTCATGAATATATGATTTCAATGTTTAACTCTTTTTGTCAAAAAAGCTGAAACTACATCTTCAGGAGTGTTTAAATAAGACTACTAGAAAAATATTTCACATAAATCTGAAAAATAAAATTTTTATGTACACTTTTATAGTTGTATATATTTTATTAAACTTTTATGAAATTGAAAAAATATTTTTACAGAAAATGGTATTTTATTTAACAAGTTCAGAACATCAACACTTATCGCGTCATAGTAAAATATAATATCTATAATTTGGCATTTGATAAAATTATTCTATATCATTAAACAGGTAATGGAGACTTATTGTTCTTTCGACAAAAATAGTCTTTAAAATATGTGCATGATGTAAAGTATCCAGAAAAAAGTAAAAAAGTGAGTTTCATAAGTTCTTATCTGTAAAAAATGTTCCTTTTTATTTTTTTTTTTTTTTGAAGCGAAAGTATTCGAGAAAAAAGTTTTGCCAAAGAACGGGTACACCTGCATACCCATGTCTAAACTTCTCTTAAAAAACTGAGAAACTATCTTTCGAAGAGATACTCGAATAGTTTGTAACGCTGCACCGCTAATTTTGTCAGTTTTACTACTTGAACCATATGGCCATGTGTGCCCACACAGGTCTTCAACAAACTTATCTTCAACGGTAGGGTCCTCTAACAGACGAATTTCAAGTTGTCTTTAGCTCGGTAAAACTGTGGGAAAGCAAATGGATAATATTTGACCGTTGCTGTGGACAGACTAATAGATAATGCGAAACGCGCGCGCAAAGTCCGAGCAAAAGCGAAGGAAGCAGTCAGGCTGGAAAGCCGTGGCGAGCAGCAGACAGGAGAGCGTATAGATGCGAGCCGGTCGCGCATAGAAAGGGGCCCGTTGAAAAGTGCGCGGGGCCGTAAAAAGCGCGGCTTTCAATGAAAATTAAATAAACATGGTAATTTGGAGGGGCATTCACGGGGCTTTACGCCCGAGCAAACAGGCGCGTTACAAAGTATCCGCATTCCCGGGCCGAGGCGCATTCATCAGGGCTCCTCGCCAGCGAGAGATCCTCCGTCAATTTGCATTCAGTGGCGGCGCCTGGTGAAAAATCGACGGCGGGCAATCCGCGCGGGACAGCCCACGCTGCTGCGGCCTCCCGCGCACCTCCCAGGCCCGGTGGGCGCTATCGCGATTAACTCAAGCTGCGCCGCGAAGCCGATCGGCCGACTTACCGTAATTGCGAAGGCGCCGGAGCCTGGGACTGCGTCGGAGCCCGATAAGAGGATCGCCAAGGTCGCCTCGGCCTTTTTTCACCCGCTAATTGTCCGCTTAAGCGCCTGCAGCCGGGAGATTCGGCGGTTGCTTCGGCTCGAAATGCCCTTTATTGTAGTTCGCTCGGGTGTCCTAATCGAGTATCGCCCACCGGGTCGTCCAGCGAGCGCGTATTTTTTGGTTGTTCAGTGGAGTCCGTTGGGCTATCGGGAAGAAGCGGCTGGACTCGGGCCGATAAGCCGCTCGAATGTCGAGCGTGCACGACCTATTATTTATTGTTTACACCGATAATTTATCACGAATAACCATCCCTGGTGTAAACGTGTGTTGGACTTCCTGCTCCTATAGAATTCCAGCCACCCACAAGCCTTTTCACGTGCTACTGCAAGAATGACCAAAGTAGAAAATTCCATATAAAGTAAACTTTAGCTTTAAGTTTAATAAATGCATAACGTGTACCATACGGTATTACAATCAAATTATAATTTGCAATCAGTTTTCCATGTAAATTGGGTACTTTGTCTGCTCTCGATCTTAGGAATTCGTATGCATTTTGGGTGATTGACCTAGCCCCGGTTTCATTTTCACGTTATGGGATAAATTTATTTTTATGTCTTTTACAACAAATTTTTTAAATTAAAAATGTTCATATATTTATTTCAAACCTTGTAATAATCCGTTATTATTAAATATCCGTTAACATTCTAAGATCTAACAAATAATTATATCATATACTTTGTAGATGTTTAAATATTTTAAATCATTCATAAAATAACTTAAAGTTTAATACTTTGGACCAATAAAGGGATTGAAATAACGAATCGACGAACTAACCGATCGGAGGCCAAGTTAACCTTATTGAACGGAAAAAGCTTGCTCATAATTTTTTCAAGCTCGGCAACGTGCGCCCGTTAGGCTCGATAATTTACGCAAGCTCTGGCATTTATTTAGGCCGGTGGCCGGGGCGCGCACTGTACACGCACAAAAAGCGAAAGGCTCGCGCACGCGTCCCGCATCTGAGCAAAAACGGGTAATCCAATCGAGTCAATTATTCTGCACGCGAAACGGGGAGAAAGTGAAAGAGACGCGTCGGGGAGTGGCGGTACTCGATTGTAGGAATATCGGGCAGGCCGGGGCCTGTGATTCAATCATCGCAGAAGAATTGAATTCGGCTCTCCTCCGCGGAGGGTAGGTCCTCCCCCTGGTTCGTTATACTCGAAAAAGAGAGGCGTGGTCAATAGACCTGAATTCAAGGCCGCGTGTAACCGAATCAGCGCGGTTATATCACCGTGTGCCCTTCACCATTGCTGCGGTCGCTCGCGCCTTTGCCTTTTCCCCGATTCTTTTCGATATTGTTTGGCCGCGTCCTGCGTTTTAATAACGTTTATAAAGTAACGATCGATCGATGATATTTTCGAGAGGATAGCTTATCTTGTCACATGTCATGTGTATGTTCAAAAATAATGGATTTATGAGTCTGTAAAAAATAAATAAAAAATCTTTATTTTTAAATTTATTCGCATAAAACATGTACAAGCGACTGTCAATTATTAAGTATCATAATTGGATTATCAGTGCTGCGATTCCAAATTGCTGCGCGTTAAGCAGATTAGCGAGATTCGATTGAAACCAAGAAAAATGAATACATTATAGGAGGATTAGCATAATTCGATACTGATGAAGTCACATTCTCGCATCCTTTTTTTTTGCATCAATCATCCGCTATTCTTTCCAAAACAGATTGATAAATTCTCCAATCCCCCTTGGTAGTACATAAGATACATAAAAAAGACAACCTATTGATCAAGTCGTCACATTCATCAGTATTACCGAGCGCGTAGGACGCGGGGCACCTCGTAATTCACGCGAGCACGAATAAGACTTCCGGGCAGAGCGCGGTGCAAAGCTCCGCGAGTAGAAATTTCTGGGCGCGCCGGGGATTTAAAGCTGCAATTGGGTCGGCTTTGAAATGCACCGAATCGCTCAGTACTCCTGTGCGCGCAGGGCTTCAATTTATCCCCGCGGGCCGCGTCAAAAGGGAGGATTGCGCACCGGCCCTGCGAAGACCCTCAAAAATCCGATTTGCTTGTCCCGCTGTACAGCCGGCACAGCTTCCCCGAAACTTTCCGGCCGGCCTGAATCGGCCTCGGCCCGGCTTTTCAGGGGCTTTCCGCGCGCATTTTCCTTCTCCCCGGAGTTTTGCGACGACTCGTTGACGAGAGAAAGACAATGGGGTACGGGAAGAATTCCAGAGAGACGGCCCTTATAGCCCGAGCGGCAACCGAGCCGGGGACTCTTGTTTTCCTTCTGCGACTGATGAAAAGTGGTGCGCGTTTTGGGGCGTCATCCCGCGCGGCAAGAGAAAATCGAGTGTCGCACAGAAATCCTCCGTGATTTAATCAAAATGGAAAGAGGCAGGCCCGTGAACGATCTTTTTTGCGGCGGGGAGGAGGCCGAAAAACCAATCTCGGATACAAGGAGTCAGCTGCGTCGGCGCCTCGGACGCACTGGCCGACGGAGGCGGGCCGTTCCGCGAAAGCTCCCGGGGCGCATTAGCCGAAATAGAGGAAAAAGCTGGCGGCCGGAGCGCCGCTCTTGACACTGTCCCGCGGCGCCAAGGCCCCAGCTTTGACGCTGCCTCCCCCGCGTCGGCGACGCCCCTGTATTCCGAGCCGCTGACCCCGCTCCTGTCACTTTCGCTCGGCTAACTATTTCACTTACCCTTTCCGCGACCCGCCTCCGTCTGTATTTATATATATGCGGCGCCATCTCAGGCAGGAGCTTGCTGGCTCGCGGCTATGAGCCCGGGGCGATGCCTCAGATTCTCGCGGTCTCGCCTAGTGGCTTTCCATGTAATGTGCGTAATACGCGATGCGTCTTTGTCTCCGTAATATCACTTCGGCTTTGTAGTGCACAATTAATGTGTAAGCTCAAATGGATCAAGTGAAGTATTATAAGTAGATGGATGCCGTAGCGGTAAGACTGCGAGGGCAGCGAGAATTTTCTTCATCAATTGCGTTAACTACACGAGCTGCGGTTTTATTTGAGAGGTACAATACACGCACAATAACGATTTTATTACAATTATTTATCTTGGAACTGAAACAAATGAAATGTAAATGTCATTTTTAAGAGTCACAGTCTATTTCAATCTGTTATCCAGAAGCCGACGATTACTATATTTAGAAATCACGACCCGTTTAAGGAGAGAATACCCTTTACTGCCCGTTATTGTCTTGTACAGGTAAAAGTAATTACGAGTGGTAACGGATAACTTGGGTCAGCAGCGATTTGTAACATCGTTACAGTCTAAACCGTCGTCCCTGGGCGCGGGTAAAGAAGACGGGCCGGCGGAGGGCGTCAGGGAGACAAGGAGGGGGTCACGAGAAGAGGGTAAACGAGCTGAGGAGGAGGACAACAGGCGCGGCGACGGCGGCGGTGTCTGGGAAAGACGTCTCCCACTCACAATGCGCCTCGAGATTTGCTTGTTTTACGCGCGCGTATTACTGTCTTATTCAGCGGTCCTTTCGCTCTCTCGTCGCCTTTTCAGACCCTTTGAATAATTATCTTATTTTTCGAGCTGACTCCGCGCTACGCCTCGCCTCCGGCGCGGTTCACTTGTATTACGCGGGGAAAAACGCGCCGGGCGAGGCTGTATAATCCGTGTTTTCCTTCCATTATGAGCCGCCTGAATTGATACGTTAGATTTGTTTACCGTTCCGCGCCTCCGAGCCCCACCCAACCGTGTTGTACATACAACCCTCAAAATTACGTGCGATCGTCAACCGCCGTCAACTGCGTTGATTTATCGAGCCCCGCATTAATAGTACTTTGATTCGCTAATTTATATGGCCACTTCCTCGAGTATAACCCGCTCCGACCGACTTCCGAATCATTTTCAACCTACTTAAACAGAATTTTTAACCTCCTGCCAGTTCCTTTTTCTTTCAACTTAGATCGATCTTGTTTCCCATCGACCAAATGGATATTTGTCTGTCGAAAAGCTCGACGCCGACCTGGAATAATGGAATAACCGGATTTATTTGGCAGAGGAGGCACGCGCTCAAGTGAAAAGAATCGAGCATCAATAGGGAATGTAAGGCCCTCCCTATAAATTTAGTCCTACATTTATCAAAGAAGTCAGTGGCTACATTATCAAGATCCGTGGCTCGAAAAATTCATCGGCTCTTACAAGTTTCAGGAGGCGGAGGCCCGCGGGCCACAATAAACTGCCGAATTAAATTTTATCTTGCCAAGACAATATAAAGGAGTCAATATAAAAGTCAATATTCGGAGCCATGGGAGCCGGTGGTATTCCCTTGCACGGGAGCAGCGGCTCCTCTTTATGGTAACTCGGGATAGACGTCGCCCCGGGCTTTCAATTTCGATCGATCGCCGGGAAGCTACGGTCAGCGTGAAGATCATTGAGCTTCGCGCCCCACACAGTCGCGCAAATTGAAAATGAGGAGACGAAAAGACGTTCGATATAGGACCCGATCTCTTGGTCTTTTTAATCGCCTCCCTCCACTGCGAAATTGACTTTTACCCCTATTGTTTCGCTCTTCTTTCCTCCTAAAATGTAAAGAGTTTTTCGTTGATTTTGATTGTACGTTTACTTTTAATTTTAAAAAGGTAGAGAGGAGCTATTTGCAGCTAGAGTGATTTTTCCTTAAGCGCCTTTTAAGGAAAAATATATATCTTATGAGGAGCTATATTAACTCGTAAAATTATTCCTGTATATTAGTATACGCCGCAGGAAACGCGTGCGCGTGTTATTTTTAGCACTATAGATTTTTAAGCAGTAAAAGTGACTTAGCCTGTTGATTTACAGCGTTTTGCCTCGCTACAGGAGTTTAAAAGCCTAAGCCGCTATTCTCCCCGACCGCGAAAACCGCTAAATGGACTAAAGCGGGCTTTCGTAATGCCGACTGTTTCCCGCATTTCATTGTTCTTCGGACGTCCCCGGGTGATTTCAAGTTCCCAACTTCTAATCGTTGAGTACACTTTCTTTGTTCAGCTGCAGATTTTATCGTCAGTAATTATGTCAGCCGAACGCGCGCGCATTCTTCGACCCCTCATTTAAATAATTCATCAATAGTCCCTCAAAAATGACGAGGCATTATTTCAAAGTTAAATATATAACGTTTTAATTTCAATAACGCAATAGTCATCAATTACCGCACTGTCCCTCCACGGCATTTCAGAGTTATCTTACAAAGTTTCAAAGTGCAAGGGACGAATGTTTCTCCCATTTATCAACGCTCACTCGAAGTCGCAGTCAGACGAGTGCACAAGCGCGTAAACGGATGTTTCACGCCCGCGTTCGCCGATAATTCAAGCGCCTGGACGGGCGGCTCGATTAACGAGGACGTTTCAAGCGACGCCCTCGCCACTTAAGAATAGCACTATTGTTCGGCTAACGGGTCCTCGTCTCTCCTCTCAGGAGTAAGGAAAAAGGAACGCACTGATTGTGCAAGGCGTGCGATCGAGTGGTAACTATTTACGTTTTATCCTCTCCATTGTTTTTGGTCATTATAGTCGTTTCTCTTTGAAATCCTCTTATCGAACACAGGAATTATTACTGCAGCTAAAAATGGAAAATTATTTTTAAAAGGCTCTTTAATAATATTTTAGGGGACAAAATTGCACTGTTAATAGGATTAAAATTTTATCTATTTTATTACAAAGTCCATGTTATAGCTCAAAACAAAATGTAGTTTTACGTTATTTATTTTAATTATTTAGAAAAGACTTAATCTTTCCATGTACTATAAATTATTATTTGTTAAATTAATTAATGTTTAAAATATGTTGATTAATATTAATGAAAGTAATATGTTGGCGATCTTGTAAAAAATACAGTATTCAAATTCAAGTACCCTCATAAAAGTTGAGTTATATGTACGTATCGATAACTGAAAGGTACCTAATAAACTCCAGTTAGATTAAATTCCTCCTCAATCTTTGCCATTTAATTGTCCAATCAATTCTCTTTATAAAAGCAGCAGCGAGATGCACTCGTCCTTGAAGGTTATACGGCAGCGTAATTATGGGCTCATTAATATCCCAGTCAATCAGGAGGCTCGCCTGCACAATGACGACATCCCTTTCTTCCTCTAGAAGCAACGCTCAGACGCCCTTATCTTGTTCTCGGACTCCCTTTTTTCGCCTCGGACTAAAATGCTAATGACTCGCGAGGTTAATTAGCGGATTGCCCTCCCACTCGTGCGAAGGCGTAGCCTGCGTAAGAGCGATATTCGTCTCCGAGTGACCGCGAGGTACACAGGGGGCGGCGCACTGTTAAATTATTGTCCGAGGTATGCAGCCTGTAAAAAGATGCTCCCGAGCTCGTTAAATCCGTGGCGGGCGTACTGGAGATGCGCTTTGGCTTTTTGCTCATTAATGATGGAGTTTGTAATATGGGTATACCAGTTACATTAATTGCGTATGAGTAATGGGCATTGTATGCGAGATAAATGGATCGTGGATTTATCACCAAGAGCGAAAATTGATTATGAAATTTGCAACGATTGGACTGGAGCAAAAGTTTAATAAAAGCTGCCCACCGAGTGTCACTGAAATCGATACCACTCAACTGCCGGACTTGTTTTGACTTTTGAGTGCCTGATCAACCAATGGGGTTCAGTTTGCGAAAACAATCCAACTCAAATATATCAGTATCAAAATCTTGAAAGATTGTTATTTATCCTGGGGCGCGAGCAAGGCGGAGGCAACCGAGCCACAAATCATCGAAGCGTATAGAAGGCGGCGCGGGCTCTGAGAAAAAATCCTCGGTCCGCGTCACTTTTACTACCTTGCGCACGAGGCTCCGCGGCTCGGGGCGAGCGTAAGAAGCCGGGCGGAGCGCGTGCCCACGGGACGTCAAACCTCGGCTGCGAGACAACGACCTCGTTAAGGCCTTTAGAAAAATTGGCTACGCATTGCGAGGGCGCGGGTAAAAGGAGGACTAAGCGCGCGTAATGAGAGGCGCGCGCGGGCGCGGAAGGGGGCAAATCGGCCCGAGCATGCGACACCTTATTAAGGGGGCAAAAACTAACGAGGGGGCCTCGCCGCGCGCAATTATGATAAAATATGCTGATTGAATCGTCGGGTGTCGGAGCCGCCGCGGGCCGCTCTTATGAAACGAGTGATTTAAATGCAACGACGCGCGGCTTAATTGAAAAAGTCGCAGGCTGCGCGCCCGGATCCGCTGCCGGCGCGGCGACAAAAGGATCGAGGCGCGCGCCCTGTCCCGCGGAGCCAGCGTCCGCCCGCCGATTCCGTTTAAATTCAAATTTCGCGGCTGCGCGCCGCGGGCCGCCTCGCCGTCGACTTTTTGGCGGCGCGGCCTCGGTAACGAGCCGGGAAATTGATGGACTCTAAATCTTCGCGTGGTGCGAAAGTTTTAAATCTTCCTCGTTAGCGATGAAAAGGGGAAGAGCGCCGGCTACCGGGGCGGCCTTGACTGCAGTTCGCGCCTCGCCGTCGACCCCCGGCATTGTCCTCGTGCGCCCGGCGAGCGCCGCCAAAGCCGCGATCTCCCTGGGAAAAAAGCAAATGGCGCGCATTTATTGCTCGCAGGAGGGTCCGGAGGAAAACAAGCCGCGACGCGGGCGACTGTGCGTCATCCTGGCCCAGAGCAAACTTGGACTCGCGCGTCCGGTACCAAGTTGCCGGAATACTTACGATTATTGCGCGCGGCCGACGTGTAACTGCCCGCCGTCCTCTCCTCGCGGCGGCCCCCTAATGGCCCCCGACCCTTGCCCGCCGACTCGACCTCCGGCCCTTTCATCGGCCCCAAGTTTCACGGAGGACCATTCGAAAATGAGGGAGGGCACGCGTGCCCGCCTCGCTCGAGAGCCCATTAATGCCTTATGGACGGCTCGGGGAATGTCCGCTTGCGCATAACCGCACGATGATTTTTATGCACTCCTTGCCTCGCTCTTCTCTCGCGCGCCCACTTTTCCCTTCGCTCGAGTATACCTCTTCGATTTCTCTCTTGCCCGCGTGTACTTGGACACTTTACCGTCTCCGGCTTTCTTAACTTTCGCGAAATTTTATTATTTACATTTTTACATTAATGTTCTTTTAGATTTATGCCTTTTTACAAAAAACGTTGATAATTGAACGATTCAAAGATTAAAATTTTAATCAATTACGTTTACATTATGAATAATAGTTTCCTTTCATATAAAAATCTGCGCAATTACTGAAAAACAGAATGCATAAACTGAACATCTAATGTAGAATGCTTAAATGAAAAAACAATTACTACAGAGGTATACAGCTAACTGTTCAAAATCATTGTAGCGCAATTATGTATGAATAATGGAAATATAGTTTTTCTTTTCTTTCAGATGCCGTACAAATTATGCAAGATTTATCCATTTAATCAATTAAGATCGCAGACTAAGGAGTTACTTTGACGCAACTACAGGATTAAGAATCGCGAGACTGAAAAAAAATGAAAATAGAGAAATTGGTGGAGATTCCTGAAGGAGTTCGACGCCAATAAAGACGGTACAAACGAGCTCATTATGCGGAGAAACGGGTGGTTTCTTTCCAATGGCCACCGGAACGAATCACAATTCCATTCTTTCGTCTTCTTTGTCTTTCTCATTCTTGTTCTTTGGAGTCTCTCGCCATTTCCTTCGTTCCGTGAAGGCGATTTCCAAATCCCTTGTCCTTCCGTGCCATCGTTACACGGACAATTAAGATAAGGAAAGAAGGAATCACTGTGATTTAGTCACGACCGTCGCGATACGTATACTTTTCGTTATGAGAATCTGATTCGCATTTATCTACTTAAATCCGCAAATTTATTCACTGATTACTTATCGATAATCTTCTATCGATTCATGCAAAGATATTACATTCATTTGATAATAAGGTAGCTTAAAACTTTTGAGTCTGAATATTTTCAGTAGTAACGATTTATCAAATATTATTAATAAACCTTTAATTACAATATTATGCTCTGCAAATAATAACAAAAAAGTCAATTACTGCAGAATATAAAAAAGTTGAAACGATGATAGGAAGATTTTTCATAATTTTTCATATACATAATTAAAAACAGTTTTCGAACATATTTATGTTTTGCTGAAATGTTTAAATATAATTATATTTCTTTTTGTGTATATGTGAAAAATCAATTTTTACTTATCATATGCCTTTATATTAATGTAAGTCATGTCAATACAATGTGATTATACGATATGATGGATCAGATCAATATTAAATCACTCTAAATTGAATTACAAGCAAATTGTAAATGATACATCTGTAAAAATACAATGTCAGGTTGATTAAATTGGTTTTATATTAATAACACGGCAGTTACACGTTGTATTTCCAGTACAACCTTTTCAGCAGTGAATTTTGTTTCATTGTATTATATATTATACAAATTTAAAATATTTCAGGAAAAAAATTAAATTTGTTTCCTGTTATATGTCGACGTATACACTTTATAATAAATTAGCATAATTTTTATATTTCCATAACAATCATGGCGAAAGAAAAAACACAAACAGAGAGATTCAGCAAATTAATTGTGTATGTGATTTGTCCCTGTCTCTGTAATGCAGAGTTGTAAGTCTTCTCGTGATCAGAATTACTTGATCTTTATGTCGATTCTCGACCAGAAAAAGCGCTATATTAAATTGTTTGACCGAATGTCCATGTGTTTCCGTCTAACAGAATATTTGATGAGTTTCTTGAAAGCTTTTTAAATATTCTACGGATATATTTGAAGATGAAAACAATTTATGCATTTATATGTTTAATTTACTCGGCTTTTTCGATTCTTCTTCCCAATACTCTGTCGAGCTATAATCTGATAAACCTGTGCAGCGTATTAAAAAAACAAGTCGGCTGATTTTTGTCGGTTATATAAGCCGGTGGACGGGCACGTCGGTGCGGCAGGTGGAAGTAAATTATAAAGTCGTGTTTCGAAGTCGTCCTCTTAAAATACAAATCGAAAAATGTCCTTACGCGACGCGGGCGAGGCGGTGACTTACAGAAGGGTCGCGCAGCTGCCCGGGACACGGGGGCCGGCCGCGGCGGGCGAGGCGGGCGAGGCGCACGTGCGTTATATTAAATCTCATAAACAATCATCGAGTGCAGCGGGCGGGCCCGGCGGGATCGGCGCGCGGCCAGCGAAACAGAGACTGCATCGGCAAACTCCCTCCGAGGGCGAGGCCGAGGGGCGGGGCGCATTATCCGCGAGAGGCCCCGCGCGTCCACCTGGGAACGTACACCCGGAGTCATAAACAATTCCGCAAAGTTCGATTATGAAAGTTTTTCCCGGACGCGTAGGGAAATCGGAGGCGGGCGCGCGCGCCCGATCGAATTGCCTCGAGAGTTGGCGAACAAGGGCAGTTTCCCGGGGCGGGTGCGGCCCACCCTGACGTCTTGCTTTATGGCGGGGCCATTCGTTCGGATCGGCCCCGTCCGAGGGCGACCGGCCGGGAGAATCGCGCCCGCGCCGCTTGTCTCGGCCGCGGCCCCTCGCCGTCCCGTAAATTTGCACGCGCAACTGCGCGGAGGAAGACGGAGGGCCGCGCCAGGGATCGCGAGGCACGCCGGCGCGTCCTTTGCGCAACCGATCGCCCGCGGGATTTAGCAGGTTCGTGAGAGCGGCAGCTGGTGGACCGCCCGTCGCGCCCCCGCCTGACCAAGTAACGGCCGACTCGCTGTACTCGACCTCGGCCAACTGCACTGCGTCGCCGCACCTGCGGATCTCACCCACATGCTGTGCGCCGCACTGTTATGCCGTATTGCCGTCGCTCCTCCGCCTCGCGCCTTTTTTTTCCTTTGCCTCTTTATTGTATGGCCGGTGCGTTCAAAGCCGCGGGTATAAATAATATCAATCGCGCGCAATTTCGCATCTGAAATATTGAACGCGTGCGTTGAAAAACATTGATAAACACGCAAGGAAATATTTGGCCGAACGGAAAAAGATTTATTTTGTTCGTGTTACGTAATTCGGCTAAGCCTTCTAATTAAAGCCGTTTATCAAAACAATTTTCTTGCAACTATTGGAAATATCGTATATTTGATGTCATGTTGTTTTCAGTTCGGCTCAACTAACAACACGCAGTTGCGCATTTATAAGCGTCTGCGGACACATTGTAGATGCATATTTTTTTAGTAACGACAATACGGATTATGTAGGCCGATATATGGATCTATCGAGACGCATCTCGATATTCTTGTTTTTCCTCCGGATCTTAAGCAACTGTTTCGCTTGCGCGGATCCCAACAGAAAAGAGTCAACTCCGAATCGGGGGATCCTAAAGCAAAGCTGATACGCGGGGGCGGCTTCTTTGTAGCCGGGCATATAGAATATTCGAAGGAAGCGCCGGAAAAAAGCAAGCCGCGGAGAAAGACGGAAGGAGGAAGGCGGAACCGTGCGCGCGGCGGATATATCTTCCGATGCCTCGGGAATTTGCATAGACAAACGTCAACGTTTCGGAATCGCGCGCCCGCGGAAAAGGGAGACGAGCCGCGCGCGCCTGCGACGAACGACTCCGCGGACCGTCAAAGTCGCTGCGCTCGGCCGCGACCGCCTCGTATGCCTCGAGCTGGCTGCGCCTCGCTCAAGACGCGCCTCGCCTATTGGCATGGTAATGGTCTCTGTAACTCTCTGTATTTTTCTGAGGGCGGAGACGCCGTAAAATTCCTACTGGCTCATTGGGATTTACTGTTGCTTAAAATCATTTTTTCCTTCCCACCTCGACTCTCTTCCAAGGCGATTTCCGTAAGTTATTCTTAATAACCACGCAGGTGGATTTAAGGAAAGTTCCGCATGCGGGCGAATCGAGGATCGCATTGCAGTCAATAGAAGTATCGGAAGATTGGCTAACGCCTCGTTAGATATCCCAGGCTGTCGACAAGCCGAGTCCTATTTATAGAGGCCCGTGGGCGAGAGCTCGATAGCTTCTTCTCTCTATTATGGACTCTGCATACGTCAACACCAATGAGTCTCTGAGAAATCGTGATCCAAGGTAAAACAAAGCAGTTGTGACGTTTTCGGATCGTTCGAGTTTTCTTTCAGACCAAGGTGATTGTTTCTTTTTTTTTGAATGTCGCCATTTAGCTACGAACATAATAAACAAAGTCAACCATAGAACTATATAATTTAAAAAGCGTTTCACGGTATCAAAGTCGTTATCTAGTGTTCTTAGAGTTAAATGTTTAGTTAGAGTGCGAAGCTATTTATTTATTTAGCAAACATAATAATAGTCTTGTTTTCTGATTATTGGATAAATATAACCGTGAAGTGGACGGTTATATCGGTCATTCACAAGCCATAAATTAGGTTTACTATACAAACGTAGTGGGTGAAAAATTTTACACGATCGTTAAAGGTTTCGAAAGAATGATAAAAAGAAGATCCAGTGTTATTGGCGCAGGCGATTACGATGGCCGTTATCAAGACGGAACAAACAGTTTATTCCGCGACTTAAAAGCAATTTGAGATATTCCGCTGGTCTGGCGTATCTTTTAAAGGAATTGCAGTGGCGCTCGTCGATTTCTTAAAGTTGGTAATATTGCGCGCCTCAGTTGGGAAGCACTCAAAGCCATTTCGATTATTCCCCTGTAAACAGTTGTGGCCCCGAGCTGACAAAGAGCTTCCGCTCCACGCTCACGGCCGGCTCCGCGAGAAAATGAATCCCTGTGCGCGAGGAAGCGCAAGGCGGGGCCCAGTCAGGGCAAATCATTATTCGCTAATACCTCCGATATCCCGGGGACGGGTTGGGCAGAGGCGCGGGGAGACCGGCCGGCTCGAGGGCCGCCTCCCCCCGCGCAATACGAAGAACAACGTCGGAGTCGATAACGCGGGGGCCGAGGGAGCGAATTTCAATCTACGCGGGCGCCTTTGTTTCTCGCGGCTGCGCGCGCCCATCAAAGAAGAAGCCAAGTTTTCTCCGGCCAGGAGTCACGGGGCGCGAGGGGGCGCCACGGGCTCTTTGTGCCGATCGCGCCGGGATGAAGCTTCCGAGCGCCCGCGGAGAAACGGTAAATTGGCGGGGGCGAGGGACTAAGACGCGCCCGAGGAACCTGTAATCCCTCGGCAATTTTATTCGGGCTAGGCGCCTCTGCCGCCTCGGGATTCCCGCGCGCCCGGTTATTGCCCCCGCCCTTGCCCAACCGCTCCCCCTTTCGACTAATGCCGGCGCAAAGCTCCAGCGCCTTTTTCCCCACTCTCTCCTCTGCCGATGGCGCCTTAACTGCACCGGGATGAATTACTTCAGAGCCGCGCGCGCCTTGATTACCGGCCTGGCCGATGGCGCGATCCGCGGGAAATCTAAGTCGCCGCGGGCGCGAAGCCCGCCATTTCCTCGGATCGGCCTCGCGCGCCGCGGGAAAAAGTCGCCGCGTGCAAGTGACGAGCGCCCGCAATAAACGCCACGGCGTGGAATTCCCCGGCGCGTTTTAATCGGAGGGCGACGTGGCGGCGGCGGCGCCGCCGCCGTGGCCGCATCCCCCGAGGCAATTACAAAAAAGACGCGAGCTCAGAGGAGTGTATACGCGGCGTCGTAACTGCCAGCAGCCAAATGATCGCCCTCGAAAGGATTTTAAGTGGCCCGCTCGAGCGAGATTCGCCACGCCAGCGGGACATTAGTGACGCCCCTACGTGGCGCCTCGGCACTCTGGGGCTATGGCCTCCCAAGCTTTCACTCCAGGCCTTCTTTCGATTTTTAGGCGCTCGCTCCCATGCTTCCACTCTTCTCTTTAAGTATCCGCCTCGGAAAAGACCGCCGGCGAGTCGAATGGCACAAGCGATTTGATGCTAAAGTCCTTCCTTGATTCTTAGCTATTTTTTCTGCGTACTTTACTAAAAGAAACTAACTGCCAAAAATCATAAACTAGAATCACTGTTAAATACCTACGGATATTTATGATCAGAAGAATGATATTTATTTTCTTAAGTATCAGATTAAGTCTGAGGTTTAGGGTAAAGAAAATCGTACAAATACTTAAAAGTATTCAAATACAGCTATAATTGCATTTTAAATAAAAAGCGAATAATAATTCAAAGGATAGGATTAAAATAAGTCTTAAAAAAGGAAGCGCGTCTTTAAAAGTTTTATTATTTTTAGAATTTTTATAAAACTGTAGTCGCACAAGTACAATATATCCTGCTAATCAAAAAGAGAGCGCAACCGAGAGCGTAACTCACATTACTATAATTAACACTTATTTAAGGATCCCTTAAATGTCTAGTATGCAAGCTGTAGGCAGAGAGAACTTGTGGGCGGTTGACCCGTTAGACTCGCAAGGGATTATTTATATACCCCGTCCCAGTGAAAAGAACAGGAACGCCGGCGCTAAGTCTCGGGCGGCTCTTGATACGGGGCGAGCTAGCGGGCGAGCGGCCGAGGAGTCGTCCGAGTGTCGGGCGCCACGGTTAAAGTGCCGGGGGCCGCGAGGCGCGACCGCTTCGCGCGATTAAGATAAGCAAACCTTGGGGGCCGCGCATAATTCCCCGATGGCCGCGGGCCCGCCGCGCCCGTGCCGCCCGTAAATACGCGGCCGACTAAGCGCCGCCGCCGGGGCCTCGGCGCCGGGGACGTCTTGCCGGGCTTCTCCACTGGTTATTCGCGCGGGACCTTCCCTCTTTCATCATGCGACCTTTGCGCCTCATTGGTTCCCCGGGACTCGTCGGATTTCCACACCCGCCTCGATATACCGTCGCAGCGCGATTTACGCTCCTCGCGACTTTTTTCCGATGCTTTCCGAGAGATCGCGGTGTCCGCGCGCAATTACCAGCGGTTAGCTTGTACGGTTGGGCGGTGAGGTGAAAGCGCCGATTGAGTAATAACAGGGTCGGACAAAGAATGGACAGATTCGCCGAGCGGAGAGACGGAGAGCAAGGGGGTGCCGAGTGCAACGGTCGAGTCGGAAAATTGAGAGGGCGCCGAGCGGATGGCGCGGGTGAAAAAGTCATCGGGGAAAAAGAGGGGCGCTAATTATTTCCGGAGCGACGGCGCGGCGAATTCAATCAAACCGAAACGAGTCGTCGAGTGTTTGCCGGCCCGTGACAAGAATGTTTTAATTAGCCGCGGCCCTTTGGAGGCAGGCGGGCGAAAGAAAAAGCACCGCCGCGGCCCGCCCGGATTAATGCGCTAATTCGCATGCACTTTGACTGCATTCGGTAAACAGGGAGGACAAACTCGCCTGGATGCCGGGCCGCCCGACCGCTTTGTACCTTTGACGCGCGCGCGCCCGGAATCATGTACTTAAGGCGAGTTCGACTTTCGCTCCGACTCTGGATTTTTCCGGTCGTTGGACGGCCCCTCTAATCGGCCCGTTTGCCCGGCTGGATTATTCACCGACACTGTGCAAGTCCGCGCCTAGTCGTTATGCCTGCCGCGGTCGCGCCCGGGAAAGATATTTCCCGGTATATACCCCGCTGTTTATTATCGCTTTGCAGAAAAAACACGTCGGGTGGCCGTTGAAAGCACCGGCGGCTTCTTTATCGGTGCGACGGGCCCGCGACTTTTGCCCGAGCGAGCGATATTAAATCGACTCCTATTATCTCAGCGTGTAACTGCCCGACTGCAAATTAATTTATAATCCGCGGCATAAATCGAGGGCCGAGGGGTAAACACAGGCGGGGTCGCAGGCTCCTCTCGCGAGATCGCGGCCCACGCGCTTAATTCGTCATTGTTGGGCCATTTGAAAGGCGCCGGCGCGCTAATGTTAGCCCAGAAGGCCGCTTCGTCGGCCCGCCTCGTGAATCTTTCGAGCCCGTGACTAATTGCAGTCGCGCGCGGCTTATTTTCAAAATGGCCTCCTCCGCTGGGGCGCTCTGTCGTCGGCCCGATTAGCCCCCTCATCGGTACTCCGTCGTTATTTCGGGCCGGGCGGCCCGGCCCCGAGCCAGCTTTCATTAAAATCCTCGGGCTTTTTTGATCCGCGGCCAATGGTCCGGATGAGAGGTTTACGCGGCCCGGGGAGCAGTTGAGCCGCTCCTGGAAGCGTCGCCAAATTATGCACCGGCCTTACACTGTATCCGCTCCGGAAAGTTTTTTTGATTTATCGCACAACGCGAGTCTTCATCATTCTGCCGCGTTATTTTCGGCTTTGCAACATTGAAGGTGTCACTCATTGGATCACCTGCCCTTAATTTATTTCTTTTCTTGACGATTAAGAACGTAGACAACTGTCTATAGCAGACATCAACGTAGAAATTGACGCAAGAGATGATCCAAATTATTGATAGATTAATTCGGCTTTTAGGTTTTCATTCCTAATTGATACCCTTTGATAACTTTAATTGCTATTGCAGGTTATTCGTTTAAGACTAAGTAAGTTATATTAGAAGGTACATTATTAGGCGACGATGTTAGCAGGACTATGCCTAAGAGAAAGCATAGGTGGTCAGTTGGCTGCGGAGTAGCTCGCAAACTGGAGAGAGAGGATGAAATCTCTTTAGCCGCAGCATTGGAAACTCGTGCATTGTTTACCGAGCACAGGGAGGCGGAGGCGCGGTCATCGACTACTCCGAAAGAGGGAGACCCAGGACACGTCGGCGAGTTAAGCGATTCGAGTTGACTGGCTAATTTGATTGGGGGCTAGTTGGAGCAATGCCATTAGCGATCGATTGCGATACATCGAGGGCGCCACTGAGGCCAGGCCCTCCGGCCGGCCCTGCAGCCCGTCTTTGTTAATTGTTAAGAGGCGCACGGACGCTGCCCGAGGGGAAATCGACACTCGACCAGGCCTATACCAATGGCTCGTGCCAAATTTAGACGCGTCACCGGTCCATCGGCAGAAAACCGCGAGCGCAAGCAAGACGCGAGGTCCCGCGGGTGGAGCCGCGGGCGCGGGGCTAGAATGTAAATGAGGGGGAGCGGTGGGAAAAGCCGGTCGTCTCGCCTCTACCGCGATGAAAGCCAATATTGTTGCTGGTGGACCTGCCGCCGCCCTGCCTCGCGGAAAGCGTTTCGCCCCCCGAGCCGCGCCTCCTCCGCGCGCTCGGATATCCCCGTGATTTATTCGGCCGCGGGCCAGCGCCGGGGTTAATATGCCGCGTTTACACGCGGGCCCTCTTGCTGCGCTCGGAGGAGGGCAGGGGGGAGGGGGCAAGGAGCGCGCCCCGAGGCCCCGGTGCGGCCTCGAGCGCCCGGCCAGAGGACCACTTCCGCGCCGAGGGCCAGGGGACCACTGATATACTGCGAGCCGGGAAGACCTACACGCGGCGCTTCCGCCGTAAACCGGTCGGATAGAGGGCCGCGCGCGAGGAACAAGCCATGTAAATCCCGGGCCCGTAATCTTACTCTCCCATTCTTACTCCCGCCCGGGGCTTATTAGTCTCGGCGGAGGAGGCCGACCGGCCGCTTGTCACCCGTTCCCTTACTCTAATTGTCTTCGCAGGCGCGGCGCCCGGTCCTCTGCACCTGCGACGCCCGCCGCGGATGCATCAGAAGAATCGGACCCGCTGGCCGGGCCTAAGTGGGAAGGACACTCGGGCGCCGAGGGGAGATACGAGAGGGGAACAGAGCCGCCCGCTAACTCATCCGCGCCAGTGTTGGGTGCGCGCGCAGATTTACACGCGACGGGAGGCAAATGAACGAATGCGCTTGCCGATCCCCGGCCCTTTTTGCCGGCGGCTCCTCTATCGCGGGATCGCGGCCGTGTACGGCATCGGCGCCGCGGCCGCTTTGATTGACTAAGCGCCCATCGGGCCCAAGTCTTGTTCTTCTGTGCCCCGGCGTACTTGTACCCGTGTTCGGCGAAATTTCCCTCATGCGCGCCCCGAGAGTAATCCGCGCCCACTCGCCTGCTCGCTTTGTGCACGCCGTTAGCCTTCTACTAGGCCCCTTTTTTTCGAGCGCCCGCCGCGCCCCTAGCCTCGCACTCTGTCGAACTCGCTTTCCTGGACGATCCCGTTATGCCCCCAATAACAATTACCTCCTCTATCTCTACTCTCGGAATCCGTTGTTTTTTCCCTCTCTCGCGAGTCCGAGAACATACCGGGCGCCGATTGTCCGAGCCGCTTTTTAATCCCGGCATGAAAAGACCTGCCTTTCGCGGCCATGTTCGCCATTGATACATCGACCGGCCGCGAGCGGATCGATCATCGCAAAAATTAATTAATTGCCGGTTAATAACACGCTTTAAATAAATATCGATTCGATTTTGTGCATAGCGGAAGCGCAAAGCCACGATTCTTCCCGGTCTGATCAATCGTCCGTTACTACTTCAACAAGTTTCCCCGCACACGGCCCCGTGAATAATGATCTTGGGCCGCTTGTAAAATATACCTACACGGGCGCTTTGGGAATAACGAGGGGCCTTTTAGCGTCGCGCGCGTTAACAATTAATCCAGTTATTATAATAACTCATTCGTAACGAACGATATTAATGCTCCAATGAATATCGCTCCGGAACTTTTGACGAGCGGCCGAGTGAAAATTCCACCGGCAGGAGTGAGTCAGCGCGCTCGGGCCTCGGATCGTCCATTCGAACTGGCGCGCGGAGAGCAATAATCGCCCGATCCCGATACACACGGGCGCCGTTAATCTCCTCCAGGAGGCAGGAGCGGGGACCTACCTACAAACCCGCCGCTGCGGCGCCTACGTCCGCGAGTCGAGGGCGCGGGCGGGCCGCGCACCTGCGCGCACTCGCCGCCCTATTCGTCTTCCGGTATCGCGATGAACCTCTTCGCCGAAGCAGCCGAGGCCTGCGGGGTCGTCGCGCGCGCCCACCGTCGCCTTTATGTATTTTTTATGCAAATGCTCCGGGGCTCGCTCCTTGTCTTTTTACGCACCGATCCACGCGAGTACATCCATTTGCCCTGGGCGCGCGCATCTCCCTCTTAGTGGGATTGAGGCGTTCGGCCGATCCGCCGCGCGCGTGACGACTCTTTGTGGGCTGCGGGCATAAATAGACAGTCTGTCGATTCAGCGCTGACGGCTCTTTATTGTTATTGCCTCGTGTGATTTTCCAATTAGATTATTGACAAGTACAGTAACCAGTGTCCGCGCACATAGATTGCGCGCGGTTAAATACAGGCACGCGCAACCCAAGTAATACATAGATTAACGGTAGTAGACCCCGTATTTATCGTTATTGATTATACGAGATTATATATGATAATGATGACTGTAAAACGTTACGCGCTTCTCTGCGTACGATGCTCGTGCTGCGACTGCACAAACGCGCTAAAATAAAAAATACTTAGGCGTAGTGCTATTTTGTGTCGCGTCTGTTTTACACGCTGCCACGCCTGCTATTTCAACAAGCGCGTTAAAATACGCTTTTCGCACTTTATTTGCCAGAGAAAAAGAAGAGAGGCGCGAATATGCGCGAATATGCGCCGCGGCGAAAATGAACGCGCGCCTGTTTCTTGGCCGCTTTCGAATTTCCAATGACAAGCGGCTAAATATTTATAAATGGAATTCCTCCTTGCAAATTAAATGCTCGCGAATAGACGCGGGGACGACTGCATCGCTCGCGGCTCGGGTTCCGACAACTGCTCAATTATTTATGAATGCGGATTTTTACGCGCCCCGGCTACCGCCTTTAAATTAAAAATCCCGCCCAATTCAAATTTAAGGGCATTGTAAATCCGGATTACCGAGACGTAAAAGTTTTTTTATTCGCGAGTGTAGCAGTATAAACTTAGCGCAAAAACTTTTAGCATCTTGCACGGACGAGTCAACTACTCGCCGCGCGTTTGACTTTCCGTTCAATTTGCCTGCGCGCGCCAACTTTATCAATTACAAATTTTACTTTCACGATCCCCGTAAAAGAATCAAAGGAGCCTTTCATATAGCTCGCCCGGGCCTAGGTACAAATAACCCAGTCGGTCGCGACGCGCGATCCGACTCGATCGCGATTAGAAAAATAAACCGAAGACAAAGGGCCAATAATTCACGGGCAGGAAGACGCGGCGGCCCCTCGTAAAGAGGAAAAAAGGCGGCGCGTCTATGGCGCTTACGCCCCCGCGCGATGCTGTATAATATTTTACAACTACTAAAGATCGGAGGGGTCGCAGCGATAACGCTCGGCCGGTATGACGCGGGCGGCTACGGCCCGCGGCACCCCGTGCACTCGGGGAATGTAACCCCCGCTCCCAAGTTACATTTGCGCGGGTGCTTCGAAAAGTACCCCGGGCGTACCTCATTTCATTAGAACGTCGCTTTTGACTCCCGGGCGGCTCCCCTCGGCGCCTAATATTCCTCGCGCCAGGCGGACTCGGGGCTCGTCGTGCGGGGGAGATTTTTAGATTTTCGGCTGTCGGCGCAGAGCCGCTCGAGAGCCGAGGGGCGCACAGCAAGCAGGTGATACTTTCCTCCCGAATTGCCCCGCCGATCCGGATATAAAGGGAGCCCAATCTGCGAGAGTACAGCCGTGCAGCTGCGAACTGTTTTCGCGGCAGCGTCGACCCCGACGAATGGGGCAGCCCTTTTGAAAAATCCACAGTGCCCGATGAATTGGTTCGTGGTAGGCCTATCGATTTCAAGTTGCCGACCGAGAGGCCGAGTCGAGAGCGCTAGATACTCAGTCGGAGGAGATATTCGCCTATTAATTAATTGGCCCACCAAGATGTAGCGGTTTGTTAAGCTTCGATCCATTTCTTTTCAATTACGTAGGAGCTTCTTCACCGACTTTTCTGAGGCGCGCAATGGACTATTAAAAGCGATTATGGCGTAAGTTTGATGCAGTTTGGCGTAAATTTAAATGGACTCTGTTAGTTGCGGTACGATTATACTAAACTGGTTCAACTATACTCGTAATTATTTTCGTCTCTGCTGTTAACTTGCTTCGCAAAAAAATTGCGTTACAATAAATAATTCGGAACATAAACTAAATAATGAACTGCATAATAATTCCGAAGACTTTGATAACGAAGACATGATAGAAACTTGATACTGAAATAATGTATATGCACATAAAATATACCGAATTGCTTGGTAAACAAAGTGTGGGATGAAAAATGTGTTAAAGAACATTTTTCATTTACAAAATATTTGTGTATACTTTTTAATTCTGTACAATATTGATTTGAAATATAAAAACGTACCACTCGAAAAAATTCTAAAGAACCACCCCAAGTACGATCAGACAATAATTTCCTCGTGATGATTTGACATTTATCCTGTTATGAATAACTTAATTTTTTCACTCAGGTTTCTTAACTTATTAATAATCTTCTAACTGTGATAGAAACAACAAGCAAGCTTTGCTTTAATGCTGAGCCATGGAAAACGTTCGGTAACGTAAATGGTCCTGCATGGTCAAAATCGGAAACTCAAGGGGCGCATGCGCTACTCTGAAACCGGGTCCACATAATTGTACGAGCGACTCTAGTGGGGAAGGCGCCGCACCGGCAGAGGATATGGAGTCCTGGGCCGTCGGCGACGCTCCATTGTCTCGAACCGCAGCCCTGATTAAATACTTGACACATCTCGGCGCACGACGAGGCCGCAGTCACTGGCCCGTGACCGCGGCCCCGCGACATAACTTCCACCTCGAATTGTAATTACGGGAATGGAGGAATGGCCAACTCGACCCCTTCGACACACTGCCGCAAGAGTCAAAGTTCGTCCATGGCACGGCCGGCAGTCACTCTTCGCTCGCGAAAAGTCCCACAAATGAGCCGCACTCCTAGAGATCGCCGACGCCTTTACGGCCTCCTCTTTAATTCTTCCGTCCAATATATTCTCGGATTGAAAGCAGAAGGTATAGAAAAGCTTGGTAGTAGTCTTACATAACGATTAGATATGCAACGACGAGTAAAATTTAATTCTATGTATTACCCTGATTAAGCCAGACTAAGACTAATCAAAGAAATTAAGTCGTATTCCTATCTTTTGCACTCATTATTGTTTATGTATAACTTAATTATTTTAATTTTATTGTAGTGGTGTCACACATTATCGATAGTGATTTTGTTTCCCGTAACGAATGCAGTTCCCCAAAATCCGTGAAAATCTACATTATTTTAATTACATCATTACAATATTATTTTATTGACAAAAATATAGTTTGCTAGAACCTGGAATCAATGTAATTAATTTACGTAATTGACGATTTATACCTCATAACATCACCAAACTTAAATTTTTATAAAAAGATAAATCTAGCTAGAAAAATATATTTTATTGCTCCAACCCCGACCATGCCGCGAGTTGATCCATGCATGTTAACAGCGAGTGAAAGAACTGGTTTGCAGGCCATGAAAAAGTTAGAAACGATGAATGTACATATAATTCCGATTAAACCATGAGACCTTTGAGAAGTATACATAGCAGTTTCGTAATGGATTAGAAAACCACTTGCAAAGTCAGCAAATGAGTAAAAAATCAAACCGTAATAAATTATACAAGCTTAAATTATGTTATTATTTTCGAATTTTTACTACTTGTAATATTGTTTCTTATTTTTTTAATAATCTTGAGAAACTTGAATATAATTACCTGTCTATCAATATAGATGCATCTATGCTACTATCACTATATCAATGAAGGACTACTAAATAAAGAGAGAAAAAACTAAATCGACTTTTTTCGGTATCCGCTTACACGGTCGTCAAGTTACGTGACCGAGAAAATAATTTAGTCCCTCTATCTGTAGATGACAGTTGCGGGTACAAAATCCCTGAAAGCTTATGCACTCAATATTCAACAAATTGATGCCAATCACAAATAATTGACAGACAATCCGAATTAGATGCAGATTATATTTATTTACTCACAAATTAACAAGCCAAATAAATTACATAAACATATTCGTAAATAAATAGTACATTAAATTATATTATAAATAATTATTTTATCCATATTAATAGTATCATATATTGATGTGTTTTGGATCAAAATTGATTTAATTTCCTAAGATTTATTTTGAAACATTTTTTATAAAATCATTTTCTCAATTACAATAAATATAAAATTCACTTATTACATGCTTTCGATAAAAAAAGAACTGTTTCATCAGCAATCTTTTCTCTCTCAGTTGCCATTTGTTTGAAATTCAACCATCCAAGCGACTTCGAAGACGTTAAATCTCCACGACCGTCGTGTGACAGCTGGCAAGCATCACTCAATTACGTGTGCAAACAAAAGGATTGCACAGGGATTCATATGTTCTAAATTGTGCATCCAAGATCTTGGTCTCCGTTCAAATTGTATCCTGGGCAAAACGAGTTTTTTTGTACAGAAAAGGATTGAAGCTTTAAATGTGGGATCATATAAATTATTGACGACTTTGCAGGTTTGAAAATTTTATAAATGGTTAAAATATAATGTATGATTTCGAAATGAAATTTCGTAATATTTTTTACTATACGTACAAACCAGGAAAAATATTAAATTAAATCATTAATAAATTTCTGTTAATGCACTTAGATAAATAATTTTATGGTATTTTAATCTTAATAAAGTATTTAAACAATTTTAAATAAATTTCAACAAAATATTAATCGCGCTTATGATTCATTTCAAACATTTCCAGATATTTTACAGCACTAAAAACAGTAAGTATTCCAAACATGTTTATCATCTAATTTTATTTTAACGTTATAATGTTATGTAAAATTTATGTATTGATATTAAATTTAACATATAATTTTATAAACTTAGGGATCACAGGTATTGGATAACGAAAAGAATGTCAAATTTGTTATTCGTTCAGTTAGACTACTACTTTCACGAACCAGTATTTTCCTATCAGCGGTAAAGAATAAATATTTATTCGGTAAAAACTAAGAACTAAGAAGTAAGGGAATCTTTTTTTTATTTTATTTATTTAAGGTCATATTAACGGATATAGTCATGAATGACCGAACTTCAGTTGTATTTTAAATTATAATATTGTACATATAAATCACAATTCATTCATGAACATAGTTTAGTTATACTTATTAGGTGATGAAAGTTATTTAGGTATACGTAATATTTAACACATTATTTAACATCGTTTGTAATAAGTATTTTGTACATTATAATTCGTTAAATTTGATTGTGTTCTATTGTATATATTTTTTTTAAATTAGATGTGTGAGATTAATCTCGTTCATGCAGTTGATTACATTTGTTGTAGATTGTAAATTTGAGAAAACTTGAGATAATTCGCTAGGGATAGTATGATTTTTTCTTTTAATTACATATTTTAAACAGTCAATACAAGGTGTTTTACTGTTAGTATTTTATTACATGTTCATAACTTGCTTTTTCCTATGTCTTATTAAAGCTTTGTTTGTTTGGTAGAAGTTGCTTTAAATTTCTTGGATTTATAGTTTCCTATTTTCTTTCCAATTTTGATTCCAATACTTTTCTGAGGATCTTAATGCTCTTTTTAAGAAATCTTTGAAGTATATAAACACCATTTTTGCATTAGGTTTAATTGGTTGTAATCTTGTTGCTTCTTTTGCAACTATATCAGCTATTAGATTACCTTCGATTTCAGCATCAGTTGGTATCCAAAGAAATTTTATCTCAACTCAGGATCTAATGTATTTTAATTGCAGAAGTTCCTTTACGATTTATTTAATTATTATATTTGTCGATTGTAAATTATGAATAGAATTCAGTACCTTTTTGCAATCGGTACATATAACAATTAAGATATAATTTGGCAGTTGATTCATATATTTAATTACCTGTAATTGCATAAGTTTCTGCTGATAGAATTGAGAATTCGGATAGTAATTTAAATTTAAGCATTTGATTTGGTAGTACCACAGCGCAACCCGTTCCTGTTTTAGACTTTGATCCATTCGTATAAATATATGCTGTATTTATACAATTATTTTTGTAGTCTCTAAATATATTTTTTATTGTATCTGGATTTAGTTTATGTTTTTTATTATCGAATAGGTGTATCACCTCGAGCCGTTTAAACTGCCATAGTGGAAAGTCAGTTTGTTTTCTATGTTCGATGATCTCCAATTTAATTTCGATATCAGATATATATTTAACGATTCTTAGATAAATCGATTTTGGTATATTGCATTTTCTTTCGATTTTATGTAAATAGTTCGCACTAAAAATGTGTATTTATTGCGTATGATAAACTTATTTAATTTTTTCTCGTTTCCAGTCGTCGTATTTTAGCTTTGCTTAGCACTGTATTACTCGAACTTGTCTAAATGCTCCTGTTGCTATCTTGTCGGCTGTATTTTGTATAGAACTCAATATATTTTCGATAGATTTTGAGGCTGACAAGGTTTATATACAATTTTTTCCTGTTATTGATTTTATAATATTTAGTCTGCTTAAACAGTCATTTGTGACTGTTCTGATGTGTATCAACTCATTTAGTTTATTGTCGAATATATGCCCTAATATCTTAATTTTATGCAGAATGGGTGGTTTACGTTTTCCAAGGAATAGACTAATTTTGTCGTCTTTCTTAATGTTTCTCGATAAAACTATGACTGTTGATTTGGATTGTGAGAATTTGAAACCCATTTTTCTCATTCATTTTCAGTATTTATATTTCTTCCGGAGACAAAAATTGCATAGTCATCAGCGATCAAAAGTTTGTCACTTATGATCCTTGCAAAACTCCATTCGTAATTTCCAGTTATTTGTAAGTATTTAAACATGTTTCTGCGAATGCGGTGATTTGCAATAATTTGCGATATTCGTTTCTTCCATAATGCATAATACGCCTTTTCTATATCGAGACATATCGTTACTAGATGGCATTTATTTATTAGACTTTGCTTATATTTGTTTCAAGGGAGATTAGACAGTCGTACATCAATATTGTTTGAAACCGAGTTGATTATTAGATATTAGAAGAAAGAAGAGTGACGATTTTTCGATATGACCGCAGTAGCTATTGGAAACTATTTTTTTTACATAATTAATAATTAATCAACTTTTTGAATGAAACTTCTTTTATAACATATTGATTCTAAATATATAAATATTTTTGATTTTTAGATATATTTACAGCTTAAAGTATTTAAAAAAATACTTATTGGTACATGTATTGATATTGTGTATATATTAAATAGTTTATGTTACAATTACAATGAAAATATGAAATATTTGAAATAAATTTCTTGCTTTTATAGCTTGTTATACTATAATTTTAATATTTTTCTATCATTGCAGATAAAAAAATAACTGCTTTTAATAACTTTAGTGTTATTTTCAAAAGTTAATGTGCTTTTAGTTTTATCAATGCACTAAAATGTTCGTGTGCGACCAAAATTCTGAATCTCATTAACTCCATTATGAGAAGCAGAAGCAGGAAATTAACGATCGTTGATGAAATTTGCTAGGAGCTACGGAGGCGATATGCAATAGCGCGCGCGTGCAGTTTCAGACAATCCATTGCAATGCAAAAGGGTGAATAAAGGCGGCAACCAGCTGACAGTTTTGACGAATCGAGGCGCCGGCTAGTACGAAAAATGCGATTATTACGAATGTGCGCGGCGAGATGATTGGAATCGTGATCGATTGATGCCGCTCAAATCCACGACGCGGAGCGCAATCATTCAAATAATCAGGGGCACGCGTCACTTGTGCGCGGTTTTTGTCTCGCGCGTACCATTTTCTAGTTTCCTTTTGTTTGTTCGTCCTTCTACTCGTGGAGGTACGTCTCACGGGTGAAGGGTGTTTTTTTAGAGATCAGGGAAGCTATCATGGAGAAAAGTCTGATTTCTGCTCTGGATTTGTGATGTTTCGTATGCTGGTAGAAAAAGAACTGTAGTGCCTCGACGGTATTTCGTGTAAGCTCATTCGTAGTCGCATGTGACTTGTAACCAAAAAATTAAAAAATACGAACGAACGCTTATATTATGCGAAAAAATGTACCATAAAACTTCCTATTACAAATACATATAGATAATATAATAGATTTATTAGTTTCATCTGTACATAGCCATCCTTTGTACCTTGGTAAGTCAGCCTAATAAGTCATAATTTAGTCTTGAATATGTGATAAAAAAAGATTCCAATTCAATCATACAAACATTATACGCTAAAAAAAGTAAAAAAATCAAATGGAAAACATGTTGGTACATATATTTTTATTAACTTATTCTTCCTATTGATTTAATGGAAATATTATTTTTATCATAAACTCATCTACAATAACTATAAAATAAAGAATTAAAAAATTTATCTTTTTAGTTCTTTGCTAAATTTTCACAACAAAACTTTACGTTTGGAAAATTCTATTCAGAATGAAAAAAATAATTTATATTTTAAAACCTTTGGAATAAATAGTATTGCCCTGATTAAAAAGTAAATATAAGCGGACATTATTTAGATATTTATCAAAATTCTAGATAAGAAACAAGTATCTATCAAACATTGCGTTTCCGAAAAGAACTGTGTATAAATTACTTCAATCATAATTTTATGGCATCTCGCACGCTATCCTTGCGGATTATTTTTTTATTGGGAGGTCTATTTTCGTAAAAATCACAAGTCATCAATTGGGTTATACAACAAGTATCAAAAAGCTTTGGGTTACATGTCAAAAAGCATGTATACAGGGTGCAACTAGAGTGAGATTACCCATGACTTCTTACTTACGCAAATTGGATCAACATATTCCATTCCACGCGTTCTTTTTTACCTAGACGTCGCACTATTTTAAGTGCCTGTTTACCGAAAACTGAACTCTAGGATAGAAACTATATAAAGGATATATTAAAGTAGTCGAAATTTTCCTGTTGGATTCATTCTTTTTTACTTTGAAGGGTTTTGAAAACTAGAAACAGAGTCTGAACATTAACCAGAGATTTCTCATTTCTTTCTCTCATTTTCCTCGTGCTTTTTCTTTGGAGTACTTTTTTCTTGATTTTCAGGCAGTTTAGAGTCAGATACAACCAAAAATATTTATTAATATTAGTATTTGATTTATTAAATTTTTGAAATTACTCTTTTTTCGCAGTTATCTCTTACGTAAATAAGTAGTGATTCGATCATTTATGAAATTTACATTAAAAATATTTATGCACCGTATCATTAGAAATAATTTCTGAATTATTTTACTCAAACTATATGTAACGGTAGCTTATAGTGTATTGTTACTTTCAAAAATTGAGAAGTTCTCAACTTATCGTTAGACTTAAATTAGTTATCTGAACAATAAATAAAATTCTTAGCTTAGATCACTAAACTGCATCTTTTATCACTTTTAAAAACTGTACAATAACTTTAATAGGTTAAAAGAAAGTAACATAGAGTGTAATTTATAAGCAAGTTTAAAAAACGTTGTTAAAATGCTAATTTTTAATTTTACACGTTAAATCCTTTTGGATATGGACTTTATCCTGACAAACATTTTTATGTAAAGCAAAAAAATGTTTTTATTTTTTTCATGAAATATTTTTAATCAGTTAGTTGTTTATCGAAATAATAAATTCAAATTATATCAAAAACCTTCTTATATAAACCTTGTTAAACCTTCTTATTAACTCGATTTATATTTATAATAAAATTTTTATAAACTTTTGTAAAAAAATTGTATTTATTTAACTATAAATCAGTATTCATAATTATAAATTCTATTTAGTTTTTTAAATAAGAAATTGGTAATGTTTCAAAATTAATGTAAATATTTTGATTGATTTGTCCTATAAAATTTCAACAATATATTGGAAAATGCTATTTTGTAGTCATTGTTAGATAAACTAGTATGATTAGTAGCATTTTGTCAGTAACTTCGCTAATTAAAAAAGTAAGTTACAGTGATTAACTAACAGGGTCAAGTTACTCTTTTTTCCATTAGTGGATAGTTAGTATTTAAAGATAGAAAATGATCTTAATATAACGTCAAGAACTTTAAAGATCTCTCTAACTGTTCAGATATTCATAAGTAGAGTGCGCTTTTGCTGATGACCGATATCTGCTATTCTTAATGAAAAAAAAAATATTATTATATCATTATTGAAAGTTTTTTCAGAATAGTTAAGAGTAAGATTATATTTAATGGAAATCATAGCTTATTATTTGCTGTAATTGAACAATGAATATAACAAAATTTATTAAAAAACATGATAAATAACATCAGCATTATTGAGCATGCTTATGTCCTTTTGAATCTAGTACAATCGATAATTTTTAATATTTGTAGAAATTGTGGTAAATAAAATTAAAAAAAGTAAATAAAAGATTCTAATAGTAAACAATATGACAAAAAGAAAAGTGCACGTTATCAGAACCAAAGCTCTTTTCTTCGCAAGTAGTAATAAAATTCAATTGGTCGATTATGTAAACAGTTGGCCTAATAATTTTTAAAAGTGTGAATATATTGATTGAGGGGCTATAACTATATGAAAAACTCACCAGTCACGTTGATGCGCTGTGATTTCTCCAGGTCGGTATTCGCACGCTGAGGCGTAACCCTCCTCGCACTTGTCTATCTCCCCGAGTCCCTTAGCCTCTCCGCAACACGGAGCGCGCACCTTCCTTCCCAAGTCTCTCGAGTCTCCTTCGCACAGATCCTCAGCGGTTACGCGCGATACATGTTTATGCACGGGGACGTACGGGGCGTCTCGCGGGAATTACCCCAGTGGTGGTAGGAGATTGAGAGCGATGATAAAGAAGCCCAAGAGTCGTCCCACACGGAAAGATTTACTTTCTCACTTTAGATCATCCTTTTATTTCACAGTCATGTCCTCTTTTCCCTGAGTCTTGTACTCGCACGGGGACAACAATTGGCGAGTGGAACGCCGCCGCTGCGGCCGCCTGCACAGGATATCGTCCCGCGCAATGTGCCACGAGTCACGTGGTGGCGCGCTCACGCCGGTTTAGAGCTTGCACCAGCGTTTCCGGCGGGAGGTAATAGTCTATCTTTCTCACCCTAAATTATCGCTTGACTTCCGCGCTATCGCGCTCGATATCTCGAATATGCCTCGAGGCTCGAGTTCGTGAGTCTCGCTCAACCATGAATCAATTTGAAACAGCGGCGCAGAGTCCGCGGACTCGCGCGTTCGGTCTGGCGAGAAAGCTCTGGCCGACGCGTGTGTCAAGTGTTTGTTTACGCCAGGAGCCTACAGCCTGCGAAAGGATTTGGATTCGCTTTGCAGAAAGGGAAGCTCCGCAGGATGACTCTGGCCCACAGTCGGGGCGAGGTCGAGGGAGCGAGGATGAAGGGTCGAAAGACAATAGGTTCAGTACAGGTAGTAGAGCCGGTGTCAGTGCGTGATTTCGCCGTTATGAGCACGCGTCCGCTCGCGAGGTGTTCGCCGAACGCACTGAGAATTCCGACGGTTACTGGGGGGTTCGCCGGTGACGTTGCCGGCGGGCTGCCGTCGCGGCGGGCAGTCTGCTGTCTCGCTCGCTCCCGCAAGCGCCCCTGGATCCGCCCGGATGGGCATGCGCCAGCGCCAGCGCCACGCTTACACCACCGGGGCCGTGCATGGAGCTGTACGCAGACAGGCAAGCGGTCGAGCCACCCTCGCGCGCACCCCTCGGCCCTCCCGCGGTGCCCCAGCGCGGCGCCGCGCGAGCGAGTGAGGGGCGAGGGGGCGGAGGAGGAACCATAGTCGCCAACGGCGCGCGCACAGCCTAAAGGGTGGACGAGGAGATGAGCCGGTCGTGTGTCAAGACTGCGCAACTACCACTCCGTGCAAGCTCCATGTCGCTAATAATGCTTCCAAGTCTCGATCATCTAACCTCGATTTTGTTTTCATCATCCTTATCCTTGACAGACTCATGTAAATTCTAGCTGACATAAAATACGAAATGCTAGTTATACGTTCAAACACTTTCCCAAAATCTATTTATCACTGAAGGGCTCTGTAACACTGTTTCGTACAAAATCTTTGTATCTACTTATTATTTTTTATTTTTTTAATGTTATCTTTAAATATCTCGTATATACTGAAATTGGGATTAAAAAAATTAAAACAGTCAAACAATCATGTCTGCTATTGTTGAGCTCAGTTTGTATATTTGACCTAAGTCCGTTGGAATGATTTCTTTTGCTCGTGCAGTGAGCTGAATTGTTTAGATCTACTGAAAAAGATATACTGAAGAAAGATCTATAATTCTTCTACCGAAATAACTGTATATTGTCGAAATAATGATTTTCTTAATTTTATTTAATGTCGTTTTACGTATGCTTTCTTTTCAACGCTAATCAATGAAGAAAATTTTGCAGTTTGTTGTAAACAAAGTATTTCAAATAGCGAGATCGAGCTCGAGACACTATGTTAAGAGCTATGCTACAATACTGATCATACTTGATTTGAGCCTTGAATTATGTGTGTAATCTCCGTCGTATATTGTTGCTGGTATTTTTCTGACAATAAGTCTTTACAGATCTTACTTTATATCCAGCAAGATTTAAAACCTAAAATATTGCGCTTAGTAGATCTAACCAAATTAATTAATTTTGTTTTGACAAAATTAAACTGCGTTGTTGAAACGGTTCGATATGACATTTTGACTTACCTGTTCATATAGTAATCATTTAGTTCGCTTACTATTATTATCGTCGCAATCATCACTTTCCATCACTTAAACTAAAACTAAGAATCTGATATGATGATGTCCTTACAAGAAGATTTTGATGAGATCTTTAAAATATCTGTATGCCGAATTCAAAGCCGCGGGGCTTTTTTGTAAACAAGCAAGTAGAAGTGCTCCAGGTTTAAATACGGCCAGAGTCAAACGCATAAAATGTTTTGTAATATGCGTAGATAGTAGCTGAGTGATAAGTAGTGAATTTTTGGCTGTGTCGTCGAGTTATGGGTGCTATCTAGTGGGTGAATCACGCGATTTAGCACTGTCCATTAAAAAATTTAATGTACTTGTCATTTCGATGACGCCGAGGCTTTGAAGTTTGTCTATGATTGCAATAGAGTTGTGTTCAACAAGGCGATTCGTCAAAACGAGATCATAGTGCACAGTTTTGATTTTATGCAACAACTTCCACGACCCTTCGAATAAGATTTCCCATCGACATAAAAGACACATACGCAGATTTCCAACATACACCAACAGCCATCTTCCAAAATCAAAGAGCAACCAGACTAGCTGTAACCCTACCAAACGATGAGAAAATTCTCTTAAAACTACCTCCATGGATTAGCATTCACACAGCAATATCATCACTTATACTAAAAATAACGGAACAAATGCAAACAATCAATACTAAAACATTAATACACATAAGCAATATTAACTTTATAAACTCCATAGCTAAATTTAAAAACAACAACAAACCAACACACAAAATGATTGAAGTATTAAAAGAAAAAAGAGGAAAAATTCTTGTTTGTCAAGCACAACTTTCGGAAGCAGATACTCAAAGAATTACTAACGAAGCCAAATCAGCAATAGATCTAACTTATAATAACCATAGACTCCAGTTATGCAAGGAAGATTTACTTAATTAAATCAAAACCAAATTACATAAACAATGGCTAAATCTAAGGAAAAAAGAATTAAAAAACACCAATTTATATCTACCGACCTGTAATTCATTTGATCAAAGCCCGGCACTTAAATTTAATAGAAATAATCAAGTGGTTATTACTCGACTCAGAATTGGACACACCAAGCTATCTCACAGTTACATAATAAGCAAAGAAGAAAAACCAACATGTAAAAGTGTAAAAGGCCAATAAAAAATAACAATGACTCAGTAAAAATGTTTAATGAGGAAACTCAATAGACAATTTTCTATTTTTTCTTCTTTATATATCAAAGCTTTTTACGTTCTCTTTAACCGCGGTTTCCACCTATTTTCCGACCATTTCTCCTTTTCCCCCTTTAAAAATCATGGCGCTTGGCTTTTTTCCATTTAAAATCTTCCCCTACCTTGGCGAGTCTGCGGCTAGGAAGTTAGGCCGCAGTCGTCGCAGGCCGCTTACGCCCTTGGTTGGTGAAGGCGAATTTAAAGGTATCCTAGCGTAAATGCGCGAAGATCAGCGCCGGGTCACCTAATGAGATTTAAAAAGAACCGAAGGGAGTACGTGCGTGAATTGGTAAAAATCTATCGATTGGACTGGAATGGTTAGGAAATGCGAGAGAAGTTAAAAATCGAAGAAAGGCGATCAAATCCAAATGCTTACATAATTTTTTAGGTTTATTTTCTAGTTATCCTGACAATAAACAAATAATTAAATAGATAATATTTTTAAAAATATATTATTAATATATAACTAATTCTGTTAATAAAAAAATCTACACTTTATTAGAGTTGTTCACTGCCAGTTAATCAAAGTAGCTGAATGAATGGATAGCTCATAGTACCAACTTATGTATTAGCTTGTATAAGTAGCGGTCAGTAGATATCCGATTTAAAAAATAGAGCAAAGGACAAATTAAGTACAAGTTGGCTGTACAAAAATCACACACCAAATGAGTCTTTTTGTTCTTCCATGCTCATAAATTCTACTGTAAGATGAATACTGAAATCAACGGAATGGAGAAGGAAAAGACTTACCAAGTACAGAGTGACCTCATCCTTGCTCGTGGAATCGAAGAAGTAACTTAACAGTATGAGAGTACCATAGTACCGAAAGGCGATGATGAAGATGGGAGCACAGAAGAATCGACAGCTGGGCTTTAAATCTCACGCGCTTTGATGCGCAATTGATCGTACAACGGCTGAGTCATCGGAAAAATTTCATTGGTAATGGTGCAATTTCTTTTTTTATTCTTTTCTGCGTCTTCGTATAGGTACTTTTTTCAAGTCTCTTTTTCAAATTCTATAATTATAAAAATCTCTTACTCTTGTTTACACTGCTATAAATTTTAAGTATTATGCTTTGGCAAATAAAGAAAAACCGATTATGATGTGTGTGATCGAAGAGGAGCGTTGGTGTGTTGTACGTCAACAACGAGAGTATTTCATCAGGGTTATCTATTGGACTCATCAGTAAGGCTGCATCGATAACCCTTGCTTTAGAAGTGCTGTCTCTGGACAGAGTTGTGCGATCTTATATAGTAACTAGGACTATCGATCTATGGTTCCAAGTTTGACATTTTTGCCCTTTGAAACTGCCATTTCGTTCGGGTATTTATTTCATTTAGATATCCCTTGGACCATCTTTTCCAAATTGCTGTCTAATTAGTTGGATATGTTGCCATGTTGACAGTTGATTAATTTTTAAATGCTCAAGCTCTTGATCTGGCAGAGTTATAAGTGAATCTCTTATAAGAAAGTGGGAGGAGGAGAGAGCATTCAGGTCATTTGGATCCGAGGATTATGAGGTAAGTGGGCGTGAATTTAGGATGGCTTCAATTTCGATCACATAAGTAAATAATTTTTCATATGTGAGTAAGGTAGTGCCGACTGTATGAATAAGGTGATATTTAAAAGATTTTACAGCCGCGTCCCACAGTCCACCGAAGTGGGGAGAGCATGGTGGTGAGAAATGCCAATATATTTTTAAATCTAGTAAAAAATGTTGTAGTTCTTTATTATACTCTTTTGAACTAATGAAATTATTCAGCATTTTGATCTCTCGGTTCGCGCCGACGAAGTTTGTTGCATTGTCAGAGTATAAATTGTGACATTTGCCGCGTCTAGCGAAGAATCTTCGCAGTGCCGCTATAAACGCATCGGTTGTTAAATCGGTAACCAATTTAATGTGACATGCCTTAGTCGAAGCAAACAAATATTGCTACGTATATTTTTATTTTATTTTTATTTCTAAATTTTCGTTATTTTATAAAAAATGGTCCACAATAGTCCACTCCTATGTTTAAGAATGGTCGCAAAAGTGTGACTCGATCGCGGGGTAAATTTCCCATTAAATAATTGTTGGTAGGTTTTGCGCGAAAATATTTAATACATTTTTTAAGTACCCCTTTCACGGTGCTTGTTCAGAATGTGTGCGATTAGAGTATTCAAAAGGTGCATACATTTGATGCGCTGTAATCTTTACTAATATTATTTCTTATGTACTTTTATTTCCAAATGTATTGTTTTTATTTACTATCTACGTGACAAAATTTTAGTGATTAGGATAATTATAAAATCATAAATAGCATGCAGTATTGGTGATCCATTGTATACCTGCTTCGACAAGCATAGAGTTTATTGTCGACCCTCATTACTGCATTATAAACCTCTCACTCGTCCAGACTCGCTCGGCAGTCTAAATCTATCGCCTCCATTTAATATATTGTATTACAGTTACGATACGAATTCCCCATTTTTATAATGCTAATGTGTAGTCCTGCAACATCGAACCGACAAAGGTTTACCCAGTCTCAGTTTAGACACAGTACCGAGAGGTCGACTGAGAGAGCAACCGTCACTTTCATATTCCATGTACTCGTAATATCCACATATTTATTAATTAAATTGATATTTTTGTTGAACTGAAATACAGTGGCTTGTTTATTCATACCTAGCTACAAAACAGTGCTCTTGCCTGAAATGGGCCAGTATGTCTCTCGGATCGCATATAATGTTGCTTGTATTCCTGTGTGTAATCTTTCCTTGTGTATTTGAGCTATTATTAAATTAATAATGTGGTGATTTTTCGGTAGAATAATAGGAAATTTATTGTCGTATAATAAAGCTGCGTTCTTTAACCTACCGCCAACTCTTAATATACCGTCTTTATCCATAAAGGGATTTAAGGATCGCAGATCGCTCGAGGTTTGCACAAATTTTTCTCGTGATAATTCCTTTCTTTCTTGATGAAAGCATTCTCTTTGTGTAAATTTTATAATTACTATAGATGCTTGTCTTAATTCATATATTTTTAAGTAATGTGTATTTTTAACCTTTGTTTTACGAGTATTGTTTGTGAATCTAAGAATGTAAGCAACTATGCGTATCAATTTATGTATCAATTAATATTTCCTTAATAATTTATTTACTACATTATCTCTATTTATTACGTTTAATGTTATTAAATTGATTTGCAGGCCAATATCGTTCATTATCAATTAATTCAACCGGTAACTGTCCTCTCGATAGGCAATCAGCGGGATTTTCCTTGGATGGCACGTGCCTCCATTTAGCTGTACTTGTATTTTCCGTAATTTCAGATACTCTATTTGCTACGAACGTTTTTAATAAGTGTGCCGGAGTTTGTATCCATTGTAACGTTATGCTTGAATCGGGCCATAAATAAATTTTTTGAACGTTTTTACACAATGCATCTATAACCGTCTTTAATAATCGAGATAATAAAAGTGCTGCACATAATTCTAATTTCGAGAGAGATATAGATTTTAAAGGCGCGACGCGATGTTTTGAACAGATTAAATTCGTAAATACCTTTCCATTGTGATTTTGACTTCTTACGTAAATGCACACGCCGTATGCTTTCTCTGAAGCATCACAAAACTTATGAATTTCGATTGAATTTTAGTTTTCAATGATCACGTTACGAGTAAATTTTAATTTGGTGTGTTTATGTAGTCCGCGAGCAAATTCTATTCAGCTTGTGTGGATATCGAGTGGTACAGACTCATCCCAACCTGTTTTGCATTGCCATAATTTTTACATTTTTAATTTTGCTTGTACTATAATTGGCCCTATTAAACCTATAGGGTCGAATAGTTGAGCTATTTTAGATAAGATTGATCTTTTAGTAATACGTATACTTTCGGGTTCGTTTATATTTTATATTTTATATTTCAAAATGTCATTAGCTTGATCCCAATGAATGCCTAAAGCTTGTTGCTCGACTTAAATTTAATTCTATGGATTGGTTAGATAAATCCTCGATTAATTCTTTCGAATTTGACATCCATTTTCTAAGTGGTAAGCACGCGTTATTTGTAATCTTTATTAAATTATTTCTAATGATTATGGCGTCATTTATCGTATCTGCACCAATGAGGATATTGTGAACGTAAAAATCGCATTTAATAATATTTGCAATATCGGGATAATGATCTCTTATCTCGTCGGCTAACTTAAAAAGGCTTCGAATCGCGAGAAATGGTGCGGAAGAGGTACCATAAGTTATGGTATTTCCTGTGTAAATTTTTAGGGGTTCATTATCATGTGCTCTATATATAATTTTTTGATAAATTGCATCTCTTTGATCAATTAAGATTTGTCGATACATTTGTTTTATATCGGCGATTAGCGCGTATTGATGTGTACGGAATCTAATAATTATTGAAAATAAATCTTGTTGAATAGTGGGATCAATTTTTAAGCAATTATTTCAAGAAATACTCGTGGATGATTTTGCAGAGGCGTCAAACACTACTCTAAGCCTTGTAGTTTGACTTGACTCTTTAATAACTGTATGATGCGGTAAAAAATATCCATCTGTTGTCGATTCGTTAGGAAGTTTGGCCATGTGATTCGATTCGATATATTCTTGCATGAAGTTATTGTATTGTTCCTTTAATTGAGGATCGCGAATGAGCTTTTTTTCTAATGAAAAAAATCTACGCCGAGCGATTTCAAATGAACTGCCTAGATTTTTTATTTTATTATTAAATGGTAGTCTAACTATGAATCTGCCTGTATTGGGATCGCGACGTGTTGTTTGCTTGTAAAACGATTCAACTTTAAGTTCTTCTTCCGATAAAAACGTTTTATTTTCCATTTCTTCTATTTCCCAAAATTTTGACATATCCTTATGTATTCTGTCTAGTGAAATGAACCATTTATTTGTGCCGCAGTTCAAGTTGGATTCATCAATCCTTTCTAAAATAATCCAACCTAATTTCGTTTTAGACAATTTTGCTCGATGTCCTTCCAATTGTATTTGACCAACGCATAATAATTCATAAAATACTTCTACTGCGAGTAGTAAGTCGATTTCTTTGGGTTTATCAAATTGCGGATCGGCAAGATTAATATTACTTGGAATGTTGGTTTTTATTTACTAAATTATTGGGTAAATTGTTACATATTCGTGGTATAATAAGAAAATCTAATTTCGATTCATAATTCGTGTATCGTGAATGAATAGTTGCATTTATCAATTTATGGTTTCTTGTTTGAATTTGATTTATCCCTTCTACGGGAAGATTGATGTTTACATGTGGTAAATTTAAGCGTTTCGCGAATTTTTCGCTCATAAAATTTGACTGCGATCCAGAGTCAAGTAAAACGCGGGCTTGGACTCTTTCTCCAATTTTATTTTTTATTTCTACTATCGCTGTAGACAATACTATTTGACTTTGCGTTACCGATGTAAGCACTGCTAAATTTGAATTATCAGAATTTTTATTATTGTTAATATTTACTTGTCGCGGTTCGTAATGAAGAAGCGTGTTATATTTTTTATTGCACTTTCGACAGTTTCTTCGTTTGCATTGTGCATTAAAATGTCTACTATTGAAGCAGTTAAAACATAGTCGATTTAATTTAATGGCGTCTGCTCTTTGTGCTATCGTCATTTTTATGCATTCTGCAGTCATTGCATGATTATTTATATTTTTATTCTTACTGTTGTAAGATGAGTTTATGTTTGATTTATTAAATTGACTATTCGATTTATTAATATTATTTGAAGCTATATTTGAAGTATTAGTGATTAACGTTTGCAGAATTAAATATTTATTGTGTAAGAATTATGTGAATTGATCCATTTTTGGCATCTTGATACCTATTAGAGAAGCTTCCCAATCCTTTCTGGTATTTTTATCTAGTTTCGATTTAATCACATATATGAGAAGTAAATCACAAGTGTCTACACTCTCACCTAGCGTTTTTAATGCTCGTAGATGCGTTTTAGAGTCGTCAATTAGTTTTCAGAGTTAAGGAGCAGATTCTCTTGATAGAGGGGGTAGTTCCATTAAAGTATGAATGTGTTGTTGTATAATAACACAAGGATTGTCAAACCGTTCTTTCAACAATTCCCAAGCAACATTATAATTTTCAGACGAGCTTTCTAATGACTCAATAACTGACGCGGCTTCGTCTTTTAAACACGAATGTAAATAGTGCAATTTTTGAACATTTTGTAGGTTCGGATTTTCATGGTCCATTGCCGCGTACGTATTGTGGAACTCTAGCCATTTATCGAAGGCTTCGTTAAACGTTTTCAATTCTATTCGTGGTAATTTTAAATACGATTCATTGTAATTCGCGCTCAAGGGCATAATCCCATCTTGAGGCACATTCGATGATTGCGCATGCGGTACATTTAATGATTCTTGGTGTAACATATTTTGCGCGCGACTCATTTCGGCAAAATATGTGTTCTCAAACTCATAGAGATCACCATCTACTTCTTCGCCGAGATTATTTATTTTCTGCTGAACATATTCGTATTGTTCTAGGATTGATTCTATTTTATTGAGCCATAATTTTATTTGCGTAAAATCGTCCTAATTATTTTTGTCATCTAAGTAATGCGAGAATCTCGTTAATTTTTCTTTTATTGTCGCACGGTCGCATTTTAATTTCGATAGCATTTCGTGTCTTTCGACCATTATTATATTATGTTTTTATCGATTGATATTAATTAAATGATGTAAATATTAAGTATTAAATACTACGTGATCGAAATGCGAATAGGAAGAAGAAATTCGAAGGATATAGAGACTCACTTACTACTTGTTGACTCCTGAAGATGATGTTCTGAGATTGATGACGATTGATTTTGATGACGATTTCAAGTTAAGCGGGCGTATATATTTTGATCCCTTTGCTGGATGTGGGATTCCTCGATCGTCTGTGTGATTTCTCTGATGTTCACTTGGAGCTTTATTGAAACGCCTTTTATAACAAATTCAGTGCACGTGAATTTATTTATGAATGCACTTTGAGTTTATTTGTGAATTGTATTTATGCTTAGGCGGCGATTTGTGATGATTTTAATTCCTTGTGGTGGCGATGGATTGTTGTTTATTCAAATTTTAAATTTCACTTGATAACACTACGACGTCGTGGTTATCCGGCTCGATGGACTAAAAAATGTAGACGTATGCTTGAGAATTTACTCAATCGATCGTTACGACTTATAATTTTCGACACGAATACGCATACGTTGGCACTCGTTACTTTAGTAAGTCGTGCATTCGTTTTTGTTGTATGAAATAATTTAACACCACAAGTAGATTTTACAATATTTAGAATTTATTTGAAGTGCATAGGACCGAGTCCGACAAGAATCTGCCGAAGAGTTTTTCTCGAGCTCGGCTCGTTACATTGTGAAGGCGGATATAATTTTTCTATACTGCATCGCATTGGTTAATTACAAACGAGGGAAAGAGTACAGGTAACAGGAAAAACGTTTAATGAAGTTATTATATTATTGAGGGCCATGTATATACGAGTATATAGAGGTATTGTGCAATTTTTTCTCTTCTTGTAAGACTTAATTGCTTATAATTAGGCACGTTTTAGAGATAATACATCGAGCATAACGATGGGTAATTCTCGGAGTGCAAGGAGGTGGAGGTGGGGCAAGGATTAGCCTGTCCCGAGCACGTCATTTTTAACTCGATGTATACCTGAATTTTTTTAAGCGTGTATGAATATACAGGTAACCGAATGTTCTGACGCGCTGCGTGAGACGATTTTTTGGTTATGAAAATCGCGCGAGTCGTAAATTCGCGTTGGCCTCGCTATTATATTGGGGCGTCGTTACATCGAAAACTAATCCGGTGCAACAAGGTTTTTAAATAATGTAGACAACGTTTTGCAATAAGATACTACGTTTAATATGAATGTTAAAAGAAGTGTAAAGTGTACAAGTGATTTTTATGTCTGGAGACGTGTTGACGCTACGACGAGTAGTCAACGACTGACTCTTCCTCCAAGGAAGAGGTGTACTAAGGGTTGCTTATTTTTAGTGACCAGTGTCATATTATTTTCGGCACAATAGTCTAAGTGCGCAGTACTCGCACATTTGGTGCAGCTGACAACGCCGCTATCGACGATGCGACCCTTTTTTTATGGCGGGCGGATTATCTCTCGGTAGACGCGCGGCAATTGGCAGCTGCCTACGTATTCAGAGAACAGCACGTTATTATGAGTTATCTATTCCTTAAGTATTTTACCGTAATTTAATAACTTATATCTGAGCACGCAAAACAAGCATCTCTTTTATGTTTTTATATAGCTAAACAGTTTACAGTGAATTTTCGTCTTATTCTTAAAGGTTCAATAGTCTATAATATACTTTAAATAAATTCTATTTTCTAAATATATTGTAATATGTGTATATAAGCATTTACATATGTTTAGGTGTATTTTGCAATGTTGCTATGTGTAAAGTATGAAGAGGAATTAATACTATGAGCATAAAATTAAATATATATATATATACATGTGTATGTGTATTCATGTTATTAATGACTGTAAAATTAAACATTTAATTAAATTTTATATCTATATATATGTATTTACATAATGCGACACAACATACTCTCCCCGTTGAGAGGGTACCGATCAACTTATGTTTTATGTTTTTTAGTGTCTTTACTATAATTGTCTTCTATTGGTAATAATGCCAGTTTTTTGACATTGCGCTTGAATTCGTTGTTGGCAGTTGTCACTGTTACTGTCCGAACGATTCTATCTGTTCCAGGGTGAGTTCTGAGTACACGGGCTAATGGCCACTGCATTGATGGAGTGTTGTCTTCATTTAATAAGACAATGGACCCTTCTTTGATTGGATGAGTACCAGTGATCCATTTTTTGCGTATATTCAACTCATGCAAGTACTCTTTGTAAAAGCGGGTCCACATATGTTGGCGTACCCTTTGTACGTGCTACCAATGCGATAGCCGGTTCGCCGGAGTATTGGTGAAATCGGGTTCCGGTAAACTCGTTAATGAATCGCCGATTAAGAAATGTCCGGGAGTAAGAACAGGAGGGTCATTAGGATCAGTGGAGATAGGAATAAGTAGGCGCGAATTTAGAATGGCTTCGACTTCGATAATAAAAGTATTGAGATCCTCAAACGTGAATAATAAATCGGTGATGACTCGCTTTGTGTGGTGTTTTAGAAGCTTCACCGTTGCTTCCCATAATCCGCCGAAATGGGGCGAAAGAGGGGGGATAAACTGGCAATTTATTTCCCTTTGGCTACAGAAGTCTCGAATCTTTTTCTGTTCGTTTTCCCTTTTGAGTGCCGTTTGGATCTTGATTAATTCATTATTTGCGCCTACGAAATTCTTTCCATTATCCGAGTATATGCTATTAGGTTTTCCGCGCCGCGAAATGAACCTTCTTAAGGCTGCGATGAATCCTTCTGTAGTAAGATCGCTTACAATTTCTAAGTGCACTGCCTTTACGGCTAGGCATACAAAAACTGCGACGTAGGTTTTGAGCTGTTTCGTGTTTCGGTGCCTTTTCTCCTTTATCATAAAAGGACCGCAGTAATCTACTCCTACGTTACTGAACACTCGCGCTTTCGAGACGCGGACGCTGGGCAAATCGCTCATTAAATACTCGACTGTTGGGGGATTTGCGCGGAAACAAGTTATGCAGGTTTTTACAACTCTTCTTATTCTGTTGCGTCCATTCAGTATCCAAAACCGTTGGCGTAGAGCGCAAAGCGTTCCTTGAACTCCAGTATGATGGTTTTGTTGATGATAATCGCGGATGATTAGGTCTGTCATGTGATGAGAGTTCGGGAGAAGAATTGGATGCTGTTCTATGTATGCTAATTCGGAGTTTTTTAAGCGACCTCTACTCTCAAAATACCTTCTTCATCGATAAATGATGATAACGCGAGGAGTTTACTTGATTTTTTAATCGATTTTTCATTTGACAGATTGTGAATTTCCTTTGTAAAATGGGATGACTGAATGGTTTTGATAATTTTATGTTCTGCAGCTATCAAATCACTAGGTTGTATGATTCTACGGCCTTCATGCTTTCTCTACTTTAACGCAGTGGCTACGAATTTCTTCAACTTTATATAACAGGAAAATCTATTGAATATTTCAAATGCTGTACTGATGTTCTTATCGATTGCAGGTTGTACGAGTAAACAAATATTTTTTTTCAGTTCTGGTAGTTCATCGTTTAGACCAGGGATTTTTGTTTGGGGCCATTGAGAGTCAGCTTTGCAGAGCCATTTTGACCCATGAATCCACAGATCATTTTTTATAAACTATTGAGGCAACTGTCCTCGAGACAATGAGTCTGCTGGATTGTCTTCAGACCTTACATGCTGCCATTGCACTTCTGTTGTATCCTGTATTTCGCTAACGCGATTCGCAACGAATGTTTTGAGATTATGAGGCGATGTTTTAATCCAATGAAGAACTATTGTAGAATCTGTCCAAAGATATATATTCTTAAATTGAAGATTTATGGCAGTCATGGCTTGTCTGTACAGTTTTACCAGTAATGTTGCTGCGCACAATTCAAGGCGTGGAATAGTGAGCTTGTTTTTTATGGGCGCGACGCGTGATTTCGCACACAGCAGATGGCAGCTTATGTGGTGGTCTTCCTCTGTTCTTATATATAAACAAGCTCCATAACCCTTTAGGCTCGCATCACAAAATCCGTGGAGCGGAAGTGATTTGCCTTGCGTTAAGACCTTTCTTTTGAATGAAATTTCCTTGATGATCTTTAATTGCTCGTAACACTCCTTCCACGTTGCATATAAATGACTTGGAACGTGCTCGTCCCAATTTAAGTTTTTCTTCTATAATTCCTGCATAACTGATTTGGCATACAGAATTATTGGTCCGAGCAGTCCTAGTAGATCAAAGATTTTGGCGATCTGAGATAAAATTTTTCGTTTAGTGTCGCCGGACGCCGATTCACTTACGTTTATAGTATACGTAATGCGATCAGAATTTGCGTTCCAGGAAAGTCCGAGTGTCTTTATCGGATGCTCGCGGTCTAGGTGCCAGCTACTGTCTATGAGATCGTTCTTCATGCCCTTTAATATTCGCGAGTCGTTCGATGCCCATTGCCTTAGGCGAAAACCTCCTTCCTGTAGCAATTTTGATACTTCTTGTCGTATTCGATATGCTTCATCTATTGATTCAGCTCCAGTCAATAAATTATCGACGTAGAGGTTCTTTTCTAAAATGGGTGCGCCTACGGGATATCGCGTTCTTTCATCTTCGGCTAATTGGTGAAGGCAGCGAATAGCGAGAAAGGGGGCAGAAGCCAGCCCAAACGTTACGGTATTCAATTCAAGTGTTTTTATTTCCTCATTTTGTTTCCATAGGATTCTTTGATATTTTCTGTCTCTCTCGTGCACCAAAATTTGTCGATACATTTTTTCTATATCTGCAGTAACGACATATCGGTGCAAACGAAAGGACAACAAATGAGAGAAAATATCACCTTGGATTGTCGGGCCTACCATGAGCAAGTCATTCAAGGATACTCCTGTGCTCGTTTTCGCAGAACCATCGAAAACTACACGCAGTTTTGTCGTTGAACTCGTTTCTTTAATCACTGCATGATTAGGTAAATAGAAACCGTCTTCATTTTCATTTGCAACCTCTTGCAAGTGTCCGAGGCTTATGTATTCGTTAATCACCTCACTGTATTTTTCATGGATTCTGTGTTTCTCTTGAATTTCTTGAGGAGCGAGTGCAGACGTTCTAAAGCTCGCTCTTTTGATTTTCCTAATGCCTTGGGGTTACCTTTGAATGGAAGCGCGACACTGAATCTGCCTGTGTCATCTCGCTCGGTCTTGTTTACGAAGTGCTCTTCGCACAATTCTTCTTCTGGTGTTCGAAGTTTCGACACAGGACCTTCTTCTATTTGCCAGAATTGCTCTAAATCGTCATTTAGGTTAATTACATGGCATTGTTCCTTTCTTGACCTTAGCTTATTGAAAATAATTCCGTCCACGACTCAGCTTAAAAGGGTTTCTTGCAGGTAGAGATCGTGGGTCTTATTCAAAAGCCTTTTTTGTCCGCAACAAAACAAAGAAAGTGTAGGCCCTGCCCCTAATAATGCATCGATCGGCCCTGGCTTGTAGAAATCGGGATCTGCTAATTTGATGTTTGAGGGAATCGCTATTTTTTCTCGCGGTACAGCTTCGTTGGGCACTGATTCCGATATTGTTGGAACCGTCGAGAAATCAAAGGCACCCTTGTAATTCTCTTGCGTAGATTTGACGATTGCGTTCATACTATATTTAGTCGTCGTCTCTAGATCATTTAACGCTCCTACAGGGACGCGGCAACGTTTTCTGTTTAATTGTAGTTTGGCGGCCATGCCTTCGCTTATTAAATTAACCGTCGAGCATGTGTCGAGTAGAATTCGGCATTTTACCTTATTTCCTCCTCTGTCGATCATGAAGCTCGCTGCGCTGGTTATTAACTGATGTTGCAAACTGAAATTAGCACTCGCCGACAAACATAGTTGCGCGTTCTCTGTAGGCGGCAGTTGTCATGCTGTTTCTTCTACAGTTTTATGTTTGTGTAATAAAAAGTTTTGTGGTCGATTGCAAGCAATGCATGTTTTAAATTTGCACTCTTGATTTTTGTGATCGCGCAGGCAAATTTCGCATAGTGAAGCATTTTTTATTACATCATTCTGCTTTCAATATGAAGCTGCTTAAAACCTTTGCATCTATAGAGAACATGCGACTCTTCGCAAACCGGACATTTGCGCGGTGAGCTGTTAGTTAAGAAGGTTTGTTTGCGCGGTTTATTATTTTTATTCGACTTGCTGTCGCTCGATATGTGGCTCGGCTTATTTCCCTTTCTCTCCGCCTCCTTTCTGGCTACCTGAGCGGCTCTAGTGGTGAGAAATTGCAACATTTCCTCCAATTTGGGAAATCTTTTGGGTTGCAATGTCTCTTCCCACTTGTCAGCTGTTTTGTAATTTAATTTTAATGCTAGCATTTGCACGATAAGCTCTTCCAATACCGTTACCCCGAGCGACGCGAGCGATTCAATGTGCTGCCGAGTCTCATCTGCCAATTGGTGCAAACCTTCAGATGTTTCCGTGTTCTGTAGCGGCGCCTGAATTAAAAGCGTTAAATGTCTCGCTATTATTGGCCTTTCGTCGGAGTAGGCTTGATGTAGGATTTCCCACGCACGTTCGTAGTTTCCCTCGGAAATACACAAGTGTGAATCCTTAAAGGTCATCCAATCCTCGTACCTACCTGAAAATATCGGTAATGCTGCTTCTGGCAATCGATGCGATCGCGAACTTCCGAGAGACCTTCTACGGGTGTCTCATTTGAAATACGCGATAGATTCAGCATTCTTCCATTTGCGGGATTTGTTTGTAAAATTAAAGTTTCCGCCTCCGAGAGGATGTCGAAATATTCGTCCTGGATTCTAAAGCGCTCGACTTGTAACTCCTCGTTATCCAAGTCAAGCAGTTCTAATTCGTCCTGAATTTGTTCGAAGTGGGCGTAGGAAGATTTTAATTTTTCTACGTGCAAGCTTAATTTGACCAAGTTCGGGGACTCTTGCTTGTAGGATTCGAGAAATCGTTTGAAATTAGTTATCTGTCCCCGTATAGTTCCGCGCCTTTGAGTGAGTGATTTCTTATTTTGATCACTTGCCATCTTTATTCGCGGAGAGGAAAGGTGTGTAAGGGAAAGCGATTCTTAATTCTAACGAGTTTACTTGCCGTGATTTCAACTGCGGAATTTCCTTTACGGCGCTGAACTCGATTATTATTGGAGTCGATTTGCTGTCCCTTGGTGATGCTCGATCCTCCTCTTCCTTCTTTGGGTAGGCGACGTTTTTACTGTTGCGCCGTGGAGCTGCAGTCTAGGGGTGCTCACTTGTTTTAATAATAATGAGTCTGTCTCTATTATTTTTGGCACTTACAAACACTTTGTTTATTTAACATCCGGCTCGAAGGACCATATGTTCTGACGCGCTACGTTAGACGATTTTTTGGTTATGAAAATTGCGCGAGTCGTAAATTCGCGTTGGCCTCACTATTATATTGGGGCGTCGTTACATCGAAAACTAATCTGGTGCAACAAGGTTTTTAAATAATGTAAACAACGTTTTGAAATAAGATACTACGTTTAATATGAATGTTAAAAGAAGTGTAAAGTGTACAAGTGATTTTTATGACTCTTCCTCCAAGGAAGAGGTGTACTAAGGGTTGCTTATTTTTAGTGACCAGTGTCATATTGTTTTCGGCACAATAGTCTAACTGCGCACTACTCGCACATTTGGTGCAGCTGACAATGCCGCTATCGACGATGCGACCCTTTTTTTATGGCGTGCGGATTATCTCTCGGTGGACGCGCGGCAATCTGCAGCTGCCTACGTATTCAGAGAACAGCACTTTATTATGAGTTATCTATTCCTTAAGTATTTTACCGTAATTTAATAACTTATACCTAGGCACGCAAAACAAGCATCTCTTATGTTTTTATATAGCTAAACAGTTTACAGTGAATTTTCGTCTTATTCTTAAAGGTTCAATAGTCTATAATATACTTTAAATAAATTCTATTTTCTAAATATATTGTAATATGTGTATATAAGCATGTACATATGTTTAGGTGTATTTTGCAATGTTGCTATGTGTAAAGTATGGAGAGGAATTAATACTATGAGCATAAAATTAAATATATATATACATGTGTACGTGTATTCATGTTATTATTGGACAGTAAAATTAAACATTTAATTAAATTTTGTATCTATATATATGTATTTACATAATGCGACACAACACCGAACACTACCCTACAGTACCTACCCGAAGACAGCTATCATTACGTCTTCCCGGTAGCCACCACCATCGGCACACATAGCAGCACTCCATTAGCAGCAATGCCGACCTGCCTCGCTCTGCGCCGGAACCTACCACTCGGAAGTCTCCGATACCAGCGATACTAGTCCCAGTTAGTTAACCCGTGGTACCACATAGCTGAAGTTGGACCTCTGTTGAGGACCATTCCACCACCACGATGTCATGCCATTTCCAATCAGTTCATCCACCGCTCCACTTACCACCGTCTTCAGGACGTCAGACGGCCTCCACACTGCCAACCAGGCTACAGTCGATCATCGCTCGGAAGTCGGTTGGAGGGATCGCCTCCTTGACAACTGTACTCCCCTACAGCTACAGCTCACACTCCCCGATGCCACTCACCTGTGCTCGACCCGCGCCCGTCTAATCGGGGAAGCCATCAGTTCCAAGCCCGTTGATTCAATGTCTTCAGCACTGGATAGGGAGAATGGATCGGTGTAGGTGACTGTGTGCAAAGCAAGCTTCTGTATATATAGTCGGTAGATGCACTCCATAAGATAATCCATAAAATCATTAACTTGATATCCAGAAAGAAAATAAATCGGAGGGTTCTCCGATGTTCGAGTGACTATAGTGGCGAGATCGCTTTAAAGCTTTGGATCGAGGCGGCGACCTGCAATTTCACCTGGGTTCCTTACACTAACAGAATGTTTGGTGCGAAATGTACCATATGTGACTTAGTCGGAGCTGCACCGACTTAATAGTACGACTAATTATGGACATGTACGCCACTTTCCCCTCTCACACATCATATATTATTATACCATGCTCATAAAAAAATATTTTTAGGCGGACGGTTAATTAGATAATATCAGTTTGAAGTTTGATATGCATTATTTATATACACTTAGCTATTGATATTATTTTATATTATACCTACTTATTATTTTATACTTAAACTTAGCTACAACGACATTGTCTACGAAATTTATTTATTAATTCAAGAAAATGGGTTTGAACAAACAAAAATTAAATTAGACTAAAACTAAAGCTTGATTGGTTAATTATAACTTACATATTATATATTATCAAATTTTAATAAAATACTGCATCATAAATTACGTGACTAATAATGCTCTAGGAATTAAAATTTAGTCTGATTGTTTAGTATTTAAATTAGAATACATTTATCGATGAACCTAAGTAAGATGTACAATAATGAAAATTTTAAAAGTCAGCCAGTACACTGGTTGACTTTTTAAATATTCATTATTTTATGAATATCTTTTTTAGGCTCATCGATGAATGTATTTTAATTTTACTAAAAGAAATTTAGCCTTCAAAGGCTAAAATAAAGAAAATAGATATTACATGAAATAACCTAGTAGCAAGAAATTTAATGTGTTACATTGACACATGTTTGTATCTAATCAACAAATGTATTTTAATTTTATTGAAATAAAATTATCTTATAACAAGATATGTGAATTAAGACTAATTTTAGACAATAGATATTAATAGGCTGCAATTAAAGAAACATATAATTCTTTAATAAATATCAAATTTTTATTTATAACCTGCATATAATAGCATATACCCATTCAGTCTTATATGAAGCCATATTTATATATATGAAAAATTACATATGAAGATCTTTGCATGCTTAGTAGGGCGCTTTCAGATTCTAGAACAGCGTACAGTCGTTCTAAGCTTTGAGATTTTGCACACTAAATACTAAAATGTAGAGAGCTGCGGCTAGTACTTACAATACAAGTTCTAATACTTATGTAGAGGAGAGGAATGCGGGCGTTGAATAAATATGTATAGACTTGATGTTTGATTGATGTAAAGTTTATTGTAGATATAAAGATGAAGGTAAATACAAAAATGAGCTCGAAAGTTCGAGTGCTCAAAGGCAAGTGAAGCGGTTATCGTACTGCGGCACCAGGTCGATAGTCGCTCGGCTCATTGTTCCTCCGCCAAGCGCGAGAATCTTTGTTTACCTTGCCTACCTGCATACGCAAGTGTACCTAAAAGTCCGACGCCCTTCTCACTCGCATGTGAGCCAGACAATCACAGGTAACCTCCGCGGTCCCGCTGTGCTGGAGCCTACAATGCTCGAGCCGAAGCTCGCGAGAGGCAAACAGCATTACCCTGTAAGACCGCCTTGGACGAGACGAAAGGCGTCGACTTCCCCCGCGCGTTACTGATTAGGAGTGTAGCGTTTCTACCGTGCCTTGCAAACGCGACGCGAAGCATGTCAAGGTTGTTTCACCTTCATCGAGATTTGGTAAACTCGTAATGTCGCTCACGAGTTTTAGCGCCAACAATTGTTTATTTCCGTAATGAAGCTCTAGTGTCTTCATAACCTTTTCAGCGTTGCGGCTTGTGGCCAATAGCGCACTTACGGTTTCGCACGCTTCACCTTGCATGGCCGCGAAAAACGCGGCCATTTTGTCCGCCTCGGTAATCAGTGCCAGACTCGACCGTACATTCGTAGGTTCGTTTAAATTATAGTCACTCGAGTGGATTGCCGGTAAATTTAGGTAACACTCTTGCTAGGGATAATTTATGCACCGCTAGTGCGTTCGCTTGCACAGCCATATTCTCGCGCGAAGACAACATCGTCGAACCAAAAGTATCAAACCACAAATCCCAAAGTAAAGTTTCATTTTTGCGATCTAAATTACCATTAAAATTATTTACGTTATCCTCTTCGGACTGCTGTGCAGAGGATAGGCTCGGTTGAGGTTGTTGGGCTGCTCCGTGCTGCATACAGCAGCGACCGTACCCTGTAAAACCGCCCTGGACGAGACGAAAGGCATCGAGTCCACCCGGGGGGGGGGGGGGTGTCAATTACCCGTCAATCAACCATCTCGGCCGATCCTACGAATCGCGCACTTATAATTACGAAGCATAGTTAATTCGCGTTTATATAAGTTAAATCGCTATAATATAAGATAATACAAATAAATATAATATACGCTGGCCAATTTTGGCACATAAGCCGTAACAACTTATATTAAAGATAGCGGGCAATCTACTTTTCCGATGCTGTGTTTGTGTATATTGAGGTTCTACACATAGAACCTCCTTTTTCGGTGGATCCTTCTCTTTGTGTATGTGTGTGTTGTCATGCCGTAACAGGTCAAGTTAGTAGTGGACCGCGCGCCCTCTCGACGCAAGATGTGTACAAGCGTTCGCTGCTCGGATACTCACTAGCTTTGCGAACTTGACCGCGCTTGGTCATAGTCCGGAATCCAGCCCGAGAGCCTGGGAGATTGGGTCGCTGCTCGCTGCAAAGTGCGAATCCGACCTCATCGCAACATCAGAGTCGCTACTTGATGCAGAGAGCAAGGTTCGTTGCTGTGTTTGGGACTGGTTGTCCGCCGTTGAGTACGAAGTTTCTCTGATTATTCTCAAAGTATCAACGTAAGCCCTCTGTGGAAACTATCATCATTATGTGAATCCACCCTCGCTATCCAAAGTCTAAAATTTGAACTTGTCCAGGCTGCATTGCCATTGATATCTTTTGAAGCAGCAGACCTGTTGCTTTTCGTCGCTTTTGGAGGGTTTTGAGCGAGACGGATGAGCTGATTTCATAAGGACCAACGAGACAATCTCTCTGGTGCTACCTATCATTTTTACGACTACGCCGGCATCTCCCTGGCGACAGCAGGTGCCAACGAAAAAAAGGTGAAACCGTTCTGGTTGACGGAGACGAAACGGGTCCGATAGATCTTTTATATTTGGCTAGATTTCTCCTCCGATCGAGAACATGCGAACGCCGTGCTGTAATATTTTTATTTTATAATGCTAATCGTGAAAGCGACCTATTATTTGCCGAAAATATATATGTATTGGAGTTGAGCGTAATCTTGTTGGGACGCACGCGAGTGAGATCGGTATTCGCAAACGTTAACGAGTATTGTGTAGTTTTATTTATTTGACTCCAGATGCATTCGTAAAAATATTATAATAAAATTGCCAGTCTAGTCATCATAAGACAGTATCATTAAAATGGACAGGGTAGCATTAAATTAAATCTACGCGATTTGAAAAGGTCGCTTGATCGATTTGCTAATAATGTGGACGCTTCTCAGCAGACAACGGTCGCTTTATTGCCTCCGTTGAATAGCAGCTTGACAACAGCTACTGAATCACCTCAATAAGTTGTAAGAAGTACGTGTAAAACGCTCGTGTCGCGCCGCTACTCGTTGCGCCCGTACAGACAATTCAAGAAAGTAAAAACTGAGACTGAATCAATGAATCAAAAAAAAAATGCCAGGGAAAAGGAGACAGTGTTGTGGTGGCGGTGTGGAAGTGCGGATTGCGCTAGATGTCTACAAACTTGCATACAAAGGCGGAGACGAGAAGCTGAAAAAACGTGCAATCACCACATTGTGCATCATCTACGAAGTAAACCCCATAGAGCTCATAGAGCAGGGCCTGGGACGATCAAGGAACGGAATCTCCAAGGCAAGTGAAGCCCGCCTGGAACGAGAAGAGGAGATTGTTCAACTTCAAAGCCGACACTAGACAGTGCCATGCCAAGTCCAATCTTCACTGCAATGGACATGCAATAGTTCGACGAATAGATGATCTCAACCGCAACGACGAGAATTAAACCGAAGTGACTTTTAAGATTTTAGTTACGCGTATATTCTTAATTAAAACATTTCATTCGTATGATTTATACTAAGTATTATGTACCATATGTTCTTAGAGAAATGACAATCATCAAATTGTCCACCGCCGCCACGCGCTTCGATGTACGATGGAGAGGAGAGCGCCGCGGTCAGTTAGCTCTGCAACCGTGTACATCGAGTCTCAGTTCGCTCTCATCCAGTGCGTCCCTCGCACATTAGAATGAAAAACAATCGTTGATTCAATTTTTACATGGATAATATACTTTTATTATAATACAATTCATAATTATAATACAAGTTTTCATTGATGCATGTTATACTGAAATTATTTTAAGTAATTTGAATTAGTCTAGTTTATTATTTATTATTATATAAAAATATTTATTTCTATTACATTGATAGAATTCTTTGGTTACTTTGATGTATGTAATTTATGTATTAAAAATAAAAAATGGATGTCTAACTCCTACAGATGTATATCAAATTTTTGCTGTGGCCAATCCTCTTTAATCAAATCACAGCCTTTTTCGGCGATCATAATAGTTGGTGCATTGGTATTACCCCTTGGAATTAAAGGCATAATCGATGCATCAATGACTCTGAGACCATCAATCCCATAAACTTTTAGTTTTGAATCAACTACCGCATTTGAATCATTTTTATTTCCCATCTTGCATGTTCCTACCGGATGGTAAAATGGGGTTACATAGTTCTTCGCAAAACATTTAAAATACTCTGATTCATTTGAAAATAAATGTTCACAAAGTGGTGCAGGTGTTTTGATCACTGAAAATCCATTTTTTTTGAAAGCATTTGTTTTTGTAAATTTTGTCGTTAGAATTATTCCTTCAACGAATGTTTCAAGATCTATTGCATCATCTAGCATATTTGGATTGATCAAAGGTTTACCGTGAATCGGATCAGTTTTATTCAACCGCACCCAACCACGACTCTTTGGTGAATTTAAAATTGATACAACTGAAAGTTTGTTATAATACGATGATCCTACCACTGTAGAATTCTGACTAAATTGGTCAACGTCAGCAACCGTTTTTAGAAAATGAATTTGCATATCAGCTGTATCTGGCAGCTTCTCAAAAGAAGTATTAAAGAAGGAAACTAGACCCCATGCACCACTATTTTTGAGTGGACCGTTATGATCAGTCAACCACTGTTGTATATCCTCTTTTATATCGTCAATAACTTTAAAGCTAGTATTTTCAGCACTTTTAACATTTATTAGAAATGGTACAACAGAAGGATGATCTTGAAGGTTTTTTCCCACTGGTGAATCTATTATGACCTCAATATTAGATTCACGAAGCTCATTAGCAGGACCAATTCCTGAAAGCATTAACAGTTTAGGCGACTCATAAGCACCCGCTGAAACAATAACCTCTTTAGTGACAAAAGCCTTTCTTTTTGAACTTTCTCCGTCTATTGTATATTCTACCCCTATAGCTCGATTGGATTTCTGATCGATGATGATTTTAGATACGCACGATTTTGGACTTACTACAAGGTTAGATCTTTTCTCTCGAATAGATTTAATAAAGACTGTATTACTACTCTGTCGGACTCCATCCTTAATATTAAATTGTAATTTGCCAATACCTATTTGATTTCCGGAATTATAATCTATTTCTTTGTATCCCAGTTCTGTCCATGAATCAATAATAGGTTGAATATTTTCATCGTTATCGGCTAAAGATACGCCAATGTAACCTACAGTAGAGTGATCCGATGAATTGCTAAAATTAATTTTCTGAAAGAAATAATATTTTTCACATAATTACTAAAAATATACTTAAACAAAATTAAAGTTTTATCAATTGCTAAAAAACAACTGTTAGCATTCTATATATTATCACAGAGGCCAGCAATATAACTATTTATATTAATATACTATCTAACTTAATTACCTTGATTATGTAACCTTTATTAGGAATCATTCCTACCTATTTATATGACGCAATACGGCCCTTTGATAATGATGAAATAATAATCTTAACCTTTACAAGCATTAATAAACTAAGTAAAGTTTAATATGGTATGTAAATCAATAAACCTTAAATTTAAAACATGAATAGCTTAAAGTGTGAACACACAGTACGAAAATACGATTTTGCGATGTAGTAATATTTTGTCTATAGAGGTTACAATTCAACGTATTTTCATATGCTGATAGCAACATTAAATTAATTAAAATCAACCAAATTATGCGCGGAGGTTGTCGTATATCCATTTGGATATTTGGTGACTCTAAACACCGATAAGGAACGTTAAAAATTTTTTAAATGACTTGAAAGTTAAAAAAAATCTTTAAGTTGATTTAAAAAAAATTTATCCATGACTAAAAGTTACTGCGTTAACAACTGTTAGAATTTTAGAGAACTTAGATGAAGAGCCTGAATTATTAGAAAACATTCTCGTTTGTGATGATATCTGGATATTTCAATAAGATGTGTAATCAGTAACTTATGCACTGGAAAATTAGTGCATCAATCAAGAATCAAAAACGAAATGATGTCGAAATCAATATTTAGGGTATCGTTATGACTGCAAACCAAATATATTTTTAGAAAGCTTTGGCAAAACTGGAAGACTGAATTCGTAAGATAAGTTGTAAAAAAAAGTGATGGATTTTATACTAAGCAACTCACTCGCCTACAACGCTCTGTTTAGTGCGTTATTTAGCCGCTAGAAGTACTTCAGTGATCACACACAATTCGTATCCACCTGATTTACACTTTTTGACTTTATCTTATTTTCAAAGATCAAATTTACCTTGAAAGAAACCCGGTTCGAGTCGGTGAAAAAGGTAAAACACAAAAATTGACAAACTTCTGAAATGATCTTACAAAAGAAAATCTGCAGTATTGGTTTCACTAATAGGATGACTTGAATATAGAATATTTTCTAAAATAAAATTCTAAAAAATGTTACATATTAATTATCAAAGAAAATAGGATTAATTGTGTTGAAACTAATAGTTCTAACCAAAATCTCTGTTAAACGTCGAGTGACTAAACTATGTACAAGTATCATTGTAATGATCTTATATGTTCGTTGTCCTATAAAAAGTTTAATGGACACTGGTTTCGCGGATTCAGTTCTAGTCTTCTTCTAGTGGCAGTTCATCCACTTTTTGAATGATATGAGTAATTGATAGTTAATAGACAAAGTAAGGCATAAACATTATTTTAGAAAAAATATGTATTTTCATTGTACCTTGTAGATAAAGACAAAATCACTATCACCAATAATCCTGAGCTTCTTCATAGCTCATTATCATACCTCTGTAATTGACAGCGTAACCAACTATATTTTTAAATTTGATTTCAATACAGTGGTCTACTATTTTATTTTCCGAAGTATTCTTCTTAATGTTTGATCATTAAAATTTTGTGAACTTACGGCTTTTTAATATATTACAATATGGTTATCATACTCAAATGTTAATTTAATTATTAAAGATATTATTGAATTGAACTAAAACTAACCATATTCTATATACTACTGTAGATTGTAAGTGTGAGCGAGGGTATGAGTGCATTGCGGAACTGTAGACATTATATAGAGAAGAGATAAATAGAGTGAGAGTAGGTAAGCATGTATGTAACCAGATATACCTCCGGTTGCAAGGGTCAGGAAAAACCTAGAGCCGGACAAGACCTGACCTACACGTGTTTTCCAGGCCCCGGGGTATTAGCAATAGTAGCACACTTTATTATTAGCAATATATTCAATAGTTCTAAACATAGAATCTACATTGCAGTTGCCATATTAAATATAAAATTTCTACTTGTAATATACGCAATTACCTGAGTAGTAAAACATGGCAAATAGAGTATTCTGTTTTTGCATATGCCGAACCTTTTTTTCTTTTATCTTTTTCATATATGTTGCTAATTATATAGATATACATTATTATAAACTAACTTACTTCTTGCAATCTTTCAGATTTTTTAAAGTACGGTAGCACATCCTTCCAACTCCATCCAATATTCCCACTAGAGGCCCAACCATCATAATCTTGTTTGTTTCCACGAACGAAAACCATACCATTAATCGTACTTGTACCTCCCATTACTTTTCCTCTAGGAGAATCAATGGAACGAAAACTCGGACTACTATCGGTTGCTACTTCTACTTTGTATTTATAGTCAATATTTGAATTGATAACTAATGGTATCATACCTGGAATATCTGTTATTAAAGGCTGTTCATCTCCTGCCTCTAGTAGCAATACCTGAAATTGATGACTTTTTAATCAATGCACACAATATATTATTATTGAAGTAATTAGTTTGAATGAAAAACTGTAAATAGATTGTATTCAATTTTATTTAGCAATTTTATTTAAGAAGCATTGCTATTTAATCTTGTCTCATGCATACATAATACAAATTGAATTAATAAAAATTGAGTTCTTGGAAAATTCAAAAATGTCAAGCTTAAAACATTTACACTGAAGTTTTTAGGACTATTTATCATAATGCATAATTTTCTTTGATTAAAATAAATTCAATACTTTTATTGAAAATACCCAGCTCTTACTAAAAATAAATTATTTAGTAAATAAATTGACTTAAAAACGTATCTGAAATATAAGTTCAAATCGAATTATCTTAAATATGGTGATAAAAATTTTAGAGTAAATTTGTAATTAAGTAGTTAATTTTTATTAGTAGTCAGTAAATTATATGATGATTATTAGTTAAAGCCATGTAAACAACCTTTATGTATATTTGTTAATGAATAAAAATTTTAAGTACACGTTATATGTTAGAACGTTGTGTGTAAAGCAGAATCGTAAATTATGTCATTATACAAAAAGTTATAGTTAATTTAAATAAAAACATATATTAGTGTTGAAATTAATAAAATACCTTCCAATTTGTTACTTCACTTAAACGATTTGCTACCACACAGCCAGCACTTCCAGCCCCAACCACGATAAAATCATATTTACCATTATCATCAACTTTTGACTCATGATACGCATTGTCTACTGAGTATCCAAAATTTTGTACTAAATACGTTACTAAAGTGAGAAGCGAAGGTAAACAACTTGAAACTAATATATTTTTAATGCATGTTGTATTATCTACTTCCCACATTATCTTCTTATAAGTAAGAAGAAGTCAGAAAAACTGAGCAGAAAATAGGTAAAAAATAGTAATGTTTATTTTTTACTCCAAAAATTGCAATATACAAGTATATAAAGTCTTGATAAATTTTCAATTACTACATTCATAAAATATGAATGTTATTAAATGTTATGTTATTTTTAATATCATAAATAATAAAAAATAGTTATTATACTGTAAAAAAGATTATTTTATAGATTATTTTTAATAAGTTTTGATATTCTTACTATATAAGTTGAATAATAATAAAATCAAATTCACGTCATCGTCTAAACATGGATTGGGAACTCTTTGATAACACGATAAAAAATACATAATATTAAAAATTAAAAAATATTTCCAATAAGAGTAAAATTGAAATTTCTACACTTTAAACTGAAAGTTTTAAAAATACATTTATTGGTTTAAAAGAAAGTCTATATCAAACTTCCAAGATTGGAACATTGAAAAAAATTATATATACAACATTATAAACTTTTTATGTTCAAAAAAAAACAGTTATATGACTATGTAGTAATGTTCAGAACAATCTGTACATCATTAGGATGAAAATGTACCATTGTATCTAAAGGTGCTATTTGTTATTAATGTTTTCATGAAAAAATCGCACTTTGGTTTTTTTCATATAAGTCAAAATATTATGTATCTATTACTAAATACATTACAGCGCTTTTAATTATAAAAATTATTTTGTAAACATGTACCGCTTATTTATTTAATATTTGTGCCTTGTTGATGTGACATTTTTTACAAATCATTTGACAATGTAGGTAAATTAAATTTAGGGAATATACGATCGATATTTGCAGTTTTTTAATTGATAGATGGCTACAACGCCTGGTTATGATTTTCACAAGTATCTAGAATGACCGAAAGAATGACACAACATTCATATAATAAGGAAGTTTTAGGAATATTCACAATAACAGCGAATGTAAATAGTAAATGCGGATAGCGTATGAGTCATAGTATAAAATATTTATTTTAATATCAAAACATATTTATAATCCATCATTCTTCATGATTAATATAATTTTCTATTAAACAAAAGGTTCGGGGAGAAGATATCTCCGACCCCGCCGTGTACAATGTTGCAACCACTGGTCCTTCGGTAGCGCGCTCTGTGTAGCGCGGCAGCTAGCCAACCACTCAGCTGTTGAGTTATTCCTCACAATTCCCGCAGTGGCGGTGTGGTACTCTGAACCGCTCGTTATTTCACAATTGCTAGGATAGGACGGGGGGGGGGGGATTAGAGCCGTGAGCCTATGCTTATCTGCTTATCTTGACAATATTTTCATCGTCACGCAGACGTTCGCGGAGCACCTTGAAAAACTCAAGTTAGTGTTCCAGCGATTAAAGTCAGCAATGCTGACGGCACTAAGAGAGTCCTTGAGTTCGCGAATCAAACCCTGAGAACAGAATTACAGAGTTACAGAAAGGGAATACTTGACGGTGCTCTGGGTAATTAGGAAGTTCAGGCCCTACCTGGAATGCTATGTGTTCAAGGAGATAACAGACCATACTTGTTTGGTATTTTTCCGATTACTATTTTAATATAGAATATTTTAGTGTAATTATAGTTAATTACGGTGCTTTCCAATTTTTTATGATTATTTGTTTATTAGCTACGTGATACAATGTTAGGGATTAAGATAGGTATAAACTTATGTAAAACGAAATATCTTTAATAACCCGTTGTATACCTGCGTTCAATTGGAACAGTCCTTACCCTTCAATAAACCTTTTGGGATTATTTGGACTCGCCGGACAGTCGGAGCCCATAACCCCCACCCCATTAAGTGTTATAGTTAAAATTAGTATACTAGCTTATTTTCAGGCTTGCAGTAGCGATCTGCAAAAAATATATTCAGTCTCAGTCTGACATTACCCCGAGAAGGTCGACTGAGAGAAATCACACGCGTCACTCCGATTTTAAATTATGTCTGTAGTTTGTAACATTCTTCGTATATATATTATTCGATTAAATTCTTTATTGAACTTTAATACAGTGGCTTAATTGTTCTTAACCTAGTCACAAAACAATACTAGTTTGCGATGGCTGTAACCTGCGCAACCCGACCGGGCAGCTCTCACGGTGGGCATTGGAGCTACATGGCTATAATTACACCGCAAAGCACAGAAAACGTACTCTGAACTACGTTCCTAGCGCCCTACCTCGAATCTCGGATGTTCGAGGAGAGTGACGCAAAAGTATGCGCACTCTCCTAGACTAAGTAAACTCAAGTTGAGTGGTACCTCGGTCGGGTTCGTGACGTACAAGCGAACCCGAGCGAACATCCGAGAAGCAAGATTGTCGGGGGGGCAGCTGTACCAATACTACCCCAATAATAAGGTCTAGGAAACGCTAGGAAAAGACGCAGTGTGGAAGCTAGTCGTTCGTGAAGAGAAGCGTAGAGCCGTTCTTTGTGAGTGCCATGATGAGCCTACGGCAGATCATCTGGGCCGTGAGAAGACTCATGCACGTGTCGACTATCAGTTTTCTGGCCGCGCATGTATACGAACGTAGCAGAGAGTACGTTCACGCATGCCAGAAATGCCAACAAACTAAGGTACAGCGAGCACTCGAAAGATTCATGGGCTGCCGAGTAATTATGAGGCCAGCCCAGGTGTTCGCTGGGGATATAATGGGCCCTCTACCTTATAGCATACAAGGATATGGATACATCTTCGTATTCCAGGATACATTTACGCGTTTTGTAGAAATTGAGCCGATCCGAGCGCGAAAGCGAAAACGGTCCTGGATAAGCTGATAAACCTTGTGCTGTTGCGACACGACGCAACTGAACAACAGGAGGTGTTCTTGTCAGACAATGGTACGGAGTTTAAAAACCGGGTCATTGACGACTAGCTGGTTGGAAAACGGGATTCGTCATGAGACGACGCCTCCTTACCATCACCAAGCAAATCTCGTCGAAAAGGCCAATCGCACGATGGAAACGATGATTGTGGCCTTTGTCGATGGGAAGCATAGGACTTGGGACAAGCATTTTCAGGAGCTTGTTTTTGCGATAAGCACCGCAAAGCAGAGCTTTACAGGGGTCAGTCCCAGGAGCTGACTCCAACTCTTCCAGGTAAGTGCAAGAAACGCTCTCACTGGAGAAGTTATCAAAAGAAGCCAAGTTGACCTGGATGGAGCGTTTGAATAAACTGGATGATCTGCGCGAGGAAGCGGCAAATAGCGCACGCGCAGCATCAGATCAGCAGTATATTACGACATCGGTCGCCGTGCGCCGGATCTTGCGCGAGGAGACCTTCTGTGGAAAAAGAATAGGGTACTTTCCTCATCTGAGCAGGGCGTAGCGGCAACGCTGGCACCGAAGTTCTGTGGCCCGTACGTAATAACAAAGGTTCTAGGAACCAATACGTACGAGCATACAGGGAGGAAAAATTGAAGGGCCTATGCACGCCGAGCATTTGAAGCGGTACGTAGCGAATAGCGACGTGGCTAAGGAAACGCTTCCTCCTATCGCGGAAGAACGGAGCGCCCAGATTGCGAGCGGGCCTGCTGCGTTGCGCCAGAGCGCGGAAGCATGCGATCCAAGTATTCTAGGCGATAAGTCGTTGGTGAAAGCGCTCACTACGTTGGATGAAACAATAAATAGCGCGCCTGATAGGGCGGATGTCATGTAGGCGGCGTGAATAAAAATAGCTCTTATTTCCCCTATATTGTGGTGCCGCAATGACGGCCAGCCTGAGCATCCAGGAGCTGCTGCGCACCCTGCAGGCCATTTAGCAGAGTGGTGACTCGGCAGTGCCGCTGTCAGCCGAACTAATAGTCCGGTTATTAACGCAGATTGGTTCTGATCCAGTGAGAAGGCTAGCGCCGGTGCAATTCACGAGTCTGGTGGAGATCCAGACTGACGCATCGGCGCTCGCTATTGAAGCAGTGCCATCAATCGCTAAAGGCAATGGCGCTGAGTTACTTCAGGAGACGCTTGAAATTGCGCCGTCAGGCGCCGCGCAACCAGATATTGCGCGATGCGCAGGAGGGCTTTTCGGCAAAATTGGCGGGTTTGGGGGCCCCGACGCTAGTAGGAGCGACGTGGACCGATGAAGAGATCGATCCTCTCCAACCTTCATTCCAGGAGAAGGCGAAGGCTGCGCGTAAGGCCCAGGAGACGCACCTCGCTCAGCTGCGTTCGAGCCTAACTTTAAAGGATAGCGCCGTAACCTCGAAGGCGAATGTAAGCGTAAAATTGTGATTTTCACTGCCTTCGTGCGATCGAGGCGAGGGCCTCACGAGCGGCCCCGTATACACCTCCGCGGGCGGCTTCCCCGCCGTGTGTAATAGGGCGCTGCGCGCCCTTCGGAAGTGTATGTCCAGGCGGAGACTGTCCGGATCGTGAATAATCGCATAGTGTTATAGGACTATAACGCAAACTACATTCATCAATTATGAGAAAGGACTGTCTCTCTTTTCCTTTAAATTACGAGTGACGTATTATAAGGGATTACATTCATATTGCTGTTTGTGTATACACATATATCAGATCACTTTGCAGAATGAGGATAAACCAAATCAATATTTCAAATCATATTATAAATTTAGCATCGATTCAATTTCAAATTATCGGATCAACTAGAGGCAAAGAACAGTTAAACCGCAAGTTCATTAAGTTAATCAATTCCTTTGCTTTTGTTTCAATTCCTTTAAGGAAAAAAACTGTGTTAATATGGCAGATATTGCGCGGAAATTTACAACGGCGACTTAAAGTTTTCTCCTCGTTCGTTGATTTAGCTAATCCCATCGAAGATCGTGACGTAGTAAATTTAAGATTATTAAAAATTGAAAGTATTTGACACGGATTTGAAGAAATTCAAATTGATATGATATTAGAAGATGAATCAGAAGAGAATAATGCGTATAGAAAGAGTGTTGAAGACGGGTATTACATGATTCTTATAAAAGCTCGCAAGTTTATTAAAAATAATGCTCCTGTATTAAATAATGATTCAAACAGTATAGTTCGCGCGGAAAACGCAGTAAATTTACGTTACATGCTTAACAATATACACAAGCACATGCGGTCATTAACGGCACTCGGCCGATCCGTACACATGTGGGATTCTATATCAATCTATAATTTAACTCCAGAGAATTGCCACTTTTAGAAGATTTGCGAACTAACGCGCAATCAACAAATAATCTGAAAAATTCAGAAGGCTCCTCAAGAAAGGTATTACATGTAGCTCAAATATCAGAATTTTGTCAGTTTTGCAAGGGAAAACATAGAATTATTAATTATGAATAATTTTTAAAACTCTCCCCGTCAGATCGATTAAATCGCATAAAGAAGATTGAAGAGAAGAAATGAAAATTGCATGTCTACTAATTGTAAACGGTGTGGGAAAAAACATCATGCCTTGTTACATATTGAGCGATAGGATTCGAACGCCTTCCAACAAGGCATTTCATGTGGGAATCTGTACACTGATTCCATTAATGTCAATTCAGAAATTGAAATACAGGATATCATTTCTTCGGCTCCTTTTTCATTCGGAAATTTGCTGACTGATGCTTCAAAGTAACAATATGGAGACCACTATTCGCCATAAGGTTGAAGCAAGAATCGCGTCAACATGCAACAGATTTGAGTAAAAAATTAGTTTATTTGTGATACCAAATGTATCCATTTCTTTATCAGCTCAACAAATTAATTCTAAAAATTTAAATATTCCTAAAAATTCAACTCTGGCCGATCCTTCTTTTTATCAACCGTCAGAAATCGATGCAGTAATCGGCACAGAACTTTTATATAAAATATTATGCGCAAAACAAAAACGAAGATGCAATTTTACAAAACACGAGATTCGGTTGGGTAATCGCGGGAAAAATTAAAAGATACGAACATATTTCAGGTAATATGTCATGCAATTTATCAATTAATACTCTACCTCATGATATTTAAAAATTCTGGAAAATCGAGGAAATTCCAGAAACCAAATTTTTATCTAAAGAAGCAGCTGACATAGAACAGCATTTTATAAACAATATAAGCCACGGCGAAACAGGCCGACACATCGTTAGAATTCCATTTAATGAAAAAATCAATAAAATCAGTAATACTTACAATATTACATTAAAACGCTTTTATACACAGGAGCGCAATCTTGAAAAAAATCCTGATTTGAAGGCTGAATATATTAATTTCATGCGGGAATATGAAAATTTAAATCGCATGCCGCAACTTCAGCACTATGATACAGAAGGATATTTTTTGCCTCACCATGCCAAATGTAGAACGGTTTTCGACGGCTCCTTGGAATCGGATTCGGGAATCTCGATTAACGCTGTTCAAAACATCGGATCTTCATTATAAAACGATATTTTCAATTTTATTATTAGATTTCGCATGCATAAAGTGATCGCCGACATAAAAAAAATGTATAGACAGATTTTCAAAATCAATTTTTCCAAAAAAATTTCAAAAAATTATTTGGAGAGAAAATTCGAATCAACCATTAAAAATTTATAATTTAAATGCGGTAACATATAGCACATGATCTGCTCCATTTTTAGCGATATGAACATTACTTAAACTTGCAGAGGATAAAAAAGAAAAATTTCCTGAAGCTGCAAAAATCGTGAAAAATGATTTTTACGTAGATGATTTATTGACAGAGACATTATTGAAAATGCGATTAAGCTACACAACAATTTAAATAGTTTGTTAAAACTACGAGATTTTCATTTACGCCAATGAGCCACAAAGGTGCCTAAAATAATAGAATCCCCAACGATATACAGATCTATTTAAAAATCTGTTACAATCAATCAAGGCACTTGAAATTCAATGGAACTCGCGGAAAGATGTTTTATCATTGTTTTGCGTTTAAGGATTGAAATGAATTAAACGCTGTATTGAAATGCTTTTAACAGTTCCGTTTTTATTTAACAATATAACAACAAGAAATAAAATACGATATTAAAATTGAGTTAGAGCTTAGTCTAAGTGCTTAGGCTCTCAGTCGACCTCTCGTTTATGCGTCGAATCTGAGACTGATCTTTTCTTCAGATCGCTCTCCATCGAGGCTACCCGTACAAAACTGCAGTTACATGTTTATACACAGCAGGCGACCCACACGGTCCAACAGGAAAAACCTAAGACGCATCGAACGCATATTTGTCACGTTCGCACGTACCATTAGTAAAGAACCCCTAATTAAGAATATACAAATGCAAAGCATTATAAAATGCTTAAATTGCAGATAACTGCCGCTATTATATTCATATTCTATTTACTTATATTAGCTTTTTATAACGCGGGAAGTCCAAGAGTAAAGGCTGCAATATAAGTGTATAACTTAAAATTATAGAATACTAACCAATCATACTCGATAAAATGAGAATTAATTAATAAAGAAAAAACTACAAAACGAACAATACTTTAAAAAATTGCCCAATTATTTGATCCGATCAGACTTCTTGAGCAAAAGTCGATTGGGGCGACTCTTTTCCTCTCAATATTCTTTCCGCGTGGATTGATTATCAAAATCAACTTTCACACCTAACAAAAATATCATTTCCTTAAACACGTTATAATTGAAAATCCTGTAAATATTCAATTATACGGTTTTTGTGATTCAAGCGAAGTCGCTTATGGCGCATGCTTTTATATCCGATCTACAGATAAAATAAAAAGTGCATAACACGATTAGTATGCTCAATGTCAAAGGTAGTTCCTATAAAATTGAAACTTACAATTCCGAAATTAGAACTTTCTGCAAGTTTATTATTATCTAATTTATATAAGGCTATTCTAAAAATGTTACCGATTAATTTCAATTCTGTTCATTTGTCTGTTCAATGGTCTGACTCAACAATCACATTAAATTAGATTAATACTCGACCACACATTTTAAACACCTTCGTTGCAAATAGAGTCTCGCAGATTCATATGATAACTAACCCATTACATTGACATCACGTCTCAACAGATGATAATCCAGCAAATTGTATTTCACGAGGACAATCAGTCTTTGATTTTCTAAAAAATGATATTTGGCAGCAAGGGCATAAATGGTTAAAACAGAGTCAAGAAAATTGACCTAAGTTATCTATTTCAAAAGTGCCTCTACCCAAAGTAAAATAATTTTAAACAGATTTTTGTCAACTATCATTCTTATTCGTGTCACAATATATTGTCTTAGATTCATCAATAATTGCTGAATAAAGTCAAAAAAATCAGGCATACTTTCGACTAATGAAATTGAAAACGCAAGAATTCGAATTTTGCAATTAGTTCAGAACCATGTATTTTCTCAGGAATTTCTTTGCCGTCGCTCTCGGGGAGGAGAGTTCCGATGCGGGACCGTTGGGGATTTTTAGAACGGAAGGGAAGGTTGTGAAATCAAAACAATAAAAATTATACGAAATTATAGAAAACCGACTCACGATCGGCCGAGCAGAGGTAATCTAGTTTTTTTAAGACTTCGTACGACTAAGGGGTTGCGGCAAAGCAGCAAAGCAGCACCTGTGAGCTTAGGTGCAACCCGTGACAGACAGGATGTCCTCTGAACGGGGAGTCGCGGGGCCCGTCCTGTTATACATGAGCGGTCGATCGTCCGCTCAGAGTGAAGGTGAAACGGCCTCTGCATGCCTGTGTCAGGCTTCTTTGCAGGGTGGAGTTCAACTTCTCGCTACTGCGTCTCCGAGTCTGGGCAATCCCTGCCGTCGCAGGAGCCACCACTCCCGTAGATTCCCTGCAGCGCGGCAACCGCGATGCCGCTTAGCGCGCTTTCTATTCCGTTGTTGCCGACTCTCATCTCGATCACGTATTTCATCTTGATTTATCTAAAACTAAAGCCGTAAATAGTAAAAGTTTATTAAAAATATTAAATTCTTTTCTTGATAACAATAAATTAATACGTGTTGGTGGACCAAAGCACCTTTAGCATTCGATACCAAGCATCCTAAAACTATGGTTTTATTAAAAAAAGACAATTTACAGCCTCTCCAGTGGCCACTTGGACGCATCATTGATATACATCCGGGCGACGATACTGTCATTCGCGTTGTTAGTATAAGAACAGCAAATGGAATATTCAAGCGATCTGTGAAAAAATTGTCACCTTGCCAATAGACACGGAAGAATAATATGATAATCTTATTGATCATATGAGATCAATGGCGGGCGGCATGTTACGCCGCATAGCGTAATTAGAAGATAATATATTTAATTTTATATTTTATAGTTCGAAAATATTTTGTATTTAATTTTTTGTTTTAAGACTAATGCAACGATGCATTTTCAACTGTATATTTTAAGTATATCTGGAATTTCCCCATTGCTTAACAGACCTTCATTAGTACAATTTATTATTATGTTATTGCACTTAATAGACAATGCAGTCAGCGAACTACATTATAGCGACGATATTGTAATTATTGCTGATTATTATACTTCTAAGCTGGATATTTCATCTATAAAACAAATTATATTAGACCAGACAGCTTCACTACACTACACCTGCGTACACTTATGGCATCATCCTTTCTTTACCTCAATCCTTGAGTACCTTTCTCCCACTCTTGTCTACCACGATCGCCTCCCATTTGTAATGAGACAACGAACCCTCACAGCCTATCAAAGTATTCTTCACATTTTACCTTTGCTCCCCTACTACACTCCCCCTTCCTTTTTGCTCATTTTTCTTGGTCAATGTAACATTTTAGTTTTTAGAACAAAATTAGATCTAAATCGACTGCTGCACAATCAACATAACAATTATAGATACATACGCTTTTCCTTCTTGAGCAATATTGTAATTTTAATCTTAGTAATTATTAAATATAAGTAATTGAATTACAAGAAACTGTGTCTACAATTTATTTATTTATTAATCAAAATTAGTTGTGCAATATTATTTTGGGGCACAGTAAAAAGTTTGCGAGTGAAAAAGACTCGCGCTTCAACAGCATTTATATTATACATTAGTTGATAAAATATTTAAATAGTTTTAAAATAATTGATTATATAGAAATTATAGATTTCCATTTTGATAAAGTGGTTAAACTAAGAATTATTTGTATAATTACTTGTATAATTATTTTTATTTATTTCATTTTTATTTAATCATGCAATTGCACAAAATAGGTAAATTATTAACAATATATATACTTTCAGTTACTAGAATTACAATAGAAGATAACGTTAAGAAAAGGGTAGTAAAATGTATAGATAAAAGAGGAACGCAAGGAGAAAGTGGGATAAAAGAGAAAAAAAGCAGAGGCGGGAAACAGTGGTCGAAAAAATTAGAAAAAAGCGTGGAGAGTGGAAAACGAGAGAGAGGTGCTGAGTATGTCACGATACGCGAAGGCAAATGTGCGCTAATTAAAAAAGTTCCCTCTAACGTCCACAGCTCTTCTTCTATCTCTTTTTTACCAGCACTTCGCTCTGTAGTAGCTGTTTCTTCGCTCAAGTTCCTTTGTTCATAATTTCTCTAGCGTGTGAACGATGCGAGTTTAAAACGGTCCCGTGCGTAGAGATGAATGGAAAGGACAAAAAGAATCAAATCTTTTTCAAATAATGGTTCATATTCTTTCAGTTTTCTTACTTTATCAAGAAGAAAGCTGTTAATGTGTGTCATTAGCAGAAATCGAATAGTTTTCAAGTGTGAGATATCGAACGGCCAATTAAATTTAATGAATCACTTGTTAAAAAAACTGTTTCAAAAGTTTTGCGATGACCTCATTTTTTAAACTCGCAGATAATCTTTGCGCTGCTCTCTTTTTGTATTTATGATTGACATTTGATTCCTCTTAGTTGTACGACGCTTAAAATTGGATTTGATAAAATTGTTATTAACCACAATATTAACGGATCCTCTGTTTTACGTTTATTGAGCGTTCTATTTTCACTAAAATGAAATTGATCTTACTTTCTTTAAACGCGAAAGAAAGAGTTTGAAATTTTTTTATATTTTAATTATTGTTAAACAGTACAAGTACCTTATTATAAAATTTCAATGTAGTAATATGTATTACTATAATAGAATACTAATAATAAACTAAATTGTCTTAATATATGAACAAGAACTGAATCTGACCATTTTATGACTATCAATATTCTTTTTAGTAGTCTCAATATTTAAATCTGAGATCTCAAATTTTTTCAATACGGATTATTCATATTCTTAGCCTGACGATAAGTGCATGAATGTGCATACATCAATAAAATTCGTATTTAAAACTAAAATGTAATGTGTATAAAAAATTATTGTGCCTTTATACAAACATTTATAGACTCTTAAATTTTATTATTAATACTGAATCTGTTTTACTAAGTATTTCTAGTAAAAATAGATTATACATCTATCGTAGATCAAATTGGTATTTCTTGCCATTCGAGCATTCAGTTCACCATAGCACATATACTCTTACAGATGTGGAAGGCTCGCGCGCTAGTGGGAGCAATAATCGAGTAAAAGTTTTAATTGAAAAGCACTCGATCGATATTTAAAACGTACCCAGGAGCCCACCGGTCCCTTTAATTCCGAGTGGCCGAGGTGGTAGTTGCGCAGCGTCCACGACTTATTCATCAGCAAGTTAAATAGCGGCAGACACGTGCGCCCTGCGAATTAGCATGAGAAATTAGATCGCGCATCGCGGGGGACGGATCCGAATCGATCCCGACCGCGGCCCCGCGCATGCACGTCCGAGTGCGCGGTGCGCACGTCCCGCGTGACGAGCGCGTTCCACAGGCCGGACCTCTGCAGGAATTGCGCGCGTGACCGAGCGCCGCCCCGACCGAGTAATGACGTTTACGTGCGCGCGCCCGCACCCCCGAAGCGTCCCATTATTTGAGGGGGGTACGGCCGAACGCCTGGAGATGGGCCACTGATCTTTAACTGATCCGTGGATTGTCCGATTTGCCCGAGCTCTTTTCATCCACATACTTTTTCTAAACATCTGTATTTCTCCCTTTTTGTCACAAAACCATAAATGGACGAGCAAATAATCTCTTGTGAAAACGATAGTGTCAAAATATGCAGAACTGTGTAATTTGGTTACAAAAGGTTGCCTTGCAGCATTCACACGCAAATTAAATTAAAATGCACAGAAAAAATAATCAGGACACGTCCCGATTATTTTTACTCTCCTTTCTTTCCGACGTCCCTCATTGTCTCGCCAACTTCGAAACGCAACTTGGTCCTCGGCGTATTCAAATTGCAGGTCACGAGCCCACGCTGTGGCGCGCGGCATTGCATTTTCGACATAATGACTGAGCAATCATATAATCAGCCTCGCAAACTTTTACATTTCATTACAGCTAATGGGATTTTGGACGCATCCCGTATGGGGATTGACAATACTACTCTTTGCGCACAGTCTATATACGTCTGAGCTTATATTACTTGCGAGATTATGGGTAAATAAAGAGTGAAGTTCCATCAACATCTTCCGTTTACTATAATATAGGGCTGCGTTACCCTTTCATCATCTGACTTTTTGAAGATTTTTTTTTAAAAGAATTCAGAGTAACTTCTTTTGTCGGATGTAGATTTTGCCGATTCTTAGCAGGTCACTGTTATTATTCCAGAAAGGTGCGATTTAAATTTGAATATATTATTTAAATTATACTAACACGGCTATTTTCGATATAGAGTTCAATGTTGTTCATTTTAATAATAAGTAGCTTAGATTATTCTTATATTATAAAGTATATATAAATAGATAAATAAAATGAGAGATGAAAATAAACATGTGCGTTTATCCAGTTTGATAAAGTATAAATAAGTTCGAGAACCAAAATGCAAATACTAGAATTAATTCTTCGATTCTTTCAAAAAGGAACATAATGGCATGAAACAGTATACAAAAAGAAATCACTATTCTATAAATACATATCTTAATAGAACGCGAAGAAGAGGTTGGTAAAGTGTAGCTGGGCGATATCCAACTGCACGAAATAAGTCAATTACAAATGGTGAAGCTATGAATTATTCATTAGCTCCTCTTCTGTTAGACGAGACCATGATACTAGAGAAGAGGCTACACAATACGTGTACGAGTTTCCGAGTATGTATGAGGAAAATGGAGATAAAAAGATGCAGTTTGGCTGTAAATGACTAAGATGAAACATGCATTTACATTGATATATTTGAATTATTGCAAATTTTTGAATGTAGCACTTGATCCGATTCTATGCCCACTCAATTCTTTAAGTAAAAATAATTGTTAAAAAAGTAGTGCTTTCTGTGTCTGTCAATTTATTTATCAATTTTCAAAAACAAGTTATTAATTTCCGAGAATAATTTATTTTATTTTTTTAAATAAAAAAGTGTTTTCAGAAAAATCCAAATCATTACGAGATTATAGTTTTTGAATATACACACGAATTTGAAATTTTGTAACAGTAAATTTTTTAATAAAAAAAATATTTAAATGTAGGCGAAAATTTAATCTCTAGTCTATTGTCATAAAATGTTGCAGGAATAAGAACAAACACTACATTACAATTATCTTAAAATAGTTTATTTATATTTTTTTTAAATTCTTTTTAAACATATAATTTTACCATGTAAGAATATAACTTTATATTATTCCTGAATTTATTAATATTATGCATCAATTTAATATAAAAAATAATGTTCAAACTGTTAATTCAGTCACTTTGAAAGGCACTATAATTTCTAATCTGCAGATAGCATAAGATGAACTGTGTGATGAACTCGAGCAATAGAGCGTCAAAATGAGATGGGAAGACTACTTATGGATAAGTCTGCTCGTTGAAAGAAGGAGCAACATTCCAGGTTGATGCATTATTTATCATGTTGTATGACAAGCATTTTCATGTTAATGCATCGAGGACCAGCAGGGCCATTACATGCTGCGTGCGCTTTAGCACGTCTTTGACGTTTCTTCACCGAGCGGCACGGCGGTGTAAACTCTCTTTCTCTCTCTCTTGTTCACATGTATACGCCTCAAATCTCGGCGATTAATCTATCCCTTCGTTTGTGGTATATTTACAAAGCACTGTGGTAGATAACTTTTGGGCAGTTCGCTTTTTGGATCACCCACAATGAATTAATCTAAACAAGCCAGACAATGATTATCAGCTTTTAACTACTTCGAGAAAATATAGAATATAATTGTGTTTCATTTATATATTAATATTGAGGTGTGTTACCTAAGGTAGAATTCTTAAATTTTGAGAATAATTGAATCGGTAAGATGAAAGATGAACGTTCTTCTATTCTCAATTGTCTTGCTACACAGAAACCGATATTTGCTGCTTGCGTCCCGACTTGCGTGACCAGTTTCTCCCGCTGTTCCCCTTATATATTTATTTTATACAATGAATAGTCTCTTCATCTAGCTAATATCTTACATATACTAACTGTATATTTGTCTCTTTCGTTTCGTATAACTGAGTTTTGTTTTGAATAATAAAAGCGTGGTCTTACATTTACAATCACACAAAAATAAAATTATTTTAAGATATAAATTTGTTAGATTTTATTTATCTCTAATAATTTATAGTTATCAATAATTCTATTTTAAATAGATATATAACTAGCTAGAATTATAATAAAAAAAGAAAGCTAGTGAGTGTCCAGATTATTCACTTACATCAGGAGGCTCCTCAGTACGACTGTTATATTATATATCAAGATGTGTATTAGTAAATCTAGAAAGTTATAATTTAAACCTAGCTAGATATACCTTCGATTGATAGAGCTATGTCCATCTTCTGCGAGCCATATGGCATTTACCATGCGATTCATTCAGCACAACGGCTTAAGAAAAAGGAATGGATCCACGGGAATGCATACCTTTCCATATGTATGCATGCTATAGAAACCGGTTTGCAAAGAGAAAGAGGAGGACTACGCGTATAATGCGAGCGATAAGCGCAGTGCAGATGTCACCTGACTTTGCAAGTCTTTACATACAGAGAGTGTGAAGATACTGAGGTTACGCAACAGATGAGAAGAAAATAGTTTCTCTAGCTTTAATTCTGAACAAATCAAAATGGAAATACAAACAGTAGATAATAAAAAAATATCATCGTGCTTGTTACATTAGTTGATAGTGTAGATGCGACCGAAAAGTAAAAAATAATTAAATTAAAATTAGTAAATTTTAATCTTAAAATTATTTTAGCTATTAAACCATGTTAATAAATATCTAAGCCTTAGCTTTATTGAAGGCAACTATCACTAGTTTTAAACTAATTCTTATTTTCTACTAGGGCTCTTAGGCTTAACTTTAACTTAAGTTTTAATTAGTCTTTTTGTTTCAGTTTTTAACTAGAACAAAATATAATTAAAAATTTTTCAAATGTGCCTTCAAATTCGGAAAGAATTCGGCAGATCTTTTTACTTAAAAATATGTTGTTCTCGCTTTCTTTAATATTATTTTGTTACTTTAGTAGATTTTAGAAACGAAAAACGAATAGACTATTTTTACTACTAATTTTGTTTGTTTTATATTTAATTGACAAAAGAAGCTGATCGAAGAAGCTTTGAAGTGCGCAGCGATAGCCGTCCGAAAATGCATGACGGTTTGGCTTTATCGCAGCACATGCCCTGCAGCTTTAAAAGGTCTCGTCCAGATTTCTTACATCCACTTTCTTCACGTCTTCTCGCAGCTGCTCTTTCCCTCTCCATCGCTTCTCTGTTTTAGTGGATGAAGGGGAGAAGTGCATGTTCACGCTTGTGACACTCGATTTTTCTTGGAATGTCGTGTGTTCATTAGCCTCCGTATTTTTTGGAGAAATTTTATCCACCAGGGACGATTCCAAATTTGCATTTCTCATAATACACGATCGGTACATTCTCTTTGCACCTTTTCCCAACTTTATCAACAGATGAAGAATTATGCGTATTCTGAGTGCACAATTTTCGGCACAAAATAACGATTTTATAATGTGTATTTTGATACCACTCTTTTTATTTAGAGTAATTTTTACATAAATTTATACGTTAATTTGTTATTAAATATAGAACAAATTTATTATCAATAAATATAAGTCTCATTATTATAAATAAATAACATTAATAAAAATAAAAATATTTATAGTGGAAAATAATAACAACCTTTAAAATATTGCAAGAAATTTTTTTAATCATAAGTATTCTTTTAAGGAATTTGTGTTTCAGGTTATAATTTTGCAGCTACCAACTGTAGATCGAGAAAGGAATTGGTACATAAGTACTGCTGTCACCTACCCGGTTTCAAAATAAACCATTACTTGCCCGAAAAGTTTATCACCCATTCTCTTAAGGCTTGTCAGTATGTACGAATTCCCCGTGCGTTTCCTTATTTAGCAAATAATGAGACACTAAATTTATCAAGTGCTTTCTCTTTCGGACTGTGACGCGTGAGTCGTCGCGCCTCCGACGGCGTTTCGACGGCGCAGTAGCTTCCCGACATGCATCCCTGCTACAAAAAGAAGAGAATCTCGAGTCCACCTGTCTGCTATTTTCCTCTCATTCGAGGCTGGCACGCGTCGCCTGATTTCAGAATGAATCGCTGCTGCATGTTGCAGTATCGATGCCAGGTGCATCGCCGCAGCGGGTTGTGAGAGTAGGCCACTTAAGGTACTGTGATTGCGATGATAACACCCGACATTGATACGTTTCGCTTATTCAATGTTGCATAGCTTGCTATCTTTGTTTGAGAAAATTATTTAAATTTAATTGTACTGTGTATTTTATACATACGCACGGTATTCTTTTGAAGCATAGAGCAAATAAACACAATAGTCAATCATTTATTTTTAATCTATTAACCAAAATACTTTTTTCAAATTCGCTGTTTATTTATTTTTTAATTGTGTTGTTAAAACTATACATTTTTAAATAAATGAGGAGAAAAAGTTGCTTTGGGATTTTATAAAGTTTTTTAACTTCAAAGTTGGATTGTAATTGTTTATCATATGGAAATGAAAATTATAATGATTGTAAAAGTGGTTAAAATGATTGTGATAAAAGTGATAATCCAATAAATTCGAATGAAATAATTGTGAAAACAGCTGTGGATAGTTAATAATAGAAAGCGAATTTGCAGAAAAGATACAATAAATTGTAGAATGGATTATTTGGAAAAATATTCTTGACTCCAGTGTAAGCGAAAATAAAACCTACAAAATGGTTAGTAATGATACAAAAGAAGAATTTTATTACTTTGGCATCTTAGTTGAACTACAAAAATGATGTTTGAATTCCATCATTTGAAAATAAAATATAAATTAATGTATTCTTGAAATAGGATTTTTAAAGTAATTACATAAAAATATTATAACTATAGTAATATTAAAATTCTTATGTACTTACATGATCTTCTGAAAATGCGTTAAAAAAGTTTTACGAAAGAATTAATCAATCAATAATAATCATTCAACTGTAATATTATTCATAAAATTATTTCTTATAATTATTCAATTTTATATGTTGTATATAATTTGAAAATAATTAAATGCTAAAAGTATTATAGAGTTAAAAATCTTGGTTCTTATTTATTTTAATTAGTACTAATAGTAATCGATCCTGTCAATGTGCAAAATGACCGAATTGAACTGACTTTTGAGCTGAGATGAATTTGAAGCCTACAAAGCAGCGAGTTCATCGTTTCTGGTATTCTATTGTTCCTATACAGCTGAACTTGAGCCCATTGTCCACATAGAATTGAAGACAAGACTATTGTTAATCGTCATTGTCATTGCATTTCAGGTATATATACACACCGTGATCTTTCGATAAAATTCGATTGGTGAAATCGAATTAGATAGTATGTGGACCAATGTAGTTTACGTCAATTTTGCGAAATTAGTCATACGTATACATTTGTATGATTTCTATAATTAATGCTGGTTGGGCAGAGATTTGCTCTTATATTACGAACTATACAATATATATTTACAACTATAATGTACGAGGTCTGGCTTTTAAGCAATGAGGCTGGTAAAAAAAAGAATTTTATGTTTAAAATTATTATATAATCGAATACTTCCCTTCAATATACTCCTTTTCCCACCGCTCACCGAATCGCACAAAATTGGTCAAAGCAATCTAGAACTCTTCTTTTGTTCGAGCGTTTCCAAGTTTCGCTAATGTTCGCTTCATGTCTTTCTCGGCACAAACCAGCTTCTTTTAAGGCAGTCTTAATCTTTGGAAACAGAAAAGAGCCATAGAGTGCTAAATCGGACCATTGCGGCGCATGTGCGAGCCCTGAAATTTCTCTAATGACAAAATAACGCTTTATAGATAACGAGTTATCGGTAAATAGCGTTGCCTTTTTCACAACTGCAGCTGTTTCTTAAGAATTAATACTTTTGATTCTTTATAGGCATTTGCAGCATTAACAACCATTAAAATTCTTGTACATTTCATTGGTTTTACTTATCACCGTCTTTATTCCAAAAACAGGTCGATCTGGACGTTGATGATCTTCGGTCATCTTTCGGGATTTAGAAAACCACTTCTACCATTCGAAAATTGGTGCACGAAACAACAAATTTTCATCATAGGATCCTTCCAATACTCACACAATTGATATATTGATACACACACGCGCGCGCTTTTTTTTTTATTTAACGAGAAATCTGATTTTGTGCCGTTGCCTCGACTGTGCTTGTGTTTTTCGTTACACGTTGTTAACTGCACGAAAAAAACACGTTCGTTTCTAACCTCTATAGAAAAATTAGCACTATACTATATTAGCAATACATTACCTTCTTTTCATCATAATTTGTACCAAACGCTACTATATTATGACTAAATTCTACATCTTCAACTTCTGTACTTATAAAAATTCTGAAATTAAATAACACATTACTGAATGGAAAGTACTAGAGGAACCTACTCTAAATAAATGACATCAAAAGTTAAAAATAAAAATAACCATCTGAACCGTTGATACTGTGATTTATCTAAGTCATGTTATGAAACGTTCGATGGTTTTAATTCGTTGCATATGTAACAAGAATATTGAAAAAAACTTTTTTTCCTAATTAAGTGATATTATTTACGTATTATGTATATTATTGTTGTATTTTCTAATAGACTTTAAATTGATTGTTATTTAGAAGTGTAATACCTGAATCCAGATAATTTTTTATTGAAATAAGCTTGTCTTCAAATTCATCTAATTCGGAAATAGTCTTGGATTCTTACGAATTATCTGATATTTTTAATTGGTTTTCTGTTTGTAACGTTTTTCCTTTTTTAAGGTTTTTTAGCTATTGCATTGTTATTTTTAGAACCATTAGAACTTACGACTGAATGGGTTCGTTTATTTTCAAGAGATAATAGATTATTGTTCTTCTGAAAATTTCGTTTATTAGGCATTTGAGAGTAAATGAATTCATGTTCGTTATTACTCATGTTGTCCATGAAAATTTCAATATTATCAGTCGTATTATTTATATTTACAAGCTGTTGGTGGGATGAGGCGTTCTGTGTCGAATTGGTATTCTGCGAATTAGAAGTTGAATTAAGTGTACTATTAGGAAAATATTTCCCTAAATGTCCTTCTGTGTTGCTTATGAAATATTTGAGGTATTCCAAGCCGGCAAAGATAAAATGGTCTAGATCATTATAGTTAATTTTAAAAATTCAGGAATATCTTCAGGACGAATATAGACTTGCCTTCTGAAACTTCCAACATGTCCGAAACCTTCTAGCGTTATAGATGCTTTTACGTTCGTGACTCTAGATGCACATTTTACATTCAGTTGTTGTTCAAGTAAATTTTCAAAAATAAAATTAGGTATACCAGGTAAAACATTTAAAAAAATAATTCTTTTATTTTTCGACACTAGAGGTCTTAAGGTTATTTTCTTGTCACCGGTTTGAGCTGAATCGTATTTTTCTGTTATATTAGTTATTAAATCTTTATTGGCTAAATATATACATATTCGATTATTAGAAATTCTTGACGCATAATCCATGTTTATTAGTTAGACAATTTCGCCGATAGTACATGTATAGTCGGTAAGATTTAGTCCTTCAAGACAATCAAGAATGTTTCTTTGGTCTGTTTTAGGTCAGTTGTCTTGAGTAATATTGGCGTAAATGTATGTTGTATTTTTTATCACAAAGGTTGGGATGGGTTTAAGTGTTGCGTGAGATTGATTTTAGATAGCCATTACAAGGTTGTATATTCACTCGCGATACGCGAATATCGTAGGGCTTACAGCCCCACGATAGTATAAGCTTATTACAATAAGAGCAAACGTAAATACGTCGGTTCACGATAAATTGTAGACGACGACTGAGAAATTAATATAATAAAATTATATACGGATATCACGGATCTAATTTTTTAACGATTTAAGTCTTTATAGCCGATATTCTAAAAAGCCTCGTTGATGTATTATGGTCGATATCACGCTTCATTATATTTAAAGGGTCACTTTGTCATATGATAAAGTGTTTTTTGTAATATCTTTATATTAAGATTAAGAAATCCAGTTTTCGTATTCGTAGTGTTAATATTAATTAATATTATCAATTAATAGTTTTCTATATAGATCATTCATGTCCACCCAAGCAAGATGCAAACAATCCTGTAATCAAACGAGCTGAAGTGTCATGATCATAGGAGCTGCGCCCCGTTTTATATAGACTAGTGATCAGGCGGGCGTCAAAGAGGCACGGGTTGTCCATCAATGCAATCCCTTTGAAGCCGCAAAGAGGGTAAAGGGCAACCCCCATCGTTCCTTGATGAATTTCTCCTCTCAGGTACAAGGTTTGAAAAATCACGTGAGAATTGGTTACATCGCGCACGTTAATCTCGATGAGTGATGAGGAAATATCTTAACGTGGCTTTGGCATTTAATGCCCTATGAATGAGGGGTTTTATATGGATATGATTCACCCGAATGCTCATTATTGTTTATTTTTTCAAAATAAGGCATAATATCATGGCATATGAATAGAAAAGTGATGAATATCTTTCTAGTTATAATTTTATATCCCTGGGACTTGAAAATTGGTAACACTGTGCAAACTGTATCTTAAATATATACCATCTCTTTTTCCTTTCGTGCAAAATCTAATATTGCTTAATTACACTTTGTTATTTATTTAGTAATTATTATTTATCATAATATCATTAGTTAGTTCTAATATTAATAAATTCTTATTAATATTTAAAATTTTCGTTTTCTACTCGTGCTTTATTGAATTGCACTCTTTTGAATGCGCTATAATCGACGCATGCAGAACTGCGAAATTTACGGAGAATGCTTACGATATTTAGTATTTCTATCACCATTTTTTTTAATCGAAGTCGTGAATTTTATGTTTTTACAAATTTTTATGAGGAATCTCATAAAGCTATGTGTTAAACTATAAACATTTAGCAAGAAGACGTCGACGACAATACTTTTATGGAAAATGAAACTGAAACCCATTCTTTAAATAATGTCAAGGCTTTAGAGTTATCTATGATTTTTTGTGTACACGCTGAAGCCAATTTAAGTCGTTTTTATATATCTATTAGAACTGTTGGGTATATATTATTATATTTAGTAGTATATAATATAGGCAGATGGATAAATTATTTTTAGAAAAGGCGATTTATAACAGTAACTTACTTTAAGTCACTTGCTGTAAAATCAAATATATTTATATCCAATTAAAAAAAATATATAAAACAAATAAAAAGCGTTATCAAAAGTAGAGGTAATAGTGCCACAAGTAGTCTTTTTTTAGAAGCGGGCAAGAAATTAATGGGAAGGGGAAACGACTGCACATCAAGCCCTCTCGAGTATTCAATCGACTTCCAATCTTGTCTCCGTCCACCCCACACCTCGTCTATCTGCGGCATTGTTCTCTCCATAGTCGCATGTTATACTATAGCCGTACATGCAAGTATACATACATAGTAACGTAGTGCTCCAAAATTAGTATTTCTCTTTAGTGCAAGCGATTGAAGAATCCATTTGTCCACTGCACTCGTAACTTTTTAAAGTATTCAATAAAGGCGGGTGTGAAGATAACACCATGGAATATTCAATAAAATACTTTTGACTGCACAAAATGCGAATAGAGAGATTTTAAGGGCTTTGTAATATGGCTTTCACTTTTATTTGGCATCATAGTTTATTTCGAAACCTTTCAAATTTATTAAAATTTATTACAGTAAGAATTCTCCTTTGGATATTTGCTAATTTTAAGGTATTGAAGAATATTTTAGAATAATACTCAGAGATTTTTCTTTATCTAATTTTTTTAGTACATTACGTATATGGGCCAATCAAAAAACTATTCCAACAAATTTTATTCCGTGTGCTTGGTGGCTTATAAGCACTATAATTTATTTAAAATTTTAGTATTTTAATCTGTGATTTTTTTTGAATTTTTATATATTGGATACATTTTATAGAAACAAGTTTGTACCAAAATTTCTGCAAAAATTTTCATGCAGCATTCCTTTTTACAACCTAAAGCAAGGTGACATGTATAACTTAAGTGGCTAGATCTATTTTCTAAAAAATCGCGGAGGTATGAAAATTTTATATCAGTGTCAGTAAAAAAAGACAGCTGTTAGAAGAAGTGAGAGAGATGTACTGGTGCATCAGAGTCCCGTGAAATTTTCATTTGCGTAAGAGGTGCACATACGCGTCTATCTAGCAATCGCTTCGGTTTCGCGAATGAGAAAAGGGAAAAATTTTGGATTCGAGCAAATAATAAAAAATAAAATACTTAAATGAACGAAAGGATAAAAAAATTTGAAGTTCAGATCGATAGAAATCAAAGATGGCCCGATATTTCGCCTTCTGTCATCTGTTTTTTTTTCTTTTAACCCTATGCTCTATAGGTGTTTTTCTACATTTTATCATAATCCTCAAAGCACATAGAATCGTACTTTTATTAGAAACTACAAATTCTAGTGAAATTTATTTAAGAGTAGATATAATTACTTTTTCTTTATTTATTTTTTATACTATATGTTACAAACATTATATATTTTTTTATTTAGTTAGTTTTTGAATTTTATACATGTTAATTATATAAACCTTAGAGTAAAGATGATTAGAATGATAATATTGGATTTCATTGAGAAATAAAAACGAAATCATTTATAATTTCATATACAGGATTTTTATAAACACTTAGTCCAATTTCTTTTTTAAATTTTAGATTCTTCTATATGCAGCGATATTTGAACCTTTTCATAAAGGTTCTGAAGTTACCAATGAATTTTTAACCATATTAATTAACGTTTTTTTTTAACGCGTATATATAGGTCCTGATATCCCATCAGTCATGATAAAGTTCTCTGACCGAGTTTTACAGTTATATTAATAATGGAATTACATCGTTGAATCTAAATTTAAAATAAAAAAGATTGGAAGACTCGCTACCACTGAAACTTAAATCGATCAATAGGAAAAAGATATTTTAAAATAATCTTTTGAAGTCTCTATAGAAAAACATCTGTATTAACACAATATTTGAGCGATACACTGTATCAGAGCGAATCAGTAACATGTTACAGACTTCTTACCCTAGAAGTAAATATTGTATTTAATTTTACAAAGATTTTAACTTTAGATTATTCTTATGGTAGTAATACGTTCATCATCTATAAAATAAAATTTATAATTGATTTAAGAAAGATAACAAGTTAGTATATCAAATAAATTATATTTACATAATATATTATATTTTTTTATGAAAATAAGGTGCAATTAAATACAAAATAAAATCAAAATAAAATCTAACAGACAGCCATTTCACCGTAGAATGCAGTCTTAGAATTCTGAAAGATTTCATGCTATCCGAAACAATTTAATTATAGAAAACATTTTTTATTTTTTATTATTCATGAAAATTCTTCCTTGGAAGGAAGAGGAGTAATAAGGAGTTATAATATTGAGCTTTCATAATTTGATGAGATACTGTTGTGTATCCAAAGTGTGTACGAAAACTGCCGGCGGTCATCCATCCGTTCCCCCACTTCTGCTGTGCCTGTGTTTGTAGGAAGTTGCTATCAGCTGTTTGCGAATATTTTTCCTATAATTGCTCTTTTGGCGACCTTTCTGTTCATCGGTGGCATAAGCGGTGCGCGCGTTTTCCCGAAGAATCTAACCTTAAATCGCGATCGACTTTTATACATCGGCAGTGTCCTTTCAGCCATTCAGCGACAGATATTTCGACTTTGTGACCCATCATATAGCAATTAGGCCATTTATTCGCGAGTTTTTCATATTTTCTCGTAATTTTATTAAGGTTTCCTACTCCTAACCTCTGTAAATAATACTTAAGGTCTCGGAGCACATGTTACTTCGCATCTCTTTAACCTATTAGCAATAAAGGTACTCTCTTAAAATTACGGGATGTACTAGTTAAATTTTTAGTGTAAGTATAATATATAATAAATAAAATTCATTAACAAAATTAGTTGTATCAAAAATTTCCATTCGTCTTGAAAGATTCGTAAAAACTATTAATTGGTAGTATTTGCTATATAATATTCATTACATATATAAATTTCGATGGATATTGATTTACGCGGTTATTCTAATTTAATGGAGTTGTGTAATCATGACTGCACTATTTCCGATATTGCAATTCGTTAAAATTTATGCCGATTCTGAAGAAATAAATTTCAAATCCTCGGGGCGCATGGAGCGGTCTGATTTCAGTCGCCTCGGGTCCACAGGATACGAAGATTCGGGGTGGGTGAATGAGAACGGTAGGGAAAGTGGCAAAAAATGAATTATCGACAATGCAGTTAGCTCATTTTATACGTACGAATTTTCATTTTGTTTCTCATCTTTTATTATTTGCTTCTTTCTTTCTCGATTTTGTCAATCATTATAAAATATTTTATTTATTACATTATTCCTTAAAAATGAAATGTAAAATATTGTAAGTGTTTTCATAAAGGTGTATAAATAATTCTTTTCACCAATACATATTGGTGAAGAAAAACCAAAATATTGGATTACCATCTTGGTAAATATTTAACAAACATTGAAAAATAGTTCAATAACTGTTTTATTTCGAAAAAGCCTTGATGATTTAATAATATTTTCTTGATTAATTTTCAGATAAACTCTTGAGAAACCACTTTTATTACTATTTAGTATTATTATTCCAGATTGAATGACATAAATGATAGCCAAAAGTGTGGTAGAATCAATGACCACTGGCATGAAACCCAACTTCGTAGCATCGCTAGTATTTCTTCAGGCAGGTGGAAGGCCCAGAATCAGCCTTCGAAAAGGCGTACCGATGCTACTGTTGTAGAAGGCTAACAATAAGTAACCAAAATATGCGCATAATAGAGATCAATAGGCATGAAACTTATCCCCTGTCACATTTTCCTCTGTCAAGTTTCGGCTTTCCTGAAACTTGAAACTGAATGGTTTGAAAATAAAATATCTAAACATCCGAAAATACGGCATTATCTTAATCGCTCAATAATCATGAAATAAATTTTCAGACCCTTTTGATACTCTTATCGATACTTCTGGTAGTGTTGAAGGGACGTCTCACTTTGTCTTTACGCCTCCACAAACCACACAGTTACGCAACCGAGAATTCTTTCTACTCTCAAGCGATATGGCTCCAGTACCATATATCGGTGTACTTGATGACATTCAATGGACAGGCATTAATGCCATCTTTTATTGCATCAAGAATGCAAATCCAGGCACATCCTCAAAATTTATTTAATCAAGCTCTATTGTCATTAACTTTCCTTTATCAAATTATAGAGATGAATTTTTTTTAACCGCAATAAAAAAGATTTATCAATATTGTGGAAAAAATACCTTTGTTTATAAAAAATCTTTTGTTTCTTTATTGTACTGCATTGAGTAGTAGGAAGTACGTATAGTTAGGTATCGTAGCGCAAGGAAGTTTTCGATAACCCCCCATACGTCTGGCTCTTTCGTCCGCAATGCGTATAGGCTGAAAAAAGTGCAGGGAAGTGGAGACGATCGGACGGGTAGTCCGCCAAAAAGAGATGGGCAAGTAAAAAAAGCGGATCGAGGAGAAAAAGGTAAAGGAGGAGGGCGCGCCCGCGGGTAATTTTATAAAGAGATTCAATTGGCCGGGGCGCGAAGCTTACAGAGGCTCCGGGCCGCCCGGGTGAAATATGAGTCTGCGCGTCGTGTGAAATAAGAGCCGATTGGATTGAAAGAGTAGCTTACGGCCACTTGATATCTACTTATACGCCTCCCCCTCCCCGCGGGGAATTGCTCGTATCGGCACCTCCCCTCTCACTTTTTACTTCCCCGTCCCCGCCCCCGCTCCCTCATCCACTCTGCGGTGCTTCTTATCGCGGCTCCTTATATAGCCTCCCGGCTTCTTTGTCGCTGGTGCGCGCACCACCGCCGAGTTTCGGGAGAGGCCGTCTCCACCGTCGCCTACGTCGTGCGGCGCAAGGGGCAAAGCACTCTTCCCGACTTTTTCCCCACTCCCGCTCTATCTGGCACTTTCATCGTCATCGCGTGAGCGCTTTTGATTCTGCTCGCTTTATGGGTTGTCTCCTTCCCGCAACTTCTAATGGAGTATCCAGCCGACGGCTGCTTCTCCTGCTTCTTTCACTTCTTCTTTCCTTAGGCGCGAAATCGCGCCTCGATACGATCGCCTGCACTCTCAAACTTTAAACCTACCACTCTGTCTTCCCTCGATCTTCCGGCTCTTCCTGCGCTGAGGCTCTCGCTATATGGCTCCCTAACAGAGGCTGCCCGTGTGCCAGGTCGCCTGCGCATCGGTCCATGAGAAAGATGAGGACATTTTGAGGATGAGAGGGCGGAGAGATAGAGAGAAGAGTACTGCATGCAGTTTTGAGGGTGATTTATTGGCTATTCACGACGGGGATGTAATTGATGCTGGGCCAGCGGAGTTGGAGTGTGATCGGAAATCTTTGCCTTATTAGTGCTCGGCTAGGAGTGATGTAGATGTTTGAGAGGGCAGACTATTGGAACGTATGATGAATCGCTTCGCGAGAAAAGTTTGCTACGGGGAAGAAGCGCGATAAGGAATTTGGAGACTTCCGTTTGACTTGCGAAAAATTATCAAATTTCGAGGTGCACTGCGAGCATAAGTTCGCCTATGATTCATTAAAGGGATCGTTGGTCCTTTACGAAATTTGAAGTATCTGGAAAGGATCCAACTGATGAATCGGTTCAGCGGACCAAGTTGTGCATCTTCATTAAATATTCTCAAACGCCATTATCTGCCCAAGTATTCGCAGCGAAAACTTTATTTCGCGCGATATAATTAGAGGACCGAACTAAACTACCATATTATAAATCATTCGCAAGGCACCCAAACGCCCCGTGGAAAAAGTCCCTTGCGAGCGCTGGTCGAGCCCTTATCAAGGGGGCGCGATTACGCGTTATCCGCATAATAAGAAGCCGGCCGCTGAGTTAAAGGAGGATAGAGAGAGATCGCGCGGGGTATAAGGAGTTAAATCGCAAAAGTTCGGCGGGGGAGCTCGTGGAGGAAAGTTGGCCGTTCCACATGCGCGTCTGCATATTTATCGCAATGTCGGGGGGGGGGGGGGCGGAGGGGAGAATCGGGAATTCCGCGGCTGTGCGCCGCGCGTGGCTCGCTTCTACAAGCTCCGGCGGGCCGCATCCGTCTGCTAGGGCGCGAGGCGCGCGCGGCTTTGATCGCTCTCTTTGATTTCCCCCGCGCCGTGTACATCGCCGCGTAATTAATGATCGAAGGGGATCGGTGGATCCTGAATATTTTAAAGGAGGCCCGGCGCGCGAGCGCACGTACACTTTTCAATCGGCGCGATGCACGAGTTGGCAAAGTTTGTTTCGAAGATCCGCGCGCGGTGATCGCGCGACGCGCATATCATCTCGCTAATGGAAGTCTTCCCGTGGGGCTTGACTTTCAAAGCGACCGGCGAAGCCGCCCGGTTTGTTTTCTTTCGTCTCGCCGAGCTCCCCTCGTATATTTATAACGGAAGTACGGGTCAGGTGAAAGCCAGGGCCGCTCTTATTCTTAAGTATCCGTTGCGCTTATTATATTAAAATAGAAAGAGGGTCCGGACGCTACGTCGCGGCAGATAAGGCGATCCAAACTCCATAAAGTGAAGTATAGGCGCAATCACGTCTATTTATGCGCCGGCTGATAAAGGCAAGCAGCCATTACGAGGTTAGCATCCCGAGCGCGGCGTACGCGGCAATAAATTTATTAGGCCCCGCTAGCACCTATCCGCCGATATTTTTCCCCGGGGCTTGCCGGGGCTTCTTGCCCCCCTCCCCACCTTTGAGCCAGGGCGAATTTATTTCGCGCCTCGGCCGCCCGGAGCGGTGAATCATTTACGCGGATACTGCCCGCTTCCGCCTGGACATTACTCGCCCCCGCCCCCGCCCCCGCGTTTTTGCCGCCCGCGCTCGGCCACTTGATTCCGCGTCCGGTCTTGCTTTTGATTATACCCCCGCCGGGGGTTTTGCACCCCGGTTTTGCACTCGGACCTTCGGCCGCCGGTGTAACACTTTGTCTTGGCGCAGGCCTGTCGCGCGTATCTTTTCGGGCGCCCCGACAAAAAACGGCTTATAAAAGATTCATCGGGTCGAATGGAAAATTATACGGACCGAGTCCTCGATTTATTGCCTGCAGATTTGCCTTTATTTTCATTCTTAGCGCGAGCGTCTGGGAGAGAGTCGATCTCGGCTTTCCTTCTTTTCCGCGCGCGCGCTGTCTATTTGCCCCCTCGCTTTTCTATTCGGAATCGCCACGACCGAGTTTCGCCTGTTTTTCGAGGCGTTACGCGATAAGTAGCCGAGTAGGTTCATTAGGGACAGCGCGCGCGATTTATCGCAGTACTGCGAAAAATCGGAAAGGAATAAATTTCCATCTGGTTGAAAAGAGACCCTATCGCTCGCGGATAAAGCCAATCGCCAGCTGGCGCGGTCCCTCGATAAAACTAATCATCGGGCTAAAAATCCAAATCGCGTCATAACAATTAGCGCGCGGCCTAACCGGCAGGCCGCGCGCGTATACTCGCGCAACGTATTCGCCGGATTAAAGCGGCGTGGCGCTTTCGACCCGTCCCCGTTAAATCTGATAAACTCGGCTAATTTGAATATCCGCGAGTGCATTATCGAAATGCCCTATCGGCCGCCCGCGCTTATCCACGGACGCGCTATTAATGCGCGCGCAGATTAGATCAATTAACAAAGTGAGCCGGTTCGCTCTAGGAAAAAGTCCCCAATGCGCGCCTGATGCGCCATTGAATGTGTGACGCAGGCCGCTTCTTTCCGCAGGACATATGTCGTTTTCGCTTTTATCGGGAGGGATAAGCGTGAGATAACGGGAAAAGGTGCACGGAAGAGTTTTCAGAGATTAATGGAATATTGATGAGGACGCCCGCGATTTTGCGCGCATAAAAGTATACATACATAGCTTGTATATAAATGATTAATTTTGCATATATTCTCTGTTGGTATTTGTGAATAATTTACTTGGCACTACTAGACAAATCTATGATCTTTTATGGTTAAAACAGGAATTAATTTTGTACAATTCTTTATTGACCACTTCTGTACTTTAAATAAAACAGTTATTAGTATGTAGCTGTATAGATTATACCTTGTGTAAATATTTTTCATGTTTTTATTTCAGTGGATCATCTTTTGATTACAATTTTTTTCAGAAAACATCCATACACGTTAAAGTTTGTATTTTCGTTCTTTACCGTACTTTTAGTTTGCTGCCTTTGGACATGCAGTTGTATCATGTGTAAAACATGGCTGTACATAGAAGCATCGCGCAGTCGTGTTTATTACTTACGGGTCTATAGATATACTCAGTACAGAATGTTTCATAGACCTAACGTATGTAGTACGCATCGGTACATCCAATGCGTCTAGTGCCCCGTTCTTATTTAAGTACGCTTCATATTATGTATATTGGAACTATTACTGCGAATATTTAGGTGCATACGAATAATGTTAGAAAAGAGTTCAATATTAAAATCTGTACATAATAAGAATAAAACTTTTACATTTAATAAAACAATACAATTTAGATGAAGAACCATTGCGTATTGCGCATAGTTTTGTACATTATACATAGGTCCAAGACTCCCATACTGTTCTTATAAATTCACATTTATACTCAGCGTTTATTACTGCGACGCGGCTGCGTTATCTCTGTTTATTGGTTGCCTCTTGCCTCTCCAGTATAATTCGTGTTCATACATTGTACCTACACGTGCGCACTTTCATTGATAAAATGTTGGCAGCACTTTATCCTCGCAATTTCTGTCGTACTTGCTCGCAAGAGTGTAAGTTAAAATTCGGGTAACAGAGCAGGGACGGTATAGGTGCACAGCGTGCGTCTGATGATATTGCTGCGGTGCTCTCGTTGAAAGCATTAATAACAAAGTATGCAAAAAGTCGCGAAAATTCGGGAATAATAAATGGCTTACGAGTATTTAATACATTTCTTTAAAAATAAGAATAAATTACACGTGTAGTCGTGGAACTAAAGTTTTTATTGTGAGTAGAGCTCCTATACAAATGCACGGGAACGTACACCTTAATAAAACCGTAAGAGCTTATATGGATTAAAATGATCAGCCTTAAAATCCGCATAAAAAGTTAGACTTTATGCGCTAGTTCGCCCCTTCGGTCGAAATTAAGTCGTGATAACGGGTGCGAGCCCCTACTCATCTAAAATTCATGCAAACTTATACGACAATCCTCGCGCAAGCAGGAGAGCGCGGGAAATTGAGCTTAGTAGGGCAAGCAGCTTCTGGGAAAAAATTTGGACAGTCGTACCCTTCCTTAATACGGCCATTCGCATTCGTCGCAAATCCCCGGCCCTCGTTTTTTCCCTCGCCCAGCCGCTCGGGGTTCGATCGCCGCGGCATACAAAGCTGCTCGGTGATAAAAGGAGCAGATCGAGATTAGCGCGCGCAGTCATCCACTGTGCCAAGCCGAGGGTTCATTAACGGGGAGAAATCGCCGTGGCACCGCGTTTTGGCTAGCATGGGAGCGCGAGCCAGGCGCGACACGGGAAGTGGGTCATTTCGCATGAAATTATATTTCGCGTTTTACGATCGGCTGTGACTTATCGCCACTGCCTCGTCCGCCCCGCCGCGCGCCGGTTAATTTGACGCTGCGGCGCGAGTTGAATTACGCTCGTACGCTCGGTCCGAGGGCCGATTGCTCGTTCCTGCCAATGAATAAAATGCAATTCTGGCGCGAACATTCTTTTACGAGCCCGGATATGCAGCCGTAAGGGTTCATTCATTATACCTTCTGTATACATGCCTAATGGCGTGCGAGATACTTTTTTAACCAGCTCGCGTGTATGTATTTGATTAGTGTCTGTAATCGTATAAGCTTTTATGGTTTTTCATGCGTTTAATTGATACAATTATTCAAAGGAGAATACTTTTGTGAGAGATTGAAAAAGTTTATCAAAGATTTCTTTCAGCGATTCTGTAATTGCGTGATATCATATCATAATAGTATATAGAAATAATTTATGATACTCAATTTCTTTCGTAAAAAAATTGTTTATAGAACAGATTATGACTCATATTTTTGTCTCGTTTTTTTACACTTTCTCTTACGTTAAAGGTATGAATCCAGTCATAATGTATAAAATAATTAATTGGTTTGATTACGATAACATTCCTAGATATAATCAATCAGTATTGTTACTAAAAAAATACTCTTATCAGCTAATAAAAGATGGTGATAATTTTTATTTTGAATTCATTTATTTACCATTCATTTCACAGAACAATGAGTCATCTGTAATAATTGTCAATCAATGTATAATAAAATTGACGCAAAATTGCACACAGAAAATTAAAATGAAAATTAAGGTATGATCCTGCGCATTAATCCTTCTTTCTCCATCTTTTAGCATCTTAAACCGTTTGCTCGCGCATGTGCTGCCACTGCAGCCCGGCGGCATCTCAGAGATCGCGCACCGGCTTTGCCTTTAATGTATGGCTCCTTGTAATTGCGCCGCGATAAATTAATACGATTTCGCACGCATATGCCGCCAGGATATATAGGCCCATTGTTTCGCTAAATCGCTAAAGAGTTGGCAGAGTGAAGGGGAGAAAGAGAGAGAAGGAATCCCGAGGACAGGGCGAGAATCGAGTCTTCGGTTGTATACAGTCCACAAGAGCCTGGGACAAGATAAAAGTAATTTTAACGAGTTTATAGCATTTGTAGAATAATATTGTTAATTTAAGACTTCATTTGATTAATCCAAAGGCTATTAAAACTAGTCAAATATCTACCAGGATTATTTTAAATACAAAACGACGTAACTAATACGTTGCTACGTACACAATTACTGCATATATTATCCTATATTCAATTGCTTATATTGAATGTAAAAAGAATTTTAAATGTAAGTTTTGAATGTTTATTTTTTGATTTATTTATTTACAACATTATGTATAGAGTTAATTAATTATGTAGTAGAATCTGTATTTTACGAGTTATCGACGAATTTTATACATCTTAACTTTTGATGTCTTATATATTAAATATGTGTTTACGAAGATTTCTATTTAAGACTGAATCGACATTGTGCATTGAAGTACAGACTGGAAATTATAAAAAATTATAAAAAATAATGTTTTAATAATGCTTACAGTAGAAAATATAGTTTATGATTCTTATGTTCCTTTTGCTTTGATAATGTACATACAATATATTTTACTTCTTTTAAGTATATCACAAATTATTTACCTAATACGTGAATTGAAAGATAACGTTTATCAAATAAATTACACCAAAATACTATATTTTTTATAAATATTTGAATGTTATAGTGAAACAAAATAATATAACATTAATATTTGTAAATTTAATAAAAGTAAAACTTTGTAGATTGGATTAACATTACAGATGAATCTATAAATACAGATAAGAGAATTATCAAACTGTATTAGGAGGTTTGCTTCATTTCCTTTCCATATTCTCGAGTCATATAATCAATATTATTTCCTAATCGATTTTGCTTGTATCAGTTCATGTTACGCTATAGGATTGACCAAATTGGGTCAATATGATGTCTATTGGGTTAATATTGTTCAGGTATTTACAGGAGTCATTAGCATATCTGAGCTATACAAGTTCCGATACAAAAAAAAAGAGTGAAAGAAAAATAAATTATTAAAATCCATTGTCTAACTAATTAAAGTGTTAATATAGGTGGTCACATTTACAAGATAATTTTTATTTATCTTATATATATATATATAGTTATATTTGAAGCAATAATTTGCAATAAATTCTGAATTAATCGTTTGGGGCACGAAAGTCAGCAGTGAGACCAGTAACGCCATCTTTGAAACAGTGCTTGCACTGCTTTTTCATTCTTGGGTTTCTCATCCGCTCTTTATCGACCTACCGTATATGAGCGTATTCAGACTTTAGCAAAGATATTTTTTATTAATTTTACAATTTCAATATTATTAAAATAAATTAAAAAATTAAAAATAATTACGATTAAAAAATAGAAAGTATAAAATTTCATAGTCAGTATAAAATTTTAGAATAAACAATGATAGAAATAAAATTAAACTTATTTATTCTTTTATCTAAAATAAGTTACATTTAAAATTAATTTAAACTAAATGCCTAATATTCAATTATATTATTGCAATCATTATTCAGTATAATTATAAAAAATTTTTAAATATACAAACTTTTTACCTTTTCAATGTATTTGATGGTCCTAAAAATTATACTTTACATTATCATTTAATGTAAGAAGTATTAAAAACTTTCAGTATACTAACGAATTGTATAAAAAGGAAATAAGTATCCTCATATAAAATTAAAAATAGTATCTTCGGATAAAGGTCTACTTGCTATAAAACGTATTTGTCGAAATATATTTTATAGATAAACTAGCCGAAACAAATATAAGATAAAAACAAAATGTTCAAAAGAAATAGTGAAAAAAATAAAACGAAAGTATCGACTGGTCATATATGGATAGGAGCACTTAAAATTTTATTTGTATGCTTCAGAAATTTTTTGTTTTATTCTACATTATTAATTAATCGTTATTAATCTCATATAATACTTTATGAACTTATGATTTTTCCTTAAAGCACTATAACATTATTATTTATACAAAACATAAAACAAGTTCAAAATGCGATTTTATTGAAACGATTTATTTGATATGATTTAGAGTTCAATCGCGTTATTACATTTTATAAAACAGTTGAAGAGAAAAGTTACTTCTCATTTTGTTCCCATCGCCAACATCATTGACATTTTTCGAACGGTGACTGGAAACTGAATATACATAGTTATAGATAGCAATAGACTTTCCACAGAAAGCGTAAGGCGGTCTGCCGATCCTCATCTTGAGTTTCCTCACTACCCTAAGGCTCGTCCCATCTTTTATATCCTGAACTGAAACTCTTTGAAGTCTAAATTGATCCAGGCTTGCCATTATCGCGAAAGAAAAATCTTTTTCCTTTTCTGCCTCCTTGCATTACGGCCCTTATCCCTATACCCCTTCCCCGCTCAGCGAGTGACTTTTTCTTTTGCTTCTTCTTCAGCCTCTTTTTCGTCTTCTCTCTCTTCTCTCTCTCTCTCTCTCCTCTCTCCCTGTTTACGTGCATGTTCAACTATTCTTTATTTGCCTTTACAAATATAACTGAAAATAAAAGATATTTTATATATTTCCATCCGTGCATCTTAAAAACTCTCTAATACTTTCTTGATTACATATAAGGTACTGAAGATGAAATCAAGAATCATTTATCATTTCTCAAATGTACAGTTTTAGAAAACGGATAATTATGAATTAATTACCATAACAAAGTATTGTTAACACAATTATCCTTTTACTATTAAAATGAAGGATAAAATTTGATTCTGAGAGTAAATGATGATATTGCATAATGATTTTACAGCAGCTTTTTAAAAACTCAGAAAATATTCTAATATATTGTAGCAAACAATACAGATAATCCTGCTACTAAGTCACCAAAACTTTTTTGATAGTCCACTTGATTGCTTTACTAAAGGCAAACCTCGTACATTACTTTTTTCGATATAGATGCATAAACAGACATAGTCCATTTATTTATTTAGCAATCATTGAAACTTTACAGAAGATTTTGTCCTGAAATCCGCTATATAGTGGAGATATACGAGCAGCTTCTAAGACAATCCCCGAAATCCTTGAACGTTCAGTGCAAGACGTGTAGGAAAAGAAAACAAATCCCAGGACAATTAATTAAACTCTCGAAGTAATCAATGCCGCAACAATGGAAGCACCGAGGCGCGAGATCCCCCGCAGGCTCCCTTGACCCATAGCGGCTCTGTGTACGGGATCACTCCAGCTCTCGCGAATCGGATTAACCGCGAGCGCGGGACTTGGCGCCGACGATCCCTTCTATTTCAGGAAGCAGCATTTCACTGAGAGCCTGCGTCTCGGGAGGGGTTGTCTAGAAGCGTGCTCCTACGATTGTTCGTGCCGAGGCGATAATGAGGGTGTCCCACAAAGCAACGATGCCACGGAATCCTGTGTAGTCTTGATGTCTATATAACTTGGTTATATTTGGAATTATGATAAAAATTAAGCTTTCACGCCATTTATGTGAATTGAATGTTACTATATAAGTCCAAACATAATCTTCAGGCAGTTAAGACGATAGCTATTAAGATATTATTTAGGTCCATCCATGTATTACGGTATGATAACAAAAATTACGAGAAAAATCATGAAATTATAGTTTTTACACTCTCTTGAATAATAAAGGCCTGAAGGCTAATTGAACGCACTCATTACATTTAGTATTCTAAATTTCCTAAAATACAAAAAATTTATATACAAAATAAAAAAGAATTTTTTAAATTACATAATGTTTACAACAGAAATGAACTGATTCTTGGTAGTTTTTAGATACTTATTATTTTATGATTTGTTATTTAAAATCATTTCACATACTATACAATAGTTATATATTTTAAATAATTATTCGCAATGATATAATAATTAATTTAATAATAATAAATAAAATGTATCATTAACTATACAATACAAACAAACGGTTACCTGCAATTAATATTATCAACGTTCCTTTTGGCCTAGAATGTACCACTAATTCTAAAAAAATTATTTTAACAATTCCATTAAACTTGGGAAACAATTCATCACTTACTTTGAGACTCGAGAGTTCTTAAAAATTTTAAGTAAATTAGACGGTAAGCAGAAACTCTCTAATAGAATTCTTAACATTTTTATTTTGGTGGACTTCATTTTGGAATGCTTACTATTAAAATGTAAGTTTATTTTATTTCTTTTTATTATAATTTCGTCATTAATAAAATCGTCATTAATCGTCAATTAAAGTTCATATAGTGTATATTAGTCTAGGATTTTATATAAAATTCACAATTTGAAAATTCTATATATGATTACATTAGAATCTAAATAAAAATTAAAAATAACATTTTATAATAAAACAATTAAAATTATTTTATTTTTAAATTATATTAATAAAATAATATAATATAATTTTTTTTAATTACTATTAATACGTATATCAGATGTGTATGTACATAAAGATGGAGTAATTTCAAAAAATTTGCTTTAAAAAAAGTACCAAAAGAAAAATAAGTATCACACATTGAATCAGAAACCTACCAATGTCAATCCATTTTGATAACTATGTTATATAAGAAACAGTTATCAAGGGAGAAGTCCGTTAATCGAACTCAGCCCTCAACATTACAACAACCCATACATCTAAGAAAAGAAGCCTGTAACGATAGTCCTACGAAATCGGAGAAACGGCCCGAGTGCACTGCCGACAATGCGCTTTATCACGCGAAATGAGAATCTATCTAACGGCCGAAGAGGGGCAGACACCCCCTCCTCTCTACTCACACGGCCTGTAAGGTGAATCGAAACGGATTCCCTGGGAGGCCTGAACGTTTCTCCCTCTTTTTCTCTCTTCCTTGTGTCCAGAGTCCAATTTGCCCCAGGCGCACTTAAGACACGTACAGCCAAGAAAAGATGCCGTTATTTCTAATAGGAGATTTTCAAAAGTTGCATCCCGCCGAGCGCAGCTATACGATCTTCGTTACAGGGTCGGTAATTGCGCTGAGGTAAGGAGTCGAAATGGAGACTTAAGCTCGGTAGCTGTGCAGACAAATGGAAAGATAAGAGAGATACAAGTAGGCGAAACAGAAAAACCTCGAGTATGTTATGCATAAACCACTGTGAGGGATGAGAATACTGTTAGTAGACGAGAGAATTACAGATGTTTGTATTTTTGGTATGTTTTTTATTATAACAATGTAAATATTAATAAGTATATAATATTTAATTGAATATTTGCCTATTAATTAAAAAAGTTTTGGAAAAAGAATTAATGAAGTCAAAATATTCAACTGATGTTAAATCTGGTCGTAGCTACAGATTTCTTCACCATATCCCCGATAGTTTGACACAAGGCTCACAAAATAATATAACTAATAAATCGTCTAGAAAGGATAACAAGATACGATGAAGAAACAACGTAGAAAGTACGTAGTAAGAGTAAGAAAGTCGGTATAGGGTGTTAAGACTTCCTCGTTATAGAGAGGGCAAAGGTGCGCTGCAGGATCAAGAGGTTAAGCGTTAAAGCAAGAATAAGAAACTGAACGCGTCCAAACGTTATCACTGAAGATCACGCTAATCTAACGTCTTCATCCCGGTCGAAGGAACGTGGCGACTGATCCAACTTGACTTTTTCTAACGACTTCACTCTCTGGCTTTTTCCACTCGGTGCTAAGGCGACCCTCTCCCTTGACTTTACCACCCAAGGCTGTACATTTACACGTGCAGGCCTTCGACACTCTCGGCCTTATCGCACGTGCACGCGGGAGTCTGAGGCCATCCACCGGTAATTATCCGATAAGCGAGAGTGGAGGCTGCGCGAAGACAATCATACGACTTTGATGGCGTCCTTTCCAATTTCGCGGGAACAATGCAACCTTCCGCTCCTCTCCTCTGGTATTTTTTGGACGCGCTTGTCGCTAGGGGAGCTGACGAGTGAGACGAAGTGCAGCACTTTCTTACATGTGCTTCGGCTCATCTAATTTAAAGGCTGCGATATTGCGAGAGAATTCGTGAGATTGACTTCGAGATTGCTTGGAGAGATGGAATTATAGGAACTTCAGCTGCAGGTGAAGGAACGGTGATTGTATTGATGAACCCTTAGTTGCCAACAAGGAGCGTTTGCTAAATTGGAATTGCGACTTTATCATCGATGCAATAGACGTATTATAAATACTAAGCATGTTCCACGAAAATGAATTTTAGATTGTAAAACTACCGTGAATTTTAGCAAAAAATTCTTGATCAACAAACGCAGCAAGTAATTTATCAAAATTGTTTATTCAATAGTTCTGTTTATAAACATTTAAGCATCTTTAAATTTCAATGCAAACAACGTGGTATTATCGGATCGTTGGAATAGGTGCTAAATCAATTAGGCTGGAAAAGCCCGATATCATCGCCGGATAAAATTCGTTTAATTTTTCTAATTATGTCGAAGGTCTAACCGGGGTCGGCTCTCGGCCACAGCCCCGCAGCCCCGCAGCAGTTACTTTTCATAAATTCTCGTTGGTAAAACATGGTGTTTTAAGCCTCCCCTCGTCCCGTCGCCAGGGGGTTTAATACGCGTGCACTTAACAATAAATTCCTGCAGGTGAAAAATGCGCAGTAATGCGCGCGGGGAGCCGTTACGCCCGCCAAGTCAGATCGCGCCCTATAAATAATACGCTTTTAAACATGCTCGAACCTCGCGCACGATGATAGTCAGCTCGAAAGAGAGGGGATAGCGGGTCGTGCAGTGGTGCTATCGCGATAATCGACATTCGATAATATTCGGTCAATAAATTGTGCGAGCGCCGGCCACCAGCGAGGCCCGATAACGCATCGGATTTATGTTGCGTAACGCGCGTGCTTCGGGGAATATTTTTTTCTGTGATATTTGACGCATGGATGCACATTTTATTTGGGATTCTGATCGGTTTTTCGTACCGGGGGACAGATTCTTTAGTGTCGCTAGGGGAGTGAACTGATAACCTGATAGAGTCGATTTTGAATTGCACAGGATCCTGCTCGGAAGTTCATCGGTCGTGGGATGTGGCTTATGGGCATCGTGCGTTTTCGAAGCGGTTTATAGTGCTATAGGTGATCAACTGGCGGATCATAGTTTGTCCGAAGGTATGGTTATAAAACCAATCCTAATGATAAAATTATAATGAAGTAGTACAATCGTTTTACGCGATATGGTTCTATTATATGCATTAATGTCTTAAAATACTTATAAATTGATTTGCTAAAATATATGTAATGACCACAAATGTTGCATTAAATAAGATAGTCGATATATTATTATTTTTGATTTAGCAAATAATCTTGTAAGCATTAGAAGACTACATTTACTCCGAATTGTAGCTGATGGTTTTATTATATAGGTTGAAAAGATGTTATAGCATTCTTAAATCTCGATCACCAGAGACACTCTTTCAATGAAACCGCAATGCAGTTCTAGCATACCAAATCCGCGGCAGAATGGGTCAAATAAATCGCGGTAGTGGAAAAAAGGCGAAAGGGAAAGCAAACAAGTGAGCGCGGTAACAAAGAAAAGCGCCAAGAGACGAGGCGCAATCGCCCCCCTTCCCTCGGGCTGTAAACGTGATGAACGTTACAAGGGACTCCCACGACCATTCTGGTCACACTCCGCCAGCTACAAGCTGCACGCGAATGTACACACGCGCTCCCCAGAGCAGGGGATACTTTGTACTTTATGAAGCGCAGTCCCTTACGACGACGTAAATGTTTCATGAAGCAAGCGGACACTTTGTACCGCGAGTTTCTTCCCATTGGCAACCCACACCAGCTGCAATTGCATCAGTACCCGTAAGGGTTAGTTTAACTTGCTTCTTTTACAGGTATCATATTTCGAAAATGAACTATCAATTCCATAATGATAATTAGATGAGAATATTATCGATCAAGTTAAAATTACTTGGACAAACTGAAATTAAACTTCGTAGATTAAATATTGTTCGATACATACATGTACGATATTTATGAAACTCGATAATATATACTGCTCCTGAATACAATAGATTATATATTCATTCTCTGATACCAGATCGACGGATTTAATAATCCGTTTCGTCATTCGTTGTTGTACACTGGTGCCTATTAAAAATATTGAACGCCGCCTCAATTTTTAACCATTTGTGCAGAATCTGCGAATAATGTCTGCAGAGTTTTTATCTCCTAAAATATCGTCGTCACTGGGGGGCTTAATCGCATAATAAAATGTTTTTCCCCTACCCGCAGAGGCTTGTTTGTCTACCGCCTTATATTTTCAGAGAGGTGGTGGAAGCGTGGAGAGAGTGAAATAAATAAATCGCCCCGTGGCGCTCCGCCAGTTCTCTCCCCGCTATTTGTCGCCTCGCTCGCGTATTCCCCGTCTTTTACTTATACCCCGTACTCTCACTTCCTTTCCTTATCAGTGCGCAGCCTTTAAGAAAAGAATTTAAGGTGGCACGGCTTTCCAGTTAAAAGTGTAATGGACTATAATAATTTGGCTTTCATGTAGCGTGATACGAGTCTAAAATTCTTCATCTTATAATGTAAAAATGAGCAAGATCAGTCTGTAGGTTTTTGTAGTTGTACTATTTTTTAATATTTTGATTGATTATGATTTTACATAAAATTTCATTAAAATTTCATTCATTAAAAAAATATTATGTAAAATAGTGCGAATGAATACACCGTTAATTTTTTCATTATTTTATTACCGGCATATTATAGCAATGGTATAGTACTCATATAAAATAACTTAATGAATAAATATTCTCTTGAAATTCACAAAAGCATCATCGTATAATGAAAATGTTTATACTCAGTCATAAATTTACAAATTGTCGTAGAGAATTCAAGTGCAAGCATAATGTAATAATAGCATATTATGAATATGCTACAATCTCTTTGGGAAATGTAAATAAGATTTTACTATATACTGCATTATTCTACTGGGATACATAACGAACTGCTAACATTAAAATTACTACATCAAAATAATAAATAAATCCATAAATTTTTAATAATAAAATGACTACATAATTAGAAAAGAAATTTTTATAAGTATATTCTGATGCAGAAAATTGACTAAAATTCCTCCTAATTATAAATAGGAATCAAAACACTAAATGTAATTATAAATTCAACATGAACATTTTCCTTAAATTAATACGGTACATTTGGTATATTATTTAAATACAATATTTTTGGTTCTATACAAATAAATCAAGATTAGGATTTTGCATTTATTTTCTACTTTCAAGAATCTTAGATCTCATTTTCAAAACAACCGTCCGTTACACTTCATCGTGTAACGGTTCGTCGTTACAGGTCCATTTCGAATAGAAACGCTGGCCTCCCTATCAAGGGCCCCATTTCCCAAGAAGATCTTGTGTAACGAGCATTCCTTAAATGTTGTTTTTAAGTATAACGCTCTCGTTAAACCAATGTGCTGTGCCTACAATCGGAATCCAACGCGCTTCTTCACGTTTACTCGCAACTTGTTATGTGAAAGAATACACAAATCTGATCATTTGTATAGAAGATTTCCGTACCATGTAAGTGAAATGCATTGGAAATAATACTAGACCAATCAAGAAATGGAAATAGAACTTGTCAATGATCTAAAGTAATCTTCAGTGTACATTAAATTTAATTAATAGTTTTATCATGCGAGGTTCATTCAATTTAATTTTTAATGAAAGTTCAATACAACCATGTGGAACGCATTGCATCTAGAGGTTTTATTGAAAAAATACTATTAACCACATGCTATAGAAGATCGGTTTAGAAAATTAAATTTTATCACACTATTCAATATTTAGCTTGGAATATTCTGCAGCAAACTAATGAAACCGGTAAATCCCACTATTAAAATAGTCCAAGCGGCACAATCAATAATCGATATATATGCGGGTACAATTCAAAATAATTTTGAGGCACATTTATTAATTGGCCGCAGTGGTGACTCAATAGACATCTACTAACGGTGAAGGTTCGCACAGGTACTGGAAGGACAAAAGGTGGCGGCGAGCTGCCAATGTAGCCGCCTGCCGCAGCCGTATCTGGCGTGATTCCAGACGGTCAAGTCTCCAGCCGCCCCTCTTCTGCCCCAGGGCGCGTATATGCGATTCCGGTTTATTTCTGGCTCGTTGGCCGCCGCGCGTTAACGCTCCCAAGCTAATGTAATGGAAATGGCGCTGGCTCGCGCCCCCGCCTCCTTTTTCTCTCTGTCGATGCATATTATTGTGCCACTTCCAGCGGCTCGCGGGTATACCCTGCTAATAATTGTTATGGCCCGATGGAGGGCAGTTCCGATTGCACCGACGACCGCGCGGCTCGTCTCGAATGCATAACGACTGACGCTTTCTCTGCCAATCTTTTATTTTTCAAACTCATTCGGGGTACTAAAATTTTATGAACGCTGAGAAGAGAGGTCCTTTAATACAAAACGAACGAATTATTTATTAATTTTTGTGCAACTTTCATCTATTCACATTTAATAACTCCAATGAAGATCAAACTTCTTTGTAATCGTTATTAAATTAAAATAAATTCTGCTAATTGAATTTTATTATGCTTGCATTGAAATGAAAATAAATCCTATTTTTATTCTGATTGTCGACACGATGTACAAAGAAAGTAATGGCAGCTGGTTTACTTATCGAAGATCAATACTCAATGAACAGTTGAAATAAAACTGAGAATCAAAGACATGAATGAACGCTCAATAATCTGCGCTTAATTTAGACTCGAGGCAAATCGGAATGTTCGGCGTTAACGAGGAAAATGATTCACTCAACAATCCCATCATGAGGTGACAAATCACCCAAAGTACCGAATGGCTCTTTCGACGAGGGGTGCAGTTTAACGATCGATTTAACTCAATCCGGAAGCGCCATCGGAGCCTCCGAATCGGCGTACAAATTCCGCGAAAAGCTGGCCTCAGCTGGAGAAGAGTCGTTTGTTAGACCAATCTCGACTATCCATCTCGAATACGATACCCCTCATGACATTAACACCGCTTGTGGGTCGAAAATTTATATTTAATTCAAATACTGAGGCAATTGTCTCTGTAAAATATTATCGTATAAAAGTTAAAAAATGGACCAAGTTCTATTTATAACCGTAATGTTCATTTTTACGTAATAGGTTTGTAGATTTAAAGACTAAAATTAAAAAAAATAAATGTGACCATTATATTACTGACATTAGCACACGCAATATTATTATTACCATTTTATTCCTTTACTGGCATAGATTAAAAATATATTTTAATTTCAATATCAGGTAAAAATTCATGAAGTATAAGATGTATAAGAAATCACAGAAGAACTGCATTCATGCATCCGAATTACCCCTGATATAACTCCCGGAAACTTTCATCTAAGCATCATTAGCTTCGCTCGTCTCGGAGATTCATCAAGCGTCACGAGGGACCATAGCGTGCCTTTACGGTGAACCACTATTCAGGGGTCTTCCGCTTCGTCGCAAAATCTTTCACATGGGCGCGGTGATGGAGCTGTATTCGGTCGGACTGTCTGAGGAAACTAATAATAATTCATTCTACAGGGACTAATGGTCTTTCTACAATATTTCAGATTATTTTTGTATCAATTTTGACAATTACAATTTATTGTCAGAAAAATATTTATTTTAATTTTTTTTATTAATCGAGCACAAAACATTTTTAAGAATAAAAATAAACAAAAAAGCAAAACCATTGTAAAGAGGAACCAATAGCATTTTTCAATATAAAACGTTGTCTTTCTATTTCGAAAAAATTCTTACCAGAGACGATGGTCGAAAACCGCGTGAACCATTCGAATGCACGCATAGCAAGAAAAGCGCTCGCGGCTTTCAAAGAGGATCCATTTTCCAGGTAGACACGCTTCTAATGGCCGCTCAGCCCCTGTCGCTCGCACCCCCGTCGCTTTCTTTGCCCACGCAAATGCAGGAAAGACCGCAGAATTGATTGTCGATGTACGAATCCTTGACTAGTGAGCATAATAGCCTTTGTGAGATCCACTCGGCTGACGATACGCGGACCTCGCTACTTACGCTACGACCGCACTTCTTGTTAGACGTTCGCGATTCTCTTCACTTGCGACGGACAGGTTGCTTTCTTTCCTAAGACTGCGTTATTTTAAAAAATATATAACAATATTGAAAAAGATAGGAAAAATAAGAAGGGAAGGAGAGTTTTGAAAACCGGTGAGTGTCGAAAAATCGACGTGTCATCTTACATTATCTATAAGATTCTAAGCCTTTTTTATACAGTACTATTAAATCAGTTAAATATTAAATAATGTAATTAAGTAAATAAACAAATTATTTATAATTTAAACAACTGTTTTATATAAATGAATATATCAATTTATATTGATTATTGTTTTAGTAAATCTAATTGCTTTGACTTTTAAACAAAGTAATATTACAAACGATTTCATTATATCAAGATGTAAAAAATGATTCATAATAAATAACGAACTGACGATATTTAAGAATTTTTAGAAGAAAAAACGAACAAGCGGAAATTTTGAAAATGTTGGCAATCGAAGATTGTCAGTAAGATGTTATAAAGTAAGCGTTTTCCTTAAACCCATTTTCACGCGAAGTTCGTTTCCGTAAAAAGTTCTATTTTTATTCGAGCGCCAGAACAAGCGTACAGAAGGAAGCAAAAAAAATGTGAGGGCAGTATAGGCAGAACGAGGGACGTTCGGAATCCAGACAGACTGTGCGGGAGTTCAAATATAACGATGAGTTCGAAGTGAAGTTTAAGCAAAGCCGTACCGAGCACCCCGGCCAGTACAGGTATAACAGCCGCACTCTATATATCTATACCCTTGGTCACGGTGCGCAATGCGCCATCGCGTCCTTTGTCACTATTCCAGCGAGTCCGCACCGGAAACGAACTTCGTTGTTCGGTGCACGGCTCGCGAAATTTCCTACTTCCGTGCCATTTCTCTGCTTCGGCCCTCATTTTATTCCATCCCGCGCTTGATGCCCACCTTGTGCCATTACGATCGAACTATCGTTATTGTCGGGCGGCATTGTCGGGATCGTTAAACTTTCTTACTGTTTGAGCAGCCCGCTTCGACCAGCTTCCGCGGATTCCTTGCAGCCCTTGAACTATCTCCTCGTCATATATGATGATGAATTAACTTCATAACGCAATCAACGTAGTAGATTCTAATTGAAATTGAGTAAATCACTTCCATGCTTTATAATTAACTATAAAAACTAAATTATTGTAATTGATTCAAAAACATCATAAACTAATTTGTTCAATTAATGAGATTCGTTCGAAGTACTTGTGAAAAATTACGCTCAACCTTTTTAAATTACTAAGGGTTTTCATTCAATTCGAATGTTCGCTGAATTAAGGTTTTACTTCTTTATCAAAACCCCTTCATTAAAAGCATCCGACGAAAGGCCATTTTTTTTGTTTTATTTAGCAATAACAACGGCAAAGTAAAATTTAGATGCGCTTTTTACGAAGGTTTTGACGCTTCGCGAGGCTAATTAATTCAAACGGGACTCAACGAGGCATCCCCTGGAAACGCCGGGTAGAATTTAATTAGGTAGTGGATAAAAGAGGCTAAACAATCGGGTTGTAGACTGGTGAATAAAAGCAAAAAAAGAAACCTCCGTCTTGTGAAATAAGACGCGAATTACTCGAAGACACTCAAACTAAGAACATCGATTTCCTGCTAGTATATGTATATCAGGCATAAAAGATAAGAACCAAAAATAAAAAATGTAAATGTAAGTCAAGATGCAACCAATTATTTTGCAGATATTTTAGAGCAAGATTAAACTTTTATTGTGGTAAGTCTGTATTGATGAAAATGGTGATTAGGCAATTCTTAATATCTACTGCTACAGTTCCAGAAACAGTGACATATTATTATGATCTTTTCCACAAGTATATTTAAAGAGTACAATTACATTAGAAAGAATAACTTGTACTCAAATTGCCTGAATATGTATTATTTATATTATAATTGTGTAAGCGCTGATATGTAATACAATACGATATTAGGAATCAAAAATAGATAAATAAATCTTTTAAAAAATTATCAATAAATATTGTAAACTATAATTATAATACATAATTTAATTTTATATTAACCATAATACATGAATAATCATGATAATAAATAAATACCAATAATAATCAATTGTGATAGTAAATTATGCATAGAAATAAATATAATGATTCTAAATATTTATGTAATTGGAAGACAATGATAATAAATTTAAAAAATTTCCAAATTTTATCGAATTAATTTTCCATATCATCATTCATATTATCTAAATAACGCAAATAAATAATGCAATTTACAAATAATAAAATAATTATTATATATAAACGTTCCATCGCGTATAATTTTTATTATTTAGTTTATTTATACGAGAAATCCTCGTATGTTTATTTGTCTTTTTAATTGTTATTAGTGCTCATATTCTATACAAAAAGTACAATTTTAATAATTTTAACTAAACAATTTTAAACATAATAACTTAATGTATTCAAAAGAGGTGCAGCAAACCTAAAAATTTTAAACTTTTGTATAAAAACTTATAAACATGTCTTTCTTATATTGCTAAGATTTCTAAATTTAATTTTGAACTCATCCCTTAAACATTTAAGTTTATATTGTGATTCTCGTATATGTTTCCATGGTAGTGTATTTTCGATCTCACTGTTCGTAGCATAGCTGGCCTCCAAGAACTCGGGACAGCTCCTATTCGCTACCGATAACGTTGATCGAACTGATTCGATATATTGACACGGCGTACCGTAGATAATTATACACAATTACAGCCTTTGAATAGAGTTTCTAAATGTAATCACCGAAAATTAGGATATTTTGATATCATTTAGAATCTTTACAATACTTTTCCTACAGTATGTTTCGAATATCAAAATCTTACAATTTTTAACGAACTCGAATTTTTATTTTACATGCTATAAATGTTTCTTATTTTTGAAATATCATTTTCAAACTTCACATTTAAACTTATAACTTACAAAATTAAATTCTAAAAAAATTTTAATTTATCATAATTTCAATGCTCTGTATATTTATGCACTACTGCTAATAATGAAATATCTGTGTAATAGCTTAAAATAAAATGAATATCAGTTTTCAAGTAATCTATTTTATTATATTTTATGACTTAATTAAAATGTATCTTTTTGATATTACGTGGCCAGTTACGTGTACTGGCGATTGAGAACACATGGCTCCTTTGGTTTCGCCCTGATATCTTCCATTCTAGTGTAATACCGTGGTCAAGGAGCATGTATATGTGGCTAGTAGCATTCCGGTGACGTCCAGATAGCCTGGGACATTATCGCACGTGAGGCGTCGAGGCCGTGGCTGCGGCGGCTCTCGGATCGGCCGAGGTAGCAGACAAGCCGGACCGACTATATCATCGGGCAGCGCTAGGCCGCTTATCTGGACACGCTGGCATGCTAATCAGCGTTTACTCCGCAAGAGAGCCGCACTGTACACGAGTCTGCCCTCGTCGGCGCTGGGCTCGTACAACCACCAGTTATCTCTTCGTCTCTCCCTCGCTCTGACCCTCTCACTCTCTCTCGCGATTTGTCCAAATAATCCTTGCCGACAAATCACCTAACCACGGCGGGTATTAACTTTGAATCGAGAGCTGCTTCGAAGCTATTATAATTCGAGTCTCGTAAGTATTGATGCTCGCTTTATTTATCAAACTACAGATTTGAATTTAAATAGCTAAAAATGCATTTTTAGTCCTTGTTACGAAACTAACGCAATTGCTTTAAAAAATCTGAACAAAATACCGTCGAGAAAGATTGACATTAATACTTGTTTCCATCAACTCTAGCTTGCCGAGAGTATTCAATCCAAAGCGAAATTCACGGCATTACTTTATTATAAATAAGATCCGACATGCGCGCACCCAGACGAATCTCCTTAAACAAAAAAGTTTCTAGCTGTAAGTCATCGTTAACGAATTCAGTGGATTTTCCCCTGCTGCTGTCGGCAGTAATTTTTTTCGAGGTAACTTTTGCATCAAGGCGGAGAGAGTCGTAAGAAGCACAGGCGAGGGTCGTGAATTTGAACGAGAAATAAATGAGAAACAGGTGTCTACGTCGTTACTTTGGAAGCGTTTAGAGTTCCATCCCTCCGTGGATGCCCCAGGGGAGCGGGGCAAGCAATTGTCCTGGCTCTTTTTTCCCGTGCCCAATTTTTGCGGCTGACACCTCCTCTGCCGTTAGCTCTTTTGTCCGGTGTCTATTTGAGACAATGGGGCCCGTTTCGTGCAGCGGATTTAGCGCGCGTTTCGAGAGAAACTGCACGTCAGCGATATTGTGAATGACATTAACGAAATCGCACAGGAGTCCAAATCGGGTTGATTACTTGGGTGATTTTGTGAAATTCATTAATTTTATATTCTTCAGGTTTTGGAAATCAAGAATAAGAAAGAAAATAAGAATTTTAAGAAGCGTATCATTATTTACTTTTTCTATCATTAATTTATCGATATACTACAGTTATCATATTAATAAATTAAATTATTAACTGAAAAACAAAAGGTAATTGTATTCAATATTCAATGTCTGCTTGAAAAACATTTTACAATAGTTCTGTTTATCTCAAAATATGTATAGTAGATCATAATTTTTTAATATCCGTTTTGTTAAAACCTAATAATAAAATAATTAAAAAGTATAACATTGAATATAATATTTGAGAAAACTACATATGCAATACTTTAAAAAATTTAGAAAAAATGATCATGTCACATATATAAATATTTGTTATACAGGATGAAACATTTTTAGTAATCATTCTAACTGTTGTATTGCTAGATATGCGATTAATTTCGTACGTGAAAGGGAAAATTGTTGACACTTATCTATGCATCTGACTCATCTACTTCCATCGTGAAGCTTTTTCTTTTCTTCTTTTCTTTTTGTCTTATTGCTTTTTTACTATTTCTTTTTTGCAGAACGAAGCTAAAATGGAAGTTGACTGCATTTGCAAGGATTCTAGAATACAACATATATATATGTACACATAGTCGTAGGAAGAGTAAGAGGGCTAAGGTGTGCAGACGTCCACGTGCAGGATGTAGGCTACACGAATGAAATTTCATCTCGGCAAGGTAAAGCAACTTTAATCCTAGAATTGTTACTTGATTTTGTTCGTTCATCCGCCGGTCGTTACGGTGAAATGGAACCCAAGTAAAGCGGAACTTGAAAGGAATCCGCGGCATGAGGTGCTTTGCCCAATTCTCCTTCCTTTCTCGCGCCTCCGTATTATAATTTAACACGAGCGCAATAGGCTTGCCGGAGATTACGAATCTGCTCCCCAATCAAAGTAGTCTGGTGCTTCTAGACGATTATTTTCTCAATGTTCAGTATCACGTGATATTTAATTTCACACCTTGTAAGAATAAATTAAAAGATTTTGATTATTAAGATGAATTTATACTTAGACTTTCGCTGAACTTTAAATATTTGTAACAAAAATATATTATTTAAAAATATATATAAATTTTTTGAATAAAATATGTTAGAATTAATTCGTTTTGTAAAAAGACATTAAGGAAGTTTAAATTCTCATACAAGTCTAAATTATTTATTTTTCAAACATTTAAGTTGGTGTAGACAGTTAATTGAACTGATAATTAATGTGCAATGTTTGAGTATAGCTTATTTTTAATTGATTTCAATATTGAAGTTTAAAAAAATATTTAAAGAAGTAGCATGAGAATTTTTTAAGGAATTTTGTATTTTAAATGAAATATAAAACAGAAAAAATTTTTATTTATTAAGAACGAAGCTACATTCGAACCGCACATTAAATAACGGTGCACTTATAGTTGAACCGTTCGAGAATAAAATCTATTCAAGCTCCATTTATTAGTTTAAAAAAATAATAGACAAAAACATGATATAAAATAACTTGTAATAAACGCATGTATAAGTGATTTGAGATGTCCCAATTAAAAAAAGTGCAACATTATTTACTTAATCTATACGTCAGCTACAATGCCGCGCAGACCCTCGCGGGAACGCACAAGGACATGTAGAAGCATCTGAGCGCAAGTAAAACATAAACAGAACTGACTCGCATAATAAGCATTTTGCCAAATTTGTTTCCACATTTATAATACTATATTTTAACTCGTTCTGTATACGTGTAGCAAAAATATTATATGAATGTTTTAAATATATTAAAAGCTTCGTGACGGTCAATTGTGGGGCTTATAATTTAATTAAGGAGCGGTTACACTAAATTATTCTCTAAGGTTTCAATAACTGTAACATAAAATTTATAAATAAAAATATGAAATTTTTTAATAAAACATATTTAAATTTGTAGTTAAATGAAACTAATTGGAAAACAGTAGGCTCATGTAACTTTAATATATAAATTTTTCAAATTTTAAGGTTTAGCGTAGACTTTTTCTTGAACTGGAGAATGAATTTTATTCCATAAGATCTTAAAATATAGATATTTATTGTACAATTAGGCTGTAGTCTTTTTTTAATGAATTATATTTTATTATATTAGAAGAATTTTTTAATGAACTTATAGCCCCATCGCATATTAAATACCTACATTTTAAACTAGAAATCTTGAAAATCCATTCATTGTTTTAAAACAAAGTCTATGTCAAACTCTAAAATTCAAATTTTTCAGGACACACTTTTTTGTAAAAAATATAATATTTTATTTTAATTAATATAATTAATATAATTAATTTAATTTTAATTCAACATACGGTTTCTAATTTTTAAAGTATAACAAACAAAATAATAACTTAATTTTATAATTCAATAAATAATAAGAAATATCATAAGATATAACAGAATAAAATAATTAAAATAATAATTAAAATTTTATGTAATATTTTTTGTTTTAACTTATTTATTATGAAATGAAAATTTTGTTAAATGTTAACCATTACATATTTTGCCATAATTTTTAAAATTTTTCCAATTGCTTAAAAAAATTTCATGCATATATCGTATGCTTAAAAAAAGCCTTGCTCAGGATCGCACTTCGCGAAGTAGGGGAAAATACTGAAGGCGCCTGTAGAGATGTAAGGGGGCTGCATTTGATACGGAAATACAGCACACGAGGTCCGTGGCCTTAGAATTTTTTAGTTCATTGAAGCTGAATCTTACCTATAAAAATTTAAATTATTATGTATGTTACTGCTTATTGCCCATTAAATCTCAACACCAATATTATGGACCCGACTTTTCTTCGATCCTGATTCAAGTCTGCGACACGAGTTGCAGATATAAAATATAAAATACAGTCTTACATGTAATTCTCTACATAAAGAAATGATTGAGGTTATTAATTGAAAAACGAACAAACTTGACTGTGGAATCAGCATATAGATAAACATTTAGCGGTGTTAGGATACGTTAGTGAATCCGAGTAAAAGTAGGAGTAAATAACAAGAGTTATGAGCTGGGAAGGATGATCTTAAGAAAGATCAAGTAAAAACAGTGATATAAGAGTAGAGATTGAGGATGGGCTGCACGATCAGAAGACTTGTCAACCTGCGAGAGAAAATTGCATTTTACAAACTTGTTTTGAGAAAAGAATTGGAGGGAATTGCGGGGACAGGAAGCGAGACATGCAGGAGGAAGCTATACACTCGCCAAGGAATAAAGAGAGGAGAGAGAGAGAGGATGAGCGGCTGCTCCGGTCCTTCCGATCCAGCCTCTGGACTGATGAGGAACGCGTACGCTCACCTTCTTTTTCCTCGAAAAAGAGGAAGGGTCCAGGCTATGCAAAGTCGAACTGTAGTGAGAGAGAGGCACAGAGAGGAAGTGAGAAGGAGGAGCAGGAATCTCCTTCTCTTCGGTCCTTTTTTCGTAGGAGTGCTCGCCCTTGCACCCCTGAGCCGGAGCTACTCCTTACAAAGAGACACACAAATTGCCTCGAAACTTAGTTTTCTCGGATATAAAGGACTTTCCGATTACGTTACCCGGAGCGGCTTCTCGCTATCTCTCTATCTCACGCTTTTATTCTTTCATTTTCCTTCATCGTCTTCTCTTTCTTTCTCTGTCTTTCGTCCTACCAAAAACGATCAATTCTTACCGATGACGGTTGCAATGATGGTCTAACTTAAAAGTGAGAGAGAGAAAGAGAGAGAGAATGAAATGACCCGCTTTTAAAAGCGAGACCCATTTTATCTCTTTTGTATGGCTTTCTACATACCGAATACTTGCTTGTAATCCTTATGTAGAATCTTAAATCCGTTAGATTAAATCTGTAAAAATATTTTTTTTCTAAACTATTGTTTAGTAAAACATTATTTACTTATTTATTATTTTCTTACAAACCATGAAATTACAACTTAAATAGATACATTGTAGTACAAATTTCAACAGAAAATGTATTAATAACAAATAAAAAAACAAAACATATAAATTTTGTATCACAGAAAAAAGTTTTTCATGTAATCTGTACTACATGTTAGAAAATTTTTTAGCAAAGTAATAACGTATAAATAGATGTATAATTAATATTAAACCTTCACAATACTACTTACAACAAGATTTACGTCACTTCAAAGTAAAATAAAAACTTGATATTTAAATAATTATGTTATATTAATTTTGAAACAGAGATTATGAGATTATGTATTTTGCATTAGTTGAATGAATTAAGTTGATAAATATTATTGGTTAATGTAAATTAAATTCTATATATATTACAGTACAGATTAACGTCTTCGAAATTATTGAAAAGACGTTTATTTTTTATTTTAAGCGACAACGTTATAGTCGAAGCAGGCCTGTTTTTATAAATTTATTTGTGTATTACATTTTTTAATATCTAATTATTATTTAATTTTTTTTAATTTATTATTTATTATATGTACGTTATTTGTTTAAAATAAAAAGTTGGCATCTTCACCTCCTTCACCTGACTTCCGAAGGGCTAGGAGGAGATCGCACGAGTCAGTAGAGAATGAAAAATACATAGATCATCTTCGAGATGAGCAGACGGCGCCAAATCCCTGGCCTTTTAATTTTAATTTCCCGGAAACGCAAAGCCATGCGAGAAAGTTCGAAGGGCTTTGACCGCCGACGCGAGCGCGCGACTTTCTCACTGGCTTTCGTCAACGAAGCATCATTCGCCTTGAGCATAACATATATTAATATCTCCAAAAATAAATATTCATTTCGATTACATCATTCTTCCATACCCTCTACCCTTCTCTGAATCCTTTACGCTCCACGTTGTACTCAAACAATATTGTTATTCACAAAAGGACGTATCATACAGGCAAATAAGTAAAGCACACTTTATATTATTGTTGTAATATAACTATAGTGAAATTTTTTATTTATTTATTTATAATTTATTTATTTAAACGACAGAATACCACAAAGGGCTCGATTACAAACAAAGTACGCGCGCAAACGTAACGTCGAGCGCGCTGTGTGAACAGTAGAAAAGCAAGTGCGGCGCGCTCGCCTTCGTACCTAGCGCGCCCCCACTCCCGGGGCCCTACAGGCTTACCGCTTTGGCCGGAAAAGCGAGGAAGGGCAATGCGCGGGAAATACCGCACCTTTGGCGGGAAAAAATGTCCCAATATCTCGCGTGCGCGGGAAAACGCCCAGTGCGCATCCGCCAATTACCGCGACTCTCCGACCTGTACCGGACGTCCGCGAGACTCGCGCCTTGCCTTTGGGTCGTACTGCTCAATCGAGACTGCTCAAGGCTGCCTCTAGCTAAACGACTACACGGCCACGGCTCGCCAAGCGATACCGCGCCTAGGCTTAACGCAAGCCCACCTCGTCCACGGAGGCATTTCGTGGTCACCTTTTAAATCCTCCCCAGCCCTCCGTCCATTGCGTAGCCCGCGCCTTTTTAGTTATAGCAGTGTACGTACACTGCTCTGCTAGATACTAACATACGCACATATATCTACATCCGTCGCCAACAAATATATATTAACTAATTTTTGATTTTAAATAAAATACATAATTATTTGTTCCCCAAATATTATGTTTAAAAATCAAAAGCAATTAATTATATAACAAATGTTTTTTAAAGCAATTAATCGAAATAATTTTACTCTATAATATATGCATATAAAAATTATTTTTAATTAATTCAACGTGAAAATCACTTCATAAAATCTTAATTTACATAAAATTTTTTATTTTTCTATTTTTGTTGTATTTATTATTATAGTAGACCATTGATAACTTGTTTTACTTATCACATATATTTTACAAATATTTATTCATTTAATAGTTAATTTTTTTAATGATTAAGTTTAATTATATTTTGCATGGAAAAAATGCATGAATTTAAGCACAAATAGTTTCATGCGATTTTTTTCAGAATAACAGAGTAGATTTGATTATATCGGCATAATAATAGGTAAACGATTGTACGTATACATCGAAGGGAGCTTCTTGTTTAAGAATGAGCTAAGGATCGACAAACGGTCAGTACAACTGGACTTGGCTGCTCGAGCATAAGCTAAATAGGATTAAAGCAAGGAGGCAGCGAGGACCAATGCCCGGTCAATGCAGCCTCCCCTGCTCAGTACGCCCGATGACCCTCCGATTGATAAAAGCTGGGAATCGATCAACTGTGAATGTTCGCATCCCTTATTCCGTATGGGAAACACGTTGTACAGCAGAACGAAAGTCGACATCGCAAATAAGAATGAGCTCTTTATTGTGCGAAGACTCTTTATGACTCAGAGCGACTGCTTGATCTAACATTAAATTTCTCCCTTTTATTGTTATGAGCAAATATTTCACGACGTGCGGTGGTTTTTTTTCGATGTCCCTCTCTTGGAATACCGTATACCGTGCTATGCAAATTCTATTTTTATAATTTAAAGAAAGTTTGGTTAAATTTATGCTATTTGTCTTTGAGCTCAAGTCTACTTACAATAAATTTGATTTCTATATGCGTTCACTGCGTCACAGAAACGCAACCAGCGCGAAAATCATGGTAGCCTAGTGAAATACCTTCTCAGGAGCGAAATATGCTCTGCCAATGTGCCCCGGACGCTTTCCGATTGATCGGGCGCGAGCGCTCGCTTGGAAAGCCCCATTCTCTATCGGCCGAGGGCTCGCGCGGTCAGCTCGTCCAAACGTGATGGCCGATTTTTTCTCGAAATCCCGTTTTTATGCAAGTCCAGATTCGTCAGCTTGAAAAAGATCTGGGAACGGGGGTAAAATAGTGGAAAGCACGATTATTTTCATGCGTATTTAGTTAGATTGGTTAGAGAATGTTGCATGTTTTTTCCGTCTATTTTTACTATCTAAATTTTCTAAGCAACTGTTTGGCTTATTAACAATAACATAAAATTTCATATCAATTAAATCAGTAAGTTTCACTATAAAGTCCTACAATCTATTTATAATTTAATACCAGAACTCATAGTTAATTTTAAAATGTTTTTAAAGTCATTTTTGAATAGAATAATAAAGATTCATAAACAATATGTAATTATGAACAAGTATTCTCAGAAAACTACGTGAAGTAATTCATTATAAAAATTTACACATTATCTAGGGAAATCTACAATATGTTGCAATATTCATTTAAACATTATTTTTTCTATTTCTTATGTTAGTTACAAACATGATTTTTAATTTTTTTGATAAGTTATTTTTCTTTTGAAATACCCTTTTTTTTAACTTTCGTTAGATAAATTTTTCTTGCAAATAGCTGAACTAAGTTAAAATTATAGAAAATAATAGAAATCAAAACAAATTAATTTAAGAATTATATTTAAGGATTCATAAAGAATACTACAAAGGTTGCAAATATACGAATAGTAAATATGCACAGCAAGGGCACTATTTTGTTTCATTTATTTAATTTCTACTGGTTCTTCCATTGCCGTTATTTTGATACACACACATATATAATTAGATTCTTAAGCTAAAATATATTTCAACTATTTTAACACATAGAAGATCTCTCTATATTCAACATTTAACATATTTTGCATTTATCCAAGCGACTATTTCGGAACTCAGCCTAGCGAATACCCAAGCGCCCAGATACAATGCGGAATGAGTTTAGCATTTGGTCAAACGTGTAGAGTTCCACAGCTAAAGCGGCGCGGCGCTCAAAGTGGCAAACCAAAGTTACGATAATTCGCAGGTGGCCTGCGTAGGGTAGGAGTCTGGAAATTGTAAAAGCTCTAGCGAATAGCACTCGCGTCGTTCCGCTCATGATCCCTAATGACTGCTACTACGTGCGTGTTTCGCGTTTGATCGGTGAAACGCATCATGTGTTGTAGATATCCTGGTCTTTTGTTAATCAACGTAATGTGCAGTAATTACCTGGGTATGTAGTTTCTTATTTAAAAGTTATGAATTAATATATTATGAAAATATTTACATAATTTTTAACACTTAAAATATAATTTATTGGTTTTCTTTTTTATAAAATGAACTGCCAGTATATTATACCTATATATTATATAGCTTCATAATTTTTAAATTAGTTAAATGAATATTCTACAATCAGAATGTTTAGATGCTGGATTATTTAATTTAATAAACTTTACATGATATCAATAAGATTTTGTATTAAAATTATGCTGATACATTATTTATTAATATAATTATCTAATAAATTAAACAATAGGTAATAGGTTTGAAAGATAAACAATATTTGCAATATATAAGGTTATTTCGAAAAGTCGATTCTGTATTTTACGTTATTATACATTTATTTGAGTAATTTAAAAGCTGAGCTGCGTAATATAATCGAAACAAAGCGTTTAAACTTCCGTTTAAGTCACTATTAAAAAATAAATTTTTAAAAAATATAACAATTATATTATTTGCTTAATAAATTATACAGACGAGTTAATAAAAGGCACACATAACTTTTTTAATAAATAAATATACATAGTTTTCTTCTATATTGTTTTTATTACCTGGTTTACATTTTTTCGTTTACTTCCTCATCTCACTACCTCTTGGGAGTCTGCATTGAGGAGCAACGAAGTAAACCGAGTCCGAGTGGGAAAGTTACAACATCTCTATGCTGAATGATACCATGGATATTCATCTGTATAAGATTTAAGCTTGCAGATCATTAAAATATATTTACATTCAATGTGTAAATAAAATTCGGTAAGGGAAATTATGATTTCCCATCTATGATCATATAAACGAATTATATTATTTATTAGTCGCTAAATTAATTTACAATGCACTTAATCGGAGCACTTGGATTAAGTGTCGAATATTAAACAAGAAAGACATTTAAATCAAATAAATATTTTAATATAACCTTCCCTTATAATAGATTGTATGATATGCTTAATAGCTAATACTGCTTTAATAGATTCTTCAGATTAATGTTAAATAAATGGAATTGGCCAATTGGTGAATCCCCACGCGGATGCAGTTAACTCGCATGCCTTACTCACATCGGTCCAAAATCTCGAATCGATAACGGCCCCCGGACGCCTTAAGGGCTCGAGAGCTTCGTGCGACATCGGCTCGCAGCAGGATAGCATTGCAGGGCGACTCGTGTCTTAGGGGCCCGCATGGGCACATTTACTCAGGGTGCAGGCCGAGTAATAAACACCCGAGCCCAGCGGGCGGAGGGGGGCAACAACGTGTGCTCAGAGCCCATTTGATTGGGGGGTGCCCGTAATGACGGCGCATTGTCATGCAAATCTCTCGCCTCTGCTGTTTATGCGTATATGCGCGCGTGTGCGGCACAAAAGAGAGGGTGGGCGCCTCATGGCCCGGGGCCCCGGTATATATGCATTTCGGTTGCGTTGCATAGCGGCGCTTATCTCCGTACGGTTTGTCGGGCGCGTAAATCTTCGGCGGCGGCAATCTCGCGCGGATCTTCGACCCGGAGGGACACGGGAACGCCCGCCGTCTTTGGCACAAGGTCCGCCGCATCGATTTTAATCGAAGTGCCGGGGGATAGTGCACGGGTGCACCTCGTGCCTCGCACCCCGAGGCCAAGTGCAACGACTGTCCACTGTGTAGCGTCTTTATTGCCGCTGTAACGTTGTATTTATACGTATATAGATTTCACGGTGTTAGTAGACAGGAGAAACATTACGTTCGTGCTAATAATCGTTTATAACACTTATTTCTAAAATAGCTCTTGTCATCTGGTACGGCTCGTAAAGAATTAAAAAGGTACTATTACTTTCTGTCGTAACGTTGTAATGTTAAGAAAAGGAAATAGCGTTGATTTAAGTAATAGAAGCATTATGCAAGCCTTATACTCACTGACAAATGTATTCTGCTGGGTGAAACGTCTTTGTACTAATACTTGAGCGCACCTGTGGATATACTCGCTATATACAGCGAGCTAGTCATAAATATTAATACACGAATTGTGTAATCGGAATACGAAATTCCTTTCCTCATGACCTACGAAGAATTTGCACAAATCTCCTTTTGGCAGGATCGCGGCTTCAGGGAAGGGTCAACAGAGTCATCGAGCTCCCAAGCCCCAGCTCCGCCAAAACATATTAGGTGTAAATGCAAATAGCTCTTGCACTCGGCGCTCGCCTCACTGTTTATTTTAGAAATATTCAATCAAGGCTGCACACCTGCAGGTATAACAATTCCTCCCTTCAATTGCCTTACGAGCTTGCGACGGAGAACTTGGAAATTTTCAACAGGAACCGTGTGCAAGTGTACGCGAAGGAAACTTGATGGCAATGGGATTCGTGATGACACAGTACAGAGTAGGATGTAACTTTCTATAGTATTTGAATAAAAGTGAGGAATGCGATACGGTGAAAACTTTTTCGGCGTTTTCGGCAAGTCGAGACTCGTTAATGCGGGTTGGCTCCGCCACAAAATACATTTTCTAAATTTCGTATACTTGATATTCTTAAGGTAACGCGTAATATCTACATTGTGGTTGAATTAGTTTGGTCTCAGCATAATGGATACCAGCTCCTGACCCTTGCGCATTAGTAAAAAAATTATCTACGCTCGAGCGCACCGGGAGAGCGCAGGGCATACGGTCGGCCGAGTTGCGTACGCGACGCGTCTAGCTAAACGCTCGCGCTCACCCTCGCAATCGAATTAAACTTTCGAGTGTATCGAGCGAGCTCGCAAGCGAGCGCGGGAGGCTTGTTTGCCCCGGGCCCAGCCCTCGGTGCGTCCTCGGGATGCATTTAAGAGCGGGGGCGCCGCGTCGCGGCCGACGGAGCGGGACGCGCCCAAGTGCTTGTGCACACACGCCGTGATGTACACCCGGCTCCCTCTTCCCGCTTGCGAGGGCACGCGTGGACTCGCGAGATACGAGAAATAATGGCGAGGAGTGGCTCGGATAGAGTCGGTGCATTATTGTCGGCTCTTGGTGCACGCGCCACGCGGGTCTACCCTCGCCCTTGCGAGAGGTAAAACGGGGGATTGACCACCCGGCACTATTGACTGGACGCTGATAACCGACTGGTAATTGTTTCTCACGGTTAGGAAGATATGCTGAAGCCAGTGAAAGATTCCCTTCGAGTCTTTCGACCGCTGCTTTAATGAGAACAAATTGCTGGAGTACTATGTCTTTAGCTATTTTTATAATAGTTCATAATATGTACTATCAGTGTACGCTATTAATCTAGTAAATAGTTATAATGCGGTATAGAAAATAATTTGTCATACACGAAATGATATTAATAGAATAGAACAAGTAATCAAACTTTAAAAAATCTTTAAGTCCAACGTTAATATATAATACCTAGTTTATAAATTTCTCACTCGTGGTTGTATGAGTTTCACTGCAATGATATAGTAACAGAATTTTATTAGGTTACTATAATATTAATGTACATAAAATAAACATGATAAAAAAAGTAAACAAAAGCTCAAATAAGATTTTCAAATCAGGTCAGCTTCTTCTGATACGTTGATTTTCATAGGATAATAAATAAAGCTACATTGGCTAATAAATACACAAGGTCCAGCATATTCATTGGACAGATATCCTATCTTACTCCGACTTATCCCCTGTGCGTGTGTTCGTCGATTGCCAGCTAACAGGTCAGAGTATCCCAAGATAACAGGCTACTTGATATTTGCGTCCTTCTTGTGAGTCTCGAGCTTCTTGGATTTCTTTGCCAGAAGATAGGCCACCTCTATCTCGAATAAATCCAGTGTCCGTATCCACCACCTTCTTAACGGATGACTTGCCCCGCATAAGGCAGGCAACATTTCTAACTTTTCATATGCCGCAACTTTTTCTGTAAATTTAATTTTTTCTTACTAGAAACGTAAGCTATCATTGGAAAATATCTCGATGGATTTATTCAGTACATTACAAATTATTTTCCATTATATAGAAAAGAATAAATATATAAAAGAATTTAAGCTGAGCCAAAGAACAGGAGTTCTTTTAAAATTTTAATAAAAACAAATCCAAAATTTTTAAATAATCGTATTCTAAATAAAAAATAAAAAATTATAATTAATTTAGAAATCCATAAATAAAAAAAATTTTTAATCAGTATGCAAAAATTATTAAACACATCGTAAGAAAAAAATTGTAAAACGTATATGTAACATTATTTAAATAAACCTTTTGCGGGATATGGATGCATATGAGTGAGAGTACGAAAGCAAATATGGAAGCTATGGTCCAATATTATGAGAGAGTCAAAGAAAGACCAATGTTTATGAGTGCCCGGTTGGCCTGGGAGCCATGAAGGGTCGGTATACAGAAAGTATGGAAGAATGGAGTACATGTGCGGGTCCGCTATGAGCCGACGGACTACTTTTTTGTGATAGGGTAAGGATTATTTGTAAACAACTGCACAGATTATGGAAACAAGTGTAAGAATGCGAAAGGCACCGATGCATCACCAATGCACTAGCGAGCTCTGCGCATGGGTAACGCAATCATACGCAGGGGGGAGAAATTGTTGCTAATCCGACGTCGACTTACCGCCGAGCGCCCTCAACTATTATGTCAGCGCAACACCCGAGCGAAAAATGTAACCTCGAAGCGTCGAGGCGGGTCAGCGCGCATTTGTTTTGACGGAGAGGGGCCGTGCGAGCGCGCCGGTAGGTAGACGGGAGGAATACGTCGGAAACGGTAAAACAAGGGACGATCGGAAAAGGCTATCGGTTGAGGGGGGAGTTTTCCGAGGGAAATAGGGCAAGTTGAGTTGATAAGGAACCGCGCGCGAGGACGGGTAACGAGTTCGAAGCTCGCGCAATCAGTTATAAAATTTAACCGACATCCCCTTACTCTCCTTGGTCGAATCTACAACATATATTCTTAAACCATTGTACACCTTTTGATTCAGCCATTACACTTATTACTTATAAACATTTAAATAAACTAATTGTTTGAGCCATACTCTTTCCAATCTTTCCCCAATCCCACACTTTAATCATTCAATAAAAAAAAAACTCAAATTATAGAAATAATAGAATAAAAGAAAAAAAGGGAATGAATTAATTAAGGAGTCAAATACAATTAATTAAAATTACTCTTGTATTATAGAAAATTAATCAGTTTTTATGGACAGCATGTTACTCAGATAAAGCATTATTGTTAACATTAGTTAAATGCTGTATTTCATTTAGATCAAAAACCGTTAATTAAGTAGATGTATTACCGTCCTATTATCTTAATTCTCCACAGTTATTACTCTTATAAATCTGTTATGAATGACTATACTATACTAACACAATTTGTTCTGGTTAATGAAGTTTTCTTTTTTTATTTATATTTATTTATTTTATAATTTTATGTTTAAAATTACATAATTGTATCGTCAAATATTTCGCCAATGTGGGGAGGCTTCATGATTTATTTTTATCAGATAAATTTTGTAATATTTAAGGATTAGATTTCGATAAGGCGAAATAAGGAACTCTTCCAATAAAGAACATTAAATAGTGACACAAGAAGTAGTGATAATTCAAGTGAAACTTATTATTTTTAGGTACTTCTAATTCTGCTAATTCTGAAAATACTGATAAGCATAAAAACAAAAATAAAAAACCAGAAATTAATCAAATTAGAGAATGGATTGTCCGAAAAATTTTATCAATGCTGAGGGAGATAAGTTATTACTAATTTTTCGAAAAAGTTTACTCCCGTCACTACCGGAGCAAACAAAATATTTACTTAAATGTAAAAAAAATTTAAAAATTGATACGATGTTATACTCAAATGGTGCCAAGAGACAATTTTATTATTTTGGATTAATTGAAAAGTTGTGAAGTATTGTTAAATAGAACACCACCCTTCTTGTGAATTAGAGATAATTTTTAACATCGACAGTTTTTTACCTTTCAAGTCAAGTTCAATTACAGTTTGTCTAATATTGAGAAATTTTATCTGTATCAAATGTTGATATAGTTAAAGAAACCTTTAAAAAATATTAAATGTACTGCAGGTGAGTTATAAATAATATATCTATCTTACGCGAAATGTATAATTATAATTAAATTTTACTTTATTATTACACTCTATTTTACATTTTAAAAAAAATATATAGTTCAATGTTTAAAGACATAATAAACAAAACTTTGTGAAATTGGAACTAAATCAAAAATAAATTATTCATTATTATCTTATAAATAAAAAAAATAGTCAAAGTAGTGGAAAAAATCAAATCCTTTAAAAGGTTATGGTATAATATACCTTAAAAAGTATGGAAGAGTGTTTAAGTTTCGACAAAAAATTAAGTTTGAATTAATTTTTAAAACATGATGTGGTAGGGATATATTTTATGATTATGTTTAAAAAAATTTCAACTAATATATTTTGTATTTTTAAATTAATGACTTACGGATATTAGCTGATAAGAATCATGTTACCATGTGCGATAGGGAGTTTAGACATCTCGAGAAGACGCTGCAGCATCGCAAAACTTTACGGGAGAGTTGCAGAGACTCTGAGTCCTGCAAATTGATGAAAGTTGCGCCCGGCTTGCAACAGACAGTGAAAAGTGTAGAGCGAGACAGCGTATCTGGACCGTCTGCTCAGGCACCTGATGCACCTGCAGAGTGGCTCAAGTTTTCTAACAAACAAGCTACGACTGCGGATGCTTCAGGAAATGTACCTGTGGGTTCTGAAAGGAACCCATTGCCCTGCCTGAACAGAGAGGTTTTGAGACGTTGTGTTCGAGTGCCGACGACCAATAAAGATAGGCTGGTGGCCAGCCTTCAGACCGACAACTGACTATATTTATTGGTTCGTTTGGGTGGTAGCGATACTCGAGTGTTGGGCGATCCCGGTACTATGGTTTCTCCTATTCGTATTGTCGAGGTAAAAGAATATAAAAACAAATGGCGACCAATACAGCTGGATTTCAGAGATATTACGGGGTCTACTCAACAAATGTTGTGCATTTTCGAGGTTTTCTTCGATATAGATCATATCGAAGGGAAAATCGATCTCCAGAGCATTGAAGGAATAGGGATAGATTCCTTGCATAAGTGGAGCTTTAAAGTCCAATTTGGAAGTTGAAAGTGGTGTCTTTGTGGTGGACATCGGCTCTAATTTGACAAGGATGAAAAAGGAGAGGTAAAACTTAGGATTTTTTTTGAGTGCGCTTGTATCGTTAAGATTAAAGATAAGGAGCATGAATAAATTAAGCTCTAATTGAGAAAATACTTCCTCAACCTGGCATTAATCGTGGCTACAGAACCTGTTTGCGTTTGGTCAAATAAATTAATAATTTACAAATGTTTAACGGACTAAGTGATTAATTGTGCGAACAACTATGTTCCTCAGTCGACCTCTCGATATTGTGTCTGAAGATCGATATTGAGGGTGAAGAGGAGAGGTTTATTGTCGATATCTGAGGCATGCTCAAACTATTATCCCTTTCTACGCACGTAGATACAATAAGAAAGAAGTAATTAAATGCGCAGTTACAAATCAATAAAAACATAAAGGTATTTACGGTACTTGCTCCAACAGAACCCTCATCTAAAATCATATCGATGATGTACGGGGCCCAATAGGAAGTACGAAAAATGCAAGAAAATGGCATTATAGAGCGTAGTATGAGTGAGTGGTATAGCGTATCTGACAGAATTGCTTATGAACATAAAGCGCGACTCCCCCACCATTAATGTTACGATCTTGCCGATTTACAGAAAATCCATCAATCTGGATGACCGTATCCATGATGCTCGAATCCAACCAGGCTTCCGTTATACCGAGCAAAGATAAGTAGGATGATCATGTAAATGAAGACGAAGTCCTTCAATGTGAGCTCCCCTGATACCTCTAAGAGATTTCACATTCATGAATCCCGCCCTGAGAAATCTATCACCCTTTCAACATCTTTATTATCCCCCCTCCCCTCCCCCCTCCCGATGACCAGCGACGGAGCATTTATCGCTTGTTACTCCAATAGGTAACTATTTTTTGTACTTAAACAAAACACTATTACCGATCCTTCTCAGGGCTACCATTCGAAATCTTCCCTTCGCAAGGCTATCTCTTTCAACATTAACAGCATGCATTCATTATACCTCAAAATCCTACTACTTGGTAACCAGGCCCTGCAAGCCGAGTTGCTAGGTAATTATCTCGCTTTGCACCCTTTGCGTATTGTGGATGCTACTCAGTTTCTCGCTCCATCTCCTTCCCCCTGTAAAAAATCTTATGAAATCACTTTTACTTCTCCATTTATACCTCCGTTCAGCTTCGAGCTGGATTTACTCCAAAGGTTTCAAGCCCTGACCTGGACCGTATCTCTCTGTATCTTACTCAGTCAAATAAAGTTGGAGAAATTCAGTCTTTTATCTTCCATTTCTTCCAAATCCATTGAATTCCTAACTTCAGTTCAGCTTCGAGCTTGATACCACTGAATCCTAAACAGCGGATAAGAGCTGAGCATTTTTCTTTCAAGCTTCCAACTCAAGTTTCCCTATCTGTCTCAACAGATGCAAATATTATGGAAAATATAGAGCAATCTTTTAGTTTTATACCTATAGAAGATATTTATCTGGATATTGAAACAAACACAGAACCAAATACAAATATATGATCATACAAAAAAAGTAATATAGTATTATTTATCTTTCGTAAATAATGAAGATAAAATTCATTAATTTACATTATTTTTTTTAATCTGATTACATTATTTTTTTAAAATTGTCTTTTAGAGTTTCAGAATTTAGCTCTTGCTAATTTTAATAAATTATTTAAAGAACATTATACAGCAGTAGAACAAATCACGGATGCAAAAAAACAAAGTAATGATGTTAAAGTGGAAATAAAAAAGATCCAAACGTTCTTAATGGATAAGAACATTGTTTTTGAAAATAAATCAGTTAATTTCTCTATAAGATATAGGCCTAAATTTACCATTGAACCCGCTATTGAATTTGCCATTGTTAATGAATTTATTCTTTTTGATAGTGCTTTAGAAACAAATCAATTAATGAAAAGTGATGTCATAAGTATTTATTTATATTTTAAATATAAATTAAAATTAAAATTTTTGATAACAGCAACATTATTTTATTTATTTCAGAGCATTTATTTAAAATTAGAAAACTTTGGAATTGTATGGATAGTAATTTTAAATTTTTAGTAAGTCATTTATTTAGTTTTAGCGACTACTATTGAGCATTGAAATAAAAATAATAAGTTAACAACAGATAAAAAATTAAGAAAAGTTTTAAACGAAGTTCTATGTAATACTAAAAATTGGCATTAACAGTTTATTATTAAATTTTTCATAATATAATTTTTTATATTACAATGGAAAAATAAAATTATTTGTCAACATATTATTTATCGCTTTTTTTTCTTTTCCCAATATTTTATTTATTCAAAATTAATGCTTACTTGGTAACATTGTTGTTAATAATATTCTTCATATTATTCATAATTAAATAATTGCTTACGCTTTTTCCGTCAGTACATCATGGAAGCTCTTTGGGCTAAGCTGGTGCGTTCTTTGGTTTTTCCTCTTTTCTATTACTGCTCTAATATTTATTTAGATGCATCCCTGGAGTTAAGGGTAAGTCTATAAGCACAGAACTCATGTGTGTAGTATGTGACAGGTGCTAGGTGGGGTATTCATATCATCCCCTTTAGGCATCGATTGAGTTGGATGGAAGTAAACAACTGGAAGGAACATTTATTTACTTACAGATCTACAAAACATTATGGCTGCATAAGCCGGAGTATCTCGCTAATCTGTTCTCTTTTCACGTACCTGTTCTGAACCCTACGAAGGTAGAACGTGTTTTAAGCAGGTAAAGGAATGGGAGAGGAAAGAGTTAAATAACAATAGATAAATAACAATTGAATGAATTAACTTTGGAAAAACTTGGAGCGTGCGTCGGCTGTGAGAGTTTTAACGAGAGTGCCTCCCTTGTGCTGCCGGTAGCTGCGGTGCCTCCAACCCGAGCGGCGCACCGAGCTTCTTTTTCTTTTTTTTACACCTTCGCTCGCCCCAGTAGACTTGCGCATCGAGCCCCTTTTGTCTAGGTTTTCCGCGACAGCCGAAAATTGCGCTAATCGTCAGAATTTGTGGGCGTTCCCCGGGAACAAGTGAGCTGAGATTTTCTTTCGCAACACGTCTCAACTCACGGACTCCATGACCCAGGTGGCATCCCCTCCCTAGGAGTCGTATCGGCGTTGAGCTGCGGGTATGTCCCGCTCTGCAACCTCGAGGTAGCCCCTCTTCAAATTCTGGCGACCTCTGTACCTTTTTCTTTGCTCCCGTGATGCACTACCGTTGATTGCGCGCACAGTCTACTCATTCCGCCAAGCCCCTTAGTTTATTGCTTTATAATATGATATATACAGACGCACACACAGTATAGGCAAATCGCATTCATATAAATTATTTCATCAATTTCTGTCGGTAACAGTACCCATTTACCTATCAGGAATGATTCTATGCATGTTTCTGTTCCGCGGATGCGCACTGAGACGGGAATTAGATCATTTTCTATATATGGTGCTCATCAATGTAACAACCTGCCATCCTGCATAAGGAATGCGTCCCCCCCTTGTCGCTTAAGAGGGTTAGTGATGGAGCATTTGATGGGACGGGACAATACAACTATGAATAATTCGAATAACTCTAGTAAGACATTCTCACGATCGTGTTTTTAATTTACGCCCTTAATTCTGTTTTATGTATGTATTGTGAGTATATGCGTATGATTGATTTCATTTTTGACTTCATTCACTGTGTATATTTACATTTTACTCTTTGTGTGTTTGTGTGTATGATTGTAACTTCAATGATAGATAATAAGAAACGTGTGATTTATTTGTGTAATTTGAAGTATTACTTCTTTATTGCTAAAACTGCGATATCTGTTCCGTCGGCTATATTGTAAAATAATATATCGAGAATAGAACGAACCACATAATTATAAAATTTGTCTTTATGATATAAGTATGCTTTATGTAGAACTAATGATCCGGTCCCGCTAATACAATAGATCAAGTATTATACTAACTTTCACTAGAGACCTATAATAAAAGTATGACCAGACAATTTCGGGAATTTCCCCGATGCAAGTCTACAGGAGCCCCTAACGGAAAAGGGCAGGTATACGAACGCATACGCATTGAATATTGCATTTTTGTAATGAGTCGTTGTCGAGACAGCGAGAGGAATGCTTCGTCCTCAAGCCTCGTACAGTTGTTATTGTATATTTTAAAGATAACCGTCAAACTTGTTCATATTTTAATATCAACGTTAAATTACATTACATTTTACTCAATTAATAAGTGTATTTATTTAACAAACCCAAACAGTTCCTTGCATGAAATTCCAAGTGAACAATATCTGTGATATTGACGAATTTGTGGTAAAATGTGATAATATTTATACAACCTGTCTTTTAATTACTTGTCTCTAGCTACATTTTTTGCGGTCACCAAAGTGTCAGATGCATCCCCGCGAAGATACAGGCGTTTAAAAAATGGTAAAACTCTGAAAAGCGCGGCCTACTCGCCGCAACGTAGCCAATAAGAGTAGAGGAAATAGTCACTTACACGAAAGTGAAACAGTCCGAATTGATGGCTATTAACTGGGCTGTGGAGTTAGCGATGGAAACACCTCCTCGCCCACGAGTATACATCTGCTTAGACAGCAAGATTGCCGTACAGGCACTCGACGCTTTTATGACCAGATCTAAGTTGGTTTGGAGATGTGATCAGTCGCTAAACAAACTAGTCGAGATAAGTAGCTCACCCTACTATACATCCCTGGACGTTGTGGTATTAAGGAAAACATGATAGCGGATAACCTAGCAAAAATGGGAACCAGAGGTGGGTTTATTGGACCAGAAGCGGTCGTAGGCCTCGATCAGAGCCTAATCAAAAAGGAGATTTGACGATGGTCAGAGGAGATGACATATGATTTATTTAATAAAGTCACCACGTGTGATCAAACAAAGACCTTCGAGACGGAAACTAATGCGAAAAATTGGTCTGAACACATAGTTCGACTAAACAAAACCTAAGCTAAGCTACTAGTGGAGATCGTGACAGGACACGGTAGCCTTAATAGCATTCTGTAGGTTATACTATGAGGAAGTTGAAACTGCTAGACATATTCTTTGTAGCTACCCTGCCTTATTTGGGAAGAGGCAACTATCTATTAGTGTACCCTTCCTGGAAACTGCACAGATAGGTGTAATACACGCTCCCAACATATTCTCTTTTTGGAAAGCGACTGGGCCAATACGATACGGTTGATAAAAGTTTCATGAGGGACGCCAAGGGATTACCCATGCGTCCGGAGGTCTGCTTAATCCATAACTCCAATGATAATAATAAGAATAATAATAAGAAGAATAAGAAGAAGAATAAGAATAAGAATAATAAGAAGAATAATAATAAGCATTGAGATATAATCTTATTTCTATCGAGTAGGGGAGGTCATTGTATCTTTCGATATCGAGTGGCTAAACTATCTTTTGATCATAATTAATTTTTTTTTTATTAAATTTCCGTTAGGTAAGGGTCGGCGGTCAGCATTGCTCCCTTCGAACTTGCCAAGGCAGTACGGTCCGGGGCCAAGGTAAGGTGAGACCCCCAGGTTCGTTTTCTTGACTTTGTTTCGCGCGCATGCTTCCTTAGTTAAGCATATTTGGCGGGAGCGGAAAAGTTTTGAACGACGTTACTTATGAAAGGTATTGTTAATTATAGTTTGTCACAAATGTTATTATGTTTAATTAATTATAATTACATTTCTAAAAATCTGATAAATAATAAATTAAAAACTGTGAATTTTCATTCAAGTCATCAAATGTATTGATTAATATTTCTGTGACTTATATCAAATCCAATGGACATTTAAATGATCCATGGTTTCGGATGCGTATTGGAAACGAGGTATGGTCATCGTATATACACCTAAGAAAGATTATAAATATTGTAAGGTGTCCTAAGATATTGCCGTCACATTTTTTATAACTGCAATTGTTTATCATTTATCGAATGTTAGACGAACATCACAAATTGTACTTAAAATTATTTAATGACTTAAACCTAAATTTCATATTTTGTTTCATTATCTATGAATTATGCTACTTAATAATCCTGTTATAAATATATCTAGTATCAGATTCGAATCAAAACGTCAAAATATTAGGTCAATTTTTCAGGTATTAGCATCTAATTTTAATGTATTAAAAATTGTGGGTATAAGACATCAATTAAATTTAATCAAGAGTTGTATGTTAATTTTGGCGATAGTATAAATTATGATAAAGTACAGGCTTGATTTTCTGCAGCGGAATCGGCTTCAGCGTCAGCAAAAGTACACGTAAACGATATTACATAAAAGCCTGGGTCAATAATTCTGGCCAAGATTGATGAAAATGGTCCGAGCTTTAGAGAATTCGAGAAAAATTTTGTTGCCTATTCAAAAATTTATTTTAAATATAATATACCATATAAAATTGCAAGTTTAAACAAACATTATTATGGATATAGTGTTTACAAATATAATAATTTAAAACAAATAATTTGTTACGGTACCGATTGACACTTTTAAAATTATTAACTGTATTTAAAATTCTATATGTATTTGTTATCGTAAGCGGTGACATTACTTATTGATATTATGTTATATTATGTTTATTTATACTGTTCGCGTTAAATTGCGTATAGGCGAGCTCGGACTCGCCGCCTTGTCTCGAGACAAGGTAAAACCTCGCGACTCTCCTTCCCGCGGCAGATCGAAGGCTTCGCGGGTCGCGAGTGTTTACGCGGTCGTCAAGTTCCACGGGCCCCCTTCGCCCCACGGGTGACTTTTTCACTTTTCGGCTAACTCGGCCGCTTCATTAGCCTGACGGACACGGTTCGAGACACATCGCGCCTCACAGCTCGCATTTCGGCTGTCTCGACGCGCCTTTATCGCGAGCATTTTCGACTCAATCAATAACGCACTATTATACCGTTCGCATCGTCCGGGTCCGCCTACTGTGACGTGCCAATAAAGGAAATTGGTGATAGGAAAAATTGGTGTTAGTGTATTTATTACCACCTTCCATCATCCCAACAACTGAACGGCCATCGCCGTATTTCCTCATAGTAACAAACATATACTGTGAAAAAAGATATGTATTTTATTTATTGTATATAAGCTGCCGATACAAAGAATAAAAGAAAATAGTTTGTATAGAGGGGAGCGATGCTTCGCGAGTTCGAGTTATTGTTAGTTGAAGTTTTGTTTATTAATTAGCGGGTTTCGAAAGGTTTGATCCGCATGCGCGGGGGACAGAGAGCGACCCCGTGGCCGCGTGGCTGAGTGGTTCGCGGAGGCCTCCAGCCGTAACGAGATCACCCGACTTCTACCGAAGGGCTAGGACAGCGCCCTCAGTCAGTGATGAGCAGAATGATTCATCTATCACCTTCGAGCTGAGGAGACGGCGCCAAATCCCCGGCCTTTTAACTTTGATTTCTCGGAACTGCGAATCGGTGTGACAAAGCTTCGAGGGCTTTATCGCTAGCGCGAGCACGCGATCTACGCACTTGTTGTTAGACCTTTGTCGAAAACGCATTGTTTGCCTTTCGCAAATATCTATCAATATATTTATTTATTCGAATTTCATTGTATCCTACTGTTGACAATTAAAAGCCAGTTCATGGCGATTTATTTTATTTTGTAAACAAACAAAAAGTTACTATTATTATTATTGTTTAAATGCGAATATTATTAGTTATGCGATAAAAAACTATTGTATATGTGTGTAGCTGGCGAGTATCATAAAATAAGATTGTATTTAAACAAATGCGCATCGACACGATATCTAAAGCGAGCGCGCCATTCTAAGAAAACTCGGAAAATTTTCGTTTGTAGCTGCAGGAAGACGTCAGGTCATTGATCTCCGAAGGCGGAGACTCGCGCACAAGTGCAGGAAGAGTTGGCTTTCTTCGGCGCGTCGCTCAGCGCAATTCTCGAAGGAGAAGCTGCGGCTGCAAAGCACATGGCTCGACCTGATCATGTGTAGGCTAAGGCCACTACATCTACCACGAGCTTCGCTCAAATCCTCAAGATCCCAGCGCTAGATGGGGCCACAGGCCTTACCTGTGGCTGTTAGGGACCTCACCTGTTCCAAGCAGGCGCAAAGGAAAGGGTCGACTCTGATACAAATGAGGTTTATACGCAAAAAGAGAGGGAATGTGAGGGCCGTCTAGCGGGGGTAAAATGAACAGACTGTCTACCTGCTTTGCTCTGCCGCGCTACTACTACTGCAACAGTCTAGCGATTAGCACGTTACTACTCATCCGCATACGTATGTTATACGTCCAGCTATTTAATTATTGTCCTAAAAAATAAAGTGTCTGATTTTCAACCTACAACATCTTCATTGTAAAAAAAGTACACCACGCAGTCCTTCCCATCCTCAATAAATTGGTGCCGACACCCGGAAATTATTCTGGAATACAAGAGGAAAGGAATTTGGCTGCATTGGTAACGGCATACACCGTGGGAGAAATCAGCGACGCCAGCATGGCGCCTAAAATAAGAAGATCTGCGAACGCGGATAAAGCCGATCAATCGAAAACCAAGCAATCACGGATTGCTGCTAAAAATCCAACTAGGGGAAAACCGCGTCTGCGCGGAAGCAATCGCTAAAGCAGGTCAGACATCATTCGCCAAGAAGAGGCTACCGGGCGAGCAAGCCCGTCCGAGGAGCTGCTAATGTTGTCGAGCTTGGACTCTGCCGCCGAGTCACAGGAGCACCAACGAAGCCACCCACCACCCGCCGAGTTGGAGGACGTCGATGAACGCGAGGCGCCCAACACCACCGTCGTGCACCAGGCTTGGCGAGAGGAGACCCTCAACGACGAGAGGGCTTGTCGGCTGAGCGGCGGTCCAAGCTCACAGTTCTCGCAGAGAGAACTCCTTGGCTGTGACGGGTTCGGGTGTGCTTATTAAGCCTTATTATTTAACCCCTTCTCCCTTTCATTTCCCTAATAATAAATCAAGCGTTTAGCCAGAGGCCCACAGTTGAATCCTATTGAAAGTTTGCGACGCACCTCTATGTCCACCTATTGATGAGCTATGTAACTCATGAAATAAGGTGCTCCTTTCCGATTCGGGCACATATTTAAGCGTACCGTTGCATATTATTATTTTGGTTTTGGATCCTTGGCAACAGCTGCAGCCAAGACGCGACCCGGACGAAATGGCAACGCTGCGCTCGCTACGCGCGGCACCTGCCTAGGTGGCGTAGACGCCGATGGCCCGCGCAACTTGGGCCAGTTCCGCCCCGATCGTCGAGCACCCAAGCAGCGTCCCGCTCGAGCGCCCGTCGGTGTGCTCGCAGACGCCGCTTGCTCTATTTTTGTTCTCTGAATAAATGCTGTTACCGCACCTCTTTGTGTTTGCCTCGTCTTTCACGTCCCTTCATTATTGCCTGCGATTCGGGGTTTGCCCCTTGTATGCATATGCCAATTAAAAATTTACCATTGTTTGTTTTCGTCGTACATATCCTTCCCGGGTTTAAATTTTGTTGGGGCGGTATTTTATTGACTCCAAGTAGTCCTCTAGCGCCTTTGTCGCAAGGCTCGCCGATACTACTGGCAAAATATAACACGTGATTCCCGCTATATTGTAGTAACTCTTTCCCTTCTACAATTTATATTTTATTAGCGTCGTCGGATGTTACGTGGTAATTTCCCACTTTGTAGGTCGGGGTTATTTCCTGTACTTCTGATTTTGCAGTGTTGGGTTGGTCAGATCCTGAACCAGCGGTTTCGTTGGTAGAATCGGAGGTGCTATTGCTTTCTTCAGAGTCGGGTCCTTTTCGTGATCCAGCGTTGAGGAGGGTTTTTCGAGATTGTGCTGACGAGCCTCGGAGGGACCCGAACTACCAGTCACTCTCCGGTCGCGCCCGCCTGCCTGTCGCGCAAGTTCGTCTGCCTGCCTGCCTGCCTGCTAGAAAAACAGGCGCCCGTACCTGGACTCGAGGCCCCAGTTACACCAACGGCTGAGGGTACTCAACCTCAACACAGTCAGGTGTGTTCCGAGTCCTGTGACGACAGGATGCGAACATTAGTTGAGGTGATATCGCAGATTTCGGCTCAAATCAGCGACCTGCAGCAGAAAATGGCGCTGCTGATGTGTGGTGGAGCAGACGCGAGACTGCGGGAGTAGCAGAAGCTCGCAGGGCAGAAGAAGACCTAAACGTCTGCTAGACCAACAGTGGTCGCGTCTAGCATAAGGCTAGACTCAGACGGGGCGAATCTGGATGTGGCGCCGACATCGCGCCAACAAAGCGGGTACCCGGAACCGCGCATAACGCGTGTCAAGTTTCGGGATACTTACTCGCTGGCGAGTTCAGCATCTCCAGATCCAATTCGATCGAGCACTCCTTTACCACCCACACGCACAAACCATAATCGGAGCCGTCAACAGAGGAATACGCCACCTAGTGCGAAAATGGGGATTTAAGTTCTCGGGAGAAAATAAGGAGGATCTGGAGAAATTCCCCACTCGCGTTGACGAATGTCGGGTGCATGCGCAGCTGTCCAACAATGAGCTTCTGCTAGCAATGTCGGAGCTCCTTAGCGGTTGCGCAGCAGTTTGGTACCGCAATTTCGGGCAGCAAGCGCAATCTTGGGCGCAGTTTTGTAAGCTGCGGGCAGGGTACGGATCTGAGAGTCGGCAGGAGCAGCGCCTGGAGACCGAGATCTGCGCGTGCACACACGGCCGAGGTGAAAGCGTCTGGGCCTATATGAATGCGCTGGTTTCCTTAATGAGGAAACAAAAGACCATGCCCATGGAAGACAAACAAATTGACCGCCTGTACGACAATATGGACCTTAGGCTACAGGCAATGGTCAAGAAGGAGAAGGCGCGCTTAGTTGAGCACCTAATCGAATGAGGACCAGGAGACGTTTCAGTCTCCTTCGCCCGTTGAGGTCGCCTTGTTCAAGGACGAGGCATATCGGCCCCAAAACAAGGGCGGGTTAGCTGCCGCAGCGATTTGGCCGATGAGGAAAGCGCCCAGCCCCCGTAAATCGGCAAAGAAAGGCGAGGGGATGAGTGTGCTCTATCGACGTTAAGACAGATCTCCAAAAGCCTGGAGAAATACGCCGGACGCAGTCCTCCAAGAAGGGGCAGACAAACCTGGCGTAAAAACTTTAAACCAGGCAATAGCGGCAAGCCCGACCGCCGCCGCAGTAGTAGCGCTGGGCCCAGTAGCGGTAGACCGAGAAAACCGCCATCCCTCAAACCAAGACGGAAGCGGAATATAAATGCAGATGTTGGAGTTGCGGAGCGCCAAATCAAAAACAGCGCGTATGCACCCAGTGCGCGAGAAAGGCCAATGGGGGATCGCCAAACTGGTCCTAAAGGGTTTCCCCCCACGGTCGCGAGGCTCGACTCCGAAAAGGACTGTAGAGTCGAGTAATCGCGGACCCAAAAACATCTGGCAGAGAGAAGAGCTCTCTTCAGACGTATCAAAAACGGAATGTTTGGCGCCGCGCAAGCAGATGCGCGTTTGCGCCGAAACTGTCGAGAACAAGCCAGAGGCTCTGGCGACAGCTGCCACGCAGTTGCTTAACGCGGCTGCGATAGGCTGCACTGTTGCGCCAATGCATCGGGACAAGGGGTGGGCGAGCGTAGATCGGAGCGCTCGTCAACCTAACCACGTGGTGCCAGTCGCCAAGTAGAGTGCGCCAGCGCAAGCACACAAGGTGCACCTCTCAGGCACCAAGTCTCGAAATACTGCCTTGATGAGTCAAAAAAATCAGGGTAGCGCGACACGTTGGTGGCTGAGAGTTGGTGGTGGGCCCGATCGGCGTCCAAATAGCGGCTGCCGCGAACCGCACTCTCGTCCCATGTTCCGGGAAAGGTGCGAAAGTAGCCGATGGATATTTTACGCCGATCGCGGTGAACACCAAGCTGATCTTCAAAGTGGGTAGACTTATAAGGTCCCTCGAGGCAGTAGTAATGCAAGACTTAGATGCAAACTGCTACCTGCTAATATGTATCTCTGAAGTTAATGCCATGTTTACGTAATTCAATGCCGATTAATTATCTGATGACTTCTTATATCTTTCTCAACCATCTATTGATGTGTAGCTTCGTCTTATCTTGTTATAAACAGGGATATTTAACAAATCTCCCTTATTAACATACATGAGAGAATAATGAGTTTAAAAAAAATTGCAAAGAAGTTCATGAATTTCTCCAAAGATTTTGTAAGTCTAAAAATAATTTAAATCATTTTAATTTAACTATTTAACTTAAAATTAAATTTTAATCGTTACTTATCGTACGTCAAAATATTGTATATAAAATGTGATTAAAAAAACCTAACTAGAATTTAAACGTATATTTCGCAAGTAGAATTATTTACATTCTATTTTTAAATAAAGTCCCATCTGTAAAAAATACATTTTCTCTATAAATTTTCTTACTTAAAACCATACTTATTCGACTTTATCCTTATCTATTTCTATTACTACTAAAATTACGTGGAATATAATAATATATTTAATATCTTACGTTTATTGATTATCTTGAACTTTTATTTTATAACTGCTCTCTATTTTTAGTACTGTGTATTTAATAATTCACATTATAAAATATTTTTATATTATATTTAATGCTTTTGTCTTATCTCAGTCAAACAATTGTAAATAATCATTTACTAACATATTCATAATTGATCTCAAAAAAAAAATTAAATATTTAACCTCTAATTAATGAGTAGTAAAACATAAAAATTCCTATTATTTTTTGCTTTTACGAGTTGATAATCGTGTCTATTGATTACGTCAAGGGAAAGTAAGTAGGTACAATGCTACCATCTCTGAAACGCTTAATTAGAACTCCTCTGTCCTCCACAATGGTGCAACAATTCGCGTCAGTTTCACAGCTCGCTCGCGCGGTTAATAAGCGAGGCAGTTAGTCAATGGACTTGTCGCGCGCTTGTAATTGCAGTGGGCGCGAGGTTGTCCTAGCAGCTGTAGTTGGCTTCGTTAGTGAGACGCTCGTTTCTCTTTCTCTTGCAGCCACGTTAGAACGAAATGGGCATTGGTTAAATTCGAAATTATTGGTGATACGCGACTAATTGCATTCGAGAAAATAGAGAACTATCGTTTTACTTTCTTAAGACCATTTCTGAATGGGTCGGTAGATTCTGATTTAATATCTGTTAACGATATTTCAACAATTTAATCGTCTTATATTTCTTTCTTATCTTGAATTGGTATAAATGTACAGGATTATTGTTGGGATTATTATTGAAAACTACAAATAATTTTATCTTTTTTAATTGTAATATAAGAAAAAAATTAATTTATTTCTTTTTTTGGGTATTTTAATAAGAACGAATTAATGCCATAAAAATACAAATAAAATTAATAAAAACTAGTGTTTGTCGATGGATTATTTTAAAGTTTTTTTGTGATGAAGGCCATAGAGCTCGAAACGTATGGGGTTCATAAAAAATGGCAGTAGAGGTCGGTCGATGTCCTGGCGGCTTCTCGTCTCGTTAGTCCCCGGTTTACAGGATCCTTCTGGAAAAAGTGCCTGGACGGGTTACAGCCTCATCCCCCTGACGTCCGTCGTTTCAGTGTCGAATACATCCTGAGTTTCTTTACTTCCTACAGCATTTACTTTGAGTTCGATCGTATGTTAAAGTGTACGTATGTGATCATCAGCCTCATTTAAAATTGAAATTTGTAAATGAATGTTAGAAGTTATGAGAACTATCTAGAGTTATACTATAAAATTATAGAAGTTATTTTAGACTATATATAATCACTACTAATTTTAAAATTCAGAGTTTGCAATAAATTATGCTATATAATGGAGAAGAACTAACTAAATAGCGTAGGATGGAACTAGCATCTAGGCAGAACATACTGCTACATGACGCACGCGGTAATGTTATCATTGATGGCATAATTCACATAAATGTATAATCAGTATCATAGCTAGTTGTATTTAATAATGGTTACGGCGAAAATTAGCTTGCTTTTTTCAACGATTCCTTAAGAAGTAGAATGTTTTAAATCTATTCAGATGATATAATATGAATATCAAGTTTTATTTATAGAAATATTAGATTTATTTATATACTAATAGAAATAGAAATGGCTAATTATTAATTTGTTATCCAATAAAAAATTTGTACTAAAGTACTTGTATAACTCATACCGAATTTTTTTATGAATGTGTCTGAAAATTCATGTATATATTATAACCATTTTACTGCTATAATAACTTATTAAAAATTAATGACCACATACTGAATGATTAATTTTGTTGAAATATATAAAAGAGGATTAAACAGTAACTGTTAATAATATAATATTGTGACAATATGTATTGTGAATCAAGCAGCTACTTTATCCCTTTTTTCGCTCTGCTCTTTGCAATTCTGTCTCTACTGTTCTTTTTCCTGCTTTTCATTTGTTCCACCTTTCAAATCTCTCACATCAGAGTGCATAGCGTAGAATATGTGTAAAAAGCAGGCGGAAGTACATTTTCTAGAAAAATGAGAGATTCGAGACAAAATTTGTGCACTTGCGTGCCTGTTCTAGTACCTTGTGAGTAGTTGATAATTCTTGTAAAAATGTTGATAGATTTTTTTTAAATTTAATGAGTATGCCAATTGATATATTTTAATTAGATATCTAAATGTCTTCAATTTAAGTGATTATCAAGATTCTAAACGATTTATTCTCTTTTTTATTCCATATCAGTATTTTTGTTTTAAATCATCATCTTAAAACTTGCAATTCTCTCCTCAATTCCCACTTTGCGCCTTTATACTCAATCGAAGACATCGAAGGCGGCGTATATAGATTTGCGGTGACGGCATACTCTTGCGCGCTTCTCATATTTTATGCACGCAGTCGTGACAATTTTATGAGCCTAGAGCGAGCGACGAGGCAGATTGCCGAGCACTGGGCGACAGGACTTCGTGCCTAAAAGCGCATTTTTCCGCAAGCGCTTGCCGGAACGTTTAAATTTTCAAGCGTAAATAGCGGGTATCGGTCGTCCTTTTTCTCTGTCGAGAAGCAAAAAATTGGAGGCGAAGAAACCGCACATTTGTGGCGAACTCCCTGACAGTACCGTGGGCTGAAAATTTAATCTCACCAACGCAATGCTCTAACATTTACGGGCTGGCTTTTGTTTGATGATTCTTTTTAGTTAGAGGTTCTTTCCTCAGCACTCTACATAGAAGTATTTAGATTGCCCCTTATCCTAAACATTTTATTATTTAAAAACATTCATGTCTAGTTTCATTACATGAGTAAAGAATGATAATTTAAAGTAAATATTATTTTTTGTCTACATATATAATAAATTTATTTGTGTATTTTATGCACAAATTTTAGTGTATATTAAACTATTAAATAGACTACAAACAAACAGTATTGATATAATTCATCTGCTTAGAAATCAAAACTTTAATTTAATCTATTATTCTCTGGGCCAAGGACAACGTTGCCGATAGACTTAGCCACTTCAAAACACAGTCTGACGCCTTCGTCAAAAACTCTACTGCCTACAATAATTAACGGACAATTGGCCGCAACAGTGCTGTAAACTTTAGCAATGGTATCCAGTATAATATGAATGCTTTCCTGTGGATTATCTCCATTAAGTGCAGTTTCAACGGCATCACTCAGACCCGTACTTAAGTCAGAAGTAATGTTGAGAGCAGCTTTCAAATGCTTGCGAGCCTCGTCTATAGCCTCCGATAATCCAGGAATATTGGAACCAGCATTTAGACTCGGTAGTGGTGGAATAGGTGGTACAACCATCATGCCATTGTTGTTCGATGCTCCATTTCCACTACTATTTCTTCGGATTTTTGATATCAGATCATCAATATTGGGAAAACCAGGTAAATTGCGACCACCGAAGGACGTGAGAAGACTGAGACCTGGAATTTGATGCACGAAAGGGGTGAAAGGACCAAACGGTGAGCCATCGCTACCTTGGTTGATGCCAGGTATACGCGGAAATTTAATTTGTCCACCAGCAAAGGCCTAAATCAGTGAAAGTAGTGTTTATTAAATTAACACAAAAATTGATAACAAAATAAAACAAAAAAATATGTTTCAATCAAGTTTAGTTAAACTCAATGATAATAGTATACTTTTATATAAGTAAAGAGCGTACATGCAAATTAATGAAAATATTTCATTATATAATAGTAGTTGAATTATTTAGAAAATTCGTAATAAGTTACCTGAGTGGGATCTATATTGGCAGTGCCGGAAATAGAAGCAGCCTTACTAGAGGCTACAAGAGCTATAAAATATAACAAATGTACCTTTCCTTCCATGTTTATTAACAAGCTATTAACTGTTATAACGAACTTGACTGACTAACTCGACCTTTGGAAATGCATTTTATACCTCCGATCTTCACATTATATGCTCTTGTATATCTGTTTGCCGTACGTGCATAACGACAGAAACATCTGTGTCGTCGCAGTCTTTTTCATTCATCTACTATCGATAAATAAGTTTAATTTCAATGTCACTGTCAATGTAACATGTGCAATCATAAATGTATATTTGAATAATTTCAAAGTTCCAATTTTTTAAATAGAAACGCTCGTTTTCAAAATAAATTATATATAATTTTTTATAAAATAAAGATTATAATTTATTTAATTTATAAAGCTAATTGACAAATGTAGACCAATAGTAGTTAAGAAAATCTATTATAAAATCAATTCATATAACACCTTCATGGCGTTACATAACGAAAAGAGAAGTCCAAAAATTTTCTCTCATTATTCATCGTAAGGGTAAGCCTGTCTGGAACCAAGCGGTACAATAATATCCAGATTCTCAGGCTCGAGTGTTAAGAAGTTTACGGCTTCACAGAGGGATACATCTCCGACGGACGCACCTTATATCTAATACATAACCTTAGGCTTAGCAAATTTATTGAAAGCCGTCCTCCTCCTTTGTACCTGATACAATTTTATAAGTTCTGTAATACCTATTCACGTCGAACTCCTTTTTCCTCTATTTTTTGAAAATATAATATACTATCAAGAGATTATATATATATATATATATATATATATACAATACTAATTGTTAAAGGAAGATTTGTCTCTTTCTATCTTTCTCTTTAAACTTTTTAATAAATTCTTCAAAAGAACATTTTTAAATCATTATTATTCTTATTATTACATCTCATTATTATATTAAAATATTGGTAACTATTTTAATTCATAAATTTATAAATTATTGGATAAATATGTTTATAATAACTTATAAAAGCTTTTTAAATTATTATTAAAGTTATGATAAAAATTAATTGCTTCAAAATCAAGAAAGCTCAACATGCTATAAAATCGCGAAAAGCCAGAGAGGGTAAAAAAAGGTCAATCGTACGGAATGCCTCGTAGCCACCCATTGCCTCTTCTCATTTCGCCCGAGTCAAAATCACTTTTTCCGCTCGAAGTAACCTCCAAGTTTGCCCCTCTCCCTCAAGCAGAAGCGCTCGCCATGATTTAGCTCCCCTGTGCCTGATTTTGCGTTCTCTCTTGCCGGTTATCGCGCTCCCTAACTCACAACTATTCCTCAGATCTCTTCGTCTTGAGCGTGCAGACAAAACGAGGCAGGTTGAAGCTTTCCGAGCACACGAAATCCCAATCATCGATTCGCGCATGGCCGCTCACGACCAGGCTCTGCAGCCTTGTCGAGCTATTTACTCGAGGTTGCATTGGATTCTTTTCCATTAAGCGACTACTGCCGAACTCGTAAGATACCGACCATCATTTACGTTGCTATAAGCTTTTCGACTTTTACTAAAAGGTTAACTAAGAGAATGAAAATACTTGTAAAAAAAAAGAATGAAGGGAATGTATTTGAAATGGATAAACACTAAGGGGAGTGAGGATGTCGGGAAAGGAGGTTTAGAGAATAAATGAAATTAAATAAATTATATTTTCTTTATATGCGAGCATCTACCAATGCTTCGGCGTGCATATAAAAAATAATTCTGAGCTCCCCCCCCTTTTATGCATCGAGTGCGACTTCGTCTTCGGGACTGCTCGTGAATCTTCGGAGGGCCCGAAGTCGCGGCTACAATTTTTGGAACGGCGCTCCTCACACCTCGCAGCCTTCGATTCGTGAAAAATCCTCTATCGAATTTAAAAATATAAATTTGATAAATTTAGATTAAATTTAAAACACGAAATAATTTTCGGGAGAGATTTGCTGACCTCCCTGAAAACTGCCACGTGGCCGGGGGACAAAAAAGGCTCCGTACACACCGACTCTATGATCCAGGAGACTTGCAAACAAGTTCCCTAGGAGTCAAAATGCGATTTTGTTTCGACTCGGTCTACGCGGTCTCACTGCCTTGCCGTCGGCCCTACGTGGCATGGAGAAATGCAACAGTCAAAACGAAAACATTGCGCTCGGATCATTAAATTTCGAAATCTATTTCGCTCCGTTTATATTTAAATTTTTGACGTTGTATTTTCCAAAAAGAAAATAGAATTAAATTATTTTTTTCTACACAAATTATGTTCGTAACAATATTCTATAATGTTACCTCTTTGTCATAAAGAATGAATGGGTTTTATTGTTTTTCATGTAATTCCAAAATAAAAAAAAATTTTTATTAATTAAAAATTACACTCCATTTTTTATTAAAATGTTAATAACATTGAGTGTAATAAATATACATTCAAAACGAGTACATGGAGTCTCTGATAGTTTACCGGTAAAGTTATCTCTTCAAAAATTTATTAAGAAGCATTGCTGAAGAAAATTTTTTTAATATTTGCATAACCTGCATATTGAAAACACCTGTAAATATTGAGTTGGCACAATTTTAAAAATAGTTTTCCCAATAATTGTATAATTTTGTTATGGCTATCTGATTTATGTAGAATATATTTAATTTATAAAAGATAAAACTTTATCTAGCAATATAATATACTTTTTTGCCTAGTAGAAAATAGAGCATAATTTATGGTGGGTGCTGATAATTATCACCGCAATCTTAAACATAAATATAAGTAGAAAACAGAATGTAATTATTGACTATGTTATGCTGAATAATGCAGCATGCTCAACATAACCTTAACATATATTTATATACATAAATGTAATGTGTAAAACTGTATAATCCACATTTTTTCGAGACTGTATTTCACAGTTTTAAGAAATAGAATATTATCCAGTTTAAAAAGATGTTTTTACAGACTTATTATTGTATAATTAACACACCATAAAAAAATATATACTTTGAATGTTTTAGTAAATTAAATTTTCTAAAACGATACAAGTATGTATTGCCTAAGGACTTATATTAACGGCAGGTATGAGGGTACCCGAAAAGATGTTTTTAGGAATGTGCCTTGAAGTTTTTCTTATTCATTTCAACATTTCATTGATAATATAGTCAGTCTCTAGGTGATCATAATCCTCAAAGATGACGTGTAGATGGTGTGCACCATCGTTTTTTCTGTCCAGGTACATGATATTAAAAGTATAGGTGCTCAGAGTCCTGTGTAATGCGTATCATAGTTTTTCAGGTCCAGATATATATTTTAATGATATTAAATTGCTAGGTACTTGGGGTTCTCGAACATGATGTCTAGGTGGTACAATGCGTAAACATATACATTTGGTAGATTTGTAGTGTCCAAGATTTGAGTTTTAGATGATATATATTGTTCTTATGGGTTTTTAATTATTACTAAAATTAAGAAAGTTGGTATAGTTTTCGTGTTTGTGTGACGTCCGTCCAGCCAAGACCCCAGCTATAGATTTTATCTTTTTGTATCGTTTTTCAAAATAAACTGCACCGAGTCCTCTTTAGTCTCCATTATACTCTTAATAGTAGAAATGTCCATTGCTTATTCTCGTCGAACAAATATTGCCAGTACCTGTCTAAACATCGGTACTATAAGTGAAAACCAGAGATGCCCGTGATTAAATTGTAAGGCCCGATTGATACTTATATTTTCCCTGCCATAAATAGAGCCTATCGAACAACTCCTCAGAGCCTCCAAAAAAGAGCTTTGACCCAAGTTCTGCAGCTCCTTTGCCAGCATGACATTGTTATGCACCGCACGGGTAACACCACTCTTTCTCCGGTTCCGCGCAGCTACTAAATTGCTCGACTGCAAGAGCATTGACTACAGCACCTACCAACTTGCTGACGAACGCAAGCTAGGAGTGGTCTATAGCTACTCTGTCACTCCTCAAATGGTAGAATTCATTGAGTAGCTTTATCTCAAATTCCTACTAAAATCCTCTCGTTTCAAGTGCCAGATCTGAAAAACCTTCACGATATTGACATTGTCGTCATTGACCTAACCGCAGACATTCTTAAATCCTGTTCTCTAGTTACAACTGTGACAACCTCCTCGCGCATATCAGTTCCTTAGTACATGACAAAAATCTCAATCGGAAAGGTGGCAACGCTCTCGCGATCCAGTACTCAAATCAAAATTAAACTTTCAACAAAGGCAACTCTGGAAGCGCTCCGCGACTATCAAAGTAAACCTTTCAATGGCTTTATTGGGGAGGCCGGGTCCTATCCCAAGAATGTTTGGAAAATATTTAAAAAGCTCTGAAACCACCAACCTCAACTCCCCGCATTAGAACTCAACGGCATTAAATGCCATTTGGACAAAGATAAGGCTGAATTCCTCGCCTCGTCCTTCTCTAAAAATACTTTTCTCTTTTCAGCGATCCAGTCAAATTGATTCTGCACAACAATATTTTAAGGACAATGAGCAATTTTCTTTTGTCTTTATCGGCCTAAAACCTTTCTTTTCTAATAAAAAAATCTTCAAAACCAAGCTCCGAGCTTTCAACTCCATAATTCTGAGCATCGCATCTTATGCTATTCCTATTTGGCGAATACAGCTCGCTCAGACAGACGCAACCTCCTTCAAGGGACTTTCAAGAGGTTCCTTCGAGCGACTCTTGGCTACCCTTGGTTTGTCCAAACCACCCAGATCCTTCGTGAAACGGATCTCTCCCCTCTCGCTATTGCCCCCGCGAAACGCGCCAGTCTTCGGAACTCCTTGGCTGACCATCTCAATCCCGAGATACAGGTGCCCTTCTCAATTATACATCTAAATCCTACAACTTAGTAATCAGGCCCTGCAAGCTAAGTTGCTAGGTTTCAATCTCGCTTTGCACCTGTTGTGTATTGTGGGCATTACTCAGTTCCCTAATTCATCTTCTTCCCCCCTGATTCCATCTGTATTTCCTACCCACCTACCATAACTTTTCTTGGGGTTAGAGACCGTTTGGCCCAGTGCCCCTGCATTTGGGAGGAGTGTCCGACACTACCCATCCGATCGGGAGGACCTTTGAGAAAACCACCCAGTGGCTTCCTACAAAAAAAAATTAAAAAATAAATAAAAAAAATAATAAATCTTATCCTTAACCTAGAGACCGTAAAAGTTATCACAGCAAAAAAGTTTTTTTTAAGAATTGTACTTAAAGGGATGCAGAATACAGCATTCTCTACTTACTACATCCTCTAGGCAGAGAAAATTATTTTCTACATTGTATATCATTAGTAATGGGTCCTGAAGTCAGTATGTTCCGTTTCGGCCATTTTGTTCATTGGCATTAACATTAGCGTGGGAAAGCGTGTGTTAACATCCTTGCTACATTAGTAACTGCATTTACACTGGTCGAGGTGTAGGCTCTTGATCGAATCAAGTTGGTTTGAATTCGGGAAGATTAACATTCGCCTAAAGTTCCACTTTCAGTTTCACTATTATATCTCTTAAGTCAAATACGAATTCAATTTACATGATACCTTTTTACCACACTTCTGCCATTTGATTTAAGTTTATTAAAGAAGGATTTGACGTCCGCGCGGTCTGTCAGAAGGCACGGACTTGTATACATTGCACGTAAGTCTCGATTTTTCCCCGAATTATGCGCCGCGAACGTGATACCTAATCTAGGAAGGCCCGAATTCGGTGAAGCGATAGCGCTGCCGCGCTATTGGTACGCCCCTACGGGGCCGTTTGTTTCATACCCCGGCGCAGCCGCGGGTCGCGACGGGCGACCGCGGGGCAGACTCGAGACGAGTCAGTCGACGTTTGACATTCGGTCAGGTACCCCGCCGATACTTTTCACGGGGCCGCCTCGACCAGTGCCATAACGCGACCGATCGCGCCCACTAAGTCTCCGCCTTTAGTCGTCGCTGTCGGCGCCCCGCGCCAGTCTGCATAAAGGACCCACGACACGACCTCACGGACACTCCAGGGTCGCCAAGTTGCATTGTTTTATTTTGAGATTTTCCAAGCCTCCCTTCCCACTGAGCAAAGCGACGGCAGAGTGGACTATTAAAAAAATTGTCTCTCAGTTTAGCTTGCCATAAAATGAACTGACATTTTGAAACCATCATAATACGTAAAGAAAATTCTCAAAAAAGCACAATGATTCAATTAAATACAGCTAATTTGTGTCAAAATTAATGCAACTTTGCTTCCGCCGTTTTTCGATAGATGGATGCAGCGGTAAGTACAAGTTGAAATAAGCAGTAACGTTGGACATCTGTCAACATAAAGACAGCACCACATTAGAGAATTTGTGTTTGCATCAGACGTGTATTTTTGTCAGACTTGCCACCGTGCAGAGTCAGGTGTGCAATATTCTCTCTACCTTTTTTCTTAGAAGTGGTTATCTGCCGATAGCGAGATAGCGCTGTGGGAGTAGAGAAGTTCGCTGCTCACCCGAGGAGATGGCATACAATGTCTCCTCCCATGCCTGAAGGTAAAATTCGTTGGCGGCTAGAGCTGTAGCCTGTGGCAAAATCGCAGAAACGGCGGATACGCGAGCCGTGTCGGAGGCTGTCAAGGGCCTGCGAAAACGGTCGGCAGGTCATCCGAGCGAGCGAATTTGGACGAGAATTTGGCTTCGAATTTTTCCGAAGTCCGTGATCGATTGACCAATGGTTGCCCGGACGTCAATTTATTACATAAACTATTTATTGCACAAATATCAAATAAATAAAAAATTTCGTAATAGAAGTATATTACGAAATAAAATAAAATGCTCCATAAAGATTCATCTCGAAGCAGAAAAACCAGACGAAGAACAGATTTATGGCATCAATAATTGCGCAAGATTCGAGAGAAAGTGAGAAAAAGAGCTGTACTGATTGCTAAGGGGTGACTGTTACAACGCTTAGGGAAACTCAATGACGACGTTCAACCAACTAATGTCCATCTGTTATTTAATTTTGCTTTGCTAGTTACTAAAAAAAAAATTTTGAACTAGCTTTAATTTTTTTTCTTCATGCTTCTAATTCGTTAATTATGACACTCTTACTACACTTTTGCTTTTTCGAGTAGTAATTGTAAATGCATGTATATTATATACATATTTGCTTATTTTGTGTGCTATATTTTTGAAGGTTTCAAAGTTCTATTCGAACCTCTAAATGTGTAATTAAAAGTAATAGATGTCTATACATTACTTTACCAAATGTTTCATAGTTTAATTTAAAAAAAGTTTTGTGTTTAAACTCTCATAATGTAAATATAGTTATTAATGATCTAAGAGTAGATTGAGTTCAAGAAAGATTTGTTCCGAGATAAATAAAGTAAATAGCATGGTTTCATTTCAGAAGTTGTAGCCTCTCTGTATAAATACACTATAGTAGTCTATTATTTTTATTTTTGCTAAGTTTTTCATTTATTTATAACTTTCCGTCTTTTCGTTAAGTAGATTTCGGAACAACACATAGATAGTATTCCTAATGTTTAATCCATTTTTATTTTTATTTAGATGATTGCAAATTTTTGAAAAAAAATAAATTCCTAAACGTTTTAAATCGATATAACTATATTGATTCATCGATAGGTTTAAGATGCCATAATCATTATTTTATTCTAAATCTGTAAAAGAAACAAGAATAGTGTGACTTTCGTTCAAGATAGCATTTCTAACTTCGTTCAATATAATCAGTTGGTATTTATGAAATTAAGCAATGACTGGCAGGAAAATAAGCAGTAGTATCAATTTTAAACTTGAGCCTCTAGTCAAATTGGTATTCAACAGTTACAAGTAAATTTGATGACGAAATAATTGCGGTCGTTTACATAAAAAATGAGGAGTGGTTCTACAATTACGTATGAATATATACATAACTCTGTCTTTCCGTTAACGTTTATTTGGAGTGATCAAACATTCATGCATTCTCTTTCATTTATCAAACACTTTACTATTCGCGGAGAATCTATTTACTCAGGTGACTCAACGTATGTTAAGTTTTATGGTGTATATTTTCTCCTTTAGTAAAATTCTTGCTGGATGAATATTCTTATACTTATACTGTTACCTAAATTACTAACCGGCATACCTTAAAATAAAAATTTATAGGTTCTGGTTGTTTATCGGTACAATTTGCATCTAATCAGCTTTTAATTTGCTATTCTAAAAATTTGAAATTTAGCTAATACTTTTTTATATAGTTGTAGGTTTTTACAATTTTTATATTAACTTTATACATTTAAGATGATTAATAAGTTTGTCACAAAAACTGTTTTTTTTACACTTAGAACAAGTGAGTTGCATTTTCTCTTAGAAAAGGATACACTAATTCCTTACTTGTTAAAACTGGTAGACTTTCTCTTGAACTAAATGATGGATTTTATTCTAGAAAAGCTCAAATTATACGTTTTTATAATAGATATAGAATTAGTTTTTGTTAATTATAATATTTAAGAAAAACATAGTTAATTTATTTAATAAAAATAATATATAAATAAGGAAATTTTATATTTTTCGCAATTTAAATTAAATCAAAAATACAAAGACTGGGACTTCTATAATAAAAAAGCAATACTCAGATCGTATCGGAAATCATACATTGCATACCTAAAGTTTAAGTTTCTTCCAGAATAAAATCCATCAATTAGTTCAAGAAAAAATCTTCAGCAAATTTACAATTCGCACACATAAAGTACATTCGATAAATTCCAAAAAATACAGATTTCTAGTAAGCCATCTGCATTTAGTAATAATAAAAGATTTGACTGCCCTGGTAGAATTGAACAGCATACACTGATCATAATAGACTAAATTTTATGCCGGATGATCATTTATTCTCCATATAATATGTAAATTTCAGAAAATGCACGTGTTTTATGCCTATTGTTATAAGGAGAGTTATTAACTAAATTAACTTAATTATTTAATTATGAATTAATTACTAATAATTAACTATATAAATTAAATAAATAATTAAATACATAATCAAATAGTTAATTAATTAATAACCTAACTAAATACGGAAAATAAATAAGTATGAAATAAGAAAATATTTGTATTTGACAGTTTTATATTTGTGAATCAAATTTTATCGAGTTTTCTTTTAAGTTAATTGTATTTATTAATTTAGTATTAATTTATACTTATTTTTTTTTCTTATGGAGCTAATTTCTATCTTAAAAATATTTTATTTTTATACCAGGATTATTATTATAATTATTTAATTTTTAAAATATATCGATGGTTATTATTACATTATTTTTAGTAATTTTTTGTCATTTCATTTAGGCAATTATTTTCTGATCATTTTATTAAATTAAAATTTTATATCAAGACCAACATTTTCCTTTGAAAGATGCATCGGCTAACAATGAATTTTAATAATGCTGTGATGCCGGGCAATCGAAAACAAAAATTTTTAATTTAACTTTATTCATTTTTATTATTAAAATTAATTTAATTTTTTAATAAATAATTTAATTCTATAATAAATTTTTTAAAAAATTGTGTTAAATATTTAGACTATTTGAATTATGTAGCTATTAGTTATGCATTATGAATTACCCGGATGAAATTGACCATAAATTATAGCCTTGCGACTAACTTATGCCTAGATTTCTTTAGCACATGTCCTACTTTATTAGCATAATATGCCCATATTATGTTAAATGCTTTATACTATTTTTTTTTATTTAAGCAATTTTAGTCTCTTTTCGAGATTATTTTGGACAAATAAATACAAAAGTTTACAATTTAATATCACAATTTACAAGAAATGTGTAGAACGCTTTACAAACAGCATTTATAAAGTTACATAGTAACGCTTCTGTATTAAGAGGTATTTTACGTTCAAAGAATTGTACTATTAAATGATTTCTTTGATCATTATAAATCGGGCAGTGCCATAAGACATGATCGAGATCTTTTCCTTTAAATCCGCAATTACAGTCAATATCAGTTCTTATACCAATGGTTAAGAGTGATTTTCCCATACTATAGTGACCTGATCGCGCTCTGTTTATAGTAGTTATTATTTCCCGATATAGAATTTTCTTGTGGAACCATGGCTTTCGTTTAGTGAAAAAATAATTTTTGAAATAAAAAATGCCTTTATTACAACTTTGAGACAATATTAGTTCTTGCGTGTTATTGAACATCTTTATTTTAGATAATTCTTTTAAGTCAGTAAATGGTATTTTTAAATTAGATGGCGATCTTTCAGCAGCCTTTTTCGCAAGTTGATCTGCTTTTTCGTTTCCTTGAATGCCCACATGAGCTGGTATCCAATAAAAGATAATACTACCATTTTCAGTTTTTTTCATAAAATCATAGTGTTTTTTACGAATGTTACAGACATAAGGATTTGTTTTAATTTCATTTTTATAATTTTTTAAAGCTTTAAGCACACTTTCAGAATCGCTAAATATTGCTATTTTTCGATTATAGTAACTAGCAGCTAGGTCCAGTGCATCTCCAATCGCAATACTTTCGGCAGTATAAATAGAAAATTCTCGTTTAAGACTTCTTGTTTTAGTTACATGTGAATTACTATCAAAGCAAGCTGTGCCAACTGAAGGACAGATTGCCGATTTACTCCCGTCAGTATAAATTGTATAATAGTTTTCTTTTATTATTAAATTTTCAATTATTTGATTTGCATTTACATTGCCTTTTAGCATATTTCCAAAATCAAGATTAACATTGAGAATTTGATTCATTAAGATTTCATAGTCATAATTATAAATATTAAATTTTTTATTAGAGAATATATAGTCTGAGCTTTGTTTTAGTAATTCATAGCACTTGTGTAGTATGTCATTAGATTTGTACCGGTTATTTAATTCTATTTTCTTTTCTACAGATTTTATACTTTTATGTACCAATAATTCTTTGTTAGATATTATTTTGTGTAAATAGCATAGGCACAGATATTCTGCTCTATCTTGTATTTGAACGAGTTTGGATTCAGCCAAAAGAATATTAGTTGGGGTGCTATTTCTATATCCAAGAGCAAGTCTGATGGCTGTATATTGAATTTTTTCAAGTTTTAGTATTTGACCTTTTATTGTTGGAAAATATATGAAAATACCATATTCTATAATGGATCGAACGAGGCTTTTGTATAGTATAAGTAACGTTTGTGGGTCAGCTCCCCACCACGTTCCTCGGAGAAATTTTATTATGTTAATAGCTTTGAAGCACTTTTTTTGTACGGATTCAATATGTTCTTTGAAGGTCAATTTAGAATCAAAAATTATACCTAAAAACTTTACTGTATGGGTAGATTTTATCTTAGTACCTTGTATATCAATTTCTGATTCGCCAGGCTGCACATGTTTCTTGTTAAACCGTATAAAAGTCGTTTTATTGGCGGCGGGTTGTAACCCGATAGCTCTTAGATTCACATACATTTGATTGGTAGCTTTTTGAATAAGTTTAATGCTTTTTGTGGTGCTTCCTCTGTTTATAATATTGGCAACATATATACAATATAAGAGAGGGCTTAAAACGCCACCTTGAGGTACACCTTTGTAAGCTTTTCTGTGAAAATATACATTAGTATTAGTTGTTAATATTCTCTCCGACATTAAAAATTTAATAAATTGTACGAGATTATAAGGAAATACTAAGTCTGCTAGTTTTTGTAATAGTAAGTCTACATTGACATTGTCAAAGGCACTGCTAACATCGAGAAATACAGCACTTACAACTTTTCTTTTACTGAAAGATTCTTCAATTGTTATTAATAGGTTGGTAAGATTATCAAGAGTACATTGACCTTTTCTGAATCCAGTTTGGCTTTTTGCAAAATATTCATTTTTTCAATATAGAATTGTAATTTGTTTTTTAAAAGCGTTTCGAATAATTTTCAAGTTGATGAAGATAGGCATTTTGGTCGTAGACCTTTGTTGTCTACTTTACTGATAAAATGGACATAAGTCTCTTTCCAATCTTTTGGATAACTATTGGTTTGGTACATTTCATTAAAAATGTCACTAAAATGAGTTTATAATTGATGGGTAATCTCTTTAGTATGTCATAGTCGATACCATCCCTACCGCAAGCGGATTTACAATTTTTACTCTCTAAGGCTACGTTGAATTCTAAGAAACTAAAAGCAGATTCTAGAAATGGATTGCTTTTACATTTTGGTATCCATAGTGGATCTGTAGGACACACCAGTGGAGGACTTATTTTACCCATAACTTCTTCAATTTTTTCTGCATCTTGATGGTTTTCTGGGTTGTGAGAAGGTTTAATTTTGCACCATTTATTTTTTAAAATTTTACTTTTGTCCCAAACATATTTTTTGCTTAAATTAAAGTTTATCGAATTTGCAAAATTTAAAAATTTTCTCTTTTCTTTTTTTTTAAAGTTTTAGTTGCGAGTGCGTTTGATTTTTTGTATTCTCTAAAGTCTGCCATATTTTTAGTAAATAACCATCTTTTAAATTTAGATTTTCTTATACGCCTTACCTTGTCACACTCAGGATCCCACCAATAAACAGGATTCCTATGTAATTTTATATCGACTGACTTTCTTTTTGGTGTGTTATTAATAATGGCTTCACTTATAATTTTGATAAAGATTTCATATTTATAATTGGCATTTGCTTGTACATAATCAGTTGTCAAAAATTGACAGTAGTTATCTTTTAAATGTGTATCGACTGCAATCCAATTTGTACGCACTAATTTTATTTTAAAGCTTTTTGATTTTCTTTTAATGTTTATTAGGAGATGGTCAGAGCCCCTAGTATTACTTTCAAGATTTACATCAATTTTGTCTGTTATATTAGTGCTTGAAAATATAAGATCAATATTAGATGAATAAGTCGAATACGGTTGTACATATGTATGGGTATTGTCGTTATGTAGAAATAAATTTGTTTTTAGTAAACTATTCGATAAGTTTTCGCCATTACTGTCGGTCTTAATACAGTTCCAATTTTTATGATGGGAGTTAAAATCGCCTAAGAAAATAGTAAGTTTACATTTGTTTATATTGATAAGTACATGATCCCATTCGAATTCTGTAAGATTAAAATTTGGAGCTTTATAACAGACTAATAAATCCAAGTTCGGGTTAACATTTGTAACCGAAATACCGGTAATTTCTACAGAAACGTGCGGACTGTATAGATTTTGTAATTCTTTATATGCTAAGTTATTACGTATTAACAGTAGTATTCCTCCTCCTTTACCTTGAAGCCGATCTCTTCGGAATGTTTTAAAGCCTGGGAAATCGAAGTTTTTGCCATCGCAGGTTTTTTCTGTTAACCAGGATTCAACACATATAAATATGTCTAAATCTACTAGAATTTTGGTAAGTTCTTCTTTTTTGTTCAGTATACTTCGTGGATTCCAAAATAACATGTTTAATTGTTTATCTTGAATATAAGACATGTTGTATTAAGTTAATCTTATGAAGACTGAGAATTTTCCGAGTCAATATCTGTATTTTCATATATTAAATATTTTGTTAATTTTTTCTTGATCATAGCAATTCTCGCTTTGAGATTATTGCTGCCAGCTAAAGGATATATTACATCTAGCATTTTTATTACACCATTGACGTCAGAAGTAAACTGTAGTAAAATGTCCGTTATGTTTGTTTTACCATACGACTTTTCTAGGAATGTTTGCAATTGATGAAAATTTATTGGAAAGACTGTAGAAGCTGATTCCAATGCATTTTAGCAACTTTTAATGCATCTCTCATTATTTCAATATCTTTATCGCTTATATTTTCTTCTGAACTTGATTTGTCTTTAGTTTTTATTTTTTTATTTGTTGATGGTTTTTTGAATTTGGTTTCTTTAATTTTGCTGAGATTAGTAAGTTCATGCGCTATTGTATTTTGGTCAAAATTTTTTCCTTCTATGTATATTTCATTAATTTCTAGGCTATTAGATGTAGAAGAGGAAGGCGCTTGTCATTTTAAACCTTTATTTTTAGCTTTTTTTATTGGTTCTTGTTCTTTTATATTTACATTGATATCTTCTAATGCAACTTCTGTTTCCTTTTGCGTATCATGAAGATTTTACGAGTAAATTGGAACGTTTGGGCATAATTTCGTAATGTGTCCTTTCTGTTTACAAACATAACAACTCATTGAATCCGTACTGAAGTATATCCATGATGGAGTATTATCAAATACTATTTGCAAAGATTCTGGTATCAGCCGAGTTTCTTCTTCTTTTATATACACCTGTCGACGAAATGAAAGAATATGTGATCTGGCTTTATTAAACCTGCTCTGATACTATGCCCTTGAGAAACTGGATTAATACCTAATTTTTGAAGTTGGAGTAAAATAATATCGTTCGACATTGATGGACTGATGTTAGATATAACTACTCGAGTATTTCTTTCTTTTAAAGGTCTAATTTTAAGTAATGTTTTGTTGACTTCAACCAAATTTTCACTTCAACTTTACACTAGCGTTTTACTATTTAAGTATATGCAAACACGATTCCCTGAAATTTGTTATGTGTGGGTTATGTTCGTTGCATCAGTTATTTTTTCCATTCCGTCTATGTAATCATCAATTGTGCTTCCTTCTATAGAGTCTATAACTATCGCTTGATCCTTTTTCGATAAAAGTGAATTTGCATAAGATGTTTTTAAGTAAGATTCAGTACTGGTTGCATCTCGGGTTGCATTTTGACTTTTTTGGGTGATTTGACCCCTGGTTTCAGAAGCCATTTCACTTTTCGTTAACAGAACTAATCACTTGATTTTATTTATATTTAAATATTGCCATATAATACATGATCGAAATAATAATCTAATTTATCTTAAAGGCTCTTGTTGACACTCACGACAATACAGAGAACACGTCTGCTCGCTACCGTATCCAAAACCGAACTCCCCGTATACATTATAATTAGGTTGCAGGTTCGGTAACTCTTATACTATAGATAATTCATAACCTCAAATCGACGATATCAATAATATAAGTTATTGGAGGATCGTATATTATTTTAATAGTTAATGAATGAAAAAATTATATTTATAGCAAAAACCGCTTTAATACTAAGAGCACTGCCCGTAACATTTTTAAATATTAGTAGTATATATGTTTGTACGAGAAATAGATACTGATATGAGCATCAGCGCATAAATGTGTGCATCGAACTCTTTCCACCTGTCTACGTCACTTTACCAGCTTTATTCCTTGTATTTATTCCTTGTAAATCCTAACCTCTTATCCTGCCATAATAATACCACCATGAGGAATTAGATGCATGTATGCGCACGTGACTCTTGAAGACCGATTAAACAAAGAGACTGATCTGAACCTGAACTACCTAATGTATTCAAAGAATTGTCTCCTCTCTCTCTCTCTCTCTCTCTCGCTCTCACTCGCTGAGCGGCCCTTGAGCTTGTATCGTTCAAGCTTAACAGAGCGATCGAGGCAAATAAAGCTTCAGATGAAACTTTTAATTTCATTTGCACACCTTTCGAGTTGTCATTCTCGTACAGTGAGCTTTGATTAAGCCTGTCAATATGAGAAGGATTTGAGGTTATAAATCCTAATCGTTCTTAGCATAATTTCAATATTATTTTTGACATATTATGCCCAACTACCGTCGTCTCCTAGAGGTACAATATGGACATAATATGGTATATAATCCGCCCACAGAACATAAAATTTAACATATTATGGACATAAATGCCTCAATTTTCTACCAGGGTTATGTAGTGATTAGTATGCATTTCCATATTTTTTTCTAATTTACTTTGTATGCCATATAGCATATAAAATTTCGTTCAGTGCTATTATCGTCGAGCCTTGGGCATAACATAAGCATAATTAGGATGCATTTTCTGCTCATAATAATGCTTTACAATACAGTCGTGTTTATGAACATCCATCATAACATATGCCGATTTTTCTACGAGGGTGAATTTAAAGTTTTATGCCATTTGCTTTTATCTATATAAATATTCATAATTATTCTTTTCTTGTAAAATAAATTGTTAAAACTAAACATTTAATTGTGTAAAAAGATCAATTATGAAGAAGCGATTATATAGATCCCAGGAGCGTCGCAAACAGCATGTATATAAAAGCACGTGGAGTACAGACAGGCTTGAAAGAGTAGAAGTCTTTCCGACGCTCTGGGGCCTTTGATTTATGTTGTCTCGTATAGCAGATGATCTCCAACATCGATCATATGAGTACAGAAGTAGTAGAGAGGGTGTGGAAGAAGGACAGAGAAAGAGAGAGAAAGAAGGAGACTGGGAAAAAAGAAACGGAAAGGCTCTATTTTTGAATAAATGGGCTTCTATACTAAAAATATATTATTGTAGAGGATAATTCGCAGATTCATGCCTTCCTTTGCTTCTATCATGTAACAATGCATTACTGACAAAGAGAAATCATAACGTGAATAACAATATCACAGTCGACGATTCGATGTAGGGTTATCGATTGAGAAAAAAATAAAGTGATTAGCTGAAGGATTGTGCAAGCTTAATATTAGCATAGAAATATAAGTAAATTAAACCGCGCTCTTACTCTATTTCGATCGGGACTATACAGCGAATAACACGAGGAGCAACAACTGCAAAGTTAAGCTAAGAAGATTAAACAACGCAGTATTCATATGTCACAATCCAAGGACTCATCCTCAGGAGCCTTTAATATTTAAAGACGACAAGTTGCATAAAGCATGTAGTTCTGGATCGACTGAGCCAACACATCGCCTTAGGATCTGTTGAAATAAGATAAGTTTTCTTTGTAACCACGAGTCTATTAACATTTCCGCTTTGATATCATTTACAAATTAAATAAATCGTGTCCGTAGGGAATTATCGATAGCGTGTAGTCAATGATCTCTTAAATTGAAGTAGTTACTCAATACACACTAATCTTATTTTCATGTAGCATATATATATAATATGTGATACGTAGGCAGATGTTACTTGTTACACTAGTAGTATAAAAGTTAGTATTTCCACAAAAAATAAGTAAAGACAAGAAGCAATAGACAGCAGCTACATGACTTTTTGAATACTGCATGACCTATTTATTCACCTCGATTATTTAACGGTTGGGAATTGTGGTTACTGTATACATACAGAATAATAGACCCCGAATAACGATACCTTTTTCTCGACCCGCCCGAGACGCTCCCTCACGTATTATCTCAGGTCATGCAATAAAACTCTTACAGTGGCAAAGATGCGTTTGCATATTCCAACGTACAATTGCAAAGTTGCATAGACGGTCTCTTTGACGGACGTTTGGAACTTTATGGGTTTCAGTCTTCGATGCATACGCGGAATGTCAACTAAGAACACGCACTCATACTTAACAAAACTAAGATTTACCATTGTATAATTAACTTGTATTTTTGTTATTAATAAATTGTTAAGTGTAAAACAAACTTTCAACACAGTTTTTAAGTTATTCGACCTTAAACGCAAAACAAATTCAATCTTATTTAAAAGAGATAGCATTTTAAAATTTTTAATCGCCGTATACATAAATAGTTCTTTGCAATAAATTTATCTGTAGATCAATTATGTGAGTAAAAAATTTGATAAGTTCTTCCAAACAGTTTTATTCGAATACACCCCGCGATCGCTTTTGGTGTCGCTGCCCGAGTGACAGAAATTAATTTGCGCATGATTTGCACGCGGTGCGCCACGGAAATTGCGCGCGGCGTATGTCCCGTACCACGCTCTAGTCCTTTGTTCGAAGGCGCAATGGCGTTTGTCATCATCGCTGCTGCGTAAACGTAAGCCAACGCAGTTCGAGCTGACGCAAGGAAGGCTGGGTATACGAGACCGAGTAGCGACACTACAGCGCATCGAATACGAACAGACAAAGAGCTGGAAATACGAAGGATGTAGCGAAACCCGACAGATACTTAAGTATTGGGCGCAGATGTACTAGGAATCGAGATTGTCGTCGGCTTAATAATAACCCAAGATATGCTGCCATGGCCTTAGACATTGGTTTACCATGCAGTTGTATACAATATAAATGAAAATACACTAGTGTTATCTGTCACGGCATATGTATAAGAAACTGAACATTAATACAAAAAGTGAAGGTCATTGATTTTAAAAAGTTAAAATTTACAAAAACCTTTTAATTTCAGATATATATTGTAATAATGTTTTTGAATTCAATAGTCTAGTTATAGTTTTCTTCATTCAAATTGAGAATCATATTAAATTGTATCATGTAAATAATTAATAGTTACGAATTTGTCTGTATACTCAACAACAATCTATGCTTCACCTTATATATATCTTTCCTTTTACCTACATCATAATTTGTTTACGTGCATACATAAAAAATAATGAATAGATGTCAGGAGGCGGGCTGAAATTGGACTGAAATTTCTCCGGGCTAAGGGCTTCTCTTTTAAATGGTTCTAGTGGAGGCTAGCCTACGGTGCTTCTGACATCGATTCAGAGAATATCAATTTAATGACCAGATACAACTTGGTGCATTGGCGTTGGGGTGGAGTTATATGTACGCCTTCTGCCAGTGAGTTCGCCAGTAGTGGCAGCTCCTATATTTCACGCGGTATCCCTCGCGTCGTTGGCAATAGCAAAAGTCCCAGTGGGAGGCCAACAAGGAGAATTGGGACTGCATTAATTGGAAATGATTTTGACAGAGCCACTCCCGCAACTGTCCTAATCACTCCAGCGTTTTACTAGAGAGAAATTGGTGCTTAATATACAAAAGTTTAGTTTTTTAATAGAAAAAAAATCTTAATGGATATGGTACTATTTCAAGAATAACTTTATAAAGTAAATTTATATTTAAGTAAAGAGAAATATTTGATAATTTAAAAATTCTGTTAATATATTTTTACTCAAACTTTAACAAACTATTAAAGCCGTAATTCTAATCTTTAGAATTTTTTTTCATTCTCTTAATTAGTATTAAAACACCATTTACATATAAAAATGAATGGTAGAGATTTAATATTACTATAGTTTGTATAAGATTGTTTATATGTCGGTTACATTTAACCGAATTAGTTACAAATGTATTATAACAATGTACACCAATATATTATGCATTCTGAGGATATAAATATGATATTTATTAATAATTATTAATTGTTAGAATATTTTTTAAAAATTTTAAATATTTCCTAAAAATAACAAATAATAATTAAGATAATATAACTACAGACAGACACCGTTCAACATACAGATATACCTATACTCTATCCATAGCTTTTTTGGAGCAATCCCAGTCTAGCCAGCCAGGAGATTAGTCCTTGCATGTCACCTAGGCAATTTCAAAACGATTACGCGGCCGATTAGCCACGCAAACAAGTGCAGCCGAGGCCCTTTCCAAAATATTCATAGCTCTATCTCGCGCCCCAGTCGGGCATCTCGCCGGCGGGTTTAGGGGGTGGCGTGGCTCCCCACCCCTCGCTTGCCACGGGAGCAGCCGAGGTGAAAATGCAAACTAATCGGGTTTCAAGCGCGCGCTACTGGCGAGCGCGCCACTCGATCCCGCAGGGCATGGTTCCTTCCACCGCGGCGGTCGCATGTATGACGCTATCGCTGCAGCACCGGCCAGGGCAATTACTGGGGTGTCACGGCGCCCCTGCAGAGCGCACCACTAAAACTGCGACGACCAAAGTAAAAGAGTAATGAAAAAGGGAGGAAAATGCAGGCGAGCTCCGGTGCACTGTAATAGTACGCCATCGAGTTTTGCTTAGAATGCATTTCCTTGACGAATATTTTCGATTGCAAGAAACGTCCAATTTTGACGAAGAAAAATTTATCCTACGAGTTTATCATATAAGGGTGCGATACATCGATACTTATCCAATTCTCATTTTATTCTACAGTTATACTCTATAGAGTTTTACTCTTATATATACTTATATGAAGTAAAGTCACCAACTACTATCAATATTAGCCGAGCCAAATCCTATTCGGAAAAAACCTCAGCACCCTTTTTTCTTACGAATGTAGTGGTAAGTACTCTAGAATCCATTGACAGCACAGAGGAGCTGGCGTAATGGGATGGCATCGACCGCAATACACGCTTCAACGATGCGGAAGAGAAACAAGGGAACGGCATTACGAGGTACGATCGCGTCCCAAAGACCATCGCTGCTGTGGGAAGGCTGATCGGGGGATGATGCAGGCCACCGGGGAGATCCTCAGAGTTCTTGAGCTTTGGCTGAGGTATTGAGCTAGGACGGTGTCGATAAGTCTAATTTATTATTATCTGAAGTCGGTAGATATGACTGAGTAGGTTATAACATATAAACATTGTATTGAAACTTTATAGTTGCAATCTATAAAAACATTGATTTTTTTAATCTATAATAGATAATCAAAAGATTGTTTTAAATACATATAAACAAAGATAGATTAATACGCCAATCTAATATCCAGCAATACTAATAGATAATAAGTATTTTAATGATACACACAAGTCAATTCCCATGACATCAGCATACAAACTGCTACTTTGTGCACACTGCTTAAAATGTTTCGACCAGTGCGAGGTAACAACGATACTGATAGCGAGAGAAGGAGAAGCGGTCGGAGATATACGAGCATTGCCACGGAGTAGGATTTAGACGTGTGATCCTTGATGAAGAGACCATCGACTCTGACCGATCCTCTAGCTAGAGTATTGCAGCGTGCACAGAATGAGAGGATAGTAGTGACTGAGAGAGAGGCAGCATCTGATGTTACGCGCCGTCGGAAACCTGGTCCTACTCCGTTTATACGGCTTACGATGCAGTTACCAGGACCGTTACCATGTCAATGGCTGGTCAGACTGCGCATCTCGAGAGCGAGAATGAGATGGAGATAGATTGAAGGTGTGCAGACACACAAGCGTTCTGTGCTCCTACTGGTTGGATTAAGAGGGTGAGAAACGCGGTCAGGGAGAGTGTATGCCGCCGTCGTCGACCTCTAGCAAGTGGACGTGCTTGCGGTCGATCAACCTGTAAACGCTCGGTTAACCTTGACTCGTATGCTATTTGTAGGAGCTTCATTCTTGCTATAAAAGTTTGAATTTTCAAAAAAACAGCTATATAAAAATATGAATTTTTTAAACATCTGATTGTAAGGACGCAACAGTAAAATACAACGTAAATTACTATATAATTTATTTATATATCGATACATTACTGTACCTTGTTAAAGATTTAACTAGTAAAATTCAACCGCACGTCAATAAGTGCTCGAATAAGTGCCGAGTTTTTTACTATCAGTTTTTATATCCAGAAAGTAACGAAAAAGTCGCCAGCGTTGTGTATAATAAATAAAATTAAGCAATATTTTAAGATAAAAGTATGTTTAGAAAAATAATATTAGAAATACATTGTTTATTGAAACTTTAAACTTGTTTATGTTAACTTAAAACTTTGTAGAATAATTGCATTTGAATTGGATTCGTCACCCATGTATTAATAGGTTATAACATACAGTCATAATCATTACTAGCATTTTAGTACCGTGGACTATATAAATATACGAAAACACCAGATATAAGTACAGAGTATAGTTTGTATTTATTATACCGTACTCGCACGTCCCATTTGCGAGCGCACGCGAAACATGTTTTCGATAACTGGCAACTTTTTTAAGGATAATCTTGCAAATTCGTTATAAACTTGGCACTTTCGAATGTAAAACTAGTGAAAATTTGTACCATAGATTTAATTATAGCAGCACAGATTTCATACAGTCACACGTATATTATTCAAACAAAATTTCAATGAAGAAAAAAGTACGCCATCTTCAATGCACATAGTACTTGCAGAATGGTTACAGAATTTTGTAGACTCGATTAAGTACGTCCCGACTTTGATCCCGGTACTCTTTTTCTGGGAATTTTTTACTCTCACTTTCTGAAAAGAAGTAATAAAAACAGGATGCCCGGGGCATAATTTTCCGTTTCGAGTTTTTCGGGACGTTGTGTAATCCCTCACAATGTTATTACGAAACGTTACTCAAGAATGATACACATTATGCAGCATATTGACGGATACTTTTTGAAATGATATGTTTTATTTGTTTTAGGTAGTGAGAATTGACACACGAATGCGGGCATGTAATTTAATCGAACAGCTATGAAAACAATTGTATGACGTTCAGAATAGTCGTTATGCACGGTATAATTGTATATAGTTTATTTGATATCACGCTATTTATTTTTTCTTTACTTTGTATTCTGTCAATTCAGTGTTCAGTTTTTGTAAGTATACGCCGGACTTTCATTACAAACGAGTAATTTACTGTTCGCAACACTTATATGAAAATTAAAGATACTTAAATAATAATACTTAACATATCCTAAAATTATTACGGAACAATAAGTTTTTTATTAGTAAGTTAGTAAGATTTTACGAATTAAACAAAATGGCCAAATGCTTATGTCATGCTTTTACAGCAATATTTGGTAAGCACTAGAGAAATGAATTTGATAAATATATGTAATAGCACTTAATTTATTAATGTAATTTGGTTGCAGCATCATTACTTTTATTTGAATTTGTTGAATTAGCATTTGTATCACGTGAGTAAATTATAGTTTTATGGTTCTCTTATTACAAAATTATTAAAACCAACAAACATATTAAAAAAACTACTCTTCAAACCAAAAAATAATAAATCCAAGAGACTATTTTTGTGAAATAATTACAAATACATTCGATAACTTTTTAATACATTAGTGTATGCAGTATATGTATAATAATAATATATTATTATGGTATTTCTTAATCAAATGTTTAATTGAAATCTAATATATGTTTTATTTATATATTTCCACTGTTTACTTAGATAGAGACAACTGGTACAATCAACCAACTTATTCTAATTTAGAACGAATTTGTAAGTAGTATAATCGGTTATTATAGTATAATTTTTTTATTAAGTGATAAATCAAGTGATTAAATCTATAAATATGTAAAAAATCTTATAAATGATGATAATCGATGATATTTGATTGTTAATTTATTATTATTATTTATACTATTTTAGTTGATTTGGATACTGAAGGATGTCCTACGCCTAAGTTTTATCATGATTGCAACCTATGTCGATGCGTTGATACTGTAAATCGAATTGCTCTATGTTCAAATTTAGTGTGTATATCACATCCGCAAATTGGTGAGTTTCCATGAATTATATTTATATTTAATATTATAAATAATATAAGATAATTAATATTTTTTTATTCTAATGAATAAAATAGTATATTAAAAATGTTATATTATATAAAGAGTTTATATTGACACATTTTACTAATTATTTATTTTAAATTGAAAAATTTTATCTAGTGAATTGGAAAAACGGAAAATCTTGTCCTGCTGGACAAAAATTTTATTTTAAATGCAATGATTGCGAGTGCGATCAATCAGGCAAAGCAGCTGTCTGCACATCGCGTGAATGTCCTAAACATACAAAAAACATTTAATATAAAAGATGTATCTCAAAAATTTTAACTAATTTGTAAATGTATTAATTAAAAATTTACAATAAAAATTTATTTAAATCAATTAAAAAGAAATACTATATGTAATTTCCAAGTCTTTGTGATGTTTAAGATTTTTTTAATAAATGCCAAAACCTCCATCGCTTATGCGGATATGAACATGTATGTACACAAGAATAATTTAATACTATTTGAGTGAACATCTGTGCCAATGTAACATGCGATGATAGGAAAATTAATGTTATTTATAACTTTATTACGGATGTTAGCTTCTTGAACAAGAGAAAATAAAAGGTCCAAATCCTTTTTAACTGGATATTGGTATAAAAGTTTTTTTTTAAATGTGCAAGCGATAATGACTATATAGTCAATTAAAGCGAAGAGCGACTGCTTACTACTTCCTCCCACTCATGTATATATTGCGTCTATCAAATAAATATATTTGTCATGCTTTTTGCGTAACAATTCTTGGCTACTGTTTACAAGAGTTGTTAATTGTGTACTGTTGCAGTTTAAATTGAGAGTCTATTACAGCCGGTATACTCACCAGACATAGCATCTTCTGACTACTATTTGTTCAGATCGCTGATCGATGTAAAAATACATCGATAATTGAATGTTTGTCAAATTAATATCCTTCTTTCATTGTAGTGAATTTATGTTGCCAGAAGGATAGGAAAGACTGAATTCAAATTCGCGAGAACTCTGTAAGAATTTCTTCTGATATCATTATGATAATGTCGTTATATTTTTTCGAATATCAATTAAAAATATCCTTGTAACATTGGCTGGGGCAAGGGTGTCACAGCTACCACACGGTAACAGCGTAAGGTGTACTATTTACCAACAAAGTACAATACAATTTATCTTTATGAATTATGATTGACAGATTCTTGTAAATATATTTGTAATTAAGTTGTACGATTCATAAACTATTGTATTGAACAAATAATCTGTACATCTTAATGTACTAATTTAAAAACGTGGGGTTAACTATATGTTCTGTGTGTGCGTGCAGTGCATGCGTGTGTGTGTGTGTTGCTGTGCGCGTGCGCGCGTTCTTTATGTATTGTCTCTTATCAATGATTAATTCTAAACAGCCGTCACTTTTTATATTAAAATCATTATTAACTGATCAGTTGCGACCTTTGCAAAAGTTCATCAACTTATTTTGCAAGGTTCTGCGACACGAAATTAAAAGAAAAGTAAAACTAATTTCAAATATTAAGGTATATATTAAATTTTAAATTCTGCATATGTAATCTATGCGAATACATGTTATTTAATATATTTTGACCCGATAAGACATAGAAAAATTTATTATCAACTTTTAATGATAGTCGTACATAAACTTACAGTGATGATGTTCATGCTAACCGCAGGCTGATGATACGCCATATTTCATGGATCTATTTTCAATCTAAATTCATTTTAACTAGTAATTTAATATGAGAGAAGGTATTATTCTTGCTGTTTTTTAAGTAAGCTGTGAATACTTATCATTAATTAAATTATAGCCAACGTTTCACCTGTATTTGTTAAGACTTTTTAGGAACAAGTAGTATTATTACTCATATACTTGTAGTTAAAGTCAACATTTAATTTAAAAATGTATAATAATTCGTTTTACTAAAAATCTACACTATTTCAAAGATACAACTTCTTATTTTCCTCGGCACATTTCCTTCTTTCGGACTAATAGAATAAAATTTTTTATTTAAATATTGACTCTTACAATATGTATATGAATCAATCATTATTTAGCCCTGAAAAGATTCATAAATACAATTAAAAAAATAATTAAACTTTGAATACAGAAAAATTTTGATTGTTGACCATAATCAGTTATTTGGATTATTTTATTAAAATTATTTAAAAGATGCGCTATAAATTGTACTAGAATTATTTATAGAAAATCGATTTGATATATTAAATATTAATTAAAAACTTAAAAACTTAAAATATAATTAATCTATCAGAAAATCAAAAGCTGTAGGTTATAATTCAAGGAAATACCTTGATTACAAATACCGTAATTCAGATGAACAGAATAATTTTTATTTTTTATTAAGAATATTTCAAGGACTCAAAGTGCCTGTGTAAGAGTTAAACGTAAAAGACAACATACCCAATGTAGAAACCACAATTAACAGAAGAGGAGCGATCTTCAATGATATGATGCTATCAGCGTGTCCCTGGAATTCGGAATAGAATCAGTTAGTTTGATCAACTCTTTTGCTCTTATTCTTCATTTAACATAATATAGGCGTATTATGTGCAACTAATATGAGATATTATAAAGTTAGTTTTTAGTGTATTTCCAATTAGGAATTTTCTATTTAATGAACAAAAGATAAACAAAGTAGAAGATGATGAAGTATAACTTTTTTAGGTTAATTGTTACATTTCTTTTGTATAAATAATTGTATGACTTCATTTTTAATGAAAAGTAAAATTAATTATTCCTAATAGAATTTAAATATTCATATACATAATTTCACATTTACATATACCAATACCTACCATTGTAGTGATATCAACAGAAGTACGAATATTAAATGCACTGTAATAAATTATAATAAAGAATTAATTACAATGATATTTACATATTAAGGCATTAAATATAAGGCAAGTAAAATGTTGAAATTCTACAGTATAATAAAATAAAAAGTATTATTAATAAATATTTTTATTTTATATAATTTGTACAGTTTTATGTTCATTAAAATTGAATATTCAAATTAATTTATTAACAAAGATTAATTAATAAATTATTTAACTTATGAATATTACTCCTATCATACATAAGTTTTAATTTATTTATTAATTATTTGTAAATCAAAATTATTGTTTGTAAATCAAGTATTTGTTTTTTATTATTCAAGATATCAATATTTGTAAAATATATTGAACTAATAGATTTTCACAATGGTTAAAATTATCTTCACTCTTTCGATAATTGCAATGATTGGTAAGATTAATAAAAAGTTGTTTAAATAAATTCTCAGTTAATTATAAAATTATTTCATCTTATATTTTCAGTGCCACTTTATACGGCTTTCTTTTTCAAAAAATCGAAAAGTGTACATCCATCTAACGAAGTTGCTGATCGTAAGTAAATTAAGCCACTTGATAATGTACAAACTGATTGATTTTTGTTCTTTTATTATAATTTATTATAATTTTAATCAATTTCGTGATAACATTACAGGTAGAGCGCAGTGGTTTGAAGAACCATTGTTTAACGATCGACCTCGTGTTTGTAAGTTTCAATAAGAATCTAAACAAGATTCAAAATATTTTTATTATTTACATGTATTTCTCTTATTTATTACATATTGTATTTCCGCTTTTTTCTATTTCTAATTAGCAATTGTACTATTCAATTTTTTAATATGCGCATTTAACCACATGCCGTATGACTCTATACCATTGATTTGTACCGTAAAAGAGCATGAATACAACGTCATTAAATAATAAAGATCTTAATTTAGTGAAATTTTTCAATTTTTTAATCAAAATTGTGTCTTGATAGACCCCACAGACAATATAATAATAGTAAATAATTACAACAAAAGAAATTTTTTATCAGTTTCTTTACTAAAATAATAAACTGAAATAATATCCATTGTCAATGATGAAAATAGCATTCAAAATTTGAAAAAAATTATACTTACATTATACTTACATCACCAGTAAAAATGATCATTTTATTAAATTCCACTCTAATTATTCTAATAATATTCTAATTGCACGATATTCCTTGGTGATCGTATGATAGTTTTACTAAAAATAAATTAAATAAATTTTCAGTTTCTCTATCTGAAGGATGTCCAGCAGAATATTTTTATTTAGATTGTAAACCATGCCGATGCTTGAACTTTCAAACGCGTGAATATGACTGTACAGACATAACGTGTATGTCACCTCCTCAAATTGGTAAGAATGAGTTGAATATGTATTATATTGTGCAATAAAACCATTACATTACAATAGTTTTTGTTCCTTTTTAACGTATTTATATAATGCCACGCAAAATATTTATTTCTAATAAATTTATGTATCTTGTAACTTTAACAACTAAATTTTATTGGGCTCTGCATTATTTTGTTTAAAACGGTCTAAATTTTTTAGTCTAAATCTAGAACTTGATCAATTTAGATTTAAACCGTAAATTTAGTTACAAAAATTTATCAATAATTTAAATAAATTTTTAGCTAATTGGGAGCAAGGACATTCTTGCCCTGCTGGACGACCATTCCATTTTAAATGTAACGATTGTTGGTGTTTACACACAGGAAAAGCAGCTGCCTGCTCAAGCTTCGATTGTGAGAATCCAAATGGTGTATAAATTTCTTTTTCACTGAAATCGATTGTTAATTATTAAATTTATTCAAAATTATTTTTATTTAATGATGCTAATAAAATATAATTTTAAACTAAGTATTTATTGTATTTTTCGTAATCATCATTAAAAATCTGACTTAAAAGATTATATTTATAATTGATTATTAAATGAGAACCTAGCAAAGGCTTTAAAGTAGGATATTCTTAGTAACACTTATACAATCAAGTTATTATCGCGCGCTCAAAAAATAATAATGCATATTAATATTCTAGGTAAGGTAACATAATTGATAATATTTTTGATCATGTGACAATGTGATTAATAAATGATGATAATTTTCATCATATTTTTTTTTATTTCTCGAAAGAAAAAATGTAATAAACATTCGTTTAAAAAAAGCATCAGTTTCCATGTTGAAAGTACAAAAATTCATTTTGTTTTGTATATTATTTTATTATTTTTACGACTATAGTAAGTTTTTAAAAAAAGTGTCTTGTGACATTTATGAATAATTTTATCATTTCAATAATACAAGAAGCTAAAGGTTCAGAATTTGCAGATAGTCACTGCATTCTGTAGATAAATCATCATCTAAGGAGCAGAACAGGGTATCCGACGGTATTAAATATAGGAAGGAAGATACCCGTGAAAATTTGTAACCACTCATTGTAAACGGGTGCCACCAATGGATTAAGGTTACCAACAACATTTTTAGTAATAAGAGTTTTCTTGCAGTTGGTTGTCGAAGTCATCGATATGATTGGTTATAAATAAATTCCGTTAAAAAAGACTGAGTCTAATGCGTTTAACATGTATATAAAATAATTAGTTTCAAAAACTGAGTAAAATTTTGATAAAAATTGAATGTGTTATTCCTGGTGCGTTAAAACTACGTTATCTGCGTGATAACTGTTAGTCTCTGCATGTAATAGTCAAATAAGGAAAAAAAATTAAATAATAATAAACTTTGTTTTAACATTAAAAGAACTTACACAAAATAATTATATTGTACGCGTCAACTCACTCAGTTGCTTTTTCTTTGATGTGAGCCGTGCGGATGATAATCAAACCGATTACTTAGTACCGTGACTGTTGAGGCGCGAGTCCTTTTCACTCGCGAGCTTATTACTGTGCGCCAAAATAATATTGCACAGCTAGTGTTAATGGTAAATAAATGAATGGTGGCACAGTTTCTTGTAATTCAATTATTTATATTTAATAATTACTAAGATTAAAAGTACAATATTACTCAAGAAGGAAAAGCGTATCTATTTATAATCGTGATTTTGTTCCAACAACTAAAATGTTACATTGACCAAGCAAAACGGAAGGGGGAGTGTAGGAGAGGAGCAAATGTAAAATGTGAAGAATACTTTGATAGGCTGTGAGGGTTCGTTGTCTCATTACAAGTGGAAGGCAATCGGTACTATAAATCAATGGCGCAATATCATTCACGAGAATCCACCAAGAGTACAAAATTAGCTTGTAGAAATTTTATAGAAGTTAGACAGCGGTAAAAAGTCCAAAATACACATCACACGGTACCAAACACCAGGCACGATACCTGTTTCATATAATATAAGTCAAGATCAAGTATAGTATTATACGCCGTCCTATGTACTTCTAATTTATTCATTATGCGAACGTGAGCTCATCATTCTTGCACGAATAACTACTTTACCTAAATTCAACACCATCATTAGATTTTATTATATTATTGGTGATTCTCACCCTCAGCTCTCGAAATACAGAAATAATTTTTTGGAAAATAACAAATACAGATATATAATTACAATATTAATTAACTCGCATTACAATACAATCCTGCATGATACATGTTATTTACAATAATATGTACTAAACATTATAAGATAATCATTGACGATCTAACACTGTACTTAAATCTATGCTTGATGTTTATCGTAGGAGCTTTATGACTCCGCGAATAGAAGGAAATGGAGAGCCCCATTTCTCTCATCTCACCGATTTGGCCTCTTTAATGCCGTATCAGCGTAATGGATTCGACCGCAATCCCATCAAGAGTATCAGAAACGCGAAGTGCGTCTGTACGATGGCCAAGTACCGCAGGAAAAGTGGAAAGGAGAGAAGTGTGTGCGCAATGGATGGAGCTTAAAATAAGCAGAAAGTTGGATAGTCAGGATGGAGAAGTATTGTAATTATGCTAATAGCATCGGCGGTCTGAGACGTGGTCGCTCCGCTACCGGATTCACTCGTCTCTTACGCCGAGGCTGCTCCGAGCGAGGCAGTTTGACTGATCAAACCAACTTTTCCTTCTACTTATTAATATTAGCTCCGTTTTCTCCTTCACTTCTTGTTCCCCATCTTGCTCTTTTCTTTTTTTGAAAAAGAGCCCTTACTGAAAAATCTACTGCGGTTTCCTCCCCGCGAGAGTTCTCTTGGAGAAAAGAGGTCCCACAACGAAAAACCCTAGTGATGAGATGGACTCTTGGATGCCAACTTTGATAGGCTTGAGTCTTGAAGCTTTTGAATATACTTAAACAAAAAGTGACAAAAATTGTAACGAAACAGTATTAATGGCAGATTAAATTAATTAACAGTAAGATCAATGATTTATACGTTCAAGATAATACATACATATGTTTCTCTTTCTAGGAATTAATTTAGATTATTGCAAGACTACATTTGATTGAAACAGTTATTCAAAGTATCACATGTGAAATATACGAGCTATCTCGAGGAAAATATATGCTATGTGTTAAATAAATCTATGGCACTTAATCAAATTCATCAAAAACACATCCAGATATATTCTATTACAATTTTACAGTTAACGGACTTTCAATTATCAACTTGTCAAGAATACATTACATATTTCTATTCAGATCGAGATTCAGATTTATGAGTTTACTATATTATTAAAACATATTACAAAATTTAAAAAATGTTGACTACACAACGATACAACACTAATGTCAACAAAAAGAATTTGCTATTACTTGTAAATACATTTAGAATTTAACAATTGAAAATTTTTTTTTACTCAGTTATATGACTACTTCACCATACTACTTATACTTCTTATAAATAAATATGTTAAATAATTTTATCAATTCGTCTCTTCACATCCCAATTATATTGTCGGAGTTCGATATGTCTTTTGTGCTCATATACACTCATGGAATTTTGCGAGTAGCATTAACATCAGAAGTAGCAAGTATGCCTTATATTTCAATACTCTTACCAGTTTCACACTTGATCTTGATAAATATGTTGATGCGTTATTATAGAATGATCGAATTCGAATTCGAATATGAAAAAGCAGAAAACGTAGCAGTAACTCATTCTCAATTTATAAATTATAAATTATAAAAGTCAATTCATGGAAATTAATATTTAATTAAATATTTAAATAATTAAATTTAAATTGACGATTAACTGTTATTATTAGCAGTTTATAAACACAAAATATTTCATCGAAGATTAATGTAACAGTGCAATAATACACCAAAGCCTCGATAGGATTAGTGTGTGACGATAACAGCGCTTATATGGACATTATGTAAAGTAAAAATAAAAAGAAAATGTAATTAATCGTACAATAAACACAAACGATATCGCAACTATAAAACGCGTAAGGTCAGCTTAGCGAGCGTGTATCGGAAAGTCATTGACGTACAGATTATGGATTCAATTAGGAGACAGAAAGGGACCTTAATTAGGGTCGTGATGTAATTCTGAGCACGATAGGTCAATACTTTTCATCTTCTTTTTTTATCAATTTAGGTCTTTTGAGATTCAGCTTATAAAGCAGATAGCTGAAATTCTATAAAGACTAATACGTGATACGTAAGAATAAACAATCTGGCTTTGTAATGCATATAATTATATAGAAAAAATTACGTCTCTGGTAGAAATTAGAGTATTTTTAACGGTTAAAGAATCAGTTTTTGGCCAGAATTTATGTGATAAAAATGTTTTTCTATAAATGGCCAAAAACTCATTAATTATATTTATATTATAAATTTAATTTTTTTAGCATATTGTGGCTAGATATAGAACATCTAATTATTTGTTATTAGTTTATAAAATATTATTAGTAATAAGAATTATATTAAAGTACTAGTTAAAGTATTATTTATATTAAAAACTGTATTTTTAAAACGAGTGGGTAAAGTAACTTTAAAACCAGTAAAATAAGTAAGAAAAAGTTGCAATTTAAGTAAATTAATAGAAAAACGTATTAAGCAAACTAAGTAGGGTATAATACAAGTAATAAAAATACTATTAGTGATAATATTTATCTTGACAGCATAATAGTTGCAGTTCAAAGAAAGGCAAAGTTGTTACCTCAGCTTCCTAAATCGTACAAAACGTTTTACTGTGAAAGAAATGGCAGATAGTGACGTGAAAAAAGGAAAATATATTTATATAGGAATAGATGCAAATCATGCATTAACGTACAGTTATATGATGATAGTTAAACTATAAAAGTCAACATCTAATTCAGTTTACAATAACAAAGGAAAATCCAAGTACTATGAAAATTTGTTATTAGATTTTGTTACGGAATTAAAATACATATTATTTCATGATATTTGTATTGACTATAAGCATATTTCTGTAAAAATAAGAGCTGTTATATGCGATATACCTGTTCGAGTTTACCAACAAATATTAAAGATCGCACAGCATTTAATGGGTATATAACTGTAGAAAGGGAGTTGAGGAATCTAGAAACATTATTAAAATCTCAATACAGGTAAGTGGCTCAGTATTTCCGTAGAATCTAATCAAAATAAAAAGATTTAATAGACATTGCTACAAGTTCTAAGGAAATAAATATATTAAAATGAAATTTTACAAAAGAAATTATTCAAATAAATTATAAACAAAATATTTTTAGTACCAGATATCCAGACAATGGCGCTGTATAACAATTGTCCAAATTAAAAGAATTATTGCTGTCAACAAAAAGATCTATCTGAATTCTGTATCAATTCAGCACAGTTAGATGTTGTTAAAATTAAAGCTAGAACAATTATAGTACAAAAGAATATTTCCATTGACAAGACTCTATTTAAATAAATAAAATTTAAAGTAAATTTCGTAGAAAACAAAAAAAACAGCGATTATTTCTTTGGCCTTTGTTGCATTAAAACTTAACTTATGCTGAATTAGTTTTAATATTTCTGCAGTAATATATTATTATTTCAATTATTAATTTAACGAATTAAATTTAATTTTAGTTTATTATGCATCTCATTGCATCTCTTATTGCTCGCGACTTGACAAATGTCAGGCACTGCTTTCAGATAAGCAGACGTTGGTTAGCATTAGAAAATCAGGATCCAGTAGACGAATTAATAGGAGAATATCTTCTTTTACCTTTAATCGAATAATTGTTGAATGTGCTAGTTTCATATTTAAATAGTTTTAATAAATATAATTGGAATAACTTAATTTTAGTGTTTGTTTTTATTCCAAAACTCCTATATATTCTTTCAAATTTGAACACAGGTTCAAAATAATTCGCAGGAATTATATATGAAAATGCATGTATTAATATTAATTGATATTATTTATACCATACATCTACTGTTCGTCGGGTCGCTTAACCTCTGGTTAAACGCCCGTTTTTAAAATAAAGGAAAGGGAAGGAAGGTAGGGAGAAATAAAATACACGCTTGAGCCAGCTATGATTATATTTGGCTCAGTAGGGGAGGAAAAACCGCCGAAATGGTAAAAAAAAACCTCCCCTGAAATTATACAGAAAAGAAAGGGGGAAGGGCTCTAAGAGTGACAGAAATGTGGCTCGTGCACGAGCACTCACGTGATATCGCCTCGTGGCGATCGCCGCTGGTCCGCGCTCGCCGGGCTCGTGCTCGTCGTCGGAGGAGCCGCCCGATCCGCAATGTCGCCACGTGGCCGGCGCCGCGAACGAGGTTAGCCGCACGCTCTCTCGCGAAATACTCTCGAACGCACGCGCGAGTGTTCAAGTTAGCCCGCGGGGGGCTGCGCAGGTAGGTGATGTCGACGGATTCGATGAGAAAAAGCTGCGACTGAATTTCAGGTTACAGAGGCACGTGGGCGACCACTTGTCTGTAGATGGTTCGGTGCAACACTGGTTGCGCGCCCACTGATGCGCCGACGCGACGCCGCGCGCATGCGCTCTCTGCCGCTGCAGAGCGGCCGGCGCGTCTGGCTCGCGGACTCCGTTGTTTCGCAACGCATAGGTTACATACTGTCTCGGCGTGATCATTGACGCCGTGATAACATAGACACATTCACTCTTTCTCTCTCTCTCTCTCTTATCCATGTACGACTGTACAGACTCCCCCCGTTGCGAGAGGGGAGCGAGCAAACTTCATCCCGCACTGTTGCCCCGAGGCCACTGCCATCGCACTTGGTGTCCATTGTTCAGTGGGTCGTGGACTCAGCGGGAAGAAGAGGACACAGCTGTGTCACGCTGCGTTTTAGCACGCCGTTGCTTGTTTTCACGGAAGCAACGCGTGTGTGGCCGTCGTCTCCAGGGTGAACCGCGATGACCTGACCCAAACGCCACTGCATACAAGGTTGCGCCTTGTCTATGAGGATGACGACATCGTCCCGTTGAAGTTGACGCGTTGTGTCACGCCATTTCTGGCGCTTCTGAAGCTCGCTCAGATATTCGAGCTGCCATCGCTGCCAGAAATCCTGCCTGGCCTTGGTGATGAACCGCCACGAAGAAAGCCGGTTCCCTGAAACTGCCAACAAATTTGACTCTGGCAACGAGTTCAGCGGACGTCCTACCAACAAATGCGCGGGAGTGATTGCGAGGGGATCGTTCGGGTCCGAAGAAAGGGGACATAACGGACGCGAATTTAAAATCGCCTCGTGAGTAACTGGTTTTTTACGACACGTCGGAAGTGGTGTTTAAAGGATTTAACGGCCGCTTCCCACAAACCCCCGAAATGTGGCGAGAGAGGTGGATTAAAGAACCACCTGATTTTGCGTTCTACGGCAAAATGAGAAACGTCGCGTTGAAAGGATTCCGACTCGAGGACGACGTACAGCTCCTTGAGCTGGTTGTTCGCTCCCACGAAATTCGTCCCGTTATCGGAATACACGTCGGAAGGAATTCCCCGGCGGCCAATGAATCGGCGTAGCGCCGAGAAATCCTTCCGTGGTCAAATCGCTGACCACTTCGATGTGTACGGCCTTCGTGACCATACAAACAAATACGCATCCGTAGGCCTTTACGCTGGACCTATTGCGTAGCCTCTTTTCCTTGATGAGGATCAGACCGAAGAAGTCGACGCCGGTTTTCTCGAACGCCGGAGCTTCGCGTACCCTAGCGTCGGGAAGGTCGGACATTTTGGCTTGTACAGCGCGTGGTTTGAAGCGTATGCACCGTGTACATCGCCGAATGATTCTCCGTACCTGGTTTTTTCCGTCGTTTAACCAGAAACGGTGTTGCAGTGCATAGAGCGTACTCTGAATTCCGGCGTGGAAATTCCGCTCATGCGTGTCAGAGATCAATAGATCTGTTACGTGATGCTTAGTCGGGAGGATTATAGGGCGCTTTGCCTCGTTAGGCAGTTTGGAATGGCGAAGCCTACATCCTACGCAAAGTAAACCGCGTTCGTTGATGAATGAATCAAGCGCTGCCAAGCGACCCTGTTTGACTGACTTGTCAAGAGAAAGAAGCGCGATCTCGTGGCTAAACTGTTCCTTCTGGATGATTTTTATGATCTGCTCCTCTGCTCTCACCAATTCCTCAACAGTCAACGACTTGCGCGACTCGTCCTCTCGACGTGTTCGTGTGCCAAATCGCAAGCACCACGCCACAACACGTATCATTCGAGAGTAGGAAGAGAATCGAGAGAGGAACGATTCATCCCTAATTTCGGTAACTAAATACGTTTTTGTTTTGACTCCCGGGAGCGCCATGGGTGCGAGATCCGGTTGACTCGGCCATGTGCTCGATGGTTGAGAGATCCAAAGTGGCCCCGTAAACCACATACTATTTTTCACGAACTCTGCGGGGAGCTGTCCCCTGGAGAGTGCATCGGCCGGGTTATCTGCAGTCCTCACGTGTCGCCACTCGAGGACCTTGGTGAGGGACTGAATTTCCGCCACGCGATTTGCTTCAAAAACCTTAAGCTCACTCGGAGCCTTTCTCAACCAGTGCAATACAATCATTGAATCAGACCAAAATAGGGTCTGATCAATCTTAAATTCAAACGCGGAGATAGAATCGCGATACAAACATGCGAGGGTTAAGGCAGCGCTTAATTCCATACGAGGAATCGTTATCTCCTTCATCGGAGCGACGCGATTCTTCGCGCAGGCTAGCTGGACACGAATTTGTCCTTTGCGCGTTATTGACCTAATATACAAGCAAGCCCCGTAGCCTACCTTGCTTGCATCGCAAAAGCCGTGAATCTCGATTCGAACGGGATTGAGCGCGAGCAGCTTACGGTCAATCGAGACCTCACGCAAAAGGCTCAGCTAACCCGCAAATCGAAACCAGGACGTGTGGAGCGCTTGGGGGACGGATTCATCCCAATTGATCCTAGTTTTCCAGCACTCCTGCATAAAGGTCTTCGCTTGCAGGGTGACTGGACCTAATAGCCCCAGAGGGTCGAAGATTTTAGAGATCCTAGAGAAGACACCCCGAACGTTACGGTATTTAGTTGAAATGTCTTCGTTTGTCCGCCTTGGTACCAGAAAAGCTTCTGGTACTTTCGGTAGTCCGGATGTAAGAGAATCTGCCGGTACATTTTCTCGATGTCGGCAGTCATGACGTAAGCGTGAGTCCTGAAGCATAGTAGATGCTCGAAGAGCTTGTCCTGTATCGTAGGACCTACTAGTAGCTTCTCGTTCAGTGAGATCCCCTTACTGGTTTTGGCGGAAGCATCGAACACGACCCGCAATTTAGTCGTCGCGCTTGACGACTTTATGACAGCGTGGTAAAGCAAATAATACCCGTCGTCGCTTTCGTCCTCCACTACGGTCATGTGCCCTAATGCGCGTATTCGCGCATTACCTTGGTATATTCGGTTTCGAGGGCCTTATTGGCCTTTAACTTTCGCTGGGTCGCAAGAAAGCGTTTAAATGCTTGTGACCTCGAGTCACCAAGCTCGCGTTCCTCGGTTTTAAAGGGGAGCCTAACGACGTAGCGCCCATCTTGACTCCGCGTTTTGGTACTGCGGTAGGCCACTTCGCACCGATGATCCTCGACGGACGCTGGGAGATCGCCTTTAATCTCTTCTATTTCCCAGAAACTAGAGAGCTGATGGTTCAACTCTGCTAGATGACAGAATGCGGCCGGCTTTTGGGATGCATCTGGACTATTCACTGTGAATCGAGTGAATAGTCGCATCGATCAGGTTACGAGATATTGTAACCATTGAATCGATAGCGCCTATCACGATTTCGCACGCAAGCATGGGGCTTTTTATCTTCCGGGCAAACTCCTCCTTCATGAAGTGCGCAGTGGCGCACGTGTCCAATAAGACACGCGCAGTCAGAAACCCATCTGACAGAGAGCTTACTCTTAACATCGCGCTCATCATGAGTTGAGAGGAGTTCGTTTTCGCGGAGAGAACTAGTTCGGACCGGTCTAGTCAGGTGGGATTCGCCGTGACCTTACTGTCACCGACGGTGGCCCTGCCACCCGCGCGCTTAGGAGTCTGCTTCGCCCGTCCTGATGATGCCGTATTGTGCAGAAACGAGTTGTGCCCCTTGCCGCACAATCGGCACGTCCCAAAGGTGCATTTACCGTCGTGCTTTAAGAGGCAGTTCTGGCAGAGTTTACTGCTTCGGATGAGGTTCCACCATTCTTGGACCGTCATCCCCTTGAACGCCGCGCATCGGAAAATGGGGTGACCCGTCTGCTGGCACGCGCAGCACGCTGGACGAGGGGATCTTGTGGATGTGACGAGGACGCGAGTGAATCCTTCGCCGCGACGCGCCTTGTTTGCTCCGTTGACCCTATCGGTGGCCTGACGCTTTACGGCCTCGCTGCGGCTGTGCTTTATCTTACCCTCGAGCTTCTTCAGACGGAAGGTCGTGTCTGAAATGAAATTGTAAAATTGCTCGAGGGTAGGCATATTTTTGGGACCCACTTCCTCGTTCCATTTCGCACTAATTTCGGGCGGAAGTGCTTGCTCGAGCGAATTAATCGTCACATCATCGCAAGGATGGACGTCAAGGAGCTCTAGCATCGCGATATGCTGCTGACTCTCGAAACGGAGGGCTGAGAGCTCTTTCGCACCGTGCCTAACCTTCGATCCGAGAGCTCTCAGAGCGTCGACATGGTGAGACGTGAGCGCGCGTCTCTTTAGAAACCAGGGCGCGGGTTAAGCGCGCGGTTCTAAGAGAAGGGACGTGGGTCGCAAATGACAACACTGGCGGGTGCGGTGCACTAGAGTTTTATTATTTAATCACTTGGGTACAATTCGATGGCGTGCAGCGTCTGCGAGCGTGCCGGCGGGCGCTCGTGCAGATCGCTACTCTGTAGCTTGGTGGTCGGAGCGAGACTGCTGGTGGCGCGGGCCGTTGGGCCCTACACCACCTAGGCGGGGGCCGTGCGTAGCGGGCGCATGAGAGAGTGCGGCGTTGCGACCGCGTCTAGGTCGCGCCTTGGTTGCAGCAGTTAGTTGCTTGCGCCGGCGCTGTTGCGGCTGCTGATGAGCCCCCACATCTCTGCTCGTAGGACTCGACGACTATGTCCCACGCCTGCTTGTAATTTTCGGCCGTCGCGCTGAGATGACCGATGGTTTTGGCCGCGTCTCCTTCTAAGGAGCTGCGGAGATAAGTAAATTTAACGACGTCGTCGATATCCGATCGCGAGTCTAACATGGAGAGGAAGGAGCGCTTGTAGTCGAGCCATTGGCTCAACTCTCCGTTGAACTGCGGCAGTTTTGGCTCGGGGAGTTTGGCGGTCCGGCGCTCTAACGTCGCGAGCGTGGAGTGTCCGATCGGTTGCGGTGTGGCCTCGCTGGCCGCTGCGGCGCAAATGTTACCGACTCTACTTTTTTTATTTTCTGTTACTTTTAAATCGTTTTTCGACTCTATCACCCGCGCTCCTCCCTCTCTCAATTGCCGCTACCACGAGTGCTCATTGGTACCACCGCAACGCTTACTGCACTGGAGCTCCGCTGGCGGCCTCGTCTGCAAAGGGGAACGTAAATTAATCACTTACTGGGTGTTACCGCGGCTGACGCTTAGAGCTGCTCCTCTCTCGCTGGTCATCCTCTTCCCTTCAAGCTGGCATATCTCTTCCTCCCACTAGCTGGCTGGTTGCTGAGCGTTTTACTCGCCCTGCGAGCTGGCGCCGCGCAACGGCGGCAGCCCGGCGACCTGGCGAAGGATCGCCTCCCGGAGTTCTGGAGAAAGCCCTTCCAGGCTCCTCAACATGGCCACCGGGTCTACCCCGGCCCAGGCATGCCCCGGGCTAGCGACCGACTCGGCGTCGCGCAGTTGGGCGAGGGCGGGAGCGACGGGCTTTGAGGTGCTCGTCACCTCCTCCGACGGTGGCACGGGCGCCTCGCGGTCCGCGCCGACCCCCCCGACCGTTTCGGAGTGCGTCTGGCTCTTGCTCGGTTCCGCGCGTCGCGCCTCTTCTTCGCACGCCTCCTCCGTCCCGCTGGCTCGTGCGGGGGCCTCGCTAGCTTCTGGCGCGGTCCGTCCACCGGGCTCTCCGCCCCGGTGTCGCTTTAGCCGTTCGGACATTCCTCCTTCAACGGAGGGCTCTCGAGGCTCTCCGGGCCTTCTCGCTGCTCGCCGTCCTTCTGGCGGCGCCGGTCCGCGTTCGGCCGCATTACCGCGTTCGTCGGCGCGCGGGCGGCTCTCCCGCCGTTCCTGGTGCAGCTGGCGCTCGTAAGTCTCCCGGCACCTTGGGCACCGGTCCACAGTGGTGTCTGCCCGGCCGCAATTATCGCAGAATATGCGAATTAGGCGTGCCGGGCAGGACCGGATCTTGTGCCCTTGGCGCCAGCAGGCAAAGCAAGAACGCGGCGGGGGGTCGACGCGCGGGTCGGTCCGAACGGCCCGCACGTGGTCGTACCAGGCCCCGCGGAGCCTTAGTCGAAACGGGTAGGGCGCGTTCGCAAGGACGGCCTCCCACTCTGCCGCGCGCCGGAGGCTCTCCGGGTCCTCCGCCTCCGTTCTGTCCTCCAGGCCTAGGGCCACCACCGCGCGACGGGTCGGCCTCACGGGCGTCGGCCGTGGGCGCGCGTCGCGGATAGGTGCCCCATCGGGGTGCGGCCCGTCGAGCGGTGTCGGCGGCAGGACCGGCTCCGGTTGCTCTACTACCGGTTCTCCTGCGGGTTCTGGGGCCGGCACTACAGCCGGCCCTGGGGTCGCGGCCTCGGGGGCCGGATGGATAGAAATCCCGGCTACTCCCACGGGGAGGGAGATGTCCCCCACCTCCTCGAGGAGCCTCGCGGGCCCTCCCCCCGGGGGCACTCCACGTGACCGGCTGCGTAAGTCGCGGCATATTCCGGTCTCGGCCTGCTGCGCGCCGGGCCCGGTCCACACGCCCATACGACCTGGCCCATGTCCCGCCCCAACCCTTCGCTCATCGCAACTCGCCCAGTCCTCGCCACTCGCGTCATCGCTCGTGTCGCTCGAGGCGCACTCCTCTCCTCGCCGTCGAGGCTCTCGACGTCGGACACGGGCGCCTCGTGCCACCAAGTGTACCGGGGTTCGCCCGGCACGATAGCCCCTCCGACCTTCCTAGCTGGCGTTGTTCCTACTTGCGCAGTCGGTGCCGCCGCGCGCGGAGGCTCTACGGCCTCCGGTGGCGTGAACTCGGGAAAGGGCCCATGCACTGCATGGGGTCCCCGGATCCCCCGCCGGCTGGTTATTCCTCGCCTCATCGGAGCTTCTGGCTCCTAGGGTATAAGCAAAAGGACCTATTATTCTCAGGTAGCTCTTACAACTGCCTAACTACTCGCGGGGGAATATACCGCTTGAGCTGCGATATGTGCGCTTTCCCTAGTCTCCGACCGTCGCCCATATCTAGCACGTAAACTCCCGGTTGCTAGCAGTGCCCCACGTCGGGCGAGATGGTCGGCGGAACAGGCCGGCCTCGCTTGGTGGTGGTGGTGGTCCTGCTGTTGGTCTTGTGGCCGCTTCCGGGATGTAGTCGACGGCGGCCTCGGAGCTCTCCGGGGCACGTACCGTCAGAGCCTCGCGAGGGTGCGGTACTCCGCCGTCCCAGCGGGGAACCGGCGGCAGACCCGCTCCACTCGGAATTTCTTCCGAGGGGTGGAGGGGGAGGGCGTCCGAGGTAGATCCGGCGAAAGTGCTCGGAACCGGGGAGGCGCCGTTGAGGCCCGGTCGGGTACTAGGGCAGCAGCCTAGGGCGCCGGTGGTGGAGATGCCGGGGGCCGCGCCGGGGAGACGGTCCGCAGTCGGGGCGGCGTCGGGGCCCCCGCGGGTGGCGGGTTGATGTTGGCCGGCGGTGGCGTCCGGGGTGTTGGTGGCTCTGCGGGCGTCGGCTGCGGGTGTCGCTGGGCGTCTCGGTTCGCGGCTCGCCGAGCCTGTCAGCGGGCATAACTACCAAGGCCACGGGGTCGGCGCGTCCGGAACTCTGACCTGGTCATCGCTCAGAGGAAGAATGAGGCTCGTGGTTGAGAGCCCCATCTTTATAGCCGCGGCGCCGGGGGGGGAGGTGTGAAGTGGGATTGGTGGAGGGAAGGGGCAAGGATGCGCCGCCGTGCGGTAAGTTTGTTAATGTTATACTCGGCCCTGAGAAGGGCTGGTTAATAGCTCTAAAAGAGCTGATGGAGACTGCTTGGCACCTGAGCTCTCCTTTCTTCAGGCGCCCGGGACCTCAGGGATTCGCCGGTGATAGGTGGCCCAGTAAATAAAAAGACGGTAGCTTGCGTGGAAGATTTACTATTTATTGATGAAGTCCTATCCTACTCCAGATGCCGGATTTAAATGATTTTGTCGCGGAGGCGCGGCGCGGCGTCCACTGCGGACGAGGACGACCTGGGTGATCGAGCGATGCGAGTTGCTTCGCCTACAGACCCGTTGGCTCGGCGTTTGCACGCGAGAGCGCGGATCCGCGCGGCTCGGCGCACGGAGCTCTACTGCCCGAGCAGGGCCCGTGTCGACCTGGCGGTCGTCTTGGGGCGCGATGAGCGGGGGTCCAAAAGACTCGACCTCTCGGTCGGGTTCCCTCTGATAGCGCGTTTGCACGCGCTATGAGGTCCGCTCGGCTCGGCTGGCCGGAACGAAGACGATGAATCTGGAGAGCCTGCCAGTATTTGAGCACGCGGGCGCAGCGGCTCCGACTCGGCGTGATGGTGGGGGTAACGACGCGGCGCGGTAGTGGGGAAAGCTCTGCTCGGGCCGGCGCTCCGGCCCAGACTGAGCTTCCGAAGAATCGCGTTTTCTTTACGTCGGGAGTGCGGAATTACGCCCGTGCACAAGGTTCGAGAATGAGCGGTATCAAATTTATCCGGTTTTGATGATAAGTGAGAGTTTTTGTTGCATAGTTTAAGTCTAGTTTCATCGGTCGATTTAATATTAAGTTAAGTTTTCTTATAAGGCTGTGAGATACAGAGTAAGTAACTTGCGAATTAGAGCCCAATTTTTTTGATGCGAGTGATTTAATTAAATTCATTTTATAGACAGTCCTTTTTCAACTTTTCAATATGAAATTTAAGGTTAAAGTCAATAATGATACCTAGTATTTCTATTTTCTGTGTCATATATTTTGTACTTTGTGCAATTAAATTGTAATGCAGCGTGGATAAAAAAAAATTATAAAATTTTCTCACTATATATTCAATTAAAAACCTTTTTGAAAAACGATGCAAATAGCCTTGTTGATTACCGCACCAATCTGCGCTACTGTCCGATAGACGGGTAAACGTGAGAGGGATGCCGCTATAAAAATTTTACCCAACATTTTCTCCGTAGAAAAATCACTCCCGAAGCTCTTTTAGTCTTTCCTTGGCCTTCGTTCTCCTCAAAGTCGTCTTTCCATTCTCCTATGTACATAAAACTTTCTTTTTCCAAGCCTCTTCCCCCTTCGTATGCTTATGCGCAAGACGCGGAAGAGACACGATGTCTTCCCGGAACCGAATCGAAATGTTCGATCATACGCGAGATTGGCTCATTCTTTACTATCCGCACGCAAGGCGACGGGCGGAAAGCCGCTACTGTGCAGCTCTATTTTCATAGGGCGAACGACTAGATGGCTAGAAAAAAGACGCAGGGGATAGGTTACTGAAAAAATGAAGATAAATTGAGCGACCAACGACGGAACCTGGATTTTCCAACTGCGCGTATATGTGCAAGGAGTGCAACGTGTGCGCATTCAGATAGTTATTCACTGTAACTCGAGAAGTAGAAATGTGAGTCAATTGTTCACGTTTAACCGACCTCTGATCTGTACTAAAAATTCAGAGTTTATGTTGCTCGAATTATTAATTGAATTATACGAGATTAAATATGAATTTTAAAATGACTAAAAGCAACTAAAAAGAGAACATTTATAATTTCGACATTTTATTAAATTTATTTTTAATTTACAAAATTTTATTTAGGTGTTTTTTTTTAATTACAATCATATTATCAAAAAATGGTTATTGTTATAGAATTTTTTTAAAATTTAGATTTTTAAGACAGCATTCGTTATAAGCACAATCTAATATTTTGATGCAGTAAAATTCCACTCGAGGTGTCGCATATAATGACCAACTGATCTACACCTATAATAGTCGTAATTACTTCCCGACTTAATTTTTTTGATAAGAACTACGATTTACGTTTATTTTGTAAAAGGAATTCAAAATAAAATTGACCTTATTACTGTTTGCTTCAAGCGACTTAACATATTAGTATTGAAAAATATAATATTTTTTCTTTTTTCTCTAAATTTATATGCTTTTTTAATTAATATATAAGCAAACTGATTTTCCCTAAACCCGTATGTGTTTGGATCGAGTAAAATTTTAGTAGATGACTAAATTTTTCAAATATAATTCAAATAAAATATTTTCTATTTTATATCGATCATTGCAGTATAAACTATTACTTAAATAACCGACCTATGATTACTATAAGTTTATGTGAAATGTAGATAGTAGATAAAATATAAAAAAGCTTCAATTTGTGAAAATGTATAACCATTACTAAAATCACCTTTAAACTAAATCTTTTGATTCAATGCAATAACAAAGTGCAAAAAATTATTGCAATCGCCTTCATATTACCATAAAGTAAAATCAAATTGGATTTGCATAATGGACTATTTTATTGTCAACTTTACTATATTACATAATTATAATATATTTAAAATATTTATACATTCGTTCTATCGGAATACAACCTACTACGTATTTTTAGGAGTATTCTAAACAAAATATTAATTATTCACAATTTGAATACATAGCCGCAAATCATCACCATCATTAAATTTTGAGTGCAAAATCTTCTAAAATAAAGTAATTCTTATTTTATAATTTAAAAACTTTTCTACAATGATATAAAACAAGCACATTCGTATTTATATATCACTTTATATATATCAATGTCTTTCTCTTCTTTAACATTTTCATGAGCCACCGAGGCGAGTTGAGAAGCAGGGGCTGTGCAGGCCGGCTTTTAGAGTGAAATGAATGCTTGTAATTACGGTTGGTCGGCTGGACGAGTGCGAAGCCTAACTTTGCGTGGCTGAACGGGAGGGAAATACAAATCGCGATCATCAAAACGAAAAAGGGAGAGCTATATTCAGAAGATAAAAGAGGATTCGGAATACGTCCCTCTGGATGGGATGAGGATCATAAAGTTAGAGAAGAAGTTTCTTGGATTGATGAGATTAATTTTGTAATTCTAATTCAAGAGTTTATATAAAGGGTAAATTATAGATTCGATAAAAAATATTTTTTCTCGAATATTCTAGTAATTTGGAGTTATAGATTTTAATATAATGAATATATTATAATGTAAACTTCGATTTTACTACTTTTCTAGCCACTATATTTTCCCTATTTTAAACCGAGCTTATTTTTTCGACTTTGTACCTATGTACTTTCAGATGCGGCCCCACATCAGCCATCGGTTCTCACCAGTTAATGAACAGTGAGCTTTTTTCATTATCTTCTACGCAATCGTCAGGCGAAAATTACAGGTGACGATATTCGTGTACCTACATATACGCATTCGTTCACTGTGAGGCTCAATCGAGAGCTGACGGGGTTCGATTATAGGGAACACACGAACCGCTCAATTACGTGACAGGCCTGAGCTCACATTTTTCTTGATAAATGCGGACATCTACTTTTTTTCAATATTTCATTGAGATTATCTGACGATCTCAATTTACAAAAAGTATCTTCTTTTTAAATTTTTTTATAAGTATCAAATGAAATTAGAAATCATATAGAAGTAATCGAGAAAGAATTTACACTCAAACAACGTAGCTTCATTCAGCGTGCTCGTGAATAAACACTGCGAGAGCGCAATGCGTACGCGCGCTCTTGGTAATGGGAGCTCTAGACTCTCTGAAACTCGCAATTGACTCGACCCCGTGTCGGACAGATATCCCATAAATTGATACTCGAGCTCTCGGAGTCAAGCGCACATATAGACATGCTCCCGTGTAACTACATCACGTTGCTGATCCATTATAATGCGCCCCTTTCGAGGATCTCTTCATCCTTTCAGGGCAACGTGGGATCCCGCATTTGTGCAAAAAAGTATCTGGCTGCAAAGAGCGGATGCGCGCGAGTTCGTCTATATTTCACGATTTTTCGTGGCAAAGGCTTTTCTTTAGTAAGGGGCACGGGATGGTTGTTACGATCTCTAGTCTATTCAATCGGCCGAGTGAATGAGCGACGTCGTTATATTAAGATGTGCAGGAATCGCTGTTTCCTATCATTGAATTAGTAAATGAATTGACAACCTCTGAAAAATACAAAAAAATATTCTTAGAAAATATTGCATAAGTAATGCAATATGTTTTAAAAATTAATCTTTGTAACAAAATTTTGATTTCAAAATGTATGATATATTTTAATGAATACTATCAAATTAAAAACATTAATTTAGTATAAAAATCAGATGAAAATCATATTATACACATTATTCTTATTATTATATTTAGCCTTTTTATGCTGTATGGTTATTTTTATACCTATTTTCTTATAAATTCAGTGTGACTACAACGCAGAAATATATCGATTATTCTGAAAAATTTTGAAGTATACATGACAACTTTTAAATAATACTTTTAAAAAATTTAACAATGCTTTTTGTGAAATATTTCTAAATGTTTTTTTATTGTAATTATTACACTTCCAAACTTGTTAATTCGGATGATTGGGAAATGAACTGGTAATCATAAAGAATTATTGGCTCTCTTATAGAATTATCCATGTCGTAAATAAATTGTTTCGTAATAATTTGATCTTATTCGGTTAATTTTACTTAGTTTTTTGTTTCAGAAACTTTATCTGTAATTCTATATTTTTGACGAACTTCTATTTGTATTAAGCATTGTCAGGAGTTATCAAGTATTTACTAGTTTATTTTTATAAATATTTAAGATTCCACACATACGAGTATGTATGACGCTCGAGAGTCGAGACTGCACCGTATTTACTACCTCTGTTGATCTTTCCTGCTTGACGTGTTATCTTAATTAGGCGCTACTGTCTAGTTGTATCATAGTGGCGACCATTTCTGGACAAGTGACAACTTTTTTTTAATAGTTTTCATTATAGTTTGTTATATAAGTATACTTTTTAATTGTTTGTCTTTACTCAAGTCTCTTTAAATACACCTTTCTAACCACAGCTCTTGCCAATAAAAATACGGATAAAAGACTTGAAATCGAAGATTCAATTAACCTCATGTATTTCATTATTTCTTAGGCATTATTCATAAAATGTAATTTGTAATATCAATGTTTCATATCTCTACCACTCGCCCTATCAAGTACCGGCTTGTAAGGATGGTGATTAAAATGTCTATAATACTTTGATTGCAATACTCATGCTCTATCCAAGAGCTACCAAAAAACTAAAACTCCGAAACCGATAAAGGTCCATAGGTCTCTATTCCGATAGCTAGCCCCGCTCGGCGATGAAGCTCATTGCATTTAAACGATAAACGATAAGATAAACGATAAGATATTATTTTCTTAAAACAAAAGGAATTAAAGGGAAAATCAACTAGCGAAAATTAAATTTAATACAATTTTTCGACAATTTCTTAATAGTTTGAACGGGAAATCAATGGACTAATATAAGGTTGGCAAATATCTCCCTTCCACTTTTTTGCTCTGCATTCAATGCTTTATAAAAAGTGTTACAGTGGTCGGATTGAGTTCAAATATGCGCCGTTTTGTTCGGTAATCTGTTTCAATCTAGACGTCAACTTCATAATACCCCCCTCCTTATTTACGAAGAATTTGCACAGCCACTTTTCATAAGCCTCTTTTGAGTTCAACTTTACACCACCAAGAGCGTTCGCCATGGACAAGAACAGGTGGTAATCACTTGGCGCTATGTCCAGGATATATGGTGGATGCGATAAAACCTCTTATCCGAGCTCTCGTAGCTTCTGACGAGTCATCAACGAAGTGTGTGGTCTGGCGTTGTCCTGGTGGAACACAACACCCTTCCTGTTGGCCAATTCTGGACGTTACTAGTCGATCACCTGTTTCAAGTGGTCCAGTTGTTCGCAGTAGATGGTAGAATTAAGCGTCTGGCCATATGGAAGCAGCTCATAGTGGATGATTCCCTTCCAATCCCACCAAACACACAACAAAACCTTCCTTCCACGACCGTTTTGGCTTGATATTGTCGTATGTGATCCATTTTTCGTCGCCAGTTACTATCCGCTTCAAAAATGGGTTGAGTTCGTTCCGTTTCAGCAGCATATCGAAGGATTTGCCTTTAACGAAGGAAAACTTTAAAATAGCGCGTATTTCGGCGTCAGTGAACTTCATGTTTATACGTTTATAACTGTTGAATACAATATCCAAACTAATAGTACATAGCGTAGTTTTGTAGGTTATGTCAAGACCTTTCAAATGATGTATAGTATTACCAGATACGAGCTCTGTAGCGCTTTGTACATAGCCGCGAAATTCAAAAGACAAAAAGGCCTAAGAGAGATATTTGCCAACCTAATATATTCATGCGCGAAAGATATGTTCCAGTAATATTTTATGAGATATATTAACTCAGTAATTTCCGTTGTTAATCCACTGCATAGTATCAGAATCTTTAAAGCCCTCGATTTCTTTAACAGTTTGTTATTGTATTGCTGATAGATATAACATCGTCATTGTCACTGATTTATTAATTGGTTTGTGATTTTTTTGCCTTTGAAAATTTGTATTTTCACTATTTGTCTTAATCATTATATGCGGTGCCAAAATATTATTGAATTTTTATTTGTAAATCTTTTTAAATGTTTTTACCTATCTCTTAGTCAGATCCCTTGCACGGCTTTTAAGCAGAAGAGATGACGTCAGTAATAGTGATGGCACGTGCGGCTGGGTAAGAACACTAATTCATCGATTGAAGAGACATATTCGACGACCTGCCGAGGCAGCTTCACCGTCCCCGATTTAATTAATAATCGGGATTAGACTTACGTGCAGTCGCACGCGACTTCTTCGTATAGGCAAAATGTCGCGTAATTGGACCAGTGCGCGGAAAACTTGGAATGGCTTTGCTGTACGGCTGTCTAATCATTCGCGTGATACAGTCACGCAGACCGAGTTGCACCCGAGAGGAGCCACGTAGGCCGATTTTAGAGGTACAACTCGTGAACGCAATTAAAACTTTTAGCAAGGGCTGACTGGCGAGCGGCCACAACAACTTATTTTTGAAGCTAGCGTATACTGCTGGCGATTATTGCGCAGAAGCAGTTCGTTAGTAGATTTTTTTCTGGATCAAAATTCTTGTAAATGTTGCCTTTTCTAAATGAACTAATTTTTTAAGTTTGTTAATAAAAATGAATCTATACTCTCTAAATATGAATCAGTGAAATCGTACTGATTCTCAGCGAATAGTCATTAATTCAAATAGTAAATAATTACCGATTATATCAGCGATTTCGTATGTGTGTAAACGTTTATAGAAAAACCTACTTATAAATTGATCAATATGTGCTGAACGAATCAATGTTTTGGAAAAATTATTATTAGACAAACCCTCGAGCTTCTTGAATATGTAAATGATTTTCTTTACGATATGTTGTCATTTAAAAAAAAATTGTATGGAGGATTACTATCGATTAGTTATCCATGAACCGCTTTTAAAATCTCTAGGTAATATTAAGCCAAAATTATTTATAAAGTGGTTTTGCAGTCTATTTAAACCATTAAAAATAATTTGTTTGCAAATAAAAGAATTCAGCATCTGCAAGGTCTGTAAATATTAATGTTATACGCAACCAAAATAATTACAAAATGTAATAAACAAATATAATTACACAAATAAGTGTTATTACAAATGTAAAACTAATTTAAGTTACCTTCCAAAATTCTTACGATTTCTGCAGGTATAGAATGTTTTTACAGATGTTCACTTAATTTCTGCATAGAATAGTTTTTATGTATTATTATATATCCTGCAAATATAAGAGGAATCATGTATTACACATATGTATACACATATTTAACATTCATAAATGTTAAATAAGACATTCACTTTAAATAATACAAAGTATTCATAAACTTACTTTAAATTAATCTTTGTAGATGAAGTGTTGTAGAAAGAGTTACTATAGTGCACTTCAACTATATGTTCTATTGGAAGTTATGAATGATTTTTGGAATCCTTAAACGATTATATATATATATATATATATATATATATCGTTATACGAAAATATTAAATTATTAGTTATTTTAAACTAAACAATTTTAACGTATTATTAAATAATAATAATGTCAAAATATACTTATCTAGCAGATGCTTTATCCATAACTGATATGGGGAACTTTATCACTTTATCACTTTTGCCGGCTATCTTTATCTAAAATTTTAGTTGCACGTGGTTGCGTTTTCTCAAATCTGTACTTCACTATACAGCGCATGCGCATACAAGCTTTTCGTCATTAGACTTACTTCATCAGACAATATTATTCAAGATCAAAAGAAGTTCTGTATATAAATCATTATTGCTAACTTTTAACTCTTATTACCACTGATTAATTATCGTTTTTATTCTTTTTTTTATCAGTTCAAGCCCACCAGTGTAATAATGGCGCCTTATCGGTACGGTCCGCAGACAACCGATCGTACTGGTACCTTGACTACAGCAGTCCATGATCGTCGGACCCCGGATGCCTCGAGGTATACAACTAATTGCCAGGGACCACAAACTGTTGCCCGCCATCCCGTTGATGCTTATCAAATTCCACGGTCAATAACGCCATCGCTGTGCCGTGTGTTTTGATCTGTTTCGATGTAGAATAGAGGTTAAATGACTTTGAATTTCGATATTGCGAGAGTTTCAGTGGTTACACGGAACTTGCACCCCGCATTGTTTGTAGTCATCTTAGATGGATTATTGGATAAAGCCAATCGTGCAAAGGCGATTCTATTTAAATACATAGGTGGTTCTTAGTAATTTTCGATCAATGGCCAGGCCATTATTTAAAAATTCATCGACCACGTGATATTTATGTATAATAAAACAACATACTGTTATTTTAGAATAATGTACGAGTATAATCCTTTAGAAAAAGTAAAAGAAAACTTTTGGGACAAAATTCATTGTATATACAAGTTAGAGCACGACTTCTATACTAAATCAGGACTACAAGTTTAAACAATATTCGTTATTGTCCATGATTGCCAAGTTGAATTTCCAAACGAATTTGCGCCTATAACATTGGCGGCTACGAGAACATTGAAGTAAAAATAAAAGAGTAGTCAAATCGTGTGTAGTCATGGTTATATACGAATTCCAGTGTACTCCTAGTATATACAATGCACGCACGCGTAAGCTGAACGACATCTGGGTGCAGGTGATACGTTAGCGTGTCAAAAATCGTACTGGCCGCAACGGCCTCCGTGCCCTCGGTTCGTTGGATGTGCGAAGTAATTGATGGAGCCTTTGGTAATTAATAGGGGGCAGTGGTGTGCACGGAACGGGGTTAACGCGAGCGATTTTAAAAGGCCGCGCGCCCAGCTAATTGATGCGCGGCCATTAATTATTACGTCATTTCCGGTGAGCCGTGTTGTGGCCTAGTGGCGCACGTGCTCATGACAAGTCCGGCGCGCGATTGCGGGGACGCCTGCGAAATAAATGGCGGGGCAAAAAGATCAAAGGGTGCAAAGACGAGGCGTCGAAGCGGAAGGGGCCGCGCCGCCCGCGCGAGAAATAGAAAGTTCCGCGATGATTGCGTGTCCCCATTTGATAAGATTTATTCTTTTAATATCATCCTGCACCATATCCCACCCCTTACGCTGGCTTTTAATTAAACTCCCACGCGTCACTTTGTGCCGCATGCACGCGACGCCGCTTTCCTTTTTCATGGACGTGTGCGCGCCCTTTACGCTTTTGTTTCAAGTTTTTCTCGCACATCAAGTGTGCACACATTCAAATCTGCATTTGTGCTGCAAATCTGCAAATCTGCTTTGCATAATGCTTGTATATTTTGTAACTTGTTAAATTTTATACATACACGACGTTTGTTTTCAGAATTTCCCGAAATTCGTCTTGATAAATTGTTGCTATTAATACAATTTTTAAATCAATGTCATTTAAGAGTCTTTATACATTTTTATTACGGTTATGTTATGGTATACCAATGATTTGGACGTGCTTGGAGAAAATTGGAAATGCACTATTTTTCAAATTGTTTGCCTGTATAAATGAAGATACGTCATCTCGACACACATTGCATATTTTAATTAACCCTACAGTATAGGGTCGCTCCCCACAAAAAGCTTGATATCTCAATAAAACGTCACCCTCCTTCGCAATTTCATTAAGCGGTCCTTCCACACTCCACCACACGTTTGCGAGTCCCACCGAATGTAAAAGCGAACGGAAGAAAGAGAAACGCGGACTATCGGCGCACTCTCGGATCCGACGTGATTAAATATTGATTCGCATAACTGTGCGGGGACTCTGTATACATGTATATAAACTTAAGAGGCTTACGGGATATTTCTCCGTTTCATTTTTCATCGTACGCGGACTTTTGCGTCATTGGCGCCCGTTGTCAGTTTCATCAAAGATTACTCGGGCGCGGCCACAGCCGACTTTTCGATCCCACCCCGCTTATTAGACCGCGGAGATTGAATTTCCAGGGCACGTTATTAAAATAGGAGAAGTCACCAATAGTGAGACACCACTGCCTACAACTCGTCTTTGGTTCGTCTTCTTTCGATGCTTGAACAAGCATTACAGTTCCTGATATAATTTGAATCTTGAAGTTTGTTGAAATAGTCATAAAATAATGAATGCTAGTCTTTAATATTTATTTTATATTTATTAATATTTATTTATTTAAAGGGTTTCGATAAAGAAAATCAATTATGGGTTATGTAACAAGGCAGAAAAATTAGATCGTTAGAAAGAAGTACATATTCTTGATTGAAATAATACTTTTTATTTTTTTCTATTACTTAGTTATGTTATGTGGAACTTGAAATAGCGTTATATGTATTACACTAACTTTATTTATATTAACAAATGATCGGTTATAGCAAGAATATCTCCAGATTGTAAAGATTCCGAGAAATTCTTAAAAAAATCTGAGAATAGCCTAATGAAACAGTGTACAACTAATTCTGATTAGGTCTCTAAAGGGTGCAAAATTCTATCAATTACAAATTCAAAGCCTATATAATCATCGAAATAAAAGTCCAATAAAAACAAGATCTCAAGCAAGAGCTGCGCGAGCTTCGAGTGATTATAGGACCTAATTCCAAGACTAACCCTTTTCCCTAGTCATAAACGTATTCTTCGTCGTTCGCTGAAGGGTGAAAACGGTATGGCGCTCTCATTAGAGCATCGAGATAATTCAAGTACGCATTTACTAAAACTGTAACTTGAATAAATGGTGCACCGAATTTGATGCACTGAATGCTGCACTGAAACCTCATTCGCGCAATGATTCAGCGCACCGCGACAAATTCGGCGGCACAAGGCTCGCAGAAACACACAACAGCGGGGATAAAACAGGAAAGATCAAGCCGAATGGGATGCTTTAAAGGGGCTCGCGAGGACGTCGGTACTTTACGGAGTCGCGGAGCCAAGGGAATTGTCGGTAGACCACGCGGGCCGCGGCGCATGCGGGCGAACGAGTCCTCGGCGGGCCATATTTCGGAAAAGCGACGGCAGAGTTGCGCAGCCTGCGGTCGGGCCCGTTTACGCGCGAGCGCCCCCGACTCCAAGGCCAGTGCGTAAATTGCCCCCGCTAAGCCCTGCACCTGCGCCCCGCGACCGCCGCCCGATTCTTCAGCGCCCCGTAGCGCGGTCTCGGAAACACCGATCGGGACTGGAATGACACAGGTAATCGGCACCCTCGACAAGTCGCATGCGTGCGTGGGGCCAAATAAGCCGCCGGAGAATCTCCATAAGTTAGCGAAGCGGGGGCGTCGGGCCGCTCCGGACAATATGGACAATCAGGCTCGTTCGCGGGAAGTCGAGCGAGGCGGCCGCCAGCAGCCGAGGGGCGAAAGACCCTAGCCCGAGGTGCGGTCAAGACGTGACCGGCCGACCAAAGTGGCTGCGACAGTTTACCTCGTCGTCTCCCCCCGCGTCCTTTCCGAGCCAAAATCGTTACGGCGCGGGGAGGTCGGAACGCGGCGAGCCCTGTCCGAATCGAGTCCAAGCCACCCGCCTATCCCAGGCCGCGGCGAGTGTCTGCCGCGCGCCCCGGATACGTAAAATCGCTGGCGGGGCTGATTGTTTGTTGAATGGGATAGCCGGGGGATCGAGTGCGCCTTTGGGAAAAAGACCTCCAATTGTACTTTATATATATAACACTATATATATATATAGAAAAATTGTTTCTTCACCTTGATATTTATTGTGCTATAATGAAAGTGCGCAAAAAAGTGTATAATTAGAAACGTACAATCTTTTATTTTAGTTTATTTATTTTAAGTCGCATCCCCTTATAGGTATTAGCAAATGATACAATATTTACAATATGTACCACTTAAATAATAGTGGGTATGATACATATTATCTTATATAAATGTGATTTACAATATATACAGATTATTACAAGTAGGATATTAGTAAAGCTTATTATAATGATGATATTTATGTATACACTGTGTAACTGTTTACACTGAATTAATGCTACGTGTGGTTGTATTGTCTGTGTACTAGTGGGGGGGGGGGCACTTATTAAATAAATGCTCGTGATTTGTGAAGTTTTATATGTTTTTCCAATAATTATTCTACTTTTCTTTTATCATCATATCAATAATATCTTTCAGCTCTTCTTTATATAAATATCTAGGTATACAGTAAGTTATGCGGCAACTTTTGAAAGAGTCTTATTCTGTTTTCTAATTGAAGTAGTTTTCCTATTATTACCCTGATAATGAGGTATGTTGTTAATTGGAGTTTTTTAAGGATGTCAAAAAGGGGGCATAATTTAGATGAATTATGAAATTCTTGTAGGTCGGGGATGTAGTTTATCTTTTCTAATAATAGCTTTGTCATGATCTCATATCTGTTTAGCCAACAACGTAATTTCAGGAGAATTTTCTCTTTTGATGTTCATGTTGCTACTGCTTCAAAACTCTTTGAAGTGGACGTTGTATTTAGGAATATATGTTTGCGATTAAAGAAAAAGTTATTGAGTTCATAAGACGGAATCTAAGATATAATCGCGTGGGCTGTAGTTAATATAATATTCTTTTTATTGATTATTAGTTTTTTCATATTTATATAAGTATATAGAAATTTATATAGAAAAAGGTTGGTTAACTTTAAATGCTTTATATATGTTTAATTGTAGTTGCGCTAGGCAGCAATAGTCGAGTATTTTTCTCTAAAACCACTGTACTCCTCGTTGAAAATATTTTTCGTTTCTAAATAGTTGCGTAATCTTATATTTAATATTCTCTCGAGTATTTTGCACCAGCAAATACTCAATGAAATTAGTCGATAATAATTTACATCATTTTTATTTTTTCTTGGTTTGGATACGGATATCATACTAGCTTTTTGTCAGTTTGTGGCGAATAAGTGATTAATAAATATGATGTTATGATTTTTAAGCAGAATATTTGGAATTATATCAGGCCTTGGACTTGTGTTTTTACTGCTCTCGATTACATTTTTCAGTTCGACCATGGTGGTAGGCTCATTAAACGATTTATCACTAAGTGCTTTTAAATAAGTGCTGGTATATTTGAATAATGCTTACCTACTTTAGATTTAATTTTATTCCAGACAGATTTGATAGGTATCTGATAGCTTAAGGATAGGAGAAATCGAAGCCATGATTCTCTTTTGGCATTTTTAATTGTGGATTTAGCGATTGCTTTGTTTTTCTTAAATTTGTAAAGGGTCCTTTCATCTCTTTAACAGCATGATCGCAAGTAATATTCCAATCCAAGGGATTTATTTTGTATTATGTGTTTAGTTTTAGAAATAGATTTAGCAGCTGCTAACAAGATTAATTTTATAAAATTACCAACTATTTCATTTATGCTTATATTGTTACTATTGAGATTTCCAGAGATTTATTGATTTAAAACAATCTTACATATGTGGTCAAAACAAGCAACATGTAACTCATGTTTTTTAATGTTATTATATTTAGTTGAAGACCATTAAACATTTTTACTTTTATGCCGTTTTTACTTATCTTTCAATCGATATCAAGACAAACCAAAGATTTTGTGTGGTGAAACTTTCCCTTAATGCGGAAACAGTATTTTGTAGATGCGTTTTTATTTAATTGGATTTCAAAAGTACACGCGGGTGCACAAGAAGCTTGTGCAAACAAAAAGGCAAGCGCATATACTCGGCAACTCAACATTTTTCTCCGCGCTCGCGAATTCCTCCACGGCTCCCTCGGAATTCCTCGTGCGCGTACGCGCGAATCTTGGGGTGGGCCCGGCTCGAGACTTAATTCGCTCCGCGGGAATTTCATAAAAGCTAAAGAGAGGGTCGGCGTCCGGGGGACGAGGGGAGACGGGCGCTTATACCGGGCCAAAAGGGCGCGGGTCCTCGACTCGACAGGAGTAAACGTTAATTATATTGCAAGAGAGCGCCACGGCGACACGTGTTATGGCCCGGCCAGGATAATTTCCGACCTGTGAAATTATGCAGCTTCCGCCTGGGAATATTTATCGTTGTGCGTCCGCGGAAGACGAGTTCCTCGCTGACGTCCACATTATATGAGGATTAGTCGATCACCGTTTTCGAATTGGGTGTACTTCATACATTTTCAACTGTAAAATTATGATTTGGAAATGCTGGGCCTGTGTTTCCAAAGTGTAATTATGATTAGAAATCTTGTGCGTACTCAGCGATAGTATTCGCAAATCGTTAATTATCTGCTCCCGGCAATAACAATAATAATAATAACAATAATAATATTCTCGACCATTGCTACGAAATTTCGACCAAGTTAATTATAACTAGAGTGTAACGGTATAATTGTAATGCTTTTAAGTAATTATTACTGCACTTAATGGGTGCTAACTCTATATCGCTGCATTGAATATTTATAATTCTTATACAATATCTATAAGTTTTTAAACTTTGTTTCATATTCAATTTATTTGTACCGTTTGTTTGTAAACTACAGTCATTACATCTTTCGAGTGTCAATTTATATTGTAATACTGAGCTAATTAAAGTATATGGGAAGTATGTAGGATTCTACTATACTAGATTTAAAAGTTAATTATCTATGGTATATACAAAATATCTATCATTTTACGAAACATTTAAATTATAATTTATATAATATCTGTCCAACCACTCAGATTTCTTTCATGTTCAATACACGAAAGCATTGTCGCTGGACGGAAATGAAATCCCTTAAGTGCCATTAATGAAACGCACGGGGCGGAGGCGGGGTCAATGCATGCCGGGCCGATCTGCACTGGAAAAAGCGCAAGAAAACGGCTAAGCAGGCGAGAGGCGTGCAATAATTATCTCCTTCCCCTCGTTGGGGCAGCGATTAATTTAAGTGACGACGTCTGGCCGCGCGACCCTCACCTTCATCTCGCTCGGCTTCCGGGCGGTGCGCGAGGCCGAGGCTCTTCCGTCCGACCTTTATTATATATTGCCCCCGCATGCGGCTTGTTTATGTAAGGGTGGCGGGCACGGGGTAAAAATTTCAATTTAGATGGGAGGCGCGGCGCCAGGGCGTTCTTAAGCACGTCAACCCTGGTTAATGCAATGAGCACCGCGTGTGCGCTTGCGGCGTCGCATTTAAGAGTCGCGTGCTAATTGCTGTTAGGGACGCTCGAGACGCCAGGAAAGCGGAATGTTTTTTTCCGCATTTTGCACATGGCTTTCCCTGCGTAATTTGGCTAGACTCTAATAAAACTGAACAAGATTTTTGGAGAATTGCATTTGTCAAGATGGAGTTTCCCTCGCTGAGCAGAACAAAATTACATTTTATATTTAACTAAAAGAAGTATAATTTAAATATATTTAAAGAAACATTAAGTTAAATACAATAAAGTCTTACATTATGAAGCGTCCTTAGTCTTACATAACGTTTTACATTATGAAACTTGTTTTTTTTACCAACATTGTCTGACAGTTCTTGTAAATCATTTAAAGATACTTTTATTTGATTTTTGATAAAGATTTTTTTATTGTGAAAATCAAAAACTATAACTTATTAGTTGAACAAAAAAATTGGTATAAATATTTTGGTACTTCAAAAATTATTTAGTTTTATCTAACATATTTCATTTTAAGTCAAGATATCATTTCATGAAAAGGTAATTATTCTTACTAAAAAAAAAATTTTAAATTTAAGTTTTTTTTGTGTAAAACTAGAATTACTACAGAATATTATAAAGGTAAACATTATTTAAACTATTATACTGAAAAATCTATGAAGTTGTACAAACTATAGCTCAAGACAAAGTAAAAAGTTTAAACTATTATGGATATATATTCTTTATTAATTACACATATGCATTTATAGAAGGAGCATTTGCAAACTTTTACTACACAGCCCATTTTTTCAACAAATATTAAATATCAAATGTACATTTATATTCCAGATCATGCTTTTCAAACAGACTGATGCATGTAAACTCGTCTAAATTTATCCAAAATGTGAAATTCTTGTACAAGACTATAAAAACAATAGATTCACTTGCAGGGGTCCATCTCGCGAGATGCACGTCCACGAGGATACGCCGATAGGATCTCTCTATTAATTAAATTGGTCAATCAGCCACGGAAGCGGCACGCGCGTGCCGTCACGGACATCTTTCCCTTTCGTGCCGATCGCCTTAATCCCAATTATACTTGAGAAATGCTGCGTCGGCTGCGTTTAATGCTCGGGTCAGCTAGCGTGTGCGTGACGCTCTTTATTAAACCCGCGACTCGAAAAGTTTTCGACGAGTTAATTGGCATCGATCGCGAGATCTGGGAACGGTACAAGAGAATCCGATCAACGTCGCCGTCATTTGCCACTCGTCTCGATAGGCATTTTTCTTTTTTGACTCGGTATCGAAAACTTTTGCTGCAACCCAGACTTGCCTTCATGAGCGATAGTCTCAATGAACTCTTATAATGTAAAATTAAATAATTGTGATTTGCATCACAACTTTTATCTAGTTTCAGAAGTTATACGTATTGTATGAGTAGATTACTATTGACAATTCTCAGAAAGTATTCACAAATCCAGATTTCTAATAATTTAATTTTAAACATCAATAAGTTATATCATACATGTTATAATTATACTGGTGAATCATATATTAAAAAAATATTATAAATAAATTGTTAATATGTATATTATTCTATTATACTAACAAAATGTATATCTATTCTATGAAGAAGAGACTTTTAAAAGCAGAGTTTTAAATTTGAAAGGTTGAGCATTATCATAGGCAATATCTATAGATGTATCTGGCGCTTCAACCCCTTATTCCTTTTAAGCGAACCAGTAGCCTGCCTCTCTCTCTCTCTCTCTCTCTCTCTCCTACTCAACGATCTAATTCATGCAATTTAACGCACTCCCAACCTATTGCAGTCGTTTTAAAACTCGCCGACGACTCTTGGGGGGCTGGCGAGGGGAGAAGCTTAAGGACTACTCGCATCGACGGAACGGCTGCGGGAGAAAGTGAAACAGAGGGGCGAGGGTCCGAGTCACAATTGTGTCCGAGCGTAACGCACGCCCCGATGCGCACTAATATAAATGCAAATTAGCCGTTACACGGGCTTTCGAGTGCCGCGTAAACCGAATGCCCGGCGCTCTATGCTCGATGACGCCGGATAGGCTCCCGGAATCCCATTCTAAATCCATCAGGACGTTCATAAATCGCGAGAGGGGTTAATTAGCGCACGGTTACATGGCCCTCGCGCACTCACGCGCAAGTGGCAGGCGTGAAACGAACTCTTGTTATGCTGCGTCGCGCAATTTTGCCCTCCGCTCGGAGATACGCTGACTACGCCAGGAATCCCACTAGTACTGCTGTATGGGATCTTTTCTGTAGCGACTAATCCACATAACTGTACTTGTCCTTCTTTTTTGTATTTAAGGATAATTAGTAGTTGCGGATGATAAATAGCTTCTTTCCTACAGCTATTATAAAATATCTTGACCAACGATCAAGGTGTTTAGTTACATTAAAATTAGAAAATTTATTTACTTTCATGTTTTATTCTTAAATAACGAAACAAATTCAAAAATTTTACTAAACTTTTATTTTGAAGTATTCGTAGATGTGTATAGATGCTCACCAACAGTGAATTGAGGCGCTGCTTTCGCACGATTACTAATCGTTTCGTGATTTTATATTTACATTGTATTCGTTGACTTACAAGCCTACACAGCTAACTATAATTGTAGTTTAATGCAGAACAGTATTTTACTCTCACTGTTAAGCACCGCATCGTGAACTACATTTTACATTGCACATTCATTCTAATTAGAGCAATTTATTCTCAGCTAGTGGTCGAAATAAATGTTAATTACTTTTCAAGTGAGACTTCGCATTAGAAAATATTTTAAATTAAATGAAGCTGAGGAATTAAGGTATTATTTTAATTTATACGACTGTTAAAACTTTTTCCTCTTCTACTACTTTTCGTGATCTTTTCATACATTATAATATTAAAATTGTTTTTCTAACTTACGCAGAGCAGACAATATAGCATAAAAAAACAGTAATGCACTTTTAATTTTAATCAAGAGAGTGACGAATGCAGTCATTTCGACTATTGGTCACGTCGAGGTGATCTACTACAGGTCGACTTTATTGGTCGGCGTCGATCGGGAATGCACGAAGGAGGGAACGACTTGGTCCCGTTGCTTCCCGCGCGAGACGGGGAAAAAGCTCGGGAGTTTAATTAACGAGGCCTTGCCGGCATCATTGTTCTTCTTCTGGAGAAACAATGGCCCAAGGAACTCTGTTTGATCGAAATACCCTTTTTCTTGTTATCCTCCTTCTCTCTTTCTCTCTCTTTCTCCATCTTGTTGGGAACTGTGTACATGTTCGTAGACGTCTATACGAAATGTAACATGTTATCGGCTTTGATTTGCAACATTCTCATGTTTTGCATTATTAATTAAATCCTACGATTATAAATATAAAAGTGATTTCTACGCTAATTATTAACTTATATATCGAACATAATATTTATATAATGTAGATATTGATTGATTGTAAAATTTGAAATAGTATGCTAAATAATAATACTGCATAATAATAATAGCAATACTGCATATGAATTTTAAGAAGAATTCTTACATTATACATAGTAAACCCCTTAAAAACTCCAAAGATATATTTGTGTTGTTAGGTCATTATATTTATTATTCGTCTACATATATTGCCGTATCAGAAATAGTGGATTACTCAATTTTCTCAAACGACAACGATTACTACTAAACGCAGTAGCAGGTGAAACGCCTTCAATAAAGTAAGGAATTTAAGCGGCTCCCGAAATCAGACTGATAAAATAACTTTTCCAGTACGAAAATGAAGTGGTGCCCGGGGCGCATTATCCCCAGGGATTGCCTCGGCACCTTCGCAGACAGCCAATTTTTCCCCACCCCGCGTGCGCTCGACGCCGCCGCGGCGCCCGGGAAAACCTCCGGAGTGAAAATTCGTCCGTAGGCTCGCGAGATGAAGGAGAGGACCGCGCGCGCGCCGGAATTGTCTCCGGCAATAAGAGGCTTGTCGGGGGTAAAAAGAAAAGTTTTTCGGTTACGCTCGGGCCGCCCCGGAATTGCGCCTCCTGGCATCCGTCTTCGTCCGCCCTGCATTTCTGGATTCCCTCTAGTTTGTATTTGTATAGACAAGCGGATTTGGGGCTTAACTGTGATATGCGCGGGTCTCGGCAGTCGGGCCGGGAACGACAGAGCGGGACGCTTCTTATTCCCCGCTCCCCCGTCCCTCTTTTAGCCGCCCGACGCGCCTGGCCCCCCAATGTCAACTTGGACGCGTGATGCCTCCCACTGATTGAGATATGTTTATTTCGAGGGGAGTTTAGACGAGAGAGAGCTAGCCTGCAATTTCGCTATGGGCAGATGTCACCTCTCGTGCCGCGGCCTTTAAAACTTCTAACTGTTGCCAAGAAGAAATTGCCCGCCTCTTCCGTACGTTTAAGATAGCAAGGAGAACTTTGTATTCAAATTTACGTGAATAATTCAATAAGCCATACATCGATATAAAGGGACAAAGGGAACGAAAGATGAGCTTATTATGTCAAATCAGAAATCGGAGTTATAGCTCTCAAAATACCTCGAGTCTAAACTTGCTGATCGACACTTTCTGAAATTTTCATTCAAGTGCCCCATTACTTCGGCCGTATCCTTCGATTTTCCAGAAAAAAAAGGATAAGAAAGATAAAGATACGGGGCAGACGCAACCGGAGGAAGAGGACAGGGAGGGTATAAGAGAAGCTCGCGCGAGTGCTTTATTGCCGTTTCCGCACACAGAACTTCGTCAAATACCGAAAACTTTGGCTGCCGGGCGAGTTGAGCCGGGTTCCGATCTTATATATATATAGCATATATATCTGCGCCATTCGAAATCTCGCCTCCGAAATGTTTAATTTATGACTCCCGCACGGTGCGCCGACGAATCTTTTGAAGTTGCGCCTGCGCCCCTTGTCCGGGGGAGCGTCGAGCCGATCTACTCCCGAGCGAAACTTCCGGGGGGAGGAAGCTAACTCGGCGCACGCATTTGATGCTCGGCGAAAAGTTTCGAATGCGAGGGCTCGCGTGCACCTGATAATATTTTGCTCTTCGGTTGCGCTAGTCCGCCACGAATGTGTAATCAAAGCATTATTATTGCAAGTATTTTTAGAGAATACAAGTAAGGCCTGTGTTAGTCTTTACCTACGCATAATTTATATCATTTAACTCTTTGATTTCTATTGAGATTCGAAGAATCTTACGCAAAGATATAGAATTCAATTGGTACCCTTTCCTGCCTTAGAGCATAGCTCGGAGCACAGGCTAGGCCCGAAACTCGTTTCAATTTGAGGTAAATAGAAATAGCACCTCCCTCCACTCGAATTTATAATTCATCAATCGCAGACTCGTCGCATCTCTCTCTTGCTTTTTGTTAGAGAAACCTTTCTCTATCATAAGCCTAATCCGTTTTTCCAGCACACGAAATCCGAGGACCGAATGCCCCTTAAAAACTAGCCCGGGGCAGCAGTCGTTTCTAACAAGAATCGGTGCCCGGACGCTGCGTGCGCCACGCGTCAAGCATCACACACGCTTAGAACTACACGTACTTCAAATTCTAGGACGAGGGTCGTTACGCGATCGGATGTCGACTAGTCAGAGTGTATGTAGGAGTAAGGGGTTGAGGGTGGGGTGAATGGTGTGCGTGGGTATATAACGCATGGTACAGAGCGAGACTCGGCAGGCAGAGGTGCGCCTTTGCGGCGACGTAATGGCGGAAACTTATTGCGCGGCACCAGACCGGCAACTGCAGCACTGCCTCGAGTAATGAGCGCCCCTCCCTTCTCTTCTATTCTGTTTCTCTCTTGCTCTTTCTTACGAAAGCATTAAATAGAGATATATATATATACCTCGCGTATTGCGAATTATAGTGCCTTGCATATAATTTATATCTTGTCGAAGGTTTTTTTGGTGTTTTGCCAGCAGAAGTAGTGCAAGATCCAACTATCTGTATTAGAAATATGTCATTACAGTAATGATGAATCGTCTTCGATTTGAAGTCGTTAATAAAAACATGTTGATGAATTTAAAGAAAATGTAAATATCTATCGAGAACAAAAAATGAAACAGTTAAAATTTCATCAATGACTAGCTAGTGATCATCGAGTGCCCGTTAAATGAAACATGCAATCTTAATCATCAGGTAGACGACCATCCGGATTTATCTAGCACAATGCCAGCGGCAAGGGTGCATGCCGCACTGGCAGGGTGCGCGTAAATCGAACTCAGGCAATAAGGACGCACGCACGTTAAAGCGGAACTCTAGCACGACCAAATGTCAAAATTTATGCAATCCATTCTGCGTACGTTCCCGTGGGATATAGTCGTGTATGCGCGTTTATCGGTTATTCGATCCTTGTGGCGTTCTGTGCACCCCGGCGACGTCTGTGCTTGGCAGCCAGTTCGCGTGCCTCGGACCCTATCGCAAATGAAGAACCGCGCGCGAGCGCACAGAAATCGTTAGAGGCGAATTGCCTCGAATCCCGCCTTCAACTAGAGAGACTTGACAAGTCGCATGCCGCGATGACACGTACGATATCGTACTAATATTGCTATTTGAAAAGTGTTGTCGATTTTATGATGTTCTAAAATTAATACTTTCTAATAATATTAATGAATTTATTTCCTTTTTATTAAGAAATTTTCTACTGACAATTTTCTTTCGACCTTTCAAGTCTCGAGCATTATCGGAACATCCGCAGAAGATCACCGAGAGACGCCTGAGTAATTTTCTAACCTTCAGACCCTTTGTCCCTCGCCATTGTCGCGAGCGAAACAATAAAGCGGCCATCGTCGAGGCGGCGCACGCGTCGATTTTTAACGGCGCCTCCCCTCGCGTAAAAACGAAGTCGAGATCCGTTCCTGCGGCTGACGCTGAGTTGGCGGCTGGCAGTCTTTCCAGTCCTCGTTAGTGACCTCACTTCTTCCCCTTCCTCCGTTTCCACCACTCCCGCATCCAGAATCGTCGAAAAGAGGGTCCGCCATCTCACGGATGACACATTTTGATGTCTTTCTCTTACCAAAGGACTGCTAGAAGGTTCTACACCAATAAATGCACTCACTTTTTCTCCCCCGACACTTCAACGGACATGTCGAACAATCGCTCCGTAATTCTTTCCAATCAAGCCATTGTCGAGGACGTCGCTGTTGTGTGCCAGTGTGTGTTATCTAGTGTTCGCTACCTTCGAGGTGACCGGAAGTGGTTTGGACTTGTCCTTGTAGTTGCCTCACATTCTTTATTTTTCATGTCTTTTCTATTTGTTGGTATATGCATAATTTGGTTTGACACCTTTTTCAATTTTCCAACTTCCTTCTCGACTTACTTTTACGAATGCCAGTTGATTTTAATTTTAAATGTGCCTAAAAATTTTTATATAAAAAATGTTTAAATTCTGATAATTACAAATCAATTAAAACACAATTGTCTAAAATACAGTTAAAAATATATTAAAAATTTAACAATTTAAAATTGATCTACTCCGACCATTAAATCTGGCCACTTTTCTTCTCACTTCCGAAAAGGGTCCTAAGCAATTGACTTTAGTGGTGCTAGCTCAAATGCAAGAACTAAAAGATGTTCTTTCTATCCGTTATTCAACTGGAAACAGGAGAAAGAAAGCACGCGAGTCAATTGAGCGACGTAGGCTCCATTGTCGATTCGTGTCCGCACTAAAAGACGTGGATGGAACATCAATCGACTTACACTCACACGGTGGAGTCGGATATGACAACATAATACATAGAGTAATGTCTAGTGGCTCAAGAGCCAATTTAGGCTAATGAGTTGCATTCTTTTGAACAGTTAACCTAAGGGTAACTAGATTATTTAAAGAAAGCAAATTTTACTAATAATAATTAAATATATTACAAATGTTTTTCAAAGCACTATGAGTTCGGTAATAAAGAAGTACTTTCTCATCTCATTTAAAATTCATCCAGAACTTGAATTTTACCTACTAATTAAAAAGTAAACATTAAATGTTCACAGAGAGAGAGAGAGAGAGAGAGAGAGAGGACGAACCACGAGTCGCTCTCAGCTGGAGGGACATAATATGTACCCTCCACGGAATGGCCTGCAATTCAGGCGATCCATCACCGTCAGGTTCGCCGACGTCGGAGGACGCGATCTGTACATGGGCTGTGCGTCACTCTGACGATCCAGATGATCTATCCATCGACACCTGCTAGACGACAGGTTGGGAGTTTCTTCTTAAACGCGTTGCAGTAGAGCAGAAAGCGGAGGGATGACCTACGGCGATGCGTAGCTACTTGTCCGATCGACTAACATGTAAATCGACTTTGTTGAACAGGCCAAGCTCGTCCTTGTCGATTAACTCTAGATTTATGTGCCGCGGTTGTTGCACCTCAAGCTTACCTTGCTATATACTAACTGGTCTTCTTGGACCAATTTATAGCATGGTATTTAGTTTCTGATCGGGGATCTGGCAGGATCTTAATCGTGAGCAGAATTAGAAACTTTCCAATAATCAGTTTTTAGTGCTTATTGAATAATAACACTATATTAGGATATAATTCAAATATTCATTACTGGAGACTATTATAATCTTGTTAAAAACTAATGAAGAAATATGAATAATTCGAATGAAACAATCAAACTTGAATTAAATTTTAATGTACATACTACAATAATACAGTTGGACGTAAATAGCTAAAGCGCTTAATATTTACCTCTATACTGAAATGTTTATTTTTATTTCAAAATACGTGATAATAAGTTAAAAAAATTACATATGATAATTTATTCAGCAGCGGAGCACTTAGCGATTTGTCATGTTTAATCTTATTAAAATGGAAAAGATTTTATCTAAAATAAACATTTTTCGATGAACTTGATTTTAGTGAAAATCGCATTTAAGTAGATAATATACGAGATTGGCCAACCAATCAATATTTTAACTGTAAAATGTCTGATCTACATTAGAATCATCTCACAATGTTGCATTAGTTAAAGCTTCTTCATCCACTTAAAATTACTGCCTTAATTAAAGAGGTGAGCATTTATGTACGGATCCTACGAATTACATTACCCGCTTCTCAGCGGTAGGAAAAAATGTATTTTTTAGCATTTGTAATATTCAAACTATAAGAAACATTTTTGGCGAAATTCTCACATTGTGAATAACTCATTCGGCAGTTTCATACATCGATCCCTATATGCACACTAGAAAAAGAATGAAGTCCCGCTAAGTAAAACTAGTAGTAGAATTGCAAGGCTGGCTGGCAACACTGTACACTGTGAGCTCTTCGGCCTGGTAGTATTTAGCATTTAAAGCGGCGCCCGGGCCCCCATTTTTCGCGCGCGGCTCAAATTGAATGACCGCTCCGGTTCGGGAGCCGCTTTACGAGCGCGCCCGGTGCTGCGTCACGGCTGTACGCCCGGAGCTTTCCATCGTACCTCGAACCGGAAGCTGTTGGAGGCTCGTTCGTCGCTGCGAGGATTGTACTGTAGTTGAGAAGGAAGAAGCGAGCGTAGTTTCTCAATTCTAAGAGGTACGTACTATTTAAGGGTTACAAATGATCCAAAATATATGCAAAGGTCACATGTTCTATTTTCTATAGAGTGTTTTCTTTTGAACAATTATTTTTTTACATATATATTAACTGTATTAAAATTCCGTCATTTTCTATTATAGCAAAATGTGTCAATATTTATTATTATCAGTTGGGATAGTAAAAATAAATTTTTGGTATTCATTATGGAATGTCCCGTATATTCACGTGACGGATTATATTGCGTAACGATCGTAAGTAGAATACGTATTGTCCGAGCCCTTTCCTTCTTCCCCAGCCTCTCTTACGGAAGGCTGGACGTTTTCCATTTGCAAGCGTTTAACGTGTGAAATCGTTTTTGAATAATTAATGATGAAGTGGAAAGAGAGAAAGAGAGGAAAAGAGAGAGAGATGGCAAAGGGGAAAAGGGGGTTGGTAGAGAGCTCACAGTCATATAGCGAGAGTGCGATAAGAGCTCGTCCATTATTCCCGAAACTTTATGTGTGCACTTGGTATAATGGCAAATTCAGATCAAACTAGGGATATTGTACTTGGTCAAGCAATCGACATTAGAGTTATACTGGAAAATCATTTGTACTCCCATTTTAGATACTAATAAGATTATTGATCTTTTTAATCCACAATTCTCGAAGCTAGGAAAAGAGAAGGGCAGAAGTTTAATTTTATTTCCTATTTAAAAGTCACCTTATATAAGTGTGAGTTACTGCATTAAATTATCATCAATTAATAAAAAAATGTAAACAAATTTATTAATTTATAATTAATAATATAATAAATATGTTAATTAAAAACCAAAAATAATGCAGCATCACTTGAGTGGTGAAAACCACTCTCCTTGAGCTTAACTTAATCTGAAAAACGAAAAAAATCTCGACTCTATGGCGACGAAAGTGGAAAGGCAGTAAGGGAAAAAAACGAAGGGTTGATCCCCGCGTGCTAGCTAATGATATCCATCGATATTAAAGTCGAGTCAGCCAATGGTCCTCTTACGCGGTGGGTCATCTGCATTTAAATGAAAGTCCCACGATGCGGATGGCGGATCGCGGGTGCATGACCCAGAAGGAACGATCGTCTCCTCCTCGAGCCAATATTATTACGGAGTTAAACAGATATCTCACCAGATTATGAGCTTGGCGTATTTTTATTTACAGACGGAAAATTCGTACGACCGGCTGTTTATTCTTGCCGGGAAATTGAATTACCTGAAGCCGAGTGATCGACGGTGCGACTTGTTAAGAAACTTCCACTCCGATTTTGCATTTTAAGAGCTTCCTTACTAAATGTTAAAGATGCAAATTGGATTGTAAATACTTTATAGAATAACTTATTGCTTAAATAGTCATTCTGCTAGTTATTAAGAATTCTAAATTTAACATTCAAAAACCATACCATTATATATTTCTAAGTCGATTAAAATATTGCAATGTCATCTGAATTCGATGATAGGGTATACACCTGTACAATACTGATGCCGGAAACATCCCGCTATATATAGCACGTGTGTACAGAATTTAAACGAGAGGCAAGTGAACGGATCAGAGCACACCAATAATTTATGCTCGCATACACATGGAGCTTCTTAAAGGTAGTAAAACGCTGCAAGGGTAAGCGCAGATGGAGCGAATCAGTGCAAACAACTGGATATTTTCGGCAATATCAATTCCCAAGCTCGCTTCGACTACTGAAAAACGCTTCGTGCCGCTCAACTAAGTGGAAACATTTCCGTCTCCGAGGTTTCCGAAATTCTTTGTCGGAAAATTCTCAAAGCTTTTGAGCATGCAAGTACTAAAGTGAACACTTCCGTAAGCGTTGCCTCTCTTCCATCTCTGATGGAATACAGACAGATCTAGACGAGTGAGTATCATAGTGCATAGAACTTTGCTGTTGAATGTCTCAATATAAAGGATTATTTATTGAAAAAGAGCTTTTATATACTTATAAAAAAAGAAGTTATGTACATAATAATTTATACAGATTACAATTGCATTCCCTGAATCTAACAACTATGATTACTGTTAAATTGTGAAGTTAACGTAATGTAAGTCAAGTTCAAGAAAGAATTTTGATTTGCAGATATTGTCGTTTACGTAAATATATTTGAAATCCTCTAATGTAGCATAAATTTGCGATAAAAATTGAATTTTAAGTGATATATGACAATTTAGAAAGAATGATTGCATAATTTTTATCTGATTTCGTATCATCTACAAATAACATCAAACAACGACCTTCTTATTTTTTCAAAAAACAATGTTCGTCTCCAACTGGAATCTTTGACTGACTTTTTGACTTGAAAACGAAAACTTAACGAAAGTGTAAGTAATTCTGCACGTAGGAAATTTTGAAGATATAAAACTTATTACTTATAAAAATTAGAAAAGAAAAAAGAATAGTGTTAAATTGTTACAATAATGCATGACCAGATTTAATACACGTATTTAATGTTTCTTCTACATTTAATAGTCTTATAATATATAAACTTATAAAGTAATGTTAATACAATTTGTAAAATTTGAATTTTATTCATTTTTAGATTTTATGAAACATAAGTTTACAATCACTGCATTGAAATGTAATATTAACTTTATTCTGATAAATATTGTTGAATGTTGAGGATGGCGCATGGTTGCAAGTATTATAATTTAGAAAATACAAACTTAAATTTGCATTTAACATTTGAATTTCAGTCGTCGAATGCTAAACAGAACTTAAAAAGAAATTGAATGATAATGTTGGACATGTTCGAAAAATTGAATTTGTATTCAAAAAATAATTTTACTTTTAGTTCGAGGGTTTCAGCTATTTGTTGTGAAAGGCGGCAAAGTTATTTTCGTCATATTGTTCATGTCGATTTATATTTATTTTTAATTCTATACATTTATTATTCTCAAATATTTTATAATTATGTTCATAGCACATATAATTTAGATTTAATTTTATTAGAAATGGGTGAATAAAAAAAATTAAAAACTCAAGAAAGGATGCTTCTGCATATTGTAGAAGTATCGGTCGAGGATTAATACATAGGAATACACTTGTTTCTTCATTTATTATTACTTTCAGGAGGGTATTAGCGACTATGAGTTAGTTACATATAATATTATTCAATTTCACATCCGCGCGATACCTAGATTTTCGCCGGACGACTTTTCTCCCGAAATTGAGGGTATCTGGTACAGGACACTCCAAGCTGCTCGGTGTTCGCGACCGGAGTCGCTCGCCGGCTCGGTGCCTTTTGGGACCTGACCGGGCTGACCTCCGCCCTACTGATCCGCCTATCCTCCATAATCTGACGTCCATAATCTCATCGTCGCGACCAACGCTAGCCGCTCTCCGACAAAAAGGGGCGACCTCCTCGCGACCGTAGATTTACCGCTTCCATGCTAACAGAGGAGATGCTTCCTGCGCGCGCCTTGCTGGAGCAACAACGCCCGCTACCTCACCAACGATGCAAGTCACCTTCAGACAAAAAAAAGTAGGGAAGGGGCATATTCGTAGCGGTCACCATAAGATTCTACATCTAACCACTCCCCTTAACTTTGTGGGCTCGTATATTTGTCTTTCAACGCAACCATGCGTGCCACTATTATAGTAATTATATATTTACATCATTCGTGCATTGATGTTTGTGAGTGTATATTAATTGAAAATTATAAATAACATTTCCAAAAGATTTGAGTTATATTTAATAACTATCTTTTATATATAATATCTGAGATATACTTGATTTATAAACATTACAGCTTTTTTACGTTTAACAAGTTCTCGTATCGTTCAGTAGTTGTAAATGTAAATGTAAATTTATTATTATTTTATATCTAAATATATTTAGATTATGTTGATGAATAAGATTAAGTTCTTGCAGAATAATAAGTTTCCAATTAATTTGTGTCTTTTCTCTACTTTTCTTGGCTCCTGTGATGGTTATTAAATTCTCATGAAATAACCTAGAATATAATGGAAAACAGTTAATAACGTGATCTATCCTTGTAGCATTTAATTCGAATCGATTGTTTAGGTACATATTACAGATTGTAGTTTGCTTATTGTTAATTGAAAATTAATCCTGAAACTGCTTTAATATCTAAATTTAATATAGTTTTTTGACGATAAATATTGTTTTTTACTAATATAGAAACGCCTCCATTGGTGGATTTGCAGTTCGATTTTTTTTATATGATGTAAAATTTTTATTTTTAACTTTTTCGTCATTTTTTAAGTTCGTTTCTTGGAGGCAAAACTATATCTATTTTTCATCAGCTATTCAGTTTTTCCGGATTGTACATCGATGAACCTAAGATGCTGGACTAGCCGCTCCATAGTCCAAGCTCCCACACGCTTCTTGGTCCCGGGAAGTAGTACGGGGGCTACTGTCCCAGCTCTTGTCCGATATTCCGGTCGAGCTCTAACTCTTTCAATATTTACGATCTCTTTCTCTCTCTCTCTCTCTCTCTCTCTCTCTCTCGCGAATATAATCATTGGCCTTACCTGGCCTGCTATGGCGATGCTGCTCAACTCGTCCCCGGACCCGTCCAAGACGGATTCATGCGAGATCTCCATCTGAAGACTGCCCGAGGCTGCGAGAATCTTCAACAGGGTGTAGGGTCGGAATGTAATTTCGCACACATTCTTCAAGCACTTCCGTGCACCTCGCGCGTAACTTGGTGGGCACTATTCGGTAAGATAAGGGATGCGTGGAGCACTCACTCACGCGCAGCCTCGCAATAGACTTACCAGCAATCATCGCCGACCGTCTGCTGACCGCTCACGACCCGCGACTGCCACGGAGTCTCGAGTCCATATTATTGTTTGGGAGCGGCGGGTCAACGATGAACGATGAACGGCGCACACGATGAACGCTCAGAGACTCGCAGCCCCCTGCAAACTGGATAGCCCCCTGCCGATGCCTATAAGATTGCTGCGCGAGTCTTAGCACCTAGAGTGCTTTCTCCTCGAAATGCCGGTGGCTTACACCATCCACACCGCCGCTTTCCCTTGAAGCGCTCGTCGAAAATCCGGGCACTCGACTGAAGTCACAGGTTTAGTTTTATTTATTAATTATTAATTAATTAATTTCTCTTTTTTAATTATTTGTTATATTAATACTTTTTACATGATCGATTATCTTAACAACTTTAGTTAAGCCTGCATATTTTGCCTGCACTTTAATTAATTTAATCTTTGCAATCTTTGATATTCAGTTTGACTAGTTTAAAAAGGTTTCCGCGGGCGGAAACTTCGTCAATCGTTTGTTAGGCTTCATCTAGGCTTTTAAGGAAAACAGCGAGCTCGATATTTTACCCGTAAAACTCAGAAACGTATCCGGTTACATCCTTAAATGAGATGATTTATTAAAATGGAAGTATAATTTTTTTATTTGCTTCGCAATTATTTTACTTTAACTTGAAGATTTTCCAACAGATTTTTGGTACTATCATCGATAGCTAAATCGAAGGATGCTTCGCATTTAATGCTTATGCTATCTAAATTACTTTTAGATATGCTACGCGTGGTTAATCCATGATCGATCATGGGTTAACAGTAGGGGACGAAATTTAAATCAGGTATGTTTCAGAGGCGCATTTTTGCAGGTCTTGTAAAATGTACAGCTCTTGAACGACTTGCTTAATGCGGCGGTTTTGTTCTATAGTATAGTGTAATCGTATTTATTGTATTTATTAACGAGCTTTACTTATAATTTGTGTTTAGAATACTAAGCGGTTTCTAAGCACGCGTTTAAACCCCACTAAATACTGATTAATCTCTTCTAAACTATGTGTACACGCGTTTATTAGGATGAGTTTCCTCATAGTGTCCCTGAGGGTGGATATGGACAAGACAGAGATTTTGAATTACCACGGAATAATCATAAGTCTCTTGACCACCTTTGCGAACATAATAAGCGGTATCAGGGTCACTTTATAGGGTCTGTCTTAAATCTGAAAGAGCTCTTATCAGAGGTACGAAGAGGCGCCAATAACCTTCTCGTTCTACAAGTGTAAAATTCATTGAGTAAATACAACCTTCTACAATGTATAAAAAAGAATAGGAGTAGAAGGAGTTTAGCTTCATCACTGAATTATCCACAAGCCAAAAGAACTTTATCGGAGCGACAATAATTACAAATGCAATAAAACAATGCCAAAATAAATGTATAATTGATATTTAATTGTAAAAAATAAAAAATTTTCGAATAAAAAGTTTACAATATAATTTGAGAACAAAATTTTTCCATCGGACTTGAGCCTTAGAAATTTTGCACAGGTACGACAAAATAACAATGTTGGATTTTGGGTGTAGTTGCAGGTTCGACCCAAGACTAAAAGATAATTGGCGACCAGCCACTCTCGAGACAGTCGCGTGCAACCCCGATGAATGTATTCACCGAGATTGCGCGGGGAATGGTTGTAAATGCCGGTCGCTTTATCCCCCAGGCCCGTGTGCATCGAGCCTTTCACTGGACGCGACAGTCCGCCTGAGCGGGAAAAACGAGGCGGGGGCGACGGGGAGCGAGAAAGGAACAGTCACTATCTCGCAACTGCAGTTACAACTGCACAAAGGTTAATGCACGGCCATTGTTGCCCCGACAGAGTCCGGCTGCGGGGAACTGGCCGCGCGATTTTGCCGCGTGGGGTTGGGGCTGGTCGACTGCCCGGCTAGTCTCTCTCTCTCTCTCTCTCTCCCTCCATTTAGCTTTCTCTCGCTTGCACTTGTGAATTCGCACGACTGGCAGCATTGCACAGGTACTGGCGCTTGCGCATACATATGTACGCTGGCAGCCGACGAGAGCGATTCGCCCCCACACCAGCGCGCACATCCATAGTTCGCCGCGGGCCTAGTAACACCTAATGGCCTCGTTTAGCCATTTTTTAAAGCTTCCGCTTCTCGCGTTCCATCTCTTTCTCTCGCGCTCATACTCTCCCTATCCCCTTCCCCCTTGAGCCCCCTATATGTATGGTTACATGGTCTGGTACGAGGTAGGGTACTTTTTATTCACATTTACTTTGGGGCAGCCATTTTTTTCTCCCGCCGTTTTCCCCTTTTTGTCTGACATGGCGGGTTTTAAAGTGCCGCGTATTGATGCGATGTTTAATTTTCTTTACTTTCGGAGATTGTGAATAACGTTAAATTTTATAGATGTAAATTTAATCGGAATCATTGAATTATTTATTTATCAAGGTGTACATCAAATATATGACTAATATTCTCATATTACAAAGGCTCAATTTCGAAATGAATAATTCAGGAGGAAGTGGAATTCATGAAACTTATAAGAAAAATATCGAGTTGTTTGAATAAGTATGAGATGAAGGACAAAGAAAGAAAGCACTTTTAAATGCAAGAGCGTTTAGCTGGAAGAGGGACCCCGAACGAGGCAGGCGCTTCTACACTCCCTAGAAGACGACTCCCTTCCCTCCTCCTCGACGTCTACGAAGCGCACGCGATAGCGGAGGGGAATGATATATATTATTGGGATTAAAGCTCCTTTGAGGATGGAAAGAATGCGAAATTTCTCCTTTAGCCCATTAGCCGGATTCTGCGGGTGTTCGATTGGATCACAAAGAACGCTAGCAGCGAGCGGGAGTTCAATCACGTCGCCAATAGGATTTCCCGTCTCCTCGCGTCCGGCGAAGCGAAAGTTCTTCGAGGGCTCTGAAATCGACAAATAAGGGCTCTCTCTCCCTCTCTCTTTCTCTCCCTTTTCTATCTAGCTATCTCTCTCGCTTTTATGTGTATGTGGTTATGTAAACAATTTATTTATGTGGTTTATGTCTCATTATTGGTATTGTCTAGTCCTGTGATTGAGTTACACTCATTATACAACATATATAATAATAATGATATAAATATATAACAAGCAGATAGATATTTTCTGTATTGTTTTAAAATCCCTTTTATATATTCATTTTCTTGATATTAGGTAAGTTACCATATTCTTTAATAACAATAAAAAAATTTTATTCACGTAAAATTTTGCAATTTTAACTTAACTATAAAGTGATAATTTCCGTGATTTAACGCGAACGTGTTTCTAGTTGACTATCTGATACAGTCGAAATTCCTCTTAAAATTTTTTAAGCGTATAACAGTATAATTCAAGGAGGCTTAAGATAGAATAAAGCTGATAGGTTGTAGGTAAATGTGTGCCTAGCAACTGAACACATAAGCCAACATATTTATCTTGAAACATTTATGTTTATCAGAGGAATTGTAATAAATAATAGCTAATTCTAATTAATAACGAATTTCCCTTCGGAAAAATACAACTATCCGAAAAAGTATGCCTTCAGCTCCTGTAAGTCAGCCATAACATAGACTTTTAGCGCTTCATAATTTGCCCCCTTACTGGCTGGCCGTCTCCATTTATCTGCAGTTTAATCTCCGTCTCTGTCTTCCTCCCCCATTCTTTTCTCCCCCGAATGGTTTTCCGATTCTGGGGACCTGCAGCCGCAGACGTATATACGCACATAATGCCACAGGTAATTACGTTATTAGAGTCGCGAGGCTCCGCAGCGCTTACAATGCTATCTGGACGGGCCAAGCATCGCGCGGGGGTGCGCGCTTCGTTCGCTCACCCGGTCGAGTTCCTTCCTTCCTTCCTCTCCCGTTTGTTAGTCTCCGCTCTTGTTACGCTCGCGGCTTGAAAAGAGAAGGGAAGGGGCCCGAGCTCGCGCTTAAATTAGCGCCACTCCCGCGCAAGGGGGGAGAACGGCCCGGCCGAAAACTTCTCGATTGCCCTCCAAGGGGGTGGGCTGTTTTTCCTGCTGATTACTCCGGCGGAGGCTGACCCGCGTTTTCTGTATATTTCGGGATAGCTCAATCAATGCCTGATTCGGGAGGCAAAGTTTCCACTTGGCTCCCGACTTGCTCTGATTGAAGATTGCGTTTTTCTTTTTTTTTAGCCTGGATCGAGTTCAATGATTGGGTATTCAATTGCCGAGGGATTGTAGCAGTCTCGAAAAGTTCCTCGTTCACTGTAACTGTAATTCCCCTGGCCTTTATGCCCTGCTTTTTGATAGTCCCTAGGTTAAAGACGGCAACACTAGAAAGGCTGTAACGTACAACTTTTACTTCTTGTCAAAGATTTCACGACTTTCAATAATGAATAGAGGAAAATTTACATCGGATGATTCTTAAAGCGTTAAAATATTTTAATTAAAAGTACCGGCAAGGCGCCTTAAGAGGGATTTCAATATTAACACAATGTTCTTAATAGCTTATGTAGAAGGAATCGAAGTGACTTGGGTATCGAATTACAATTTTGATTTTCAGCGAGACTCAATCCGTTAGACGAGCGAATAATTAAATATCCGGCGGTCGCTCCTTCTTGCGTTCGCGACGGGAAGAGGCTCTGGCTTTTAATTTCTCCCTCGACCAAATTAAAATCGACTCACGCTTATACTCCCCGTTAGCTTATAATTAAATGCGATACTCCTGGGAGTATTATTTAACTTTCTTCTCTCATTCAGCCGGCGGACCTCAATTTCACGAAGAGTCGGGGAATATTTTTCAGATTTTCATGAAGCCTAAATCTATATTCAAGAATAAATCCTCGCTTACTCATAATTCTTGATCAAATTCATTCCCAAGCAGACATTCGTGCTTACTCATCATTAACTGTAACAGCTGTTGATCGGGTGAATATTTATTTATTTATCTATACTATTGTATTCAAACTTGCTAAAATGCCAATTTTTTTATTCGTTTAGTTATATGTAAATATCTTATTACATTCAGAATAATTATAAGTTGCAATAATTATTATAAGATAATCTAATGCATTCGTTACTAATCGGTTTAAATCTCAAATACACCAACACGTATGATTGGAAAAGGTCTTACCGCGACATTCTATTATCGGCGCGATTACGAAAACCCATCTGGTGGAACATCCGCACTCCCGGCCGGTGCCTAACGATGAAATCCAGAAAACGAAAGGTCCCGCGGCAATTTCATCCGGCTCGTATGATCTAGAGAAAGCGGAGGCTGTTCCGTATCGACGACGATCAGCCCTTGCCCCCAGAAACAATTGTCCATTTCCCCAAAGTATAGCCCGATCATCACGCGCGGAACTCCATCATCGATTATATCCGGGTGCCCGCGCGAGCGCGCGTGTTCCCCGCGATAATCGAGATAACGGGGCGCGATATCGGCGGAGCGCGCGACGAAAGGGTCGTTCGTGAGCTGGGGAGCCTCTGCCGCACTTGCAATTTTACAACCTAGGAGAAGGCCAATGTCCATTACCAGCCAGCGCTCGTCTCCGTTTCAGCCTGGACCAACAGCACCTTCCACGCCCCTGCCCAGGATATTAGCAATGGAAGGGGACAAAATTGAACGGCCAGGGTGCGGCTACGATTGACACTTTCATGCAATCGCCGGTGTGGAATAGGCTCAGGAAGCGTTACATCCGGCTCGTTATTTTTTTCTAATGTTATTGTTGATCAATTTGTCAGAGATTGCGGAATTGCTAGGAAAAGTCGCTAGGTCGTTTTATTAAAACGCCGCCAGGCTGTTTAGGAAGTCACTGGACTGACAAGGTACTGATTTTAAATTATAATATATCACAGATAATTATATTATAAATATCTGAAAATTCGGAATATGCCTTTAACTTCGAGCTCGGAAAGAACTTGATTGACGTGTGAATTAACGAAGAGCATTTATTACGAGTTCTCTCTTTGAAATTTACTTCATGTTTTACGGACGATGCACCGACAAATTAAAAGGGCTGTCTAGCAGACGATACCGACGGCAAGACGCGCTAATTATTTTCTAATTAACGACACATTAGTCTTCCTCCGCTACGACTACGACGACGTCGGCGGCGTCGGTGGCGGCGTCGACCTGTACATTAATTCCAGAAGTACATTCCTCGGAGTCGGATCAACGATCGTTACTTCGCGCGTCTAGCACTAATTTCGAACGGTATTATAAATGACAAGTTCATTTCAGGAGAATTTAAACATTTTAATAATGCATTTTCTATTGATATTTCATAAAAGTTGAAAAAATTACTCAAATTAACAAGGAAAAGAACTAAAAAGAATTCCATGAATTTCAAAGATGTAAATGCGAAACTATTAAATTTGATGAAAAATTTAATTTGATCCGAAAAAAAATTAGTTATACATACTTTTAATCTCACAAAAGAATGCATTATAGCATACGTATGAGTAAAATTATGCATGGAAATAATAGTATTTAGAGAAATTTTATTTCGGAGTTTTTACATTCTGAATTAAAAAATGGAAAGAAGCAATTGCTCTACATTTAATTAACCGCAAGCATTCAAAACTCTTTTTTCAACACAAAGCGAAAGAGTCACCGAGAAGCATGTTAATAGTTCCATCTGCCTTAGTCTGAGAATCAAACCACTTAACGAAAAGCACCTTCAATTGCTTGTGCTATCCAACGAACCACTTGCTGAATTCCCAAGCTCAGGTCGAAAAATGCAATTTGGTCTCTCCGTCAAGCGCTGCCTTCGCCCTTGGCTCCAATTATAGCATGACTCGCGTCTGCCGCGCCAAAGATTAAAACTAGAAAAAGGGTCGGCCGCGCGCGCTTGCGCCTCACGGGTTAACGAGCGCGACAAAGGGAAGGCGATTAAAAGGGGTAGAGGAGCGCCGGGCGCAAGGGCCGTCGAGCACGAAAATTAATAACGCGCGCTTTCTTTCCGGCTTGAGGTGGGAAGGAGAGGCGCCGCTTTAAAAAATGCCGCTCCAAAATTCCCTTTGCGCACCTTTTAATGCTCGCGCCCAGTCCGCCCGACTCTTTTCTCCCCTCGCCGAGCGGGGATCCGTTTACGCCCGAGCAAAGAGGATCTTGCGCGGGAAACAAACTGTAAATATTGTTAAAGCTTCCGATGGTTCTTTCGCTCGGAGCACCCGCGATAATGACTTTTATTTTCAAAGGGGCTGGCGACGCCTCCGCGGCCCGCCGTTTTGTTTACGGCCCGCGCGCATATATATTATATAATGAATTTGCCCGGCGATGAATGGGAAAAATAGAACGGTCGGCCGGGAAATGCCGAAGCGCGAGGAGCGACCCGCGCCCAAAGAGCGATAGCGCGCCACTGCGCTATGCCAGCCCGAGCAAACTGCAAATATTACCGAAGCGCTGCAGCTCAAAGCGAGAGCCTGGGGGCTATCCATCGCGGGCGCGCGAAAAATAGCCGAATCACCTAACTCGGGCGCGTTCGAATTTCGTTAAACAAACGCTCCGCCGGGAGCCGAGTGGATATTTTCCCAGGCTGACCGACCGCGCGTTATATCCGCGCTAGAGTTTTCATTAGCCGACTGCCCGCTGAACCTATTTAGGCGACAAAACAAATGTTTTCCACGGAGCTGCACGCGGATATTGGCGCGGGCGAAATTACGTTTGCCCTCCTTTTCCCAACAGTTTTTTATCACTCCTTCTCTTTTCATAATGATTTGCAAAGCTCTAATGATCTTCTTCTTACTTCGTGGAATGTTCTGAAATCTTAAACTGTTGATTGAGGAATTAGAAATAGTAAAAAGAGGAAAAAAATAACAATTTGGTTTATAGCAAATAAACACTTTTATTAATATAAATCAGAATTCGAGCCCCTCCAGGTGATCAATGTGCATTTCATGCACACATGAAAATACTTATCTTTTGTTGTCATTATTAAACTGCTGTAATGCTGTTTTCTATGCTAGCTGTATGAACTTTTGTAGAATTAATACAACTGTGGATTTATTTACAAAATAATTTGTGCACGTAATAACGAACAATTTATATTTTTTTATGCGCGGAATTTGGAACCACATTTTTCTGCATCTATTCAAAGAATAAAATTGTAACGTTGTCATAGGTCTATATAAATACTTGCACCCTCTGCGACCATCCCAAAAGCGTCGGAGCGTAGCAATTTCCTGAATTTCGAATGGCAGACGGCTCGGCAATTTGTTTTCCCGGCGGAAAAAAAAATTTCTCTTTCCCTGGATGAAAATTTTTTAATAATTCCACGATCGCCATGCGACCTGTCACGTGGAACCCTCGAATGCCCTTTTTGCGCTTAAAACATCAAAAGCAGCCGTGAAAACGGCAAATCAGTCATACGCAATGAAATTTCGATTGGCCATTTAGTACTCGACGCGCCCACTCGGTGGCAGCAGCGCACAAGAGCGCCGGTCTGCAGGCGCTCCCGCTCGGTTCGGACGCGGTAGCCCCGCTACGCAGCAGAAAATGAGATGAAAGGGTGGCGAATTCAAAATGTTGCACAGTGGCAAAAAGGGCCGAAGCCGCCAGGAAATGAACGGGAGTGCCGCTGGGCGGAAAACAGTGCGAGCTGGACCATCGAACTTTTAAATTCGAGGGGCCGCGTGATTATAGGAATGTAATGGACGGCGCGCAGGCGTCGGAAGCTTTCCGCTCGTACGATCATAATGCATTCTTTTATCCAAGCTATATATTTTCACGCCATCCCCCCGGGGGTACGCGTGCGTCCATTTCTCTTTTAATTTGCATACAGTACAGGGAATTCGGATGGTGTTAAATAGAAAATAATTTGCGTTTGTTCGTTCTCGTAAGTTTTTGGAAAATGAACGAAACGCATTTTAAGCCGAGTCCGCGGAATAGTGTTATAAATCTATAAATGAGATCGCACCGCGAGTTGTTTTAAGCAATTTTGATCCTCGAACTCATTAGCGCGCGGCGCGTCTACCTCCAATGTCCAGAATTTACCGAAGAAGCTCGTAGCCAGGCTTAATTGCTGGCCACGGACCCTCGCAACGATCGCAGTGCCTATCTCGCTTTCGCTCAAAGTCAGGCCTCGTGCCGGGAAAAACTTGCCACCAAAGCGCATGCACATACAGACTTTCTGAGCCGAGGTGGAGAGAGACCCGAAGGGGAGGGGTGGGTAAATGCGGTTTCGCGTTCTGTCGGCGCAAGTAAAACGCGGCCTGGCGGGTAATTGGCGCACCTTTCAAATGTAAATGCGGTTCGTTAGGGAGGCTGTGCGACGATTACCCGACAGGTTACTGTCGCTTCCCGCTCACCAAAAGAGAATACGAGGGAGATAGTGGGAAAGAAAGAGATAGAGAGAGAGAAAGAGAGAAAGCGAGATGGCGAGAGATAGGAACTGCCTTATATGCATGCGCCTCTCCAACATTGCCTGGGTTCGGAACCCCGGCAGTTTGCCGCTGCATTTACAGGACGATTCACGAAGTACTAGCAGGAGGCTTTGTAATTGGCCGACATTGTCAGTCTAATCGGCCAATGGTCATTGGTTCGAAGTTTAAGGCAACTTTTGGCAAAAGATGAAAGTATTTACTTTTATCAGTATAGATTGAAATTTTTATTCATATATATATACATATATATTCTTGACAGCATAATTTATTTTTTGTTCACAATTAATGGTATAATATGATATTGATCAAACTTCTACTGAATCGTTATAAAATTTGATTATATCTTCTTATGTATGATATAAAATATTGCAATAGAAATAAAAAAAAGAGTAATGCCAACTAGATATTTCGTAGATTAAACTTATGAGCGACTTTTTTTTGTATTCGATTTATGCTATTAGATATTGTAACTGATATCTACCTATGGCTTTAAACTAAAAATTAATTAGCAATTGCAAAAATTTTCTGAAGCCAATTGGGGATATGATTACATGGAGGTTTCATTCTGATTTGAGACTATTTTTTATTGACCCGTACCTAGTTAAAGAATCCGCAACTGTCTTAACCTTTTTGGTTTGAGGTGAATCCCTTAAGGTGCGCCCCTGCTCTCTGGAAGTGCGATAACCCCGCGAGCATCTGCCAGTCGGAACGCAGACGATGGCACGCGCACCTAATCCCATCGGCCCGAACTCCCGATAATTGCCACGAGGTAAGACCGTAGCGGGCGGAAGGGAGCACGCGATAGTCGCATATATAAACAATATCCCTCGATCTTGGGGCCATTGAATGCGCCGTAACGACTCATCCGAGTAGTTGCCTTTCGGAGACTCGCGGAAACTGCATTACAACTCGGCGAATTGCGGGCCGGGCTGGAGAGGCGGCGCCCGCGTCCGTCCCGCGCACACCTCTCCGATCCGCGAGCGGTTACTCCGGGGCCCTCAGATGGCTTATCTCCGCGCAGGCGACGGCGTTTTCGGGCGCGGCCGCGGGCAAATGGGATAACTTCGCGGAGAGCCGGTGAAAGCGAGAGTGCAGTGGCGAGAATCTTGTGTGTACAGGGCGCCGGTGACGAAATTGATGGTATTTACTCGTGAGGAGCGCTTCGACGTGCGCCCGGCCGCCCCCTCCCTGCCGCCGCTTGTTTCGATCCGAGGAATTATCGGTATTAAAATGCACCGCCGATACCGAACAATAGATAATTATCTTCAAAGCTGAATTACATTGGACGCGAACAATGGGAACTACTATTTGGCCGGCGCTGCACCCCGAGTATAATTTTGCCTGACCAAACTTGCGGGTTTCCACTGAGCATTTTCTACCAACAAAGTCCACCGATATTTTTCTAGATTGTAAAAACTGCCTAATTGGTAACGTATACATTGAAGTTAAGAAAGTAGCAAAGAATTTAATTGCATTTATATTTTTAAGTCGGAGCCCAAGATAATCCTACCCGTATATCCCGGCTATCACCCATTTGGCTTTAACTATATTCTATCGTTATTCCATTAACCACAGTGTATTCTCAAGAATACGAGACGTATCTTTGAAAATGCTCAGACATAAACTCTACGTCTGTATATCTTTCTCCGGCGTAATAAAAATATCATTCTGGACACTGTGCTTTGAGCTCATCTGTCTAATGGACCGTCTTTTTAACGAATGGTCGGCGCATTCTCCGGCGACTGAATGCTCCTCGTGTGGGCAGCAACATGCGGAGGGTCGACCCCATTGATACGCGTTTCATGGCTGATCAGAGATTGGCGCCGCCGATCGATTAGCAATTACTAAAAGCTTATTACTGTATATGGGGTAGCCGGTGCACTGACGGACCCTGTACGCTTCCATTATGGCGGCCTGCAGGCACTGCACGTCCTCTCAATTCGATATATAAAGGAATCGTATTTTCTATAAGGCTTGCTTCGAATTTTAGTGGATTGTCTTCATTTTCGGTCAATGCTTCACTCTGATAGATTAGTATAAAACTTGTTATATTTATTGAACTTAAAATAATTAGACTAACTAGACGTATTACAAAAAATATGAATAAACTGTGGTTAAACTTTAAAATGGTTTATATTGTTAAATGACTAAAAAAATTGCTCTGTTTATCATTTCATTATGTTTTTTACCAGACTGAAAATATACTCAAAAATAACTTTAAATTACTTTCAATTACTTTATATTATAGTAATCGTTGATATGCATATATGTACAGTTATTTTAGTGAATAGTAGAAAAATCGGTAAATTTTACTATAATGTATAGTAATTCATTCGGCTTAGCGAATGATATAATAAAGCTAATAATTAGTTTGTTAAGTAAGTAATATTAATAATTTTTAACTGCTTAGATAATTAATTGGTCAAAACAATTTTTTGGGAAAAGAAAAGTAAATATAATAGCAAGCGTACAAAAATTCATGACAGTATTGAACCTATTTCTTTTAAAAAAAATTTATTAGGTATAAATATACCTGAAATTAGATCAGTAGGCATCCTCCTTTCAACAATTACATACTTTTGGTAACCGTATTTTGTAAATATTATAAACTATATTTTTACGTAAATGCGCAGTCTACGATCCGTTCATACTTTCGTCCTCGAGGAAAATGTTTTGAAAGTAGTTGGACAGAAGAGTACGTCAGTCTCTCGAACAGTGACCCGGGCTTGGCAACAAGCGCGCGGTCGAAGGTAAACGGTCAATATCCTGGGCGCGCACCGGCAATCACGAGGACAGCTCCCCTTGCAGGGGCCGACTACATTGATGAGGCCTGCGGAAGTCGGGTGCAAATTAATGGCGATCGACGGACTCTGCCCTAAAATTAGGCGAGGGCCCCCTGCTCGCGATAATTAGACGATCGTGGCGCGGCGCCTTCCCCAGAGCGATGATGCTGGGACAAAGCGTCCATCTCGGGTTAGGGACCAGAAGGGGGGGGGGGGGTGCGGAAATTGTTCGGAGTTCGTCGAGGACAGCGCGAGAGTGGGACGGATTATTCGTGATAACGGCCGATCATTGAGCGAGCTTTGTCGCTACCGAACGTTTATCATCGTTGTTACCGTACTCGTTTGCTACTCGGAAAAATGCATTGACCCGATAGTTGATAGTCTACCCGCAAATTCAGTCTAACTAGTAAGAACGAAGCTTTCGAATTTAATTGATTGCGAAATGGAAGAATTTTGCTGTAAAATCTGACTAAAAGCCCTTCCGCGAGTAAACCGTAATTCGTTTTTTTTTCTCGAAGAAAAAATTCAATAAGATGCATTAATTATCGTTTTACATTTTACCGTATATTTATTACTTCGAGTCCTTTATTTATGTATTTTAAACGCAACTGTAAATTCCCTGTTCATGGAAGTGAAATAAAATTAAATAAATAGCAGTTTATAATACATATCCAACATGAAAGTTATTTTGCGATTCTGGTTGTATACTTTGTTGATTTCAAACTCAATATTATCAAAAGACATTAAACATTCCGGTTACATAGTTTCCCAACATATTCGACTTCGGTACTCCATTGTTTCATGGCCGTGACAAATTCAACCTACGTAAACGACATTTACTACCTTTCCCTGACATAAATATTCAAAAAAAGCACGATCCCTTTATTTCCATTCAATATACAACCGAATCTAAAACAATAAAACTTCATTGCCGGTATTTCCAAATATCATTTTAGGTGCCATATGCAAAAGCTCGGAAGTTGGAGATGGTGACGAAAAATGGGTGATTCTCATAATTTTTAAATAATCATTACTTTTAATTGCCCTCACAAAAATCAGATGCTGCTATAGTCTGACGAGGAGGAAAAGAAAACATGCAAAACAAAGATAAAAAGCAAGTGCAACCGTAATACATTACACAAGCCGTAATTAGGATTTCCAGCCACCACTTGCATGCAAATACTGTTCTCAACTCGTTAAAGTAATTTTTCCCGCCAAGCTTAGGTTTATTATTCTTCTTCATCAAGTAAAAATAATTACTGTTTGTGCTCCTACTAACTGTAATTACTTTTTCCATAAGCGTCTTATTATCTAATAAAACACAACTATAAGTATAATGTGAACTTTCTATTATTTTAGAAACTTTAAGGTAAAGATCTAACAATTATATGTTTAATAACTACTTTCATGGATACAAAATGAATCTGTGTTGTATCTGCAACTAAATAATTACAAATTCTTTCGATTTTAGAACTCAGTACAGATCATAAATGACCATGTAGCTTCGTTAAATATTAATTTATTGTACGTCACAGTCTACTTCGTATCTTTATTTACAGTATAACAAAATGGTATGTAAATTAAACGCAATTTAATATTCGAATTGATTTTGATGTAATAAATGATGACATGCAAATATATTACATATACACATATATGTGAGATATGTATAATAACTAATATTTTGTTAATATCTCGTAATCGTAAATAATTATTGAAACTTTCACATACAATTATTTACACGAAGATTTTAGAATGGTATCTAATATTTATTTCTAGGTAGAAAACAACTTTACTTTGAAATTAAAACAAAATATTAAGCAATCGATAAAAATTAAAAAATCAGTAAATATCTATGCTGTGTAATGAGTAATGAAAACTGATTTTGGTTCCTAAATTCACCTTAAACTATTACCTAAAACTGAGAATTTATTTCCGTAAATCCACGGCGAACGTAGTAAAGTTGGATGCACAAAGCGCTCGCTCAGCAAAAAGGCGTCGAGGCTGCAAGGTAGCGAGAAAGAGCAAAACTTTTTAAGCGAGCCTCGTAAAAATTCATTCCCAATGCGGCGCGCGCGTTACTTTCGGCGTTACTCCCCGTTTTTTCCATGCACCGCCGCGGTAATACAATAATCCTGGGGAGTTTTTTAAGCCCACGCGCGCAGGTGACCGAACAGGTGTCGCCGTACGTCGTTTAATCGTCCCCAAGTTTATAGGCGAAATTAAAGCTCACCGGGGAGTTTCCCGCGCGCTTTTTGAGAGATCGCAAAGCCACCGCCGAGTTATAAAGGTTGTGGGCGCCTGTGTATCTCGTTGTTTATCGTTTTTGCTATTAGGCAGCAAGAGTATCGACGTTTTAGTAGTTTTAAATCGTTTAATAACGATCCGCGGTGCGCGTCCGGGTGGATTAATTAGATCACGTATTGTTTCGAAATTTCGCTCAACGAAGATCGTGTGATCATTTTATTATTATTTTTAACCGAATATTCAAGGTAAATTTATTACTATGTAATGTAATTTTATACACGAGAAAATTCTGCAGAAAATGTAAGAATTAATTGTAAAAACATTTATTCGTGTAAGATTAATGTAATTTAAAAATATTATAATTATTTTTAAATACTTTAACACGTATCGAATTGAAATAAAAGTCCTTTACTATTACGAATATTACAAATGGGAAAATTGAATCTCATTTTTAATGTAATTTTTTGTAATATGCAAAGGTTTCAATTGCGTGAGCCCCCGGACGAATGCGAAATATTTGTACATAAAGCACGCATTGAAATTGACGTTTGACCTCGCGTTTGACATATTCTTACTTATGCACAAAGCCTCTTCTCAAATATTCAGATTTCTATTGAAACTCCATTGCGCCAAACGAGTTGAAAAATTCATAACTTGTAAATAGGAAATCGACGGATTGACGGTTGCTTTTTCCAGACTTGCACCTTAGAATTCGCAACCCTGTTTCCTTGTGATACGCGACTTCCATAAAAATTGGCTAGAGCCCTAGAAATTTAAATCTCGTATACGCCAATATACAACCGAATGTATCAAAATGTTGCCTACAAGCTGAAGAAAAAATTACTGAAGATGTTAAATACATATTATTTAAATTATCTACAAGCTTTATTGATGCTAAATGATTATAGTAGTCATGTCATAAAGAATGGAATGATTTTTGATGTGAGAGACCAAGTTTATATATAAAGAGTGATTTATAAAAACGCGTTTCTTAGTGTTTATATTGATATTTCATAAAAAGTCATTTTTTATTAAAAATAAATGATTAATTATCTATAATGGATTTCTTTTCTCTAACTAGTCAATATTTCTATTTTATAGTAATAAATACGACAATATTTGTGAAATAGTTTTTGAAATTCAAAGATGTTCTTTAGCGAATCCAATAACTTAAAGTTTTATTTAATTGGCGACACTGTAAGATAATTCTTTTAAAATGGTAAGATAATTTTAAATTTGGAATAAAATGAAGAACTTGTATATCATCTACGCGTTCTAAGCAATAAAAAATATAAACCAGTTCTATATGCGTGTCAATATGATCATTTTGTGATGTAATTAATAGAAACGATTAAACGCATACGTTCTGCTCAGGCACACCACCATAGAGAACCAATTAATTTGCTTTGTGCACTGTCAGATGCTTCCGCATAAGCGAATCAGCAATAATTGCAGTCCAGCAATTTTCTCACTGCTCGCTGAGGGTATTGATGGTGTTATGCGTTTTGATTGCTTATTATGGCAGATCGAGTGTGAAATTCGTATAAGTGGTAGGATAAGCATCAATTCATAGGGCGAATGGTGTCACAACTATCTGCAAATAAGTTTTGATACATCCTGTGTATTCTTATTTAAATACAGTTTGGCCAGATCCATCAACATCAAGTATATCTATTTGCTCCCGAATCCAATAACTTTCAAATTACATCAATTACACAAATTACATCTTGCCGATAATTCCATATAAATAGATGACAAGCTATTCGAGAAAGTATGGAGTGGTCGCACGCGTAAAGTTCCGCGCCAACAATTTGGCAATCCTGGCGTCCTGATTAATCTAGTCGATAGCCTCGGCCTCGCGAAGCCGCACAAGAGGCTTGGGGATAACGGTGGGGCGGGCAATAGCAGCGGGCCGGCCTAAGTCATCATCCCCTGATTAAACAGGGCCGATGTTTGGCTTCGCGTGACCAGCCGCGCATCCCCCGGCGGCAGCTGCGATCTGGTAATACCATTACACGGGGACCGCGCGTCTCTTTGAGATTCCGTGAAAGCCCGGATGCGCGCGCCCTCGGTCGCCTCGATGCAATTTACTTGAAATACCATAGGGCTGACGTAGAAATCACGGATATTAACCGGGCGGCATTGTGACGATTTTTCAATGAAACTCCCTCGATTGATTGGCCGCGCCATACTCGTGTCCCAGCTTTTGATCTCGAGGTTTTCGGCCTAGAATTCGCGACAACATAAGCTCGGCTCCGGGTTTGATTAAACGCCGCGTCAATTTGCCATTGATAGCGAACATTGCAAAACTCCATTGAGCTCGGGGAACAAAGGGCCTCCCAGACGTGTAATTTTTGGAGAAAAAAAGTACCCTTCGCCGTGAGATGTAACGCAAGTAGGTCCCGCGGCGCGTCACGTCCTCTAACTCCGTAACTGCCCAGCGGCTTCTCGGTTATACTTTAGCCGTTATTACGAAGCCAATTTAACGGGCGCGTAATCGCAATATAAAAGACTTTAATCCGGCGGTAAGAAAGAGCAGTCGCAGGCGAGTTCTTTTGCCATAGGACTGGGCCTTGCAGTGCCGCCATAAGTAAATTTCGCCCCTCGCGCGGGCTTATAAGGACGTTGATTTAGGGGGCGGACGCGCGCGAAAGAAGTTGGCGCTTATGATCCGGGGCCGGCGCAATAAAGCAAAGTCCCTCGCCCGCGTTAATGACTCGAGCTGCTAATCTCGAGGGCGGCTAATTTGCCCCGACCGGCGTCGCCAAAGAGTGATCCCGCCGAGCGTTTTACGGGCGCGAGGTGCGTTTTACGAGGGCCGGGCCGTCCGCTTTTATAGATTTGCCGGATATCTTGGCCTTCTTTTCGCATTTACGCCCTTGCTTATTGCGCGCTCAGTTTTATTGGGGGCGGCTTTGGCTTTTAGGGCCGAGGTCGAGAGCCGCCCGCTGTCTTCCTTTATGGTGCTCCTGTAACGACGCCGCTTAATAACGAATGAAAATGGTAAATCAACCGTGCGCCCGTGCGCCCGTGCGCCCGTCCGCCGCCGCTCGGCGACCTGGCGGGCCCCGAAAAACTCAGGGCAGAGACGCGGCGCACTGATTAACTGCCACGGACTCCCGTTAGTTTGGCGCGTTAAGCCAGCCGCAAAGTCAGTATATAGAGCTAGTGGGCAAGCAGGCGCGGACCATCGATCCCTGGAAGCTGGATGCGATAAGGGGGCGTGCTCTATTCCCGTCCAGGATGCACTCGGCGAAGAAAGCCTTACGTGGCAAAGGGCGCTGCTCTCTCCCTCGCAGTCCGCGAGCCGGCCCCGATGTGCAAACGCAGACTGGCAGCTTTTAGTTGATTAACGCACCGAGGCAGAGGGAGCCAGGGCTCTCGGATCCATTTCCTTTTGTCTCTCTTTCCGGCGCGGGCGCGAGCGTCTTAACCGCGCGCAAAGATGGATCACTCGGGATTATTGACTTTCGACCTGCTTTACCGTCCCGCGCCTCGTCTCCTTCCGCGCCGAGATTAAGAAGCGCACGCGGTGGAATGTCGGGGAAAGCCGAGGGAATATCGGTGTCTCTCCAAGCCTCCTTTGTGTCTATATGGAGAGCGGAAAAGTTTACCCGCGATCGACTATCGCGTCGTTTGCCTTTGACTTTTACTCTCTTGCTCCTTGTCCTTTCCGTTCCTTTCCCATTTCTGCGGCTTTTTGTCTCTGCGCCGAAAAGCTTCAGTTTTCACAGAGGAACTTTATCCGACCTTAACCAAACGATAAATTTTTTACTTCAAATAATCTCTTGTTGCAATTTTACTTTACATTGATTAATCTGTAATAATACTTAAACCACATTCAATTAGAGGATTCAAATGTTTTACAATGCTCGCGCAATAACACAATTTTTTAATAGGACTACTAGTTTAATACAAACTTCAAAAGTGCTTGCAACTTCGTTTGATTCATTCTCGAACAAGTATAGTCAAAGCCATTGTCCAAGTACAATGGTGTTCTGTGAGGAATCACCTATACACGAACGCACGTGTAAGCCGTTCATAATTAAACGAGCCGTAATTGTACATCTCCCTTGTCACTGATGAACCAAGCATTAAATAGCGTACAATCCTTCATGTTTAATTAATTATACTTTCCTCTCGTTGAATTAATCAAATCTGTCTATTCCGGGTGATTATCGGATGTACCTAAATAATTGTATTAAATCAAACATTATAGTAAATAAGTGAATTTATCAGACTTGGTGTCCAACGACACACACAAGGCACGTAGATGAAACGCATTTGATTCAAAGGATGTTATACGTAGGAAGCGGACCCTAGTAAAACAAACAGTGTCGTACTCGTCTCGCCCATCGATCGTTACGCACAAAGCCTTTGCACGAGCTGAAGGGGTCGCACGGACGCGCGGGCGTAACGGGGAAGAGGCGCGCGAAAACGCCGGCCGCGAGCCTCGGCCTCGTCACGGCCGGCGGAGCTTCATCGATCACCGGACCGGCTCAATTTGTCTCCATTGATGGCAATCTGCTGAGCAAGCGCCACCCGCTAAACTGAGGCTAGGATGGATCCGTTTCGCGCATTATACCCCGACAGCCGAGCCCAAAATAAATTATAGATATATACATTTGATGTCTAGTTATACAGTTATTTTTCACAGGATGCCTGCGTTTCGCTCTCTTCTGTTCGCCTACAGCTTCCGATAGAATCCGTCAACTAATTGTCTTTCGTTAGTAGGAAGTATGGCGCGGGAACCCGTTGGGATTTAGCCCGTGCGACGGCGAGAAATTGGCAAATCGCTCGCGTCCTGATTAAAGGGGAGCGAATGGGAAAAGAGAGCCTCTGTTTGACGAAACCTCGAAGCGCCACGAGCGCAGGAGACGTGCGTTCGTCGAAGACTCCCCGGCTTCGACTTGCGGGGCCAAATTGCGCGCCGGTTTAACTGCATGCATCCCCGCAGACGCCGTAGGCAAACATCGCGATATAATCAGGCCGTTGGCTAAATTAGACCGTGTTGCGACTCGACCAAATTTTCCTAGTCGCTGGTAGGCATACCCTCTTGAAGATTACTCGAGCATATCCGGAATACTTGTCCCATCTGTTAATTTAGAAAATCAATGTTCCTAGCAATAGTGTTAATTTTTTTCCGTTGGTAAAAATATCTCTTTAGCTGAAATTAATTGAAATAATTACTAAAAAAGCTTTATTTGTATTTTATTGAAAATACAAATAAATTATATAAAGTATAAGTGTTGTCTTCAAGATTCCATTACAAAGAAATAAAAATTAACAGAGCCGCATACGTAATAGAGCGAAGTAAAATATTTAACTTGTACATTAAGATCCAATATCTTATTTTCTAAATCGAATTATTTCAATTAATATAAGTATTTATTTTTTCATTAACCTAATTAATTACTACTTCATAGTATGAACATTTAGTAATAAACCTTATATACAAAACAAAAATTATATTACATTTATTCTTGTACTTAGTTAAATGAAATGTAGTTAAAAGACAACGTTTTATAAAATTTACTTAACTTTTTATAGATTAATCAGTACTATTATATTTTTTTACGTTGAATAAATCAAATGTTATGCATACAGGTTTAAAGGATGCTTGAAATGTGTAGAATGTCGGATTATTTACCAGTAGTATTGGTTCGAATGTGGTCAGACTACGCATTTCCATAGCCTTTCAATAGTACCGCATTAATTATACCGACGCTAATTAGTATTTTTTCGTTTGTTTTAGAAACCATACGAACTAATTAACCAAGGCTCCTGTGGAAATATTCAAATCCGAGGCGGGACATCAGTCGCGAAAGAAAAAGATCCCTCAACGACCAGTGCTATAGGAGGCGATGCGCGCCAAAGGAAGTCTGACTGTTTAACCGAGGGGTAAGCGTCGTTGCTTGTAGCGGGGGTAACGTGAAACCATCCATGCGTTAACTAGTTCTCGCGGCTAAGGGAGCAGAAGATGGTGGGGCGTGTCTGTATCTCGGCGGTCGCCACATTCGAGGTTCTCTATTAAATTATAAGTTGTCACATGGATAACGCCGCGGCAGTCGAGTCGAGTTCAGTTTGGCCTCTCCTAGTTAACGCCCGCCGCCAATCAGCTACCGCGACGCGACCCCCGTGAGCATACGTACACCGAGGGTATGACCATCGAAGCGAGACTCCCATGAGCTCGTTTTCGGACGAGAACGACGCAAGCGGCGTCCCCTCTTGCACGCTTGATAATTTCCGACCGAGTTCACGATTCCCACAAAAGTACTCCACTTTCGTGTACAATGACACGCCTATTTCTGCCAGTGGTATTCACCGGCAAAAATTAATCGGCGCAAAGTCAGTTAGGGTTTCATGTCGCGACAAGGATACTAAGTGGCGAGGCTTCCTCGCAGACAACGGATATCGAAGGAGCCGCGCAATAGATAGCGCGCGCAAACGGCGACTCGTCAATCCGTGCCGGGGCTCGTTTCCCTCGCGAAATAAGTCCGCCTGATCCGGTATTCCGTGTTTGTCGGCGGCCTCGGCGCGCTGCCTAATGGATGCAGTGTGTGCATGCGACTTCCGAGGCGCGCGCGAGCAGTCCCCGGGAAGAGTTGCAAGTTGCAAGCTAATGTTTGCAATTTAAGCCTCGACGCAGGCGGCCTCGCAAACTGCCGCCTGCGACCCTCGCGGATGCGGAGAGCCTCCAGAATCACTACCCGCCCTCGCGTTGCAGCAGAGAGCCGAGCGGCCGTTGACCCACTGCGCCGCGCACAGCCTCAAGAAAGATCTCCCCTTGATTTATCTGCAAAGCTCTCGGACAGCCGATTCTTGGACCGAAACGTGTTCAGAGATGTTTAATCGGGGAATGTTTACTATGCCTTGTTGCGAGCGAGAAGAACGTATTCGCCAAACCATAAACATTGTCACATGTTATACAATATGATACAACTGAAAGTCGTATCCATAACAATTTTAGTGAAAGAAAAGAATAATTACAAAAAGGAATTGCAATTTTGACAGCTACTCATTCAAACTTTCTATCAAATTTCAACCTTCGTCTCAAATAAACCATCTATTGTAATCAAAATTCCATTATTGATCTGATTTTACAGTCTAAAATGTTATCTGACAAATTATCCATGCCCATACAATTAATTCAGCCGGGCGGCAACCACAGAATAATGAAATCGGAAAACTCGAGACACGGATTCTCCATGGGACGTGGCCGGTTTTAGTTTCCACTGTTCGAGTAGGCAGTCAAAGAAGCGTGAGCGGGCGCATCGAGCCAGTCGGACGCGGTGCTCGCGCGGCCAAGTATCGCCCTGTTTGCCCGTCAAATATTTGCGCTTTTACCGCGTCTGCAGGCGCCACTGGGGGCCGGGCGACGTCTGGCGGGAGCCACTTTGCGTGCAGGGCCGCGAATTTCCCTAACGAAAACTCGCGAGCCGAAAATTTGCAATTCGCAAAGTACGGCGGGAGAACAGAGGGCGAGGAGCGGCCCGACCCAGCGGGAGAGGCCGGAACTTCCGGTTTTCTTCGGATCCGAGCGCCACGGACTCCGTCTCTGTCTCTCGCCGAGGGATGTGGGTCTTGCGACGAATGCTAATGACGGCGCAGCGAGCGATTTCCCCCTTTCCACACGACAATCCTTGAGATTCCGAGCATCTCGAGCGATCTCGCAAACTTACGGCAAATTAGCTTAGCGGACTCTTTATCCTTTCTCGAGCCGCACTATTGAAAAGTATCCTTTAATGCGGTAATAAAGCGAGACCTTTGTATGCGCCGTTCTATGGCATATTACTATATAGAGGGTGAAGTTATACGTAATAATTCAAGCGAGTCATCATTGGCATACAGATGAATATCGAGCGGAAGAGAAGCCGCGCTTTGACCCTTTTACACGCGCTCGTTGGGCAAATAGACGGTTGCACTGCAGGCCATTTTCGACATCAAGTTTGATTTATCACATGCGCCGAGCTTGCATTATGCAAAGTAGCTTGACTCTCCGTGTCAGCTGAGAAAAATAGTTTTCAATCTTCGTCGCAATACAGCTAAAATTTGGGCAACCTATTAAAAATCCAGCAATGCGAATAGTTTCCATCCGCGCTCGTAAGAGCAAAGAGCGTTAATAATAGAAGAGCCACGGACTAACGCGGTAAGGTCGGATAAAAAGGGCAAATCTTACTGTTAGAGGAGAACCGCGGGAACCGCACGCGTAAACAATCCCTCTTTCGGCTCTGGGCGGCAAAGCTCGTTTTCCGTGCGAGCGGCTCGGATCCACCGAAATCCTCGGCTCACCCGGACATTCCATTACGGGGGCTCGGCGGCGGATTTTTCACCTACGCCCCGGGCGTGTGCCGATGACGGAGCGCGCGGGCCGCGACGCGGAAAGGGCCGGGGAGTCGTGCGTGAAGGAGGGCCTCCAGTAGGCCGATCACGGACGGCCCGGCCACTCGGACCCGCGCCCGGGGAATCCCAATATCCCAATTTGACGGCATGCCAAATGCTTAGCGGGCCGCCGGGCGCCGCGCGGAATTGCGGATGCGCCCGGACGTCTGGCCGCCGCGCGGCTTCTTCTTATTTCCAGGGCCCTGTCACCGGCAGGGCCGCCAGAGTGCCCGGATCTGCCGGCCGCACGTATGACGGGAATCGAAATATTCCGCCGGGCGATTTGAGCCGAAAGGGCCCTGGCTGACCCCCGCTCCTCGGATTGTCCCTACGTCCGCCTCCAAAGCAGTGATTGGAGACGCTTCCCCGCGCGGAAATCGAAGGATTTTTCGAGGAAGCCTGGCGCGTTAGTATTTTTCCTAGCTCGAACTTCGAGCTAAATCAAATAGTGTGAATACTACGGTAGAGAGGGAAATTCGAAACTATTTGTCGCGTCTGTCTCGGTAAGGATAATTAGCGCCTCGAATGTTTGACGAAATTCGGCCGGCCGATTGGGAGAGATGAGCGGCACAGCTCGACGGACCGTCGGCAAACGGCGACCGCGCATGAATTTTATCGAGTGCCGGTGCCGCCGCGCCGCCGGAATCAGATTGACGCGGGGAAATACGCGCGCTACGCTAATTAATACGTCAAACCTTTAGCCGCGTCAAACAGAGGAGGTTGGAAGCGCTCGTCCTGGATTAAAATGCGCATAATCACCCCGCAATTACCTTCAGCGCTCTCGAATTGCAGGGCCCGCAAAATTACCGACAATGTACAATGTAACGTTCTCGGCCCTCAAATCTCTCGACTTTCTACTTCTTTTTTAAAGCTATATATACTCAATTATATAATGAACCGGATAAGCTGATGTTGTGTTCTTAATCGTGTTTGAATCTATTAGAATACTTGCATTGTTTTAAATATATCGTTATTACTTTTTATATTATTTAAAAGAACATTGTGATTAAGTTTTATTCTACCTATACAGAATATTTCTGGCGTGCATACGATTATAAAATATGCGCATAAATATCAAAATAGCCTTTGGGTCGGTCTATTCAAACCGAACCCGATATCTTGAATATTTCTTGCCCCTTGCGATATATGCACAATCGTCGGCGGCTACAGTTGGCCACGTCGCTCTGATTGTCATTTAAATTTTATTCATAGGCTCGTTTATATCCAGCCAGTTATGTATTCAAATCAGTCGGTTCTCGCGCCTCGCCTCGTTATAACGTATCCACCCCTACGCGACTCTTTGCGAATCGAGCGCGCGTCAATTTCGTAGGTTTTTGGGTGATTACGGATAAACTCCCGGCCACTCAATGAGTACCAATGCAGACAAGCTAATCATTTCACGTGCAATCATTCGAACGCTCACTCTATTAATATTTAAATGAATTAACTAATGTAATAAGCTTGAGAGAATAATGTGAATACAGATCCGTTTATTTAAATCCCTGCGTAGCAGTTATAATTGAAATCGAAAATCTTATGTATTTATTCAATTATAATTTTAATCTTCGATCTTTTGTAGATAATTTCTATTTAAAACTAAACATTACTTTTTTTAACAACAAAACTATGTAATAAATTGTATTTTGTAAATTAATTATATATTTACATTATTAAATCGTCCATGTTTAGTAATAACGAAAATAAAACTCAATGCAATACTTTGAAATTATTGAAGCTACACATTTTTATTATGCAATTAATAAAAACATTTAAATCGTAAACCATGACATTTTGATTTAGTACAATTAAGAGACGAAATTCTGTTGAAATCCTGGATTTCGAGCTTGAAAAAAATTGACTTATGACTTCGCCTAATCCGGATCAGCTGCTTTCAGTGCTGCACTTCGTTAAATATTCATTGAGAACCCATTCTCGTGTAAATTAGAGACATTCCCTTTTAGATTTACCAAACACTTTACAACTAACTTATATTTTCACTTTAGTTTTTAATTTGTTTAAATTTAATATACATTTTTATTTTCATGACTTTAAACGATAAATAATGTCTTTTTACTACATTTAATAAATAATATTCATATTACTATAATTAGAAACCCAATTTCTATCAATATTGATCTACTTCTAAAATAAATACGATACAAATACGGAAATTTGGTTTATTTTTCTTTTAAAAAATTCGAGAAACTTGTCTTGCTCGCAAAAAGACTAAAATACAAAAGTATGTAAAATTGGTGAATGAATTTTTTCGGTACCTTGAGTTATTTTCGAAATACACTTGATATAGAAAACCTTATGGTAAATATATATGCATCTTCAAAAGGAGTGCACAGACTCCTTTTGAATTTGTGGAAATTTTCAAAAACATATCAAGAGCTAATTTATACATATACGAGTATATTCTTAAATATAAAGCATTCTTCTATTCTTTTATAGCTTTACTGCATGAAATAAAATAATGACACATTTGTATAAATATTCAAATCTTTATTGTACTAAATATTTGTCCATATATTTCAAACGCATAAGAGTATTTATTAAAAATATTTTTAAAACACCGACACCAATATAAGCTTCACAAACTTTATTAATAAAAGAAAGAAAGCTAATATGAAAAACAACCTTCAAAAAATTGTGAACAGCACTGAGCAGTGCAGAAGTGTTTTGAAATTCCTAGACAATATCCAATGTATAAATATAAAATAGTCTAAATTAATCTAATATTTGTACTCAAACCATACACTGAGGCTACAACGGTATGCGTCATATACTCAATGCGGATTGGACCTATGACAAACAAGTCCTATGATTTACACTTGTTAATACATGTATATAACCTAATGTAAATTAATACAATGTATTGACTATACAAATCTTAAGTATAAGTCAACCGAAAAATCTCTGTACAATAACATATATATTATAATATTATCTTGATGTAAATCCTTAACTATTGTATAAGTCGCTAATACCTACAAGGAAATGCGACTCAAAATAAATAAAATAAGAAAAAAATATTTTTGTAAATATGTTATTGTTTGATTCAGTGCACCTACGTTTGTCTTTATCCTAAAATACTGCATTGAGTAATTGTTGCTACAATTTAAACATTTACTATCTAAAATTTTTATACATTTACGCTTCTCGTGTTAGCCAATAATATTAGAATAACCTAGAGTTTTTATTATAACAGTAGAAGAACGTAAATATTTTGACTTTTTAACTCATACAACTTCTAAATTTCCACTATTTATTTTCGTTATGAGTATCTACAGTACAACATGGGTATAATAGCATTGCAAATATCTTTTACACGAAGTTTAAAAATCTAGGAAGCAATTCCATAAATATAGTACATGGAATAAGAACAGATATAAGAAAATCTTTAATCCAGATTATTTTCCCTTTTTTCAATTTTCCGCCCTATACTTTCTAGATAGATCCTTGGGCGGCAATAAATGGTTTCATTTTCGGGTTTCACTGCACCCGATAAGAGGTGCGGAGATAGTCGATCGCAAGGGCGAAAAAAAACGAGCACGCCGAGGAAAATCGGCGGGACGTCCTTCACGTTCTCTTGGATTCGTTGTAGCCGTTCCGTAAAGAGATGGTGGAATAAACGGGCGTAGCGAACGAAGGAAATCGGAAAAATGACGGCATCTCTAGGGAAATTAACGTAATGAGGTTGTTCGATCCCGCGAAAAAGGGAGATGTGCATCCCCGCATCGACGAATATTATATCTTTTTCTCGGGTATCACTCGACCTCTTCGACATTCGTGCGCGCCACTGTATCGATTGCTCATTTATGGGAATAGGAGGGAAACGGTAAAATGATTGGGAACCCTCGGTATGAATTTAAAATAATTGCTTTCTTTCACGACGTTATCAAATAAATACAACCGTATTTCTCTCTTTTAGTCAAGCGTATACACATTTTATAAACCTTAATTCACTTTGATACTCTGCAAACACGAAAATTATTAATGAAAAAAATTATCAAAATTTACACAATTGGTAAAATGAAATATTTTACAAAATAAGACAAATTAAGGCAAAATATCAATAAATACATAATATACGATAAAGAACATTATGATACATCGATCACAGTGTTTCGAAGCTTTGAAATGATAAAAGTAAAGGTTCTCAAGAAGAAACGGAGAAAATAAGGAACAGAGGCGCTCGTCTTCAATAATCTCAGATGATTAAAATTTCATTATCTGGTAGTATTGAAGAGGCACAGTGGCGAAAAGAGCCAGGGAAACTAAGTCCCGCGCGCTAACTAACGAGAGAAAGAAAGATGAGAGCCGTGAAAAGGGACTCCTTGAAGACAGCAAATTATTTTCCCAATTTGCGCATATTTCGCCGGACCGGTTACCGGCCGCATTAAAACTAGCTCCGTTAACTTTTAATGGAATCCCTGCGCGCTTTCCATCGGCCAACGAGAAAAGAAATGCGGCGGCAATATAAGCACAGCAATGGGCCTTTCAGCGTATAGCTATTTCTTTCGAATACACTTCCTCTGTCGCGCATCCGCTTTTTCCCTGCCTTTGGTGCCTTTCATCGGGCCCGGCTATTAAGGGAAAACACTCACAAAAATCCATTCATTACGCCCTCGTTCATCATCGCGGCGTTCGATCATTATCGAAAGCGCCGGCGGGTCGTCCCTTTCTTTCGTCTACTAGCGCGCCGTTTTTGCTTAGCCGGTATGTACCTTTACTGGATGGTGTGCGATGAGGAAGCTTCTTATTAATGGTTTCCGCAATTGATCTATCCTGCTTTTTTAAGACTACCTATTTCAAAAGGTAGAGAATAAGAGGAGTTGTGAACCGACTGCGTTAAACTGTTGCTAATTAGTTTTTATTTACAATATAATAAATTTGCAACAATAAATTATCTTGGAACTTGTTACGAAATATAAATCATACAAATAGAAACCAGCGTAGAAAAATTTTTATACCCAAAGTTCTAAATTTGAACCTGAATAAAGTCTCCGCAATAATATTGTGCCATTTTACCTCATAAAATGAATTCCCTGAAAGCGCAGAAGATTTTTGATCAATCAATGTTCCGACATTCCTCGATGAAGCAATTATTAAAAATCAACAGTCCGCTTAACTTCATTTAACCCCTTAAATCAAATTGCGCGGGGTTTTGAAAAGCAAAGTGAGCGGGGCGTGGCGGCCGGTCGACCTCGAGTTGATTAAAAATTAACATTTCCCCTCGTTCTTGGGGTCTTCGGCAAACGCAGCGTCCATGGCAGGATCAGCCCCTTCCCGCCTCCCTCCCAAAGAGCTAATAAAGGCTCGTCGGCCTGCGAGCGGCCGAAAACTCGGCCCCGGGAATTTCGGCGCGGGAAAAATCGCGAAACGAGGCGAGAGGTTGCGCGCGAGCCGGCACACACCGAGAGCGCGAGAACTTTAATAATACAATCTTGGCGTCATTAGCCGCCGGCTAACGGCGCCAACTTTTAATTAGTTGGGCGATTTTGCCCGCGCGCCCTGGCGGCTCTTTTTATTTAATTCATGGGCCGCGCGGCCGGCTTATCGAGGCCTACGAGCCAGAACTTGGCCGCCGACGAGTGCAATTCTTCCCGCTTCCGAGTTTGATTGTCTTTTGCCGAGCCTCTCCGCAGATACACTCTAGGGCGGCTCTAGATAAGGGCGCGCTATTGTGAATTTATCGCACTTGATAAATATGAGGCCTGCTTCTCTTTCCTTTTTTTGATTATGCTCCTGAATTCAGAGCGCCTAATGAATGAGAAAAGTTGCAGGAAATAAGCTGCAGGGAATCTTACTTTTACTCCGGAGTTTTTCCAAGGAGATACGGAGGCGTAATGTACGGTAAACAGGGCCCAGAAACAAAAGCCCACGCTACTAATTCGGGCATTATGGCTACTTTTTTCTCCCGGAAAAACTAATCCCCGGTAATATCACGCACTTAAGAATGCTCTTTGTACAGTCCATAAAGTGAGCTGGACGAATCGATAAGCCACGGGCAATCCATCGGCCGAGCAAACTCCCGAGGGCGGCCTCTTACAAAATCCCACAATGGCGCGAAAAAGTTCCCTCTTTCGCGCTTGCCCGCGGATAAAGCAGCGCCGGAGCGCGGAGTGCGCCAGGGATCATAAAACCGCCGGGGATCGCTTTAATTACTCAGCACTCGAATGCCGATGTAAATGGCTGCGCGCATTGATCCTCGCGGGCCGCTCGAAAACCGCCACTCGCTTCCAGATGCTCGGCCGCGCGTCCATTTGCATTCGTCGGGACGCTCGCGCGCGCGCGCGCTCCGCTCGCTTTTTTCCCGGACGCGGCTTTTTTCAAACTCGTGCCCGCGTGAGTCGGCGAAGGGCCAACACTTGGGCTTTCAGCTCGACGATGGGATCACGGCCTGATTCTGTTTGCGCGGGATAATTTCACCGGGAGCGATGGAGCGGCAGGCCCATCGATTGCATTGTCGGGGCAGGGCGCTACTTCACTGACGCCGCGCGAACGAGCCGAGTTTTTGAATTGCGCGCATTATTCGATTGTTGGACGCGCCGAGTGGCGTTTCGTTTTGATTTTTTAGTTTCGAGTTGCGGCTTTAAGCAACTCGTTTAAACTTGTGCGCCCCTAATCTGGTAAATTTTTTTTCTATTTTTCGACGAGTTAACTTGTTGTGCCTGGCTGAAATGTTGTACTCTAAATTAACAAGGTACTTTGTTAACGTTGCTCAACGGAACAAATTGAATGTAATCGGACTACACAGGTTCGCATTCGAAGCTTTTGTTATATCCTTCCTCTGATTTTACTACCAGTAGATTATTATTTCTGATGCGGGTTCGAGTAAAAAAGTGTAAAGATACTCAATTACATATACTAAATTATTTTGATGTTATTTAAAAGAATATTTTATCACCAAATAGGCAACTGCCGAAATCCACAAAAATGCAGTTTCAACTCTATTTAAATAAAACCCATACAAACGGACCAAAAGGGCTATAGGGGGCGCAATTCCGAGTTACAACGCTCTCGAAAAGGATTAAAAGATCGAGTATCGGGAGAGAGCGATACCCATGCGCCGATGCAGAGGCAAACTAATGCAAATTCCCGAAGCCCTGGCGCTTTGGCGATTTGCATGTTTATAAGCGGGCGCGGCTCCGCCGAAAAATATCAGGGAGGCGCATCCTTTTAATCAAGCGCGGACGCCTATCCCGTTAACCTCGCTACCGAATGATTTTCCCATTCGGACGAATTTTTTCGTCTTTCCGAATCCCATATCTAGTCTGCGTTCATCGCCCTCCAAAATATAACCGTCGCGGAATTCTGCATTTTAATAAACTTGCTTGTCTAGTGGCTTCTCTTTTAATCAGAAAATACCGTTTTGCAGCATCATACAATCTGACAAATAATATGTAGGTCGGTAAAGGCCTATTCCGATCGCTATGGATATACATTAATAGCTTCAGTAGAGGATCGCGCATATCACTGTGGGCAAGATCACTGAACGTATCCGTTATACGCCGTTGATCATTCATTGCCGGCGCGAGACACACGTTTCAATGGTCATTATGGGCAGAATAGGATGTGCGTATTCAATGACGTAATTACGCGTTCAATCGTCCACCTGCCACTACAGTTGTAATAGAATATTATTATTAGATGCATGTATCAGGCATTAGGACGCAAGATATCAATCGAAGCCACGCGCGTTTATTCTGATTTTTCGCACACGTACCGCAGGCGGGCTCGGACGATCCATCTGCCGATACTTAATTATCGACTGGGCGTGAATAAGCAAATTATTCACTCGGACACAGAGCTGCCGTATAATAAATCGATCAAGGGTGCGATGAAAAAAGGCGGGGGCCCCGCAGATAGGCCACTTTCCAATCTGATTAATATTGCAGCAACAACGCGGGCATTATTCAGGGGATGATCCCTTTCGCGCATCCAGCCCGCGAGCGCCGTCCGTGGTAATCCCCGCGTGAAATTGTTATCGGACGATGTGAGAGCGGAGGGCCGCCGCCGGCGCCGCATAAGACTGATGCATGGGCCTCGCCGCGCGCATAATGCGCCCCCGCCGGATTTTGCGCGGGACTCCGAGGGCGCCCTTGCAAATTGCGAGGGCCACCCGAGTTATGCGCGGGCTTTGCCGAATCACTCGGGCCGCTGCGCCGCGAGCCGCTGAGTTAGGGCCCGCGACTCCGGGCATAGCTGATACTCGGACCCGGGGGCTGGGAAGGACTCCCCGGCGCGAGTCTATCCGCGCGATCAGCCTCTTCGGACCGTAGGGATCCCCGCGCGCGCCGAGTGTACACCGAGGCGACCCGCAGATTTTCGTCATCCCTTAGCGGAGGGAATTCATTGCCTCGGCCGGCGCAAACTTTGCCCCGAGTACACTAGTTGAGCGCCCGGCAAAACTCTAATTATCTCTCTAAATTACGCGGGACGGTGTCGGAGAGGTGAAAGTCGCGCCCCGCGGAAAAAGGGGACAGGGGCCGCGTGAGCGCCGCCCGCGCCGTGCGCCAGACAACAATATTTCGCAGCGGTGCAGTCGCGCGCAATTACCCGGCCTAGCGCACTTTTTTAAGAAGAGGCATTCGTTATAAGCACGAATTATGTTGCGCGCACAGCGCCACGGCAATGCAAATGGCCATCGCGCCGCCCGGGTGTTCTTTAAACGCCCGCGCGAGCCTTTCGCCTCCCTTTGGAGTCTGCGCGCGATTCCCAACTTTTGTCGAGGAATTAATGTGGACCCTCTTTTATTTTTACCCGCGGGGGTATCTCCAGTCTAAAGAGTTATACTCGTGTCTCGTTTGTAAGCGAGAACGGAGAAGAATGCATTTACGCACGACGAGTGAAGATTCTTAATTACTTGTATTCCACAAGTTACCTACTTACCTATTCTTACTAGATCTACACTTGCATATTTCTGTAGTTATACTAGTTGCTTATATCTCGATGTCGAATGTTCATTTTAAAAGTACTCTGAATTGCCTCAGCTTTTAACTGGTTTGAATTTTTTGCGACTAAAGTTTATATTCTATAATTTTTATTCGCACCTTATTTGAGAAAGCTTAAGGCTTCAACAATAGTATACTCGTACCTTGCAATGAGAATGAAATACATTGAAACTACGATGTAGTACACTAAATTCGATTCAAGACTAACTGGTCCATTCTAAACTTGTTAAATATGTTCCAGTAAACTAAAAGATCAAATAATTATAACGATTTTTATACCATATTACTCTGACCTTATATAATTAAAAACTGTATTTACACATATACTAATATATTAGTATAGTTATAGATATTATTAATTAATATCATTATATTATTTAAGTCTTAAAAAATGCGAATTGAAGCATTTTACTCTGGAAATTTGATTTGCATGACAAATATTATACGTTTACAGTCTGTCTAAAGTGTATAGCATGATTCTACTAGAAAATAAGATTTATTAAATTTTCATATTATTGCTTTCAAATTTATTGCCCTAACAGTAGATGAAGCCTATTTTTGGGTTATTATCATCAATATTGATTTGCAGGAAAAACGTAACATCAACCTTGACAGCAAGGTTTTATACTCGCGATTAGGCGCAAGCGACGCGGTGAGGCCCAACGCTGCAGGTATTACTACTTGAGCGGGCAGCGCGCGAGCGCCCCGTGTCGAGCGGCCTCGGCGGCGCAGGCGGCTCGGCGCCGGAGCGAAACAGGTAGGCGAGACGGCGGCGACGAGCGGCTGAACGTGAAATTGGTACTTTGAAATTTCATTAGTGAAGTCAGCTGGCGTCACAGATTCAATTAGCTTTTTATTGGATTCCGAACTGCGCGCGAACTGTCAAAGCGGTAACCGCGCTACCTGCTACGATTACTACGCCCGGCGTTGTCTCCCCACGGCGGCGCTACGTGCCACACGCGAACGAGCGCAAGAGCGGCGGCAGGGGGTGGGATGCTGGGGGAGGGGAGAGAGAGGTGGACCATGTCTAGCCGGGCGCGCGGGCATCGATTTCCCTGGACCTTTGCCGACCTGTTCCCCGCGCCGCACGGCCGACGGGGAATTTTCGGCTGCCGCCCGCCGCCCGGCTGCGTTAAATTACGTTATGCACTTTTTAATTCTCCCGTGCCCGAATTTAATGCCTTCCGAAGGTTTACCAAATGACGCTCTTAACATAAAAATAAATATATAGCCACCGCTGGCACACGGTTGTTTATGGACTAACTGGCTATTGGATTTAATCCACGCACTCCGGGTTATACGACGCAGTTGGCATGCGAGACAGAGGACTTCTCGAAACACAAGGCTATCGATCGACCAGGAGATGAAAGCACCGCTAAAATTTGGCAGAGCTCGCGTAGAGAGACTGAGAAAGAACCGTTCGGATGCGCACAGAGAAAATCCGCCGATGAGACGGACAAGTGCAGGGGTCCCCGTGCACAACGGCTCTTGGCGCGTCGTCCTTCCCGGTTAAATTATTCATGCGGCGGGCGACGAAGCCGCAGGAGGCTCTCGAGCCGCGGCGCGGCGATTTCAATATAACCGGGAATTTAGCGAGCCGGCAAGGAAAACAAACACGGGATTGAATCAGTTTTATTTGGCCAAGTACCTCGGTCAAAACGAGTGTCATAACAAAAGCCAGACGCGCGCCCTGGGATGCGTGAAAGCGCCAAAAGAATGGGCTTAAATGAATGCGTCTGCGTTCGTTTGATCGACTCCCTCCATCCTTCCTTTTTGACGAAAATCCTTGTTACCTCTCGTTAACCGCTGCTGCGGGGTAACGTGAATGTATACTATAGACAATCCCGTCTGTCAACATATTAAATCATTTCTGAGAAATAAAAATATTCAATTCAGGGCAACGTTTAAAAACAGCTACAACATGGTTATATCTACAGGAGACAATATTATATTGTATATTACTTACTATATTACCAAAACAGTTGTATTAATGTGAAAGTTTTAATAAATGTTTATTTTTCGTATATATTATATATATATATATATATATATACATAATATATGTGTGTGTGTAACTATAATTTTTAAAAAAGTATGAATAATAAACTAATAAATTTAATAAAAATAGAGATTTAATTTTAATAATATTTTTACTTTTATTTCTTTTATGAATGTTAGGTATAATAAACTAACGAATAAACAGCATAACTACATTTTTTAACAATTTTTAGATTATTCACTGTTTTTATTTTAAATTACATGAAAAGTATTACCAGTGGCTTCGCTCGTCGAAAAGCAATGATAACTTAACTGATTTGTATTTAAGCTTTCTTCTGCCCAAACGACTAGGTGCATTTTTGCCTCTCACCCCTAGTGGTCCTATAAAAAACACTTTGTTTTTAAAGAAATTATACTACGATAAGTTACTAATTATAATAAAATATAACATTAATGCGATCAAATATTTTTCATTTTTTAAGTTATTAAAATTTTAATTTATTTTTTTTAATTATTAATAAAATAATAAGCAACTAAAGAAAAAAATATAATTTGTAATTGTAACACTATTAAATGTGACAATAAATATACCAAGTAATTTATAAGTACTAAGTATTCAAATATTGTTTAAACAAAGAATGCTTCCATTTTGTTTTAAAAATTGCAATATTAGACCTCACTCTCAATAGTTCTTCTTGTACTTTAACCAAAATTGATATATTACATGGAAAAAGTTTAAATTTAAATAATATAATAGATTTAGTTTAAACTTATGAATAAACAATATGAATAGTGATAGTATTTTTAAAAATAACTGTTTAATATAATACATAAATATCATGTAAATGTTAAATAGCTGAAAAGCTATAAAAAATTCATACTTTCACACGTCGTTAAGCATGATTCGTACCTCGATTCGTACGCATTCAAGAGACGCACGGCTGAAAAATAAAATAATCTAATTTACTGTACCAATTATAATTAACACACATTGTAAATATAATGTTGTTTTAATCTTTATTATTAGATCTTTAAATACTAATACTAATGTTTTATCCTTCTTGGTATATTGCATGAAATAAATAAAAAAATATGAGTAAATGATACATTCTTTTAATTCATAGATTCGTTCAATAGAGCTAAAGACGGAAGAAGGTAACGTATCGTAACGTATCCTCTTACAGTCATTGGACCTACAAAGTGTAAGTCGTATCAAGATCGTAATATATAGCACACAATTAATCAAAGTAAGTGAAGAAATGATAGTTCACTGATTTATACGGAAGTAAAAGTTAAAATTTTTTTTGTAAAATAAGCACGTGTGATTTGTGATGAATGCTCTCTGCAAGAACTAAAACTCTTATCTACTTAAATCGTCTGAAGATATGAAGGCGAGTCAAAAGGATAAACTTCAACATTCAAAATTAACATCATATACGTAACAAGTACAAAAAGAAAAATTGTCATGTTGACTACGTGTTTAGATTAAAAGTATTAAATAGTATTATATAGTATCATTTATATACTATTTATACTTCTATAGTTTCCTGTTGTATTAGAGTTTTAAAATAATATTTAGAATATGAAAAATTAGTTGAACAATAATTATTCGTTATTATCTTTTAATATTATCAGATTCAGTATATGCATTGTTAAAGCACCTTGATTGATGATAAATAAATCACGTATAAATGTGCTTTAAAATACATGTGGGTGACTAAGGAAGGAATAAATAAATAAAGAGCTTACAAAATAAGAATGAATTTGTGACAATAATAATGATTATAATTTTAAACAATATTTATCATCACAGTATCAAAATACGCGATGAACCGCTTGTCAATATCAGGTTGATCACAGTAAAAAACACTACTGGAATATTAATAAATTTCTAAACTAAATCATTCAAGAAAAGATCGGCATGACACAATCACAAATAAATAAAACCTTTCTACACGTAGACACACTTCGTACGGAATACTTTCATACATTTCTTAAATTGAAGTTGTGTACTTTCTTGAAAATAGCTTGAAAACTAATACGAGACGTCATTATAAGAATTAAGTCAATTCTTTTATCTACTTATCTAGTTTTTTACCTTCTTACGCACTATCGCAAATCATATTCTTCTATCCGATACAATGGCTTGAGTATTCTATTCCCTATGGGCCGCCATAGAAAGGCTTCACAGTCAGCGCCATTGTCGGCCCAATCACTTTTGAATTGCTCCCGGTATCGCGAACTAGACACGATTTCTCTCTAGGGGACCAAACTCGAGCTGCCTTGTTAATACTCGAAACACCGATTCCGCAGTTCGCGTTCTTGTTTTTATTAGTACATTTTTTAGTTATTTTCTCTTTCTCCTTTGATTATAAGTGAGTTTTTATTCAAAATATGAATGTTGATGCTGAAACATGTTTGCATATATATATATATTGGACAAAGGTTGCCTAAAGCTATGACATACTTTTATTGTTATTATCATCTACACAATGTCACGAATATGTCAATATTGTGTGATAAAAACTACATTGAACAATGTTTTGTGTAAAAGTAATTCTTAGTTTCAAGCAAAAATTGTAAATAAACAAAAGTTACAATAGAATTTTCATTTTGTACAAAATCAACAATGAGAATAGACATTAACGATCTGGCAAAGCCGAATCACACGACTGAACGGTCAAACTCCGTCGGGACACTCGCACGTTCGGACAATCGAACGCGCATCAGTGGAGTCGGAAAGTGGCACCGCACGGGGGTCGACTCGTCAAAGAGTCGACAGAGCTTCGGAATATGAAATTACGCGCGCACCCGCGTTCGATGACGTGCAGAGGGCGAGAGAGGGAGGGGATTTGTTTGCATTTCGGATTACAAGGCGCGCGACGCGTGTAGGTACCCTCTTTACTCAGGGTGGACCTCGCCCTTGGCAGTTTGACAGGCTGCCGTTTAATCTTGCCACGCGCTGGAGAAGCCCGTTCCTATGCCGGGAGCCGATTTCGACTCGCTGAACTCTGCAAATTTTCACATGTACGCCAGAGAGGATAGACTGCAACAGAAGGTTAGAAGGAAAGGCTGTAAGAAAGATCGCGCGGATCATTCGGAGCATTCACTCCAGTAAGATAGAACAACGCATTAATAATTTTTTTCTATTGATTTGTAGTTTGGAAATACGTTGTATAAATAGAATTCTGCGATACCATAAACATTTGGTAAAAGGCATGTTATTCTAAAATCGGTTGTAAAAAGGAGGAGAAAGGCAATATTGCCTACACGCAATGAAATACTTACGAGGATAAAGGTAATTTCCAGCCGACATCAATCCTACGAGATGTACTATAACGCGAACTTACCATGGGTGAGAAGCCATAACCTGTTCGACCCAATTAGTAATCCCTGATAATATAAAGTCAAATAAACTCTGGTGTGCACATGGGACGGGAAGCTCCATCTTGGCCAAAGCCTCGTGCGGAGTAGCTGTAGCTCAGGAGCCGCGGCGCGCTCCCCATTTCCGAAGATTCAGCACCCGGGCGCACATCATGGGCCTGACGTTTTCATGAATTGGAAATGTAATTTCGGCCGGGGCGCCCGACAGTAATGGCTCGCGTGATACGCGCCCGCGCGCTCGCCCGCCGAAAAGCAAGCGAGCCCGATGTGTATAACTTTCTCGGGCCGGGCGGAAAATTCAGCGCCGGGTCGACACGTCGCCTAATTCCTCCCGCGAACGAACGGGGGCGGGACCGCGGATCGTTTTGGAGGATCGTGCTTGTTACCGAGCGAGGGCCGGCCCATCTCGAACTTCGCTCGGGCCTTTTTCACCGGCTAGTAATTTGACGCCAATGGAAATGCCAACTTATCGGAGAAAGATGCACCGCGGAGAGTATTTGTTACTATATTCAAACTGCTGCTTAACTCTTCGGCCAACTCCTCGAGCGAATCCAGTGCAGTGTATTTTAAAGCGAGCTCCTCTTGGTAAAGCAGTTGACTTTAATTGCATAACCCGTCATTCGTATTTAAAAGATACAACGCGCTGAGTAAACTTGGCGCGAAGCGCCACTGCGAGGGGATCAAATTATTCAGTGCGACCCGAAGCCACTCGACAATCGCTCCGCGCGGCAAGGCTAATAAGGAATTTGCGCGATGGGCAATTCGAGACTCCTTAGAAATTTAAAGCTTCTTTTATATATACGAGTTGGTAAAGAAGGAGGCGCGGGAAAAAAAACGGGAGGGCGAAACGAAATGCGCAATGTAATCGTCATGGCTGTCAGGGCCGGCGGGGCGCGAGCGCGCGCTTCAATATAATGCGAGACTTCTACTATCTTAATTTCTTTCGCCGCAAGACCGCCGCCGCCGACGCTGCCTCTCCAGCCGCATTATCATAACCGACCACGGAATAATCTTTTATTATTCCCCCCTCTTCTTGCACTTTCTTCCATTTCTTCTTTCTCACACCTTTTCAACTTTCTTAATCGTCTTTTGGCCTTAAATCTTGACTGCAGCTCTGTCCCTTCGCTCCTAATTTAACGCGATCGCTTCCCCATCATTTCTAATTATGAATTTGTGAATCATTTTCAGCCCTAATGTTTGCATTTAATATAAATTATTCCGGATCAATGACTAAATAATTCTAGAGCTAAAGTACTCAGACAATCCAGATCGTCTCTTCGACGCAGGCATAAATCTGCATAACTTGGAGTGAAGCGGCGGCTTTCCCGGTGCTATCGCTCTACGAACCCTTGGAAACAAGTCGTGCATCGGCTCTTCGCATGCGAGTTGTTGCATACGAACCACAAGCGTCTTTATTAACAAGCTTTGTACATTGGAGGATTAGAGCCTGCACCCAATTTCGCCCTTCACCCATGAGGCGTCTGTGACCATTTAAATAAATCATAAATGCGACTACGTTTACCATTTGCCCGTCCAGCCCATATCCCCTCTTCGACCCTCTCCACGCGCCCCGTTTTTAATCTAATCTACTGGTGCATGTAAGAATATATTAAAGAAAAACTTTGGGCGTCCCTCGCGAAATTATACGCTCTCCCTTTCTTCTCCATGGTAGCGCAGCCTGCAGAGGGGAGGGAAACTTTTATCTGGCCGCCGATCCCTGCACGCCCGCAGCGTATAATGTGTACCCGCGACCGAAAGTTGACGTGTGCGCGCCAGCCGCGGCAGTGACAGTTACCCGAAGAAAAAGTTTGCCTTTCCCTTCCCCTTTGTTCTCCTTTTATTTTACTTTCTTGTTTCATTGCGATGAATGTAGCTTTCGGGACGGACCAACGTATGTGGAGGACAAAATTCGACATAATTCGTGCGCAGATAACCGCTAATTGGACACACTTTGCTCATGGTTGAGAGAAAACATTTGAAAGTACAACGCGGCAAAGTAATTTACTCTTAACTGAATTAGAAAATATACATAATTAACATGTTTCTTATGAAGCTTTTATTTTATAATTAAATTGAACTTATTCCACAAGAATACCAAGAAAATGTACTATTTTAGTACTTTATGGTATATTTATATTTTTCAAGTTTTAAGAACATTGTTTTAAACAATTAAATATTTCATAAATTATTATTTTCTCATCTGTTTTCTTCTTTATAAAAGATTGTTTAAATTCATTTAAGTTTGTCAATAATATTGCAAATAATTTCTTCCAACAATGAATATGAAGTAGAACTTTAATTTACTTTTTATGTAATTTGAAAATATATATCAAAATTTTAACTTAATTCAACATTGCCAACTACTTTAATTAATCAAAATGCAGCAATGAAAACTCCTTTTCTGCGATTTACTAAAGTTAATTATACAACAAATGAATATTCATTTTGAATAATGTTTTTTGAATTAAATGATAATTAAATGAATTGTTAAAATGTAATCTTCATAGTGTAATTGTTGAAAAAACGTGTTCCGCGATATTTACTAATTTGTTCGAAATACAGAAAAATTTTTTATAAATAATAAAATGAGTTACAAACAATGGTTTTCTAAAAACCAAGTTCAAAATCTTTAGTTAAAGAGTGTACTTATTATAATCATATTCAAAGTAAATATTACATACGAAATTTTTTTTAGTATAATGAAATAATAATACACGGTTATTATACACAAGAATTTATTTTTTAAGTCTACAAGTATGGAAATAAATGAAAACTATTCATAGCCAATATCCCTGATAAATTATCCAAAATTCTGTTATTCAATTTTAAAGAATAGGATTATCTACGGGTCGACGTGATGTACAATTTTTTGTGCTCCATTTTGCGATTATTACGAAATTGCTGCAGTTCTTAATTAAACACGGTTTACATAAAAAAAATAATTCCCTTCCGTATTTCAAAATTTTATTTTCGTTTTTATTGAAGCATCAATTTCGTTATTTAGATAAGTTACAAATATAGGAAAAGCTAAAACAAATATTTATAAACACCTGTAAATTGTCACGTTATTTATGGGTTACTAATTCAAAAGATATGATACGCTGAAATGAGGAAAATGAATAAAGAATTTTTTATTAAATATTATTTTTATATATTCTATTCTTTAAAGAATAGAATATTTATTTGAGTAATAAATATACAATCATTTATCATTTATCATCTAATCGGTATAACGATGAATTAATTATTATTGTCTGTAAGCCTATATAATTTCCGACCTCTTGCACTGGAATGAATACAATAATATGATCTGCTTGTGAAGTTTTTTTTCGAATTATGACAAGAGATTGCGTGAATGATAAAGTCAAAGTTTTTCAAAGAAACCAAGTAACCAATTATCTTTGGATGTTGAAATGAAGGTGACAAAGAAGCATCGCAGCGGCGCTTGGTTCCTGCTCGAGCCTCAGATTTTATTCCCTTCGCCGCAAGAACGCGTGAGCCGCACATATACGCAGAATATCCGGAGTGTACCAGCCCCATGCACATACATGTATACGTACACCGCGGCTCGGGGGACGAAGAGCGCGCGGGTCTCCGAGGAAGGGTGCGGGGAAAGTGGGTTGACGGCGGAACGGCGCAGCGCGCCTTATCTCCGCGCCCCGAGATTGACTTCCTTTCTATCCATTCAGCCGCTCAAATGAGTTCCTTTGATAACTGTTGTGTGATCGAGTGTGCTGAATGCCGAAGGGCTTAGAGCGCCGCGACCTCCGCGAGCCAGAGGCAGCCGCGCTTACTTTCTCCAGACCGCCGTCGTCCCCGACGTCGCCGGATTTTCCTTTTTCTTTTCAATGGCGCGGAAATATTCGAGCCGAACTGCGCTCATCGATTGTCGCGAGCGTCTGCGCCCACGGGAGGACTGCATCACGCGCGCCAAATTTAATATTGCTTTTTTCCGGGGCTCGCGCGCGACAGCCTGCGAGAGAGCTTGAATTAAGTTTCACAGCCCAAGCACTGGGATTCAGTGCGAGAATGCGCCGCTTCTTGAATGCCGAGCTGATGCTGGGCTCGAATGGTCTCGATCGTAATTACGCGTTTCTTCATTTTTTCATGCCTTAAAAATACCAATTAATCTATACAGATCTCGGTCGTCTTATGCAAAGTACCAATACTATTACGGTTTGAATGTTTTTGGAAGCTGCGATTGTACAACTCGTAACACTTGCCCCAAGTATTCTATCGTAATATAATGATTCACCTCATAAAAACTATACTTCTCAGGATATCTATCTAGCATTCTTCATGATAAATACTTTCGACAATGTCCAAACCGCAAATATACTTTGTTGCACTACTTTACTTAATCCCCGCATAAGTCGGAAAAAGGAGCTTCAACTCGATCCACAAGCTCTTCCTAAATCGTTCGGCACTCGGTCGCCGAAGCTCTTGATACGAAAACGCCGCGGTTTGCGACGTACATATTCTCTAAGGAGCCTCGGAAAAGGTCTCGAGACGCCCAGCTCGTCGGTATGTGCCGATGCACCGGTAACGAGAAGATTGCAGCCTTTCCCTCTGGCGCGCGAAGCTCTTAATTAATGGGACTGGGAGCGAGGGCGGCATTACGAGGGTCGCCCGACTAAGGTAGGGCACTATATAGCCCGGGGACTTGTAATCTCGCGATGCCGTAAGTTATTCTAAATGCACTGGCTGGCGGCGGCAGTGCCAAGCTCGCGATATCCCCTACGTACCCGGCCCGCGTGTTATTGCGCCGCAAGCGACCCCTCGTTTTACTTTAGTTATTTCTATTGCCGCTGCGGCTTTTCCTGCCCGCCCTCTGCACCCAAGTTTCTCTTCGATCGTCGCTTTTGATGGGTGGGCTGCGTCTCACGCCGACGAGCCCGAGCCCTTGTAATGTGGAAGAATAGCGCCTCTGAGTAGCTGCGTCCTCGTGCTCAAGCGGATAACGCGAGGGTAATGGTAACTAGGTAACTGATTCATTTGTAGAGCTTAACTGTTAATTCGCTCCTTAGCTTACCTTAATTTAGACAAATAAGAGAACGAGAGGTTAATTCGGTGTGATAGAATCGCGCATAATTTACGACGAGATTATTGAGATTACAAGTCTCGCGCTGGTTTACAGTGATTACATATGGTTCTACGGAATAATTTACAAGAGCCTGGATAATGTACAGTACTTCCTTTTCTAATGTCTGTTTACAAAATAAAGCGTAATTGTATTAATTCACAAATATTTTTATTTTTATACAAATACAAGTTTTAACTAGGCAAAAACTAATATATTAGACAATAATGTTTTGTTGCAAAATCCACTCTCAGATTTTTTTAAAAGTTTCAAGTTTTTAAATATTTATGTTTTAGCATAAATTGACTATTGGAACTCTGCATGCCTTACTTTAAAATATAATAACAATTTTATAAAAGTAATTTATTTAAAATAAAACTTTTCAAACGGTTTTATACAAAAAATAATATAATTCATTCTCGCGTGTACGTCCTACGCGACTATTTTGCATTATACCACCTAGCTAAGGCTCTTGACTTGAAAATATCTGTCTTATAATTGCCTTTAAAATAATTTTTCTTTTTATAGAAGCAAGGAATGCGTTAGGAATTCGAGAACTTCGAGTTGGGATATTAATCTTCTGAAATTCTGAATGGCCTGCTATAGGTCCTCTTCAGAACTCGGTGCAACTTATCTTTGGAATACCATGCCACTTGACTCAGAAGGTGTTCAGTATTTGTGAAAAGTACGTCGTACTCAATTAATATTTGTTTTTTGTCTTCATTTGTTGCACTTATTAATGTTTTTGTAGTTTAATCGATAATGTGTACTGAACTAATTATTTTATAATTGTATTTTATCATTATGATAATACGATCCATTAAGATACTTAGAGCCCATATCATCAAATTATAATTCTGGTTTCTTCAATATTTAATTTGTTATACAATCACCAAAAAATTTATATGTAAGTCCAAGTTATCAGCACCAATCAATAATAAATATCCTCGACAATTTTTTAAAACTTGTATGTTTTATGTATTCTATGTTTTGAAACTAATATTTGTATTATGTATATTATTTTATAGTAGTATTATATCATTGTAATAAATAAATGAACATTTTTAAGACGTATTAAAATAAATGAAGACAGTCTGACGGAAACAATCAAATACCTTTCACAGGGAAATTGCCCGAACGGGATTCTCATCGCCGTCAAAAGCAACCTCTAAACTTGTAACCAAAAAATCATAACCATTAATGTTCTCCACCCTGCGGGAGAGACAGTTTGTCCAAGGGGCGGCATTCCCCGCCGGATAAAATTCTGGCGTATACTGCCTCGGCCCACGGCTTCCTCTCATGAATCACTCCCGAGGGTGTGCGAGCGTTCGGAACCCTGACGAGAGAAGACAATAACTGCCGGTGGGTAAGAGAAGTGAGGATCGCACGATAATTGTGGTGGGTTATAACCTCCGACCGGATCACCGATTTAACCATTGAGGTTGTAGATTAGGAACTTGTTCTGGATTGTATAAACTTACTCTGCTCTATATAAAATCTCGTGTAATAGTCTAATATCTCGAATAGCATGCACTTTATTTAAAATTATAAATAATTGTATTGTGTTATAAAAGAATAGTTTGAGCTGTATTTATTTTTACGAAAATAATTATGTTCTGTAAAAAAATCTTTCCGCGCTTGTTTATACATATAATTTAATTAATTGTCAAGCATAATTTGCATGTATTTAAACTCAAATTCGAATTAATTACATTTACATATTATAGACTTACTTGAAAAATAAATCTCATTAACTATACGTGAACGTTATAGTTTCGCTTAATTTATAGTAGCAGGTTTCAGACGGACGAACTTATTTTGAAAATTCTAGTCAATGTAAAGATCCCACCTCGCAGAAAATGCTCAGCAGTTATTCACACAATGAACTCTGAGATCTAGAACGCATACAAGCAAGACTGTATGTATGAATGATATTAATAGTTTTAATTGTAATGACTTGAAAGTATGAAATAACAAAAGTTTTATATTTTTGTCTAAATTAAGCATAAACAAATCCTTTAAAATAAAATCTATTTATCTACCTTTTTAACAAATAATGAAATTGCAGTAATTAAATAAAACAAAACAATAGGCTAATTAAAAATGTCATTAACAACTAATCAACTTGTTCCGTTTATAAAGATTTGACTTTTTTAATGCCATACATTTTATGTAACATAAAACACATTCAAAAATTGTAAATAAAGTTCATAATTAATGATTGAAATGAAGTTATGACATAAATATTTAATAAAACATGTACAATAATAGATTATATTTTCAGTTAAATGTGTAATATTTTGAAACATATAAGACAAGTAAAATAACAGTTTTTAATCTTTATACGTATTTTGAAAATAATTTTATATATACTGCGTAACTCAGCTCATTGTATTGAACTACTATAAGTGAGATAATAAATAATTGTTTTAAAGCCCATGTCTATGGAAATCATTTAACTTTCGTTTATACGTTGCACCGGCCAGATCCTATGAGCAGGAAATTTCCGGCCTCCAAGTCCTCCCGCGAAATTATTTCATTGTGACGAAAGTGCTCGGCTCCACGGTGACGGCGTCGGCATTAACGCCAGCCGCAGAAGCCGGAAATCAAACTTGTCAGTCAAAGAACAGGCCGCTTTATAAGCGGGAATCCCCGTGTCGCAATATCGCCGCACGGAAGGACTCCGGTTAGTCCCGTCTTACGCTGACGGTCTCGCTCACTACACTGTGAATCGTTCATGCTTTCTTTTATCATCGTGACTTTGCTCCATCACGGCTTTTCTTCATTCTTCTAAGACAAAATTGAAATTCTTACTTTTTGGTCTTATTTTAGCTATTAAATAACTTATCATTGCATTCAATGCAAATGAATATATTGTGAACATTTTATAAGGTTTTAAATTAAAAGTAAAATTTCATCGGTATTATTTTATATCTCACATACTTTTTATTCAAATAATTATTACAAATATTTATTTTATTGAAAAACAATTAACACGAAATTAGAACATGCAATAAAATCTTTAGTGATGTGTTAATATATAATGACAAATCACGTTTCGTATACTTTACATGAAAATTTAAGAAAATATTAAAACACATTTCTTATTTTAAATAAAATTTATAAAGAAATTATACCTTGCATTTTCAAAAAAAAAGATTCACAAAATCTTCTTCGTTGCTATAAAAACAATATAATTTCAGTTTTTTTTTTTGCATACAGATAGACTACTATTATTTTATTAAAATATTCTTTTATTGCAATCCTCGTTACAATCACGTTAAAAGATTAACAATATTTCATATAAATCAATTATTAATATATTTGAAATCAATCAGCAGTCATTCAGTTTTACGCAATCACTATTTCTGTTTAATACATATCCTTCTTCACAAATACATCCTCTTGAAAAGCATCTCTTTTAATTGAATAATAATAAATATTATTTATTATAATATCAAATGTATATTTAATCAAATATATCTATTGTTTTGTTTATACATACCCGAGCAATACAATGCAATAATCCTGGACATCGTCGTGGACATGGAGAAGTGCAGTTACTATACCTTTGATTAGGGGGACACTCATGTTCAATATCTACGTAAATAAATTTATTAATAATTATTTAGAAATGTATTCGAAATGGTAGGTCCACTAACCGTTTCCTTCAATAAAATTAACAAGTGCGAATAAAAGAATACATAATATTGAAAATATTTTCATTATTTTAGTTACGTTCTTTAAGCTCAACAGAATGTAAACTGAATAAACTAAACTTCCTCGAGACTAAGTTTCCTCGAATAACAATAATTGGCACACGTAAAGGAGCTTATTAAATTTCAACGTGTTTGATCAATAGATATTTAAAATGCAAAATAGCAGATATCGTTTTTCCTTATAATCATTTTTCTAAACGATAATAACAACATAATTCGTGATGCAAGTATTTCCAAGACTTTACCTGTTCATTTTATGATATTATTAGATCATTCCTAGCTTTATACAAAACACGTATACATAATTAATTTTGTACTACCAATGACCATTTTTTTAAGTAATTGAGCCTTATGTATGATGAATGATATTTACAACTGTTCACATGGTTGCCATCATTCGGGCGCCATGAGTGAACAGCATTTGAACGATTTCAATAATATACAATCTGATCCATGAGTATTTATAACCTACTTTTTTAATAAATAACAATAAATTCCCACTTAAGCATGTCAAATTTATTGAGCTTATAGCAAACCGATAAACCTCGTTTAACTGTAGTAAATGTCATCTCGATCCTTAAAATCTCCGGACGCGACAAGGATGAGGCGCATATAATCGCCGTAGTGCGAGGGCTCCAAACAAACGGGGCGAATTAGCCATCATTACTATCTCTGAGAGAAGCGGGCTCGAGGACTGTGGCAGCTTCCGCTGCTCGAAAACTCGCGCGGTGTATAATGCGTCGGGGAAATTTGTCGGCATTGTCGCGCCGCGCCTAACTAGCCCTTGTCACGAATAGCCGCGACAACGAATTGTCACCTCGTTCCGAGTACCTCGAGCGGCTGAGTCGTACATGCATCGAAACTGCGAGCCCTTGCTTCACTTCCCGTCGATACCCGCAAAACTCCCTTACTAATTAGCCGTTTATTTCCGAAGCTACCGAGGCGAAATTTCGCTGGAGACTAACTAGGTGGCGCTTTGCGAAACTCGAGGCAATTGGAACGTTTCGATTTCGGCGGATTTTGCAGGAACGAACCGAGCAGAGTAAAATAGGAGACTATTTTACGGATGCTGAGTTGATGACATTTTCTGTTAGAAATGTGCAGTTAACGAAGGGAATTTAATTTTGATTGTCAAATTCGTGAATTTACTAAAATTAAAAATAAAAACTTGAAATTTCAAGTATGATATTTTACAACATTTGATACAACTAAATGTAATCCTTTTTTTTATTGTATTTTTTTTTTGCTTCGTTATAAATGATTTTTGCTTAAAGGCTCGCACGTTTTAATTTTGCTTAAATATTTTGAAGCCGGCAAAACTTGGAATTATCCTGTTATTGACTCAAAATAGATTGAATAAAAGTTGACAAAAAAGCACTAGGTATGCGAGCTAGCCTTGTTTATTGAGGCCCTTCCCCGCTTGGCTCGAGCGACTATACAGCTAGAGCGTACAAAAGAAACAATACTGGGCCTTTAAATTTTAAAACAGTAATTGGAATATAATCATTTTTGTACGTTTTAGCATTGAAAACTAAATTTCTGACCGTTAAAAATCCTTTAAAAATTTGTCAGTCATTATCATTAAAATTTTCTTTTGTAGAGTAGCTGGAAGAATATTAAGCAGCATTACATAGATACTTAAAGATCCTAGAATAAACTATAAATAAATTATGAAATTCGTAACAATTTATTCATTATCTCACAAATATAAAGCTTTGGAGAAAATAAAACATGCAGGGAATAAAAAGTAAAACCTTATAAATATAAAATTTTAAAGTTTTAGAGTTGTATCTGAATTAATGCAAAGGAGGATCTTTTAGCACTTGTGTGACTAATTCCGTTATATCATATCATACATGTACAGGAGTGAGTGTTTTGCTGTATATATGAAAATAACGTTACCAAAGAAAGAAGGGGCAAGAGGACAAATGCATGGCAACATCTGTGGAAACACAAGGAATGACAGGTCTCTTGCGAGGTCTCTTGGACGTTTAAAATGAAATTTAATACCCGCTTCCAGTTCGCTTTACCTTTACTTTTCCGAGTACTTTTCTGTTTTCTCTAACGCAATCCACCGATACTAAGATAAGGAAGAGATACAAATTAAGATAGATCCGCGTACATAATAACACATGATAAAATAGTTGTAGGTAACCTTACAAGAAAAACTTGTATTAATAATTTTAATTAACTTAAGTATTGACCATATTAAAATCTGGTCAAATTTCTTCCAGAAAAAATTGTGCAAAATGTACTAACATTCAACTAAAACAATTTCAGAAATATAATCATATAAAACCTTTAGATAGCGAGGTTGATAAAGATAATAAAGACCGAAATGCAGAGAATGGGAAAACTTTTCATAGTTGAGTAATCAGGCAAGTCTTAATGCTATATATAGCCTATAGGTATTTACGAATTCTAAATAATGGTGGGCAGGCGAGGTACGTAGCAAGATACTGCACCATTATAATTCATAGTTATAGTTGTAAAACAACGATTTTAACGGGTCTACCAGTAGAAAACAGCCTGTACCTTTATAACGAAACTTGGACCATTCTCGCAGTTTAAATCCATTGCCTTTTCTTCAAGTATTGATTTCTGTTATAAAATATTTGATATATTTATTTGAAATGTGTGTATTGTGAGATAAGGCAGATAATTTATACCTTCAATCACTAAATGTCTCATTTATGTTTAATATGGAGATAAAAATAAGCATAAAAACGTTTATCGAGCTCGCGCCTAATCAATATACTAAAAATAAAGAAGAAAGTATGTTTCAAAAGCATATAGATTTCTTTCCATTACTTGCCTGTGCGAAAATTGCCTGAAACCAATCCCTGCCGATTTATCCCTGTTGAACGAAATCAGCTCGCGAATTCTTCCAAAGCAACCATAGTAAATTATAAGGTTGCAACGCAATGTGCGCTACATTTTCTCCCTAGCCTGCTCTCATCTTCAATTTCTAGGCCGACATTCGAGCTTTTGTGTTAAACGGTACGAAGAAATGGACGAATGATTTATGCGTGCAAATTTTCCTATCGTCGCGCTCTTTTTCTTTCTCTCTCTTTCTCTACTATTGCCTAGATGCAGAAGTGCACGTCTCCCAAGAAACTGTGTGTTTCTTTCTTCCTTATACGCCTTCATCTACCTACCGTCTTATTGTCCTTCCCCTCTGTCCTCCATGGCCCGAATGCCTGCGCATTAAATTTCGCTTTATCGTGATGTACTTTGCAATAACTCGCCTTTCAGCTTGCCCTGTCCCTGCTCACTACTTTTTTCCCTCGTCCCTCCACCCACCCCCTGACTACCTTTCCACCCCTATCCCCTTTATTCGCTTCTGTCGTTACTTCCTCTTTTCTTCACCCTAGGAGTCTGTGTGAGTATTCAATATCGGCGACGCGCGAAAGTCGCTGAGAATAGGGAAATGCTGAACGTTAGTAAGCGATTCTGTCAGAGTAAATACGAAAATAATATGAACGGGTACTCGCAAACATTCGTGAATAATTATAGAGCATTTTTTCTGTTGCAAACATTCTAATGCACATACGCAGATATATTATGCAACTATTTGTACAGCTCGAGTGTGATACTCTGATACTACAAACTGATGGAGTATATTCATTTTACTGAACACATGGAATTGAAAAATGCTTCAATTTCCTTACAGAGCAAATCTATGTTCTATGAATGATAATCAGTTTTACATTACTCACTCGGTACACCTCTAAAGGAATCTTTTATTAATACATGCAACACTTATTCATAGCTTTACAAGCAACAATTAGGTGCAATGAAATTAAAACGTGATCAACGGCGGAGGAGACTGCAGCAACGATGTACTAAAATTGACTCGCATGCTCTATCTTAGAATAATTACATTAACCCAGGTAACGGTACAAGGTACAATAATTGTTGGCTCCAGTACCACATCTATGTACAGATCTTCAAGGAGTGCATATGTATATATATATATATATATATATATATATATATTATTTATTTATTTAATATGTATTAAATAAATTTTCATAAAATGACAGTATTATGATATAAAAACCGAAGAACTTTCGCGATAAACACACCCGATTTGACACACGCAATTCTCGCAAAACGAGTAGGATGAGCTTATTTTTTTGGCCCCAGCACGTGACGAACAGCTACGTCTCTCGATTTTTGTTTCCGCCCGGCGACGCGCGACATCGGGCGCACGGCCACCCATAGTATAGAAACGGCCAGGCAATACGTCACAGAACCAAATATCCTGATAAATGGCGGCCGCGAAGTTGCGCGGCCCCACTTCCGAGCCGCTCGCTCTTATCGGCTCACATCTCCGAATGCATAAATTGTTTGCTCTCCTTTGTGATTTAACGCTACGCATTCTCTGCCTTTCGAGGCAGAGCTATCCCATCGGTTTCGAGATGTTCTTTTTCGCATACTGCATAAATATTAGTCAATGTCGAATGCTCCGTGATTTGTATCCATCAATCCATATGCACGCAGTGCAGCAAGACAACAATGGTATAAACAACGCTGGTAATGAGTTTAGAGAACAGAATCAAACAATTGAGATCGCCCGGAATTAAGTCAGCGCTTATCGAGCAACTAGAGTATTCTCGTAGTACATTTAAAACGAGCGCCACACGATAGTGTAGTGGTCGGGCTAAGAACGAGCACGAGGAGGGTAAGGGATAAATTTTCAGGAAGTTTAATTTCATTTTATAGGCGCGATACTTTAACGGGGGAGGCTTCGCGTAACGGCCGTCCGACACTACGGCTCTTGGGCTCGATGTCCCGGAACGCACGGAGGGGATGGGAGGAATGCAGTCGGAGCTTCTCCAGAATCGCACGAATTATGCCGGTTTTCCCTACGCTATGAGCGTCATAATAGACCTGCCTGGTCTCCTTGACGGTGGTAAGTAACGTAGAACTTGGTCGATTTGAGCCGTTCAATTTGTTATCTTAGTACATTAGTAAATGCGATTAAATATTTTAAAGAAAACTAAAAACATCTTAACTAATGTTTTTTCAATAGCGTTATTATACAACTATTATTATAAAAATTAATTTTATTAATTAAATACTTATAAAAATAAAAATATTTTTTATTACACGTGTAAAGAAAATACCAAAATTCTTTTTCATAAAATCAAATCAAGAACCGCAAGGAACACAACAGAATTTACAATCAAAAAATTTGTACAAGTTGTAACACCTTTTGTAAAAATATTCATTCTCTCTATAATTCATTGCATCCCTTATACTCGAGTAAACAGAAGAAAGCTACGGCACCTAATAGTCAACGAAATCTTCTTTATACCTCAGTCATCGAATGTGCGAAATTGTGTTGCCTAATTAAGCGTTAATTAAATGGAAAATTAATAAGATCTCAGAGAATCCTGTAAGCCAATCTCTAGCAACCTCGACTTTAACCCCTGAGGCGTTGCATCCGGCTACTATCTTTTATACGACTCCATATTATTTTCCAGATACTTCCGTTCAAAGAGGTACTGAATACTCATTGCTGTCCTTCAAGGTTTTGTATTTATTTCATTAATGCAGCAATACCCGTATTTTCTGACAGGCAAACTGAGGGAATGTTCCGCAGCTTACAATGGCTCTAATTTTCGAGAACGACGGCACCCTCACCTTCGCTTACCGAATCTAGACGAGACCAGTCTTTTAATATAGTTTACATAACTTTTTCCAAACAAAATTAAATACCGAAAAGAGAATTTCTTAGTTTATCTTTGCATTTACTTATTATTTCATTTAGTTTATCATATAAACCCTAAAAATAGATATCATTTTTATTACAAAGCGTTTTTGATACTAATATTATTCTTATATTAAATTAATTTATATTTTTTTGAAATCGCTTACTATGTATATTTATATTGTAAAAAATGCTGAATACCTTCATAACAATTATTTAAAACATTTATGTTTTCATTTTCTTACTAATATGATATGATTAATCGTTGTTTTAAATAAAAATAAAGTTTTACTTATTATAAAGAATAATAGCATCTCAAAATCAATAATAGAAGAAAAGCACGATTTAAAAGCTTAGAAACTTTTCTTGTCGATCTATAACAGATATATATAATCATAGGAGAAGAATTTAAGAAAAGCTGTAGCAGTATGCAAGAAGACAAAATCGCTGCCTTCGTTTTACGCGTAGACAGTCGTGCCGACGACGTGAAATAGGCCACGTGAAACTTTTGGCGATCGCGCCAAGGAGCACAAAGTAGAAAAAAAGTCGAATGGAAATCTCGCGTGTCCACCTTATCCAATCAGGGCTGGCAGAGCGTTGTCGATGGCCATCCGAAACTTTCTTTAATCAAGCATTTGATCAGTCGAGCCCTCTTCTGAGTTTCCCTCCTCTGCTATCTTTAAAACCGAGAGCTGAGGTTAAACCTCTAATAAATCGATTTTCTACAGCCTAATTTCACAGAGAATTTCCCTTAGAATTTCAAACCAATATTCTTTATCCGGTGGCAGCGATAAGAAACTTTTCTTCTGTCAGAATTTGTAAAATTCGAGTCTTTCGACAACTTAAAAATGAAAATCAACCTTTACAGCTTTTTTTAGATAAAAACTATAGAAAGTTAAAAAAAATAGGAATAAAGCATCATTTAGATATATGTATAATATGTAAAGTGTAATTGCAAAAACTCTCAGTAGATTATTTAGAGCCTGTCATGTTAGATTACTTTAAATCAATTGGTAAGTTATAAATTTTTACTAGGACTCGTAATTTTTGCCTTCTAGAAGAAAAGGTGCTATTTAGAACCAATTTTTTTCCTCTGTATTAAAAATAAATTAGAAATATAATATCTGGCATAACAATTTATGCTCGTTTAAAATATGGTATTAAAATATATTTAAGACTTAAAAAAAATAAGCATTTTTGAAAATATTGCAGAGAATAAAAATTAAAGAATATGTTAAATAATTTTGAGAAATTTTTGTCAATTTGTTATAATATTACTAAAAGATTCAGCATATTTTTCGATAAATTCTAAGTATTTTGAATTCGTACTATTTTTTAGAAAAAGCTTATTGTATTAAAAGCTTATTTGAACTAAAGTGTTCTAAAATTTATTAAAAATAAATTGATTTCGGACACTATTTGTGGGCTTTTGTATTAATATTTTTATTATGGAATTTACGTATTTTTAAGTTTATAACTCAAAAAAGTAATATATACTATAAATTTAAAAAAATTCTAGTATGCAAAATCGATATTTTTTAGCAATATTTAAGTTTTTAAATGTTTATGTTAAAAAAATTAAGATATTACATTCTAAAAGAGAATAAAATATATGACAGATAAAATATCTCTGAATTTTTTAAATAAAAATATACAAAAAACTACATAAAAATTCAGTGGAAATTAACGGATTTTGTGATTTAATGAAATCTACGAAGACAATTTAGTTCAGTTTTAACCAAACACTGCATAGAAATTGTGCACTGATGACATTTTTAAATAAAACCAAGGCTTAATATGTTGGTATAATTATGTTATTAAGAGTTACATCAAAAAAGGCTTATAATTTCTATTTCCTGATTGAACTAAGATCAAGACAAAGATAGGTAGCTGAGACAATCGATTAACTCGCGGAACGAGCGAATAAATTCAGAAGAAGTTTAATTTACTTTTATAAAAGCAATATTTTAACAGAAAGAAATCTCTACAGTAATGGACTTTCCCGCGTTTCGTGGTTCAAATGTCATAGGACTTTAGTTTTTACCTATGGTCAACTTTATTTCAGAGGTGCTTGGTATTCATCGACAACCTTGTATACAGCGAGACTTCTTAGTGATCTATTAATAACTTTTATCAATAGCTGATTACTAAGTAGAAAACATTATTATCTAAATTGTTATCTACGAAATTCATCACGAAAATGCAGTTTCAATTAACAATAGTTGAAACTAACACTACACGATTTTTTTATCTATGAAATTGTTTGAAAAGAAATAATTTTGGTTAAGTGTTTAAAATCTTCATATCAATAATTTCAATTACCTTATTAAAATATACTTTTTGAGTTTTACTAATCAATCTAGCTTTTAAATACTTTAAAAAGATAATCCTCTGCAACTGCATTATCAGTTTCTCATATTTTGTTATTAATATACTCATAGTCTCTTACTTGGTGGTGGTAAATATTATTAATAAATCAATGTTACTTTTAATGATATGGTATCAATTTACGTGTGAATGATATATAATAATTTTATAAATAAATATTAACTTACATTTGAATGATTACAAATATGCATATAGTTTAATCACTATCCAAGTACCAGAAATATTCTTTACATCTTCAATAGAGGCTTACTTTTATATAAATTTTAATCAGCGTTTATTTATCGGGAGTTGTATTATAGAAGTAAACTAAAACTGCTGTTTAAATTTAAAATTTAGCGTAAATAATCAAAACGTATTAACTATTATCGCAATAGAAATATTGCAGCATAAATATGCTATATTTCATATCTAATATATCTAACTATGATTTACATATCTCGTAGTTAAGATATAGGCCGTATTGATCTCCTATAAGAGAAAAGAACTTTAAAAATTAAGTAGCACCAAAAGCTGTCATTTATATTTTCAAAGACTTTTTCCATAAAAGGAGACATCAGATTATATTATTCGTTTTCAAACAATATTTGTATTTGCTTCATGAAAAATGATATCTCTTGATTTATTAAAAAATATGCTATATGATTTACAAAAATCAAGATCTAAGGTCTCTGAAATTTGATATTAATTCGAATTATTAATTAATTTTTGTCTTATTCTTAAATGTTTTATTATAGGCATTTTACGATAGATTGTGGAGATTAATATAGTCAAATTTAATAACGAACTGTCTCCCAGGTAAAAATTAAAGGTAGTCTTATATTAAGAGCTTAAGTAAGCTTTAACTATATATATATATATATATAATTCCACAAATATACTACAGCAAGTATTGTAGACATTATAACTATATGCATAAGTCGCATTATTACGTATAGCACTGCATATGATTGCAACTGTAATGCCTTTACATGTTATTAAGTACATCCTTAAGTAAATATAAAATCTAATATCATAAAAGGAGTTAAATCTCACTAGGTCGCAGAATATTAGTTAAGAATCGTTTGATATTCCTACCAAGACTTGGAAGGACAAGTTGTAAAAGTAAAAAGAACAAGACAAATAGAAATTTTGTTTTTGCCTTGCTCATTTTAGGTATAAGACTCCTGAGGCATGTAGTCGATGACCAATCCGGAAGTTTCTTTAATCAAGCATTTGATCAGCAGAGCCAAATCTCCCATCACTGCACTATCCACTCCTGGAGTCTTTAAACTCGTAGCTCTACTTTAAAGCAATCCTAGCGGCCGTCATTATTCGCTGCCTCCAAGTTTGTATACTACTGTTAGTTTCCAGTGGTTAGAGGAACAGAAGTCGCAACCTCCTTAATTTTCTTTATCAGAAAAGTTCTGTAAGAGATTTGATTAAATATGAACCATTTTGTATTAACATTTAGTCGCCCTAATACAGCAAAACTTAATTTTAATAATTTCTACTCAATTTAATTTCTATGAAGTTCGAGTTACACATTGTCCGCAAGCAGATTTAGAGTAAGATATGGCTAAATGGTTCGACTGACTTTGAATTTTTTGATAAATCAAACTGTAAAATTCTATGATGATGGTTGCTGTTGTTGTCTCTGCTTGTGGTTTCATTCGTTTAAAACATTTCTCAGTATGAAAGTTCGTTTGATCTAATAATATATGAATATTTTCAACGAATATAATATAAATATTACATGTACAAAATTCATTGTTACTTTTAATTTAGAATACAATTGCTTTAAAATCATTCACGCGCATTGACAGATGAGATCTTATGAGATTGAGATACAGTGGGAAAAGAATCAACGTAAGAAAATAAGGGCTGATCGATGCCTATCGAAGACAATTCCTTTACAAATTAAATGCAAATTGGTGCAAATAAAAGTAACACCGCGGAAAATTAAATGCCATTTAAATAACACGACAAATAATAGAATTTTAGATGAAGTCGAAGACGACGTACAAACTAATGGATTAAAGAAATAATACTGTATAAAACCAAAAGAAACTTTTCTTAAGCACAATTATATAAAAATATTTTAATGTTTTCATTCTATAACTCAAATAAATATACTAAAATCATTATTTTTATGTATTTGTTATTTTACATTTATTTTTATATGATACGTTTAATATCCGTTACAATCTTTAAAAAGTTAAATATTATTGTTAAATATGTTTTACAAATAATATTATGAAATTCATATTTAATTAGTAAACAGTTAATTACAATCATATGAAAAAACATTTTTTTTAAATAGTTTTTGTGTTTGCTCTAGTCCGAAACGCGCCTGATAAATTACATGTGAAATGATTAGTGTAGTAAAATATGTGTATAATCCTCACGTCTAACTGATTCGATATAGAAAAAGGCCCAAGAATTCACTAAACAAATTATCTACTTAAGGCACGGCAATGACCGTGTTGATAGCATTAACTCTCGAGGGGTCTGATTATTCGAAGCACTAAAAAAGTAATACGTACCCGCGGCGAATTATCTTTAACTGATTTAACTAATTTTTGTAATAACGTTTGACGAAAATATATTTTGTGAATTAAATAATTTGTAAAATAAAATCAAAGTAATTTATATAATTTATTATATTAATATTATACATAATTATTTTCAGTTTAGTAACATCGAAGTGTGAATTTGAAGAATAGATTTTAAACGTTTTAATAAAAAATACACTATAGCTATAATTAGATTTTCGAAATAAATTTATATTAAATCTTGTAAAAATCTATATACTTTTTATTTACAAAAAAACCTCATCCATTCATTAAGTTATAAAGTAGCACTTTTAGACAAACTATTAAGTTAATTCTACTTTAAACATATTATGTTTAACATTAAATTATTTAATTATTCTATAGTTTTCAGTTTGCGTAGCTATCCTTAAAATAAGGATTTTACATGACAAATATTAATATTCGAGTTGAAATTCTGAGTTTGGTCGATTGTGTACCTAGAATTCAATTTAATTCAATTTTTTAAATTTATATACTAAAAGAAGACTACAGATTCAAAGTGAGAATGCAAAACGAATTTTAATGAACTATTCTCCATGCATTCTGCTAGATGACGAAGTCGTTATTCAAAATTATTACAGTACATTAATGAGTACAACGACGGTAATCATCAAAATAACAATAATTGTAATATAAATCAGATTTAGCTTAAAAATATTTATTGCGATTATAATTTCAAAAATCTGATTCAATCTGAAAAATTTAATTATAGTAATAACATAAGTAAAGTATGTAAGATTATTGCAATATTTATCGTCCGAGGATTTTATTAATTCTCTAAACGTTTAAAGGGAAAACATGAATATAGTTTAGTAGCAAATTGAACGATTGAAAAAGATGGCAAGAAATCCAAAATAGTTGAAAAGGAAAGCGTATATCCTTTTCTATATTTTAATCTGATTTAATTTTCTATGATTTGAAAAATATAATCGAAATGTGCGGCACTACATTATCGATAAGTACGTACTATTATTTATGTTATAAATTTAATTAAGTTGATTAAGTTATTTTGATATAATATGCGTAAGGATAATCATAATGCAATTTTTTGTATGCAATGTTACCGCTAAGTCTATAATTGCGTTAAGTGTTATCAAGTGTTATCAGCTTTTGATAACGATATGAATTTGGTATAAAAGTTCAGGAGCAACTCCATCCATTATGCACAGCATCAAGATGCACATCATCGTTGTATTGCTTTCACTCTTTGCCCTTGCGGCAAGTGTTCCCTTGGAACCTACACTTCAAGCTGGTAATTGCTATAAATTTCTGCATTATTTAAATTATTTTTGGATTTTATAATATCATATTATATATATATATATATATAGAAATTAATCTTTACATATATTCTTTATAATTATTTAATACATACATTAATAAAATGTATTTTTTTTATTATATTATTTATTTAACTTAGCTGATCAAGATCTTCTGAAGCGGCAGCAAGATGTTGTCCAACTTCTAGAAAATATCATTGGTGAATTGCAGTACAACCACCTCCTTGAACTTGGCAATAGTTATAAGCCAGAGGCGAACTTACAGAGCTACGACAATCCCGCGGTAGTCCAGTATTACACAGGGTTGGTTGCATCTGGCCATGTACAGCCTAAGGGTACACCATATTCATACTCTATAAGCCAGCTACGTAAAGAAGTTGCACTTCTCATGCGAATTTTCATGGGTGCAAAAGACTATCAAACATTCCTAAATACTGCCGCATGGGCACGCGTTCACGTCAATCAAGATCAATTTGTTATGGTAAATGTATTCATTATACATAAAAAGTATGATAGTACTTGTATAAATTAAACACCCTAGTTTTTCAAACTTACTACTCGCCATTTGTCTTTTATAGGCATTTTGCCCAGCTGTTCTGAAACGTGTAGACACGCGTGGAATCATGCTTCCACCGGCATATGAAATTTTCCCACACTACTTCTTTGACAGCAGAATTATTCAAAAAGTAGAAAACTTTGTAAACCAAAATGGATTCAATTACCAATCTCAGTCTAAAAATAATGATTTCTTGTATATTAATAATAACTACACTTCTTATCTTCCTTACGGAGAGAACAAAATTGCTTACTTTACTGAAGATATAGGATTGAATACTTACTATGCTTACTTTCAGTTTACTGGTCAGATGCTTTCATTTGTATGTAACTTTTTGTCTATCAATATTTTTATTTACTAACATGTTACTTAGTTTTTAATATGTTTATTTTTAAAAGGATGGTGAAACACCTAAATCTGTGTCAAAAACTAATTATCAACAAGAGAATTTGGGGAAATACGAGTCTATGGGTCGAGGTGCTCGATACGCTTACATTCACCAACAGCTACTTGCTCGTTACAATCTGGAACGTCTTGGACAAGGTCTTGGTCCGATCAAAAACTTTGATAGTGACTATGAACACATTGAAACACCTTTCAGACCAAATCTTCGTTATATGAATGGTATCAATTTTCCTAGTCGCGATGAAAATATTTTCATTAAACCTAAACACCACAACTACAAACTTGTTCGACTTGTTCGCGCTTTGGAAGCTAGAATTTGGGAAGCCATTGATCTTGGACATGTAATCACACCACAAGGTGCATTCCTTTCCTTGTACCAACCACAAGGCCTTAACATTCTCGCTGAGTTGATTGAAGGTACTGGCCGAAGCATCAATCCGAGATATTATGGAAGCTATGAAATGGTAGCAAAAAAATTATTTGGTAATGCACCAATATTTAATAATATCTGGGAATATACTCCATCAGTACTTGAGTTAGGTTTTACTGCTACCCGTGATCCTGCATTCTATCAGTTATTTAGTAAAATTGTTCAATTCTTCTGTTACTATCAAAAAGCTCTTCCAGCTTATCAATATAATGATATCGTTGTTCCTGGTATCAACATCGAACGGGTTGAAGTTAGTGATCTGATGACCTACTTCGATAACTATGAAGTTGATCTTAGCAATGCTGTAGTCCAACCAATAAAACAGCACCAAGAAGACCAACCATCCCCTATAGTTAAGGCTCAACTTAAGAGATTAGACCATAAACAATATGAATATACTATCTACGTTAATGCTCAAACTACCATGCCAGGTGCCGTTGTACGTATTTACGTAGGTCCCAAATATAACTATGATGGTCAACCGATTGATATTAATGAAGATCGTCACTACTTCTTCGAACTAGATCAATTCATATTCGATCGTAAATATAATTTAATTAAAAACAAGTTGAAAACAACTATGAAAATACTAATACAAACTCAAATTGAATAATGTTCTTGTAGTTACTGCTGGTCAAAATGTTATCGTTCGAAATTCCCAGCAAGCCAATGGACAAAGTGGTGACTGGCTATCAATACCTCAACTTAAAGAACGCATTCAAGGTGCATTCCGCTCCCAAAATCCATTTTACATTAACTCCGTGAGTAATTCACTTATGATGACATAAAACTGGCTTAATTTCTTTCAATAATATTTCTATATGTTTACAGCCGGAACAACTGTACCATTTCCCAGCCAGATTGAATCTTCCTAAAGGAAGGCAAAATGGGTTCCCACTTCAAATGTTCGTAGTTATCACCTCTGGACGTCAGCATACACAAGAAAATTATGGACCTATTGTCGATGACGATTGGATGACTTACGAACCGCAACATTACCAAATTTTAGGAGATGAAGAATACCAACAGTATACTACAAACTCTATAGATGAAATAACTGGTGGATACCGAACCATTGAAGTGATTCCTAACTTCGAACGTCAAATTAGTAACGAAGGTATGCAATTTTTTCCCTTTTAAAAAACGATAAGAATTTGCAAATATTTACAATTCCCCAAATTATAGGCAATTGGCATTGGGGTTATCTTTACAAGAAATATCCAGGAAACGAGTTTTATTCACACTGGCAACAACAGTACTATAACCAAATGAATGGAGCCAATAGTCAATTGTCTGGTGCTTTATCTCAAGGCACATACAATGGTGCTTCTACATCATCCTCTGGTTCACTCGGTAGAATTAGTGGTGATGTAATGTCTGGCGGTTATCGTGGCAGTATGCCTAGCGATTCACTTAATAATGACAACATGGCTTCTGAAGGCGGCTGGAAGTCGAGTGGACTCTATGGTACAAATAATGAAAATCTTTCTCAGCAGACTGAATACAGTAACATTCACGGAAGAGAAACACTCCATGATCGAACCAATTACAATCAGTACGATCAATTTAGGGACAATGGTATGGGTAAACATCAATTGACACCTGTACAATTTGGCAGCAATTTCCAAACTAATGAAGGTCAAGAAAATCTACGTAGCAATCACCACAATGCATACATTGGTGATATTATCGGTGCTGCTATCTCCCTCGACGACAGACCTCTTGGTTTCCCTCTGGATAGGCCACTTGCTCATAGTGCTTTTTACGCCCGCAATATCTATGTGAAAGACATAGCGGTCTTTCACAATGATGAATTTATTCAAGAGTACTAAAGAGTAAAGCTTGAAAGTTATAGCTTAAATTAATTTATGATTGATTCATATGTTTTGTTACATTACCATACAATCAGCATTTCATGTTATTACCATTAAAGTCACATAATAAAGAATTTGTTTGAAAAGTGCAATAATTATTATGATCGAATATTATTACTGTCTTAGCCATAAGAAACTAACTCTAAATATCGGTATACTACTTATTCAAAAGGTATTGATATTTCAATGTATTAACATTTTTATATATTAAATAAATTGGCTGTTTAACTAGAAAACTATCAACTTTTGGAAGCAATTGCAAAAAACAAAAATGTACAGAATGTATCAAAGAATATATATATTCAAAGTACGATTTCCATCAAATATCGCTTCCAATACTAGACTAGCATTTACTTTAAAGAATGATATATTCAATATCATCATGAAACAAGAACAAAAATCTATACTAGTTTTGATAAGATATCTTATCGGCATAAAGTTTTAATCTGGCTATTAGTTTAAATAAGTACATTGATTTGATATATGTTATTACATGTATCTAATTTTTAATTCTTTCAGCTACTAATTTTTCGAAATCTTTGAGGAAATATTTTTATTTAAAAAATAAAATTATGATCGCCATATTTATAATCATATTAAAATGCGTAATTTTCTTTGCGCCTTATAGAGGTTCAAAAATATGTAGCAGCTGTTTAATCTTAGAATTTATTTAAGTTCTATAACAAATTATAAAACGTTTCTCTTGTTTATATATAGCTATATTTATTTAATTACTATTGTATTGAATAGTATAATATTTTAGTTTTGTTTGAAAGTATTCATTCATAAAATTAATATTTTAGAGTATCACAAACTTATAATAAAGAAAGTCAAACTTAGAAGAAGAACATTTATTACGATAATCTTTAGAATAGCGTAACAAACAGAAAATTAAAAATAATTTTTTAAAACACATCACAATTACAAAATTTAAAACGAAAGCAAATAATATGACACTTAATCAAATTTAAACATTCAAGGTTAATTAAAATAATCAAAAAGAATAGTTGCCGGATATTAAGCATTTACAGTCATCATAAGAATACATGAATCTCAATTTTAATGAATATATTTTGTATATTGCTGGTCAAAAAATCTTAAAGTATATAATAATAAATTAGAATAATAAAATGTAGTCAAAGTCACTCAAATTAAATTCTTTAATTTTTTTTAACCTCTTTCGATCTAATTTGTTTCTACTTAATAAATAATAAATAAGAATAATCAATAAGTGAATAATGATTAATAGAAAAAACAAATTCATAAAATATTTTATTTATAAATTAAATTTAATAATATTCCAATATAAAGTAAATAATTACTTCTTTTATTGTGTATTCTCATTTTCTATATACAAGTATAAAAAATCTTATTTACTAATTTAAATGTATAGAATACTATTTTCATCTGCTGTAGAAGTAAAAGATCGAATTTCAGATGTAATTTCATTATTTATAACTCTAGTAATAAATGGAAGAAAATATGTAATCCGAGTATACACAGCAGGAACTTCTAACTCACTACACCCGAGGGGACCCTTACTAAGGATTCCAATAACAGTGTTGTCATCTAAGGTAAGTGGGCTTCCACTATCGCCCTGATAATAAAAATAATCTTTATTAATTAATCCTTAAAAAGTATATATGAAAGTATAATTTTTATAATCTGTATATTAAACATTATATAATCTATGCTGTATGTGTGCGAGCATTATAATTAAATCAAAAATAGTTTATATTTGTACTAAAAGTTTTCTTAAACTATAACGGTAAATCTACTCGAGTGCTTTTTGAAAACTTTTTAAAATGTTTTAGTATTGAAGGATATGGAAATAGTGATTATATTATTGTTTAATTAACAATTTTTAAAAGAGCAGACTTACCATGCAAATACCTTCAGGAAAATAAGGATAACGCTGTTTTACTTGGGCACAAAGATGTGCATCTGGTACTAATGCAGAATGTGTTTTTTCACATTTATCACTAGGAATCACAGTCGTTTTAGCAAATCTCAATTTATAAGTTAAATCCACAATAACTTCATGATGTTGTTCAGTAACTGGATCAAATATTAATGACATCTTTTCACAGCCGAAACCTGCTATATATGCTTCTTTATTTTTGTATGATGAATATTTGTTACGAAACATTAATTTTTTTGGCAACTTTAATGCATTTATCGCTAAACCTCGCCCAAGGTTTAATTTTCTATGAATCTGTTAAACATATAAAAGAAAGTAAAATGTACAATTCCAGAGTAATAAATAATTAAATAAAATGAACATTTACTTTCAATACTGCAATATCACCCGTTTCATAATGTTCAGCTTCAGACGGAATCCTGAGTCGATTGTATACCGATGGTACATATATTTTATTTACTGATTCTTGAATTTTTCTAAGAGAATTTTCATTAAGATCAATGATTCCAGCTACGATTGAAAACCAATTCGTCTTGAAATTGTTTTGATTATTAATAACACAATGCGCAGCAGTCAACACGAAGAAATCATCTATGATACCACCACCACATTTGTGATAACCATCTTCAAACACAGAAACTTGATATTTGAATTGTCCTTCTTTAGCAGATTCTCCTCCTACAATACTTTCAGGTCTCATCATTCCTTTAACTAAAAAATTCCGAATTTATAAAAATAAAAATAAATAAATAGCACCTTCAAGAATAATGTACCATACCATTATAAAATAAATTAATACTAATAATTAAATGTAAAAAAAGTAATATTGCATTAATTGAACTCATTTTAAAATACGTTAATTATGAAAGTTAGTCTGTTCCAAATTATATTACAGTGTTTCGATTTTAACTACTTCTTGTGTATTTAGTATAATTTATACACAGTAAACTCAACCATACTAAAGTTTTTGAGTTACGTCAATTGAATAGAAATACATTATGCTAAGCTGCAATTGATTAAGATTTTAAACATTGTCGATTCAAGCAATAGGGTTTCAATTACTTCATATGATTTCACAGAATTTTTAACAAATTTTACAGAATTTTAATAATGCACTGAAATTTTGAAATATTTGTCCCTGAAACACATATTTATGTTATTGTTTACAATTTTTCAATAACATTGAAAATTCCAGTTTTTTGCTTTTTCATCCATAACATTCTTTTTTGTAATGGCAAAAATTATCGTAAACATTTGATTACAAACTATATTAGCATTAGTCTTTTTATTCGAGTGAAAATTGCACATAAATTTTTTCTGGCACAACATTTACATTTGCGTATTGTTTGTGTTGGATTGAGAAAGATCTGACACTCAGTACTTTCGTACAGAAAATCATTCTGTAAAGTTTTAAATTAGTCGAATTTGATACAAAATTTTAGTACTAGTATAAAAGTAACTACTGTATGATATAAACGATAAGATTGTGTTTTACAATTATTAGAATATATCTTCACCTCATTTTAGACACAAAAAGAAAATTTTCCTACATTAAAATCTATTTTGTGCTATCTTATACACTTTATTCTTTAGTTAGAAATCATTAATAGTTACATTTATTACATTTTTGATAACTTTAAATCAAAAAAAATTGAAATTTTAAAATTCTCGAAAGGAGTCAAAATTGTCCCTTTTAGAAAAGTTCAATACAAGGCAAAGAATGCAAGGAGAAACGAAAGAAACATTTATTACGCAGGTAGGAGTTATAGAGTATGGGGACGCTGATGGAGCGGTAACTGAAGCGTGAGTTTTCCCACGTGGCCGCACGACGAGTTATTTATATTCATATCGATGCATGGAGAAAGTTGCCAAGCTCTTCGTGCCCCTCCCATTACTTATTTCGATACTTCTTAAAAGCACTTGCCCTTTTTCTTGGTCATTCTTTTATTATCACCATCCTCATTTTTTGTTTCTTCACGTACATTTCACCAGCTTAATGCATGTTTTTCTATGATTTACTTTGCATATTTCTTCGACGTATTTTTCATACCGTGTTTTAAACAAAAAAAATTTCGATCTATTGGTAATTCTAAACAGTATATTGGATATAAATCACAAGTAAATAAATTTCTTTCGTTATACTTTTTTTAGCTCGTGTGCTGACCCATCTAAGCTGCATTATACTCATGCGAGCATATCACCGTCTCGACCATAAATACAATGGAAAAAAATGTTCGAAAGGAGTGGATGGAAGAGAGGGAGAGATGTCGTTGACCGGCCGCGCCGATGATTTATTGCATATGAGTTCGCCGGATTTGTCAATCGAGAATTTTCTTTCCTGCCGCGGCCGCGCGGCGCAGCACGAGGAATGAAACCATAAATTCTGAAATCGAATCCACTGTAGAAATTTCGAGACAAGGATTTCCTTTCTTGTCCGAGCCTCCTTGCACCGACAGGTTCTAGCGGCTGCTACTCCGAAAAAATACCAAGGAATTTGTGGAAACAGTGAGAAAACTCTATTTAAGCTAGCAGGCGTGTTTATAAACTGGTGTACATTTTACGTACATAAAGAACTTGCATTATATAAATTAGTTACTTAATTAGTTGTTTGAAAGCACATATAGCTATCAAATACATGATTATAGATCATGGAGTCTTATAATATTTTTTGTACAGAAATATCGGTTTAAAATTAAAATTGTTTGGATCAATTTTAGGATATTTACCATTTTCTATATCCATATGCATAAATTTTGCCGTGATTACAAAGTAATTTACTTAGTTTTATAATTTCAAAATTTGATGAATAATTAATCGAACCGAATTAAAGGTAATTTCTAAATAAAATGAATTCTAAATATTGAAAGTTTTTCTATTAGATTTCGAGTTAACATATTAAAACTTAACTATTTACAGTTTCTTTGCATATATTTACACTGAAGGTAATATTTTATTATCAATACTAAATGTAAAACATGATTCTGACTTATATACTATATTGTACTCAGGAAATGTATTTCCTTAACAGGAAATGTCGACACATCCATTCAACATAATGTAGAGCAACCACCGCATTGTCAAAGATTTAGATATCAGTTTATTCGACCAACCCACACGTCCTTGGGGGAATCTCCTTGCGAAATGTGCACCTATCGGTTTTCTTCGGCTGACCCGCATACACACAAGTACATCCATATAGAAATACGAGGGTTATCGAGTTTCGGGCCAATGTGACGACGCGCATCGCTAAGCTTTGGAAGGTGTTCGCTTGACTTTTAATTACGTGTCATAAATTGGCTGATACGCTTCGTCCGTTCTGCGACACTCCATTTTCTGGATGGTCGCTGGTTCGATCTATAGCCTCATCTTGATCGCTCTCTGTTTATCCGTCCCTGAATACGGGTTCATTCTGCCGGGTACGCACTCATACATTACGCGTGCTCCCTGAAAGCTCCATGAAAAAGGATTATGTGGCATACGTACGCGTGTGTGTGAGTATATATAATCTACGCAGGGTATTCGCACCGAACTTGATAAATTGACACTTTAGAGATGAGGTTCGACGAATCATTTTTCACCCTTAATTTCACGCGTAGCGAGCTCATGCAAACTCTTCGAGCGTATCAATTTGATCTTGGGCTGGATCAAATCTTTGCCTAACACGGAATCTAACGTTAAAGGATAAAACTTAATTCATGAGTATTATAAATACTACTTTTACTGAATAAATCTGATTACTGTAATTATTTTCTATGTAAGTGTTTTTATAAAATAAACTTTAAAAGTTTGACAAGAATCAAAAGTTAGTGAAAGTTAACTCTACTTCTAAATTATACGATAGCTGTAGTAATAATTCGTTTTTTAATTCTATAATTTAAGCGATGATTTTTAAAATTATATGAGGTATAATTTTAATCTACTTGCTAGTTTGGACTAGTTTGAGTATTATAGATAAATCGTGATCGACAAACAAATATTCTTTTTTTTATATCCCAAAAAACGGATTTTAATACGTTCTAACTAAAGTAAACTCTCATTTAGTTTTAATTTTAAATTATAAATAATAATAAACTAAAGTTTTATCTCAGTTACGTCAAAAACAATCATAATCTTCTTTAAAAATATCACCTATAAGAAAATATACAACCGTCTCGTCAGTTTTTCGAAACTCTACATTTAATTAAAGAATCTATATATTTTACAAGTACGTAAGCATAAGAAATAAAATTTAAAAAAATTATATAATAATTATAATAGGAACCCCTTTGTGGACTAACGACGGAGTACGAAATAAATTATTTTTATCGCTTGTAGGTCCACTCACTAAATTCACCCTTAATAATTTATATCGACTACTTATTTTAAAACTCCTTTCATTACTGCAATTTATTTAATTACTATCCTATTAATCAATAACAAATACAAAATGTTTCTTAATTATATTTTTTTAAATAAATTATTTACAAAACAGAATAATCTTACCCACAATCTGTCTATCGCTGAATAATTATTGTCATGATCAATAACATGTAGAATATGGGGGAAAGTAACCTTACAACTCGCAGGTAGTAGCAACCTTATATTTTTGTTTTTATTACTGTTTATTATTAATTTTATTATTGACAAAATTATTTTTTATTTGCAGAAAATTTCTTAGTTAAATAAGTTAAATCTTACTTTAAAGCTGGTTTAGTATTATTTACAATATTTAATTCTGCATCGTCTAATAAAATTAAATCATTCTTAATAAAATTCGGAGCACAATTTTAAACATAATTCGACTTACAGAATTAAAACAAGACGATGTGCCACAAAGCATTAATTAATCTTTCATACTTTACGTATTTTCTATCTTCGTAAAAGAGAATTCTGTGCTGAAGAAGCTGATGCAATCGGACCACATTTAATATCTGGGAATAATCCATCGGCATATCTAATTTTTCTTCATTTTCGTAACTTCGTAACTATTCATTTTGGCACTCCTTTATTGATACTTTATTAATCTCCCACCCCGCTTTTCTTTGTTAGCCTTTCTATTATTTTATAATTGTGAAATTTCACAACTTTCAGATCTTCGACAGTAATTATAACATTGAGAGAGGATAATGAATATTTCTTTATGGTTACTTTGATTACTTTATACATGTATTCATGCTATAATGCATTTATATCTTGTTGTTCACTTATCTTTTTAAAAGCATTTCACATTTTTATACATATAGTTATCATGAAATATTAGTAATATTTTATTCCAAAGTAATCCAGCATAACAAAATTTAAAGCATATATAAAAATAGTAATAACAGTTTTCATATAACTATTAATTCTTCTTCATGTACAATTATAAAAGTTTTTAATATTCTAAATTTATAGCTTGGTTCGTGAATTCACAATAAATAAGTACTTGCAGAGTAATCCTTTTAAAACTATTCTTTGGAAAATATCTTCTTTTTTAATTTTTTTAAATTGTAGGTATGCTCTACCATTCGATCAGTAGGCTTGCCCTCTATCACACTCAGAATTAGTGGTACAAAATGTGTAACCCTGGTGTAAATTCCTGGCGATATATCATCTCTGCAACCAACAGGACTTTGACTCAGAACGCCAATGATGGTATTCTTCTCATAAACAAGCGGGCCACCACTATCACCCTGAAAATATCATATAAATGTAAAACAGCTGCAGTCGTAAAATATTCCAGAAGCCTTTCTTTCAATCTAGTTCATTAGGAAAACAACACAATATCTGATTTGGATTTCCAATAATTTTTATTGCATTTATCGATTAATATTATTGATTTAATGTTGAATCTTAATAATTTTTTGACAATAAAAATCGAGTGAGTTCATTAATTAATAATGTTCTTAATTATCAAGTAATTTATAAGATCAAAATGTGAGATGTTAACAACTAAATTCCGAAAATTTCGTAATAACTCGAGAATAAACAACACAGCATCTTAAATAAAATGAAAACCTTAAGGTAGAAGTCAATAATAAAAATTTTAATATTAAAGTATTAAATTATTCTTAATTTTAACATAAATATATATAAATAAAAAAAATTTATTTAAAATAAAATTTAAAAATCATAAATTTACTCACATTACAAACTCCTCCCGGTTTCTTAAAAATTTTCTTAGTCATCTGAGCGCACAAGTGAAATGGTGTTACTCTAGCTTTATTTATGCATTCGCTATGTGGGAGAACTGTCATCTCAGCAAACTTTAATTTAAGGGATCCTGCTTTATTTGTTTCAACGATTTGTTTAGTTTTTGGATGAGTTTGAATCTCGACGGATTCGAAACCAAAACCAGTAATGACAGCCTTCTGGTTAGGGTATAACGAATAAGCATTAGAAGTTGCTTTTGGTAGCTCCAATTTTTCTAGTAAACTATTTGTATTTAGTTTCAAGCTTTCTTTTAGCTACGAACATATGTAATCAAATTTATTTTCATGTTTATGGGCAATCAATAATACAAAATAAATACCTTTAATACAGCAATATCTGCAATTAGACTGAAATTGTCATCATCAGCAGTTTTCAACACCTTATATCCTTTGGGAGCATACGCTTTTTCAACTTCAACACGAACTGCAGTAATGTCTGTAGATGTGAGACTAACAATTCCAGCAACGACCCAAAATAATTCATCTTTAAATTGACCACTTGCGGTTAGAATACAATGACCAGCTGTCAATACGAAATGATCATGGATTATACTAGCACCACACACATGTTGACCTGATTTCCATAAAGAAGCTTGATATTTAAATTGTCCTTTTTTGGCATAACTACCACCCACAATAGACTCAGCGTTCAAGATTGCTTCCACTACAATTACAAAAAATAAATTTAATACAAAAATCAAATCTTATTATTTCATATGCTAAATAAATATAATCATAAAAACTAATGACAAAAAATCATATTCGAAAATATCGGTAACTTCGAAACGTCGAGGGTCACCAACTTCGTTTTTGTTATCACGCGCAAGACAATGTTGCATGCTCGGAGCTCTTCCCTACCCGGAAAATTCAAGCAAAAAGTTTATTTACAGAAAATTTACGAAAAAGACGAGACTCCCCAAGTTAGTGTCAAATGAATGAGGCACGCTGTTGGGCACAAAAATATCTATCAACCGCGAACATAAACTGTTACTTCGATACAAATAATATTGAAAAAATGAGTAAAATAGAATAGAAATAATCGATTAAATAGGTGATGAATAAATTACAGCTAAGCACTCCTATACTCATTCGCTATTTAAGGTGTATACTCACGTAATGATTCGGAGGCCTGTGAATCAAGATTGCTAAGGATCCTAACAAGTTGGTTGAATTAATTATAGAGTAGAAAAGACCAGTGAACTATACTATACTATGCTTATATAAATGCTGATTTAACATACCGCTATTAAAAGCTTGTGATTGTTTCTTTATTGGATTTCTGTATATATTCTTGGAACAATACAAAGCATGAAAAATGAGTTATAATTTAGCATAAACTTCAAAAACTAACAGAAAGTCGTTTTTTCTAGTTTTTTGTAACTTTTTCAAGCTCTTATTATTAATAATAAGATTAATAACTCGATCTTGTTAAAACCTCTCCGTCGTTTAGAACACTTCAAGGAAAATAAGAGGTTATGTAATTAAAAATATGAAATTTGATAAAATTATAGCATTTATTAACCACTCTGCACTTTTTCTTTTTTTTTTATCTAAGCGATGCATACTGCAAAATTATCGTTTTACCATATGTTGCGTAATTTATTATATTAAATGTATAATTTTTATGTATTTGCGAACGAGTTCGCGCGAAAGCGGCGGACCGAGTACATTTTCGAACAAACGATTGAACATCGTAAATATATTTCCTGCTCCTATGTAGATCCTACGTATAGGCCATCTTGACTCAAGGACAAGGACGTGAGGATGTGCCGGTCCGATTATTCGAAGAGACACGGCTAAATGTATGTGCTCGCTTTAACCGATTGCCCAAACGAATCAAGTACGCCAGTGTGAGTGTGCGCTATGAACTCTCTCGAAGCTCACAAACGAGCTTTCCCGATGAACGGGAAAAGCGTCAGAGTGGGAAGCACAAGGTGCGTTGTCCTACAAAGCGTCGCGCTCGAGTTTTTCCGCGGAGCGACGAAAAAGACGCAAAGGGCCTCGCCAGGGAGGCAAGAGGGTGTAAGCGCTTGCGGCGATAAAGAATTATTTAGCTGAAGACTCTGCGAGGTGCTCAAAACACTAAACTGATTGTAAAATATCTCATATGAATTGATTAAAAATTAATGTCTTATATAATTAAAAAAAATTTATTTATTCTCCGCGAACTGCCTGTCATTTTCATATACACTAAATTAAACCAACAGATATTTATTAAATAGCAAAAATAATTTTTAAATAATATATTTTTTATTTTAAAAATTTTTTAAATTTTGGACAGCTAGTTATGCACACAGTTCCTAGACGCTTGACCTGCAGTATGAGTTTTGAACAATGGTATCCATTCTCATTTGTACAATAACAAATTATTTACATCCTCGTATGTATTTACATTGACTATAAATAGTGGAAAGTATACAAGATATAATAAATGCATTACTCTAGAATACTACCGAGAAGTCAGACGGTTTGAAAAAAATATTATAAATTTCTAAAAATTAAATATGATTATGAGCTTATGCGCTGTAACAGTGCACTTTCCGAATAATTGAACATGTGCACGTCTCGACCTGAGAATTTGCATGCAAGCTTTATGGCCCACTGCGAGTGCAACAATTATCTCTGTTGTAAATATCAAAGATCTTTAAGCTTTTACCTAAATGGCGTAGGATTTTGGAGTCGTTTTCGTCATAATACCAGGTTGCTTATAAATCTAATATTAATTTATTTGCATTTGTGAAACTGACGGGAACAAAAGTATAATTGAACAGTAAATGTAGCATAAAAATGTTTTGACAATGTTGATCGATTGCGGGTGAATTCCGGTACTCAATATTAACGTTGATTGGAGTTAACGTATTTATAAATTCAGTGTTACAGATGAAAGGAGGTAGTGGTCTTGTTTTATAGATAAATAAATAAGTGAGGCAGGATGTTCAGCTATTAATCTGTATATGTATTTCACTTGAATTGACAGGAAATACGTGGATACGCCAATGATATGGTTACAATCTAAAGGTAAGCCTAGGAAGGTTAAACGGCAAGTGAGTACTTAAGGGCATTGGAGCAGGTGCTTGGCTCGGCTCCCCCGCCAGGCGGAAGTCTACCGTATTCGTTCATTTGCTTTTAATCCACGACCTTCCTGTATCTGTCGCGGTGACCTCCCTGGCCCCCCTGTACCGAGACCTACATGTCTCGAACCATAGCTCGCGTGAGGTTAAACAGCTTCGGACTATCCAGGATAACCCGAACTGAGGGTATACAGCCACAGTCCCAACAAGTGAGACCGCGCTGGGCGACAAGCAGCGAAGGCGTGGATTTCCCGCGCATGGAAAAATTCGAGGGCCCGCCTGCCAGATTCATCGACCCAAGCCTTAACTCGCGCGCGCCATTTCGCTTGCGTCATCTTGCGTACAAGCTTTCGCCAAACAATACAAACATCAACAAATGCAATGTTAATCGTAGCGCAATAATTGAGAATACAAATATACATAAATATACTAGGATCACACATAACGAGCCGTCGCAAATGAAAATTGATCTTTTCAAACAATATAACATAAATAAATGACCCCTTAATAATCGGGCGCCGAGGGTGCAGTTTTATCCGCAACATTCAGTTTTATATATAACGTTAGTTGGAAATAAATAAATTGATTCGGCGATTATTTCAATATATGAATGTTACCATTTTATGCGTTCCTTACAGAGATCACGTTTTTTATTTTCTCGTGAGAAAATTTATTCATTCATGACTTTCGTTTGAGGGAATTCTGCCGAAAATATTTTTAAAACGAAAGTACTGTGCCTATTTGTACTGATTTCTGTTCTATTATTAGTGCTCAATGTAACATGTCATTCGATCATTATAATACTTTTTTGAGTCATTGTATCCATTCGAAGACTTATACATTATATCTATTGTAAAAAAATTCTTAATTTTATTTATAATAAAAGTATCTTATTTATTTATTAATTCATTAGTTATTTTATGATTCATAATAAAAGTTGTAAACAATTTTAAAATCGAGACAATTTCAGTTTAATAGGACACATTAAAGCATGATTAATCAAAGGCAACAATACTCTCGCATGACTTTTGTTCGTCACAGGACTTGTAGAATGCAAAATAAAACCCAAAAAAAAAATGAATTTCGGGTAGCAAGTTTACAGGGGTACGTGAAGATGCACCACAAACGTTGTATAATTGGCTGCGAGAATTCTGCGAGCCAGCGAAACCGCGTAGACGCACCGGACCGTGAGCTGCGCTTCCTCGCATTTCCGGTTCGCGGGAGCCCTTTACGCCAGGCCGCTCCGAAACGTTTTCAATTTCGATGAGGGTGCAGTGGCCCCAACCGCCATCGCAATAATATCGTTTTATTTTTCATATTTTTGGTAGTCTCTCGCTACGTTTTATTAAATTTTTACGGTGTTCTAGCTGCCAAATTTATGAATTATTTTCCAATGATTATTCAATTAGCAGAAAATGTTTATACGCATAATTAATTTATTTTTCAATATTATATATTATTTTAAAATTGATATTATAGATTGTAATAACTAAGTAACTTCAGTATAACTCATCCTTACATTTTATGTTTATTTTATTTTTCAAGTATTGTTTATAAAAAATGAAATTATATACATGTATATATATACTTAGGACAATAAAAAATAGTTTAAAAATGAATCAAAGAGTTTAGTAATTATAGTAAAAATATAAATATGCTTCATCTCATATAGAATCAAGTTGAATTATCAATAAATTGAATGTAGAATTTATGAGATAAAAACATGATTAATGTACTTCACTACTGTAGATACAATTGAAACGAAAGTTGAAGAAGCGGAAAATTACATTCGCCGAAATTCCCATCACCTTAATTGTATTAACAGCTAGCGCTCCTTCATTATTAAAATAAATCCCTGCAAGCAGTCTACTCACATGGTCCATAAAAAATGTATCGTTGTTAATGCCCGCTAATGCCGTAGTTTAAAAAGAAACAAATCAGTTCATCCGAAAAGTATCACTGCAAAAAGTGTCTCATACGAGCCTTCCAATCGATTAAGAATAACATTAAATTATATTACGATAAGTAATTTTGTGTGTGAGTATGCATTTGAAAAACAGATGAAATTAAAATAAGTGCATCAAAATATTGAAAAAAGGGATGACAAGATTAAAGGCAAAAATAGTTTCTATATCATTGTTAAGTTGAAAAGTACTACGGATAACATCATTTTACCTTTTTAATTCTAAATTAAAGTTAAAATTATGTTTTGTAAAAACTCCGGACGTTTCAGTTTTTTTGAAAAACAGTAACATACTGACAAAATAGTAACACGCATATAAAATAGTAGTACATAATCTACTATAAATATTGCTTCCTATACGTTTTATATATTTATACTTTTATTACCAGATCTTAAGAAGGGTTTATTTTTAATTTGAAAATGACCAATAACAAATAACATTTTTCAAATAGAAGTCTATACCAAATCAATATTTTTAAAATATGTAATGTTTAACAGTTAAATTATATCGAGACTTACGCGTTTTAGTAGATTTCATAAATTAAGAATATTTTTATCGTGTCTTTAATTGCAATATATTAGTTATACAGATATTTAAAATATAAAACACAATTCAGTATAAACTCTTCTAAGCTGTAATGAGTTCAAAATTTTGACACAAAACCTTAACAAAACCTTAGAAAAATCGTACACATAAAGTAACAATTTCCTACTCGACTTAGTAAACCGAAAAAAATAAAATTAGACAAAACTTATCCTTTGGCTTTTTAGGAACAGATTACCCGGTATACAATAATACTGATACAAATTAGGTAATCAAACCCATGAAGTGATGCAATGAGTTCTATTTAATTTTATTGTTTCTCGTTTACTGTAGAAGCTATGTAGGCAATCATCACTAATTTTAATTATCACCAATTTATTCTGAAAATTGTTTAATATACTGGATTCCATATTTTTTAATTATCAACAATCGGAAAACGTCACCAACCAACTTGACAAAGACTGTAGTTCACGAGTCATGAGATTATCAAGAACGGATATAAGACTATAATTCCAGAGAGAGGAGGGAGTGGCAGCTAGGAAAATAAAAGAAGATTATAAAGACGGTAAAAGTGCAAAAGGAGGGCGCACAAGCAGGCGCGTGAGACTGAAGAGAAGGATACTTTGCAGGCAACGAGAGCGCACGACACGTCTCGTTCCTCCTCATAATAATATTTAATCCGATCCATTGCACGGTACAGCGCTTCGCTCTTAACCCGGCCTCCGAAAATCCTTTAAGGGCTTCTTCCGCTGCGCTCCGTGAGGTAGAAGAGCCATGGCTAGGGGAGAGGTGGCTGCGAAGGATTCGGTCCTCGCTTTCGAGCTGGGCTCTTTTCGGGCTGCGCCCGCGGTTTTCACGCTTGAGCGCTTACAGGTCGTAATAAAAAACTAAGGAAGTCTGAATCATTTTTGTGAGTACGTTTATATATGTAATCATACTGTACACGCTTGTACAGAATAATTATGAGATTTATGTAGAATAATTTTTCATAAATGTGAAAGTTGCAATATAAAAATTTCTTTAAAATGTATTCTATTAACTTAGCTCATAATTAAACACAACCTGTTTTTGCAAATTTCCATTATTCTAAAACTAGAGAATTAAGAGTATCTATAAATTAAAAAATGTTTACTATGTATTCTTAGATAGAATTGTAGAGCTAGAACAAAAGAGAGAAAATAATATGAAATGCAACCCTTACAGAATCACGAGAAAGATGATTTAATAACTTGCAGAAATATAATTACATTCTCCAGTATTTATTGGAACTATCAATGGGCATTAGCGACAAAGCTGCAACGCGATAAAAAGCGCAAGATCAAATTCTCGTCCTTGCTTAGACATGCAAAAAAGATGGTAATAAATGCAGGATTATAAAGCAATTAAATGAAATACAACATATTTCTACATTGACGGTAGAATTATTTAAAGCTTAAAATTAAATTTTAATATTAGTTTTTTTATGTAGAATGTGATTTTAATGTTTTCGCTTCTTTGAAAGTCATACAATAGCTTGTTCCTTGAACTTATTAACCATAATATGAATTTTCTTTGATTAAGTCAATTTCGATGAAAATCATATTATTCAATATGTTTTATTTAATTTTATACGTACCTAAAATACTAGAGCCTATCACTATAACTATCGAATATATAATTCGATAATTAATCAGCTGCATGACGAACGCGTGTATAAAAGTAATACTTAGAAATGCTCCATTAACTACAATCACTTATTTTAAAATCATCTTTTTACCATTTAAGATATACTCTAATACTAAAAGTAGTAATTTTAAATTCAAATTTTATTTCAAATACAGCTTAAAACAATATTGTATTAAAAATATTTACTCTGGTTATCGTATAATGCTTAATTAATTATATCAGTACACCATATTACAAAAGTAGTCACAGAAAACAGCATAAAATAGTAATGAATTTAAAAAATTATATGCAAAAAAATTTGTTTATCTAGATCAAGTATGATTTTTATATATTTATATTTTATAGTTAGGTACCTATGTTATGTATCCAATGAGCAAATTTAAATAAAGGAATCTGTCAAATTTAAAAATACCGTTATTATTACAATACAATAATAAATTATATTATACGCAAATAAATGTCATTATTATTTTTCATTATTTACTAAAACATGTGTATTATTGAATAGAGTTATATGTCCAGGTATTTACTGTACTTATTATTCAACTTTTTATACAAGATAAAGTCAAGTATTATATAATCTAATTAACATGTACTAAGGACATGTACATTTGAATTAATCTTTGAATACAAATATAAAGCATAATATTAAATTATTTATCTTATTATATAATATGTATATATGTTAATTATTTACATACATTAAATAATGTCTTTTTGCTGTCTTTCTTATGTTATTTGATTTCATCAACATTTATTTTCCTGCAAATTTAGTACGTAACTATCGGTGAAAAATCTTGAACGAAACTACAATTGAACAAAAATTAAAGAACTCGCTACTTAATCGTAAGAAACGACCTTCGAAATGTTGGAATAGAGTAATTATCGAAGATGTAACAATGCTGGCATTATCCATTTAAGTTAGGCGATGGCCATCCCTTTGTCCCTCAAATAGATTACTACAATCATTGAGACTAGAGTAGATCAATTGCAAAGTCTAATTTAATAATCTCAATATTAAATAAAACTTATCGATTTAATACGTTATTAATATAATTAAGTTTAAATACATTTTAATGTAACGTATGTACACATTACTATCTATAGTATTATCTCGATTGCAATTCTATATACTTTCATCAATTCAGAGTAGATCATATTTAAATATTTTTAATATCAACATCACTTTAAATCTAACAAGTTAAATTCTGCACATTTATCCGATATTAATTCAATCATCTTCGTTGCCTCTAACAAGATTTTATAAAGAAGAACTTTCTTCGATAGAGTAAGATAAATAATTTGATTCGGACTGTTTGTTTAAAAGTTTACTCGGTGAAAAAACTGAAGATATACCTGCTCTCATAAAAAGAAGAATCTAAAAATAATCTCATTAAAATCGAATAAAGCGAGCTGTACACGACCTAGCCGACAAGCTTTTAATCGTCGTCGCACAAAAGCTCGACCATCGGCCGCGTACGATAAGCCGCAGCAGAAAAAAAGAGAATGAACTTGCACAGGATCTCTCCCTTTATTTCTCATACTCGAGTTTAATTAGACCTCTGGTAATGCCACTCCACTTCCGGCCTCCGACTGAAAAGACTTTGCTAGTCCGCCCCATGTATACATGTTTCTCTCCAGTGCCGCGTGAATGACCTATACGTGGATCAATGTTCTCACTTTTTGTATATTTGTCTTTATTCTGCTTGCTTATTTTCATCGTTCAATATAAATTTTTAACGAATTTATTCAATTCACACTACGTATACAACAATGTATATCAATAGATAATAATTTGATATTCGTTACAGTTAAATTGCAGTAAACCCACACAAGTAAACTTAGGAATAGCGCAAAATATTTGGGATCGAATGGGACTGGTTCCGTACGTTACGGCGGTTTCCAATGGATTCCCTCATTCAATGTCTACACTACTTTTGAAATCTATATTAATGTCTATACTTTTTATTGAAATAAATATTTTGCATATATACAGAGCTTATATAGGCTCATAAGTGTTAATTTAGGAATATTTAAATCGTACATTAAGAAAATTATTAATAAATGTATTCGTAAATTTAGACATCAAAATTTGAATTTTTTAAATTTATCATCTATTTACAAGATAATTTGGAAAGTAATTAAATCAGGAATAGAAAATATAATTTGATTTAAGGAAAGTAAAAAAGATTGATTCGCGCTGTAATTTTATTAAAGTGGAAATTGTCCAAAAAATGCAATACGTAACTAATATAACTTAATGAGATTATATTATTAAATATTAATTTTGAAGTTACAACACTTATTGCAAAAATTCCATGTAGTACTATTGTTATTAAAAACTTTACATCAACTTATCAATGTGAAAGTAAATATTTATACTATACAGCTTTCTTTAAACGACACACACGATAATTTGTTGCCACATTCAAGCTGCACCCGGTATATACAATGACAATTCTTTCACTGTAAGAGAACAAATAATTTTATCTGTTAAATACAATCATTATCTATTATCATCTAACTTTTTTTTCCTTCACGCCTGAATCACGCCATGATCATGTATTTCAAACGTGCAATAATTTGTTGTATTATTGTAGTTTTTAAGTAGCTATATGAGTAAAATTCTATTTTATCGCATAATTGACTTGAATGACTTTTCACCCACTCGTGATCAATGTCATAAAAACAAGCCGATTAATAATGCTGTAAATCGAGAATCCTAAAAAATAAAAAATGAGAAGAAAACCCTAATTTTTCTTTATGCAAACTAATCAGAATGTATTTACCGTTCGACACATGCCCGTTCACGAGATCTCGGTTCATTTTACGCCCTACCTCTGTCTGCGGGTCCTCCCTTCGGCCCGCTCGCCCATTTTTTTTTATCATCGCCCGACAGCCGAAAACGTCTCTCCTTTCGTCTAGCCACGCGCGCAGCGTCCAATCCGATTTGGATCATTTGATTTTGCATTCTCGCCATTCAGCCTGACGCGGCGTTACGTGCACGCAGACAGATCGAATCGGACGCAGAGAGGGAGCGGATGAAAAAGGCCTCCTCATATTTCCTCTTATCCAGTGCGCTACCAAGCTGACAGATTTATTTTTCATTTTTCCATTGATGTATCCTTTTTGCATAGGCCCTGCGCGACAGACTTTTCACCTAATTTTTGGTCGTTGTACTTTTACAGTTCATACTGCTTCGGTTAAAGCTACTCCGTTTCTTCATTGTCAGATCAATGTTCGAATCAAGTTTACTTAAAAAAATCCTTAAGTAAAATTCTATGATTTGTTAGAATTTTAAATCATGAAGGATATGGAGATCATTTTTTAAAATCATTAAAAGTCAGAAAAATAGTGCATAATATCTGTAAGAAAAAAGACGCAAAAACGATAAAGACTATGCTATTATATTTTATAAATCCAGTATTAATCTATTTTTAAACCGATTATGTAAGTGCTCATACTTACTCATAATCTGTTTTATATTCAATGACTAAATAAAGAGAAGCTTTATGATTCAAAAAAAACTTAAATTTTTTCATTGAATCAAATAATATTTGTAGGTTACAAAATATTTAAATTATATGAGCACTTGATAATATTTCCTTCTCTAGAATCTCCTTGTATAGAAATCATACATGAATATAGTACGTAGGTCGTATTAATATCCAAACTCTAAATTTGAATTTATTACCGCAGTAGAAATATAAGTCTTTTAACTGTAAGTACGAGTATAATGCTCCAGAATGTTGCGTACAACAATAAATACAATGCTCTTAATAAATAGAAAATCAGTATAAAACAAATTTCACATTACGATCACTGAATCGCAAAACGAATCTAGAGAGAAACTTCGTCAAAGTTTTAGTAGATGTATGGCCCTTCGTCGCAATTATTATGCCGTGGGGCGGCCTTATAAAATACTTCACTTTTTCGAGCGTAAAGGAAAGAAATCATCCCCTGCCAGAGACTCTTTAATCACCGTTCGCCTCAACTCGTTTCACGAGCGCCAGTGCAGTTACGATGGCGTTATCGGAGGCAACGAGGTACGAAATTGGTTTGCACGCTGGCTCCGCTGCAGCCCCCGGGATCATCTGCTTCGCATTTGCCTATCGGAAATTTCGGCCCCGGCTGCTAGAGCGCGGCGATCACCGGCGATATGCCTATTTATTCGACCCTTCTTTTTTTACTTGTACAATTAGCTTCGACGCTCGCTCGCGCCTCGAGGGAAGATAATGGCGCTGGGATACAGGACCCTGTGGGAGTATGGAAACTACAACTGCTATTACCGTATACGTAATTTTCGTGAATTTAAAGTGAATTTCCTTTTTACGTAGGTAAATACGCATACCTATTTTACAAATAAACTAAAATAACTCGTATAGTCACCGAAGTTTATAATGAATAATTGTATAGGAAATGAATATCGCTAACATTCATCTGCCATTGTTTAAAAAGAATACTTTAAACGTTGGTCTTATTGTACAACTATTACAGCATTCAGTTTTACATTTGGTTTTTGAATGAGCTTATGAATCGTTTAAACAATAATATAACAGCATATAATTTGCACTAATATAGTAAGAGTATTAGCGATGGATATGGGTTTCAATAAGCAAATGCAGCAGCGAACGACCCATCCTTTTCAAAACGCACTCCCAGCATCCCATAGTGCCTTCGTCAGCAACCGCTGGCCAATAAACGAATTGAATTCAATGCGGCATACATGATCGGCACACAGAAGCCGGTCGCACAGTTCGCGGTTCCTGGAAAATACGCAATCGCGACGTTTTACCCCGCCCTCCCTCTACCCCCACTACCGCTCGCGACCGCGTTTTCGAAACTTGTGGGATATCCAACGCACGAAAATTAACGCAGGCGTGGGGTGGCAAAAAGCGGGTGATCGCCGCTTTGGGGTAGCTCGCTTCGTTGATTAATGACCGCCTCGGTTAAGTAATGGAAAATAATTTATGGCACGGTGTATCGACAATCATACGTGGAAATATTGGGAATCATTCGGCTCGGTTGCGCTGCATCACTGTGTTTTAAATTGATTCCCGCGGCTCCACGTCCATGGTCTTTGAAATTGTTGCACGGACGCGCTCATTGGTTTTGTTGCAGTGAAGCCTCCTCGCTCATTATTTATTCGAATTTAGTTACTAATTATTAATGAATCTTAATTTACCTGTATGAAATTTTATAAGTAAAATTATTAAGTTAATAAAATACCTATTCATAGACCTATTAAGTGTAAATTAAGTTTTATGCTTATACTCGCACATAATGTATTAAAGTAAATTCTTGTATAGTATAACTTTTAAAACAAAATTTGAAATGAATGACACTTATCTAGGGAAAAATCACTTATGAATATTTATGTTTGATTATGTATGAATTAAATATGATCTTGAATAAGCATGAAAGATCATGAAAAATTATCTATGAAGAACTTACTTCTCGAATTATTTTTCATGGAGCTACACTACAAATGCAAGATTAAAAAATAAATTTGAAAAAAAATGCTTATATGACTTTATAAATATCAATAACCATTTCTGATCAAATCTCCGGTATAACCGTGTACAATTTGTATGCACAAACCAAATTTTACTCGTAATATTACGTTAATCTACAAGATATTTAAAAAAATAACTGTACATGGGTAGATTCGCTTTAATCGAGCTGGGTATTATGATATTATACTGATTATCTTAATAATGGATTAATTAAACCTGTAGGACTTTGAAGCATTTTTAATCAGTTACTTACTATAAGTTACTAGTTAAATAAATTAAAATAAATTGCATATATGATTCAATAAACTGTACATTTTCAATATATATATATTTCTTATAATAATACCTCATTATTATAATATTCATTAATAGTTATTCATTTTACTTTTTTCATTAATCTTAAATAATTACATAAATTAATAAAGACTTAGAGAAAATTAATTTATATTCTTTGAAGCTTGATTCCATTAATACAGTCTTATGCCGAATCATGAAATATTTATTATTGTATGAATTAAAAATTATATATTGTATTATTGAAAAATGTTTACATCTATTTTTAATTATCCAATTAACTTGAGAATTATTCATGATCTTAATATTTATAGACAAATGAATTGATTTATGCCCAGCCTCGATACTCTTTATTGCAAAAGCAGTATAGATGTCATCATTGAATCAATAAATGCACTCTTTTTACGAATATTTCAAATTTAATTACTAATAATACAACAATAAATGTATAAAATTTTATTAAATTTTCAACAGTTATTAATATCACGAGCAAATTAATTACACAGAGGGCAATAAAATTCCAATAAAATTCTGACAACACTGAAATAAGCAATGAAGAAGAAAATCAAATTTACCATTTCAACGTTTATATAGTACTTGAGTGGGAAATGAAATTCAATAATCGACTCTTAATCAAACAATCACACATCTTTCCCATCCGCGTACTCCTCAATATAATTACTCTGGACTCTCGCTGTTTACGCTCCAACATTCCATGATTATTCCTCCTGTTTCTTAATTCAATAATGGGTAAGTACGTGCAGAGAATGCTTTAGTAAAAAAATGCAGCTCGTAGAAATTTTTTTAATGTTAGAAATTCACCACGAAACAGACGAATTCAAGTTTACTGCCAAGATAAATAGGACAGTTGATTCTTGCCCAGCATTCGTGCTACAAGTTTTCATCTGTTCTGCTAGTTTTATCATATTTTTCACATCTCCAATTATCCTTTATGTCCTGTACACCTCAAATAATTTCTTTTATTTGAGCTTTAGATTGAGAAAAATTGTGTATTTTTTAGACTATCGCAAAAGTACCTAAGTATAATTTTATTTGAAAAATGCAAAGAATCTTAATTTAAAAATGAAGATAAAACTTTAATTAACCGTAAAGCCAAATAAATTGAATTAAAGCAAAAGTCAAGTTAGATATGATAAAGGACAAATGCGCCAAACACTCGAGAGGGAAAACGAGTGGAAAACTTGGAAGGCACTCGGTGCAACAGCAGCACGACACCGTGAATTTCATCAAAGACCAATTAACGTACAAACTACAGGGCGAAAGCAATCTCGACACTCCTCGGGTCCGCGAGGGTAAGACCCGAGCCTAAGGGGCTCCTTCCCCCCGCGCGTCACTGATCAATTCGCAACGAGGGTGAGATAGGGGGGGGGGGCATAAGTAGATTCGAGCGGGTCACCGGAGACGGCACGGCACCGCCGCGGGCGAACGCAGCTGATTTTCCGGAGTGGCGAATGCCATTAGGTGGCGAAGACGCGCCAGCATTTGCATACTTGGGTATTCATGCGCCCCGCGCGAGCGCGAGGGGCTTTCGACGCTCGATTGTTGCTCGCAGAGACGCGAAAGCTTACACCCGCGACTCCTTTGCCGCAGAATGGAGGAGGGAGAGGGAGTATTGAGCGTTTTTTCTTCGCGCACTCGGTCGAGGAAGGTTTCAGTTTGAGATTTGCTTTGTCGGAGATTCGGCGGTGTGGGGCACCCTATCCTTTCACACCTACGATTTGAACCTTTGATAAATGGATTTAAAATTGGGTGAAAAATGGATAAACGCACTTTATTGTTATAAATACGAAAACATTATTGCATCATATTGTAGGCAATAATTTTTATAAAACAACTAATCATTTATATATATATATCAATCATTTTTTTATATGAATATGCATGTGCATATGAATAAACTTTATACATGCATTATATATTATTATGTAACAAATAGATGTATTATACATATAACAACTTTAGCGTCTAGTATTGAAAACGTTGATCGGTGCATTTAGTACATTAATGACGTCTAACAGATGACAATTAGATATTCGTTGACATAGAATCAGTAACTTTCCTGAAATAGGCTCCGTAAAGAAAGAGTAACGTAAACAACATTTTTTTAAACTCTCAGATTACTTTTCAACATAAAACTATCCAGCTTATCCGATCCGACTATCCGAATAATATAAGAAAGATAATAAAAATTCTCATATTCTTGTTGACGATAATTTAGGAATTAAATTTTTAGTATCTCAGCCGAAATTTATTCAATATTTCAAACAATTAAAAGCATTAGAAAATATGAAGATAATTAAAAAGTATATTAAACTCACTCAAAAATCTTCAATCAAATAATACAGTAATAACAGAAATATTCGACGAACTAATGTATTGAAACAGGATCGAAATTCAGACAAAAAAAAATTTGCGTGGACGTAATGCTGGTAATATTCTATAAAGATACTATGAAATATGCAATAAAGTTTTCAGAAATTCAGTGGATCAGATTGTGGAAAAACATAAATAAAGTGATACTGTAAGAAATCTACAAACAAATTTCTATGAAGCAAACAGAGCTTATTACTTTAAGCAAGTAATTCTCACAAGATTAAGAATAGGCCATACAAATTTTACGCACATTCATCTAATCGTAATAGACGAACCAAAAGTTTACACAGTTCACATCGAGCAACCGTCGAGTACAGACGTGTTTATTATTTGCTCTGATTACGTGTAATATTTACATACGATTTTCGTGTGTGCATAAAGTGAAAGTGCATCATGACGCCCTCCACTTCAAGCAGAACCCCAGTAAAAAGTATACCTTCATTCATTAGAAAAAACTCATCCGAATATGCAGCTATAACACAGAAAAATCTTTTCCCATAACGTAACTAAGGAATCTCACTGACTACACCACTGCAATCGGGGATCTTGTACACTCAAAAAACATATTGTTCGCTTTAAGGATCTCTAAGGATCGAATTTCTATATTCCTTTCGAGTAATGAATTAGTAGATAACTTAACCGATAAGTATACTTCTTTAATAATACAAAATAAAACTATCAATATAAGACTCTTAATCAATAAATTAAAAAAAGTTACTTTTTCTAATGTGTTTCCAATCATCTCCAATGATGTACTCGAAAACATTCTTGATGAACTTAAAGTAGTCCGAAGTGCAACAATTAATATTTTAAAATCTACCCTAACGAAAGACGGTTATAATCATATCGGAAGTGATAGGAGACAGGTATTTGTAAAACCAGAAGACGCGCAAATGATCCCTGAATTATTTAAAATAAAATACGAAGATTTAAGCTATTACATCTATACGAGTACAGACGCACTCAAATGCTTTGATTGTAATCTCGAGGGCCACGTAGCGAAGATTTGCATCGATATTGACCAAAATTTAAATACCCAACAGAGAAAAAAACCATGATACATATAGCACCAATTATAAATTTCAAACAGATACAACAACAAATCTCCAAGATCCACTCGAACTCGAGCTTCATCTATCAAGTATAATAACGAATCAAAACCAAACTAAACCTTTAATAAATTCGCACGGAAATTATAACAAACGAAATCATTCCGAAATAAGCTCAAATGATTCTCAAAAAAAAATACATACTTCTACAAATGAATTTGTACCTGTTCAAACTAAAAATAAAATTAAAAAGAAAGGAAGAGTTGAAGAAAACACTAACATTACTACATGTAACTCAGAAATATCAGCTACTAAAAAAATTAAAGGTATAGAAGACGAATTAGACAAAAAACTAATATCTATTCGCAACTATCTAGAGCAACCAGATATGCTTCTTAACTATAATCAATTTAAAAGTCTAATGGAAAACGTAGTAGGAAATAAACATCCTGCCGAATTAGTATACAAATACAATGAGAATCTTCAAGAAATTGAGAATTTTATTAAACAAGAAATATATCCAAACGTTAGAAACCAAAGTATCAAGCTTAGATGCACAATATTATTCAACAGCATAAATAATCCGAATATTACTCCAAATCAAACTCCAACCCAATCAGACACTGAAAATTAAACCTCTAGTACATAAGTAATACTAAGAGTACTACAATGGAATTAAATGGCCTGCGAGATCAATAAAACTACCTCTAACAACTAGTAAGTAAAAATGAATTAAAGGTAATATGTCGACAAGAAACGAACTTGAAAAATGAGCAAACAATTAATATGAAAAATTTCTCCTGTTATAAGAAAAATCGAACAGATTGTATACATGCGAGCGGCGGTTTTACCATTCTAGTAAATAATAATTATCACACCATAGAAGTAAAATTAAAAACAAATATTGAGGCAGTAGCAGTCACTGTGAATATAACGATTAGAAATTCTGTTACTATTGCTAACATATAGTGGGAGATTTTAATAGCCACAGCGAATTCTGGGTTAAAAAAACCAGCAGAAGAGGACATATAATAGAAGAAATAATTAATAAAAACGAAATTGTTCTCCCCAATAACGAATCTCTTACATATTTTAATGTGGCAACAAGTCACACTAGCGCAATTGCTTTAAGCCTATGCAACAATAAATTAGCAGTAAAAGTAGAATGGGAAGTGCTAGACAAATTATACGGTAGTGACCACTTTCCAATAATCATGAACGTTAACTACGTCAACGAGAATTTCTTGTAAAAAGACACGCCCATGTGGAAATTTCATAAAGCAAACTAGAATCAATATAAAGAAAATATAAACAGAAAAGTCCATGATGTACATAATATCATTTTAAAATACAAAGAAGAGGAAAATATCAATATTAATGATATCATCTATAAACTAAATTAAATAATTGTAAATTCTGCAAATAATAGTATTCCGAAAACAACAAGAACGCAACAAAAATATACACCTTAGTGAAATGCAGAATGTGAAACAACAATAAAAAATGCGAAGCAAGCTCTAAACAGGTATAAAAGAGAAAAAACATAAGACTAGCAAAAACAACTGTTCGAGAAACAAAACTTAATTTTTAGAAAGAGTACTTAAGATCGATAAACTACCAAACAACCTGTAAGGAAATGTGGAACAAAATTAAGGTAGTAGAATACTGTACTGAAAATTATATTAAAGCAGCAACAACAAATAATTAATGATCCTGCGGAAATTGCTAATCTACTTGCACAACAATTCGCAATTAATTCAAGCGACCAAAATTACGACCAGGAATTTATTGAATATAAGTGTAGCGAACTCGGCACACCTGCGATGCTATGTCGGGTCGGGCCCAATGTAAACATGCTCGCGAGGCGGATCACTGACCCACATCTATTTTCATTGGCGTGTCCCCAAAGCGCGCGAAAAGAAATGTTGTGAAGGGGAATGAGCGGGACCGGCCGATATGAGCAATCAGTATCGCTCGAGATATCGAGAGGGGAGGGTGGCTAGCGGTCTCGTGCAGTGGCTCGGTTCTCGTCCAGGGGGTATGGGCACGGGTGGGTCAGGCGTGTGGACCGGTGCGAGCAGGCTCGCAGGGGCGGACCTGTGTCCTCGTGGTCAGTGTCCCGCGGGGCGGAGGTGCGGGGCAGACGCGTTTCCGTGATCTCATGACCGTTTTGGGAAGGGCGCCCAGACCTCCGCGATCCGCGGAATGTCGTAGAGCACTTACTGACCATACCGTGCCACGGAGTACGCGGGGCGCGGGTGGCCATTGCGACCGGCGCGCGGGGGGGTTTTGGGTGCTCGGCAGCGGCGCGAGCGTCCGAGCGGCGCAGTGACGCGAGCGCGTTAGACCGAGTCGAACCGCCGAAAGGTATACCATCGCAGACATTTGTACGGCCCCGACACGATAAATCGCCGCTCACATTGCAAACCTTTTGCGACATCACTGTGCCCGAAATAAAGCATCATTGTGAAAATCCAAGGAGCCTTTAACAGTTACTGCTGCCTCCTCGCCCTATCCCATACAATAAGAGAAATAATGAAAATCAGCCAGAATCAGATGATGACTTAAACAAAGATAATTCTAACCCCTTCAACGTACCTATTATGAAAAAAGAACTGGAAAATATTATTCAAAGCAGCAATAACTCTAGCCCGGGGCCGGACCAAATTCCAAATATACTACTTAACCGATTACCCAAAAAAGCAATAGACTACATACTTGAAATATTTAATATTATATGGCAAGATCAAGTCTTCCTCGACGTATGGAGACAAGCAATAGTAATACCTATAGCTAAATCATATAAACCTAAATATGATGAACAGAACTACAGACCTGTCTCCATAACTTGCTGCCGCTATAAAATTCTAGAAAAAATTATTGATAAAAGACTACAATGGTACCTTGAAACAAAAAACATAATCAATAAGCACCAAAACGATTTTCGAGAGAAACGCTCTACAAATGACTTTCTACTGTACCTACAGTCAAATATAAGCGACGCCCTCGAAAGAAACCAGTCTGTACTAGCTGTTAATAACTATCTATCAGTGCAAACCAAAATAGTCAACGGTGTTCCACAAGAATCAGTAGTTAGTGTCACATTATTTATACTAGCAATAAATGAATTCACAAAATGGATTAAAACTCCAACATAACTTACGATATATGCAGACGATATAACCTTATTTGTTAAAGGAAAAAACCTCAAAATCAGCCAAAGAATTATGCAACAAACACTGTATAATCTCGAACAATTTACACTTAAAACCGGATTTAAATTTTCTAAAACGATAACACGAGCAATAATCTTTAGTAAAAATAGAATGAAAGCCGAAGGCATTCAACTTGAAATCAATAAGCACAAAATAAACATGACGAAGAAAATAAAAATATTAGGTATCATTTTTGACTCGAAACTTACATGGAAAGCTCACATAGAAAAACTAAAGAAAGACTGATTACAGCGAATGAACTTAATCAAATCCTTAGCATATAAAAACTGGGATTGTAACCAGCAAGTTCTCTATACCACGTTTCTAGGCTATCCAAATTGGACTATGGAAGCATCGTTTACGGATCTGCTTCTCATAGTGTACTAAAATAAAATTATTCCGATCTTAAACATTAGTATGAGAATAGCAACTGGAGCTTCCATCACCAGCCCAATAAATAGTATTATTACTGAAAGTAATATAAGGTTGACAAATATCTCCCTTCCGCTTTTTTGCTCTGCATTCAATGCTTTATAAAAACTGTTTCAGTGATCAGATTTAGTTCAAATATGCGCCGTTTTGTTCGATAATCTGTTTCCATCTAGACGACAACTTTATAATACCCTCCTCGTAGAAGTTCCCCTCCTTATTTGCAAAGAACTTGGACAGCCATTTTTCACAAACCTCTTTTGAGTTCAACTTTACACCACCAAGGACGTTCGCCATGGACAGGAACAAGTGGTAATCATGGTTGTCTTGGTGGAACACTACACCCTTCCTGTTGGCCAATTCTGAACATTTCTGATCGATCACCTGCTTCAAGTGGTCCAGTTATTCGCAGTAGATGGTAGAATTAAGCGTCTGGCCATATGGGAGTAGCTCATAGTGGATGATTCTCTTCCAATCGCACCAAAATCACAGCAAAACCTTCCTGTCCGTCAATCGCGGCTTGGCCATTGTTTGGGACGATTCATCGGCCTCCGACCACTACCGTTATCGCTTGATATTGTCGTATGTGATCCATTTTTCGTCGCCAGTCACCTCTGCTTCAAAAATGGGTCGAGTATGTACCGTTTCAGCAGCATGTCGCAGGCGTTGATTCGGTCCAGAAGGTTTTTTTGCGTCAAATCATGCGACAACCAAACATCAAGCTTTTGTATCCAGCCTTCTGCAGATGGTTTACTCATGAAACATTTCTCCAACGGATTTGCCTTTAACGAAAGCAAACTTTAAAATAGCGCGAATTTCGGCGTTAGTGAACTTCATATAGTTTACACGTCTATAACTGTTCAATGCAATATCCAAACTAATCATGCATAGCGTCGTTTTGTAGGTTATATCAAGATCTTTCGAATGATGTATAGTATTACCAGATACGAGCTTTGTAGCACTTTATACAAAGCCACGAAATTCAAAAGACAAAAAGGCGGAAGGGAGATATTTGTCAACCTAATAGTATACCATTACACCTAAGACGTATGAAAATAGATCTATATTATACAGCAAAAATACTCTCCTACCCTCAAAATCAAATACACTCAACTCTAAGCAATAATTTAAACAACAATATCAATAGAATAAATAAATTCAAAAAGCAAAATTTTACTACAAGAATAATTTCATACCTTAAAGAACTCAGAGATTAACTTTGCAAAACACAAGAGCCTATCGAACCGCACTGGATAAAAAACAACATGATCAAATTAGTTCTGACTCTCAAGAATCCAAATGCTTCTATAATGCAAATACAACAACAATACCGAAATTTTCAATACGTACTTACCAATGTAATGAAAGAGCAAGAAGTGCAGCAGCAGCAATAATCGACGACCAGACATCAATCATGCTTAAATTTCCGGGTTACTACAAATACGAGACTTGTTTATCATTACTGATAATAAAAGTAATCAACAACTGTCAAGAGGTTACCAACCAGATTTTACAAAACAAATAAAGATCACCATTGATAAACGAAATTTATAAAAAATTAAGAAACTCAAATGGGAGAATACTATTATGTTATTCTCATCTTAATAATGAGGCCCTTCAGCAACTAACAATTAAAGGTAAACTAGCATGCAATCTAACATACCATAATAGACAAAGCAGGATCATCGAGGCGGACTTCTGTAATTTTGTTAACACTAAGATTAATAACATATGGAACAATCAATGGAAAAATAGTACAAACTCAAGCGAACTGCATTCAATTAAAGAAAATCGACACGACAAGAATCCTACTATACAATTGTCAAAAAGAGATCAAATATTAGTCATAAGGCTACGCACTGGAGTTACTAAAATCACTCACAAACACATAGTAGAAAACGTAGAAAGAGAAATCTGCGACAAATGCAAGAAACCAGTAACAGTAAAACATATTCTAATAGAATATGAGAAATTTATAAATGAAAGAAAGAAATTCAAAAACGAATTACAAAAATTATTATCCCTAACCGACCAATATAAATCTACAATCAAATACAAAGACGAAATTAAAATGCGAGAAAAAATATAAATTGTTACTCTGAGTACTGAAAGGACCATTAAATTTATATGTATAATGTAACATAAATGTAATGTAATATATAAATAAAAAAAAAGTTTATAATACGTGTAACAAAACTGTAACTGTCAAGCCCTTAGTATGTAATTGTACAAAATCATTGAGCTCTATAATTAACAATATTTTTCGATTATTGCGCTAAAAAACTCTTTCTGTTAGAATGATGTGCTTTTTCTGATTTTTATTCACATTAACGACATAGACACGTGGTGTGCAGTAAACGAAGCACATTAGGAGATTTAGTTGTGTCTGTGTCAATCCAAGAGATTAAGGATAGTATACGGGACCACCTGAATCGAGGCACCCGCAGCTCAATTTACAACTATTTCACGATTTTTACAGATTTTAGCCTGTAAAGTAAGGAAAACTTGAAATTTTCCGCAGGAAATTTCAAGGAAAAAATCGCCTTGAAATAGTCAGAATCCTAGGTTCTTTTTCTGATGAAAAATTCATTCTTTTCATTCAGAAAAATTCCGAATGATTTGACCGGGAATAGAAGCCCGATCGTAGAGCAGCGTTTTTTATTGAGCCTAATATTCATGCAGTTAAAGGCAATACATAACGACATTCACCTAATCTTATTCATCGTTCTCTTAAAATAGAAAAAAATAGTTTAATGTTTAAATATATTGAATATCTTAATAAAATATACTTTGTTACTCAAAGCATATTTTATTACTTATATTCTCATGAATATATCATTACATTATTACATATGTACGAGTATATACATATAAATTATATAAATTGGATTGATACTTAAAAGAAAGCGTGCTCGCATGGTTCGGTAAGACATTTACTTGAACGTGAACAGAGGCACGTAGTCTCTTTCAGCCTATTCGTCAACGAGCAATAGCGACCGCGTATTACTTTCCCCATTCACGAGGCCCTTTGCATATCATAATCGTTCGTATTGCGTTCAAAGCTTCCGATTTAGCTCTTAAATAAAAAGTGATCAGTACCTATAATGTCAAATACTTGCAAGTGCGATGCACAGTTGCTGTACAAACGAGACTATGTACTTATCCTGCTCACAAAATTTGCAACCATTCATTTAAGTCCATAAAAAGTTTATAATTACGAACAAGAATTCAAAAAGTATACAAGTAATCTCTAATATATGAATGCAAATAAATTCGTGACTCATGCTGAAATAAATTTTAATTCAGCTATAATAAAGAATTAACTAATAAAATTCACTTGACAAATCTAACTTAAAATGAAGAATTGGCGTTATAAAAAGAACATAATAAGAATACGATAGAAGAAATGTGAAAACAGGTTTAGAAAGAGAGAAAGAGCGAATATGGTGAAAAATAGGAAAATTAATCATATCGAGTTGCCCAGCAGTGGCAACGGCGAAGGCGTCGTCCCGATGCGTGTTTCGGCGCGAAGTACGACGCGTCGCGATGGTGTCGCGATGCGCGCCTTCAGGCGCAATGGAACGCGCGTAGCGCCGCGACAGCTGCACGAACGGGCTTCTGTACTTCGCGACAGGCGTACGAGACGGGAGGCAGTGGACGGCGGCGTCGGTAGCAGAGATCGAGAAGGCGCCCGTATGGGAGCCCGCGGTCCGAGTTGTCGACGATCGCCCGCGCGTCCCGCGTCCCGTGCCACCGGGCCTTAAAGCCGTGTCGACTGTCGAGAGGCGGGAGCTGGGGAAGGGGCAAGCGGCGAGGTGGCCTGAGAAGTGAGAGCCCGTCAGTCCGCTCTCTCAGTCGGCGCCGAACCTCCGCGGCGAGAGGATCCGCGCCGCCCGATGACCAGCGCGAGGACTTAAGGCGGCGTTGAGTGCAGCCGTCCGATGAAAAGGCGAACCGCCGCTATGGGCGCACAGCCTGCGCGCGCACAGTTATCCCTGGACTACCGAAGCAAGCGGTATCATAGCTCCCGTAGGGCGGCAGAGCACTCGAAGCCCGATATATTATGCATTACTGTATAAATATGGGCGAAGGCGGCTGACGCGTCAGGCAATGGGATTGCCAGTACGGCCGCCCACTTTTCCCTTCCCCGTTAGGTAATGGCACGCTCTCGGCTTAGAATATGCATCCGTACAGGACACACTCCTATTTCTTTTTAAGAAAAAAAATTATACTTACGGTTAAGCGGGATGGTCGAAGGGCTGACTCGGTGCCCGCCGGCCGGTCACTCGCTGATAGAAAGAGGAAGCTCCTGATTCCTCGCATACCTTCGATCCGTTTGCAGGGCAGTACAAGGCGCCCGAAATGCCCTGCTCCATGCTGTCTTTTGCAGGTATCAAGGGAAGGGAGCCCGACTAAAGGGGATCGAGGTCCTACATGCGTCGGGTCACAGCTTTCGGACTCAATACGACCAAGGCAGATTTTAGAGCCATTGATTCTCGAGCCTATCGAGGTTATAAGGGGTCGGGGAGGGAATCCCCAGGGTTTTGAATTTTTTGAGCGCTTTGTAAATTTCCCTAAATCCTGCCGTTCTGCAATAGCTTTAGTTCTAATTTTAGACTTCTGTGACACTGAGCTTCTAATAATCATTGTCGCTGACATTTCAGGATCAAAAAAACTTGTTCGACTATTTAAATGGTAACTCTTTTTTTATAGAGCTGGTATTCATCCTTTTGATTAAGTTACCTTCATTCTTGTTGTATAATGCTCCTAATTGACTAAAGCTGGAATCTGAGAAGGCCACTCTTGCCAGTGGTGTCATCAATTTGATACCTCTCTTAACGGCAGCATCAACGCAATAATTTATGTAAGCAACCGAGAAATGTACATAGTCATCAACTAACATGACATTCTCAATATTAAAATTTGGTATCACGATTGAAAACCTTCCCACCATCCCTATCTAAGCTTAAAGTAAATTTAATATTTGAACTTAACCCTTTCAATTGCTCTTTTCAAAATAGTCTTGTACCATATACAGCAATTCTAAAAGGAATATCAGATGAAGCAATATCGTTCATACTGAATTCATTTACTGTTGCATCAAGTGTTTTATTTTCGTTTACATGCCTTATATATCCTCTTATCGGTGTTATGCTTCCACAATTCTTTTCGAATATTGTGAATTTGTTTATTCTATTTAAATCACCACCTGCAACTATTAGTACCTGTGACCACTCAAAATTTCCTACAACTTCCTTTTGTGTTAATTTCGAGATATCAGATGAAACAGCCATTATAATGTGACTATAGAGAATTCAAAATATTAAAGCTGATTTTATTACTAAGCATACTACATATCTTCAATCAAAGATTAATTGTAGTGTTGGCTTTGATAACGCAAAATGTCACAGCTATATTAACAAATAGTACATATATTAGACTATCAGCTAAATTTGAGTAATATATTGAACTATTATCAGATAAATGTTCGAGTGCTGTTACGGTTGCCATTTGTGACGTCGTGCCTCCGCTCCCAGACCGACGAGTCTATGTAGTAAGGTAGAAGTGGTGTGGCTATCGGTTCCTGGTGATGACCCCCGTTATAAATTTTTAACGCTTTCAAACTTTTTTTATTGCAGTTCTTAACGCAAAGAAAAAATAATACAAATTCAATTCAATTTTATTAGCGATTGCATAGTTTAGAATCTTCAATTGACATTATGTGACACAATCAGCTTCGAAACGTAATTAATATCTACTAATAATTTATTATACAAATTAAGAAAATACTAAGAAACAAGTCGCAATAAATCATTAAACTTGTATTATTAAAGAAAAAAATGTTGGAACATAACCAATCATACAAATCTCAAGTGTAGCCTCAAGCAAGTGTCAGCAAGTGTAAAATATTTTGCAACGATTGTTATATTAGCCAGAAAAATTTTTACCCATTTTTGTACATCTAAACTTAAGCTAACAGGTTTAATGATTTGTTATTTCAGTGTATGAACACTATTTTAACATTATCATTAAAATATTTTCATGGTTATATCATTATGAGAATGTTCACTATTGGTTATATAATTATTCTTTATTGAGCGTAATTTTAGCTTATCATGTTGTTTTTAATAAACAAACGTCTTATAAATATTTTTTAAATTTTACAGTACAGGAATATAGTAGTATTCCTTGAATCAAACCGAATGTACGTTTACCTTCGATTCTTAACTTATTTCCCCTTCTTTCTCTGGCAATTACCTCTCACATACTTGATCTCACGCATGCGACAGCTAAACCTCGATCCCGATCACCTTCGATCTCGCAATCAATTATAAATGCATTCTCGAACATACAGTGCTTATTAAATGTATGCATACACTGTTTTCTCGATAAAGATGTGAATATCTCTTGCTTTTTAATTTCTTAAATTCATTGTAAGATGTGAAATAGTAATGTATTTTTAATATCGAGTAACATTAATTTTAACGGTAACAATAACTTTAAATAATACAATACTCGTATTAAATTATATCAAATAAAAAAACTTCACAAAAATATAAATATCAGTACTTCACAAAATCATCTTTTAAGAATAGTAATTTGTATACATGATCGAATAATAACTTATACGTATTACAATCAAGTTTCTCTTAATAAAAATCTCGAAACAAATCTCACACTTTATATATCAGTTCTGAGAGATAACATTATTTTTAAATGTGTTCATTATATTTAAATTATATCTATCTCATCAAAGAATTTTTCATAGTAGTTTCATACTTATTATTTTATTAATAACTATAATCGTGTAGTATAAATTATTTTTTTCATCATTTCTACAATAATTTGTAATAACTGATCCTATGGTTAAATAGTATATTAATGAAAAAGTATATTCTCTATATTAAAAAAATAAAGAGTGAAAAAATATAACTTGAACCTATAAAATTTCCCACTTTTTTCAATAAATAACCACTATTATAACACACATCTTTAGACATCCCTTCAAGAGTCTGCTCTACAAGTTTCAAAGAAAACATAATGAATACTAAAACAAGAAAAATCAAAATTAAATTATACACGCGCACGTACTTAGAGGAAAACATAATAAACATTATATACAACAGCATATTTATGTTCAATCCTATAATCAAATGAAATACAGTTAAAATACACTACTGTATACATAACAAGCAAAAGTATTTCAAATAATTATCAAACTTAGCTACATAACACAAATTTAAATCAATAAAACCACAAAAGAATATAAATTGTATTTATCAATTATTTTTTAGGATTGATATTAGTAAAAATAACAGTACAATTTATAAATATAGATTATTATTCCTTTTTTCATAATTAAATATTTTATAATTATAATTAATTATTATTATATAATGCCAATAATTGTTTTATTTTAAAATTATTTATATTTATTAGATTGTAATTTAACGTTAATATTCAAATATTAAAATTTTAATGTAGTTAATTAAGGTTTGACAAGTCTAATCATATCAATTTCACCATACGTATAAAAAGATCATATACGTGTTCAGCTTTTAGAACACACCTTTTTTCTTAAAGCTTATGTATTAACGCATATGTATTATGAATATAAATAGGTAAAACTGAAAAGTTAATCAAAACGAATGTTAAAAGCAATATGTATCATGCAAAACATGATATTCTTATGACGTCGATTAATGTAAATATAGATTTTGGCATCTTACTTGCACAATCAAAGGATAGTATATGCATAAATATATTAAGAATCACCCAGAGTAATCAAAGTCAACTGCAATGATTAGTGATTGTAACAAACCTCCAGTAGGAGTGGGAGTAGCCTGCGATTGCCCTGTTCATGACTCTGTCATTCAGCACTCTATAAATGTAAGCTCTTCAATCTTCACCGCCGAATGTATTGATATAACGCGGCACAAATAGCCTTTAGATATAAATAATGAAATATTAATATTTATAGCGATTCCCTAACTTTTACCGAAGCAGCAGTAAATCTGAAAATTTTTATTGGATTCTTGCATACTGCAGAATTGAAGGAAATGAATTTACCGATGAACAAGCGAAAATGCAATGTGAACAAAAGTGAAAAATACGTCAAAAGTACCTTACTCCGATCTAAATACTAGTTTAACAAGCAAGCGAAGGAAAACACACAAAACGAACATTGTGATTGCACGCCCGTGACGGAATCCGGGAGTCAGCGGTTCGGATGACAGCAACCGCGGAAAGACTTGAGCCGCGATGGGATAAAACGGAGGCGAAGTGTCAGAGAGCGGCCAGTCAGTTATCAGGGAATAGTCAGTTATCAGTGACGAATCAGACGTTAGAGTAGATGCGAGCCTCTTCTCCTCGACGAACTCACAAGTCATCAATAAATTACCACTAAGTATCAGTCGTGAGCACCGCGAGTCATTTTTTCCGCGGACCTCCCTCCTTGTCGAGCGTTCTACTCCCTCCCCCTCCCACGTAACAGATTGGCATCCCCTGTGTAGTAAGGGAGAGATCAGGAACAACCGCAAGAACTCAAATGCAAGTACGAAAGTTATCACCAGCGGAAAGCTGCTGAGGAGACCAACACCCCACCAGACCACAAAAAAATCCTAATTGCGAACGACAATTCAACAAGTATGCAAGTAATCTGTAATAGGTGAATGATAATAGATACGCAACTGCTGAAATAAATTTTGATTCTCCTTGAATAAAGAATTAACCAATAAAATCGTACTAGCATAAAAAAACAATTGGCTTATAAAAAGAACATAATAAGAGTTCGATATAGAGTTCGAATAAGAGTACGATAGAAGAAATGTGAAAACAGGTTTGAAAGAGAGAAAGAGGGGAAATGGTGGAGAATAGGAGAAGAGTCATATCGAAAAAGCGTCGTCGATTCAACGGCTCGATAAAGTAAATAGGAACGTACAACACGTAGGTCGAACGTGCGATGCAATAACCTCCCGCATTCTTATTCCTTGTCCCCTTTCTTTACATCTAGCCACGCTGCTGCAGCCACTCGCCTTCCCTGTTTTCTCTTGTTACTCGATTTTCGCACTCCTCTTTCCCGACCCAGTAGCTTTTTGCTCTTCCTCGCCATCGCGGATATCTCGTGATTGGGCGCCTGGGAACGCACCACCCGCGCCGTTGAAAAATGAACTTGGTTGCTGCACGTACTGCACTTGCCGCGCGCGTACATAAACCGAGATAAATTTCGAGGTAGGCACAAGGAAATGTGTTATGTGCAGTACATCATCGAGGGCTTTCCTGATCGTATTCATTTCCGGGAGACGTGCCAAAGAACAAGCTCGCTTACAATGCTTGTTGCGTCCATCTGGTGATGCGCCTAAATCTTGAAATAAATCTTAAGTGGATCATTCAACAATTTTATACTAAAAAATATTTGTCATAATCATTTAATTTAAATATTAAGAATATCGAAGCAACCTTGATGGTTAAATATATAAATTTTCATTCTAACCTCTATATTTTATTTATATATATTCTAAGTGCTATAAGAATGTAATATTCCAATTTTTTTATTTGTTTTACATTAAATCCATGTCAATGTTAAAATAAATGTTTTTGTAAGAATAATCAATCAAAGTACACTCTTATTACGGTGCCGACGCGCAGCTTATCAATTTTTTCAAAAGAGGTTTCAATGCGCAATCCATACATTGTACTTTAAGTGCTTCGTGCAAATTTTAAGGAGAGATTGATCGTGACGCATTAACGCCGGTGCAAAAAGGATTCTGAACTAAGTGCTTGCCATTTGTGAGCCCGGGTGGTGGTATAATGGCGATTAATGAGAGAGGGCGACTATGTTGCACTCACCATAGGAGCATCCGCCGCCACGCAGCATGACACGAGGCGATTACGTAACATCGGCGGCTAATTGTTTAACGAAACCTCGCGAGAACGCTCTTCTCGTTCTCGGACGGCTCACAAATTAATTACGTTAGTTCATATTCTTCGCGGCTCTAGGCCCATTTATCCTCGTTAAACACGTCTGTTCACCTCAAGTGCCGTTGAAAGAACATTGTTTTTGAAACAATGTATTATGATCTTGAAGTAACGTCTACGAATAAAAATTTGAGATTGTAGATTTCTAATTTTGATGATTTTAAATGTTCAATCAAACTTTAAAAGCAAATCGATGAAAGGTTCGATTAAGCTTATAATTGCTAATTATAATTTTTTAAGCATTACTAAACAAAGAAATTGAGCAGTATTTCGATGCTCATTAACATGTAAGTGTAAGCTAAGTTCACATTTTACTGCAACATAAATAACAATGAATTTCAGTATTAGAGAACTTGGAGTGGTATTCTATTATATTATTACCACCTCATCAATTTTTAATGCTAATGGGGCATTTTAAGGATAGCAGTAATAACAAGTCATTAAAATTATGCTTGAAACACTTGGCCTCCATATAGTTGCGGCCTGTAAAAATCCATTACAGTCAGAGTTATATAATAAGTGCATTAAGCATCTTGAACTTTTATTGACTGCTATTCAGTAAGCTATTTACCTTATAAATCAAGGTTATTTAACAAAAAAAACGATGCCCTCATTGTTTTCATTAGAAAGAAAGTATCATCAAATTCAATAACAAAATGCGAGAAAAAATTTCAATTATTTTTTCGAATGACAGTATAACGCATTTTGGCATTACACTAATTAGTGAAAATCAATACAAGTGTGTCCAACCAATAATAATTGTTAAAAAAATCCAATAATAATTACCCATTTCTCCAAACCTATAACAAATACTTTATAAAATATTCCATTTGAAATTTATTTACTTCTACAAAGTTTGAGCGGATTATTATTCATGTTCAAGCTGACTGTTATCTAATTTCCATCATAGAAATCATCGATCCCGGATTTCAACGCATTTCTAATTAGTATTAACTTGGGATTTCGGAAAATAATAAAAGAGAATCTCGGCAGGCGAATTCGTCTGCATTTTAATGAGTTCTGCAGTTTTTTTCTTCTCTTCTTCGGCGACTCGTATAATTGTCAGAACGAAAGCGGATTTTTCCCCCACCTATTATTGCCGCATAATGCAGCTCGGTAAACAATATAATTTCGTTATTTGTCTTAAAATGTCGGCTAAATCACCTTTCCATAACTTGAAAAATCTTGTGAGGTGCACAAATTATAGTACACAGTCAAGATGAGTAACGCGACGAAACTGTCACTTTTCTTGTGCACAAAAAAGGAAAAAAAAATTTAACGTTCCGAGATTTTTAGATTTGCAGTCTGAGTTTGTATAATATAATTAATATATGGTTAAAACACTTAGCAGTATTATGTTAAATGTAATATGAAATTACTATAAATAATAATATTTTAAAAAATGGGCATATCAATAGAATAGAAATTTTATGAATCTAATTGTCCCCTTATATTCCGACATTTTCAATCAGTCGAATAATAACAATTTGTTTCTATTATATATTGAAAATTCTTTTACCAGGATTAGAATCACATATTTATATCCAAATATTGCACCTTTTGTGTGTTCCTAGATTAGAATTTTACATTAAAGCAGAGTTATATTAATCATCCTTATATACTTTATTAATATTTAATGGTTTAAAGGTCTATCATTTTACGAAGGCGATTTAAAAAGTTCGCGCAAAGTCAGAGAGAAGACACTACTGGTACGTATCGAAATTATTTTCAGTTAGTAGCATCTCTTGGAAGAATACATACCAAGTTTCAGCCAGATCGTTTTTTTTCGTGTTTGGCTTCCGTTTGAATCGAAGAACTCGAGAAATTTTCAAAACATAGACCAAAAGAATTTCGTGTGTTGATTAAATATTACTTTATGAAAGGCAAATTGCCTCAAGAAACTAAAGAGAAGCTTGATAAACATTATGCTGACCCTGCATCTTCGATTAGAACAGTTTATAAGTGGTTTTAAAATTTTAGAAGTGACCACCTGGACCCAAGTGACGCTCAACGGTCTGGACACATTGTTTCAGCTACTATTCCAGAAATGATTCATAAAATCCATAATATGGTGGCGGATGACAAAAGAGTGAAGGTGTGTGAGATTACTAATGTTGTGGGCATCTCGAATGAAAGAAAAAGTTATCTGCAAAATGGGTGCCGCAATTGCTCACGATTGATCAAAAACGACATGATATGAGGTATTGCACGAACGGTTTACAGCTGTTGCAGCGGAATCCGCAGGACCTTAAGCGTCGTTTCGTGACTGTAATGAAATCTGGATACACTACTACACTCCTGAAATAAAAAAACCCTTCAAACAGTAGGTTGACAAAGGAGACTCTGCTTTAAAAAAGATGAAGATTGTTCTTTCGGCCGGAAAGGTTATGTCAAAGGTCTTTTAGGATTAGAAAAGAGGGGAGGATGAGAATGTGATGAAAATGACAAAGTCAATAATAAAACCACTAATTATAAGTTTGTAACGGGGGACCACGCTGCCAAATCCGGGTCAGGAGTGTCAAAAAGTGAGAATGAGAGGGCTTTTCGCGAATAGGAAAGAGGGCTTCCTGGATATTCGGGTAGCAGACCCTAGACAGCGCGGACCAAGGAGATCGTGGCGGAGACTCACCCAGACGTCAATTGGTAGAGTAAGTGTACGGGCGACTCAAGATGGATTCCATGGCCGCGACTGGAATGCGACTGCCCAGGCGATTCCGGCATAACCAGAGACCGACAGCTGCGCCACCGTTACCTTAGGATACCATCTCCGTCCGAGGTCACCCCTCGGGTCACCTACCGCCGGAGTCAAATGATAGCCGGGGACGTGCCGACAGGCAGTACGAAGCCTCCAAACCGTGGCGAGAGGGGCGAGCTAGGCAAGAGACTAGCCAAGACTAGCGGCCGAGTCGGCCTGAGAATTCATCAGAGATCTGTAGCGAGAGGATCCGCGCCGCCCAACAGGCAGTGCGAAGCTTTGAAATAGCGTCGTGAGGGATGAACTATAGGAAAGGGGCAAGTGAGAGCTTGCTCTCCGAATCAGTCCCGATTTCACGGCGAGAGGATACGCTGCGTCCGACCGACAGCGCAAGGTGTAAACGCCGACTCGAGAGGTGCGGGCTGGGAATAGGGCTAGCGTCCGAAGCAGCCTGATATCCCGCTCTTTTTAGTCGGCACCGAAATTCCGTCGCGAGAGGATCCGCGCAGCCCAACGGTCATCGAAAGTCCTTAAAGTTGCGTCGAGAGGAGTGAGCTGAGAAAGGGCAATCAGTAAGGCGGCCTGAGAACCCACTCTCTCAATCGAGGTGTCTGCTCCATGCTGTCTAAAGTATAGTAGCAAAGGAAGGGAGCCCGACTAAAGGGGATCAAGGTCCTTATACATGGCTCGGATCTCGGATCACGGCTTTCGAGCCCGATATGACCAAAGCAGATGTTAGAGCAATTGATTCCCGAGCCTAGCGAGGCTATAGGAAGTCTATAGCTATCTTTAACCAAAGATTAATTTTAGTGTTGACTTTGATAACACAAAATGTCACTGCTACATTAACAAATAATACATATATTAGACTATCAGGTGATTTTGAGAATTCGGTCGGACCAGCCGTGGTAGACGTTCGGTTCACGCGACTCAACAGGTGCGCGGGGGGGGGCACCTCCATTGCACCTCCATACTTACGGACGTACAGAGCATAACAATGCTGGGAGAAAGGGGGGAAAGGAGTTCCAGCCTGAGGTTCCCTGCTCGACCCGAGGGAGGTCAGACAGGCCCCGATGAACCTCTACTGACTCCTCCGAGGAATGCGCTCGCTTGGCATAAAGGAGGGGGAGCTAGGCGGGGACATCTCCCACGCGGCCTACTTCCTCGGTGGTAAGTCGTGGCCTACATCAGACATCAGTACCTCCCCATCTATCATTTGGCTCCGGTAATGAGTGAACCCATACGAGTCCCGATCTAATGACTATTTTAATAAGCAAGAGAAGGAAAACAAACAAAACGAACACGGCGAGTGCACGCCCGTGACGGAATCCGGGTGTCAGCGGTTCGAGAGACAGCGACCGCGGAAAGACTCGAGCCGCGATGGGATAAAACGGAAGCGAAGAGTCAGAGAGCGGGCAGTCAGTTATTAGGGAATAGTCAGTAGATGCGAGCCTCTTCTCCTCGACGAACTCATAAATCATATATATAGATTGCTAAAAGCTAAATATATAAATTACAGTTATATTATTATAATATAATTCAAGATTATACATTTGTTATAAATGCACCATACCATATTCCCAGCCGACAAATATTTTGTAGATTATCGCTTGTATTATGAATATATTGAAAATGAATTGATTAAATTTCAAAAAGAAAATCATTAAAATAATACAACAGTGGCAATGAAATTCATCAATCTTATATAGTTATAACTTATATGGCAAACTGAATGATCATAAGTAATTTGGTTTTACTATAATGAAATATCTGTCTTGTAAACTGCAATTTCTTAATTATTTAGATCAGATATTAGGCTCAAAATCAAACTCAAAATTTCTTGATAAATTTAAAAAAATTACAAACTTTATTTAAATGCACATTTTATTCGTAATAAATATTTAGGTCAACTCTTATTATTTATAAAATATTTTTTCAATTATTAGACATGAAAAAAAACAAAAATAAAAAATAAAGCTATAATAAATTTAAATTAATTTTGTAAATTATTAATGCACATCGACTATAAACTTTTTTGACTTTACATATTAGATTACTACCTCCATTTAAAAAAAAGTTGTTGACAATCACAATATCAAATGGCAACATAGAAAACTTTACCCCGGCCCCATTCTCTTTTGGAACTCAAAATTCAGTTCAAAATGAAATCCGTCAGACACTCAACTATTGATTTATATTTTGCTTTTTTTTACACTGTTGATCTCATCAGGCTTCTTGAACCTATCCGACGCAGTCATTGTTCGAATTTCACCTTCCACTTACACAAACTCGGTCGGTCCGCAATTCTTTCTCCTTCTCCTGCGTAACTGGCGCGGCGTTCTTGCTCTCAATTATTCATGAACCCATGCAGTAGTGGTGAAGCGCAGTTCCCGATAGACTCGTCGCGCATTTCGATGCGAGCTCTGTATACAACCGAATGTCATCACCACTCTTGGATTATCAATCACTTCCTCGCGTAGCACTCACCTTCATCGGTGAATTCCCTGATTTCACTTTTTCTTGATTCGCACGAAGATGAGATTTGTAACATGTCTCAGTGCAAAATGGGGTAACACGTCAACCTTTGATTATAACGCTCTGAAATCATTATTAAAAAGAGTTATACTCTCTTCAAATAATACTGCGGTAATTATTATAATTTTACTGAATTAAACTCAAATGTAATATGATTCAAAAATACGTAATTGCAAAAAATAAACTTCAAACTCAATTTAAAGTCTTTTATATAACGTGTTACTTAATCTCGAATTACATGCGAAAACGAGTTTTCATCGTAGAGCAGACGGATATTTCGTGGCTACGGCGATTTTTTAAAAGGTCGTAGTTACGATCTTGCATTCGATTATGGCCAAACTTATAATTCACGTATTTGATGTCAGAAGAATATGCCGAAAGAAATCATCATTTCGCAAAACCTGCGTGTCTAACAGCTGCCGTTTAAGACTGATGGTGTAACAGGCGATCATAATGATAGTCGCTTTCTCTGCCAATCTACCTTCTTAGTATGCCATTGTTTGTTGAATTAATATTCAGTTGGAAGCAATAATATTAATGATATTATCACTATTCTTTTTTGCAACTTTTATCAAGTAATATAGTTGTTCCTTGTTTCTTTATATATTATCCTATTATAACATGTTATTATCATTAACAATGGTTTATAACTATTAACATCTCATCTATTAATGAATTTAAAACCATTAAATAAAAAAACAGAAAAAATAAATACATTCACAAAATATCTGCATATTATATATTATATATTTATGTTAAAACATGATATTTTTTCATTGCTATAAATACTTGTAAGTGTAGTAAAAATAAAAATGTTTTAATAACCTAAATCCTTAAATATCTTCATGCACCCTTCTTATTAACACCATTCTGCAATTTGTTTGTATATTAAATTAGTATAGTCGTTAGAGAATAATAGCCTAGCATAAGTTTGTGCTCATAAATATACATGTATGTAATAAATATTCTCAATTTAAAATTGTAAAAATAATCAGTGAAGTAATTCTTTATTTAAGTACTTACAAACTTTCTCATTTTATTATATTAAGATGTAATTTATGATATAATATGAAATTGTTTCGAAACAAGCTATAAAAATAAAAAGTAAGAATGATTAGTACATTTGTTTAAAATAAGGATTCATTTAATAATAGCACCACTAAATATTTCTGAATTTACATCTCGACTAAATTCGGAAATGTAAACTTCACAAATTATTTCACGTAACAAAATATAAAACAATATCCTGAAATACCCAGTATTACCGCAACCTCGTGAAGATCCGCTTTCGATTTCAGAAGAAATTCTTTTAAGAAATTGAGCATGACCTTGAACGTATACGTAAAAATCTTGAATATCCAGGGATTAACTCGATTCTATAGTATGAATAGTTAATCTAAACTATCTTAATAGCAGGATCATGGTTGATTTTACATTGTACGTGACAAAATAAGAAGAATAAATAAACTGTTGCAAGAATGTGCAAGTATCGTGAAAACTGATCTAAGAAAAAGAATAATATAATTATTATACTTTATAAGCAATAAAGTAAAATCACAAGCAAAGTAAATAACGTTTGTTTACAAAATACAAACAGGTTGCGACTTACTTTTATAAATTTATGATCTATTAAACTATTATCACAGATAATAAATTATTATTAGATCTGGTAGCATTATCTGCAGTAGAAACTGAATATCTAATAGATTCTATAAGTATATTTTTTTATTCAACGGTAAAAGTGCGGTTACAAATTATCATATATTAAAAACAGGTTTTCATACTAATATTTCCTGCAAAAAACGAGACAAAATAGTTTACAAATCAGAGAGATAATTTTTAATTGAATCTATCATTTATACATAAATGATAGAAATACTATCGCGAGAATAGATTGCAATATCAATGTAGTTAATACTATAAGCTACATAAATTTATAAATGAATGACTTGACAGACAAGAAAATAATCATAATAATTATAAAAAATATTGTGCAATGATTGTTACTGCTATTTTTTTCAGTATTAGTTCAGTGAAGATTTGAGTTTCTCGTTCGGACTTAATCTCGATATTAATTTTTAAAATTTATATTACCCATGTATATACTTACTAATACAGTGTTGCTTGATAATTACTGATTAAAAACAATGATGTACAGTATTGTTCGTTTCAGATTGATTCAATTTCAATTTTGTAATTATTTTAAAGTTGAATAAGTATCTAAAACCAGTTTCATATTTTTCTCAATTAAATTTAATTAACTTTCCAAATAAAAATTAAGCTGTTAAAGACAGTATTCTGCATCCTCATTCCTCAGATGTTTATCAAAAAATTTCGCGAAGTGTATTTAACCTTGAGATTCAGAATAATGGTCTGAATCAACACTAGTTCCCGCATAGCTTCCCCACATCCGGCAATAAGGACGAGGCGGCAGCTGAGACCCACTGAACCAGTCGCAAAAAGTCTGGAATTCCTAATGCCGAGGCCAAGCATCGTGTGGGATTTCAGGAGGCGGGTCCCCTTTCCCTTTCACCGGTCATCGGTTGCATCGGCGGGTCCGCGCGCGGCACCTGCTGACACGCCAAAACAGTCGACGCTCGAACGCCGACCAGCAGAGCAACACCTCACCCGCGCTCCACTTTGTTCTCGACACATTTGCTTTTGTATTTCAATCGAACGTGACACATTTTCATGCATCCAAATATGTGACGGGGATCGCTTTTTGCGTTCCCTAAGCCTACTTTAAGCTATAATTTAGTGCAAATTATGAAAATTCGGAAGTGCATCACAGAAGACCTATTGTGCCAAAAAATCTAGAGCGAACGTAGTCTTGCCCTTAAATTTGCATTTCATTTAAAGTTCTTGTGTAAATATTTGAACCATAGTGCTTACATAGCTGTGAATTATTTATAACACTATTCACTTAAATCTTTTCTAAAAGGCATTATCGCTAAGAACCAAAGAGCATCTGTAAATAAAGACTAATAATAATACATTGAACTAAAAATAGCGTCAAAAACTAATTTTGAAAAATAAGTTCTGATTGCATTCAAGAGTCTTGATGCAATTGTATTTAAGAATTCTTTATTGTAACAAAGAATGAACATGAAAGTGTTTGGGGTGCTATTGGGCCTATGTGTTGCGATTACATTTGCAAGTGAGAACAGCAGAAAGATTGTATTCGCGGAACTGCCAGTCGAGCAGTCCCTTGGTTATGAGGCGGATCATGAGGTGTACGAATTGCCTTTCATAGCTCGGGATCTCGATTTTCTGACGAGTCTTGTCGAGCGTATTGAAAATCGGCGATGCCGCGAACAATGCAATCTGCTTATAACAGGCCTTCACAATTTAACTACTTGGGCCGTGAAATTCTACGATGCATCCGGCAAGATACCTGAAGGTATCCTCAGGTAAGAATTTATTATTATATTATTATTATTGATATTGCATATTTATATTATAATAACAAAAATAAATATTTAATGAAAGTCATCACCTAGAATCTATTTTAAATTCGATTTTGAATCATTATGATTAATATTCATAAGTGTCTTTCATGGGAAAGTATTAAAACAAAATAAAAGGTGTGATGTCGTAATACCATTTCATCCAATTTTTGTTTACATAATTGTATCGATCACAGAATTATTTCGCGATTTTCAAGAACCATTTTTAATATTTATAATATTTATAATATTTTTAATATTTATGGTTAAAAGTATTGGTAATCTAATTAATACTCGTAGTGGCTCAACATATCATCTAGGCAACTTTGATGAGTGCCTTAATATCGGTAAGGACCAGGAGGATGACGCACCTCAGGGGATCAAAGGTCAGTACTGCCTGGCCAACACTAAAGTGCATGTGCCAGATGCAGCAGCCCACAGCCTCCACTCTGCCATGTGGAGGCGATTCATGAAATTCGAGCAACGATACGACAACAAGATCGATAAACTACACTGGGGCATCTGTGTACCTGATGCATGTACGAGCCGTGATGTCGAGGAGGTCATCGAAACAATATTCGCTCATACACTGGCTAGAACTATTCTCGAGGTCGAGACGAAGATATCGCCGAGCGATTGCTACAGAGATGAACCGATAACTATTACAAATTCCGAAATCGGATACTTGTGAGTTACGTTTAATTATATTTTATATTATTGTGTTAAGGTCTTAAAAAGACTAAATATATCATTTCACATAATTGTATGTCATTTATATTTAAATTTGTTTGTTGCCATTAATCTGATTTGCTCACATAATAATTATTACAATAGATATTGAAGTTATAATCATTACAATTCAAAATATTGGGAAATATTTACATTTTAATTATAAAATCGATTATTCACTGTTTTCTATCTGAGTAACTACATTTACATAATTGAATTGATTGATGCCTTAATAACTTTTACTCAATGTAAAATGAAAAAAGATAAGGGTTATTGTCTAAAATTAAGGCTAAAAAGTTTTATTTTAAATGTCACTATTTAAATAATTAATTTACAGTTACCCATCAAGACCAATCATTTTAAATATTAAATCTTGGATTAGACTTTTTGTAAATTATTCAAAAATTATATTATCAGATTCTTGATATTATGATTTTATTAAGGCCTTTTCATAAGATACAAATCGGTTCTCATACATCGAAAAATAATAAAGAGGCTCCCTATTCATCGACTTTTTAGATCAGTGATGCTTGTGGTGATAGGAACAATGATTATAGGAACAATTTTTGACGTATTCTACGTGAAGGCAGGCGAAATGCCTAGATCTGTTCTGGCTCAAGTCCTTCTTGCTTTCTCCATGCCGTCGAATCTGAAAAAATTATGCGGTCCAGCACATGACGAGCTCAAACTTGATTGCATATCGGGTATTAAGTTTTTGTCCATGGTTTTTATTATAGCTGGACATACACTCATTTTTGTTGTAAGCGGACCTGTGCTCAATCAAAATTTTTGGCAAGAGGTAGGTTTTTAATAAATAAATCGATATTCAATATATAAAATATTCATGTCAATACTACGGTTTATTAGAAAATCAATTAACATTAATCTCCTTATTTTTAATATATTAGTATAATTGAATTAATACATATATTTTTTTCGTTACTTTAAAAATTAAGTATGCGTAATACTAGAAGAATCTCAAATAATTACACGAAAATACAGTATACGTATTTTAGGCAATTGGAAAGGTGGAAAATTCGATCTTTTTAAATAATCCACTTCTGGTTGACACATTCCTCTTGCTCAGCGGCTTCCTCTTCGCCCGGATTCTCCTTCAGGAACTGGACAAAAGGAAATCCGTGAACTTCTTTCTGCTGTACATCTTCCGTTACCTCAGGTACGCGTGTTGACTGGACAGTTAAATCACAAGTCTCCATTCATCATAGACGTACGTGACTGAAAAATTGGCTTGCACTCGCGAAAATGGAGTTTGTTGTTCTTTCATGTAACAATGGCTCTTATTATTAAGCTGTCAGAAAGCATGAGTGTGATAAAAGGGGACAACAAGTTGACTTCCATATCGTATTTTGATCAAACTAAATATAACTTTTTCGCATTTACGTATTGCTTGCTAAGAGTTTAAAATTAAAAATTTAAAACACTTTCATAATACAATCTAAAAGGTTTATTACTTTTATTACACTGATTGAAAATTATTACAAAAAAAATCAATGAACAAAAAAATAGCTAGCATGCACCAAAAAAAAATTAGTACTGACTCATAATGAGTAATGCAAAAAATGATTTATTCAAGATTAAGAAAAAACGGAAAATATGAGGATTACTAAACTTGTGCGTATTTTTTATTTACCTAACACGTTTATGAGGATACGTGAATGATTAGTTAATCTAAAGAATACAAATCAACCTATTTTCTTTGATTTTTCTTAATTTTTTTACAATTAATTTCTTACGAGATCTAATTTGTTATAAATAAATTCTTGTTTGTCAACAACTTTATGTTAGCCTTTGCATAAATTCTAAATACACCCTTTGTTGTAGCTTTAATGAATAATAATCAAAATTTCTTGAATCAACAAATTTATATATTATCGACACGACATGAAATAATCAACTCTCAACATTCAAGATATCATAATCTTTTACATAATAAATTACATTAATAGAAAATTAGCATATAATCTGGAATGCTAATTCAAAATATCTTAATAAAGTACAATGTATAATTTTTTTATTCAACTTTTTATGAAAAAAGTATAATTACTCTACAATGACATTAGTAAATACAAATATATGTTATACTTCCATTATAAATTATTCGTAGAGAGCTTTTGATCTCTAAATAAGTCAAACTGATAATATTTTTAAAATATCTTCTAAGCAATGAAATTGTACGATTTGTAACACACATTCTTTGTAATTCATAAATACTTATAAGAAAAAAGCGTACTACTAATTTTGTTTTAACGCAACTAAGCTTAGGAAACTGTTTTATTTTATAAATAAATCAATTATTTTTTTAATTCGGTTCATAAAAGTCTATAAAGCTACAAACATGTTATATAATATGCAGAATATAAATTTGATTGTTATGCATAATTCCTCAATAGGCCGAATGATTATTTATACCACAACATTTTTTTGATAAGTGAGATTCGAATTGCTAGTTTAAATAATCGAAACGATGCTCGACTAATCTTCTAATTTCAAAGTGTTTGATTGATTCACAATTTCATAGATTGACGCCGGCTTACTTGGTTGTGATCGGCCTGTACGTGACTTGGCTGCCAAGGTTGGACTCCGGGCCCCTCTGGTCGCGAATGAAATTGGAAAAGGAACGCTGCGTTGCGTCGTGGTGGGCTAATTTACTCTACATTAATAATTACGTGAACACAGATCAGCTAGTAAGTGTGCATGCGTCATTTTATTTTTGCATTATTTTTCTATTAATTTTAAAATTTAAATAAACGTGTTTAATATGTTTTTGATGATGACTCTATTATTCGCATATTATTAACTTTAGTGTATGTTCCAATCCTGGTACTTGTCAGTAGACACGCAATTATTTATATTGGCGCCAGCAGTTATTTATCCTCTGTGGCGGTGGCGAATTTTTGGTCACTTTATTCTTGGAGCATCTACAATCGTAACAACGATTTTGCCACTGATTATAACTTTCATACAAGATTTAGATCCTACATTAATGATCTATACTCCGTAAGTTAAGTTTATATTCTACGAGTTTATATTTTTCTCGTACTATTTGGTTTCCGTTTATTAGTTTGAACTGCATGCAAATTACTTTTTTAAACTATCAAATGAATTTAGCTTAAAAATTTAAAAAATTGTATTAAAATTAAAATAAATATCCATTTTAATAGATTTATTTTATACTTTTTAGTGAAGTCAAAGATATATCTGCAAATGAATACTTTAAAAGTAGCTATATCAAGACGCACATGCGAGCTGGTGCTTACTGCTTTGGTTTATTATACGGTTATATCGTTTATCGTATACAAAATTCAAACATGAAGATTCCAAAGGTACAAATGAACATGTTAAAATACATTATGATATTTTAATAACTTACATAAATCTTTCACAAAATTTATAATAAATTTAAATAATTTGATTACTATCGTGTCATTATTTTCAAGAATTCAAAAATAAAGAGTAGTCTTTATTAAAATATCAAAAATGACTCATAGACAAAAAGCTTTTTATTGTGCATTTATCTAGAAAACGGTTAAAATTGGTTGGCTGTTATGCATTTGCGCGCTGCTTCTCTCTATGTGCTCCATCAGTATATTCTATGGCCCAAGGAAAGACTTTACGACCATTGAGGCTGCCTTTTACTCGTCATTCCATCGCATCTTATGGAGTGCCGGTACCGGCTGGATACTTCTCGCCTGCATTACCGATAATTCAGGTGAGTTTTAATATGCATTCATGTAATAATCATTAATAACAACTACATCTGATCATTTATAATCTCATAGATTGTTCGTATACGTTAGAAAATAATTTTTTCTACCCTGTATTCAAATATGTATTTTAACACAGGTCCGCTTAGAAAAGTATTAAAATGGAGACCCTTTGTTCCTCTAAGTCGTTTAACATACTCTGCTTACCTTATCAATGGTTTGGTCGAATTGTACAGTGCTTCGACAGTACGAGTACCTCAGCACCTAGATAATTTTAGTCTGGTAAGAACGTTAAAAAAAATACCTGAAATATCGCATTATATCAACGCAAATATATTTTATTTATTACACTACATACATAAAAGAAATTTTTGTTTTTCTTACAGTTCAGTAAAATATTGTCGCATTTTATGCTGACGTTTGTCGGTGCGGTTTTACTTTCAATGCTGTTTGAGTCACCAATCCTCGGACTAGAAAGGATTTTCTTACGCAGAGGTAATTGAAATGTAGAAACGCTGATCTTTTAGGTCATATTTATAATCAAAATATATTCTATTAATGTTTATTTTATCATTACAACAGAGAGGAAATCATCGACCACACTGACGAAAACGACAGACAGCGAGGAAACAACTGCCACAGAGGCTTGAGTCTGGTTATTGATATAAGTTGTTTCCCTTTTCGCTCTTGATTATTTCGTTCTCGTTTGAATGAAAAGTTACGAAGTCTTGCGAGACGCTAATAATGAAAAGCTACAAGGACTTTGTATATTTCGGTGAATATTTTGTTTATATTGCCTCACACAGATGTGTGTATTGACAATCGTTAATTTTGCGTTATTACTGTTCTGATGTATAATAAATAGTTATAATTTATATTTTTTTATTATTAAAATAAGTTATTATTAATATGGCAGTTTTATTATTCCTACTACAATTGATAAATTCAGAATCATCAATTGGTAAGTTAAAAGCCTTATTTTTTCATTTTTTGTGTAGACTTCTATACAATAAAATGCAAATGTATACTTTTAATAGTTTATATTTTAAATTCAAGTTTAATTAAATGTTATATATTAATAACATATTTATTTTGAAGTTTTAGTTTTAAAAAGTGTTCTTGTAGAACTTAATCGTATAAAAATAGTGTAATGTACTACTCAAATTATTGAAAACTGAATTATAAAAATTGCACTAAGTCAAATAATAGTTTGCTTGAAAAGAACACGTGTTTTGTAAATACTGAATGTTTCTATTTACTCAATAATACACGTTTATATTTCAAAATCAATACAAGCATGCCAGTTTCTTAACATTATATATGATTTTTATAATATTTCTTTCCTTTGCGATTGTACTTTATTTAAATTCATGTTTTAAATAATTCTGTACAATTTTTATATTAATATATCTACATAATGCACATATAATCATATTTTGAAACATTCCGAGGAGTTTTTTAAAAAATTTTAAATAATAGCTCGATTATTTATATCGCACCTTTTACCTTTTAATATCTGTTCCTAAAAATATCTGTTTCTTCACTACAATGTGATAATACCGGAGACAAGGGAGATTGCATTAAAACAACCAGTTGCAAGCGCTTCCCAAAGAGCTCCAAAATTCCAATCAAGGATTGTATTTATAAGCAAAGCGTAAAATAGCAAAGTCTCTCTCTCCTTATCTTTATTTATGATCTGTCAGTCAGGTGTTTTTCTCGGTCCAGGCCCAGTTCTCCTCATCGGACTCGCATCTCTTCCCATTGAGCTCCGTCAACTCATCATCGTCGAGCCAGTCAGGTCTTGAGGAGGCTGACGACGTTTCGGACTTGGAACAGCTCTTAGTATCCTCATTGATTCGTGGTTGCCAAACGATGGTCACGTCGCAGGTGACATCTGGCTGGGTAATATCTCTCGTTTGTCCGCCCTCCTTGACCTCTGTGAGCCCTTCGACCGTTCCTGCTGCATCTTCAACCTTCTGCTCTTGCACATTATTCACTGGTGTTGTTTTGGTTTCCTTCACGGCGAAACCACCCGGACCCTCCTCCTCTGAGCGTGACTTTTGCATCTGCCACGCTTTCTTGAAAGGATGTTCTTGTTCTTGTTCGACCAGCTTCGGCCGTTCCGGTAATAAATACTCGGGGTCTTCTTCGCTAGCTTGACTCTACACAAAAAAATAATTGTACATAATTTGAAAGTCATTGGTTATATAAACTATTGGATTAATAGGATACCTTGATTATAGACTCTCGCTTAAAAAGTCCCGAGTTAGACATTACGTCAAGCTTGTTCCAACCGTCACCGATCGCCTCCTCGTCCGATGAGAGTTTGCTAAGATCCTGTACTGTAATCATTTTACGATCTCTCTTGAGGGCGAACTCAAGATTAGTCTGATCCTCCTCCTCTTCGAAAGAGGTAGGCAAGCTTTCGCTAGCAAAACTTCGCCGTCGGTCCTCGCTACGCCGATCAAACTCTTCTCTCATGGGAGCCGCTTGCTCTCGGTACTCGCGCCTCTGCTGCAGATAAAGATCCTCGTTCAGCTCTTCGTCGTCCGGTTCCTGCGATGAACCGAGATGAAGCTTAGAGACAGTCCACAGCTCCATGTTACCAGGCCGAAGAGGCTCTTTTAGCAAGGCTATTTTTCCCTCGGCAGAAGAACGCCGCTTAAGAGAGTTCCACTGCTCATCCGTATCCTCCTCAGTAAGTGGTGGCGGTGGCAATCGTTCTCGTTCTTGTGAATTCACACGTTCCTGCAGGTAGTGACTCCTACGTATCCGCAGCTCCTCCTCCCAATCATCCTCGTCGCTGATTCGGGGCTCGGCCGAACGTCGGGAGTAGCTATCACTGTTTCTGCGATTTGAATATGATTCATATTCGTTATCCGAGGAAAGCGAGCGCTGCTGCTCTGAAAATCGGGGGATCGGTCGTGAGACCTGATAGTCATCCTCTTTGCTGATCGTTATAAGTGGTTTTTTACTATAATCCCTAAAAAAAGTAATCATCAGTACAAACGCTAGTTGGTTCATTGCTATAAGTCGATTTTCATCAAATCTACCTTTCTCTTGACCTTTCTCTGGATACAGATCTGCGATAAATTGGCGCATCAAGATCCCGCATAGGTGATCTAGTATATCCACCTGAAAAATATCTCTCCCTTGGATGCAAATAATTATCAGATGCTAAATCATCCAAGCCTATGTGGTTAATCCAATAATCACTTCGAGTGGTCCAAACGTCGTCCCTGGAATGCTGCTCGGATCTAGAAACTCTTCTACGCCCCCACTCATCATAAGCGTCAGCCCTAATCATTGACTGTCGCCTAATGTCTTGCCGCTTTAGTCTCAAGTTTCGATGTGGCTCATCCATATTATTCTCCACGTAGTCAGGAGGTTCAGACTTAGTTATAAAGGTCCCTTGATTCCAGTTCCTTCCGCCCGGCGGTAGCCATTCGTCCTCATCAGCTGTTTCATAAAACATCGACGAGATGCCACTATGATTCTTCTCCGCAAAGTCTGCATTTGACTTCTCAGAAGTAATAAGCTCTAAATCACTAGACTCCATTATAATGCTCTTCACCTCTTGCATAGGAATGTCGAAGAGCAAAGTTAGTACTGTCGATACCAACCCTATACTTATCACTTCATAAATATCTACCTGAAAAACAAATCATATTAGATTTTTTTATTTAAATTTAATGTCATCAATAATTGTCTGTTCAGTATTCTTTTCTAATAGTTAATATGAAGTTAATAAAAATCAAAATCTTTAATATGTTTTTAGTAAGTATTATTGAATATAATAATTTTTTTCACATTAACATACAGTTCTGTGAGGTTGAAATTCTGTCGAGTAACGAACTGTGCCAACATTGTAAAAAAATACTGCAAATTGAGACAGGTAAATAGCATAAGACAGTTTACTAAATACCATCATCCAATAACTTGATAGTATTCTGTTAATGAATCCTGTAAGATTTTTGATAATATTAATAAATACTTAATTATAACATTATTTCTTTTTATTTTTTACATTAATAACATATAAAAATATTTTTAAATAAACATAAAATATACGTAAAGCTAATCTAAACAACTATAAATTTAATGTGAAATCATACCTCCGTTGTCCGTGAAACATGCAAATATTATCCAGCTCAATGATAAAGCAGTAAAAATTGGACCCAATACGGCATATTGCGTTGCCTCTTCAACATTATAGATATAATTTCTTCTAGCTAGTTGCCAAGGAGAAAATAACGACCATGATCCCAGAACTAATGCTATTAGCCAACCTAATATGACAAAAATCTGAAAATTTTTTTAAAATATAATTAAATGATTTAGTATTAATTAAATAATTTTCTGACAACAGATAAGTAAGAATGTCTACATATTTGAATCACTCACCTTATGAATTCGCACATTTTTTCCCAAGCAATGTAAAATGACACCGAGACTAACCCCAAATAGATAAGGTGTGGCTCGATGTAGAGGTAGTATGTAGGTCATATTGGCAGTTTTGTAAAGATGCTTCAACCTAAAAAACTCAAAATTTTTTAAATTTAAGAACACATATTTACATACTTATCGATTAAAAAATACTCACGACATTCCATGAAAAATGACTAATGATAAATTATTTTTCGTCACCGCAAAGTATCGCAAAGTAGCTGATACTTGCAACAAAAAAAATACAATAATGATACCAACAATAGGTTTTAATAACAAGAAGAATACAAGTGCTGGTACTATCAGAGACAGTTGCATATCCAAAGCTAATTGATGCGTATGTGTCGCACACTATTAAAAATTACATCATTATTAGTATTATATAACAATAAGACCTATGATTTTTTTTAACTTATACTGAATATTAATCATATTTATATTATGCAAAAGAAAACGAAATGTGGTTATTTTAAGTATCTTTTTTGAAATATCTATTTGTAATTAATACTCACCATCTCTTCAAAAGGGAAGAAATTTTGTACATAAAGTAGATTGATCCATGCATTTTCTTTACAAATATCGGCATTTGCTTTTACTGTAGCGTTCCACTGTGGCCCGGATCCGATATGCTCCATAACAAAAGCATACCAAAATAAGATGGCTAGCAATGAGGGAGTCAATCTGGCGATAAAAACTTTCAGTAAGAAATAAAAGAATGAACATTTTACAAAAGAAAATGCAGCAATACCTAACGAATCTAGCTATAAAACGGCAAAACCAGCGGATCTCGCCTCGATCCTTCAATTCCTTTGCCATATGGTAAGCAGTGAGAACGCCGCTTAGCAATAAGAAAGAGTCGGTATAAAATAAGGATGATCGAAGTACTGTACTCAATGGATTGTTCGCAATCTAATTAAAGTTTTTATATTAAAATGATTATTAGAAATAAATTATTTATTAGAAGTAAAATAATAAAAAATACTATAGTATAAATATTTATAGATTTTTAAATAAAATTTTCAATCATTGTCAACATCCTAAATAAACATAAAGTAAAAAGTATGATGTGAAAAGATTACTTCTAACTAAAAGCATGGATTTTACCTCCGTGAGTGACACTCGATTGGCATAAGGTATTCTTGACATCGGAATCAGTTTGTGTGCCGCATACAGAGCAATCGTCGATAAGGACCTTATACCGTGGATGCATCCAACATCAGATGGACTCACATCCTTACTATCAAAAAGCACTCGGAGAGTTCTTTTTAAGGAAAAAGCCATTATAATCCTCTCCGAATAATTTCCTATTAAGTAAAATAAATTAATAATATATGATTAATTCGAATAGTTCTTTTGATGATCAAAATATTATACAGCTGCAGATTCTACAAAATTAGAAAAATGTCCATACCTCTTTCCTGTAAATTTGCAAAATAATCCCTGAAAGTGGCAACTATAGCCAAACATATGAAAATTGCATAGAAGTAACTAAAAAAATAATTGATCTTATATATTTTTTTATAATGCAACCAACGACTATGCTTTTTAGTTCTACTCACAGTACTCCAATAGTTTCTTTTGAGTAACTCGTCGCATTTTGTTTAACGTAGCACATGTTGGGATCCATATCCACCACAAATCTTACTCCGATTGTAGCATTGTAAAATTCTAATGCATCCTCAATAGATTTTCGAGCATCCTGAGCTGAACACGCTGCAGGAAGACAAAGAGCCCAATTTACAGTAGTAAATTTCGGTATAAAATGACCCCGCTGTAATAGTTGAAAAAACAGATAAATAAATTAACATGAATTATGCTAAATATTCAACTTTTAAAATTGTTTTATGCATCTATATCATGTTATAAGAATGATTTTTTAACAAGTACTTACATCACGCATATTCCCTCTTATCAAAGCGCGACTCTGCATCAAGTCAACGAGAATCCTTGTCTCGGGAAGTGTAGGATATAGATCCATGCTAGCGAGGCAATACTTACCCTGCACCCGCACGGTCTTATCTTCGAATTTCACACGGGATATGACACCAAGGCACTGGTCGAAATCACCCAGTTGATTGATATTGCCTCGCAATAAGCCCGAAGGAATTTTAGCACTTGAATCTAACACTACGAGAATAAAAAATTTTATATAGAGAACAATGATTGTTCACACTACGAGAATAAGAAATTTTATATAGAGAACAATGATTGTTCAGACTACGAGAATAAAAAATTTTGTATAGAGAACAATGATTGTTCAGTTACATAAAACTAAAAAGGATGGAGACAATACTTTTGCATTTCTTTAATTTACGCATCCTTAATTTAGCTTGTGTATATCTTCGATTTTGATGCAATACAGAAATATATCTTTATTTTTTAAGAATTTAATTTTTTTCAATTCTGATAATTTATTTTGTACCTGAATATTATCTTTTTTTTAAAGTATTTAAGCATTTTAAGAAACTCCTTTTTATCGTTTGTCAAAAATTGCATTTATATTTTGTTTATATTTATTCTCCTATTTTTTTTTATTAAAATAGAACCAAAAAAAGCTTTCTTGAATGAACCAGCGAAGTGATAAGAACTATGTGACTTACTTTGCATCGCCCATAATTTGTAACCGCGAAGCTGGCGTAAAAAGATTTGTCCGTGCTGTCGACAGACCGGATCATTGACGGCTGTGAAATTTGGCACGAAGGTAGGCAAGCTCAAAACCAAGTCATTGAACTGAGATAAGCTGCGAGGAACCTGCATTCCTCTCCAACTCCAAGTTTCTTTTGGTGCGTTCTTCACTGAAACATCACATTAGACGACATGAATAATGTCTATAATGACTATTAAGATAAATACAATATTTATCTCTTAACTTACTCTCTTCATTATTGTTTAAATTAGATCTCTCATGTAGCTTGCTATCTTTCGACTTCCGCTCTTTTGACGTTTTATCTCTAGGAATATTTACGGAAATTGACTTCTCAATCACTTTGGTCGGTTCGATTTTTATTTTCTGTGTCTCTATATCATCTTCATCACTATCATTCTCGATTGATTTCCCAATTTTTCTTCGTACCTCCGTTTCTTGCACTTTCATTTCGTCAGTTTCTTTTTTGACTCGGTCTAAACGTTTCCTTTCCTTCGAAATTTCCTGTCTCTCTGCTTCTTGTTCTTCTATCTCCTTTCTACGTTTCTCTTCCTCTTTCAAATTCCTTTCGATTTCTGTTTGCTTCTGTTGCATTACATTTTGGTACTCAGCGTCTTTGATTTTCTGCTCTTCTTTCGTCTTTTTCACTTCTTCTGCCTCTATCAGCTTTCTTTTAGCTTCTTTTTCCAATTTTTCTTTTACTTTTTGTTCCTCTTCCTCCCGTTTCTGCCGTTCCTCTTCTTCTCTGATACGTTGCTCTTCTTCCTCCTTTAATCTCCATTCTTTCTCTTGCCTCAAACGTTCTTCATCTGCCTCTTTCAAGCGCCGTTCTTCATCTGCCTCTTTCAAGCGCCGTTCTTCATCTGCCTCTTTCAAGCGCCGTTCTTCCTCTTCCTTTTGACGAAATTCCTCTTCCTCTTTTATACGTATTTCTTCTTCCCTCAATCGCCGTTCGGTTTCCTCCTTGAGCAGACGTTCAGATTCTTCTCTCTGTCTTCGTTCCTCCTCTTCAATTTTTTTCTCTTCAATTCTCTCAATTTCTTTCATTTTATAGTCTTCTTCTCTACGCTTTCTCTCTTTCTCTAGCTCCCTAAATCTCCTTTTCTTCTCTTCTTCCTTGCCGCGTCTTTCGAATGCCTCAAATTCTTTTTTTCGTTTTTCCTGTTCGTCGCGTTTTTCCTTCTCTTTTATAGCATTTTTTACACGCTCTTCTACGTCTTTCACTACCATTAGTATGTCATCCTCCTCTACCTCTATCTTAATAATCTCCTCATCGCTCTCTATACTTTCATCGTCACTATCATCTTTTTCTTCCTCTTCATCTTCCTTATCTTCATCATCATCATCATTTTCGTTCTCCTCAGTGAAAGATACACTATCATCTTCGATTTTTGTGAGCTTTGACCAAGACTTTGAGAGGTTCTTCTTACTTTTTACCTTTACATTCGATTCTACACCACTCTCTAGTGACTTAGTAAAGCCTCCACGTAAACTGACAGGTTCAAACTCACGCCTCGTGCGGCTTGAAGATAATGTAGTTGTTGTAGTAGAGGCCTGACAATGGCCGCCGGGTGCATGGCATAAGTCTGAACTCGCAGAAGTGACATCCCGAATGCGAAATGCGCAGCCGGTATAAAGAACTCCGGTCACCAGTACGAGCAGCACCGGAACCAGGATGCAACACTTTCCCGAGCTGGGTACAGCCATTGCTGATTGGATTTACATCTGGTCTATGTTAGCAATATGTACTGAGATCGCCAACTCTAGAGGTTGATCTATTTTGATCGCAAGAGTTTATTCATTTGTACGCTGAGGCAACTTGACGAGTATACAATTAAGTTTCGAATTCTACAGAGGTTTGAAGAATTTTATTTTATTCTTTTTATGGCTTATTATATTGAATCAATACACATAGTATCGATGTATTACACAGAATTTCAATTGAGAAAAGATTTCTTGTATGCCCTACATTAAAAGCTTTAAAAATTTTTAGAAAATCACACTATCTACTTTGATATTTTACTTCTTTTCTGTGTAAATCTTCATGAGGTTATTTTCACTATAGGGTTATATTATTATAGTTTATTTCACTATATATATTTTCACACTCCAATATTCACTATATATTTTCTTAAAACCCAAAAGTCACGGATTGATTTAATATGCACTGAAAAAGCTTTGCACTAATTTTAAGTTCGATTCTTATAGCGTTTAGAATATCACTTTTCTCGTCACAGTTCAAACGAATTTCGAATACGTTGTAATTTTTGACCCATTTACTGTTATATTCATCTGCATTCAAATTTGGAACGGATAAAACTCCTAAGAATGAAATTTATGATTAATAAATTTTGATAATAAAAGTGAATAGTTTGACTTAAAAAATAGTACTCTTACGAGCCTCTCGTTGCGTTCAATCGAGAATACATGAAGAGTCGAACTCGCGGCGACACGGCTACGATCGCACGGAGAGGGAGAGAGAGACCGATCCGGATCCGAAGTAAGAAAAAGAAATCCGCCGGGTTGATGGTGGAGTGAACAGTCAACTTGAAAGAGAACGACAGAATATGAGCGTGAAAAACCCAAGGGATTCGCTCGATAACTCTCTCCCTCCCGATCGAGCAACTACGCGGTCGAAAAACGGGCCGAAAAAGCGCGGGCAGCCCGCGGCCTAGTCTAAGCGGCGAAACCAAGAGTAAGAGGAAAATAAGGAGAGCGAGAAAGAGAGTGTGTGAATGCAAAATTAGAGCAAACGGTAGCTCCCGACGCGCCGCCGCCCGGAGAGCCCCGGAGGAGAAGTTTTATTTAGCATCGTGGCCCTCTCTCACGAGCATCGTAAAAGCTCACATGTTCGTGTGTGACCGCCACGTGACTTATGTAATATTTATATTCGAGAGGTACCACTACATTCATTTAGAAGCCTTCATAGCTAATAGGGAAAGAGAGAACCGACGCCCCCGCATCCGTTTCTTACGAAAATGCCGTTAATAATAAATATAAGATGGAAGTGTTGGCGCAGACACTGAGCAGAAATGGAATAATCCCACTGGAATTGTTCCGCTGGAGTCAGTGACCATAGTACTGGTCGATTTACGCTATCGCGTATAACGGAAAAGTGGGTTAATGCGTAGATCGGCAAATTTATTGCTAACTTCTGGAAACGTGGAATATTGTATAGTAGGCCACCAAGAATATTTTAAAATTTAAACGTTTAAATGTAAATAGTTTTTAAGTGGAAAAATTGATAATTAAATTCAACACTTGAACTTTGGTAAAAAAATTACAGAAGACTATTTATAAATAACAGGGAGTTTAATTTTTTAATAAAATTAAAAAGATTATAATTGCAAGAAAATGAAATATAGATTTTATATTCATTGTCTTTGTTCAATTGAATAAAATATTTCAATTTTATTCTGATGTATATAATATTATTGTAGAACAACAATTTTGGAAGAACAAAAAACATTTTAATTGTGAAATAAAATATTTTCTAATTAATTAAATTGTTGTGTAGTATTTTTAATTTTTTTATTATTTAGTATTCAATAAGAATAATAAATATAGTCTCAGAAGTACTTCCCATAAATTCCACCAATTTTAGGTTAACTGCAAATGCAGATTTTAATTAACTCAGTTTACCGAATATTAAGATAAGTAATATTTAACTTGTTAAAATTATCAATTATTGAAAACATACTCGTTGTCCCAAAAAATAATTCTTATACATTTTTAGTAATTACACAATTATACAGTAAATTGTTATAGTATTTATGAATTGAGAATCAAAATGTCAATAAAAAAGAAAAAAAATTGTGTTTTAACGCATTTTTTATTCACTATTACTAAAAATCGAATAGATGGAAATTAAAAAAAATATAACGAAACTAAATAAACTTCAATTTACTTTGTGTAAAATTTAAACAATATGAAATTATAAAAAATATTAATATCACATAAACTTAAATTAGATTAAATTTAAACATTCGAAAAGAAAATATTGTTTATTTAAATTTATATTATTTTTTCCAGAAAATTTAACCTTAATTAATAAAAGTACAGATTTTATTTTGTTATTTATAATTTTTAACCATGAAATATGTGTTTCTTTGTATTTTTAAAGAGCTTATTCTAAAAATTATTACATTGCTACTTTAACAATAATATTGCATAATGAATAACAAAAACAAATTACAATTAATTTAAATAAATCGAAAAACCATAACATCACGTTATTTTAGGAATATAAAGAGAACAAAGTATTGATATAATTTCAGTTACATTTTAAATGAATTATGTGAAGCTTTTTCTTCATTTTTAAAGAAATAACAACATAAACAATTATATAATTTAAAAACGAATTCAGTATTTGTTTATTATAAATAATAGTAAATAATTTAAAAAATAACATCTGAAAAATAAATTTATTATATTACACCACAGTATACTGGAATTATTCATTTTTATAAACGTGAAAACAGATTAAAAAATTCTAATCTGTTCTGTAATCAATAGACACTATACTCTTCCAATAAATGTAGTAAAATCACTTTGTAATATTATAGTTTAAACATGCGTTTATTTTAAAAACTACGAGACATCCAATCTTTACATACATTTTAAATACAACGTCATTCAGTCATTTGTAAAACTAAAACATACAAATCTTGCACTTCCGACTTATGTTTCTTCGTCAGATTTTATATTTATTTTTCCTCTGAAATAGTTTCTGTACTATGAAACTTGAGTTCCTTCTGTGACTCGTATTGAGATTCTCGTTTGGTCCTCCTAAAAATCATCTTTTCCAAAACTAGTACAGGCGATTCAATCAGTAAACTAAAAATGAAAGCTACTAAAATAGTTAGTACTGCATTACTGATACCACCGCGCCACTGTAAATTTAATTTAAAATTAAAATAATATTAGAATTATAAGTTAATGCATGAAATTACATTCTGATACTCACGGCTTCTATGTCAGAAAAGTATCGAGGAGCCTTTAATGCGTTGTTATACATAATTTGAATAACCATATGAACTAGGTACATGCAGTAGGATATTCTACTTAGCGGTAAGAAAATCTTCAAAGATAGAAATGTAGATATTGGCCCTTTAAAAAAAATAAAATATACAATCAAGAAAAAATAATGTTAAATATAAAATTTGTGCATACCACCAATTTTATGTATACTAGCATAAATAATCCAAGAAACGCCACATCCCCAAATTGTCCTTGAAGTGACGCCAAAAATGGATTCCCAAATTGGATCATATATATAATTAGGGGTTAAAAAAATATGAATTCCAAATGTGCAATAAGCAAAAGCTGCAGTTGCCATAAACCATCCAATAATTGCAGTTACCTATAAATGGTATAAATAATATAATAAGATTTAAAAGTATCTGGTAGACAGACAACAATGCTAATGCACAATAAGAAATAAGAAAAGTAATTGGATAAAATTATTAAATATTAAATTTGAACTTCATGACAATTACCTTTCCAGGTCTACGATTTTTATTTGCTACTTCATATCCCAAATAAATACCAATAATCCATGGTCCAGCTCTATGATACATTACTTGATAAACTTTAAAGAAAACAGAACCGGATATTGATATACTGAAAATTACCATCAGATTATAAATACACTTTTCACAATTTTTTTTTATTTTTGAATAAATTATACACTAGATTGCACAAACATACTTTTGATGCATAAAAGATACTACTGGATACTTATTTATGCCGATCAGTGTTGCTGATAAAACTATTGACATGATTAGTAATATCCAAAGTATCGTCAAACCCAGTTTTGGCTTTCTGTACAGCGGATAAAGAATGAATGGCGATATCCAAAATAATTGCATATCCACAGCTAAATACCACAAATGTCCTAGACACTGTTGAAATTGAACATATCTTAATAGAAATAAAAAATGATAATCTTAAAATTAAATAAAATAAAGATATAGATAATAATCATATTTTTTAATTGTTATTCATTCGTTGTAATAATACCACTCGGTAATAAAACAGTTATGTTGAAAAGATATGAAAAAGTATGGTCAAGTTATATTTCCTAAATATAATGTAATAATTTACAAACATTCTTTTTATTTTTAATATTATTTCTATTTCAATTAACCAAAATTCACTAATGTTTTATGCGTAATAACCACTTAATAGAATTGTAAACTTTAATGCTTAAAATATAGATTTCATTTTATAGATTAAATTAAAGATTAACTTATTTAACAAATAGAGCATTGTTTTTTTATTAAGTATAGTATTTAAATATAAATAATTCTGCTTATATATAAAATGACTAAAATTTGATATTTTTGGCGTATATCATTAAATAAATAATAGAAAAAATAATAGAATTCTTATTATAAACAAAATTACTCGTGAATCGCACATACAGAATACTTGGACGGAGACAAAATTATAGTAATGATTACCTACCAACATTGGTTAACCAAAAACGATATAAAATTCTATAAGATTCATTCCCTAAGAATTTACCTAAATTACTATTATTAAATTTCTATGTATTAATATATAATACATGTATATACGCGCGCGCGCGCGCGCGTGTGTGTGTGTGTGTGTGTGTGTGTGTGTTGAAAAAACCCACCCCATTGTTATCGTTAGCGATATTTTGAATGTATAAGAGAATACGCCACCAAGATATTCTACAATTATCGAGGAATATAGTATTTGTTATATCCCATCGAGGTCCAGAGCCGAGTTTTGGTATGAATACAGTAGATACAATGATGAGTGCAATAATCGGTGGTGTTAATCTGAAAAAAATATTTATTAGTCAATTCTCTATACATTTATGTATCATAACCAGTTAATCACTGTATTACTTATTTTTAAAAAGTCGAAATTTTTTTTACCTTATATATCTGTGAATGTAGTACATAAAAATATTAAAATGTTGCACTTTCTTCATTTGTTTTAAAAACAGGTACGTCATTAAAAAGCCACTCATAGTAAAAAATGTATCTACAGCAAACTGAGCAATAAAAATATGCAATGATTTCCAAGAATCAGCCCACCACTATAAACAAATTGAATGAGCATTATAAGAAAGAAAGATCAAAAGTTATTATTTTCACTACTACAATATTATATTATAAGAAAAATTAAGGTAAAAATTATTAGTACTTTGAATAATTCTTCACCTAATTAAGATATTGAGTCAAAAATATAAAACACTAATATCATATATTATAACAACAATAAGATCAACTTTTACTAGTTGTTTAGTAAGCTTCTACCGAATTATTTCAAATTTTTCGAATGGCTTACTATCTATTAATGTTTACTCGGTAAGAATTGGGTAAAGTATATAATATACATAGAACTTTTAAATATATATATATTTAAATATTAAATCTTATTCAATCATACTATTTTTATTGAAAATATTATTTAAATTTCTCTTATAATATTTAAAAATTTTCAAACACTAGTAGATACTATGTAATATAGAAATTTGTAAATTAAACAACATAATATTTGTAAAATCTGATCTGCATGAATATATAAATATATCTATACTTTGTAACTTTATCGAATTCATACCGAATTCTTACCTAATTTGCTTTATATTTTAGCTGGAAAAATTCACCAAAAACTAGCATGAAGGCTACAATTCGTTTATTTTTTATTATTAAAATGGCTTTCTAAATTATAATAATACTTGCTAATATATGTTTAATTTGTAATTTATAATATTAGATGCTCTGGTAAACTATAAGTGTTAGACTGGAAAAGGAACTCACATTTACTAAGTCCAAACTATTTACGTTAATACTAAATGTATACATCATATATTCGTGGCCAATAATGACCCAACAGATGCTAATAAAACGGATTCCATGAAGAATCGGTAAGTTATTTTCTTTTACTTTGGTGCTGAGGATGGCTTTCGCATTCCTAATAATAGAGAACTGTCCGAGAGTGGCAATCACTAGGTGCCTGTGTCGGCCAACTTCTGGACCACCTTGACTCATGTCACACAGAGTGCAGATAACCAGAACACCAATATAGAGAATTAAAATGGTTCTGAAAATTTCCCATATATTAATTTTACATGCGGGTTAACACGATTATCGAATATTGTAAATATGAATTTAACAACTTTCTAAAAATTAAATTAGTCCATCATAGTTTTTTTAATTTTATAGAATTTAATCATTCCAATCAATTTTATTTTAATCAAATAAAATAATAAAAAATTAAAATTCTATGAAGATAAAATTTGAAATATTCATTTACCCTTTACTAAACTAATATTTATTTAAGCGGAATCCAAGCATACTCACATGTGAAGAATATAAAGAATATCAATTAATTTAAATTTTTCGATATACTAAATTAGAACTAGAATTGAGAATTAGAATATCTTATAGGGAAATTAAAATAATAAAAAATAATAAAAAATTAATCTTAAGAAATAACTAAATAATGTGCCTGAATAATCACTTTCAAATTTAATTATTGATATTAGCAGATATTCTTAGTATTTTAAACTAGGAATTAAAAACTCACAAACAAACGGTGAATTCCGTATCCCATATCTGTTTATTGATTGGTGAACAAACTACAGAATCGATCTGCACTCCAATATCCTCATCATCACCCTCGTTTATTGAAGCAATAGAGTTATTGAAAAAAATCCATAAATCTGTAGCATTGCAAGATTTAGGCACACAAATAGAAAGTGTTGGTTTTACAATTACATTAGTATCAAAACATAAACCGGTATGTGAAAAATCAATGCTGTACATGCAGTGGCGTCCTCGGATCTCTGAAGCTGTACCTACACCCTGAACCTCCAAGCACTCATCGTACATACCCAAATCTACGATATCTCCTTTTAAAATTCCAGATGGTATTTTTGATGTAGCATCCAACACTGAAAGTATAATTGAAAACATTCAATTTGAAATATGATAATTGATAATTCTATGATATTTCAGAAAAAATATCATCGTTTTCTATTTTCGAAAATTGAAGCAAAATGTTATTTTATTTTATTAACAAATAAATTAACTATTATTTTAAAATATATCATTTAACACAGATTTAACAAATAAGATATCATGTGCATAAATATAAAAGAAACTAAGAAACCACAAATGCGGCACTGAATGCAGTTTTTTGAGTGTCGAATTACACACTATCGATAAAATACATAAATCTTCAACGAGTATTTCACTAACTTTTTAAAGCCCACATTTCCATATTCGCAAGTGCCTCCCCATATATAGAGAGATCGCGACCACAGTCACTAGATATCGTGGTCTGGTTGTAAACACTGATCCCAGGATCTCTTATCAAATTCCTTGGCGCGATAAGTCGCAGCCTCTCCAAAACGTTATTATTAGATGAGGTCCATATTCGATCTTGACTAATTCTATTTAAAGTTGCTTGAGTACTTCCAAAAAATAACAGAAACAATAACATCAGAGGTCCGCAGATGCCGGAGTACAAAATCCTGGCGTCTTGATACATAGCGATTGGAATACAGAACTGATGAGCTAGATAGTACTAGGTGATTTAAGTGGACGTGCTCCTCTTTACGAATTTCCAATCGAATTACTCTAATTATTTGTTTGTACACAGCTTTATCTTCGAAATAATGTTGGTGGATGACAATCTGTATCTTTTTGCTGATTTCAATGATCTAGATGATTTGTTATTTTAGAAAATCTTATCGTCTGATTATCACGAGCAGGAACATGACGATTGTATCGAAAGATAAAAAGCAGCTAATAATTGAATTCCATTGACACTGTTTATGAACAGAAAATACATTACATCGATACAATTGTATTACTACAAACATCTTGTACTGCACAAGATTCAATATATATGACATAAAAAAATATATACAATGCAAAAATCAATAAAAATTATAGTTTTAATCTTTTATAAACTGGGAAGTGCAGAAAAATCATGGATTGTTATGTTTCCTAAAAACTTTAAATTAAAACTGTTTTTACATAACAAAAAAATAGCTCGAAAATTTTATGATTAAATATTATCTATATATGATTGAAAATGACAGAATTATAAATTTATTTATTTGCATTTATCTACCTTTATTAAGCTTCATATTTATAATTACTTATTTAATACACTTTACATATAATAAAAAGATAATATTAACAAAAATACTTTGGGCAGATTGAAATGTTTTGAAAAATTTCAGAAAGTCAAATTATTCAATAAAATGCAATAAAAGATGAAATATTATTATACTATTTCGACTTAAATTTATTGAGCATTGCATCGTTATATCTAATGTAGTTTTTTGTATTCTAAATAAAGTTTTATAGAATGTAATAGCAAAGTCTTTTGAATACTTTATTTTATTCTCAAGCAAACATAGATGTTGAATATCATATATAAAATCAAGAATTTTCCTCCTTCCTCGTTGATCGCTTGTCTTATCAAACAATTAATCGCCGAGTCACTGAATTTAGGGTGCAGTTCAAAAATGTTGACACAGGATGAGAAACGAACATAACATTTACAATACAGCGCACGTATGACTTCAAGAGCACCTATCCTGCGTGATATTGCATATGAGACTGACGCACTTCATTTGAAAAGAGTTAGCGCCATCAATGAAGTGGACGATATATCGGACGGATAATTTACCTTCTTTTTAGCTTCTTCACCTTTAGATATAATAATGATAATATCTTTTGAATTATTGATTCTTCTACAATCTAATCTGCTTGGGCATCAGTATTTTTAATTATAAAAACGTATTTCATATTTTTATAGTGTTTCTTTCATTCATATAAAGAATTAAATAAACATTATACCCATACATTCATAAATGCAATCAAAACTGGTTATTAAATTAATCGATATAAATAGTGCATTTTAAAAAAATAGTAGAAATGTAAGAGTTTCACATGTAATATTTTGATATCCGAAAAAATAAAATATTTTGTATGAGTAATTAAAATTTATTAATAAAATATATTAAGAATGTGTTTGAATTCATAAAGAATAAACTTTCAACGAGTTTTATTCGTTAAATTAATATTGAACAATGAACAGTCAACTATAAATTTTATATTTATAGACTCATTCGAATCATAGTTTAAAAATACAATATACAAAGTATAACAAGTGCAACAATACTCCCGAATAACTTACCAGAATCGCAACCTACGAAAAATTCGTTTTATCAGTACTAGTTTTGTTTGGTTCAGAGAATCGATTGATTACTTTGATTAATTTTAATTGAAAAAATTAGAAATAATTAAAAACAAATGAATGTGTAAGTATAACATTTTCTAATCTTTTAGTTTAATTTACATAAATATTTTAATATTGAAATGATTTTTAAAAAATAACCTTGCGATGTAACTCAAACTAACCAATCGATTCTTTAAACCAAGCCTTACGGCATATTCCCATGCCACTTTTTAACAGGATTTCTTAATTACATTTATTACATAGGTGTACTTAAAAGTATCCTTTCAGTTTTTCTGTATATATTAACGTTGTGTTGCTATTAAAATTTAGTATATTATTTATAATCAAGACCACTTTTTAATGTAGAAATACTTTTATAATAGATTAAAATTTGAAATCAATCAAAAAAACCATATTATACAATTTTTAACAATTTTAAAAATTGAAATTTTATTTTTAAAGCATTATTTAGATTAAAATTAATATTAATTAAACATTATTTACTTTCTATAATAAATAAAAGACGATTCTTATTAAAAAAATAAAGAATTATATTTATTCTTCAGAATAATAAAATATGTGTATACATCATTATTACATTGATATTACAGACAGAATATATTGTAAGTTTACAAAATATTAATGACTATACATTTAAATTTATAACTACCGCTTTTCACAAATGAGAACAAGATCATAGAAATTTATCGATGAATTAAAATCTATAGATATTTACGTTTTGTACATGGAATACTATATCGTAATTCTTATTGTAAAGTACTACGAATTCAAACGGATTAAATATATAGTATTTCTGTAGTATTTATATACCTTTTTCTTCTTAAATTTTATTTTTTATTCGATCTTATCCTCTTTATTTTATAACATTAATTTTTCATTAATATATTAATATGAACATATGATGTTATTTATTATGATTTATTTTGTATCATTAAATGAATTATATATATTTATTTACAATGAATCGTTATATTAGTATTAAAAATTTTCTTAAACCCTGCTACCTATATGTACCTACAATACCAACAGTTCCTTATACAACTTATTGGAGATTAAGGATCATTTTGACGCACTATATCACTATTCGTATCTACAGTCGATATAGTACCTGCATGTACTCAGCAGCTATCGTTCTAACCCGCTGACGTACGTCAACATTGCTATAGATTTCTTTCTTTTCCACCTTTGGATTACAGTATATAGGGAAAAAATTTATAGGAAAACTATAATTATCATATGAAAATCTTATATATCGAGCAAGATATCATTTTGAATCAGATGTATATAAAAAATTTTAAATATTTTATTTCTAGTAACGTTCATGTTACCAATTAAAATAAATGTATATAAAAATATCATTTTTCTAATGCAGATAAATATTACAATAATTTATAACTAGTTATATATATATAAAAATTCTGTTAAATTCTAACATATTTAACGCTTAAAATTTACCCTACTTTCTTGTATACTTACGGCACTTAAAAAATTTCAAGCTTTCATTCAAAAATATATTCTATTTCAGTCGATCTTATTTGTTGTAGGTGGAAATTTTCTAGTTTTGCTAAAAATCATGTCGTCTAAAATTAACATTGGTACTTCGAACAAGAGGCTGAATAAGAATGCCAGTACAATAGACAATACCATGTGACTAACATAAGAATCAAACTACAAATAATATTTTATAAAATAATTACAATTCAATAAGTTAACATTCATCTACAGCTATATAATACAGCTTAAAAATTGTTTATCTTACAATTAGGTAATCGTTGAAGTATAATGGTGTTCTAGATGATCCGAAACGTAGCAATGGGAATATACCATGCACAAGGTAAATGCTATAGGATAGTTTACTTAAAGGAAAAAAAACTTTCGATGATAATATAGTTGAAATTGGACCTACAATAAAGATATAAATTATTACAAGAAATGTTTTCATTAAATCATTTTCACAATTAAATATCATTTAAAATTATTAGAATTTCATGATTCAAAATGTAAATTCATCTTTGCCTTATTTTTTTCTTACCTGCAAAATCATGTACACTTGCATAAATTAACCAACAAATACCAAAAGCCCAAACTGGCCTTGCAAATGCAGCAAATAGGACTTCCAATATAGGGTTGTATACATATTGCTTATTAGTAAACAGTCTAATGCCTAATACGCAAAATACAAATGATAAAACTGTAAGTAGCCATCCAACAAACATTAATATCTAAAATTATACAATGATTTTAAATCTATTTGATAATTTAATATATGTTTAAATCTTCTATTGATAATCATTTTTACAATAGTATACTACTTTATTGCACATTACCTTGTTCGGCTTTATATTCTGAGAAGTTATTTCATACCCAAATAAAATTCCAAGAAGCCATGCCGATGCCCGAGTATATGTCATCTGATAAACTTCTTTAATAGATTCCAAGAAGACTTCAATACTATGAATAATAATTTTATTTTTATTAACGCTTATTTTTCTTATTTTATAAATTGTATCATATACGTACTTTGGTTCATGTGTTACATAAATTGCTGCATATCTTTTAAATCCCACAATCGATGCTGATATAATTATAGAGGCTAGGATTAGTAATCCAACAATTATTACACCTAATTTCGGACTTTTATGTAATGGATAGAGAATGAGTGGCGAAATCCAAAATAATTGCATATCCACAGAAAGAGACCAGAAATGAAATAAGCTCTAGACATGCAAGAAATTTTAAGCTAAAGAACAGTATAACAAAAATGTTTAATAAAAAAAATTTTTGATATATTCATGTGTAATTATATTAAATAGCAAAAAACTTTAAAATTACACAAAAATATGTTCTAAAATATTTTTAATTATCAAAAATATTTGCATAAGAAATAAAATTTTCCTTACATAATTATCTCTTTCAATGAAATTATATACATATAGCAAAAAAGCCCACCACTTTGTTTGGAGACCCTTTACAAATATTTCTATTATCCTTTCGAAATTCATTCCAGAACCAAGAGTTGGGAAGAAGACATGTACATAAAGAATTATAGTCATTACTGGAAGAGTCAATCTATAAATCATTAAATAACGTGTATTGTATTAAATGTGTCTAAACGATATATTATAAATATATTTTACCTGATAAATCTATGCAGATAATAAAATGGTAAATTAATGTGATTTTTGTACATTTTCTTAAAAAATGTGTAGGCCACTAAGAAACCGCTTAATGTAAAAAATGTATCTACAGAAAACATTCCAAGAAGGGGAATCACGGAATTCCATGATGCTAGCCACTGTCAATACGTTTAAGTAAACTTTCATCGAAATTTATAATATGAAAAAATATGTAGTAAAAGTAATCCAAACGATCTCACCTCTGTAATATCCAAAACATTTATGTTGGTACCGTAAAAATGGAGAAAGTACTCGTGCAGTAACACAATCCAAGCATTGCTAATAACGCGAATGCCATGAATAAATGGTAAATCGTCTTGTTGAGTCTTTGAATTAAGAATTGCTACTCCATTCCTAATCATGGATAATCGTGCAAATTGTTTTAGTAAAGGACTATTAAAATATTTCAAATTAAATCTTCTATTTGTCACATCAAAGACACTGCATAGAAGTACTAAAGCAATATAGGTATATGCGATGATCCTGAAATTGTTATATGCTGCTAAAACTTTTAATTTTGTTGCAAATGATTTAATAATTGTGATCATAACAATTTAAGCAATAATAACCTATTTATAATATCAACTTATTTATAGTTATATATTTAATAATTATAATAAACTACGTTATAACTTAAATTAAATCTTAACATTCCACAAAATATAATTGTGTAATCTATAGAATATAAGAGATGATTATACAAAAACTTACAAGCAAAAAAATATAATTGCATTTACTGGGCCTCGATTGACATTTGAGCAAGTTGCAGAAGCTACCGAAACTCCGAGATCCTTTAATTTATTATCAGATTCAATAGTTCTATTAACCAGCTTAAAAACATCGTCAGATGTGCAGCTGTAAGGTACACAAATTGATAGCTTGGGATTCAAGAGAAATGCTTTCTTATAGAGTGCAGGGTTGATCTCATAAATGCAGTGACGACCAGTGATAATAATCACATCTGTTACTTCTCTGACTTCCATACACTCGTCAAACATGCCTAGATCCATGACATTGCCCTTTAGGATGCCAGAAGGAATTTTGGAAGAAGCATCAAGCACTGAAATAAAGTAATTTTTAAGTAACTTTTTATATTTTTTTGACACGCGGAACAGTAGTCGAATATAAAGCTTCGCGCGCGATTTTGCAAGTATTTGTTGTGAAGCGTCAGTACTAATTCGGAGAATTTCGCCATAGTGGAGTATGACGACAGACATTGAAAACAATTTAGAGCGCAAAGTATGCTCGATTTTTCATACAATTACAAAAATCAAACCAACTTAATAGTTCTTAATAATACTAACTAAATATTAATCTAAATATAAACTTTATCGATGCTTATTTACTGCTTAAAGTATATTTAATCAAAAAGAAATAATTGAACGTTAAAATAAACTCTAATTACAGACAATAATTTACAATAATTCCACACATAAATGAAAAATGTTTTATTTAACAGCGAAAATTGTCTCACATTTGACACATCTAACTGTATAAAAAAGAATTCACAATTTAATCATAATTTCACTCAACATCTTTCAAAAAATTAATCTCCTAATCAGGATGCCAAGACTTTATCTCGCATTTTTGCCTTTACTTTAAAATAAGCAGAATGAAAAAATAACCGCTGTAGTCAGATCACCCGGTTAAACGTTCAAATTGTATCTCACTTTGCAGGGCCCATGATTTTCGACGGTCAATCGCCTTCATGTAAAGGGCCAAATCTCTGGCGCAGGCTGTGTTGTCGAACTCAACCGCTGATTGGATGCCCCTGAGGAGAGCTCGGGGTTCCAGGAGGCGCAATTTCTCCTCAACATTCTCTCTTTCGAGCAACGCCCCATAATCGATTCTCGGTGAAGTCGCGCGCGCGACTGCCACCTGTAGCGCCAGGGCGAAGAGAGTAGCTTCCACTCCGTGGTGGTACATCACTGACGGACAACAGTGTCCCGCACCTGCTTCAATTGAGTTTCGCGGCATCGAGCCGAGCGCGCAAGTGCATACGCGTGTTAAACGTCGTCGCGAGTGTTGACTGCACCGGCATGGGCATCGTAGCTCTCGTAACAGAAGCTACAAATGATATTGCGATTTAAGCGTACTACGTTCACCTAAATTTCTCAACTTAAGATATGCTTATGTGTACATGATTTTGAAGCTCCCACCTATTACAAAGAATATAAAAGTACTTAAAAAACATTAAATTTCTAATTATATTGAAAATCATGCAAATTATATATTTGACCACAAAAGTTAATTTAGAGCAACTTAAGCAATTGCTCTACTTATTACAACTATAGCAAAATATAGTTAACTGCTGTCTTTCGATGCTTAATTAGAACTCAATTTATTTCTTTCATTACGCGCACATATGTGCAGTATAAGTAATACAAATACGAATTACGACGGCCATATGAGTACCAGAGCACTTAAAAATTATTATCAGCATTCTTTGAAGAGTTCCTACAGCCATTTTATACAAAGTTCGTACAATTAATATTTTGAATAATATTTTAAGTAATTTATGCAATGAATTTAGTAATTTAAAACAATTATTAGTACAAGTTTAAATTATAAATATATCATTTCATTAAATAAAAATAGTTTACCCTGTGTTACTGTAAATACCTGTAATAAATTAACACATTATATTATTATTAAAAATTTATTTTTTTAAAGAACTTAAAAAATGCAGTTAAATAAGATCTACCAGAAACGCATAATCATACTGTAAGCTCAATATATTGTATATCTATTGTTACTTGGTAATTTCCCGTGAGCCTAATCTCGACCCTCAGATTCCAATCACCATGCAATTAACGACTTACCGCCCTCCTCGCACTCAATTATCGCACAGAAAATCCACAGAATTGGAATAATCGCCAACTCACCGTGATACCAATGTCAATCCTCGTAGCGATCCGCGGAGTGGGAGAATACTCGACCGCCAGCGGCTAGTTCCCGCGTCAACTCCTGCTGCTGTTCCTTGGGCTCAAAAGGAACAGTAGAATTATCAACTTGAAGAAGCGAACCGAGTCTCTTCTATGTCCTTTCCGGTAGCACAGCACCCGCGGTCACTTCTGCCGAGCGAGTTCCCACTGGCGCAAGTAACCCTGCACACGACCTTCACTAAACACCACCAGCACCACCGAGGGAAACATACCCGCGTACAACTCTTTCTCTTTCTATCTCTCTCTCACCCAACACCCCGAATGTTCACTTTCACTTTCCCTCTTTTTGCGCGGGAACTAAAAGTGAGCAGGGTGGTTCTGTGACGACAATTGGTGATCCTATACTCTTTATTCTCAGGCGCGTTCTGTGTCCCGAGACACACTAAATTTACTTCCAAATTAAGTAAGGATCGGACCGAACGCGCTTAGTTGCCCTCTCTCCTTGATTATAGCCGTCGATTCTCGCGCGCTGACCCGCTGCTGAATCACGTGACTTACCGAAATTTTCCGCGGATAATTGAATCCCTCCCTTGCCTTGCACGATAGCTACGGGCAAGTAATAAGTAAGTATTAAAGGTAAGTATTAAGTCATGCACGAATTAATATAATAGGATTGTTTAGTCAGAATATCAAATAAAGAGTTGAATAATGTAAAATATTTTTAACACTGTTAAAAACTGTTATTTGTAAGGAGTGTTTTAGTAATACGCGCTCAGTTATAGAGTCTCGCGCGATATTTGTATTTATACTAGTGCTTCACAAGAGCAAAACAATACGATATTTTATTAAAATATTGTATCGATCGTGCCAAAATATGGAAATCAGTGTCTTGTCTAGGTCTTGTCTTGCAAGATTTTTGCTTGTCTTGTATTATCTTGAGTAATAATGGTTATATAAATTCCTTTAAAAAAAAAAGAAATAACAAAATGAAAAACTTATTTTATTTATATGTATTTTTTAAAAACTCATGCCATATACTCAATAGCTAATTAATTTATATGTAGTAGTAATCGAGATGTAAGCTTTTACCATTAATAAATTTAGTAAAATTTGACATAAAATCCAATTCGAAAGCAATTTAGGACCAATTTATAATATAGCGATGTTCTATGTATGTATATCTTTAATACATAGATATATAATTGTGTTTATATTAGATAGACATCTACCTCAAGAGATATTTAATCAAAAACTAAGAACTTATGACTATATTATGCGAAACGTTAATAATCGATAAAATGGATTGTTTACAAACTATTTTTAGTCCTTATATAAAGTCAAATTTTTGTATAAAAATAGTAAAACTACTAAAAATTCATGTTTGAATTATGTCCGGATCGTGCTTACTTTGCCAACTATTATATTTCTAATTTTTTAAGACATTTTGTTGTTTTGTTATATTTATATTTTTTTCATGTATCCAATATATCCCGTATGTACCTTTAATATTGACAAGAACAATAATCTTGGCACCTTACTCTTGATATTGTCTTGATATTCTTAGGATTAATCTTGTATTTATATTGTCTTGAATTTTAAGACAATACAAGAATATATCAAGAGTATTGGTATCTTATGTAGCACTAATTTACACACATAAGCAATTGTGCATTAACCTTTATTTATGTAGATTTTACTATATCTCAAATATTATATAATTATTGAATAATAATTATTATCATGGGGCCTACAAGGCAATTGCATATTAATTTTTCGAAATTTTAACTTACGTAATGTCAAGTTCATGAATTATTTTTATAACGATTTATAAATATTTATGTTTTCTACTTAATTTATGATAACAGAATCGTCAAAATTTTAATATTTCTTAACACATCTTTTATATTATTTGATCTATTTATACCATAATTACAACAAATTATATTTAACATGCACATGCACGAACAAAAGGTTTGATTTGCGAATGACTATAGGCAAAGGCTCAGGCAAAGGCATCGAGCTAAATAGTCGCAATCAGTTCCTGAATCACGGAGTCGATATAAGGTCTATCCGTGCGGGAACCATTTTTAAAGGAGATTGTATTCATTCATAGAAAAAATGTGGTATACTTTGTCCTGTAAATATTATGTTAGAATTTGTAAATTAAAAAATTCCTTTGCGGGCACTACGATGCGTACGACCTGGACTTTATCTTCAGGAACCCCGAACACCTAGACATCTAACAGGAGCAGATTGTAAACCAGACACGCATTTCTCATTAAGTTGATCAATTATTAATAAACTTTTATTAGTTTTCTAACGAGAAATTCATTTTAGATTATACTTAATTCGACAGTTTTATCGAGAAAAATATTCTCGAACTTAACAAATTTAAGAAACAAGCGTTTCTTTTTACTTTATTTTGATTTGCTTCCTCTTGAAAGTATTAGCAACTAATACAATAATATCGAAATAGTTTGTATATTTGATTACATTTATATTAATTTACAATTATTTATATACATTGCTTTTTAATTTGGATCTTTTCATTCGTTAGTTAAAATTTGGACAACTTAGTAATACATGCTCAACATTGTTAGTGTGGTTATATTGTATACACAATCATGACTAATTCATTGACTAATTGTTCTGTTGAAAGCTTTTTTAAGTACTGAATTTTAGTCGTATGTATTTTGTTTAATTTTCTTTAGGTTATATAGTTTTTTTAAACAGTTTTCCACTTTTTATTCCATTTTTCTTTTATTATCTTATCAACTATTTGTTTTAGTTCATCTTTGTATACTTTTTTTGTACGCACGTAATGTTGTAGATGTGAAATGAATTTTCCATATTCTTCAGTTAATTTTAGCATGTTCAGTGGTAGTGTAGATTAACATAACCTAATTCTGTTTTCAGGTTGAGATACTTTTGTTTATCAATCTGAGTATAGGGCTGCATCTGTAGACTCCTATAGTTCGAGTATTTTAATAACATTATTCTTCACAATCCCATGCACTATGCAATCGTAGTCAATTTTAGTTTGTACACTTGCTTTAAACATGTTGATTAGTATTTGTTAATTTGCTGTCAACATTTGTAAGATCTTTCATCTAAGAAAATATTGTCTTTTTATATTTTCTAATGGGGTTTCCATGATAGACGAGCATCGAAGATAAGTTTAAAAATCTTAATTTCTCGTACAGTTTTGGATTCTGTCGCTACCAATAGTAAGGTTTAAATTGTATTTGGATTTTTAGGGGAAAATTATACCTAAACAGATATGGTTTTGAGTATAGAAAAAACAAAATAGGTATTCTGGTCAATGCCTGTGAAATATACTTATACGAGTTATAAAAATTTGATACAATCTGATAAAATTCTCAATTTCTGAAAGACACTTTAAAACTGTATAATTAATAAAATGAAACAAAATATTAAATACTCATCTAATGATATCACTGCAATAATATTTGTTGAATAAATTGCGAGCTAATCTACTGGAGTGTTATCTCATAATTAATAAAATATACAAGCGTGGAAATTAAATGTTTAATGAACTTAACAATTCTAATTTCAAGATAACATAAATTATTTATTTTGTTTTCGATACAATGAAACAAGTATTAAGCACTTACACTGCTAAAGACAAATCTTAAATCTTAAATTATTAGACAAAATTTAATATTTTGAACAGAAAATTAAATTAATATAAAATTAAATTAATTGAAAATGGCCTATAATGATTAAAATTAATCCATACAATCTTAATTAAGATGTTTACTAGGTAGCAATTAATTATAATTGAGTTTGTTTATTTCCAAAACATTATAGTATGGTAAATTAAATATTTCTTATCTGCACAAAAAAATTATATCACGAAATTAATGCAATATAACATGAATATCCAGTAACGTCATTAATTTCTGATTACATTTATGATAGTATATTAAATTGCATTTTTAAATTGAAATTTTTAATTTTTCGGAATTTTTTTGGAAAAACAATGTAAGAGATTTTAAGATAATAATTGTAAGTAGGTAATTAAAAAAACGAGTTCTTTGATAAAAATTTAACTATTTTGAATAGACAAGAAAGTAGTCCCTCCAAATGTGTAAGAATATAATCAAACTATATGGGCACTCTAATATACACAACAAATTATATTATAAAAAACATTTTAAATACCTATTTCTAGTACTGTTAGTAGATTAATAAATATAGAGGTTAACTTCGAATTAAACATGCTGTGTTTAAATAATATTCATAAAAGACTATGATAATTGTTTTTGTTTTGAACCTTATATTACGGCATTAATAGTTATTTAGAACCTACTATTTATATTTTTTAATTTTTGCAGAGTTCACGTTTGTAAATGTTAATACTTAGGAAGTTTAAAAATGATAATTTATTACTTCGTGTAAGATATTTTTAAATTTAAATCTAACAATCAATTGTTATTATATACATTGTATTCAAATCAGATTCTGTACGTATTGGTTTTTATAATTTATATATAGAAAATTGATGAAATTTGACATTATAGTTATAAATTCGGCATCGTATAAATATGTATTTGACTATAATTTAACATAGCTTTTATATTGTACCAGATATTTACATCATATCATTTATTGTTTATTTGAACCATTTTCAAAACTCCATAAGTCCATGTATAAGGCATTTAATAATATATGTAAAAAATATATTAAAATGAAAAACATATTACAATATTATAACATAGAAATTCCTTATCATTCACGTAATTTGTTTCAACGTAAGAACGTCAATCTTTATTCGCGACGAGTCCTGACGAACAAAACCCGGTACGCATCCCGCAGGTATAGGAAGCGATTTTGATGAAAGGCTGTATAGAAGTGTACTGGCAGCATGTATGGGGCTCTACATACGAAGATTACTGTAAGAAATTGAGGTGTTATCGATAGATGAAGATCCGAAATCAATATCGCTCACACAATCCTTAATTATGTATACACATCAAACATGAACGTTCACCAGCCGGTGCTGCTCCGGAAGTTGCAGAGAGCTCGGCAAAGAGAAGGAGAAAAAGGGAAAGAAAAAGAGAGCGGGGGTGAACGACTGTCGTGACGTCGTGCACGCGTACGAGTACGGGAGGACTTGAGGCGCCAGAACGAAAAGCGGCCGCTTATAAGAAGGAGGTGCAGCTCTGCCACAAGTGAGTCTTTCAGCTCTTCATCAGTGACTATCGAACTTAATATGCCCGAAATATTATTCTGGTGGAAAATTTCTACTAATTGTATTTTTGAGCATTACTGTGGTTAAATATATCGGGAAAAAGTTACGCGCTTAAAAGAAAAGTGTAAAAGAAATGTTTGATAGAATACATAATGCATCCAGATCGATTTGACTTTTTGATAATACTCGTTCAGTGATAGTATACTGCAGAGATACAGAATAACTACAGTGGATGTGCAACAATTTTTCATACTACATTTTGTATCTACCACTCCGAAATATTACTCACATAAGTGCTATAATTCTCAAACACATGATTTGAAAGTAATTGATAAGACAGAGATAACAGAGTAGGTACGGTAAAGATGCTGTCACTAATGAAGGAGTACCTTTGCGTGTCGCTAGCCCTACTAATAGTAATACTGCTTATGTACGCATTCCATGCATTCTTCACCTCGACCTTCGACTTCTGGCTAGTACGCGGAGTGCCGTACCGCAAGCCTACGCCCATCTTTGGCAATTTCAGAGACCTGCTGCTCTTCCGCAAATCCCAGCCTGAAGGGGTGAATGAAATGTACAATTGGTTCCGCAACGAGCGCTTCTTTGGGGTGTTTCGTGTGCGCTCGCCCATTCTCGTAATTCGAGATCCAGATCTGATCAAAGCTGTATGTGTTAAAGATTTCGACAAATTTTGCAACCGTGGCATCCCCGTAAACAAAAGTAGTGATCCCCTTTCTGGACACCTCTTCAATCTTGAAGGTATATGATTTTCTTCCATCCACGTTTTCTTAGTAAGGTCATCTGTGTCAATAACGTGCAACGGGTCCACAAGTGACGTGATGTACTGACGATTCGCATACAATGTTCACGGGATCATGTATTATGTTTGCGAACCGGTAGCATATTAGAATTATATGAGCGTTTCTTTTGGCGTACTTCCTGTGTAACCGTGATTGATGGATTCATCGAGCAACTCGATTGAGTAACGTTTTTCATTTGCAAATACCATCGCGTGATGCGAGCCCATTAGTATGGCATTAAATCAAATGGACTGAAGCAAGTGTTTGTTTTTTTAATTTCTTTAACTGTTAAAAATTGTAAAATTTAAATTGCTATTGAACTTTTCTTTTCTATTTTTCATTCGAACACTTAAAAAGAATTTTCTAAATTAAAATATCAATATTTTTAAATAGGGGTGAAATAACTATCAATGTTTTTCATTCTGAAACTGAACTTAAATAATAAATTAACTTCCCAATTATACTTAATAAAGCAAAATATTGTATTATTGATATGCTAATGAGCTTACATAAGTTATACCGTATACAAATGTCCCTAAAATTGTATAGTTGATGCAATGTCAATTTAAAATGATCTTGAAATTGTTAAATACAATTTACAAAAACCATCAGTCAAACCCTTAGAGTTAAATCCTTTCGTCTATCCTAGATAGGAAAAAATTTGAAACTATTAATAATCATTGCTAATTATTATATATGTATATACAGGAAAGCATTGGAAATGCCTGAGGGCGCGATTGACGCCAACCTTCTCCACGGGCAAGTTAAAAAACATGTTCTACCTGCTGGCCGAGTGCTCGGAGGGTCTGGGGCGGTTAGTGGAGCGCCTCCGGCTTGGGCAGTCGTCCATCCTCGAGGCGCGTGAGTTGGCTGCCGATTTCACGCTCGACGTGATCGGGAGTTGCGCATTCGGCATACAAATAAATGCTCTCGCAGGCGGCGATTCGCAGTTCCGCAAGATTGCGAGGAAGCTCTCCAAAGCAAGCTACAAAGCAACACTTTGGAGGATGTTGCGGACTGCTTTACCAAAGCTCTACCGAATCCTTCATGTCCAGGTGAGCTTTCGCTTAAATTGAGTAACTAAACTGCAGCAAGCATTTCCTTTTTTTCGGAGTCACGCTATTTCTCTCAATAAGTCTGCTGACTCATACTGACTACATGCGTAGGCAAATCGCCAATATGTTTTGTATGAATTTGGTATTAGTCTTCGTACCCTAGTATTTTTCTTATGAAGTTAGCATTTTAAGTTCTACATTTGTATCGTAATTACAATATAATATACAAACAAAACTTGTATTACAATCATTAAAAAAATATCTAATATAATAATCATTTTATAATAAGAAACTTCTTCGGCAATTTTCTAAAATTTTAATAAATTATTTATAATCAAAGGGTTGACTATTTATATTTTTTAGCAAAGTTTTTAAAATGTTGTATAATTTAATATATCTATAAAATATGGATATCTTGCAGATAGTAGATCCATCAGTGACTTCATTTTTCAAGGACATTGTATTAAAAATGGTCAAAGAAAGAGAAAACCAGCCTATGAAGCGACATGATTTCATGGATCTATTGATTGAATTAAAAAACAAAGGAAGAATTGAATTGGATAATGGCAATGGTTTACGGGCACAGAATGAAAAATATCAAAACGGTGAAGAGCTAGGTAATGAATAAAAATATGGTATCCTCTTATATTTTTTATATATGCATTTTATTGATAATTATTAGTTGATAATTATAATTTTTTTAATCAATATATCTCAATTAAATGCTAAATAGATATTTTTCTTTATTGTAATACATTTTACATATTACTTTCAACTATATTCTTCTTTTAAAAATACCGGTACTTGTATGATATAACACCACTTTCTAAATCAAAGTTTATACATCTGTCTTATTATACATGTATTAAGTTTTAGACGAAAACACAATAGCAGCTCAGGCTTTCGTCTTCTTTGTAGCAGGCTATGAAACTTCATCAAACACAATTGCGTTTTGCCTTTACGAACTCGCTATGAATCCCGAAATTCAAGAAAGAACGAGGCACGACATAATCAGCGCTATAGAAAAGCAAGACAATAAATTAACATATGAATCCATCCAAGAAATGAAGTACTTGGAAATGGTCATTTTAGGTATCAGTCTTTGAACAACTACCTGTTTAAAATTAAAATTTAACGATTTTAATCAGATCTACTTTAAAACTCGTAAACTGTTCTGAGCTTTTAAGATTCACACGACAATATGTTACTCAATCATTAATTATGTATCAACTTTTTAATAATATCTTATATATATTTAATGATTATTATTTACACAGAGACTTTAAGGAAGTATCCACCAGCACCACTGCTGTCGCGGCGTTGCGAACATCCATACAGATTGCCAGGTAGTGATGTTGAATTACCCAAGGGCATGCGGGTAGTGATACCCATCTATGCGATCCACCACGACCCCAATTACTACCCTGATCCGTTAAATTTTGAGCCTGAAAGATTCAACGAGATAGGCAAATGTACGAGACATCCTTATACTTTTCTACCTTTTGGCGAGGGACCCAGAAGCTGCATCGGTAATTTATTCATTTTTTCATTTATTTAAGCCTTTTGTAACAAATAAGTAATATTATTTCTAAAAAAGTAGTATTTAAACTAGAAATAATCTACGTGGTTTTAATAATATAATAACTAGTGTCACGACCAAAATATATTTATCCTTAAAAATAGTTTAATTGATTTTTTATTTCAATACGAATTTGATATGTGATGTGTCTACACATTGCACTTCGATAGAAACTGAGAGCTTTTGCAATTTTTAAGCCTATGCTTGGACTTAATAGCTTGGCATAGTGTTGCAAAAAGGGGGTAACCATTTGTGCACGGGGTGGTATTGGAGCTCGATTTGTCCTAATACAATTCTACATGAAGGCTTATTCTAATTGATTAATATATATATATATATTATGCGTATTAAGTATGACTATCGTAACCTCACAAAAGTGTAATGGCTTTTAAAACCTTTTTTTGGCTAGTACAAATAGGTACAAATGCTTTTTAAATGGTTATTCATTTTTTTAATGATAAAAAATGAAGTACATAATTAAATATATTTTTGAATTCCTTAAAGAATACATTTCAATTAGATGTCATTTTTTTAACAAGTTTCAGTAATTAAGATTTTCGCGCTCTCAAATAATATTGTTAATAAGATGTAATAGAGCTGCGTATTCAACAATGCATCGACGGTCGATTTAGATATTTAGTCATTTATTTTAATTCGAAAATAAATGAAACCTAAGCCATAAGTATAATTTAGTTGTCGCATATTAATCTTTCTACTTTGAAATTAATTTCTATTATCAAAAATAGATATTTACTAGGTATTATACTAGTAGGTATGTATAAATTTATTTAAGACATTAAAAGTAGTCCAATACAGACTTCTAATATATCTCATTGAAGTATATTTTCATTTTTTATTGTTCTTTTAGTAAAACAGTTATATTTTTATCGCAATGCATTATGTATCAGAGAAATACCTATACAAGGTAGAAATTAATGTAAACCTACCTTAATATACTTTAAAACTAAAATTAATATTACTCCACGCAATAAATAACGTTATAGCCTATATCTAACATTGTTGTTGTCCTAAATTTCAATTAATTTTTAATGAACAAAATATTGCTAAATGTGTAGTATGTTGGATAAAAATGCAATCGACGTGCATTAGACTTCGCACGACATACCGATTTTAAAAAGATAAAATCAATTTTTAGGTATGAGGTTTGCACTGCTACAGGCTAAAGTTGGAGTGATCGCTTTACTCAGGAATTACAGAATTGAATCTAGCGAAAAAACAGACATTCCGATTAAATTCAGCAGAAGAAGTTTAGTAACTGCTAGTGAAAATGGCGTGTGGCTGAAATTTTCCCAATTACCAAAATGACATTGCATGATCTAAAAACCATTTAGACTCTACTTACAAAGAGTTACTTAGAAACCATATTCATGCAGGAATATTTGTATCAAATTTACATCTGAATAATTTTGAACACTTATATAATTTTATGAGATTGCAGATTGTAAACGATTCTGCATTATTGTATAATAGCTTATATTTAAAATGTTTATTTTAATTATAAACACCATTTTATAAAAATGTATTTCGCAAATATATATTTTATTTTTAAAAAATTTCATTTACTCTTACATTTTCCGTGGCTTACTTTGATATACCTACTCCGCATGCGCGTACGAAAAAAGATTAAGAGGCTTTATACATATATACATATATATATATGTATATATATATACACATGTATGACAATGCAGCGCCGCAGCGGTAACAAATTCGTCTGCTAATTATATTACACAAACAGTATATATTCCATTCTTACACCGGCGATAAGCAAGTGCTTATTTTACTTTTATGCAACTCTCAGTTTAACAAATGTGTATAAAATGGTAAAAAAAATCTATACTAGACTATCGGATCGAAATCATAGTAACCAACACGCATGCCCATCGCCAAATCTTGCGCCCGCGCGCAAGCTGCTTTCCTTTGGCCTCGTTTTTTGTATTACACGCAAAAAAAGAAAATGCGCACCTCTCGGTTCTTAAGCCGATCTATATCTGCAATTATCATTTATCATTTGCAAGATAGAGTCATGTGATTTCAAGAACATCTGTTACTATGTTTCTTTACGCTTTTGGGGGCTGAGGCTTGCCAAATTCATCAGGATTTTTGCTTGACCTTCATTGTAAATAAGGTAGTATTGAATTATAGTCAAACTTAATATTTCTATATAACATTTGTAAAATTTTAAATATGGATTCTTTTACATAAAAGTATATTTATAAAAATATTATTGAATAAATACCTAATTACGTTAAAATATGAACAAGAGGGAAGGAAATAGTTAATGTACGATATAACCAATTTTCAAAATATTTTCATTCTGACTGATCAATTTGTAAAAAATACCTGTACATTTAGCATTAATAAATTATACACACATACATTAAACGTGCTTTTAGATATATGTCTACAACGATGTCTTTAAAAGAAACAATTGCTAACATTGAACATCCACTAGTAATGTCCTTTGGCAATGCTCTATTAGATATTATTGTAATAAATGATGAAAATAATCTTGTATCCAAATACAATCTTAATATTGATGGATCAATTGAATTGGAAGAAAAACAAATGAATCACCTACTTGATGAATTGCCAAATGAGTAAGTTTGAATATTTTGTAAAATAATTTTTAATTTTTAATCAAATGTTTAAATCTGTGAAGTTTAAGTTGTATTCACTAAAGCTTGATTAATTAACTTTTATATTTTTTCAGATCAAAAAATGTTATATCTGCAGGAGGGTGTGGTCAAAATACAATGAGAATTTTACAAAAATTATGTGGACAACAAAATGGTCCTAAATTGTGCATCTTTTATGGAAGTTTAGGAAATGATAAAAGAGGAGAAACTTTAAAAGCATTAGTAGAGAATGCTAACATCGATGCAAGGTAAACTTCTAGTTTTGTTATATTAACAAATTCTAAGTTTATAAGAATGTCAATACTTTTAAGGTATGCGATACAACCAATGCTTCCAACAGGTGTGTGTGTTAGCATTATAAATGGAAACTTTCGAAGTTTAGTTGGAAATATAGGAGCATCAGCTATATATACATTGGAAGACTTGAATGGAACTACATTACCGTTAAATTCAATTAAAGTTATTTACATTGAAGCATTTTTTGTAACCCACAGCTTGGATGTAGCAAAAGAAGTAATAAAAAGAGCCCAAGAAAAAAATATCATTATAGCATTTAACCTTGGAGGAACATACATTTTTGAGGTATGTTTAAAACGTTTTTAACTAATTATTTAACATAAAAGTGTAAGTAATAAAATAAATATTCACAATACTATTAAATAATTTTTAAATATTTCTAAATTATAATTTCATTTTAGGAACATCATGCAGCATTGTGTGAAATGGTTGGCTTATCCAAAATTGTTTTTGGCAATGCAGCTGAAATGACAGCTTTAGCCAATTCTTTAAATCTTAAATTTGATGATCCAATAGATATTCCATTTCTTTTAAATAATTTAAAAGGAGTGACAGTCAATGCATCTAATACTTCAAGTTGTGATTGGCTTTTAAGTGATGGAATATTCATCATGACTCAAGGAGGTGCAGGACCTGCTATTGTAGTTTGGGGTCAAGGTCAATCATCTCAAGTTTGGCCAATAAAACCTAAGACACCTATTCAAGATACAACTGGAGCTGGAGATTCTTTAGTTGCAGGTTTTCTTGCTGGCTTGCTTGTAGGACAAGATCCAGAAACATGTTTAGAATGGGGTTGTAAAGTAGCATCAGATGTACTAACAAATATAGGTGTCAATTTGTCCAATGATCTACCTGCAGATTTCTTACAATAACATCAATACAGTATTTATTAAACATTGTTTTAAATTAATTTTTGTTTGTTTCAAGTAATTTCTACATTTTTCATTTGGTTGAATATATTATTTTTCTAGAATAATTTAATTTAAAATTCTTGTTGCTATGAAAGGTGTAGGAATCACAACAAACAAAATGTTATTAAACAAAGGCCCATTGTAATTATAGATTAAAGTTAAAAAACTATTCTCCTGCTTTTTAAGGGTAGATATAACTAAACTAGATAAATAATTCTGTTAAATATTATTTGATTAAAAATGTTACCAATGAAAAAAATCTAATTTCAGTTTAATCCACCCTTGAAAGGTCTGATACAGTACAAACCAAAGATAAACACATTAATTTTTGTTATTAATTTAAAACATAATTAGTTACTATTTGCAAAAATATTTAAAATTTTTAATCGAATATTTTTTTACGCTGTGGAGCTGTTTTATCAATCTAACTATCGATAACAATGTGTATATATATGTTAAAAAAAATGTTAAATTTTTTTTATTTTACTAATTCTAATTAATATATTATTTTGATATCACTTTTAATTATTACTTCAAGAACTTATGAAATCTTGTAATGTCCATAAATTGACCAAAATTATAAGTTAATAAGTTGGCAAGATACTTATTTAGATGTAAATGCAAAACTGTTATGCGTATGTATTATGGCTGCCTTGATAAACATTACCTGAATATAAAAATAGAAATTTATTGCTCAATATTTTTCTGTGTAGCTAATTAAATTATTTATTTGTAATTTAAATTGTAACTAGTGTAAAAAGTTATGTAATGAAATTAAATTGTTTTCTAAAAAATAAAACTATATTTATAAATAAATTAAGTTTTTTAATGTAGAAATAGCATTTACCAACTTATAGTTAACTGTATAGTTAATATTGCAGATTATTCCACAATAATTTACCTCGAGTGTATAGTCTTTGGAAGTAGCCTATGACACACGCACACATACGTATGAATTGGTAGATGCTGATACGTACGCGATGTGTTGTTCTGTCAAATTTTACTATAGAGTTGTTTGATTTGTGTAAATGTTGTTGTAATTGTTGGAGAGAAATAGAACTTAAATCTTCAAATAATTTTTTAAAATAAATTTTTCAAAATGTCTTCGGTAAGCCAATTTAATAATAATATTATATAAATAAAAATTCTAACTATTTATGTGAATTTAAGGTTAGGAGTTCAAAAGAAAAATGTTAAAACAATCATTACTATTTAACAACATTTTTCAGATTTTTGCTGTAATTAAACTTTCTATTGCAGATTGTAAATAAAAATACTTAATAATGCTAAAATATAAATATTTTATAAAAATTCAAATCTAAACATTTACTAATTAACCTCAATTAACGATATAAATTTATATTTATTTTAATCATAATTTTTAGCGTCCAGATGATCACAGGAGAAAATGGAATCGAGAAGAATATGAAAGAATAGCTTTACAACGATTGCAAGAAGAAATTGCAGAAGAAGATCTCGGTATTCCAAAACAACCAGCAGTCAAACGAGAACTATTAAAACAAAGAGATTATAAAGTAGATTTAGAATCTAAACTAGGAAAAAGTGTAGTTATCAATAAAAACACACCATCATCTCAAAGTGGAGGGTAATGAATTTAAATTAACATTAATGTAAAAAATAATAAAATTTATGATAAAATTTGCCTTTTCATTATAGGTATTATTGCAATGTATGTGATTGTGTTGTCAAGGATTCCATTAATTTTTTGGATCATATTAATGGAACAAAACGTGAGTGACTATAATTATTAATCTAGTTATTGACACTACAACTAAGTAAAGTATTAATTTTATAGACCAAAGGAATTTGGGAATGTCAATGAAAATTGAGCGATCAACCCTTAATCAAGTTAAAGCAAGATTTGCATTCAACAAAAAAAAACTGGATGAAAAGAAAAAAGATTATGATTTGGAACAACGAGTGAAAGAATTAAAGGAAGAAGTAAAGATAAACTTTTTTACATTAATTATTATTGAATAGTTTTTTTTGCTTTATTTGAAATTGGTAAATTGATAAATCTTGGAAATATATTCCTTAGACATTTCATGTTAATGTAATATTTTCTCTATATATATATATATATATATATATATATAAATATTTAATGCAGTCTTAAATGATAGCATTTGTGCTAATTATCTTTATTGGGTTTAGGAAGAAAAGATGAAAGAATATCGAAAAGAAAAAAGAAAAGATAGAAAACGAAAAATTGAAGAAGCAAAGGATGAAGATGATGCAGGACCAGTTGATGAAATGGCAGCAATAATGGGATTCTCAGGTTTTGGTTCATCAAAAAAATAAAGTATTTAATTTTAAAAAGTACATATAAGATTTCTGATTTTCTAAAAAAAAATATATTTAAAACTAGTGTAATATCTCTGAAATATAAAACTGTTTTATGCATTTGTTTACATATATTATTGTTTATGATTTTATAATACTTTAAAACCCACTTGCTTGCTATGAGTATCACAATGCAGTTTAGTTAAACAATATAAATTAAAAATGAAATAAAATAAAAATTAATTGTAAAATTTTTCAAAACCATCAGTATTTAGTTATTTGTTTAAAAATCGTAACAAATATTTTACTTTTTGACGAACGCTTATTTTGACTTGCTTGAATTTTTTTTCTGGAGCTTCAAAAAATAATTTCAAAGATTCATCCGCTGGTACAATTTGATCAAAATCATCTTTTAGGGATTGTATTATCTTAGAATAATAATTTCTGTATATAGTTGGTCTTAAGTCTTTTTTTATATACGATTTATCATATTCACTACAATAATTTGATAACAATACGCTTGATGGTAATATTGCACAAATATTAATATCTGCAGGAGTTAATGGTAATGATACAGAAATGTTTTGAATATACGCATCATCATTTTGATTATCATTATATGTTATTGCATCATTTGAATTAAAAATTTTTCTTCTCATAAAATATATTTTTTCTAATACTTGTTGATCAAATTCTGTTACAAAAAAGTTTTAATTTTTATTTTTTATTTAAATTATGCTGTAAAACATTAAAAATTGTAATTTTATGTTATAAAATAAGCCATTACAAGTTTCCTTTCATTGAAAATATCTTACAAGATAAATGTAATGGTGAACTTCTTTAAAATTAGTTTTATGAAAGTAAAAAAACAAAACAATATTTAATTTGTTTATATAAATTATAACAAGCATTCAAAAATAAATGTTTGAATTTTACCAATACATTTATTTGCTTTATTTTAAATAAGATGATTCAAGCTTGTCTTATTTGTAATTCAAAGGTTTACCTTGTTCCTCTGTTTCAATGTTACACTGCATTTTATTTTCTTTAAAATCTTGTACAAAATTCTGTGTTGAATCCTTAATACTAAATTTATTAGTAGATATCTGTATTGGTTCTATAATTAAATTTTTATTATGTTGATTAGTGTTTTCAGGTGTACACATTAAATAATTTAATGAATTTTCATTAAGATCCTCTTTCATTAAAGTTTCGTAGGGTGAATCTTGATTATTTGATACATTGAATAGTAAATTGTTTTTCTTTTCTGGTATGTAAAAATCATTGCTATGAATGTCAGGAGTAGTGTCAAAATTAATTTTCTTCCTGGCCTCTCCTAATGTTGTAGAGATTCTTGGTGTAACATTACAAGAAAAATAACTATTAAAACATAAATTTGCATTTGTTTTTAATTGATTAGAAGGTTTAAGCTCAGATACTTCAATGTTAGCAATATTTTCCAATGTTGGGATTTGATGTTCAGTAATTAAATTTACATCGGTATCTACATCAGTTACAAGTTCAGTGAATTGGTTATTTATACACATCTTTTCATTCAGAACAGAATTATATTTTTGATTTTCAATTGGTGAATCACATACTTCATTATTTACTGGAAAATCTAAAATAATTTGACATTGTTCTAATTCATTATCAAGACCAGATTTAGTTTTGCTAGTATCAGTCTGTAATGTAGTGGAAGCTTCACTGATTTGAATGGGAGTCATAGAATTACTTTCTGTACATAAAGATGGTATAACTGTGCAAAAGCTATTACCATTTTGATCCACTGAATCCTTTAATGTCTGACTACAATATGGAGAATTTGTTCTATATGAAACTTCAGGTGTTTCTTTATCTAAATGATTGGAATATTTTGCACCTTTTGACATATTAAAATGTACTTTTAAATTTTTCTTATTGTTTATTTTCTTTTGGCTTAGTTTGGTACTACTTAAAGATAATAAGCTAATTCCTGAAATTGGAGATGAATCTAATTTTAAATTGCTGAATAAATTTTGTTTTAAATCTTCAGAGCACCCATCTAATCTTTTAAGTTTATAACAAGTATTTGTAACATGATTTGATACATTGAAATCATAAGGACATTCCAATTTGTTGGTATTTTCTTCTTTTTTAATTTTTATCTTTGGTGACATTTTTAATCGCTCACTATGTGACTTACTAAATTCTTTCTTTACTTTTGAAGAGAGTCCGTATCTATGAATAGATTCAACACAATTAAATAAGTTTCTTATAAAAATAAAAATTTTTATAATTATGATTTAAACAAAAATTTGAATTTTGATTTATAAGTTGTCATTAAAAGTTAGTAGTTAAATTATTTCATGAAACTTAAAAAAATTTTTAAAATAATAATAGAAAAATATAATTGATAACTAAAAAATAGTAACAAAATATTTCATTGAAATAAATTAAGATTTAATTAACAATAGTATTAAATTTTTTACATTAGAAAGACAAAACGAATAAAACATATTTTTATAATATTAAATATTTTAATTCTACTTGTCTTTTGTAATAACAATCTTAATTAAATTTATATAGACTTAAACAGATCTGAAATCAATTTCACATGAATTTACGCGAAACACTATCATACGTATGTAGTTCACAAAGTGCAGTATTTGAACGTTTTAAAATATCAAACTAAATAACAAAATGTGTAAAAAAACAAAAACTGGAAGAATAATAAAATATATCTTAATTAATATTATAAAAAATGAGAATTATCAATGTCCAATCCTAAAAATGATTGTACAACGGCAAAGGAGAAGACTTCATAATACGCAGATAAAATTATCAGTAAAATTTCGCGTAAAAAAATAGTGCTAAGCGTAATTGAAGCGGAGAAAATACACTGTTTATGAAATTAAATACAGTAAATAAATTTATATAAAAAACCTCGGCACTCCGCCCATCACACTTTTGAGTCCGCATAACTTCCACGCCTTGCCGCGTATTTGTCTTTCAGTGAGAAATGGAAAAACCACCTTCAGTACGGCCACCTGTTTCTCGATTCGTTCGCCCAAACCATCAGAACTCCCTTTCGACTCACTAAATAATACTCGCTCCCGCCACTTATCAATCACATGCAGCTTCTTGTCGAAATAGATCTTCTTATCGTCATCCTTAGGATTAGTTCCCGATACGGGCGAGACAACCTCGCGTTTCACGATTCCGTGATACATTGCGGATGCATGAACTTACGTGATCGACATTAGATCGTTTTGAAAAAACCTTGTATATATCAGATCGACGAAATGTCATATACACAGATGCACATACGCGATTTTTTTTTGTTTCGCTCTACAGACCTCTTACCTCGCCAGACAGCCCTTCAAATGTTCGAATCTCGGTTCGAACTGAATTTACGCGCGCTGCCGGATTTGCGCCGACTGCTGAGCGACAGTTCCTTCGGATGAAGTAAATACAATACGAATGCGTGATTGGCCGAGACGTTTTAGTATAGAGTGAGATAGGCCAACCGCAGGGACTTCTTCCCGGAAATTCTCGAACAAGGTTTTACTGGTCGGCTCCTTTTTAGCCCGCCAGCTGCTTTGTTTATAAAATACTTTGTACGATGAGAACTATATACAGATGGCGCGTATTCAATGTTTACGTATTTCTTCTTTATTCTGATTTCCAAGTCTCAGTCATTGACATACGAGATTCTTTCTGGATTTCATGTGGTGAATAAAATAAAAAATTCTGATAACTAAATTTCGACCTGAATCGAGAGCTAAATTCAATTCTCAATTTAACTTGTAAAACCTCGTGTAAAACTATACCCATCTCGATACCCATGCAATATATAAAATAGTAAATGAATATACTTTACAACAAACCTGTGTAGCAATATTTTGGAAAGATAAAAAATTTGGCAAAAACTTCAGATATGCTTGTACAATTTTGTGTACAACTGTAGAATCTAAATTTTCAGTATTTAATACTAAGAATCGTATCCGTCGTATCAGACTCGAGTCTTGACCAACTTTATGCATTAAAGAATACGCAACGAAGTCAACCGAGAACTCGACACTCAAACGAGCACTTAACTCTTACCTCGATTAAGAAATTATTTAAAAAATTATTTACACCTCGATTTATACATAAAAAGCATTAAGTAAAATATAAAATAATTTTATTTAATACAAAATGAAATCTCGAAAGTGATCATGATTTAATTATGCGAGTATCAAAGCGAGTATTTATGCATAAGCAACAAACAATATATGACACCTGTCAATTTACGATGAACTGTGTGCGAACATTTTAAAAAACCAAAATGGAATTATTCAGAAAAATTTAGCGCTGTAAAAATTAGGTAAATTTACAATTAATACTTTGTAAAGAAAAAAACCTATTAAAAAAGCGAGATTATAAGCCGATTTACAATTTACGGTATATATTACTATGTACGGTATATAAATATTTACGCTGATTCACGAGCTGATTCATCACCATCGATTTATAAATCATAATTATATAATAGAATACTTCAAACTCAACACTATCGAATTTAATTAAGATATATTGAAGTATACCTTTTTATATAATTATATATTGTATATGTATATATTAAAAGAATTATAGCATAAAATATTTTGGGTGAGGTCTCGAATAAGGTTTATAGTTAATTGATAGCTTTATTCAATTAAATTAAAAAATAAAAGAATTTAACTTCCATTAAAATTAATCTAACTGAGAATTCAGCTTAAGCATCGCAGTTTAGCGCAAACAAAACATTGAAGAAACCAAGAAACATTTGAAGATGATTTATCGGATAACTCCTAACAGTAAATGTAGTGAAAGAATTGTAAATTTGACGTTTTTAAAAAAGTTTTAATAAAATTTTGAAATAAAGTAGCAGAACTTCATACTACTCGAATATTATATTAATATAATTTTAAGTCTTAGATGAAAATATTTACATAATAGTGAATAAGATACAAAATGAATGACAGTAAATGACCCGAGAAATGGCCAAAGAAATAGTTTTAGGTGTAGATAAATTTACAGTTTAAGGTTTTAATAGGATATCCTAAAACGAGTTCTGAAATCACACATTGCATCAATTTGTCAACTAATTAAAACGAGAATAAAAGTTGAAACATAATTATTCAAGTTCGATATCAAAGCATTACATGGGTGCATAACTTAAAATTAAATAAAAATATTATTAATTTACTGTCCAGATTATAATGCGGATATAAATTGAAAATATACTATATATATAAATACTTTATGTTCGTTTGTACAATAATATAATGTCTACGATAGCATTCTTGTTTGCATTGGTTATACCCAGCACGAGATCCAGCGTATGAGTTTTCTCATCGACTTAATATGAGGATTTTCTTGTAATCGGCGAAATGCTGCCGACAGTACAAAAACAAGTGCATATTCTCACACATTCACGCTATAATGAACAAGCGATAAATGATGACCATATATTTTTTTAAGGAAAAAATGTACTTTGCTGCGTGAAGAACTGTAGGTGAGCGCATCTATCATTTTCTCGATCTTATAATACGCGAGTGAGAAGAGAATCGCGGGAAGAGGCAGCATTCGAAATCGCATTGTAATCGGGCAGATACGCGAACGAAAGTGCGCAAAATGAGCGAGTGCATCGCGTGCGCTGGAAAGATCATTATATACTTACTATTGCTAGGGTTTTGTTATGCGCAACTCGAACTGTAGTAGAGTTTACTAAAGATCTTTGTCTATTATACATGCGATAACAAATATCACTCGGTGTTAATACTCGCATAAAATGTAAAATTTTATCTATGTATGTGTTATTTATATTTCAAATGTGCATACTTTTAATTGAACTTAAAATAATTATGGTACACTGTTCTCCGATCTCGTCTCCGATTACGTATTATATTATACATGAAGCCTAATACAACAATAAATAATGTCCAAAATTTAAATATAGTACACATATAATAGTCGTTTTGAATTATTTCTCATAAAAGCCCATTAAGAATGATAAATACTTTTATTTGCATTATTTATTGTTTATCCTGCGCGTTATACGGAATAAAAGGCATATTGGAAGATTACATTGCTTTGAATATGCGAGTGAGAAGAGCGTATTTGAATGGGTGCGAGGAGGTTGTGCTGCGTGCGAAGCTCGGTATCGGAAGAGTTGGAACGGTGGGTGGGTGGTGGTCGGTGGACCGGTAGCCGGGGTGGCGCACTTTCGTTTTCGGGCGGCGCAGCCTCGCGGTCCGGTGGTCGGGCTGCGGGCCGGCGGCCCCCCTCTCGGCGCGGCGCCTCCCTCTGCTCGGCTCGGGCCGCTCTCTCCGCGGCCACGGCGGCGGCGGCGGCGGCGGCGCGGGATCGCCCGGGAGCGCCGGCGAGTTGAATGCGCGGCGGCATCGCGGGACGCAGGCGCAGGCTGAGGCTCTCTCACTGCTCGGGCCAGCGGCACCCGGCGCTCACCTCCGCTGCACCTGCAGAGCCTCCGCGCGCAGGTGTCCGCCCGCTGGAGTCCGGGAGCGCGACGCGCGCGAGTGCGGGACGTTCCCCTTCAATGAGCATCCGATCCGGCCCTGCGACTCGTAACCTACCTTCAGCACTTGGCTAACCACCGGACAAAGCGGCCATGCGCGCGCCCGAGCGGACACTCGCCGGAGCGCTCCCCCAGGTCCTAGGTTAGGGACCGCGCGCGCGCGCTCGCCAGACGGCCACCGGGGAGACTGGCAGAGCCGGGGGAGGATGCGCGCCGAGCTGCCTTGATGGACCAGGAGGCTCGGGCCCGCTGCTTGAGTCGACCCCCCAAGAGGTACGAGATCTACTCGAACAAGAGGCGCAGGGAGCCGAGGATGCCGAGGGCCACGACGACGCTCCAGCCGATCGAGGAGTCCAACTCCGGCAAGTCAGGTGAGTCCTCTCCGGGCTCCTCTCTCCGCTCTCCGGCTCTCCGCGCACTCGCTCCAGTACACGAGCTGCTTCTACTAAATTATCGCCACTCGCGCTGCACTGGCGCGGATGCAGCTCGATTTTTCAACCGGGCTTCGAGTTTTCCAGGTCCCCTTTGGAGTAGAAGGTACCGTTTACGCCTCTTCCAGACCACGAGATAAGGATACCGCTATTGCTTATTGGTTATAATATTAATGCCTTACCCAAACCCGATCGACACAGCTTATATATCTCGAATTATATTTAATTAGGGACGACTGCATCGCAATACACAAGGATTTACGCGCGAGTAGAAAAAGATCGAATTTACTTCCCGAGAGATAAGTTGTCTCGTCAAACAATGCTCTCTTTTAGAAACGTGAAATACGCCATGCTTTTTATTTTCCTATTCGATCCTTTGTACGCTTGCATTTTTCCGATATTGCCGAACTTCCGTTGTTTGTATTTCACATCCTTATTCGTCGAAATGTTTATGTGTCATTGAACTTGATCGGAGCATGCGAACTGTTCACACGTATTTGCTAAATGCCTGGATAAAATCTCCAACTTTCAATCCTTTTATAGGAACAATGCGCAATGTTTACTTTTTTTACCAAAGTAACGTTAAAACGTATTATGCCTTGAATTTTTTTGAACGATATTTTATTCATTTCTCCCATAGTGTACTGCGGGTACTGGACCAAGTATTACTATATATTATTAAATCTGTAATTATATAATTGTTATCCGCGAATATAAAAATGATTTATCCGCACTATACTGTTTAATAGTGCGAGATGGATTACGCCAATAAATAAAGTATGATTTATTTCCAAAAAAACTGATTCATGATCACTAGGATGGACGCACAGGGGAATCTTGTTCGGATTGTCAAATCGTAAAAAAACCGTAACTTTCACAGCATGTAGACCGCGCGGCCAGTCGCTTGTAGCGGATCACGTACGTGGCTTTTTGCCGCAAAAGCTGCAGAGCAAGTGAACCAATTACTGTCACTTTAAGGATACTCGGTCAAATTATCTTGTAACTGACCACGGCGACTTATTTTTACCATACAGCTTTTCCATTTACGAAAACAGCCGCGTTGTGGCTTTATTACAGAGTTAGCAAAAAGAGATTTGCAATTCCGCAACACCGTGCGTGTATTATAATCAGCCGCAGCGTATATACCCTTGCTATCGAAAGAAGCATTCATTTGCTACAGCGGCTTACTCGTCAACGATTCACGTTTACCGAGCGAACACACAATTGCCTAACGAGGAGAAAGACGGATCTCTCGGGAGCCGGCGGGCGGCGGCATTTCTCCGGCGAGCCAACCGGATCGGCGATTACGCGCGGCTGTCGCGGCGCCCCCGCGAGGCTTCCGATACAGCCCCGCGAGACGTCGGCCTCCGAGGCGATCTCCTGCGCTCGTCCCCGTTCTAGGACGTCGCCTACTTTCCCTTTTCTTTTCCACGGAAGTGAAAATATCATCCCGCGACGTAGACGGGCGCGCGCAGATGCCCAGGCGCAGCAGTGCGCGCTTTTGTTACAGGCGCGCAGGCGCATATGTATACGCGCGTATAACTCTTGGTTTCGCGAGAGGCGCAGCCGTGCGTGCGCCGAGCGCAGCGCCGGCGATCGGCGGGAGCCCCGGAGCAAAGCGGACGATGATTCGGGCGACCGGTAACCCGTGAAACTGCGACGTTCGTCGGCCGCCGCCGCGGCTATCGCGCCGTTTCACTTTTTAGTCCGGCTTTTTACGCGCGGCTCTTTTTCCGTTGGATCGTTAGCCGAGCCGCGGCTCTCAATTCATTGTAGGTTAATTCAGTTTCAAATGGCTTTTTATTGATCATTTTTGTAAGATCAATGCTGATTTGTCTGTTATTCTCATTCCGATGGTAATGGGTCGTGCGGCGTTATTTAATTAGGAATCCATGTTTCTTTCGAGTGTACCAAACCAAGTTATATCTCGAAGATATCAACTGGAGGAATTTAGAGAGTTCTGACACTAATAAAACAACCAAGTCAATGAGAACCGATTATTAAACTTCTTCTGTAACTTAATACAGAACTTAATTATCATAACAAGTATTTGTATTAGATGTTTGAGGAAAGGATTATGACTTAATATAGTGAAATAATGAGTACAATGTCTAAGTGAAGATCAATGTATATTGCACGGCAATGCCTTCATTAGCAATCCACTATATGTATTAAATTACTGTTCTCGATTATCAAGGCTTATCATCAACAGATACATGCGCACGTACACGTGTTGTGCATTAAAGGCTGAGCACTGCAGAATGTCGAACAAATCAATTTTCTTCTTCGTAATTTTATCGAGTGAAAGTTGCTACTCTAGTACAAAGTACTGCCTTATACACTTTCAAGAACGCTTGCAAAGTTTATTCGCTGCTGCTCGCTCGGCGCTCAAGCCGAGCGCACGTGCTCCCTTGTGTGCTCCGCGAGTCGCATTCGCATTCGGATCAACAGCTGTATAATCGCCCAGTTATATTGCCGCATCCCTTAATCTTCCTCGCGATTTCTCCCTCGCGGGCACCTATTACCCCAAAAGACCTATTATCCGCATGTATGCGAATTCACGCCAATTCAAAAGCGCTTCGTCAGCGCGCGCCCAAAGAAAAATTGGCCCGGTGTCGGAAAAACGCGCAAATGGGCCAGATCATCGCGCAGTCAGTCCATAAACCGCAATTTTCTTCGGGCGAACTTTCGCATGGCAGAAAAATGCACGCAAGTGTAATGAGGCTATAGTGTAATGAGGGAGTTGGCCTAATCGCGCCGGCCGAGTCACCGCAGCTCGTTACTCCTGCGGGCCCTATCGCCCGCAAAAACACCTGTGACTAAAAATCCAGGCGATCCGGCTTGTCCCCCCGCCCGGCTAATCGGGGGACGGTATCATTCCGGTCCAGCGGCATAGTAAAGCGCGGTTTACAAAGGGGCGGGAGTCGAGCGGCTGCTCGCCGGAATGCGGGACGACGACTCGCGCAAGGGAGAGAACATTACGCGATCCTCGCACACTCACGGCCCGGTGCACGTATATACATAGTGCCAGAGAAGAAGCGCAAGCTGGGCGTTTTCCCGGGGTTCTCGACCTGCCGCTGTTGTTGTGCAGCGCTCCGTCGCGGGCGATACGGGCCATTTGTCGCTCTCGCTTGTCTAAGCGGTGTGAGAAAACCGTGTACGGCCGAATAGTAATCGTAAAAGTCAGGCGGAGCCGCGGCTACCCAGTGAATCAAATAGATTGCTCGATTGTCCAGCGTTATTTATCGCTATTAATTTTCTATGCGCGGCCGGCAGTTTATTATTCGCCGGCTGTCGTCGCCCGTGGAGCATAGGAACCGTCGATAAATGTTTCATGAAAAGTTACGATTTCCGATTGTAAACTTTAACGGCGCGACCTCCCGCATTTTTAAATATTCCAGTGTGAATTTATTTTGTGCGGCGGTCGGCATTTGCAGAATTATATTTATAAGATACTTTATTGTCCAGATTCTATCTTGCGCGGAATGGTAATTGTACCACTAAAAGGTAAATAAAAAATCCGCGCGCACTTGTATACATAATGCCTGTCATTATAACTCTCAGGAGACAGTTGATTTCTAAGCAATTCACATGCCCGTTACAGTAATATATTGCAGTACCATTAATTGATACCTGGATACTCGTGTATACGTATGTATACATATTGCGATTTATACCTAGTATGTCACGGTTGGGTCAGACTCGCTATAAAAATGCCAATGTGCAAAACAGTCGAGCGGAATGAAAAAAATTTTATTCCCCGTTCGAGCTCAATCTATAAGAGAGAGTCGAGAAAGCATAAGCGCATAAAAAAGAATCACGTGCACCGACTTGGCGAAAAAATTGTCATCGTGCAGGTAAACCGCTGCCGACAGCAAAAACCGCATTTAGAGTGTACCGATTTCGTGCAACAAAAGCGTTTATGAATATATTTTTCAAATTTTAAATTAACAGTCATATGAGCAAAACAGGAAGTAAAAATTCCGATCCCCGACTCGATCTGCTCACTGCAGGTGATCTTAACCCAGCCATGAACTCAAGCCGCTAGTCCGTCGAGTCGGGGCCTCCGATCAATTACAGGCGCATGACACTACTCGGCGGCAATGATCGACGCGAGGATCGGCGGCGCACGGGCGCGTCTTCTGGCGCCTCGGTCCAGCTGCAGCGCTCATCACCGAACACACTCCTTTCACCGTCGCGCGCGCGAACCCCGCGCTCGCCTCGAGACTTTCTCTTATTACCGGAAAAATCGTGCGCGGATATAAATCAACCTCGATTCGAGCGCTGCCTCAGGAAAGTCGGCATCGGTCCTTTCTTTTTCTATGCCACTCGGACCGACCCTGGCTTTTCGGGTACGTCTCCCTCGTACGCGCGGATGCAAATAGCCCCAGAGGCCGAAAACGAAAGTCGACGAAAAATCGGGATTCCAGATGCGACGCGCGAAAAAGTGAAAAAAAACCGGGGGACCAAGGCTTATTTACGCGCGGGGACGGCTTTCTAGCGCGGAAAGTGTCGCCTCTTCGGCCTCGCCATTGTCAAATCTGCATAGGAAAGTCGCCGAGAGAGTGCGTGGACAGCTGAGTGTTCGAAAAATATTAATAAGCGCGCGCAGCTTATCGCGCGACTCGCCGGGCCTTAATTGGCCGGTTTCCCTTTTCGGCCCGGTGCAGTGTGCCTTTCTGCAGTGTGCGCTTGCGGACGGGACTCTGCAAGGCGCCGCGCCGCAGTCAGCCGGTGTGAAGATCTTACGAAACCGCGACGCGCCTCTTTTCGCCTTAATGTAAACAAAGATTTGTCGCGCGATAGAGTCGGTGGTACTTATTTAATGGGCGCATTGTTAGCGTCACGATCTGAAGCTGCACTCCCAGGGCGTTCTCCTTTAACTAGCAAGTTAAGCAAACGGCTTGTAGCAATGAAAAGGATATTAAATAAAAAAGACTACTAAAGTCTACGGTATAAAAGTCACGTTAACTTTTTAGACGCGGCAACTTTCTTCTTGGGATAACCAATGCACTCGCATGCTCCTTTGCTCGATTATTTTATCTTGAAAGTTGAAAAACGGACCTTCACAAGTAAAAGGATGCTACATTACGAGCGGAAATTAAATAACTGATTAAAGAACCAATTTGAGAAATTGAGTAATATTTCTTATTTAGAGAAAGTGGCTGCACCTCGTTTAGTGCCCCCTCCCCTTTCCGTCAACACATCTTCTTTTATCTACCAGGAAACTTCTCACGCAGGATCCGAGTATGTATCACGTTTATTAGCACAATTATTTTGAAAACTGTCTAATTATCATAAGCAGACTTTTAGAATTCGAATACAATATTAGCCTGAGTTCAAAATGGCCAATTTAAAAATCCTTTTGATGCAATCAAATTTCGATCTTGAAAGTAAGCAACTTTCTCGTTTTTTACTTGATGCATATATAAAGAACAAATGTATAATACTTTCTTATAATGGCAGTATAATAGAAAGCTCGCAATGTCATTTAAAGTGAAAAAAATTGGGATTCAGCGATTAAGGATCAAAAAGTATTTAATTTTATCCAGTTGCCAACCTCATCAAATGATGCAGTCGGTGAAGTTTACGGCGCCAACCGCTCATTTCTTTGCCATTACACGGGCGCGTGCAACCTTAATTTCGAGATTAACGGACGATTAACGGGTTTTGCGTGCCGTCATCACGTTGCCGTATAACGTTAGGAACCACGCGGCTAGGATCGCCGTTAGGTCCAATTTTTTCCCTACAATTGCCTCAATTACCGACAATGCTATCTGACCTCGTAGTACCACGTGCAAACTAACGAATCCTGGGCAGTGTCAAGATTATATTTGCACTTTGCCAAATGAAGTATTATTCATGAAAACTTCATTCACGTTTAGGTCAGTTTTCTTATTTTCTTGTTACATTTGACTTAACTTTACTTTAGTTTTTTGAAAGCTTAGAAAATAAGCTCATTCGTTTATCTCATATATCATTCAAATAAAAAAATTTACTGCACATATGATTCCTGATAGGAAAATTACTAGTTTTTATGGTCAAAGTGTTAATCAAGTAGAACCTTGAAACCATATAATTTATCTGTAATAAAAATCATCAAAATCGGGAGTCGGAATCCAAAAACTGATTCCAAACGTAAGTTTGAGCTATAAACTGATCAGAAACTGGTTTAAATTTCAATAGGGATATGTTCTACTTTAGATGATAATTAGTATGCGGTAATATCTATAATATAAAAACTATAAACATTATTGACAAATGTCGAAACTACCATAAAAATTCTTAAATATAGAAACAAATAATTTCTCTGATATTTAATATAAAAATTATATTAAATCATAATGTATGCTAGGCTCTTCAGCATAGCAACTTCAAAATGATATTATTAATTACTATTGTAAAATTACTTATTGCAGTTTTGTTAGTGTGCGGGTACTTAGGGCCTATACACTAAGAAATTTATATCTTTTAAATAAGAAACCTGATTGACTGAATAAAACACGATCGTATAACACTTGCCTTTTGATTAGGCGATTTTATGATTAAGTTTCGAAATGTTTTACAGCTTTATTTGTTGTATGTCTGATAATAATAAGCTATTAAATTATTCAAACTTTCCAAGCTGTAACAAGTGATCGATATATGACATCATCATTTTATACATATCTTTGAATGAAAAAATGCGCATTTTTTTTATTATAATTCAGCTTAAATTACAATTACCCTAAAGAACCATTCATTTTCTGATAATTAATTAAATTTCTTATTCTAAAAAACTTAAAACAAATAAGAATTTTTTTAATTACATAATGTATGACTATACTTATGAATGTAACACTATGTGTCAGTATAGTGTGGTGTAACAAATCTTTTATTCTAATTGTTATTGAGAATGGTTATGGTAATAAAAAAGATTTTTAATATTTAAGAATGGTGTATATTTCTTATCATTCACTTCACATACTATGATCCTTACAGGATCATCATATCAACAATATTGACAGTGCTTCTGAGAAAAAATTTCTATTCAATATTATTAATATATTCTAACTAAAATAACTTTAGTAATAAAATTAGCAACACATTTATTAGAATATATTTGGTATATCAACACAATTATGTAAAATGTATACTTATTTTAGTACACAAATTTTTTGCTTATGGACCCTGGAAGTTCAGTAAGAACACGTTGGAGTATATTATATACACGTTTATATCGTGTCGTAAATCTCCAACTCAATTTTAGCAAAACTATACATCACTGAACTACATTTTTAAGACTCTTTAAATTTTTAATCATAATAAATACAGTATCATTTATTAAAAAGAAAATTTGAATCATATATATTGTGTAGAAATAAATAAAATCCGATTATATAGCAAAATTATTTTGTAATATCTATATTTATGAAGCTTTAAATATAAATTTTAAAAGTGTATGCATGCATCATTAATCTACTTTTACAAAGATAAGAAAATGTAGCACACTCGCATACTCGGTACAGTTATGAATCCGCATTTTAGTAGATCTAGCGTTAAAACGATTAGAAAATATCGACGATGAAGTCATTTCTATGAATCGCAACCATCGTGCACTCGAAGTTTTATCTTTGAATGAACACAAGGTCGCTTTGCAAATAGGGTCCGTACTCAATCGCGCTTGATTCGTTTTTCGGTATCTCCTCCTGAACTATTAACCAGTTGATCCCCAGGTATGTCGTTCTTGATCCATGACTTGAGACCATCGTAAAGAATAGAGATCTTCGAGGCGACGCCGTCGTGGACCTGTAGAGGCTCACGAGCAGTGCGACTCGATAAGGACGAAAAATTGATCGGCCTTGTGCTCGCGCGTTTCATAGGCGAGGGTGACAGTCGGAGATCCAACGCCACCCTCGAGGAGGCGCACATCCCCGTTAAGATGAAGGGCCGCCGCGAGGATGCAGTTGATCCGGTGGCCTGGAGGCGCGCCCAGGCTCAGCAGTAGCGACGAGGTGACACTCGTCGTCGAGTTGGCGTTCTCCAAGTGCAGGTGACGCGCAGTTGCCTCTTGGGCCGGGATGAAATCGCCTTCCATTAGCCATTCGACCCTATCGATCAATCAAAAAATTCAATAAGTACATACAGAAAGTGTGTTTCGTTCCCTGGCGTGGAGTTAAAAAGTCTTTAGGTTCGAATAATGTATGTTCTGTCAATGGTTTGTACATGTTTGTAGTCAGTGGTCTATTTCCGTAGGAATGAATTGTTGTATTTGTTTTGCGCAAACTACAGCCGCTAAAAGCTATATGGTTAGTAAAATATATAGTAATTTTGGCAGTGATTTACAACTTTCGGAACGTATCATTGTCGGCGTCAGTCATTTCGCAAACCGTTGGCCAAATTGAAAATGACTTTCCAGTTGATTGTAATGAGTGATTTTCACAAAGTGGCAGTGGCCGTACAAGGCACAGTCTGCGTCATCAGAGTGCCGAGCAGAGTGTACCAAGAAGCCCACCCCCTTGCGCGAACTCCGACACACGTCCCCTGGACGTCGTGCACCAGAAGGTCAGGCCTCGGACGTGAAGCGCGAGCGACGCAACGAGGGAGCTTACCCGGTGCAGGAAGTCGCGGCGAGGAGCAGCAGCGTCAGCGGCAGCGGGCCGATCATCCTGCCAGTGAGCTACGGCGAGCGGTGATTGCCGGGTCGGGCCCCCGCGAGCGATGCGCAGGGACGCACTTTCGCCGTGACCCCGCGGCGGCCTTGACCGCCTCGCGGCGCCAGATTAGATAAGCCGGCGTGTCCGGCGGGACGCGTGGCTGGCTCCGGGGCGCCTCCCTCAGCGGGGCCCGGGCATCAATCGGGCGGGTCGGCGCGGCGGTCGACGACCCCGGCTGGGGATTCCCCCGCGACTATTTAATGATTTTCCGCGCTGATTAGCCGATTAAAAAAGCTCGCTTTCTTCCCGCGGCGTAATTGCCGCCTAATTAAGCGCCGCGATTGATTCATGCGCCGCGCGGCCGGCCCTCGGGGCCCGGCCTGAGGCGCAACGAGGCGCCGGTACAGTTAGCCGCGGGACGCGCGAATTGTGACGGCATTAGCATGCGAGGCGCGAGGCCGACTGCCACAGGCCGCAGGGCCGCCGGAGAAAAACGCCCGCGGGGGTATTTGCAGGCGCGCCGCTGGCATTGCTCTCTTTGCGTCTGCGCCGGATATTTCTATATGCGCCTCCGCTCGGCCCGACTGCCTCGGATTTTCAGCGCGCCGAGCCGCTCGGTCGGCGGGACCAGCCGCTCCGGGGCTTGTTTGTTTACTTTCCTATAAAGCCTACTCGCGAATGTGCACGTATATATGCTATAAATATGGTTCGCCAAATAAACGTCGGCTGAGTCATTATTAAAGGAGCGATCATGGAATATCTTGCGCCGCAGACCACTGTAGACATAATGATAGCCCTCGTTCGGTGTGTCTACCTACATTGCGCACGTACGCTGCGCGCCTCCTTTTATTGTCGAGCTCTCCATAAATTTCTTTTTCCGCATATTAGGATTAATAGTGAATGGGGCAGTTTTCTCGAAACCACCGGCCGCGAAATGCGCGCCATCGTTAAATTACCGAACAATGAAAACATTTAGGAAGAAAGATAAACGTCGACAGACGCACTTAGCCGCGCAGTGGCCTCGCGGCATAGCTGCAGCTACACAGGAGCAGAGCGCGGTAGCAGTAAAATTCCGGCTTCGTTCGGACGATCGGTAATGGCCGTTGAGTTTTCCATTCTGCCCGCGGCCCATGATCGTTTTATAATGCATGCAAATCGCGAGATTCCGAGCCATTAAGCCGGCGACTCGCGCTAATGCGGGCAGTAAAAGAATGATGCGCCACGCGCCGCAAAAGGCGAATAGCGTAAAGCGGCAATAAGGAGAAAGAGGGGCGCGCCATAGGCCGCCGGCTCCGATCGCCAGGAGCTTAATGCTTCGAGTAGAAAACTCGAGTGTAGTTATACAGGCTCGAGGCCGAATTCGAGCGAGCGGGGCTCCCAGCCGAAAGCTCGTTACCTACACTCAGAGTAGCGAATTCGAAGCGCATCTGCGGATTTTTACATACACACTGATGGACGGCTTTATACGAGATTTCTCCGGAACCCTTGGAGCACCTCGCAAAGATTGTCGGCGGTAATGCTCGGCTCGCGATCGTATAGCAATTGCTTATGCGAGCCGCCGGCTTAACCATCGGACTTTCCTTCCAGTTTCACATTTTGTCCTCGTATCGGGCCGAGGTCTCAATCGCGGAGCTTTCCCCTCTTCGGCCGGGACAGCACCTCGGACAGCGCGCGTGACGGATGCTGATGAGGCGGCCTCTAGGCTCCGCGCGCGCGCGTATGATGGATGCCCCGCGCGAGCCTCGGCGTCCTTTGGAGTCTAGCGGGAATTCTCGGGAGCCGGGGCGATTGCGGGGACGCCGAGGAGTGAATTGGAGGCTGGGGACGGCGGGCGCCCCAGATGGACTAATCGGTCCCGGTCGGCGGCTCCCGCTGCTCGGCCCATCAGCTGCGGGCGCAATCTCGGGTGGCGTCGAGGCGGTCTTCGGCGCCGGCGGCCCGTTGCTCGGCTTCGCCGGGCTGCAGGAGCGCGGCCGGCTCGTTGCGCGGCCAGCTCACGATCGGGCTAGATCCAGCGGCTGGCGCGCGCCGCGGCCGCTCGGCTTTCGCGGAGAAAAAGCCCGGGGCCGCGGGCCAGGTAAGGCCATTTGGCCGCGGCGCTCCGCCCGGGCAGCACCCCGGACTTTCACTCCCGCGGCCGGCCCGCGCCAAAAGCGCCGGAGCCTTTTTCGGGCGCGAGAGCGCGCAGGAATGCGCCGAGGAGCCGCCGCGTGACTTCCGGCCGCCCGGGGCCGCAGCGAGGAGTCGAGCGATGCCCGGCCAGGGCGTCAGTGAGCCGCCGAGCGGTCGCAGGAGTGCCAGCGGAAGGCAGCGCCTGCCCACCCGCGGCCCGCCCGCCGAGCTGCAGGAGTCGCCCGAGGAGCCCGCCGGAAGCGAGCCCGAGGAAGGAGCCGAGGAAGGACTCGAGGAGGCACCCGAGGAGGCACCCGAGCAGGCACCCGAGCAGGCACCCGAGGAGGTCATCTACAGCGTCGTCAACAAGAAGCGCCCCGACGCCCAGGCCAGGAGCCGCCGCGAGGAGCTCCATCAGTGGCTCAGGACGGCCTCCAGGGAGCGAGAGATGGCCTTCAACGGGGTCGAGGAGTGGCGCCGGGAGCCCGCGCCCGCCCCCAGGCACGGGATCGTCGGTCTAGTCGGCCCCTACAGGTACGCGGCTAAACTCTTCCCCGTCTTTCAAGCGGCTCATTCATCATGGACCTGCTGACTCGGGGAGCAATTGGCAAAAATGCCAAATGAAGGTTCTTGATGGTCGGGAACTACTGCGTGCTATACCGAATCGGTGATAAGTCAATCACCATGATTTCACAAACGAAAAATGCAATACAATGGATACTGCCAAGTCAGTGAAAATGATTGGATATCGGTAAAAAATCCGCCCGTACTGTTAGCATAATGCGTTACCTCAATTGAATCACTGTTTTACTTACCACTGATTTGCTCATTTGTATACGCATCTAAACCTACAACTCGATTCTATAACTATTGTATGGAAATGCCACTTTCTGCTGCATCAAGAACTTTCTTCGTTGTACGATCGACGAAAGACGACTGCGCTGCCGGCGAAGGCCCGCGAGGGATGACGCCGGTTCCTATCGAGGCTGACTCCGGTCGTTCTTACAGAATCGAACCGATGGCGAGCGAGGGGCCGGGGCGCCGCGAGTACATCCTCGAGGAGGAGGAGCTGGTCGAGGAGATCGTCGACTCGGCGAGCGAGGTCGCCGCCCGAGAGCGCCACCTCGCGGACGTCGCCGAGCAGCCGGGCGAGGAGGAGGCCGAGGACGACCGGGTGAGCCTCGTCCCCGGGGACGGGGGGCCCGCGGCGCCCATCCAGCCGAGCAAGAGCTGGCGCCTGCGCGAGGACGACAAGGTCCTCGCGGGCGTCAAGTACGGCAAGGAGGAGAGAGCCGTGGACGTGCCCGGTAAGCCGGCCGCTGACTCGCCGATCATCCGCGCGCGCCTCGTTTCGCCGCTCGCCGTGAATAGAAGCCAGGCGGCCGAGCGCCGCGAAAGCGCCGCGCCGCTTTTACCCCGGGATCCCCATTGTGCGGCCCGTCAATCGCTGATGAGCTTTGCCGAGACACCGGCTCCGAGTGTCCGCCGGGGCCGTCGGAGGATCTCCCCTGCCCGGCTTTCGCCCTGCTTTGAAATCGAGCGTTCGCGGTTTTTCCCACTTTCATCCTCGGACATGAAGGATTTTAGATCTCTCCGACGAGAAGAGCGGCGCTCGGCGGCCCGGGGTTGACGCGTTGCGACAGGCTCGGCGCTTACCCCCTCCGCACAGAGTCCGGTAAATACAAGATATCTGTACTTTCTACGAGAGCAGAATTAAAATGCATAGGTGTACGCAACGAGCGCGGATCCCGCCGCGGGGGGAATTTGCAAGGCAAGTGCGCGAGGAACGCGTGCCAGCGGCTCCGCCCCGCGCGCCGTTTGCCTCGCTTTCGACCGGTGAAATCGCTTCCCGTACGGGCCTCCCCGAAAACCGCACCGCCGCAAGACGTGGCCCGGCCGATTGTCTCTCCCCGGCGCTCTTATCGGCCCGCGTCGATATATCGTGAGAAGATCCGCGGACGCTTCCGCCGCGAGATCTCCCGCCTCGCGTGCACCGCATGCTTCCCGCGCGGTGCATTGTTGCGCGGGGCCGCGAGCGCGACGCGACGGTGTCGATGTTCCGAGCGTCACCGGCTGCTTGATTTATATGCAGGAGGGGAGAGAGACTTACGGTATATTGTTCGGCCGTCGGGGCAAAAGAGGGAGAGAACCTAGCGGTAGATCTTGTCGGGAACGATATGACTTCGAGTGCCGAGCTGTGCGCGCGACTTTTGCACGAGGCCCGATCCTAATTCAAACTTCAGCCGGGAATCATTGTTTTTCTTGAGTGAAACAATCAAATCCTGGCAAAATTGTTCTTCATTCGTCGAACCTAATCTTATAAAGTCGACGTATTAAAAGGGGAATTTCATTGTTTTTTTTTAATAATCGCATCGCATCAATTATTCGGCATTCTATGGACGAAATCGGTCACTTTGTAGTGCAATGTCGTCGAGATCTCCGCTATTCTTTTCGGTACTTGCACAGTCCTGTCTGTTGTTAAATTGCAGGATATTACCTCTATTTAGCTGGATGGTCAGGACGTCATTCTTCCTTATGGCGTAGACTCACTGACAGTGGGATCTCTTGACATAGTTGCGCCGTATAGACTTAATGTTTTTCGCGAAACCGGAATATCTGTTCGACAAAAGCATCGCGTTCATTTGGTATGGTTAATAAAATAATTGTGATCTGCATTTAATTTATTTGAGTTGTGCAACTATAAAATCTTATTGTTACTTGTAATGCAAAATTGCATCTAATGAACATTTGATTGAGAATAATCTCGAATTACCGTAAACCACTTATAACAATGATAATGAGTTGGATGAGTTACCATCTGCGGTAGTTAAAAATCCAAGTGTTTTCCAATTTGAAGTAAATCAATCTGATCACTCTTAGAGCACTCATAATTCATTCATTAATCAGCATTATGAGGCGTCCAATTTTCTATTCATCATCGAGAAAAAGTGGTAATAAATAAAGCGATTTTTTTTCTAATTATATTATAAGTAAACCCTGAAGGAAACATTTCATCGATACAAAAAAGACAGACTAATTTAAATTTTACTCTTCAATGATTTATTTCCATGTAAATTCATTCTTAATTTTAGAAAAGATCCAAATTATTACATTAAATATAAATAAAGTGGAATTCGCCATAGTACATTCATAGGATAAAAATTCAGATAATATTAGTCATAAATTATTTAACTTAATCAATCATTAGAAATTGCACACTTTGGTAACATTTTTTGGTAATATAAAACGCGTTAAAAATATCGGTTGATGGTTATAATAAATGCATTAAATCTATCATATAAATTCCAATCGACTAAAAAGTTATGATAAATTTATAGGTATCATTTTCAAATCACGTAAATTATTTCATTATGCATTTTCACTTATTCTCTGTTTACAGCCATCATGATACTCTGTGCCATCCAAGATAATATTAAAACATAAATAACTCTAATTTAAGATTAAAGCCGCATTATTTATAAAAAAAGTCATTATTTGATTGCTATAAATCTAAACGTTCGGAAGTAAAACGTCCCACATCGATCGGTGTCCCTGTCTCTGCGATCGAATCGCTTATAGGTTAATAGGGAGAAACCTCTAAAATCACGAGACTTTTAGAGTCGAGCGATAAATTCATATACAGCGCCTGATTGAGATTCGCGATTTTATGCCTTCCCAATGCGACCATTACCCTATTGATGGGTGAAAGTACGAAGATCGAGACGGAGATCATTGTTGAAATGCTATAGTGCCCGTGCGATATATTTCCCAGAGGCAAGAAAAACCTTTCTTTGGCCACGCGTGATCAATTAGACTTACACGAACCCAACACGTTGAACTAAGCTACAACAGTGTCTCGAGAAATCGGTACCGGGTAAAACACCATTAATTAACGACATTGCGGCGACATATGGTCGGCGAGTCTATGCTTAATCGAATTTGCGATAGCGAGAGAATGAGGGAGCACATGTGGTTACAGATTCGTTTCGAATGCGTATTGGACTTTAAATGTTCCACGCAGCCGTTGCTGTCTCAGCATGATTCGGCATAAGCTCGAGTGGCTGCAGACGACTTGAAAATCTGAAGATTGGAAACGATATGGTGTAGAGTCTGATAAAAAAAATGAACACATATTATACCACGCGTTTTAAAAAACAACTCAATTATCTTACGGACTTTCAGAATTAAATTCGAAAATATAAGATATAGGATTGTACAGATTATTCTGATTTGAATTAAAAATTTGATGAACCGATTTTACAAAATAGCAATTCTTTAGTTTACTTTATTACGCCTGCAGGTATATCTCAATTTTTTAAAAATGTTTCTATAAGTTTTCCGTTGAGCTTTAAATACAAAACCGAGTCTTGCATGACATCGTATAAAATATTATTTTTAGAATTCTGAAAATAAAAAATATCTGAATGTGAGATGGCTATCTTTAGTAAAACAAGTTTAGTGAGGAATTAATCTCGATTTTTCGGAATTTCACTATTTGGTATTATAATTTAGTGGATTAACAAGTTTTCTGTAGCGTTTCAAATCTCAACATCTTACGGGCACTACGTGCCAACTATTCTTATAATTGTTTGAAAGCGCGGAGCCGTAATTCTTACTTGCAGTTCTTTGATGTTATAGATGCATATGGTGAATATTCACCTGTATACATGTCAAGTAAGCTCGAAAAGCTATTTTTAATTCTTTAAACATATTTGATTTATTTTCTAAATAATTATGTTGTTCATAAATTATTTCGATACATAATTTAAGGAAATATTACATTTTCTAATATAACTTCCTAGTATACAAGTTGCACATCAATATATTTGACAAACATCTCCAGGTTGTATATAATTCTGAACGATGAGAGTGTGAGTTATAGCTTATATTTTCAGTTTTCATTTATGAATATCATGCAAATTATTATAATATTGTATCATATTCAATCAAGAGCATTCAAAGTGGTATTTATACTTATTAATATTAAAGAATATGCTTGTATACAATTCACATAATTTTTTTTATTTGTACAAAAACTTACTGTTATCAAAGTTCTATTTTTAAAACAAAATATTCAATTTTTTTTTCTTATCTTAATTTTTCATTTTTACACTATGTTGATCAAAACATTTATGATGTCACTATATTATTAGAAAGTTATGAAAAATATATATCGTCGCAATTATGTTGAAAAGTGTATCTTTACTTAAGTATATATCTCATACATTTATTGTTTAGTGCAAGCGTATCAATCTCTTCAAAAACGAGTTAGATTTTTTTGAGAGACAATTCTTCCACTCATTTTTTAGTGCTTTTGACAAATAAACACAGCAATTCTTTTTCATTTGACTTGAATCTATAATTTTTTCCCGAAATTGGGATTGATTCAAGGAAAATATTAATTATTCTAACAGTTTTGCAAACAAGCGGTAAAGCCTTGACCTACATCTTTGATGCATCACTAACTCACGCATATACTGCAGCCCCTCGCACTCATTACGAATAACTGCCTAGCATGCGGCAACATCGATTCGCTACCACATTGAACCAAATGAACGATACCAAGAGCACCTAATTCGAAGCTCCATGCAATAATCGAGAAGTGTGTGAACAAGTGTCCGAAAATGCGACTCACGTGCATAACTGTACAGAAATTCCAAGGCATTGTTTCCCTCGTCCGGAGTTCGCGTATGAAAGTGGGAGTCGCGCGCGCAGAAGCAGGTCTAACTGTACAGAGCGTCAGTGCGCCTACTCGCTTTTAACGACGCTTAAAATCAGTTACGAGCGCGCGCGCTTTACGAAAAGTAACTCGCGTGGCAGCTGCAGCCCGCGACAGGTGGGCTAATGAGCCATCCAATGCGGGGCACCCGGACTCTAACAAGATTTTTCTCGCGGAGTGCTATAGGGTTGCGCCCTGGGCCTGGAAGCTGTATACGCCTCGTCGATTACAGTCGCTTGAGAAAATGCGGGCACAATCAAAGCGCTTCGCGAGTTTTTGCGGGCAGCGAGTAAATGAGAAATTGTGACGAGCTGACCTGCTCTCACTGTTTATGGTACACGTAATATGTCATATGTGAATGCTCATGCTTCACCCGATTCGAGCAATCGCTTATTTTCCGAAGCGTTTAAATGACAACTGTGTGCAGTCCGCTACCTTAATATTAAATAATTATAGATGCGCACGCAGAAAGCGTCCAGTCCTCGTCCTAGAAAGTTCCTTTTGACGTTCGACAAATAATCTCTGCGCTTGATTAAAATTGTGAAGATGCCAACAAGCCGTTATAACCATTTCTATAACGACCTTTCAATAATGAATTGATGGTCATATTTTAACGAATATAAAATTTAAATTGTCGTGCTATTTTATTTTCTTGAAATCGATTAAATGCATTTGCATGCAGAATTGGTTACTACTCTAATGTAGACTATTCAATTAAAATCACATCACTCCCTACATACACACTTTTTGGTATCTTCTAAATCACGCACGATACCGAGTATTACCCAAGTTATTACACGATTAGAGAGGGCACAGCAGATGCTCAAAGTACACTCAAGGAAGGTGAAAACTAGCTGATTGGACATCTATTGGTCAGCTGTCATGACAATGATGATTAATTAAATACCGTTTGTGTATTTAGTTGTAGGTAATATATTTACTAATCCCATAAAATACAACGGAATATCTAAAAGTAGAACGAAATTATTACCTCTTTATCTTATTGTGAAAAAAAGTCAATCAACCTATGTTGAATTTTTAAACACTATCGTGACGCGTAAATTTTCAAAATAAAATTTTGTGATATATTGTTGTATATTATATTTAATTAGGGTTTTACCAAACAAGTTGTTATATGATCTAAGCTATCAAATTTTTTTCGATAGTTTAGGTATAATGTGCTTAACATACGTTTGTATAATATTTAATATTATTTTTCGCATTATTTATTATTAATAATTATAGTATTTAAATATCATCTATTCTAAAAATAGTTACAATGTTTAAAAAACTGTAAATTTTTTATAAAGTTTAAGAAGTAAAATAGGTGAAGCTTTGCATATGTAATTTAAACACAGTTTCATCTGAAAATTTGAGTCAAAACCTATTTCTAAAATTTCAATTTTGCTTTCATCGAAGTGAAATCTGAATGTATTCAAAGTATTCCGTTTTTAATACCAACTTACAAAAAATACGAGAAAAATACATTTTAATTGAGATGTTAGCTCTGAATCAACAAGATTTACTCGCAGCCTTTACATCTCTAAAAATGCCTCCTGGCGCCATAAAAGAAAATCCTGTTAGAAATTAACCAGTTTTTTTATTAGATTCAGACCGACTATATTTAATTTATGCAAATTAACAAAAATTTTAACAAAAGTTTTCCAATTTTACTATTTAATAATTTTATAATTTTTTATAGTATAATAGTTTCAATGGCGATCGTGATTATAACGTGTAAGACTTATATGATTTCAAAATATGATAAATATAGAAAGACCATAAATCATAAATCATCAACAAAATAATAAGCGGAACGGCGGGAAGGCACATTGCCCGTAGAAGAAGAATTGTCCACCCATAGAAATGGTGTTCATCTGCTGCCACTAGGAGATGATAAGGCACAAAAAAGCCAGTCCCTCTCTGACGGTCCGCCGCCTGGAGGGAAACGAGGCTAAGCGAACCGGTATCGTGACAATTATAGCCGCTGCGCGCGCGCCTCTCGCACCGATTTTCACCGGCACTGGGACGCGGCGCGTCGGAGCGTCGAGGTACAAGTGTTTTCGTCCCTGCTTTTACTCTTCGTTTCCTCTCGTTTGTATGTACCACGCCGTCGATGGAGCGCCACTCGCACGCAAGTCTTACTTTGTTAGAGATACGCGACTTAGAGGTGTCGGTTCGCCGATCACAACCCTGCGCCGTCTCGTACTCGGATGGATTTTGAATTCCACGCAGGACGTAAGTGAACGTTGCTGTTGTCACAGTTTGTATATAAGTGAAATACAACTAATCGGTATTGAATTCTGTTCTACAGTGGCTATAATTTTTTTCTATGTGACTGTGTGTGATTGTGTTTTTTTAATATTTCATAGTGCTGAAGAAAAAATTTGCAGTTATGATGTAAAATCAATTAAAAATTTAAACTATATACAATACTCATATTTAATACATTTTTAAATGCTTGATTTAAGTGATATATTAAATCTTAATTTAATATACGATTTGCAGGTATATATTTATTAAATTCACTATGTTTATCATGTCATAAAATTTTATTAAATTTATTTGTTAAATTAAAATATTTTCATTGCAAATTTAACTAGGTTACATATCGAATTATTTGTATTCTTTTAACATATATTATCACAATAGTTTAAAAATTGTAATTTGATCTAATCTTCTTGTATAAAGAAAAATTTTTCTTTAGAACTTATTGAAGAAAAAATTTTTATTTTCTTGACATCTGTCAAAATAAACGTAGTTTTACATTAAAACGTTTTGATAATATTGAGGACAAACTTTCTTTTTAAAACAAGTTGATTCCTAAAAAAGAGTGTCGTGCATTACAACTTAATCTCAATTCGAGAAAGGTTAGTTTTGTGGTAAATTTGTGCAAGGAATGAATTAATACTTTTTAAAATGACCGTGAAGCAGCGATTTCTAAACTGATTTTGTAGACAATGAAAGAGAGTGAAATTTTTTCTTAAAAAAGAAGTGCTTTTCTCATAATTTTAATGACTTACCTGATTACTTACATCATGTCATATGAAAAAAGAGTCAAAGATTTCTTATAAGACTCAAAGTAAACAATGACTGAAGATCCCATGATAATTATAAACGTATGTGAAATTAATAACAAGGAGAAAGATATTCATTTTGTAGGTGTACTACAAACGATTTTGTGTTAAAAACAAAATAGAAAAATGCGTATTACATTTTAAATATTATTGTACAATATTATAAATTCCGTGATAAATGTTTAGTTAGTAGTTTAATCACAGATTTGTTTCTAAGTACCACTGAAATTTAAATTGTACAAAACAAATCGGTAAAAATTGATGATATATATTTGTTACTCTTTAAAAGAAATTGATATAAATCACGAGATGAACAAAAATATCTCATAAATTGATAAACCCTTATTATTTGAGGGTGGTGAGATAAATCAAGTAAGGAACTTTCAATCTCCAAAACACTTTCGCCGCAACAAACGCCAAACACAATACAGTCATTAACAAGCCGTGCACTCGCGCAACTCGAGCTGGATCTCTGACGGCACCTTTCCCGTTTCCTGTAGTTTTCCTCGTCGCGTCGTTATGCTACAGAGATTATTTACTAAGTGCAATCCCCTATAGTAGCTTAATTGGATCGTGCGTGCCGCTGCTTCCTTTCTGGAATTTCATAGCGTCGTTTTCACTTGCACAGTGAGGACGATGACCGATGATTTTTCCATGTACATTTTTTTCTTGATTTTCGATTAATTTGAATTTTTTCAAAACTGATATGGCTTAAAATACACATTTTCACATTATGTACTGTATTGTGCATAATTAATTTGGAATTCAATGGAAATCGTCCGACTTAAAACATCAATTTTAAGTAGAGAGTAAAGTTTTTTTAATGTTTTTTAATCTCATTGATTTTAAGCATTGGTTTTACAACTGGTATTTGTATTTGATTTCTCCTATATTTATATATTATATTACTAATATTATTGTATAACTTTATAAAAAATTATTAGTTTTATGATATTGATTTGCTAAAGCTAAAATGGATAATTCATTCTTAGGAGCCAGATTTTAGTAGATCCAAATACGTATAGAAAATGTGAGAAAACGTGCGGTAGCATATACCTAGAATTTCGAGTGTAATCTATAAGATTACCACCGGGGTGCGAAAACTAGAATGCAGAATAATAGCTATTCCGGATATCTATTTTCAATAACATTGAAACATGCATTGTTGTATAAAAATATTCTTGATTTAACATTTAACGTCAGTATATCTGTGGATAGGAAAATAGGGTAACTTAATATGCGAGCGCAGATATCCACGAAAAATGCGTATCGCTGAAAAATAGTAAATTACTTTATTCCGTTTAAAGCATTCCTGGTCGGACTCAGTTCGCCGGGCAATGCAAATGCACTTATTTGAGCGTGTCAATTAATCTGTTACTTGTACCTGGAAGTGTCTATTGGTGCCTGAATGTCAAACTCTGAAAAATAAAATAATTTCAATGCAACTGTATGCACTGAACTTCTTTCATATTTTTTGTAAACGTAGTAACCTTGACACTGACAGTAACCTCAAAACAATGAAGGGAAACGCGCCGTCTACCACTATCACCGTGGCTAATGATACATTTGCCTCTCGGAACGGACAATAAAAACGGTCGTTGAAAAGTACTCGCACATATATCGACCTCTGGTGCAGGCAGATAAACAAAAATGGGCACGCACCGGTTACCCACTTTCTACCGAAAATCCGTCTTGGTGCGGGCCTAATAAGTGACTTGGCCGAGCGCTAGAAACTTTTGCTTCGATAGGCGCCGTCGCCGCGGCGAAAGAAGCCCCGGCATTTTCTCTAAACCCGTGGCCACCCGCGAATCGCACGCGGTAATTTAACGCACCCGTGCGCCTATTCATGATCCATCTGGCCGCAAGGCCGCGTGTCTTTGCGCGGGCCGCATCACGCACGGGCTGCGCCGGCGGCGGCCCACCGAGGAAAGGAAAACCCGCGCGGGTGCACTGCAGGAGGAAGATAGAAAGTGCGCGGGGAGAGAGAAAGTGCAGCGGCTTTTCCCGATTGATATCCCCCCGGCGCCAACTGCTTCATTATGTAAAAGCCCCGGCGCTGATCCACATTATATTATTTCTATTCTCAATTGCGTTCGCGCTCGGCTTTGGTGCGCGCGCTCGGATTGTATAATTAATGCGATGAGCCGCTGATCTTACGGCTCGGTCGCCGGGGACGCCGGTGCAATGGCTCCGACTGCCTGCAGCCTCACGCCTCAGGGATTGTCGAACAAATTCGTCCGTACTAGCGGATTTTGTCCAATTTGGAATACTCCATACGACAATAATCTGTTTATATATCGGCCGGGATTGAGCGGTCATTAAGTTGCCGTATATCTGATTGTCTATTTTACATATGAAACGGGCAACTTTTAAACCAGGGTGATAATAATTAGATATAAAAATATTAAATTTAATTTTTATCGCATATGTGTATTGAAGTTATAGCAGTCTTAGAATTATAAAGAAAAATTAGTCTTAAATTTAATCGTTATATTAGTAGATTTCAACATGTACATTGAGTCTGCAGATTGTATTTAATTGTGTAAAAATTAAGACGAGACAAGGATTACTTTTTGATTGGCGCCTTTTTCATTAATTATAATTGCTCTATGTCCCGAAACGCTTTACAAGCATATCCGTTGATTACGCGGATGGCTTACCCCAGTGAAGTCACCTAATTAAGACTTAGAGTCCTCCATTAAAAGTTACAAGCCTCGCAGTGTAATTGCAGGCCTCTTGATCTCATTCGTGGAATTACCCTCGGAATGATCTCAGCAGTCGTCATGATTAGAAAACGAGAGCTGGAATGTATATGATCCATTTCACTTTTCGCAACAATGTGCGCATCATGACGCTGGAGACGGAATCTCCGGCCGAATTGCCACTTAATAACAATGTTCCAATGTTCGCAGCGAGCAACGAGCAGCACGACAAGGACAGCCTGAACGAGACGGGCAGCACTACGGGCGGGACAGTGGAGGGGACGCCGGGGGCGAACGGGGGCGCGGGGCGGACCGAGCGCAACGGGGGCGGCGACTCGCCGACCCGAGAGCCGCCCCTGCGCTCCCACTCGCCGCCCCCCAAGTCCCTTGTCTCCCGCATCCTGGCGAGGTCCAGGACGCCCGATGACCTCCTCGACCACTCGGAGCCCTTGTGAGTCCCTCACTACAGGCGTGCTAGACGATTACCGACATAAAGTTCGTTATTCACGACAATTTTGTTCTTTCGCAGCTCTGAGCTATGGGTGGTCCTCTCAAACGTCTACGGAGAGTTGGTCATTGTCCTCACGATGGCGCTGTGCCTTGCCGAGGTGATGGACACGCCCGTACCGCTACTCAGCCTCCAGGTATCTCACGACAAAATCTATCCCGCCCTTCCCCAATAGGCATTTCAAATTACCCGCAGGTTCGGAGACGCGATTTTGCGTCCTCCCTCGGAGGGAGGCGCTTTCTCTGTGAATCGTTGGCCAAACTGATCCCCAGCGCAGGTCGGCTCCCGGCTTTGTGGGTCACTTAGAGCACCGGAGCGCGGATCTCCAAAAAACGCACATTGCGAGAGTATTGGCAAAAAGGGGAGGCCATTGTAGACGGGAGGATCGGAGCGCGCGTTCTCGAAATGCGCAGGCTCATAAAAGGGAAATCGGCCGAGGAAAATCTCACGGTAGCACAGGGAAAAGCCGGGCGCTCGCGAGAGGCAATCAAACGTCCTCGTAAAAAATAGCCCGAATTAATCAGGCGGGCCGGCGGATGAAGTTAGCGCCGCGGCCGTTAAGAGCGCCGGGCGAAAGCCGCCGGCGAGTGTGGCCCGGGTCCCACGAGCCGACGCCGAAAAGCGCCGGGAAGCAGCCTCCCGATTTCCCCGGCCGTAAAGCCCCTCCACGGGGAGAAATCGATCGACGGAAGTCCGCGCGCCGATGCATATTTTTTTTCCTAGCTTTTACAGCGGTATTAACGCAGGAGCGTAACTCGATCGATCCGCCCGGTTATCCAACCGCGCCTGCATATGGATAGCTGCAATTGCGCCGTAAGCGAGTTACGTGCGGCGGCCCATTTGAATAGAGCCGAGTTATTGTCGAGTCCACGCCAATTCCTTATGCGAGGCATAAGGAAGACGTGGAGGCTGCAGAGGACGGATAATACGTGTAATCGCTCCTTCCAATAGTTTACCAAGTTTTCAAACGAGCTTCGAATTTACGACGCGCACGCGTACCCCGGCAATACACATCATTGCTCGTAATGTCTGTGTACTTTTCGGAGAGGAAAATCCCATTGGCGCAATTAGGAAAAACACAAAGTGTAATTGCAGCCGGTTGCGATACGCCTTAATTTTTCAACTAGGTCGGCCCATTAGAATCCGCGCAAAGTATCAACTTTGGAAAAGGCGAGTTGGCCGTAGACTTTCTAGGAAAGGTTCTCCTGCGCCGAGGGGGAAAGAGCAACGATTAGAGGGCGGTGGGCCGCTCTCTTGAAATGTACAAACTCGTTTTCGATCGAGGCAACATGCTAATCGGAGTTTCACCTTCCGGCCGGGCTACGGAGTGGCCCGTTAGAGCCGAAAAAAATCGCGCTCATCCGGGGGGATTAGCCTCGGGAACCACTTCCGAGGCGACCGGCGGCTCTTTGCGCGTCGGAGCGCGTCAGCCTCTCGTCGCCCGTGAGACGCGCTCGCATTGTGATCCGTTATATACGCGCGGGGCTCGCGTGTAGGCGCGCTTTTCATTGAAGCGGCCCGCGTGCTGCAACGTCAATCACCTCGCGTTGCCCCGCGTTCAGAGGAAAGTCATTACTGCGCGCCTTTCACAGAAAGATCCATGCAAATATCCCCGGTGCAAAAAGCCTCCCTGGACTCGTAAAAATCCTTTCCGTTTCGTGGCGATGATTCAAGTCGCTACGTAGACGAATATTTAGCATGACAGAAGCAAAGAAAGATATACGTAGATGGAAATAAGCGGGTAACGTGTTTTCGAGGGAGCCTAGGGTTAAGCGGACGTGTAGCCGCGTTACGTCAATTGGAACGTTTAACCCGGTGTTATTGTAACGACGCGATTTTCGGGCCGCTTCAACAAGGAATTACAATAGTGTACTGCATAAATCTTTAAGTTTTTTACAGCACCGCTTCTAGTGTGTTTATAATATTAATCTATAGTTGATTTTTAAGTTTTCTTCTTAAAATTTTCGAACTTTTTACAATATAACCTGATCACGACAAAATTCAAAATGTATATAAGCTTTTAAAGATGATTTCTTATACTATTTTTTTATTACTACTGACTAATTTATCTTTTTTCAATTATTTTTTTATTATTCGTTTGTTTATATCACGATTAAGTAGATTTTACACGGTTATAACAGTATTAGTCGTAATGCTAAATGACAAAAGTATAATGAGAAATCAAAGTAATGTCAAGAAACATACCTTGCGACCGGCGCAGTAACTTTATACAGTTACCCCGTTGATTTCTGAAAACGATTTTACGATTTTACCGATAAAATATTGCAATAATGATTGACAAGGAAGTAACGGTTGCTCCGATTGCCCTCCGACTTGCTCTCTTCAAATGCTTATAAATTCTAATAACGATAAGCTCCCAACATAGACATATAGGTTCGAACAACAATGTGCCTCGTTGTAAAGAACCCCGAGAGAAACGTTGAAGCGCGGAGGAGCCGACCTCTTGCCCTCCGAGAAAAGATACTTTAGCACAAACGCAGAACGCGCGCTCCGAAGGATGGTTACTCACAATTAGTCTCGTTTGAAATCGCGGCAGGCATGTCGAATAGGATAAGGGTGCAATCTTCCTGCGCGCTCGAGTCGCCGCGCAATTACGGATACTCGTGAGGCCGCCACCACCGCTGCCGCGCGTAATGTGTTCAAGTTTTTCTACCAAGCCTTGATTAAGCGCGAACCCGTGGATGTGAAATGATGATCGCCAGGAGGAAGGATGGAGAGTTACGATGCATCCCGTCTATGTGATGATTGTGAATATTATGGGTGTCTGATTATCAACGTCTTTTTGATTCTTTTGTAGCCTCGAGAGCCGTCGCGACCAAATTATTGCAATGCATAGAGTAAATTTTGCTGATTCGTGATTGTTCTTCAGTCGTTCAGTAAAGTAATATTGCATATGATTCTCTTGTGCGCAAGAATAATATAACAATTAGTAATGAGTTGTGAAAACCGGCTATTGCTTAATACACAGAAATAATAAAAATTACATTTTTGTTACATGCAATTCTAAAGTTTTCACGAATACGGCTAAAGTTCTACTTTGTTTTATTTTATATAATTCTGCATAAATTTAAAATTTAAGCACGTAAAGTATTTTACCGTTGTTTTTTCAAAGATTAAAAGTATAATAACAAGTTACAACTGCATATAAAAGTCAACAAACCAAAAATTATAAGATTACCAATTATTTTGTACGATTAACGATCATTGAGATTCAACGATAATTTCAGTAACGCTCAGTTGAGCTTGATGAAACAGACAATCACTTTTAAATACTTATGGTTATGTTTATACACATTGTGTAAGGCCCTATACTGCTATTCTTAAACATAAAATTATTATACATAAAAGTAATAATATATTATAACTTCCTACATATAAGCAAATGAAGTGTACTTGTGCTTTAAATAGATTTGTTTTCCAGGGCATCTTCTTAATGTACATGTATGTGGGGAGTATCGCAGTTATAATCGGAATCTACATCTGGGTTTTGGTGGACAGCTGCAGCAGTATGCGTAATGGAACGGCAGGTCTGCAGGATGCGGAGTTGGGAGCTGCATCCCTCACGAGGTTCGGCTCGCTTAAGCGCGCCCATATATCCAGAGCAAGGACTGCTCCAACTAGCTTTTACATTCGCGTCGGCGCGTTACGTAAGTTATCCTTCGGGGATGCTCGGGCTCCTTGCGAATTTACGCGGATGCACCTCGAAATAATCCTATATTCTCGCTTCCACAGTTTTCGGATTGGCCACGCTCGTCTTCAACGGCCTCGAGATGGCGATGCACTCGATGATGCAAGGCGCCGAGTGCCTCAGCGATGTTATCTTTGTCCATCCGGTCTTGCACGGCCTCTTCACCTTCCTGCAGATGCATTTCCTCTTTGTGAATTCCCAAGTATGCCTTTTGATATCTAACATCAATAATATCCAATTAGAGTCTTAAAGATCCCGAATCTTTTTCCAATGTTGTAGCTTTTATCTTCACTGATACCTTTAACGATGGGGTTATTGTAGGATTCTCAAACAATGTAACTGTTATTCTAGGTGTTGGTTGAGAAGTTCGGTTTGGCAGCAAGGTTTGGATTTATACACCTCGCAGCTACCAACATCGCCGTATGGGTGCGTCTCGTTATCTGGGATTCGGCCCAGGAGTGGACATACTTCGTGCACGTGGCACAACGTGGGCCTCTCACCGCTGCCTCGCCCTTGAATCTTCGCGGCTTTCCTGGATCCCTAACCAAACAAGCTCGGGAGATAATAAGTAAATTATATAGAATTTGTTGATTTAAATGTTATAAATTAACTTTAATGCTTTGATAAATGCATAAGTATTGCATAAGTATTGTATAAGTAAAATTTGTATGATACGATTACCTATATTTTAATTGATGATTTTTTGCATTTAGCGGAGTATCCTCATTTAGTCCGCTATTTTTATACTCACTTAATTAATAACTTTGCTAATTTTTTTTAGCAACAAGATGTAATTAAATGCATAAATAAATTTTGCAGATGAATTGCCTTACGAACAAAGCCCAGTAGATCATTACGAACCGATTTCCCAAGATCAAATATCACAAGTGGTAGCTCTGCAAGAATGCTTGAACACGAACACTTTGGGTCAACTATGGACTTCTAGCATGCCCTTCCTTTACCCATTCATTGTCCAATTCAGGTAATTTTAAATTCAGTAAATTTTAAAAAAGTTCATTTGCAAACATTTTAATATAATTAAAGAATAGTTAACCAGTGATACATACTCAAAAAAATATTAATATACAAAGTATAAAAAATATCAGGTTTCAATCTTCGTTAACAGTAGAAATATCACGATAGAATCTGTTATTTAAATTTAAGAATCGAACCATTAATTTTAATCATTCTTCGCAGCTTGATCGCGGCCGCAGTGACATTTGTGATGGGACAAAATGTAGGGCGTTCCGGTCGCTTCTTGCACAAAAAATTCAACAGCATGAAAGATTTGCCTAGCGTGGGTCGAATCGGCTGCGACGGCTCGAGCAAAGGCCTTTTCCTCGGGATCTTGTGCATGGTTGCCGGGATCGTGGTGATCCTCATCTTCCTGGTGGTGCGCGAGGACGACAATTTCCCACCATCGACCCTCTCTTGGTTGACGAGCGGTACCCTTATAGGCATCTTAACCTTGAGCAGCCTCATGACCGCAAGTGGCCTCGTGCAGATCCGACAGATGTCCGTGGTGACGAGGTCGCCGGCCGCCCTCGATTCTCTTTTGTCCAACGTGGCCCTGTTTGGCGTGCAACTCTACTCCATATTCACCATCGTCGTCTGCGCTTGTTCACTTGCGACTCTTCAAGTACATGTTCAATTACGCCAAGTTGCTTTTTATAAGGTCTGAACAATTTATCTGTTATTTAAAAATCCAAACGTTGCAGGAGACGGGAACTGAGGCGGACAAGGACTTGAATGATATGCGAGGAAGGCACACAATGCTTCTCTCTGCATCTGTTCTCCAGTTGCTGCAGTGTTTCGCTCAAAGCACACTCATAGCCGAAGCCTCGAAAAGATGCTGCATCACACGATTCCAGATTCTTGCAAAACCTGGCCGGCAGATCGTGACTTTTTTGTTGTTTAGTAATGGTATGTAGAAAGATATAATTAGTAAATTTTTTTTTGCTGTAGCGTTTAACGATTAAAATGTTTTCTTTCAGCGGTACTGTGGGCTTTTGACACTGTCGTAACACAGAACTGGATATCTCAAGAGTTGCAACTGCGATTCTTCGGAGTGCTAGCCTGGGGCGTGATCTCGAGGATCGGACTGCCCTTACTCATTTTTTACCGATTCCACAGCTGTGTGCTACTCCTCGAGGCCTGGAACAAGTGCTACAGGACGTTGAAGAGTGACCATCCACTCAACTGACGTCATAGAATGTCCAAAAGCTTAACCTCCAGGTGAATCTCCAACTATGGGCATTCCTACAAGTACAAAAATGATTGCAATAGATCTTAACCAGTTTTTGGATTTGTAGGTTCAAACCAAAAGCCTGGGGCGAAAAGAAACGGAAGCTCAAGCAGTACTACCTGCGGCGCAATACAAAAGTCGAGTTGTACCACGAGAGCCCGCGCAGTTACCGGCGGGCGACATATCTTGAACTTCCACGCAGCGCTTACCTCCACCCCTACATGGATAGCGCAAGCTGGCTGTACCTGGAACCCGATGCGCCGTTTTCCCTTGCGGCGTCATCCTACGCCCTATCTCCGCCTTGCCGCCGACACCACAACCAACGTGGCTATCGACAGCCTTATGATGTTGCTTCCACGTGGTGCTCCACCACAAGTGCTGAGGCCGCTTGCTGCGCTGTCCTTGGCTTACCCGATGATGAACTCAGGGAGGTCGCCGCGGGGACCTCGACCTTTCGAAAAGTGCCATGGCACCCGAACCTCCATATGCTCAAAATGAGGCGATCCTGACCGCGATTTCTTCACTTTGTTCTGTCACACGCTCTTGCGAGATTATCCTCGCCTCCTTACAAGACCTACTTTTTTTCTATTTGTGTCAATTACACTAAAGGAGGTGCTAATACAGCCCGCTCAACACGAGCAGTTAGTGTGGCTAACTATCACCATTTACATTGAAATAAGTCTTTAACAAATGTAATTTTTTGGATTAAGAATTACACAATGGAATTTTCCATTGATGTGAAATCACCTCGTATGTTGTTTTTGAAATGATTAATACGACGAGTTAAAAAATAGCATTTAAATTATGTCTATGAATTTATAGAGAATATTCAAGGCATGTATTGTTTTAATGGATCTAAATTATTAATTAACATACTTATAATTTTCTAAAAATCAAAATGATATACTTTAAGAAATATAATTTGTCTAATTGATCTACTGCAAAGTTTTTGGCTATCAATTTTACACATTATTATTCTATTTTTTGAAATACTTAGGCATATATCTTAGAATGAAAAAAATTATTAATGTAAAAATTAAGAATTTTATCTGATGTACATTTTGTATATTTACTTTAAAAACAATTTTGTATTTTTTTACGTTAACTCTTATTGTGCAATGTAATGCTTATATTACTTTCATAATATATATGTTTTCAATATTATTTTTGTACTCATATAAAGGTTTGGTGCAATTTTTATATGAGACATTTGGTCAATACCGTGTGTCAATAATCATGTTTTAAAGAATGTAAAAAATGAATGCGTAAGGACGTTTATCGAAAATGATCGTACCTCATTGTTCTATCGTTAATTAAAAATTTTTATTGTCCTTTTAATTTAAGCAAGTTTAACTAATGGGCCATTGAACGCACTTGCAGAAGTAAAGTTCATCTTATTCATATTACATTTAATTATCACTTGAGACATCTATATCTTTGAAGTGACTTCAGTATTTTTTATAGATGTAGACAAAAATGTTTTGTATATAATTTATATTGTTTTAATACTTTAAAGAACCAATAAACTTTTTACATACCCAACGATGTAAGGATATAATTAAAGTACTTGTGTATTTTCTTACAAACATATTTATTAGGAAAATTGAGGTAAACATGGTAAATACACTTAATAATTATACATTGAATGTAATTATCTTCTATCATGAATTATAAAATATTAATAGACATTTACCCACCTATAATTTGGATCAATATACAGAAGAATTAATGTCTACTGTTTTCAATAAAATCTTATTTGAAAAAACATATTAATATAGTTTTTCAAATTTCAAGTTTTAACTAATTCTTCCTTCCACTCAAATCACTGACATTTTAATTGTCTTACGACAACCACTAATCATGCAAAAAAAAGTTATGTTTAAAAATCTTATAATTCGCTCCTTTAAATTTTTGCTTTTAATTAAACTTTATAATTGAATGTCTAATACTATATACATACATACAGCAAAGTATAATAACTTCAAACTAGCGATATGATCACTTTATTTGAAAATATCTGGATGGCAAGTAAAATGCGTCAAGCACTTTTTCCTAAATAAATAACAAATATAATAATTAGCTGGAACTGGTGCAAGCGAAATAATATACACTAATCGATTTGAGATTTGAAAAAAAGAGCATTTGGTATAAGAAGCTATCCCAGAACCACTGGCGATGTGTGCGTTGCCTCTGTTCATTAATCGAGGCCGAAGTCGTCCATGGGCGGTGCGGAAGCGCTACCTTCAGAACTGCCTCCTCCTTGTGCAGGCGTCGTATCACCTTCCATCTTGTTATTCATGATATCCATCAAATCGCTGTGACCATATTTCTTCAATGTTATGTTCACAATATCCATGAATTTCGGGTTATTCTGATACTTTAAAATGTTGGTCGGATCCTTTTTGATGTCTGCAAATCCCGTTGCTATCTCGCTGTCCTGGAACCGAAACACGTGCAATCAAAACTATGTCGAGCATGGTAGACAAGGAAACGACAATATATAGTATGCGGGTTTTACATTTAACAGTGGGATCAGTTCGGGGTCCGTCATAAACTGCTTAAATTTGGAAATGATAGAGGCGCCGTTGTCACCCTTAAGAGCCTCGCGCGCCTTCATCCGGGCTAGGAGCATATTCTGCAATTGCTCCTGCTTCTCTTTCTCTTGAGTGTCAAGGGTATCGCGTTCCTGTTTGCGGTTGCGCTCTTCGATCTTTCGTGCCTGCAATAAAAAAAGATTTTCTTCAACGAGAATTCATTAAATTCTGTCGGCAACTATATATTATTTTTCCAAATAATTTACGTAAACATAATGTTAATTGTTAAGTTAGATAATGTTTAATTAAGAAAGAATGAATAAATAACTAAGTAATGGTTTGTTGTAAGTGATAATCATGAGGTGATGGGTTGATGTTTTCCTTAGTGTCTTAAAGTAAGCCCCTCGAATACAATAATTTAACACAATAATTAATTTAAATAAAATCTTTATTTGATTTAAATGTAATGTAGAAGAGATTTTTCTGGATAAGTTTGGTATAGTCATTTCTTTGACTCAGTTACTGTGGCTGACTGTGAGAAAAATGAATCTTCATACAGAGATATTTGATTAACTAATGTAACTTAAACATAGTTTAATTTATAAAATTATGAAATCGTGTATAATATCAAGAATGTATTAATTAAGAATAAAATATTTAAAATATACTATTTAAAAATTGGTATCATTAAGCAGCAGTTACAAAACAATATTCAAAAAAATTTTTGTGTACAAATTTCGAATAGATATGAAATATTCAATTTTAGGTTTAACCTATGATTGTCTTTTGTATTGTATTGTACTGTAAATTATTAGTATTTCACAAACAATTATTTAATTAATTTTGCAATTTTAATGTCAATAATTTTATAATAAGATCTAACTTAACTAGATGAATGATACAAGCATTATTCGCAGCAACTTTCTTAGCTTAAATTTCCCATATCATCTAATCAAATGCACTTCGTATAATTGTTAGGTATTATAAATAGATTTAGATTTATAGTTTTTCGTCGAAGTTAACAAATGGGTACGAATGAAATCATCAACTAAACCATTTGAACATATACGGCTCAACGATTGATAATTAATTTAATCCAAAAAACGAAAACTAAAAACTAGAATAAAGAAATTGGTATTCTTTCTGTTGAGCGAAAGTTGAGAAGAGTACGCATGTCGAAAAATATATGTGCGGAAACCGACTGCATATATATAATTTAATACGCCTGGAACTGGTGCATAAACAAGAAAGCTCAGGGTTAATACCTTCACCCTAAAGTCGAGGCACAAGTGAAACGAATCAGCAAGAGACATCTAAATCTAAATCTTGCCTGCACAGCCATTCGCCCCATCAACGAGCGTAGAGAGCCAGCGGACCCGGAAGCGATCTGTGCCCGAAAAAGAAGCGACACCAGACAACAGCGCTCGTCACCGCAGTCAGCCCCTACGTCATCCGTCTCGGGCTAAGAGAATGCGCAGCTCTTCGACCTCCGTGGAACACTTAATAATAGCCCGCACACTGGCCAATTGGCCGTCTTGAGCGTGTAGGAGCCCGAGTAATCCTCGTAACACATTACTTAAGGTCCGGCCTATGCCCTGGGGGCTATTGCTTAACCCGCGTACGCTAAACGGAAACTCTCGAAATCGTATTATTCTGTGCGCGAAAACGATTTTTAGATAATCTAGCTATATTGATTCATCGGATTCTGGCACCCAAAGATAGTTTGTCGCCTGAAGATTCTAAAAGCAATAAATATTACGATGCTTTGAAATTTCTTAAATTTAACGCGGTAACATTTGGCAGGTCCAAGAAACGCGCCCGCGAAGTTGCGCGTGCTCGTGCCTTTCTTTAATTGTATAAAACCTTGTCTCGTATCAGCTTCAAATTTAAAGTGTTTGAGACAGTGCTTCCCCTTAGTCTCCTAAGCACATATGCTTTCGACTTTCAATTCGAGACACCTGACAGTTTAATAGTAGCTGTAAAAATACTTGTTAACATTGTCGTTTTATAGTTAACAAATGTTTTTTAGCTGTAATGGTCACCAATTTTTCTCATTTTTTAAGCTGTAAATTGCTAGTGTCTGCAGTATTTTACATTTTTTGTAATCATCAATTTTTTTATTTTATTTCTTTAGCATTTTCAACGATTTCGTTTCGTAAATCATTTTCTACCATTCAAAATCGTAAACAAGTGCTGCAGAAAAGAATTTTGATTGATTTACATCGTTAAACAAATATATGTAACTAATAATTTTAAATTACAAGATGAAAGGATATTACCACGGCGTCTAATAGTTATTGAGAAACCCGCCATATTCGGCATCGTCCCGGATGTCTAAATATAAAAGCGCCGAGCATTGCTTGAACATCACCCTTGCTCTCTTTCTCTTTTCCCAGCAAGATTTTACGTGCGCCCGAAGGCCTTCACTGTCAATCTGTCTTCTTTTCGGTTACGTTACATACCGCGAAATTTCTTAGTCAACTCTAAGAAATTCAATACTCACTACAATTGTGTATGCTGTATCCGCTGTTCATAAAGCAAAAATGGCCAACGAAAATTCTATAAGGAAGTATATAGCATTTACAATCTATCCTGTGTTGAATGACCTGAGCCAGAAACTTTTTTTCTTTAAACGCAAGTAAAATTTTGTTTTTAAATTAGATAGTATTTAAATTTCTTAGATTTTTGATGGCCCATTTATTGCTGAAATATAAATACTTGAAGATGTTATCTTTTGTGTAGACTTTATCCTAACCGCTTGATGAATTTTGCTCTGGGGATGCTTAAAATGTAAAATGTTGATGTTTAATGTTGTTTAAGGCTATTTTAAATGATGTTAATACAGCAGATATATTATTAAAACTGAAATTTATTAAGCAAAATGTAAATATTTATCTTCATTTTACGATACATATTTTTGACGTGAAAGCGCCTATCGTAACACTTTTTAAAATAGTCTGAAGAGTTATAAAATTCCAACATTTGAAACCATTCATGAGCAAAATCTATCAAACGGTTGGAGGAAAAGTTTACACAGAAAGTAATTTAATACAATATTTTCAACGATTATGTTTCAGCACAAAATGAATTATCAGACCTGTAAAAGGTTACATTCCACCAAAAACATTATCAAAATGAATAAAGTGAAATAGTTTATTCTACGTTATTCAAAGTTGAGCGATGGAGCGTAACACGCGGGAACGGCGCAGTGGTAACCTCCGAGCACGGCTGGGCGAGCCTAGGCACTCTGCCGAAGCTTTTCCCTGGGATGCGCAAAGTCGTGGGCACGAGGCGCGCGTGTCCCCTTCCGCGAGAAGCGAGCGGGCCTGCGACCTTGCTCCCGTATTTTCGGGCGTCTGGTCGCAAATCTGACGCGCTGACGCAAGGGTAAGACAGCTGCCGCCTATCTCGCGATTTTCGCGTCGATTCTACCGCGGAGCGACAGGTCTGCCGAGCGAGCAAATAGAAATCGGCCTTAGCTTCGCGTCTCTCGATGTATCAACTTGGCGGGACGGCGCTCCTTGGGCGAGCGCTGCGGGTGGATGTCGCCCTCGTGTCCGAGGTGCTTTAATCCGCGAGCAACGACCCGGGCGGAACGATCGGCGCGCGGCCCCCTGTGCCATTGGCCCGCTGTACCCTCGCAGCCGAATGGCACACGTCTCTTCTGTGCCGCGCGGCGAAGCCGAAGGGTTACGCGCTACGGGGAAGAGAGCTGCAGACGTTCCGACAAATCTTCAAGCGGATTCCGCCGCTCTTACAGCACCTTTGAACGCTGTGACGTTTATAGATACACGAGATGATTTAGGCTAAAAACTGCGTTTTGCAAATTCTAAGAAAAATTTAATAGCATGTTTTATCATGCTAAAGAGTAATAAACAATGTATTTTAGAGAAAATATCGAATTTTGTGGATAATTTTTTTAATAAAAATTGGTATATTAATATACTTATTATTCTGATTTTTATAAGAATCGGATAAAACAGCGCAAATTAATTATTAACGTTCGTTAATAGAATTGGCTTATTTGATAGCTACCATCTTGACGCTTGTTCAAGAAAACAGTAGTTTGACAGATTAATGTTAGCCTATTATTGCTTTAAAATTGTAAAACTATCACTACACGTGAAAAAATATCATTGCTTCACAATAATAGGCTTAATTTTCACACAAGATTATTTTTAGTTAAAATATGTTAAATTTACAATTTCTAACTTAACTCATTCTGCGATAGCAATTTCGGTGGTTTGTAAGAAAGTAACACTCGTTTTTGGCCAGTTTATCGATAAACAATATAGCTTATGAAGTTTTGGATACCTAATCCTATTTAAAAATGTATTCTATCAATTATTATAGAAATGATGATAAAAATCTTGAAAAGCGACTTAGTATGGGAATTGAAAAAGATCGGTTGCGGGCGGCGGGGCGAAACAGCTGTGAATGAGAAAGGAGCGCGAATTGGCCGGGAGACGGGCGGCCCACGCAGCCGTGGCGGCCGGTCCGAACGAGAGCAACGGTCAAAGTCGTCGCTGGTGCGCCTCGCACCCTGGCCTCGCGAGACCGCGGCTCGCGCCCGGGGGCAATAAATAGAATCCGCGGGCGGCGGACACCTCGCTGCGGCCGAGGACGCGGAGGCTGGGCGCGCGCTCCGGTGAGGGCCCGGGGCGCTTTCTATTTCTATCGCGGGGCGAAGGCGGCGGGGGGTGGTGGCGGGGTGGGGCGGGGGGGTCGTGCCGTCGGCGGCGGCCGCCTCGGTGGCACCGCGTGCGCCTGCCTCCACGGCCAGTCTCCACGGGCCGACTGCCTCTGCGCGCGCCAACCTACCCGCGCACCTGTGCGCCTCTCTCTCTCTCTCCTCAGCGGCCTGCATCTCGACGGCCCGGGGGAGCCGACGCTCCGCGCCGCACCCGCGGCATCAGTGTGCGTCGTCGCGCGTTGCAGACGTTGACGTGATGACGGGCTCGCGAACGAGACCCGCGATCCTCATCGCGGGCCTCTTACTGGGCCTTCTAGCCGTGACCTTGCAGGGTATAACGCAGCAGCGCCCGGGGCCCCCCAGGGGACTACGCTCCTACGCCCCCGCGAAGTGCCAATCGCGTCTCTTGCGACTAGCTGGTCCCTTTATTGTTTAATGTGTCTTTTGCCTTGAATTTGGAAAGTAAGCCCCCCGGTGACCAGTGCCTCCCCGTAAGTTGCTCTTCTCTTATATCCTTGCGAGCTGCTCGGAGGCTTGTCACTCTGCGACCTGTGAGTATGTGCGGGCCAATCGTGCCGTTGAACAGCCAAGTCGAGGAAAAATAGAGAGCTTCTACATCGTTCGAAAGAACCATAAAGCTTTCGGAGTGCGTCTCGCTCAACTCGGATAGTTCTACTGATACGCGGCATATACGTTTTTCTTTGATTTGCGAGTATTAACCGAGTTTAAGCTAACTATTTTCAGAAATGCAGGTCAAGTTTGTTACTTCTATTCATAAAGTCACTGTTGATATGACGCTTAGACACCTGAAGTGAATAAGAATACTTTTTAAATGATATTGCGAATGAAATGAGAAATACATATACATCAAACAACAATGTTTGAATTATCATCGTGAAAAGAATGGTGATTCTCGACAATATTACATAAGCGTGAGAAAAGATTCAATGTTAGTAGCAAATCGAGGTCCTGTACGTCACGAAACAGACCTACTACCCAAAATAACTTTTCGTGAAAAACACGAAGAGAGATATATTTTTGTAATATTTATGTAGACAAGAGTATTGGCCTTCAAAGTTTTTGTTCATACTTAGTAAAATTCTGTATGCTACATTTTTTCTTTTTGTGCAAAAATTGAGAAACAAATTTGGATCTACTGACAGACTGCACGCATTGCGAGCCAATTACGTAAAATACCTGCTGAATAAGATTAACCATGTTTAATGGTAACTGTTAGATTGAAAAATGTAATAAGAAATTTTCAAAATTACCAAAAATTTATATGAATATATTTTTATTGTCTTGATAATATATTGTTAAATAGTATTAAGTTTGTATAAGATGAAATATCGTGACATGCAAGCTAGAATTATTGCGGCAATTGCCTAATTAATAAGAAATCTTCAAGAAATAAAAAAATTCCGAAATATATTCCTCTCTTTGCAATGAAAAACTCAAAATATTTCTATCATAATTAAAGCACCTTATAAACATTGAGACATCATGTGCAACATATTTAATAGTTCTTTATCAATTTCTATATTTTTATCAGTGCTAAATACGTTAAACTTGTAAGATAAAACAAATTTTAAGGATATTCCCTAACAAACTGTATGCGTTTTAAATTACAAACGTGATATGTGATCCAAATTGGCTTAACAATAGAGTAATTGTTATTTATTATTAAATCAGTCCTATTATTCGTGATTTATTATAATGGATTAAACCCAAAATAAACTAAACTCTAACCAGTTAACGATTAAAAAAGAATTAGTAAAATTCAAAATAAACATTCAAATCTAAATTTGAACAATTTTTTTAATAGCTCTAAATTAAATGTTATTAAAATACTTTAAATGACTAGTAGGGTAAAAAGTATTCTTTTATGTATCCGTTAAACCGTTGTTTCGCATTGCTTAGGGCAAGTTAAATGAAATAGTTGTTTTAGGCTCCACTTTAATTGAATATGAGTAAATTAACCATTACTTGATAAAACTAATTCCAAAAATAAATAACATTAAAAGATTAAGAATATTAGTATATTCATAATAAAATAAATTGGCATTGAATCGTTCTATTAATAATATCCGTAGACATCGACAAATATCAAATAGAATTTTTTAATTATAAATTAAAATCGATAATTAAATTATGTTATTAAAGCAATTATGAAATTTTAGGTTAAAAATTGTAGCCATGAAATTAGATCATTTCTTTTTATAAAATGTTTTCTCAGCTAATATTATGCATATTTTCTCATAATTCAAATGATCAAAAAGATTTAAAAGATAACGTAAAAATAGCCATACGCTATTCTGATTTCTTCATTTGAAATAACCTCTCACTGTATCGCTTGTGTAAAGGCTAATTTTTGTTTGATTAATCATATGAACATATTTTATGAAATACTTTTTTAAACATATTTTGTAGAGCCAAATATCCTTTTAAGCTATATTCCACCTATTACTAAGCACACAAAAATCTGAGTGTACTAGAAATTTTGCACATAAGTGTATAATTTGCGGGTCCGGAATCGTGCATCCTTTTCTATCACTCTCACTGTAGTGTCGCGAAACCCTGCCAACAGCTTTCTTTTATTTCTCTCTCTCTCTCCAGTGTCTCTGTCCGAGTTTCATCTCTTTTCAATGTAGCGAAACAATTTTGACATTGGCGTGTCCCACCGTCGCAAGCGCCGATCACGGACAGGTCGGCTGCGTTAATTATAAAAACGACCGCCGCTCAACCTAGGTGAAAACAGTCACCCGCGCTGGAAGTGTCAAAGTCACTGACTTCTTTTCAGTTGCCACAACGTCGAATTTAGAGTGAAACCGAAAATTTAAAGAGGCGCTAGTACTTGATCTTCAAAACGATATTCTATATTTTTTATATATTCTTCAAACGATGTCAAACATTAATGCAAATTTTTTATTTTATTACACTTTATTATATGTTACTTTAATTAAAATGTTGTAATTAACGTATTAGCAAGTTTATACTAAATTATTTTTAAAATACTGGACATATCGATATTTGTTAAAATAGAATATTATATATTACGATTTTTAATAAACTACCTGAATTTCATTATCAAAAATTCAAATAATAATGTCCTTAAATACTAAGTGATAACAGAAAAAAGTTCAATTAAATATTGTTAAAAAATTCATTTTAAAATCATAAAATTATTTGTAAATATATATTTTTTTGTAACTTTGTTACATGTACATTTCAACAAAAGGGCTAATGTAAAATTTAGCGAAAAAACTATAGATCATTAATACTTTACAGCAATTTTTAATTATTTTTATACATGCATTCATTTTTTAGTTTATAGTTTCAGTAGGCTCATTATTATTAGAAACATTCATTGTTGCATACGTACTTAATTCGTCCTTAAAACTGGCAAACATTTTTGAAAAATAAATTTGATCAATATGGTAAACTTCTGAACACAATTAATTTTCTTATAGTAAAGCTATATGCAAAATACCACAGAAACGCTTTCATTCTTTCCGTCTTTAATAAGCATTGCATTTGTTCCGTAAACGGCATTATTAGGGCGCTGCCAATGCGTCCAAGTGGTCACGCGTGCGTGGTATAAGCTCGTGGAACGAGGGAGAACACATGCCGCCTACCCGTCGCTAAACTTAGAATATTCGGCCTCGTCCCAGGTAGCGCCTAAGAGTAAATCGGCATTTTCCCCGGCCGAAATCCTCGCGAGTTTCCTCAAGCAAGTGTATCTATACTTGCGTCCAAGCGTTTGCATACATAAGAGAAAGAAAAATTTAACCAGGCACAAAAGTTAGCAGGGGCTACAGAAGCTCTCAATGACAAAAAATTACAAAAAATTCTGATGATATCACATGGAAAGAAAATTAACTCCATTTAAATACGTATCAAAAAAAGCTATTGAAATTTTGCAGTTTTTTATACTGAACAATATGTAATAAAAATTTATAGTTAAATAACACTTATTAATAACCTAAAACTTATTAAAGCTATATTACATTTCAAATTGTTGTTTTAGGGTAGACATTTTATAGCAAAGTATTTTAATTTAATTTGCTTATCGGTGTAGTTTTTATCAATTCTAAGAGTTTTTTTATTTTAATTAAGAAAGTTCGAATTTTAATAATTTTCATATTTTTTAAAAATCTATGATTAATGTCACATCAAATTTTACGATTTAATCCATTTTAATTAAAGATTGATAGTTGATTAGACATTTCAAATAAAGTTTATGTTAAACGAAAATTGTTAATAAATTTGAAATATGAAATCTATTCAATCAGATTTTTTATTATGTTTAATATTTTATATAATTTTGAAAACATTGTTATCTTCACGCACCAAATTATTGATAATATATATAAAGAAAAAAGTTCATAAATTATAATACTTTCAAATATAGACAAAATTTATATTACTTTAAAAGACTAAAGATATTCTTTCAATTTTTATTACAGCAGAAAGTTTATAACATTTTATACGTGTTATTATTATTGTCTGCCTATTACAATCAGTTTGTAATATTTGGATAAAATAGATTGGTTTTCTCCTTATAGGAAAGTAAAATGTAAGGAAGTATAAGTCTTTATGTTCACTTTTATGTAACTTTTATAAATTAGCAGAATTAATGGAATTTGATATCGAATGCCATCAGAATGATATTAATTTATTAAAAACTTGAAAATAAATAAGAAAATACAAACTATGCTTTTTCGCTAAATCCAAAAAAAGACAAAAGACGCATTTATCGATTTCAAATGATTCTATAAAGAAAACAATTATTTAAACGGAATATTCAGTGGGTGTAGGATACGCTTGTCTTCCATAATAGTTGTGTATGAATTATGATATTCATGTATTAAAAATTGAACTAATGAGGCTCACAATGATTTAATTAGGTGTGCAAGGCGACGAGCTAGAGAAAGTTCCCTCGGAGGACCAATGTCGGCCTTACATAGAGAAAGCTTTGAAGGATTTGGGCACAGGTAAATTTTGAGGGTACGAAGTATAATAGCGTTTATTCTAGAGTATAACAATTTTAACACTTTTCTAAAAATAGACGATTTAATTCATTCAATCAATAAAATTACAAATACTCTATATTTCGCTATCATGGATCGTAATTCAAACCAAGTTCATACACAGAACATAAAAGAAATATTAGATATGTAATATCAAATTAAATTGCTTAATTTTGGCATCACTTAGGGTTAAACATGTACAGAATTTGTCACCGTATAATGTCCAAGTAGTTTACAGAAGATCACTTAATATTATGTACGTTTAAAATAGACATCTATTTAAATAAATTTTAAATAGCTATCTTCTAAAAATGGAAAGTTAAAGTTAGGACTACAATGAATATATGATTAAATTGATTTCTTATACGGGAGTTTAATAATTTATAATGATTAAAATGATTGATGTAAATCTGGTTTATAAAACATTATAACATAACATGATCTTGTAAAAGACGAAACCACCGCATACCTCATGATTTTATAATCGCATGTGTAACAAAAAACAACAAATCTTAAACAATATAATTGTATACGTGTGAATAAGTAAAAGGCCAAAATGTCAATGAAAGAAGAATTAAATTAATATGAAACTTCAATAATATTTTAGAAGGATCTCAGGAGCAGTCGAGCGCCGAGGACGCAGAAGCTGCTAACGACGAAAACGACGAAGGACCAGGGGAAGAATTGGACACCGATACAAACGAAAATGTAAGATCTAAAAACATTTGAGAAAAAAATGTCTACTTGCTATTTAGTTCCAAGACAAACAGTGAACATATATTTATGTAGTCTATTAATTTTACTTTATAAAAACTTTTTAACTTTATAATAGTAAAAAGACTGTCGTTTAACCAGCATAAGGTGCAACGTTGTTTTGTAGTTTGAAATATAACCGTGAGCACTAAATCAAAATTTTTATCAAAGTCAAATTTAACGTGTAGATTCCAATATAACTAGACCGTAACCTCAAACTCTCAAAATAACAAATTCTAGCGCCAACGACTCGCATACATGCGTAAAATCTGCAAATTGCATTGAAATTTAATACGTACGAAGGAAGAAAGTATCGAAAACTTACAAGGGAATAAAATAATTCTGCTCTAGAGGGTGTAGGGAGAATATTTACACAGCGTGTCCTTGATCGTGTACAATATGCTGCTCACTAATTTTCACGAACACCCAACAAGCCACAATATATATTTATAATGTTCGCCGTGGCGCATTCTGGCGCTCTACTGGATATTTTAAGGTTTAACAGGTTTCCGTTTATTTATAACCGATGCGCTCGACCCTCGAGATACTCATGCACTTTCTCACATCTATCACTACCGCCTATTATTTGCTCTTTTTTCTCTCGAGGTAGTATTATCATAAGAAGTATGTCTTTCAGATATTAATGAAATTGGAAATTGATTATTCTGATTGATATTGTATTATTCAAAGTAAATAGTAAATTCATAAAGATAGCTTGTATTATAATAAATATAGTCGAAAATTGCGACAGTTCTTTTAAACATGCGACTCAAGGAAAGAAAGGTTGGATTAAAAATGAGTATAATGTTTAGAATAAGAGCCTTATACTTGCATTATAAAGAAATATTTCTGTACTTATGCAAAAAATTATGTATAGCTTCGAATAAAAGTTAATATAAGTATAGCAATATTTCTTTATGACGCTATCACAAGTATAAAGTATATACAAATATAAAGCTCTTTTTCTAAACATTATGCTCTTTTTTAATTATAGTGTTCTCTCCGTATATTATAAGAATCATGATGCGTCACATCATCTGACACATAGGAACTAATACTCCTACTAACATTTGTTTTTGATTAGAAAAAAACCCAAAGACTTTTCATTAAAAAGTGAAAAACGTTGGTAATAACAATTTTTAACTCAGGGTGAAGAATCGGACACAAAGGAGAAGCAGGACATTTCGGCTGAAGATAGCGACAACGATGGGGACGACAATAGCGAGAACGATACCGATCAAGATCAGGCGCAGACGGTTGAAGTCACCAGTGGAGAGGTGGATGATAATGATTCTATTCAAATAGTCAGTGATGATGATGAGGAAGCTACTAATTCCAAAGAGGATGAAGAAAAATCGAATGGTTTGATAATACGATTTTTATTTCCGGGGAGCGTAAAAATTCTCAAATTAACTAATTATTCAATAGTAGATGGAGAAAAATATTATTTTAATTTTTAAAACTTACGATATCCCATACAGTATGATTGTCAAATATCTGTATATTTTCTCAATAAATTTGACCAATTAGAGACAATCCAACTGAATATTTTCAATTAATCAGAAAATCACTATATTGGAATTAATTATTCTAGCATATAACTTAAAATAGATTTATAACACGTTTAAATAAATTCACTTTAATTTTTTTATAAGTTTTGATAGAAAATTTGATTTTGTATGCTGTATATATATAATCTTTATTTAAATATAACTTTTAAATTAATTTCCTCTAGACGATTCCCAAGAAAAACAAGAAAGTGAAGATGAGGTAGATTCCAAGGATGAGATCATAGCCGATGAAGAAGTAGCCGAAGAAGAAGATGGGGAGCAAGAGAGCGAGAGCGACGAACAGAAGAGCGAAAATGGAGAACAAGAAAACGAAGATAGCAATACAAATGAAATCGACGATAACAACGACAATCAAGAAGATGGGAATACAGATGAACAAGAGGAGAATAAGAGTGAGGAATCAAAGCAAGATGAAAGTGAAAATGATGATAAGCAATCGATCGAGGACGAGCATATTCTCGTGAAGCGATCCATCTCAGACAACCAGGAGCCCGAAGGCAGTAATGAAGCAAGTGAAGGAGAGGATAATGCGAAAAATGAAGAAGAAGAAAAGGATGCCAACAGTGATTTAAAAGAAGCTGACGAAGGTGAGCCATTTCTCTTTTGCGTAATTATTAAGTTTTTGTTAATTTTTTGCATTTCATAGATGGAGATACAGAGGGAATTGAAGGATCGAGTCCGGAAGAAGAAGAACTAATTATGGAAATTGAAATTCCGGAAATCTTGAGACCAAGAGACCATGTAAACCAGCTACTTAAACTTGACGAAGAACACGAGGAAAAAGAAAAGGCGGTAGAAAAAGAAGCTGATATTGTCTTAAGAGATTTGAAGAGGCTCTATGATAATGCGATTAAACCATTAGAAACTCTATACAAATATAGAGATCTTAGCAATCGTCATTTTGGAGGTATGATTTTGTATCTATCCTTTCTGTAAAATAAGTTTACAGTACAATTAATCGTAATTATTATTTTTTAGATTCAGAAATATTTTCAAAACCTTTGGTACTATTTATGGGTCCATGGAGTGGTGGAAAATCGTCAATCATAAATTACCTGTTAGATATTGAATATTCGCCTACAATTTCTTTAAGAACAGGTTTGCATTTTATAAAACAAAAGTGTCTGGAAATTTTCATGAGAAAGTTTCACTTTATATATTATATTGTAAATTTAACAAACAATTATAGGCGCAGAACCGTCTCCAGCTTATTTTAATATATTAATGCATGGGAAAGAAGAGGAAGTATTAGACGGTACACAATTAGCAGCTGACTGGACATTTTCTGGACTTCAAAAGTTTGGTCAAGGTTTACTTGACCGTCTAAAAGGTTACAAACTAAATAGTAAATTACTTGAAAAGGTCATCATGCACTGCACTTCAACAACTATATAACTTTCAACAATCAAAAAACTTATTGTAACAGTACATTTTTTACAGGTAAACATTGTAGAGATTCCTGGAATTTTGGAAGTTCGAAAGCAAGTTCAAAGGCTATTTCCGTTCAATGATGCCTGCCAATGGTTCATTGATAGAGCAGACATTATATTCTTAGTATACGATCCATCAAAACTTGACGTAGGACCTGAAACTGAAGCTATCCTTGATCAACTCAAGGGACGCGAGTATCAGGTACACTTTGGAGTTAGAAATTATGTAAATACACATGATCACCTAGAATGATTGTTACTGAAACAATTACTTAATTTAACAGACTAGAATTATTTTGAACAAAGCTGATCAAGTAAAACCAGAGGAGTTGATGAGAGTACAGGGAGCACTTATTTGGAATATTTCACCGCTCATGTCAAGTGCAGAGCCACCGGTCATGTACTCTGCTTCCCTCTGGTCAATACCATACGAAGCTGGCGCACCTACAAGACTACTGTATGCCCAAGAACGAGCATTACTTCGTGATCTGCGCTCCGCCGTCGATAAGAGGGTTGAACATAAAATAGCCAGCGCCAGAAGATTTGCGGTGAGTTTTATTCAACAACCTCAATAATAAGTAAACAAAATAATTCTATTGTGCTGACGACCTTTCCTGCAGGTTCGAGTCCGAAACCACGCTAAAATGGTCGATTGCTACCTTACAACTTACTATAACCATAAGAGCTTCTTCGCCAAAAAGAAAGAAATCAGTGATCAGGTAGTGGATAATCCTCAGGACTACCACATTTATGAGGGCTTAAGCACTCTTACAAACATTTCGCGCTATGATCTCCCGGATCCGGATGTTTATCGAGACTTCTTCCGCCTTAACGCCCTCTACGAGTTTCCACTTCTTAGTTCTACTTGCACATATTTCCGAGGCTGTCCCATAAATAGGCTCGATGTCGCCATCGCTTACGATCTACCTGAACTCGTCGGTAAGTACAAGAAGAGCGTCGAGGTCGTAGTTCATCAGCAAGAGGCCGCCGCAGCTACAGCCGCCGCTACTGCAGCTGCTGCCGCTGCTGCAGAGGCAGAAAAAGCTGCAAAGATCGCACAACCTGAGGCCCAAAAGCGAGCAGCAAAAAGCGGAGCCTCAAGAATATCCCTAAGTTGAGAAACCTCTCGTCTCGAGGATCAATACCTTGACATTTCAGAGCTGCTATTCAATCTACGGTCGTATTTTTGCAATTAAGAACTTGATTTTACAAAAAATGTTTCCTTTTTTTCAAACTACTAGTAGATTATATATTATTTGCTTTTATTATCAAGCTGTCATTCCGCGTGTAAGTACGTGAAATGAATAGCTATTTAATATAGATTAAATCGGATAGAAAAATTATTTTATTTTCAAATTTATAACGTCAGGATTCTTAAATAAAAAATATATTTTTCATTAATGTTGACAAAACCGTGATTTATAACAGACTTTGTAATAAAACAAGCAGATTTGATACTTTGATATAGCAGTATCAGCTTGGTATATACAGACAATTGTAATATAGTTAAGAAAGATCTACGTTACGGATATATAACTGAAAAGTAAAGTTAACAAGATGAGCTGAAAAATGAATAGCCTTTGAAACCCTGAGCTTCTTATTAGAGATTCTCATACATGTTATTGGTAGTTCTACGATAATGTGGTCAGCTTGTCTGCTAATTCAAAAAATGAAAAATAATAAAAAAAACGAAAATTAAAATGTTGCTTTAAAGCGTTTAGCGTTAAGAATATTAAAAAACACTAATAAAAGTAAACATGTTCGACACTATACCTAAAAAACAAAGTCAAATAAATTTTTTGGAAGAATTTTAAATGAATATTTTTATGAACTTTATATCCTTACGATATTATAGAGGCTACAGACTCTAAAAGTACTGCAATAAACTGCAGGTAATACCTCTGCCGATATATAAATATTTTTAAATTTATTAATGGACTAATTATTATTTATCTGGAAAATTTTTAATAACATTATAAAGTTTCATGTGTCATTTACAATCATCAAACTTTTGAGTACAATGACTTTCAATGTATTAAAAACGAAATGTAGAAATGATACATATAATTGTTCATCATCGATTTATCGTAGTTTTCTTAGTGTGTAACACGATCTAAATTTTGTTAGAACAATAAAATATATCGATTAACATAATATTATGCGAAAAATCAATGTGTACTCATGAAAATAATTAAATTATCTTATAATGTGTACATTTATATACATGTTCATACATATTAATAGACTTTTACCGTGAATTGAAAACATTAATGAACATGAAGTTTATTTAACGTACATGGTTAGCATATCTTATTATAGTAAAATTCCTCAAAATGGGAAAAAAGCGAGAATGAGAGCGCAATGCGTGAATGGATGAAGAAAAGATTTTTTACTTTTCTTCATTAAAAAATGATTAAATCTTAATTAAAAAACTGTGTTCATATCAACTGAGAAAGTACAGTATAATAAGTCTTTATCTTTCATGAATGTACAATCCAGCTGCATGAATACTGCGCATCTTATGTCGATATTCTTTCTTTTAATTATGTTGTATCATTACTATTATTATCATTATCATCATTACTATTATTATTATTACTATTATTATTAACTTCAAATAATGAGATACAATGATTAATTTTTACAAAACTTTAATTTTAATATTTTTCCCCAGTTTATCATTTTCGAATTTATTATACTGGTATAAAAAAAGTATCAAATATTATTTCAATATGCTACTTAATTTCGAATAGATTTTGAGGATTGTTGGTAGATTCTATGAAGTTCACTATTAATGAATTAAAAAAGGTTCCTTTATAAGTGAAGATCATTAGCATATAACTTTAATAATAATTTTAAAGGAATAAGTATGAATATAAAGTGTTAGTGATTATAAAGTCACATGTCCCTTAAACTTGTTTTTAAATGTTTGCACTCTATACATATTGTCTACATGGTTAAAATATGCGGAATAATATAAAAAAAGATAATGCCCGCTATTTTTTATATAGAAGAACAATTATTTTAAGCATTAGGTAAAAAGAATACTTGATCTGCGTAAGTACATGGAAACTTGTATATTAATAAAAAAATTATGTATAAAGCGTTAAATATTATTTTATCTTCAGAAAATAAAATTTCGAAAATTATTTAACAAATATTATTTGTGCTACTTTTATTATCTTCGAATTCACTCAAAACTTATTTATCTGTTAAACTTACAAAGTAAAAAATATAATTATGTGGATACTTACATTTGGAGCTACCTCCTTTAACCATTGATCAGCTTGTTCGTCAAAATCAAATTGGCAGGCTTTCCTTAAATCTGTTGCAGCTTCTGTCCATTTTCCAAGCAGGTAATAGGCTCTTCCTCTAAATTTATAAGGTAATGCACTATCTGGGTTTAATTCAATGGCTCGATTACAATCACGAATACAAGCATTTACTTTTTTTAATTGTAAATAAGTCTGCCCTCTTTTAGTATATAGGACAGATGACTGTGGATTGAGTAATATAGCTTCTGTATATAATTTGATACATTCTTCATAATCGTTTTTAGAAAATGCAGCCATAGCTTCAGATCGCTTTTCAGAAGACTGCTCAATTTGTTCCGGTGTAGGTATCAAATCATAATTACCCATTGGTTGTGGTGGATCATTATCAGGTTCTAAACAAGAAAATATATAAATAAGTATATTTAATATTACAATTCATATGATTTTTTTAAAATTAATATTTCAATAATATTATTCATTTATTATCATACCTACAACATTACTCATATCAAACTCTAGGTTCATCTCTTCACTTTCTGGATCTTCTATTGTAATTTTACCACCCAGTTTTTCTATGAAACTTTTAAAGAAACTCAATTGAGGATGATTAATGATTGATGGTTTACTCGTACATAGTTGAATAAAACCTTTAAACTGCGATAAGTACTCAGGACTTATTGGTAATTCTGACATTTTTTAAACTAAAAAAGAATATAATCTATTATAAAATTTTTTACATTTTACACTAGTCCATTATTAAACTAATACTAGAATTCAAAAAATATAAGGAAATTTTCCACCGAACTTTCTTTCAGGTTACACGTTGCTAATATAATTTATCAATTATGTCTTCTGTTATTCTTCTAATAGAGAATATATGGAAACAATAATTTATACTATATTTGATTAAATTTGGTTATAAGTTTGAAGAATCAAAATTAATCTTTTTAAAATAATTTAAATAAATAGAATAAATCTTATTTGATACAATAGTAAATTTTTTAATGAGACAGGTAACTATTAATAATTTTCAGCTTAGATAACATGTTAAATTTTTAGATAAACGGTAACAAATAATTTGATTATAAAACGTATAGAAAACGTTATTACGATTACTGCACTTTTTATTGGCCTTATATTTTTGGTTTCCAACATGCAAACGTCATGCATCGGTAAATTTGTTCGATAAGTAATTATATTTGCATGCAAAAATCAATTGTTCTTTATAAATAATTAGATTGAATGTTATAAATTAACGTTGCAGTTTATTACCGTTTTATGTAGATGGTTCTTAAACTAAATTCTCTTGCGTACGGGCGCAACGTCGAAAAAAAATGTACAGATGTACACCGTGTACTGAAATTCTTAAAAATGTACTGCTTCCTGTATACAAAAAGTGAGCAGCCCCACGAATTTATCTATTTGCAAAAAATATTGACATAAAAAATGTAGCTGATACGGGAATTACTGTAAACAAATCTTTTTTAACAACGCTAACATAAAGAAACTACTTTGAAAACGATTTCATAATTCGCTAATAACTATGTAGTCTTAAACTTCAAACCTATTAGCTGTTTCACTGATACTACTCACGTTGTTCCAAATTCAATGCACTTCTGCATATTAATACATGCCAATAATTATTAATGTAAATTCGCATGTTCGATTCTACACACGTATGTATCAATCCAATCAATTTCTAATCCAATAAGTAATAGTTATTTAAAAAAAATGCCTCTAAAAAATAAATGTTTATATTATAGTTACAGAAAAAAATTATTTTTCCTTTTTAATAAATTTTGCTATAAATCAAGGAATTGATGTTTTCAAAACGAAAATAGCGTACGTAGTTAAAAATTTAGCAGACCCTCTTCAAATTGAATTTTAATCGTTGGATTTATTTTTAACAGCAAAAAAACAAACATACAGTTAAGAAATCTAAACAAATACAGCATAAATAACTTATAAATTAGGTGTATAAATAGTTATACTTTATAGGTTTGTAGTTAATTTTTTCAATTAATGCTTTTAAACGGAGATGAAATAATAAATCCAGAGATTTTTAAATAAAATATTTAGTAAATTGCTATTAATTAAAAATATATACGCAATTGTTTTTAATTATTATTAAAACACAAAATATTAATTAAAATTAAAAATAATATTTATCATAAAATATCTAATTTTAATCGTCATTGTTATTACACTTTTATTTTTTAATTTTAACATATTTTATCTTCTATCTTTTAACATCATTTAGCTTTCATCGTCATTGTACATTATGATTTTAAATCAAAATCGAAATATAGATGATTATATAATTATGTATATCCTAGGTAGTATCTAGTGATTAATTTAACTTTTAGTACAAGTTTGAAAATTTCTTATTATCAAAATTGATAATTTTTTTTTAACATTAGATAATTTTAGAATTAAAATAAATAAAATTAAATTTGATTTTGACCTGATATTTTCCTGGTGCTACTTATGATGATTAACGGAATTATTTACAAAGCTACATTAGGTTAAATAAATACATCTTCGTGGAAAAGAGTGGGTTTGAGCAGAGTTATTCGTTATTTTTTAAAATTCATATTAGTATGTATACATTGTAAATGTCATTAAATTAATCATTCTTTTTAATTGGAATAATATTAAGGAGTGGGTTAAAATTTTTGAGTTATATATACAGACATAAAAATTAATAAAAAGTGTACAAAATATAAAGTTACTAACAATTTTCAGATCGTGCAATACGTACTATAGAAAATGACCTAGAGACTTACGCTTTTAATATTATTGTATTGAAAAATGTATTATTATCTTTTATTAATTTTTATATATATCAAAAGATAGATCATGAGTAAATTAAAATTAAAATTTTAATATTTTTTAAATACAATTTGTTTAACTTACAAATATATTGAATAAATAATGTAAGATAACTAAATTATTCTATAAAATAAATTATTATTTATAAATACTATTCCGACTAATTAATAGTTATAATGATTAATATTTTTATAATTATCAGGAATTTTAAATTGAAAATAATTAATTCGCTTGTTCTGTAAAAAAATTAATAAAGAATATTTTTGCTATGCCTTAATATTTAATACATTATTTAATGCAGATTAATAAATAAAAAATACTAAAAACAGATAAAAAGCACAAATTAGTATTGCTAAATTAATTTAAAATTTTAATTATATCACATTTAAAATAATTAAAATGTGTAATAATTGTTCGACGCGAATCAAAACATTTACTATAGTCGATACAGAAATGTGTAAAAATGGAATTTTTTACGAAGCAAAAAAGGGTAATATACAGGAAAATAAACGTATACAAAGAACTTTACTTGCTAAATGTTGTTTCATGTTAATCAATAATACAAATAAATAGTTTGACTGTTTCGTCATCTCTACATACAGTACACTCCTTTTGGCACTGCTTCTGCGAAGCTGTTTTGTGATTCTTTTATAATTTCGTACGTGAGTGGTGTGGGGTAATCTTCTCATTCGGTTTTTTGTGTTTTGTTATTTTCTAGTTTATTTCACTTATCTAAAATTTCGGGACTAACATTTCGAATAAGGCACGATATTATTATGTTACGGATTATGTAGGCCTAAAACGAGCTTTTTTCAATGAATCGCCACTTGCTATTATTCTTTTTTGTTTATGATGAATTACCTTAAGATTTCGTACGCCCCGAAATTTTAAAATGCTATGAGGTAATGTAAATAACAAGAGATTCATTGTGCCATTCGCAATGCAGCTATACATTGATCAATCGGGGCAAGTTAAACTTTTATCGATTGCGTTTCATTAATAATTATACTGTAGTTTGTGGCTATTTATCCACGAACCTTTAATAGTACGACAGAAATAAGTGCGCTGATTACTTTTTTATGACATTACTTATTCATATACTATACGTATGGCGATTAAATTGCTTTGAATATTATTTGAAGCATAAAATAAGTATATTTGAAAGATTTTTGTCAAGTTTTCTGTGAGAATAAACTTCAACATTTTATCAGCAATTCACTTTCATGTTTACCTTTATAAGTTAAAAATATGTATTGACTGAGATTTGAACTAAAAATCATTAATACTAAAACATACTTTGAGTAAACAGCACACAATTCCTGGTACCAACAAATTGTTCAAAAGCTAAAGACAACCGTTATTATAATAAAAATTTATAATCAACGTAATCTAATGTATAATCAAAATTATTTTTGAAAGTAGAAAACCAGCTTTGATTTAGGATGTTAATAATAGTTAAGGATTTTTAATGGAACAGCATATCAATTTCATTATTTGTAAAATGGTTATCGTATAATAATTATATTCTATTTCATTTAAATGTTTCGTCTTTTTAAAATATACAAATCATAAATGAAATTAAAATTTGCTTGAGTAGGTATCATTTCTCACATATTCATTATTATTATTCTACAAGTTTTATTCTACACAGGCATACAATGTGTGCCAAATCGACTCTACCGAATTAAGTACAAAAATTTTTTTATTTGTTGTCGTACTTCTATTCGCATTTCTTATTGCCTAAGACAAAAAGCATGATATTGAATTTGAAAAATTGCATTGAATGTAATGAATTAGAAGTAGTTCTTAAAAGTGCAAATAATTTGTTTATTTTCAAATTCAAAAAAGGTGCTTATAATAATCAAGCTGTATAAGTTCTCTGATTTGCTTTACAAATATTAATTTGCAGTTCATTTCATTGATGCTTTTTATTTAATTGTAAAAGGCGAAAAGCAATCTTTCTTTATTGCTAGTATTTACAAGGTTGATACTTTACGGAAAAAAGACAAAGAAAGAAGAATGAATCCAAGAAAAAACCATGATGTTAAACTAAAGTTTGTAACATTTCAAAATCTAAGGTAAGCATAATAACAAAAATTTCTTACATTACCCATTTTAACGTGTCAGTACATTATTAACATGGATAATTTTTGACATAAATTAAACAAGACATAGTTTGAAGATGTATCGCACGATTAATTGTCTAATAAAATGACTCAACATTTTTATCTTTTCACTTACAAATGTTGACTCATAATACTTTGATTCGATACACAGTCAATGACGTAGGTAAAATAAAGAGACTATGCTCTTTCGCTTTACTCTTAAAGTAAAGTCCTTAAAAACATACAACTTAAAAACGTCAAACAACACTTAATCCGTGATTGAGATTTGAGCGAATCCAATCAACGCCTTGTCATCAGGCGTTTCATTTACGGCCTGTCCTGAATTCTAGATTAAAAATAAAATATTTACAAGGTTAATTTTTATTTTATTAAAATATATATTTATAAAAATGGTTTAGTTTAAAAGATAATTAGAGAATTGATACTTACTAAAGGAAACGTAACAGTACGAATGTGTCCTGTACTGTCAATGAGTTTTTGCAGATTGGCTGCTATTACAACAATGTCTTTACCGTCAACAAGTCCAGCGCCAACTAATTCAGCAGCGATTCCTTCTGCCGAATCGATCCCGACAGCGAATTCAAATCTTATATCGTTCAGTTCTCGTTTTTGATTACTAAAAGAACAACATTGATTTATATCGTAGGACTTGCCAGTTTTAATAGTTCATTAAATAGTTTGATTAAAACATTAAAATTTTATCTATGAATAATTGCTTTAGAATTCGCTATTCTCAAAATACTCGAAAGTGAATTCAAGATTGACTAGTTAGTGATATCAGCTTACCGAAGTCTGAGCACTAGATTGATAGGAACATTTTTATCAGCCGTCACAGTGTTACGATTATACGAGGTTTTATCGTGGCCATAGTAGTCATCTTGATCTGGTCCCTCATCGTCACTGCTATCACGTTCGATTTGGTTTATCGGCAAAGCTTCCTTGCTCTCTTCGCCACTAGAACCTCCACTCTCTTCTTCTGACGACCAGACCCATTCCCCAGTAACGGTCCGATGTAGTCGTCCGGAGGTACCGGGCTGTCTTTTCGACGCCTATAATCATTTATTTTTACTGTGCAAATTAAAAGTTATAAGAATGTCAATAATAATATTTATTATAAATTACGTTTTAATCTGCAATTACCTTTTGCACCCGAGTTTCTAGACTGGGTCCAATAGCGACAAGTGTTTGTTGTAAATATTTCTTGTCTTTTGCTTTTTTAAAAAATGGGTGTTTTAATAGTTCCGTTGCAGTTGGTCTAAAAATATTTTAAATTTAAGTACACATTTACTGGTTGTGTTATACGTAAATAATTACTTGGATTTTTCAACAAATATGCTATTTGTTACTAGAAGGTAGAATAATTGATTGATAACTACTCTAACCTTTTTGTAGGATCCTTTTGAAGGCAGTCAACAATCATTTTCCGGAAGGTCTTGCCATAAGCCTTATACTGGTCCTTATCATCAGCAGCTGTATCAAGAGTTGGCGGATCATTTTGTAATGTGAGCATTAGGACTTTCATTGGTGGAAACTTATGATAAGGAGCCGTTCCACTAGCCATCTCAATAGCCGTAATACCGAGCGACCAAATATCTGCCTTAAAATCGTAACCATGATCCTGTAAAATAGCAAAATCTCTACATTTATTTACTTTGAAGATGGGTAAGTAGTTTTGAGGATTTCTGAAGAAACAGATAAATAACAAATATTTTAAGCAACAAATGCTCGATTAATGAACATTATAAAATTAATTTTTGTAAAAAAATCGTCAGACTTAAATCATAAGAAAAATAACTTTTCTTAAATATTTTATTTATTTCATTTAATACGTATGTTAAATCTGCTTTTTTATTAACCCTCAATAGACCATATTTCTTGCCACACTTATGTATATATATTCAAATTGGATGCTCCAGTAAACATTTATTATAAAAGCTACATTGCAAAGCCAATCTTTTTATGCGAACGTAATTTTTCATGCTCTGTATAATATTCCCGGAAAAATTACCTTTAAAAATTTAAAGGCCAGAAACCATTACGAAAAAGCATGTAGTAGCGTTCAAAGCTATGCTTATAATTATATGTACATTCCTCAAGACAAAAAATTAATGAAATGTCTTTTTAAAAATCTATATAAAATTGATTAATAATCATGCATATCAATTAATCATGAATAACTATAGCTACAATATTTACAATATTATTTTTATCTTAATCGAACAATAAGCAATAAACTAAAAGAATAATAATGAAATTTTTGTGCAATATAACCAAAATGTAACAATTAAAAATTCACAATAGACAAAAACGTGAACATCGAACATGAAAGAATCGCACAGGCTAAGAAATTGGAATGTAACTTTCCTCTCTCACCTGCTCCATGACCTCAGGCGCCATCCAGCAGGGCGTCCCAACAAAGGTATGTCTGACTTTTTGCCTGCTAAGATCACGACCAGTAGCTAACCAGGCACTAACTCCAAAATCTGCTATTTGAACTGTACCATCTTCTCCTAATAGAATATTTCCTGCCTTAATATCCCTAGTATTAAAATTATTTGATTAAAATTAATGATTACACAATTGGTTAATCTAAAATTATAAATTCAACAAAACTTCTAATAACATTTTAACATAAATTTAAAAAAAGTAAATGTTGCCAAACCTGTGTATCTGCCCATTGCTATGGAAATATTCCAAGCCTTTCAGTACTTCCCGAAGTACTGTTGCTATCGTAGACTCATCAAAAACTCCATGTTTGCAATTGGATGTTCTCATCTTATGTTTAATAATATCCAAAAGAGATCCACCTTCAAGTAATCTGAGTACCAGCCATAATTCTTCTTTTACAACAAATGATGTATAGTATGTAACAACATTTTCGTGATTGCATGAAGACATTGCTTGAATTTCTTTCTACAGAATTCAGAAATTGACAAATTGTAAAATAGTATAAACATCTAAATAATATATAATTAACATCAAATATGTATAAAACCATGAATATTTATATTAGAATATTAAATTTTTATTTATATTTGAATATACACTTACTAATAATTCGTCCATACTCGTGTTCCATTTTTCTAAATTGATTCGTTTTATTGCACATTTTTCTTGTCGAGGTAGGCAGTAGGCAGCATGTACTATTGCAGTTGCACCAACACCTATGAAAATAAAATATTTATTTTTGAGTAACTGTGTTTAATATTATTTAAGGGACTGCCTTACTAATTTATATTAATCTAGTTAAACAAGCAGTAAGTTCATTATACCAGACATCAAGCTATCCAAGATTGCTCAACTCAATTTACAGTCATTTAACAACATGTTCATAAGAAGTAGTATTTACTATCAATATTTAATGAAAATTAAAACTAGTAATTTTCACTTCGTTTCAAGTTTAAAATAAAATTTGTGCAAAAAATGTGAAATGTATATTAATCAAATAATTTAAAAACAGATAGTTCAGAATTTTTCTACTTAGCATTTTTCTAATATTATAAATTTAATAGAAACAGGTATTTTTATTGTAAAGTGACTTTCTAAACAACTGTCTAGTATAAACATTAAAATAATATGATTGAAGTAATAATATATAATTATTTGTAGTGGTTACTATAGTTAAAATTAAAATAATATATTTAGAATATCTTGTTAGCTTTACTTTAATATAAGAGATGAATCTTCTTTGAAGACAGTTGTAAATCGTAAAAAAACTTGTATAATTCATCAAATTAGATTACAGTTACTATTGACTACAGATCTCAATTAGTAACAAAACAATTCAAAGATATTGTTTCTTAATAAACAGTTGCTGCGATTGTAGGACAACGAGCCATTGCCAAAATGAGTGAAAATGTTAATCAACAAGTAGGTAAATAATGACGCAAAAAGAATCTTTTTTTTCGTCTACCGCGGACGCACTATGTCGAAAGTAAACAAGAGAAAAGCCTCTTTTCGACCTATAATCACAGATAAGCCTCACAGAGAAAGAAGAACAGAGGCCGAGATAAAAAAAGCAGAAACGGCTGGACGTCCTAGAAATTGGCAACTTGAGCCAAGTTAGAAAAAGAAAAGAGCTGAAAACGGCAAGAAAAGTGCAAGTCGCGAATGAAAACCCGGCAGAAAAGAGCGCGGCAGACAAGGATAGCGAGGGTAGGCGTGCACACATGGAGCATATGCGTACACAGGGAGCGCGGTCTGCACACACGCGTTCTCTGGGTGAATTGGGGCCGGCGGAGAGCGCGCGCTCGCCCTGATCTCGGGGCCGAGGCGAGTCACAGGGACGAGCGGGTACTTGGCCCGGGGCGTCGGGCCTCGGGCCTTCGGCCTGTGCCGCGGGACTCACCGATGACCTCCCGGAGCTCGTAGTCGTCCTTGGCGTTGGGCCAGCCCTGAACGGGCGCCGTCGTGCTCGCGGACGCCATCTTGTTGGCCAGTGCCGTATAGCCGAAGCGCGAGCGCCGGGCGATGCCCCCGCCGACGCGCTGCGTCGACGTAGTCGAGGAGGAGGACGAGGAGGAGGCGCCGCGCGCCGCCCGCGCTGAGCTTGAGTCGCTGCGCTCGAGGCTGCTCTGCTGCCGCTGCGCTTCTCGCTGCTTTATAGGGAAAGAAAGAGAGAACGGTTCTTTTATTATTGCGCCTACTGCTCGGCCTACTGCTGCCGCGGCGGCGCGTACATGCCACTTTGTTTTTTTATTTCGGCTTTCGCGCGCCCGTTAGGAGACGCGGATTTCCCGCGGGATGGATTCGAGAGTTGCGCGGCACTTTGCGAAAGTGGCGTATGACTACCTATATACTTATTCTGTTCAACGTGGAGATGTAACGATCGGACTATGCTGGCGCGTAAACTCATTCGCAGATGTATTTGGCTTGAGCGCGCTCTTCCGAGAGACGTGTTTTCGTTGTGATAAGAAAACTTTTGCGTTTGTTAGGTAAACGCATTTAGCCGTTTTAGACTCCATTAACTGGTTCGTTGAGATATCGCGCTTATATGCACTGTCTTATTGTATATCGAGCGCATATTTATTAATATATATGCAGTATTATTTTACACGAATTAAACACTGTTTCGTTTGCACTTCACACAAGATAAGATCAATATCATGTCTAAAGTTTTATCTCTTTCATGCATATAAGGCCTCAAGTGTAGGTCAATCAAATTTATTTCACCTCGACAGAAAAAGTATATCCAAAGATAAATTTTTATGTGGATTGAATTTTTTTTACGATTATAAAAATATTATATGGTTTTTTAAATGCCGACGGTATGAATAACTATTTCTTCAGCGTTTATTAATTTATCTCGCATAATTAAGATATTCTTAGAATGATCTGCATCAAATTATACAATGAGGAATTGTACAGGAATGTTAAAATTACACTTTTAAGTATGGAGTTGTTAATGCAAAGTATTTAAAAGTCTGAACACAACGCATTAAATTTTGTTATAAATCACTTATAAAAGCAAATATTAGCCGTTTAAAAATAATAGAGAATTACAGCAAGTATCTCGGCTGAAATAAGATATAGTTTATATTTATACTGCAAATGTAATTAGCGGAGTCCGCCAAGTGAATCTTAATCGATGTGAAACGATCTCGCAACCATTTGTGCATCTCGCGCGCGTGAGTTTATTTCCCGCAGTGGCAAAAGAAATGGTGCGAGCCTAATTTAAAAGTTACTAAAATTAACAAACAGTGGTGTAACGTGTGGATTATAAATTTCTTTGATTTACCGAATGAAGCTTTGAAAATGGTGCTTTTGAGTTATTTTACGCGTCTACGCCGAAGTTGAAACATCAATTAAGAAAGCGAAAATACATTATTACCATTAAACATCATAATAAATTCGTGCGAGTGCGCATTATCGAATTATTCACCACTGACGCGCGGTGCCTACATTCCGGAAAGTACATTCAAATCCGAGTTGAAATGACTTGCGTCACGAAGCGCGCGCAATATACTCCCGTTTACGATTTTCACGCGAATCCATCCACGCGGTACGTCGCGCGTGACTTGCGCCGACTACGAATCTCAATGGAAGAAATAGGACGCAGTGAAGAAGCCGATTGGTTTAGAAGAAAGTCAAGCGTACGACTTGAAGCGGTCGGTCGTCTCCCGAAGTACAGGAGTGCGCTGGCTCTGGGCTTGCGCCGCGAGGCCTCACCGTGCAGGTCTGTCGGTCGGCTGGGCTCCTGCGGGTGGCGCTGCTCTTGGGGCCGCTGTTCTTGTCGGCGAGGAGAGCGGCCAAGGACGCCTTTATCGTATTTTTGGAAGCGGCCTGCAGCTGCGGGCGCTCGGCCGGCGTCGCCAGGGCAGCGCCGGGGCTCGAGGTCGGCGAGCGGAAGGAGCGTTGCCGGAACACGCCCTGGGAGCACGACGGCAGGATGTCCGGGGAGATTTTCCTGCGGATTGTCCATAAAGCGTGAGTGCCAGCGAGCTCTGCGGCGAAAGCTCGCGCGAGCTTGCGTTCTTTCCGTCGCGACATCCGGGTCGCCGCTTGGCAAAATACATGCCAATTATAGATTTTTTCGGCGATTTTCATGTGTGTCAGCCGCGCGAGTCGCTTTGGCCCGCAATCGAATTGACCCGGGCTCGTCCCACTCTAGCCGGCTCGACGAATCGCCGCTGTTGTTCTTGTACATGTGATAATTTTTTTTCTCGTGACTCATCGTCACCCGAAGTCAAGAATGAATCTCTAATTTATAAATATTACGCGACGTAGTTTTACTGATCTAAGCCGAACAACTACTACGCTTGTATATACGAGCTTTTATACTGGACCGAATGAACAAAATGAAAATGTCGAATTATTATATTTCATTGTCATTCAATGATTGCCTTGAGGCATGATATTTACGTACAATAAATTGTAATATTTATTGCGAACGTAAAAAAATTTTGTTAAGCAGTTAATCGATTCTATTCATGTACACTATACAGCCGGAGCTTTAGCCTTAACGACACTCCTCCAGAGCTGCTAATTAAGCCTTCTTTCAATGTATTTTGTTATCTTATTTGCAATGCTAAAATAAGTAGCAAAACAAATTTTTTTAAGCATATGAAAATATTTTATTACACGTGAAGGATGACTTTACAATCGTACGATAAAGTATCACGATTATCAGCGAATTAAGAAGTATAATAATTTATATTTGCATGGACTTGGCAAGAGTAAGTAACGCTCGATAACTTGGATAATATCTTGTAGACTGATGTAATACGGCTTAATAATTTAAGAAGTTGAAAATAAAAAAATAATCGATATAACGTCATTCTCTACCGATCGATTCGGTTACTTTCCCTACACATAAGACAAGCGCCTGATCAAATAATTCCGCCCACTACAAAAGTAATTGATAGCCTTGTTCAATAACAAGCCAAACATTCTTGAGACTCTGTCCACTCAAAAGAGTCCTCTCCGAGGGAAGACAAACTCTTATCTTGCTGCAATTGGTAAAAATCGGTTAAAGAAAGCCGCTTTCGTGTATAAATTGATAAAGCCGAGTAGCATTGAAAGATTGCGTGCGGTTGAAAAGGGCCGATCAAAGGCGCCGTGAAGGAAACCGACCTGGCGGCAGATGTACCTCAGTGGGGAACGACAGGCAGAAGATACACCGAAGAGCCCGCGACCGGGCAATAGTCAGGGCAGAAACCGTAGAAAAGAAAGAGAAAGCAGGGCTTACGGGTTCGGCGAGGCTGCGAGCGCGGCTGCACCGGCGTCCAAGGTGCCAGTGCGGGGCCCGCGTCGATCGTCCGCACCTCGCGCGTATGCAAAGCGCCGAGAGTACCGAGGCGAAGGCGCGGCGGGCGCTAAGAGCCGAGAGGCGCCGCGACACTGAGCCTCGAGGCGCGGGCGGCCGAATCGCTGGTAGCGCGCGCGCGCCTTTCCCACCCGAGGCGCCCGATAAACAATATCGTGCCAAGAGCCCGCCGCGCCGCGGCCACCAAATCCGAGCGCGCGGAGCACGTGGCCCGCGGGGAGGCCCGAGGCGCGATACGTCCTTTTGGGTTGGTGCACCCGTCACGCGGCCGGCCCGCGCACCCGCCGGGGAAAAAGCCCGCGGCGCGCTCCGAGATGTAGGTCGGCGCCGAAAGAGCTCATTAGCCGGGCACCGGCCGCCGCGTGCAGCCGCGCGCGCGTCACCGGCGCTATCGGCGCGCCCGTCAGCGGCGCCTCCCCGCCACTCGATCGCCGCCCAAGATAACCCGGCCAAAATCCAATATGCGCGAGGGCTTTATCGGGCCGGTGCCGAGGCCGCGGGAGGACCCCGCGATCCAGTTGCCGGCCGATCGCGGACGACGCCCGCCCTCGAGATGCTCCTGGCTGACGGGATCCTGCTTGTAAGTTGACAGTCGCCCTCGACACCCCGCGAGCAACCGAGACAGCCGCTTGTGGGAGAGCGCCCACGAGTCGTCCGGGCTAGCCCGCCTTCGGCCCATGGCTTTCGTTCTATGCCGGCCATCGACCACAGACGGCTGCGCCGACGCTCGTTAGCCTTTTTCTAATGCATATGCGTGGATACGCGTTGCTCCGGCTCGCGATGTATTTTGGATCCCTCTCTGCTGTTCCCCTACAAGCGATTGCAATCGTTGCTGAAAGAGCAAGTGCCGAGGCAAGTGCAACGCGCGACTAACGTTTCAAAGGTTATGAAAAAAGGAGCAGTTTTTATGCGGCGTGAGTGTTTAAAGTTTAATGTTCCACTATTAAAATTTGGCACCTTCTATAATCTCGGCGTTACTGCATTCTTTTATTTATCATTTCAGCTTTTTAAAACTTTTACATAGTGGCTATAATGCTTTCAAAAATCTTTAAGGTCAAATCTTTATAGTCCTTGCGTAACTCCTTTAATAGATCGCGCGATAATTTTATCTTGTTAAATGGAAGTGTCATTTTAATTTAGGCAATGCGACAAGCCGCTTTTAACTCCAGTCACGATATGTTTAAAAACAAATAATTGGTATTCTAAAGACATGTAGGCACGCTACATGCTCGTATTTACCCAACACATCCATCTCTATATTACTGGTGTGGGAAAGCACGAAAGACTAAGTCGACAAGAGTCGGTCAAATGTCACAAATTATTATATGTGACATCGCAGCTTATAATTAAACAGACGGCTTTAACGAGCCCGTATGAGCTATTACCGATGAATCATGTAATTCGTTTCGATATCTGTAATTCGTACTGTTTTCAAGAATTTAAAATTTAATATTCAACTTGATACTATATATCACTGCCGTTGAAAATTTAATAATAACGTGAGTAATAACTGTTTCCTTAAAACGTAGCCATTAGTCAATTTGTAAATTTTCACGTATATGCATTCTTTCTCGCTTAAAACTTCAACGAGAAACAACTTCCAAGTTTTCGATTACCATTAATTATCGTCAATTGAGCATTCTCTCGAGAATTGGTAGGAGGCATTAGCATTCTGTACTATATTATTACTTCCACAGCGAATACGCGTATTTAAGCCGCGTTCCAATGATTGAGATTTTGATTTTTTTTTTCTTGTGAATGAAAAATTATTCTTAACAACTTCTCGAATGATAACAAATCTATTCTGAATCATTGTAGAAATGAAAGCATGTAACTGTGATATTTAAAACTTACACTACTCCGGTTATAATCATCAACGTATTAATTTAAAAACATGAATTTATTATTTTAATATATTAAATGTATCTATTTCGTGATTTATAAATCCATAATCCTTGGATTAATCTCCGGAGGTTGAAATTAGCACAGAAATCATTTCTTATTTGCGAAAAATTAATTTAATGTCTAACATAATCGCTATAACATGGCATCACATATATAGTGATTAAACGGATTGAGAAAGATTTTAAAGTTAACCTGTTTGTGAAAAATTTACTTAGAAAATAGATTATCGAGATTTTGTTTTTTAATGGTTATTTAATTTGATAAAATTTGATAAGCTGCATAGTATACAATATTTCAGATATTGAACACGTATAGTCTTAATTAGAGTACACGTGGGAACTGAATATGACGCCAGTGACCTCAAAAAACGTCATAAAATAATTTTTTTTAGTGAAGTTACCTAAGTGAAATCATATTTGAAACACATGGACTATTGCTGTTAGTGTACAAATGAGCTGATTTTCAGAAAGATGCAGTTTCGAATTGAAAAAATCTAATATATTGGAAATTACCTAAGGAATACGTCAGAATTATTTTGCTTCGAAGACATTTTTAATTTTGTATTTTTTCAAATTATTAAAAAATTAATTGTTTGAGCCATAAGCTTCAAACCATTATAACATATTCCGCAGATAGTTTTAAATACGTCTTAAATTTTATTTTTTGTGACATTAAAAAAATTTGGAAAAAACTGGTATTTATGTGAAAAAGTATGCCTTTTATTTTATCTAGGAATCAAAATAAAATAAGTCACTTATACGTATTTAATGATTATAATGTTCCAACAATTAAGTATTTAAATAAAGTAACGTGTTTAGATTAAGCTAATTGTAATGACTAAGCAGATATTGGCTAAATGAATATTTTTTATATCTTTATTCGCTATTTTATTTTTTTTAATTTAAAAAATGAGAAGTAGATATATGCTGCTATGCTGCTATGACACAAAATTTACTAAATTAAGTATATAGTATCAAAAAAATTATACAGAAGAAATTTTTTTCCTGTCGATAAAATTTCATTACATTTGTAATACTGAAAATAAGATTTGATGTCGGCACCTATCGAGATTAGGTTATTCATGTCTATCGAGTGCAAATGTAAACTAAGAACAACTGTTATGAGATAAATGGAAAACGTTTTCATTTAAAAAATTGTCAAAATTATCTACATACAGCAGGGTTTATTGCAATATAAGTATACTACGCAGTAACTGTGCGTAGCATATCTTTTGAGTAACGAATCGCTTAAAAATAGCTTGGCTGTATTGATTATTAAAACGCTCTACTTCCTTGCCTAGAGAAAATATAGTAAAAATGAACCATCGGTGTGAGAAGAATAATCTCATTATTGCTCATAGTTTGCATAACGTAAAACTTTTACGAATCCTATCTGTTCATCAATCGAGAATTGTGCTTATAAACGACAATGTATCTATGTTTATTCAACATTATCTTACAGCCCGTTCATAATGTATTCTTCACTATTCATATCTAACAATATACGCATTCATAAAAATGCTTATACACGCATGACCCTTGCATTCAACCGCGCTTGATTATATGTATCCTCGTACGTATCGCATTCATGGTTATGATTGCAACTTCTTGCCGCGCGCGTAAACAGCTATTTCGGCAGTTCCGAATAATACCTGCTTCTGCCGAGAACGAGAGTCGTGAGGAACCTGCCATCTTGAAATCGTAGTCGCTGCTCATCCTCGGCATGGACCACCGTCGGCAGCTGTTGCTGTTGGTGCTGCGAACCATGAAGAGGCGCCGCAGCTGCCAAGCTCGGGCTGCTCTTGTGCTGCTGCCGCATCTCGCCTACCGCCCTGAGAATCATGCATACATCCATGTTAGACGGGTTGTCCATTCAAAGGTGCACGTATTTTAAAATGTGCAACATTTAAATGGGAAGATTAATAGATCGTCCTAAGCGGAGAAGACTTTGCAATTAGTAGAATTTAGTAATGAATTCGTTTTGTACATAAGAAAAAAATTACTGAGTACATCAATACCTATAAAGTTGAAAAAAATTATTCGTGTACCGTTATTAAAGTGTCTATGATCAGTTATTATCTGGACTTCTATTTAGAAAACATTGGTATACATAGCGATCTGCGACTTTGTATATTGCAATATTGATACTCTTTTTATGTATTTATATATTTTCAATTCACAATAGTCATGTAATTATAGAACAGAGATTAAACAAAAGTTAAAAAAAGCTTTAAGCAACGATTCGTTTACGCGGCAGTGCACTATGTATGCACAAATGAACTTATACGTTAGATATTTTTTGAATTATAATACTGCTTGCAGTCGGTTAGACGGGAATGCTAAGGCAACACGCGCACATAAGGGTATGGAATATTCTAAATTGACATTCGGCCGATCGTCACCTAAATACCTTGATGGAATAATTGGGACGGGATTGGCCTTATCCGAAGCTATTTTTAGACAATCTAAAGGGCCAGACCCCATCCTGTTGGCTAAAAATATCGTTCGCAACGTCATGCATCCTTCTTCCCCCTATCACAAATCGGCCTTATAAAAAAGAAACAATCGCTCATACTCAATAAAGATGAACGTGATATATTCAAACGTGCTATGTTCTTAATCATCGCTCATATACATTATTTATAAAGGAATATATTTTTATTTAATTAAATTAAATGTTTAGATTGCTGTATTTTTTAAATCGTAAACTTAAAAAATGTACTAAAAAAAAACGCAAAGAAATCGTAATGTAGATTAAACTTGAAACTATACTATGATTTGAAAAAAAAACTAGTTTACGTTCTTTTAAAAATAGCAGATACGAGTATTTCATTTTCAATATGCGATTTAGTCATGCTTTAATATCTGATAACAATTTTTTATCGATTGCCAAAAGATGAAACGAATTTTTTGATTATTTCAATTTCGCAATTCATCAAAAATGTATTATATGAGGTTATTATGTATATACAAAAAGTTCTACAAATATTTGTTTGTATCAAAGCCAGAGACAAAAATACTGCAATGCAAAGTCTACAATGATTCTATCTTCGAGGACTTAATTAGTTGCGATGGTTGCATATTAACGAAAACGATTTTAAAGTAGCTTCTGTGTATAGAACGTCAAGGTAGTCTAGACGAGCACTTATATCCATCAATACAATCGCCTTGAATCGGTTCGTGCAAACATCGTCCCAAAATATGAGAGACTGCGTGACTAAATAGATCGTATATACACTATTTGATATATCAGCAATATATTTTGCATTAAAATGTTTTTATGAACAAAATAATTATATAATCTATATTGATAATTATTAATATAATTTTTTAAAGAGGAACTGATCGTTATAGATAACATTTTTTCTGTGGTTTATGTATTTTTTGAGATAAATTATAATACATGATTTTTTTGTTTATGCCATGAATCAATGCACAATTGAAAGAATGAATTAACAGTAACTGGGGTACTTTTGACCTTTGAGTGTTTTCTTTAAAATTATTATCAAACAAATTTAATTCATTCTCATACCGCAGATATTAAAATAGCGATATTGTTTTATTTGAAAAAAAATGCAAACGTGAGTAAATATTGTTCACGAAAAACTCTTTACTACCGCGTACATCGAGACATATGTAGCGCAGTAACACTGGAAGAAAAGAAAAAAGAATAAAATGCGAAAGTGGGAGCAAAGACCGAGCGCACATTACGGTTATATAGATAAAGATCGCATATACCGACTCATCAAAAGTCCCTCGAGCATCCTCTTAAAAAAAGCCAATAAAAAGTAATGAAGTAAAGCGAGCGGAAGATCTATATACCGACTGTCCATGTCATTCCTAAGCCAAAAAACCAATTATCCACCCCTACTTTATTTTGGGGCAGAGCGAAAAGCTCGTCGTTCGAGTTTTCGCAGCTGCCCTGCGCATAACTATATACGCATGTGCGCGTTGCGTGTGTTTGTTCTGGAAATTAGATCGGGCGCGAAAAAATCTCCAGGAATGTCTGACTACTATAGTATATATATCAGTCGACGCAAGGTCAAGTTTCGACGCTTTAGAAATTTACCAACGTGAATCGATAGCTAAATTTTCATTTTTGCGGAACCGTCATGCATAAAATACTTGCGTGATTTTGCTATGTACATATCATTTATCTATATAAAACTGACAATTATCAGATACAATCTCGCATTATTCTATATAGGCTCGTGCTAATTTTCACCAAATGAATGAAATTCCCGTAGCGAGGAGGACGGTCGAACATTGCCGTCATAATGTCTCTCACGTAACATAATACGCAGGCATCTTTCGCGTGACGGAACTTTGTGTAACGCGAGGATATTTAATCAAAAGCGGCCCTTGCGTACAGCAGCGCTGCGAGCTTATCTGGGGAGGTTAATTGACCGGGGAGCTCGCCCCGTCTTTTCGTTCATTTTACGACCGATTTCGTACTTAGCGCCAAGTGCATCCCACACACAGAGAAAGCAGTGCGATTCGGAAAGAAGCCGGCGCGTTCCGGAAAAAATGTTTCCTCCCGCGATCTTATCTCATCACCGGCTACGACCACTAGCCCACAATTATTGGCAAAATATTTTAACGACTTTCGCGAGCGGCCGAACGCGACTTCGCAAACACGTAGCTCTTTTGAGGTAAAGAGCAAATACCGATGCTCTCGCCGCGCTTCTGTATTTTTAGACTCCGATTTGTTATTTCTGCTCACAGCTATTTCATAATCCGATTTCCAATTAACGTTTTCGCTTGCTATGCTGCAATTCATTTGACAAAGCTTCAAAGCATTCGTTAAGTTATGAGAATAATTATTGTCATGCAATATTTAATTCATGTAATTAAGTCTTAATAATTTTTCGAAAAAAGCCTCTTTGACAGGACCTGTACGTATTCTTAATTGATTGTAAAAGTTCGTTGTGACAAACTCATTTGAATGACAAACTGTTATCAAACACATGTATTTATGTTTCATATTAGATTATCAAACAAAAGTTTTAATATCAATTTGTAAATAATTTATATGATTTGAAAATATTACATCGTGATTAAATATATAATTTCCTAGACAAACAGAACTGAATTTAAATGTAGAAATATAAATTACACGGTGATAAAAAAATACACATTAACATTTGTTTAATATACTGATATATTCTAAGATACAAAGTATAAAGTCATTTTATTTGCATTTGCTGAAGTGTTTTTATTTTAAAAATGACACTGTAATTGAAAATATTACACCGTTCAAAATTTTATTTTACTATATTTTTTAGTAGTTATGTCATTTTCGAATTTTAGCACGGATAACATCATTATAAGGTATCTTAAAAATATAAAGAGTTATGATCAGAATTAAACTTAAATGCCATGGGTAAGTTAAGTACTTGAAATGGATATAGCGAATCACATCATCGCCCGGCATTATTACTGTACATATTACCATTCACATACATTTTTAACAATAGCAATTTTTAATTTAGTTAAAATTGACCATGGTATTGTCTGCTTATTTTTTAAAAGTAATTTATTTATATTATCAAGTAATAAAAAATAATAATAATTAATTTTTATATTTTTGCATGCAATTATCAATAAGTGAATAATTAAATTATAATTAAATTTGAAGTGCGAAGCTTTAACTTGTTATGAAACTTTAACTTGTCAAATTTTTAGACAATATATGAACAAATTTGCGTTGATCAGGTTCATGAAAAGATTTTAAATCTGTGCAGGATATAATCATTCGACTTAATTCAATTGAGTGTCCTTGCAGATATTGCAATTTCCGTTGCAAACTCACCTAGATCACTATCGTCTTCAATTAAACGGTTGAACATTTATTGAGTATTTGATGATATCGTTTTTATGAAATAATATAAAAAAAATATTTTGTCTTAAATATAGAGCAACAATTAACTAAATTGAAAAGTGTAATTTAATATTTGTTAATTAAAAAGAAAATAAGTTTAGACGACGATTATAATAGCATACTGATGTATTGTTATGAGTCTAGTTATATAAAAAGTTCAGAGTCAAACCAAGTGTAAAATTTAAAGCAAAAACTTAATAATGCGAATTACGTGATAATGCTGAGTAAGTGTAACGGTTCCCAACTTGCTAGACAAATTATTTGAAAAAGAGGCTTACTAGACGACATACAGTACAAACTGATATTTTTACTTTTATTTTTACATAGTTGAGTCACCGTAGAAACACGTTAGGCTAATATATATATAAGAAATAAATGATAAGGCAAACTTTTCCGGCAATAATTATTATTTACATAGCATTGAAATATTTTGCTCTTTAAGCAAAGCAGCGAGCAATTAGCTGTCAAGTGGCGATTTCCTTTTTTCATGCCGTCGCGAGCTCCTCTTAATGCGCTTACTCGCACAATCTAGAATTCTCCGTTAAATGCATTAGGTCATGGCTGTCGCGGCACGGCGGCCTAATCTTCAATAGCGAATTTTTTCTATTAAACTATAAAGAGACCAGTGTATTTCTCAATAATTAGTTGCTTAATTATACGATGTTTTTGCAAATTATATACGCAGAGAACAGACATGTTAACAATGAAGTTGGACTCGCGACCCTTTTAATGTCACTGGTGCGCGCGCGTGCGTCTATATCTGCGCTTTTTAGCCTTACAATGCAATTATCTAATATTAAGTTGGTTATTAATATTTATTTATGAAATTATCGTTTATCGGTGGCTACTTATAGCTTGTCAAGTTAAGTTTGGTCAAATTGAGCTTTTTTCAAGTAAAGCATTCATTCAGAGAATACGTAGATTCAAATATAGCTTTTATCCAAAGTCGTTATAAACAAAACCTTTCAAACATGAAGATTATGACAGTAATTAAAATACCTACAGGATGAATACAAATGTGCAATTTGCATCGTTGATTCGATGAAAGATCACCATCAGGTAAGTACATGAATTACCGAGATGAATGAAGTATTGCGCTATTGTATTCGTATACTTCGACCTTAATTGGTATTGTCCCTGTGGAACTATTGAAACCTGTACGAGCCCATTATTAGCTTTTAGATATAAATATATTTGTGATAAAAATCAATGAAAGCTGATTATAATTCATATAGCAATACAAAAGCACGACTAAATTAGTGTATCGAATGCTTTTCTAAAGATAATGTTATAAAAAATATTAAGCTTATTGCATAAAATTTTATAATATAGCTGGCTATGCCAGTTTGTCGCACTAATTTTCTAAAAATTTAAAAAAGAATGAAAAACATGGTTTTTGCAGATCTAGCATTTTCCAACATTTAAACGTAGTAGTTCAAGATAAAGCTTCAATTGCTAGAGCGTCGATGTTGTAACTTCAAAGAAGCCGCAGCTTCGGAGTGGCTTCAATTAAGCGTTATTCGAGTTCTCTTTCTTGATTAATTTTACAGATATACTACGATATCGTTATTGACGATTTGTTACTTATGATAATTAGATCAAATAAATGCGAGAATTCAATAGTCTGATTAAAATGAAAGCATAGAATAACAAATTATTTTCTTACATTATTGTTATAAAACTATACATATCATATTCGTTAAAAACAATTTATAAAAAATTTATTTTGTAAAATTAATTAAAATTAATATATGATTCTAAATTGTATAACCGCGGCCACAATCGCATAGAAACTCTGTTATAATTCCAGGGATTACAATGTATATTGATTTTGATACCATACATTTGTACACGTGTTACATATAATAACAACGCGCGTCGTTGCTTCGTAAGCATATTCAATAGCAACAAGAATTTATTTAATACGCATCTCGCTACGCCTACTATTGCAAAAGTCCCACTTTCTTCTCCTTTCGAAAAATCTGCATGCAATATCTCTTAAGTATACATAAGCTCCCAATGAACCTTTTCGAGAAATAGGTTAATAACAGGAACGCACGGCGAGGATACACGACCGACGGTTCCCGCCGCCGACAATGGAGCGCTCTACGCATGCACGTACACAGGCTCGAAGGCTGAGGGTCAATTGCTTGTTAGAACCGGGGGCAGTGCGGCGGATAATGGCGGCAAACTGCACAAGGAGAGAAGTAGCCTTTCAACTCTCGCGACCGTTATCGGAAGTCACTCTCGCGAGCTTGACATTGAGCATTGGAAGTCTCAAGGTCGAGGAAAATCGCGCACGCGCGCGGATGTCGACGGCTTCCTCGTCTAGGACCCATGACAACAAGGAGGAGGCAGTTTTTCGACTTGAGGCGAGGGAGTTGTTCCGAGTGCGAGCTTAGTCAATCATTTCGTCGCGTCAATTGAAGTACTTTATATATTCCTCTCGGTAATTGTGCGTAATTCGATGCTTTTTGTTACACTAGAAACTTCGAATGAAAAATGATTCACTAATTTTTTGGCAGATTAATTAATTTAATTCTGAAAGAGTTGGATAACGAGGGAACTTAAACAAGCGCAAATCTAGTTTGTCGGACATTATTACTCGTGGATTATTACTTTTTTTTAAAGATATTGTGTTTTCCCGTGAAAGGTTCATTGATTAAATCGTCAAAATGTCGATTTAATTTCAATGGTTTTTTTTCAAAAACTAATACAATAGAAATGAAATAATAACGTATTAACGGTTGACGTAGAAGTGCGAGGATATAATTGATTATTTAAACAGTGTTTACCATCGGTGAAAAGAATGTAGCATTTTGAGGTGAGCCGGTTAAACAATTGTGTCGTTTCCAGTTTTAATTATAATGAATTTGGAATCGGCATTCTTCTCGCATACTTAAGTATGATTCACCACCGATATATATATATAATTATTCCGGCGCAGGCTTGCTTCTTATCACATTAAAAGGTGAAACTACACTTTCTCCACTTAAGATTAATAATGCTCGCCGGCTCTTAAATAATCCATTAGAAATGTAAATATTTGAATTATCCGTGTGGTGCGAATGAATCTTGATGCCGCTCGCCGCGACGTTAGGTTATCAAACTAGACTCGATTACCGGCAGCGATTTCTCTGATTCGATTCGATATAGATTCCGTGCCCGCGCACACGCGGGCCGGGGGCACGTAGACCGCGCGCGGTGCGAGTACGGGAGGCAGCCGCGAAAAAAGCAGGAGCGCGGGACCGGCCGCAAAGGCGGCGCACTGGCGCGGCAAGTAGTACGAGGGCGGTGTGGCGCGGCGGCCGCGCGGGCGGGGGTACCTGCGGTCGGCGGCGCTCGGGCAGAGGTCGGCCGCCATCCCTAGGGCTGCTGGACCGGCCAGTCTCGGCTGCAGGAGGCTGCTGCGGGTCGGGGCTCGCGCGGCGCCCGAGCCTCCGGGCCACGGGACCGCGCGGGCATCTCTCGCGGCGGCGGACTCACTGCGAAGCCGCGGCCCGCGCCTACCGCTCCGCCGCCGGCAATTGGATAACGAGCGCGCCGAGGAGTAGGGGCACTGGCCGCGTAGGTGTGCGTGTAGCCCCGGCCGCCAATTGCCGGGACGTCGCCCGCGCCGGATGGGCCGCTGCGCCCGGGCCCGGGCCTCCTGCTTCCAAGCGCGCGGCGGACCTTCTGCTCCCGAGCCGCCCGGGGCTCCGCTGCTTGCAGGATCCCGACTCGCCCGTGCCAATAGCGCAGGCTCGCTACTGCACGCGCCGACACCGTGCAAGCGCACTCGTGGCTTCGCTGTACTCCTTGGCTCTCGCTCGTCCAAGCATTGCTGCGGGCCACGCTTGCGCGCTTCTACCATTCCGCCCATAAAATCTCTTTGTCCTTATAAGTATAATCTTAGAGATTTATGTTGTACTCGCTCTAACAATATCAGCTTATCCTTAGCACGTTCACTCGGTATATAACTGAGAAATAAATCAAACCGAAAACGATAAATGTTACTTCGTATGAACATACAATACCGGAATATATGTATTATAAGTTTGCATTTGGCCACAAACTAGCATATTCTTTATAAATTCAACAGTTTCTGGTGCTATGTTAAAGCACGTATGGCATAGGCGGAAGTCAAATACAATGAAGAAATCACATAGAGAAGCAACCGGTAATAAACTTTGATTTTCTTTAACATGTAATCATTCTTCATAAAATGAGAGATGTTCTTATTAAATCTAATGTATTAATTCTATATGCACATGGATAAGCAAACCATTTTATTATAAAACTCAAATATTGACTTAACACCTATGCATTCTATTATAACTTATACATCGGACACTGGTATTTTTGCCATTGTTATTGAGAATCTTATGCAAAAGTGATTGATTTCGTTTTTATCGATATCGTTAATACTTCACCTGAAGTATTAACGATACAATTACTAGAGTGTGTTCATAATGTACAATTTTATATAAGATTGTAGTTTGAATAGCATGTTATAATTATTTCTTCAAATTTTTAAATTAATAAGAGAAATAATCATTGAGTAAAATCCGTTCAAAATCAGTTATAAAATAAATTATTTAGCACGCATAGCGATCATACCCAAAAACGCGTGTACCAAAGACATTCATGAGGTATTTAATTATAAAATTTGCACCTTTCTGCTTATTATATTTAAAGAGATACGGTTATTTTCTATCGGGTGGCCGGTCAATTGTGGCAATCCCTCGTTCAGTTTGCTTTGATAAGATTAAATTTTGATCTAATTTATGAAAATCTCCGAGAGATAATAAAACGCTTTGGGTTAAAATGATCGATCGCGCATATCAGTGTACTCCTCGTAAGCTCAGTTCATCAGCTAACAAATCGTTTCTCGAACTGCTCAAGTGTATAATCTTGAGGCAAGATCGGGCACCCAATTCAATTAGCATGTTAATCCATAGCCGAGCTCGCAGACTCAACGATTTACGTGGCTTCCTCGCACCTCCGTGCGTAAAAATGAAAAATTAATCTCTCGTGTGGAACTGCGTCGCTTGTATAGACCAAGTGCTCGGAGCATATTGCACTCCAATTGAGCGAATTTCTCTACGCGCGCGCACAGGCGTACACTGCGAGCTTTGATTGGGACGAACGCGTGTTATGCACAAACTCGAAATGAAAAAGAGTATGCACATATGTGCGGGAATCACGGGATTTCGCTTGGGTTCGTGTATGACAAAGCGCGGGAGCGCATTTCTTACAATTGTATGCTCAATTGAGTTTGGAGTCCGACAACTGGGAGTCGAATACATTTATTCGATTTCAAAGTCGGTTATCCATACTTCATCGCATGCGCATTTGCGTAGAATGATTGTTGTAGCAGGGGTTGTGGCAGCGTAAGGCTGTGGACAAAGCAAAACACCCTATTACCTCCTTGATCTCTTCAATCGTTATGACAATATTATATTATATAAAAAAATACTAATGAAACGTGTAGAAATAGTAGGAATGGTTCATAGTTGCTTTTATGGTGATTCACCGGAGAATTCCTACTACAACAATCTAAAAATGCTTGTACGTACTTATATAACGAGTGCAAACAATATTGTAATCTAGATAATATACTAGAGGTTAACATCTCTATTAAAATTCTTGTTATTACTAAACAATGCATTTACAAAGTTTTAATAGCTTTAAGTGATTATTACATGTATTATATTTACGAAAACTATAGCCGAAAGATTTTATATATAATATAAAGAATTAAGTTTCTAAAAATATATTAAAATGATTCTGTTGACCTCAATAACTACCAAATTAATTAATTATAGCTAGTTATTTGCTGGAGACTTTTAAAGAACACACACAACCGCATAATAAAAAAACTATGTGATAAAAATTACGGAAAACTCTTCACTTTGTATTATAATTTTAAATATACTGAAAAGTGAAAAAAATGACCTCGTATTACGTGTATTCTTTTTAAATTTGTTACATAAATATTTTAAGATAAAGCTTTTAAAAAATTAAAGAATATTTATTTTAATTATGTACTAAAAAGAATAATTTTTAACTATTTAGTTTTTTCCTCTTAGATTAAAAATGTTTTTGTTTCATATTATACCTTGAAATATAGTCCTATATTGACAATAGTTTTTACATATTGTACATACAATGTAATTATATGAAGTGATAGTTTATAAATATTATAATTTAAAACGTCTTATCATATAGTCATATTGCTACACTTATTTGGCATTATATATTGCATTATAAAAATACGCAAAGCACACAATTAGTAACCTTTTCCACTTTTTTCCAACTATCGTACCGAACTTACGTAATGAATACTCTTAGTAGTTTACTCTTTTATGCATGCTATCAATAAGTACAAAATTATGCTTTTTGCATCAATGACAGATAATTTTTACCAGTTGGTCGTATGTATCACACTATAGTTTAATACATATAATTTGGTATATTTTTTATGAAAATTCTTACATGTACAATCAAATTAAAGTTTTTAATTTAGTTTGAATTGATAATAGTAATGTTTATGTGTATACATAATATATACAATTGTAGCGTATCATGTTAGACTAATCACATCCTAAAAAACATAGTAGTAGTAACTTTTTCACGAGTAGCGACTACTTGAAAACAAAAAACAATAGCTACATTTCAATTAGAAGCTATATGTAAGAATTCTTAAAAAAAGTTAGAAATTACTTTATAAAAACAGAAGATTATACTTAATAAAAAGGAAGTTTGTATCTTCATTCGAGAGTAACTACTAATTCATGAAACAATTTATATTAATTTAAAAAAAAGTTGGTTACTATTTTTTTCCTTTCATACATGTATTTGGGAAAAATTATTAATTATAGCTCCATTCACATACATATTATTACTAATATACACCTTAATATATACTCAATTTACCTCTCAACTTGTTCATCCATTACCTATTATTCAAATTTAAGTAGTGAAACGATTATAGTTCCTGACTTGATCATAATTCTAACGATGATATTTTTTTGTAATCGTGCGGCGAATTAATTAAGAATGATTTTGACAGGATGTTCCTAATATTTTTATTTTTTCAGATATGCTGTGTATGATAATAAACTTATTAGGTAAATGTACAAGGGTAGATCTTAGTACATGTATATTATTATTGTGGTAAATTATTTAATAGCTATTTAACTGGCTTATATGATTAGATTTTAGTTTTTACATGAAAAAAATAAATCTTAAAGAATTTTGTTTTAATTTTTATAGCTGATTCAAAATAGGCAATTCAGTTTTAGCACATTTATTTAACACATGAACCATAAAAATTAGTTTATTTTCTACGAGGGATTGGGTATACTATAAAGTGTATCATCAATATATAATCACTGATACATGTGCTTTTAGTTGCGATTACAGTGATGTATAGGAGTATCTGGGATCAGCCATTATAAGAGGACTGATAAAAGTAATGATTAAACTTCATTCGGATATTATCAAAGATCATTGTACTTTAACGGTTCCGATTTTATCTTTTAAAAAACTGTGCACAACGTTCGTCTTAGTCAAGATAGCGCTGCTTCGCATTCTAGTAATCGTTTTCTAAATAATATACTATGTACAATTCATGAGAATAAAATCTTAATCAAGCAGTATGAGTCAATTTTATGAACTCATACATTATTAATTTAATTTAGATATTACTTTGCAAGGAAAATAAATAATAATGCGTTTCTAATTTATTGTTCATAAAATAAAGGAAAATCTATACTTTTCGTTTTATGTTTAACAGATATTCTGAAATTGCTTTATATTATAAAACTGTAACTAAATATTTCTTTTTATATTTTTAGATGTTAGCTTTAACCTATAATAACCTAAATCTGAATCAAGATTTTCAATAGTTAATTTTTATTCTAAAAAATAAAAGGAAATAAATACTTACGTTCTCTAGTTTGATCTGCTTTACTTAATGCTATAATAGAGGTTACAAATTGAGATATTTTTATTTCAATTACAAACCCATTTTTCAATCAAATTTTTTTCAAAATAATTTGCAATTAATAGATATTTACATTTCTTCACTTCTTCATTGTACTACATATTTATATTTTACAGCTAAAAATATTTATTACAGTTATTTAAAATACATATAATAATCGTATATTGAGATTATTCCTGTTTGTTTGAATACTTTTTTCAGAAAATAGTTATTTAGTTTCATTCGCATATTACAGATAATTTTCATAATTGAATAATAATTTCACAGATATAATCGAATGTATTCTTGGATTGTTATTTTTTCAGATTTTATGAAGCAACAGTGATATTTATTTCTGTTTAAACTGATCATAATAAATCAGCTTAATCGGACATATTTATTATCGAAAAGAATTACGATTTCTTTTATAATTATTAAAGTATGATTTTTGAATTTCAATTTCAGAATTCAATATAAAAAATATACCAAAATCCAATTTGCTGCGATATAATCATACAATAAATATATTTTATGCCTCACCATGCACTTGACCTTGCTCAAATCAGTTCATATTCTCTTCCTTTCTTGCAATAAAAAAAGACATAAAATAAAACAATTTTTAGAAATCAAACTTTTATATATCAAAGCTCATCACTTATTCAGTTACAATTGCATGAGAAGTCACGTGACCTGTAACGACCCTCGCCAAAGAATCAGACAGTCAAGGTCTGCACCCACTCGCGAATTTTAAAACCGAAGATCTCGCTGCGGAAGTTGCGTACTTGCGGACCCTCGAGCGCAAATTGTCCGATCGGTCGCCTCGTGCGCAATCTGCGGGTGAGCTCAATCGGAGGTCGACCTTGTAGTTCTTGTCGCGGATGAAAAGCGCTGCACGAGGCAACATAGCGAGAACTCACAAATCGCGTAGAAGCGCGAAACCTATTTTACTTTAATGTACTTCTGCAATTCTATCATTTTCAAAACGATATATATCATAAAATGAAAACTATCGATACCAAAAGACTATATAGGTTTTAAAGAAAATGTGAGTTTTTTCTACACACTTATTTTTATAAATTTCCCATGTCTCGTGTGTGTGTTAGAGAATTTATGCAAAAAAATGTACATATATATCGTTTATAAAAAACATAACTATTTTTGTAGGTGAGCGAGCTGTTACTGCTGTTAAATAGACTAGCAAACAGCGGTGACGTCTTTAAGGAGCAATCCTGGTCCCGGAAACATAGAGAAGAGTTGATAGATGTGAATCAGAATCTCGATAGTGCATATGATGATGAAGACGAAAGGTTCTTTAGAAATGATCGGAGCTTCTGGCCAGTGCGTTTTTTGTATTTGCAATGAAAAATATACTGACGAAATATATCTACAACATATTCATTTTTGGAGCATTTATTAATAGTGTGAATAATCTCACATAATTTCAGATCTTAGACTAATTTCAATTGTGAACTAATATAATATAATAAAAAAATAATATTAAAACTATTTTAAGCTTACAAACTTAAAAAAGACCAAGTTTGTGTAATCAAATCTATTTTATTTAAACACGTTTTAAAAGGACAGTTTTTTTAGTTTATTACTGGTATTATTATTGTAAAAGTTGACTAGTAGTATTCATTATGCATATACGTAATTATTGTATGCTTAAACTATTTACGATAGTATATTTAATACGTTAAAAAAATCTTAATTATTTTGTTAAATAGTTGCAAGTATATATTTTTTCATTAAAATATATTTTTTTCTATCAAGCTAGTTTTAATATAATATTAAAAAATAACCTTTTTTAATACACTCGACTGATTTTTCGATTTATTTCAGAAATACCACAATTTATGTGAAACAGTAACGCGCAAAATCGAATTAAAGAACGATCCAGATTACGAGTTTCAGCCTCCTCATTATCACGAAATATTTTGCAAGAGCTATTCTTTGATAGATAAAGGTTCAGAAAACATCGCTATTCCTTTCGAGCAGGTATAAATGTTTGATTTTAGTAATATTTTTAGAACGAGTACAATTAATTGAATTTAAAAGTAATTTTATAATGTCCTATATTTTAAAAATGGAGGTTATTATTTTTACGTTTTTCTAAGGAAAAAATATTTATTGTATAAATTATAAAATACATTTTTTTACTTCATTATACACAATATATAAGTAAAATGATATCTTACATGTTTACTTTTACATTTTTTATTCGTGAATATGAAATTTTGTCTGGATTTCGAAAGTAATAAAATTATATTATCTTGTTCAGCAGAAATGCGTCCATCCTAGTTTTCACTGTATTCAAAGAAGCCGTACTCTATTTATGATAAGACGACGCTGGGATGGTGAATGTTGGGAACCAATGACTAAAGTTGTGGCTAGTGGCTGTGATTGCATGTGGCCTATCTCAACCCTTGGCGACATTTCCATCCATTATTAATCATTTTGCGTCGTTACTAAAATATGCTTATATAGAATAACAGTATGTTGAATATAAGATTCGTATATCACTAAATTTGTCAATGTATAAATTTATGTATTATATACATATTTATTTATTTCTGTACTTGATAGCAAAAACGAACTTAATTCCATGAATTGGCTTTGTGTTTTGGGAGAAAATTAAATCCATCAGGAACTTTTCCCAACAACATTTCCCTAAAAAAATTTTTATTTTTAGTTCAATGCCATTATATTATTACTGTAAATAATTTTTTAAATAGTTAAATGAATACTTACGACAACTTGATCCAGTCTGTACAATTTGAACTAGCCATTAAAGTTTCTAAGTCATCACGACCTCTATAATATGGAGGTCTATTGTTCATCCTTTGTGGTGGATCTTCAAGGATACCAACGGGAACGTATCTAAAATTATATTTTTAATAAATTATATTTATACAATAGTTACAATTCAAACCAATCAGAAACATACCTGTATAAAAATGAAAGCCATTCCAAAAGAAACCGTCGAGTCGTTTCAACTCCACGAGTATCTGAACCCCAGTGATCAAGACCATACTTTGTATATTTTTTAAGAATATCAAATCTCTCGTTTGACGATATGTCGATTAGTTTTTTTTCTTTTATCTCTTGAAATATCCAAGGTTTTATCAAAGCGCCTCGCGCTAGACTAACTCCTTGCACCGTAGGGTACATTGTCCTCATTCTTTGGTAGTCATCATATGACAAAATATCACCTGTTCCATAAACTGGTACTGGTAGAGCGGCTTTTGCACACTGTTCAATGTACTCCCAATTTGCCAATTTTGTATACCTCTGCTCACGAGATCTACCGTGGATCTTTAAAAGACAATTATTATTTCTTATAAAATAATTTTTTTAATACTTCTAAATAACGAATAAACCATTAAAACATTATAGTTATTTATATAGAACCATGTATTACACAGCAACAAAAATGAATAAATCATTGATTAATCTTTGATGTATAATAATTAAAAAAATCTTACATTGATCATAGAGACACCCCAATCTCTAAATTGAGACATCAATTTATGAGCTACAGGCTTATCAGCATAAACACCAGTTCTTGTTTTTACAGTAAATGGAATGTCCAAAAGTTCAGTAGCTGATTTCACCACTGCTTCTAACATACTTAGTCTGTTTAACAATCCACAACCTGCTCCCTGTTTGTAAATGAGATCAATAGGACAACCAAGATTGAGGTCAATAAAATCCACTTCAGATTCTTCACGCAAGATTTGTGCACATCTTGTCAAAACACCAGGATTATTGCCAGCAATTTGAACTCCAAATATATTTTCTGACTCATGCCTTTTAATTAAGGCCCATTCTTCTCTTGCTCCTTTTAACAGTTTATGGCCAATTGCCATTTCACCACAAGTTATATCAGCTCCATATTCCTTACAAATTCTGCGAAATGGTAAATTTCCCACTGTAGTCAAAGGAGCCAACATTAATTTATCTTTCCAGTCTATCTTTTTTTTTTCTTCTAATTTCAATTTTATTTCTTCTGTATCCAAAATTGGTCCTATTTGTTTTTCAGAATCGTTAACATTTTCTGATGCATTAGTTACTTTTGATTTATCAAACCTTTCATTTGATTTCTAGAAAAAAAGGTAATTTATTGAAATTTGATTAATATTGAACATTTATTTTAATTCAAGATTAATTATTATTAAAACTAAAAATATAAACTTTAATAATAATTGTAAGATATTTAACAAAAATTTGATGTCAATACTTAATTGTTAATGTCAATAAAATTAAATAAAATAAAATTATATTTACCCAATTATGCTTTTTTGCTACTTTTTCTGCCTTGGCAAAATTATATTTATATTTTCTTAATTGCTCTAAAATATCCTTGCTGATTTTATTCTTAATAGGTGGATCAATTTTTTGGTAAGCTTCAAATTTGTCTTTGTCAATTATATTATATCCTTCTGGAGTAGTATGTTTTGACCCAACTCTGCATGCAGCACCTCTTTGACACTTTCCAGTTAGCTCAAAGGCATAACAATCAATTCCTATATCTTTTGGTTTTATTTTTAAATATTCAACTCGATCGTGTATAAAATTGCATTTATCATTAGAACATTTTTTATTTATATCTTCTTCATCATCAGTTAAGTCTGCTATCCAAGGACAGAGATTATCTTGTTGTAAAGATTTAAAGGGTACTGTTCGGGCTTTATTTTGCCCTCGAGGTTTATCCTTTTTGTCATTTTCTTTGAATTTTTTTGTTGCTGGTTGTTCTTTCATGGCATCATTTTCCTCGGTTTTATTTTTATCATTTTCTTTTCCATTTAAATTATTATCATTAGAAAACCTTAAAGTATCTTCAATTATATATCTAAAATTAAAAAACAAAATTACTGTATTATGATTATCACAATTTTATTATTTTTAGATTATCAACAAAAAATAAAATAAATAAAGAATTATAACAAATTAATAAAAAAAAAGTTTAAAAATAAATGTAAATAACTATACGAGAAAATTCGTCAATTGAGGTTAGGACAGTAATTATTATTTTGCATTAAAGATAAAGTATTTACTTACTCATGCTTTACTAAACAAATTCCTGAACGCTTATTTTCTTTTTTCTGATTAAAAATTTCATTGGATTTATTACCTTCAGAATCTATCATTGCTAAAATGATTTTTACTTCAGTAACCTATTATCTACCCGTCTCTGCTTAATTGTGTTATGTACATGTAACTAATACTAATGTTTTTTCTGTAGATAGCAAGTATGAATCTCCATGTGCTCATGTTGCATGTATAGTGAGTTAGATTTAATCTTTTAACTCTTTATAAAAGAAATGAATAAATAAACTTATTTTATAAATATAGCTCGAAAATAGTAATCTTTAGTTGTATTGGAATTGATTCTCATAAAATTAATGTTAAGGCCAGACATTATCTTATGTAAACTAAATGTTTTAATAAGAACTTAATTTAGAAAATAATACAACATTAAAAGTTTCTTAGTAAAAAATTAGAGATAAAATTAGTTATACAACATATGTTAAACACAATATTTATATCAGTAACAAGGGTTACTAAAATTGTTAGTTTAGTTAGTTCCCCCAAAACTTGGAATGCTTACATAAAATATTTCAGAAACTATTATGATAAATATTAAATCTCATTTTTTATTGATTACAAGTTATTTATTTTTTTTACTTAATATAATGTAAGTATTTATCAATATGACAAATTTTAACAAAATACTTTTTTGAAAATCATTTAACTTTAGATTTAATAACATACGAAAATTTGTAAGCCTTTGTTTTATACAATCATTTCTAATTCTCTTGCATAATCAATAGCAAGAGTAACTAGTTCAGCACTCGGTATTGGTTCTTCAATTTTCTTTTCATTTGTATTTCCAAAATGGAAATAACCATCTTTAGAAATTGTCCACTTCTTTTTATTACAAAATTGCATTGTTTCCTTCTCTGTATTTAAATTTAACATGCGTGCTGCATCTTTAACTGATATTTTATCAAAAGCACTGTCCATACAAGCTCCTATTTCATCTCTAACAGTATTTAACAATATATCTATGAAAAAGTTATAAGAAGCTGCTGGTACATTTCCCTTTGCAAGGAAAATTTTGTTGTATGACCCTTCCATTAAATACTGTTCCAAACTAAGCGGGTGTCTTATATAAATATTAGATTGAATACAGTCCACAGGAAGAAGTTCCAATTCAGTATGAAATTCTGCTACTCGGTTTTGTGATAACAAAAAAAGTAAGTTAAGTCCTAATAATTGATATTTGTAAGGAGACTCTGGTAGACTAGAATCATAATCAAAATAATAACATTTAAGCTGGGCCATATAACGTTCGAAAGAAGGAATGTCTTCATTAGCAATACTCCACTGTGCTCCGATTTCAAGTACATCTCCTTAAATGTAAAAATATGATGAGATATAATAATATTTAGTGTTATTTCTACAAGCATATACTTACGTGCTATGAGAAGCTCTTTTTCAGAAGCAGTACTTTTTGTTGGCAAAAAAGTTAAATTAGTAAGAGCCACCTGAAAATTACATGTTAAAATTAGTTGTAAGGATAAAATTCATTTTAAAAAATACTGATTTAAATTTTGAATTAAAAATAGTAAAAAAGCTGTAGTTTTTCAATGATGTTAATTTTATCTATATCCATAAAACTACTTAATAATAATACTCATTATAAGAATAATGTTTATTCTGACAAAGTACCGTGACGATACAAATTTGACAGGATTAAAGTAAGGTTAGTACTGCAAAACGCAGATAATTCATGATAGTAATACATTATTAATAATGTAATGATTTCTGTTACTCTTACTTTAAGTTCATTTAGAAGATCTCCACATTTCTTTAGGTTACATTTGCTTTTACCCCATTCTTGTTTCAAAATTTGTGCTTTATTGACTACATCATTGAGTGCCGCCATTGCTAATATCAGTAAAAACTCAAGTCCACTCGAATCACTTTCAAGTCTGCTCGCAGTGCTCGGCAGTCGGCAGTTCGACACCAGGGTGCATCCACTCGCTCGGCGCTCACTCTCGCCGTCGCCTCAAGAATCAAGATTGGATACTATATAGGGAGTATCGGGACATGCTAAACGCAAATTCTGGTCGCGGACTTATACCAACCGAGTACAATGGTGCTAATGGAAGAGCACTAGAAAGTAGGAATCTAACCCCGATGTTTTCTATACCCGCCCCTTTACGCCAGCGGAGCTAAATGCGAATTTTTGCAAAATAAACCACCATAAAGAACCCTAATTGCACTCTCCCGTAAAGCTCATTAGCCTAAATGTGCCCCCTATAAATTTGAGAAAAAAATTCCAAAATATTGCAAATTTTGGTAGCGCGATATCTTTGCGAAAAATGAATATTATGACATAAAATAGAGTTTATATAATTGAACCCTTCGCTAGTCTAAATTGAACTACCTCTAGAATCTCGAAAAAGTACCCCAATTTGAGCAATAATCGAAAAAAGTGATTTGGTATAGTTACGATATCCATCAAATCAACGGCACGTGCGCATGCGTAGTTCAATTATCCAAATGGATAAAGCACCCATTCTAGCGCCAATACAAACATCTCAAGCTCACCTTCTACAAGTCAAACACATTTGTTTGGTTTCAATATTGTTAAATTAGTTCGTTTAAAATATTAAAATCACATTGGAATAAAGTATGTGCTCCGTAACTAATTTTATATATTAACGAATATACATGCAGAAACGAAAAATAAAAGTAAATTATTTGAGTAAAATTGAAAAAGCGTTCCTTTGCACCCACAGAATATATGTAACAACATTATAAATCTTTCCACTTGTTTAAACAATATCGAAATAATTTTTTTAGCGGACATAACAACTTAAATAAAGAAATAATCTAAGAAGAGTACTTATTTAAAACTTAACTAAATTCTTAAAAATAATTAGGCTAGTTTATATATTGAACAGTATTAATTTATATAATTTATTTTTATTTAATTTCTATATTTATACAGTTGATTTTTTTTGTCTATATAACTTATTTTTTACAGTAACAATGGCAGATCTAAATCTAACTACAATGGAGCAGGAAGGTCCAACTGCAACAAAATCCAATGAAACTAGAAAAAGCGACCAAGAAGCTGATTTAAACAATCAGGGAACTGCTCAGGAGGGTACGCGCAACAAAATCGAAGTAAGCATTAAACAAATAATACTTTAACTTAAACATTTAATAATTATTTGAATCCTACTGTATTTTGTTTTAACTCTATATTTAACATGTAGATACCAGGGGGACCAAGGGCAGAAAGAGGCGCCAATGGTACCGAACGCCCTACCATACAAATAAGATGGTCAAGTTTCTGGCACAGCTGTACAAGTAGAGCCAGTACGCGGAGCTGGGAAATAAGAATTTAAAAAATAATTAAATACACTTTAAAAAACAATGTAGTGGAATTTTATAAGTAAAAACTGTTACGTCCTGCGTAACGCTTCCATATTTTTAATTAATATATATATATAATCCTATAAGGGAAATCGAGAAACGAATCGAGCGCCCATACCACCCGCTGCGTTTACGACCGGGCCGGTGCACGTGCACCGTTGCCGAGCCCCTTTTCATACTTTTCAAGTAGGCTCACAGAACAGCCTTTCATAAATACAATAGTTTGAAAAACTTATTCTTCGTAGTAGACAAACCATTATATCAAAAACCGTATATACAGTTTAATAGAGAATAATTTTCTCTTCCAGAAAAAAGCACACATGCGATAGAATATAATACAAGTAAATGCAAAAAATAAGAGAAACACTAATAATAGTCCGATCGGTACACATTCGAAAACGAGACAACTCTATTAAAAGAGAACCGAAATGATACGCAAATTATGTAACGACCGATACCTCCGATTATAGCGAATTGTAATAATAAGAGAAAAGAGCTCAAAAGGTATTTCCCCCAAAACGGCCGCCCTGCATGTACGGTAGATGGCACCCTCGCTTCCCTCACCACTACCTTCCTCCTCTCTCTCGCACCCACACGTCCCTCACCACCGCCCGTTTCACCCTCCGTCAGAGATGCAGCGCCTGGCGCCACCTCTCCTCCCTGACCGCCGCGTCTCTTCTCTCTCCCTCACGCCCACGCTTAAGAGAATACCCTCAAGGGCCTGGCGCCTATTTCCCATAAGCTATTTCTCTTACTACCGACTCCAAATGTAAAATTCGTCTTGCGCAGCCTCCGCTGCGCCGGGAAAGCGGCGGCTAGGACCCAGCGGAGGGAAAATCGCGCCCTGATTTGCTGCCCTTCGCCCCCGCTTGCGACTTTTCCAAGAAACTTATGGCGCTACTAGTTTTCAGCGGCGGCTGGCCCTATAAAATCCATTGCGTAACCCACGAAAAATCTGAACGCTCCGTTCTCTTGACTAGGAAGATTCCTAACCCGAAACTGACCGGTCAGAGAAAGGAATATTCTCGCTTTTCTCCTTACCTTTTTGCTGCTATATTGCTGTAAGGTTCACCAAAGTTTTTAGGTACCTTTGTGAAGCATTATATTGAGCAAACTGGTTAGCTCTTGGCTAACGAGGACTACGGCCTTTGGTCGTGAATACTCTTGCGGTAAGGACTAACTGATTCTTCCTACCTTTACTGCACTGGTTCATTCTGGAGATCCCTCCCAGTAGCCAGTTTATCAAGGGACAGTAGACCTCTGGTCTTAAATCTTGCTAAGTCAGCTAGTCAGGAGATTCTTTCCAGGGGCCTGATTTGATAAAGGACAGTAGGTCTCTGATCTTAAACTTTGTCAAATCACTTATACGTCCAGTGCATTCTTCTCCTCCCGGTAACTTGATCTGGTAAGGGACAGTAGACCTCTGGTCTTAAACCTTATTAAATTAGCTATACCGCCGGTACGTTTAAAAGATTTCCCCTAAATAGCCTAAATCAATAAGGGACAGTAGGCCTCTAGCCTTAGACTTCGTCAATTTAGCTATTCGCATTCCCGCCACCCGGATAGAAGAATCAAAGTAAGGGTTAAGCTAATTTTATTCGACACATACTTATTCATTTCTTGAATTCGAAGCTACGACTTCAATATTATAAATTATCATTATATATCTAAAGCGTAACGCGAACCGCCGTATCAACTTATCGGAACCGCCAACCATTGTTAAAATCTTTGTAAAACCGTATCATTGAAACTCAATAAAATTCACGATTCAATTTAATCTTTCTTTGTTATTCAAAAATTACTCCTGCCATACAAGCTGTAAAGCTTTCCCAATTAAATAAAGAGAGGGCAATGTCTTGGGGAAATCCATAGGCCCCCGCCTTGGAGATAATCCCGGCAAGGTACACCATAAAAAGTGATTACCCCCTTTCGGCCTTGTTCCCAGGCTATTAGGCGCAAGCCTAGGCCTAAAATCGGCGAAAGCTCACTCAGTCTTTCACTGAAGTGTGAGCAGAAGTGTCGCGTTGTCGACGTAATATTTTTCGGTTCGGCGTAAGAGCTCGCGCTTGACTTAAATAATTATTTTCGTCGCCGGGCGTGACAAAACAATGATAATAAAATGAAACAAAATTTAGTATAATCTATCTATTAAGGAGTCTAACCCTTTTATTTATTTAGATTCTAAACTTTGTATATATTTAAAAATTCTTTTTTAAACCTTTATTTAATTTTTAGATAAGAGGGGGGGGGGCGAAGGGTAAGAAGAGGCGGGAGTGGTACCGTGAGCACCACTTCAAGCAGGTGGCGAAGTTCCTTGCACAATTATGCAAGGAAAACCAGACGCTGAGAGTTGGCGATGAGAAAATACATAACAACCACAATTATTTTAAAAAGACTAATAAATAATTACAATATACTGTTTCTTTATAAATAAAAAAATATTTAATTAAAACTAAAATAATTTTAACATGATATTGTAAAATTATTGTAAGGAAACATAAGTATCACACTCTAGAAACAGAAATGAGTGCATACTTTAAGAATCAACTGCAGGCTTGCAGCAAATGTAAAAATCGTTCTTTAATGTTAGAATGATCTGTAGACAATTATTTCTGTATTGATGTTGAGGATTCATATTAATGTTTTAGTGACGAAACTAATAATGCTCATATGTTTTCTAATGCCATTGAACCGATGTATAACCGGAGTGATACTGAACATACTGTATAGTTCGTCTGTTCTTTTATAAGTCGCGCATTAATCAAAATATACACATAACTATAGAAAATATATTAAATGTAAAGTCACACAATAATTAGAAATAGGATTAAATTATTTCCTGCATAAGATCAAGATTCGCTTTCTTTGCGAATCAATGCTTTTTAATTTATTGAAGCATTCAAGCGTACACAAGTGTATGCATGTCATTCGTTTATACACTACCGCGCAATGGTTGATGTTTTCATACTTGTAATATTTTATACAAAGGATGAAAAGTATACTTTCTTAATAAAAATCTAAAGCAATTTCTTAGTATGTACACACAGTGAAACAGTAACGAAAGAAACAGCCTTTTTATCGAAAAATATATAAAAAATATTACTTATTTTAAAAATCTGTGCGATGTCCAGAATTTAACTAAACTGGCTATAAAAAATCGGTGTTCGAGTCACTGTTTCAAAATACAAAAATTGGTAAAATATCTTCTATGAATAGCATTTTGAACCCTACCGTTATATGGATATAATATAGCAAAAACATCAATAAATCAGGATGTTATTTTTCTGTTTGATTCTTCTTGGGATTAACTATATCCTCAAACGAATTATGTACATAAATTATGAATTACAATTTACAATAATGAAAGGATAAAAATATATATCTCAATGAAAGTGAAATAAAACATTACATAATCATAAGTTAAAAAAAAATTTATATATGTACAAATACAATATTTAAACTTAAGGAAATGCATCGATAGGAAATGATCTATACATATTTTATCAATTCTCTGATATTCTTAAAAGTATTCAAATCATGATTTAATTTAATCAACGTTCATCAAAAATGCTTTACAAGCTGTTTGCAATCTGTCACGCGCATTTCTTGTTAACTGCTGCCTTACTTTAGTCAATAGTTCGAGTTCCACGCAGAGCTTATTCGCCAGTCTCTCTGTATCCTGCAGATTATCAGTTGTATCATTTTCACAAAGCTTTGATATTTTCACTTCTGGTTCAAAACATTCCCTCTTATAGCAAATGTGTTTATTGAAGTGTCCAGATACAAGTGCATCCAGAAATTCTTCCAAGTCGGCGAAACCAACGAATTCATGTAAGGCTTTATTGTCTATATATGCATGTAGACTTTTCGATACCTCTAACTGACCGTTTTTGATAGCTAACGCGATGGAGGTAATCAAATCCGTGTTAGAGCACGTTCCGATCAGATACTCGAATACTTGTAAGCTTTGTTGTTGGACGCAACTGTCAGTATCACTCATTAATCGACACAAGAGAGTGGCAACCAAAGTTGTATGCTGTTCGGACAGAAAGTTCACACATTGACACAAGAATCGACAAAATTCTAGTCGAAGTCTTTTCGTAGAATAGGGATATAACGATGACACGTGTTCAAGAATCTGCAAACAGTATATTTTTATACATATAATATTGTTAATTATACATTATTATTTTTTACGATTTATTCTATTATTTAAATCATTTTTTAAAAAATTCTTTTTTTTCAATAAGAAATTAAATATTTTCATCAAAAATTACAGTAAGTAATTTTATACTATAAATTACTATTAATTATAATTTAGAGACTCAAATCTAACTTTTTAAAATATTCTTACTTCTTTTTATTATTTTTTTATATATGGTTAATAAAACACACATACTAAAATATTTTCATCTGGGTTATGTGATTTGCGGTAAGAAATCTATTGTACCAAATAATGCAACATCACGTAGGAAAAAAATTTATTTATTTCTTAAAATTTATTTATTTATAAATTTATCCATTTAAGAAAAAGTATGGAAAGTTCCAAAAATCTAAAAAGAACAATTACTAATCAACTATGAATCTTTAAGATAATGACGGTTTTTTATCTTTACCGATAAAAAATAAAATAATAAATTTATATTCTATATAGTTTTTCCTTTTCCATATACTTTAAATGGCGGAGCGACAGAATATTTATTTTCATCTCTCTTTGTTTTCACTGGTTTCCGCTTTATTACAATATATGAAATATCAATTTTTGTACTTACTGATGAGATATATTTAGATTCTTCTAATGAAGCATAGGTAGCACGTAAAAGTGATATAGTAAGATCCTCTATAAGATATAATTTACACCCTCTGCAATCATCGAATATGTGAACAATTTTACACCATATTTTTAAAAAAATTTCAGTTAACTGTTTATCTTGTGGAACTTCATAAGCTTCTATAGTTGATAAATTTTTTACCTTAAATGCAATGATATTAAATAGTGTACAAAATATAAAACGTGTACTACTCAGTTAACTTACTAGTGTAGATAAATTATTCAGCGATGGTTCTTCTTCCAATTTTTGTAAATTTTCTAGTATATTAAAGTTCGTATTAAAACTATTAATTTGTTGCTGAAGTCGTTTTTTTTTCTGTTGGTCCATTATTTGAACGATCGGTTTCCACGAATAAGTATTGGATTCTTTTGTAATACTATTCAGAAAATCAATTTTATCTTTATCAGCAAGAAAAGTATATTGTCGTTTAAGTAAATGGGACAATATAACAACATTAAAATTATATTTTCGTTGTTCAAACATTTTATAGATCTGCATCAAATACTTAAATTTATTGTAGCACATATCTGAAGAGCCTAATCTATAAAATAAATAAAATAAATCAAATCACGAAAAGAAAATATATTGAAATTTTTATTTTATATACAAAAATAGATTTTATAAAAATATCGTTCAAGCATACCTACAAACAAAACACCATACATCCGAACTAAGTAATGCACTAAAATATTCACCATTCAACAAATATTTTAATAATAATAATTCTAGTTCCATAAAATCGATTGGTTGAATTTGAGAAACAAGAGAAAAAATACTAAGGCATGTTGCTTGATATAGGTTTGTTTTAAATGATCCTTGAACTGCATTATGCGACATTTTTACTTCCAATCCACCTACGCAGATATCTTTTGTGACTGAATGAAAAATATAAATAATTAGATTAATAAAATATAATATAATTAACTTATCTAAATATATATTTCATTATTCTGCGTACGTGTGTCAATGTTTTGAAAACAAGCGTCCAAAATGGAACAATTATTTTTACACCATGTCCGTTGCGTCTCATAGGGTAATACAGATATTTTTTTAATGATTCTCAATAGCAATAAATGATAACCAGTCGATTCTCGATAAGTATTGTTATCAAAATTGATTAATGCCTATAATAATAATATATTATTTTTTAAAAGAATACGGAATCATATAAAAACAATTCAAGTAAAATACACGATGATACAAACCGATTTGAAAGTATCATTTTTAACTAAAATATCCAAAAATGGTTCAATCATACATGCCAAATTCGAAACAGTAAATATAATAAAATCCTGTTTATAGCCTTGGAGTGTTAAGTATTGTTCGTTATACCTAAAATTAAATTTTTTTATAATTATTTTAAAAAATTAAGCTTAATACGCAGATGTGGAAATTACTTGAGGTAACTTATACATGTAAAATTCGTCTCGCAATAATGCATATATAATTAAAATATATAGTTGCGGTATAATTTGTACTCGTACATAGATGAGCGGGATTTCCCCTTACTTCACGAAATATAATTCGTTCGCGTAAATAGCAATAAGTTAGGTAAACCGTCAAAATTTTGAGAGAATTTCTGTGTAAGCTTAATCACGTTATACGCAATACACAAACTTTATACACAAACGCGCTGTAAACGATTTCTGGGGACTCAAGACACGGCGATCGGCGGATGACGACCTGCAATTCTCAATACACAGATATGCAATAGGAGAGGCTATTTTCTATCGACTTTCGTTAAAGAAATACTTGACTTAGTACAAGATAAGAATGACACTGTTTGTTTTGATCTTGGTGGACTCATCATGAATGACAGCGTCCCAAAATTATAGAAATCTGGAGATTTATGAACTGAACATTATAGATGCGAAAATTTAATTAAATATGTTACTTGCGCCCGGTGTATTTATTAAATGAATAGCAATATTCATCATCCTTGTATAGAAATATTATTTATAATTTGCTTTAGTTTCATTACAGTAGGAAACAGTGGTGAATTGTATTGTTACGTCCTGCGTAACGTCTCACTATTTCTAATTAATGTGTATGTGTGCGCGCGCGCGCGCGTGTGTCTGTAAATATATATCTGTATTGGCTGTAATACACACACACACACACACACACACACACACACACACACACACACACACACACGCATCGAATCGAGCGCCCATACTCTCCGCGGCGTTTATGACCGGGCCGGTAATAGAGAATAATTTTCTCTTTCCGAAAAGACCTCACACGCGATAGAAAAATATGATACAAATAAATGTAAAAACTAAAGAAACACTAATAATAGTCCGATCAGTGCCATTCAAAAACGAGATAACTCTATTAAAATAAAAACAAACCGATAAGCAAATTATGTAACGACCGATACCTCCGATCATAGCACCGACCGACTCCAAATGTAAAACGCGTCTTGCGCAGCCTCCGCTGCGCCGGGAAAGCGGCGGCTAGAACCCAGCGGAGGGAAACTCACGCCCTGATTCGCTGCCCTTCGCCCCCCTTCGCAACTTTTCCGCGAAACCTGCGGCGCTGCTAGTTTCCAGCGGCGGCTGGCCCTATAAAACCCATTGCGTAACCCACGAAAAATCAGAACGCTCCGTTCTCTTGACTAGGAAGATTCTAACCCGAAACTCACTAGTCGAAAAAAGGAATATTCTAGCTTACTCCTTACCTTTTTGCTGATATAATACTTTAGGACTGACCCGATTCTATATTGGTGCTTTATAAAGTATTATATTGAGCAAGCCGGTTAACTCCTACCAAATGAGGACTACGATCTTTGGTTATAAGTACTTTTGCGGCAAGGAATAACTGATTCCTTCTCTATCTCTTGCCTGTACTATTCCTACTGCAGATTCGGTTACTGCTGCTGAATCCGCCTGGGTGCGTGTATATAAAAGGCAACTGATTGCCCCCTACACCAAATGAGGACTACGATCTCCGGATTGTAAGTACTTCTGCGGTCAGGGTTCATTCAGGAGGTTCCTCCCAGTAGCTTGATTTGATAAGGAACAGTAGGCCTCTGGCTTTAAACCTTATTAAATTAGCTATACATCCGAATAACGGCTTGATCTCAGCCTTCCTAGACTGACAAACCATTATTCGTGTACCCGCCATACGGATAAGGAAACAAAAAAAGGGCTAGGCTAATTTTTATTCGATACCTACTTATCCATTTTTGAATACGAAGTTGCTAATAAAACGAATGATATCGAAATTGTAACGAATCATTATGTACCTAAAGCGTAACGCGAACCGCCGTGCGAAACTAATTAAAACCGCAAACCATTGTTAAAACCTTTGTAAAACCGTATGATTAAAATTCAATAAAACAAATTTAATTTAATTCTTTTTCTTCTTCTTCATCCAAAAAAGACTTCCTATTATTCAAGCTGTAAAGCTTTCCCGGTAAAAAAAAGAGAGGGCAATGTCTCGGGGAAATCCATAGGCCCGCGCCTTGGAGATAATCCCGGCAAGGTACACCATAAAAAGTTGTTACCCCCTTTCGGCCCTGTTCCCAGACTATTGCGCACAAGCCTAGGCTTAAAAATCGGTAAAAGGAGAACTCAGTCTTCCACAGAAGTGCGAACAGAAGTGATGTGACAGTATTTAGTCTGCCTCCAGTTAAAAATTAAAGCCATTTGTACAAAAAACTAAAAATTTCTAAGATTCGTAAAAATTCAGAATTCAAAAAAATTACAGAATTCCAATGCCAATTTATGTCGCAATTTCATGCAAATAAACTTATATTTCAATTACGAATGCACTTTTAAGTAATTATTAATATATACTAAAAATATATACTTTAATAAGTTGATGGTCATAATTGCTATTTTAGTCATCACATCATTTCGTATCCAACCGCAATACATTTCGCATAATTTTTCTAAAATTTTTAATAATATTCGACTGCAAAGGACAGAACGCTGATTTACTGATAATTGGTTCTTCTGAAACACAAAGGATTTACAAATATGATAATTATAACGCTAATTTAATATATTTAAAAAAAGTTTGTTGATTTTACTTGAGAATTAAATGATAGAACGTTAATAATATTTTCAGACAATCCTCGAAAGTGATTTGTTATTTTATCTGGCGAAATACGTTTTATTTCTGCACTATATAGCGTAGAGAGTTTACCAAAACGTTTCCACATATCTGTTAGAGTTTTTGTATCCATTCCAGAAACCATTGTTGACAGTTTGCCTGTTTCATCAATAACTAAAAACATTATAAGTTTAACGTCTATAGGTTAAAGCAATTTATTTAGCAAACACAATAATACAAAGAGATAACTCTGACAAGTAATACTGACAGTTATATAAAAGCAATAGAAAATGCGAATCTTAGCTTTTAATTTTAACACTCGCATTTCAACAAGAATAATGCGAAGGATCAGGTGGAAAAAAGAAATTATGACCATAAATGAAGTAGACATTATATAGCAACATGATTCTAAGTAATATATATTTTTACCGACTTCTGCCGGTATCGTGAAGTTGATGGGTGTGTGAGTTTTATGGTGGGATAGATTTATCATGGCAGAGATTCCTAGAATTCGATCCATTACCCGCAAAATTTAAGTACTTCATGAACTACAAACTAATTCGAAATTAAATGTATATTTTGTAGATTTATACTGAATTATTTAATTTCCATAGATAAAAGCAAGTGTATTAAATCAAATAAACTAGATTTGCATTTAAATTTTTGGAACAGAATTATTTTTATATTATAGATTGACATACTTTTTAACATAATGTACATTTCATCTTGTTGTTTTTCGAATATAATTACTGAATCTAAAATAGAGTAGAATGAGTTCAAAGTACTAACACACTGCCGAAAAATATTAGCCAATAGTTCGGAAACCAATGCGAATGTGTCTCCATAATTGTTTGCACTAAAATAATTAAAATTACTTTTAAATAAATACAATGTAACTAAATATAACCTTTAAAAGGATTTATATATATATTAATATTACCTCTTTTTACAATGACTAATTGTTAGATTTATTATTTCAAACAAACTAATTTGAAAGCGACTGATGTCCAGAATAGTTACTTTTTGTAATAATTTTATATGATTAATACATACATCCCAACATTTTAATAAAATTATCAGAACATTGAGTTGACTCTTGATATAATCTTTTGCTTCTATTTCAGAATAATGATTTTTTAATGCTTTATCTATATCATCAATTATCTTAAAATAGACAAAAAATATACTTATTTAGGGTTTTCAAAAGAAAATACAAAATGTATGAGGGTGATAAAAATTAAGCGTTACTTTAAAGTGCAATTGCTGAACACTGTAGACAGCTGTTTCAAAAATCTTTTCATTCCACGTTTCTATAGAAACATTTTGGATACTAATTGTTGATAAAAATTTTAATAATTCATTTGACTTGTCATGTATATTATCTTCTGTTTTAAGTTTCTCGTGTGGGCATCTGAGTTAAGGATTTTACTTGGTTACTAAAAAAGTTAAATTATTAAAATAGTAAAACTATTTAAATAATAATTTAAATAGTAAATTATTATTGAAACAATTGTTAATTGTAAGTACCATTCAAAGATAGTAAGTTACGTACTCCTTATCGCAATGATTGAGCTTGAAGCTCTGCCTGGAGAAGACTGAGCTTCTCCAAGACAATTTGCTTTCAAACTTTATTTGCTTTCGGTTTAAGCCTCAGCTTTTACCGAATAGCTCAGGATAAGCACTGTTATTCACGGAAACCTGAGCCACCCTTTTTTAGTTTGGTTAAAAATTGATGAGGGGCTATTTTAGGGCTATACGGGTCAATGAGGATTGACGCTCCTACTCTCAAGAGCAGATAGTGTTGATCGACGCTTCGGTGCAAGAAACTTATCGATCAACGCTCCTCAGGAGAGGAATGGATCATCGACACTTCTCAAGAGAGGAATGGATTGTCATATTAATTCCCTAATGCAAAGGGCGGATTTATCGACGCTCCTCAGGTAAGGGACGGATTGCTTCCTGGATCGACGCCTTGCAAACAAAACGGATTGGGATAAGATCGATGCCTTACTAAAGATGGATCGCAGGAATATATATATCGACATTTCTCTTCTGAGGAGAAGTGGATTGCGCGCTTGAAGTCTAACTTATTTTTTTGAAATTTATCATAGTGACGTGCAGCAGACATAGAATGGCTGGTCACTTCGTGGGCTCACATGCAGCACTGTCCCGCAAACGGGTTGCGCAACGTCTTTTAAGGGCTGGCTCATCGCAAAATCATCGCCGCCAATTTTCCGTTGGAAGCAGCGAATCACCGAGTCGGGATAACAGAAAGTTTTCCCGTACTGACGCGTGGAGGCATCTACGGGAGAGCGAAAGATCCACCTTACCCTTTAACAATTATGATTTTATAATAAAATTGACAATTAATATATTATGCTATTTTTACAACTAGAAAAGTTTTGAATATAATCATTTTTTGTCGTTATTAAATTGGCGGAAAATTGGATTAAATAACTAATATTTTTTTATAAAATACTTTATAATAATTATTGCGTTCAAAAGTATAATTTAGATTGTTATATGTAATATTACTTACTCAACAGGTTAAGTTACGATAGTTTATTTCTAAATTAACTAATTTTAATCATATTTGTTATTATTTAAAATTTGTAATTTTATTTAATAATTATTAAAACATAGGATTTTAATTAATAGGGAATAGCTACAGAGTTAATTATGCGTTTCGATGATAATAACTTATCCTAAACCTCACATGGATATTTTTCTAGACTAGACGTTAGATTTAATTAACTCGCTCACGGTTAGTTATATTGTTATTAGGTGCGCAACTTTGCTTCCTCCGTTTTTCAATAGATAACTATAGCAGTAAGTGCTGGTAGAAATAGACAGAATCAAAAATTTCATGCAGTATGGTTGGGCATCTGTCAACATAATAACAACAACACATTAGTGAATTTGTGTTTGCATCAGAAGTTTATTTTGGGTCTAAATGTTAGTTTTTAAGCTAAATTTTCGTCATTTGTGGAAAGAGTTAATTTTCTGCTTTTATTTGAAGAAAACTGCGGCTGAGGTTTATTAAATATTTATAAGTACTTACAGTGAGACTGCTCTTAGTGATAGAACGTGTCCTAAATGATTTAAATACTTTAAGAATAGTGATTTTGATGTCGAGGACCGGCATGGCGACAGAAGGGAAAATTTTTCGAAGATTCCGAACAAGTGACGTTACTTATTGAAGACTCATGCCAAACGCTGTTTTAAATTGCTGTTTTAAAGATAGAATGGGAAGCGATTTTTACATCGCATTGTAACCAACGCCTAAAAATGGGTTTACAATACTTCAATAATCCTACGACAAGCCTCCACATCGTCGCCCAGACTGAATACTCACGATGCCAAGGTTATGCTCTGTACTTGGTGGGACCAGCTTGGTACGGTGTATTATAATATGATGAAACCAAGTGAAACCATTGCAGAGAATCGGTATCGAACGCATTTGATGCATTTGTGCCAAGCCGATTGAAGGAGAAACGGCCACAATACTAAGAGAGACATGATATTCTGCAACATGACAATGCTCGGCCGCATATCGCAAATCACTGTATACTTAAATTCTATAAAAGGAAATCTTACGACGTACTCTCCAGACATTGCTTCTTCCGGCTACCATTTGTTCCGATCAATGACACATGGTTTAGCCTCTCTTTCTTCTCCTTAGCTTCTCCGGTTGCACTCGCCTGCCCGAAATGCAGGGTCGTGGTCGCCCCGGAGAGGACCCGACAGGGCTATTCTGGGCAGCTAGCCTCATGGCGGTCGTCGCGGGAGAGGATTGCGTAGGGAGGGGCGGTCGCAATAATAACTCAGGGGGTTCTTAGTCATATCATATTTATTCGCTCCGAACAGACGATCGCGGACGCACACACTCCCGTCAAGGCGTGCAATGCCTCCGTCAATAAAAGGTTGCGAGGCCACCCGGGGAAGTAAATGCAGGGACGCGAGTGCCCTCGCCTCGACTTTAACGGGTCACCAGAGTCCCATGTTTACTGCCGACTAAGGTCAGTGAAGATCCTTCATAGGCGGATAACCGCTACTTAACACGCGCCGGGGACGCGTTTGACTGGATGGAGCTTGCAGGACTGCGAGGGTCCAATGACACCAGGCTGACTGCCTCGCGTTGAAGGGCCAAATGCTCTCGCGACCCCGGGGTATCGTGGGGGCCGCCGTCCACCACTCTCACTCTGCTGGCACATCCCAAATGCGGACTGACACATCCACCTGGCCGATGTCTGGGTCGGATTCTCCTGCGGCTTCTGTGGCCGCGCTACCGGTCCTGGGTGTCGGTGGACATCCATCTGGGTCGGGGCTTCGCTTGTTGATTTTGGAGGATTACGGTAGGTGGCAGTTGCTCGCTCTGGTGGTAGTGGACACGACGCACTCGTTAGTCGGCGCTTACTCGGGTCGCGGGTGGGTGACGGCGCGAGTTGTGATCCGATGTAAGAGGTCTTCTCGTATGCGAGGCTCGCACGGAACTGCCGGGCTGTTGTCAACTGGTGAACATCAGGCGATCGAAGTCTTATTACGGTGCCGATTGCCATGGAACCTCGGACATTCGTTTACATATACAACCCGACTGCGTGCAAATCTGCTCAAAGGCTCAGCCACAAATGACGCATCGTTTTTTCCAGACGGTATCCGACAATTGCCCAAAAGATGGCAAAGAGTAGTGACTAGTAAAAAAACAATACTTAATATCATAAAAAGGTAATTACGTTTTAAGAACATAGCTTCAAATTTTGGAAAAGAATCAACGGAAGCAAAATTGCACACCTCACATATACTATTACTTTGTATTTTAATTTTTACTTTTATTGCTTGTCAAAATTGTTATTTAAGGTTAAAGATTGCAATAATTGATTATCTGCTAGTATATTATTTTCAACATACTAATTTGAAAAGGGAGTTACTACGTTAATCCTCATTTTATCAGTTAAAGAAGTTAATTGTTAAATGAATCATTTTTAATTAATTTTCCGCTGTAAATCAGGATTAATGATTTTCGAAAGAGTCTAGAACGCGGTTTAGGAATGTGGTGGTTGATTTTTCTATAGCTACTTTTCCTATTTTTCGGAATAGTAAAAAACTTGCGCTGGATTTTTTAGGGCGGACGCGTTACATAGGATATAACAAATACAAAAATAGACTAAAATAAGAAAAACTAGGTATTATTCCATAAGTTCAAAAATCAATAAAAGGATATTTTAAGCATTAGAATTTTATCTTCAAGATTTAATTGACTGGACAAAACATCATCAAAAAATAATTCTTCGTCTAGAAAACTAGTGGATGGCGATCCAGACATTTTGAGTTTCTTTCTATTACCTAAAACATAAAAAATGAAATAAAATTTATTATGTACATATATTGATTTAATTTACATTTTACAAAAATATTCCATAAAAGAAAATAAGGTTATAATGAGTCATTATTTATATATATATATATATATACCTATTTTGCACATGTTTTAATTAGTATATTTCGAATTACTGTGGATTACTTATAGATTTTAACCTTTGTATATTTAAAATTTCAATTTTAATTCGTGTGAATATGTAAAAACCGATTTAAACTATAATTTTCTCTACAATAATGATGATAAAGTAGTCAACACTTTTATAAGGGATACCAATGCCCAGTATCGATAACAATGCTACCACTAATAGCTATTAAAATATTAAACGAGTATTAGAAATAATTTATTAATTGCAATAAAATAATTACAGCTGAAACTATTGACAAATAATCGAACTGAGTACAAATGAGTAATCTAGTTAATATCACGCGTACAGATTGGGTGATGTAATGTCAGAAAAACTGTAAGCTATGTAAACTATCAAAGCCTTTCAAGTGCTATAATCACAATGTACAATAATTCGTCTTATGTACGGTTAACATTTTTTTACAATCAAGCATAAGAATATTCACGTCTTCATAATACTTTATGATTTGACCATATATAGTCATATAATTATAATAAACTAACAATTTATGCATAGATAGATGAACCTTTACGAAGTACTGCTATCCTAAAATGGTTTCCATAAGAAATGAAATAGGAGCTCGTCCGGGGCGGGGGGTAAACTTTAATTTAATCTGGGAGTAGGGGGCGTGAATTAAGAAATTTTCCGTAATATGGGCTCTGCAATGAAGTGACCGGATAGAGCTATGTTAGGTTAGAGGATGGGGGAGGTACTGGATCATTCTTTTCAATAGACTTCTCTCTGGGGGTGGGAGTCAAGGAGGGTATAAGAGTTTATACTTTGTATATCTATAATAAAAGGAAGTAAGTATAAATTAAAAAAATAAAAAGATATACGTAATTCAAAAGCGCCAAATGCAATGTAACTCCTTGGTTCCAATATCGCCTGAATGCCAACCGGTTTATAGATGATCATCTGTATCCATGGCTATTTCAGGGGTCTATCATATGAATATTGATTTTGGAAGTAATTGTTCCTTTAATCCTATTAATACAGCTTCGATGTTGTTATGTACAGAAAAATGAGTAAAAAATCATGATGGTTTGGCAGCTGTGCGTTGAGTCGAGTGACGGGCATAGGAGATAAAAAGGTGACAGAAAGGGGAAAAAGTTTTAGCTTTAACGTGTTTTTGTAGTTAATATCCATACGGTATCTCTTAAAACATTTCCAAATGCAAAATGTGGATGAATAATTAAGATTAACTTGAGAAGGATATAATGATTATCGCTATGCTACCTTCCATTACCCTTACCTCTTCCGAACGTATAGAAGTAAGAAACAGTACAAGTGCATAAGGAAACCATAAAAAGATATAATTATAATTATCAATTAATGCAACAAATTGGAATACATCCAATGGTGAGGTTGGCGTATGCAAAGCTGCAACCGAGTTGCAACAAGTCAAGTTTAAATAGAATATGTAAGATCTTCTATATGAACCCCTGCTTGATGTAATACCCATAGCTGAATCTACCTTATTGTTTATAATATTTTAAGAAACTATAGAATTTTACGTATAATATAATTTGTAGAATCAAATCTATGCAAAATGCTTGTTTCAGTTATATTATTATTAAGGACAATATTTAGGGTAGTAACAAAATAAGATGTATTTCTGTAGGCGTATCTTATATATTTTGATTGTAGCATTAGATAGTTTTATTTCGAAAAAACTTGAAGATACTTTGAACAGTAAAACTTTGCTTTTGTCTCAGTATTTCTAAATTATTCATGTATATGAATTATATCTTTATATTTTTCATAGTGTTCACTCGGAAGAAAGTACTTGATATTGTAAATGTAACAATATAACAGTACTTCGTACAAATAAATCATAGATGATTCTTCTTGTGATTCTTAGGACATATTATGACAAAATGAAGAAGCCGATTTATAACTCTTTTACTGGGAAGAAATTAGATAACAATTAGTAACGAGAAAAAAGGCAATGAGCGGGTGAGACCCGTGCGCGGCAAAGAAGTATGCAATTTGAACGATTGGCCTAAGGTCAGGATGCCATGGTAACTCCGGACAACAAGCTGTCAGATGATAGGCAAAGTTTTGATCAATAACAAGTGACTACCGTTGAGAGAGAAAGAGAGAGAGAGAAGCCAACACTAGGCCACAAACTCTTAACGACTTCAGTTGACGAGGAAGATGGATATAGTCGAGAATCATGATTTTATATTTAGATTTCAAATTATGGTCTAGAGAAAAGAAATCGTGAGCAGGATAACAGAATGATAGCGATTGAAGTGCAGTGTCTCACTAGGTAAGAAAGTACAAATAAAAGTACAAGAAACAAGCAAGCATGGCAATGGATGAAAAAAAAAGAAAAAATAAGAAGAATCGATATATTGGGAACGAGGTCTACTAGGAAATTGATATTTCAATTATATTTCAAGGAGGAGACAAGATATACAAATGAATCTATTTTCATAATTGCATTCAAGATTGTTCATTTGTTTATTATTCACGAGATTGTTATTTTTAATTTTATCTATAAAAATGAAAAGAAGGATATATCCAGAAATATACATATACATACATAGATATTTACTTATTTATCGAAAGAATTTGAAAAATATTGCTTATATCAAATCAATAAAATTGCTAGATTTCTAATTTTAATTGATGTATGGCACATGTTTAGCGGGTTAATATAGCTATTATTATAACTAAGAATATTTATTATTATTTGATCTTGTAGATAGTTAGATCAGTTAGTAGACTGTTAGATAATAATTATTAGATAATTAGATAATAGGGCAGTAAATAATTAAAATGATTTCTAAATGCGAGTTACTGTTCTATCAGCTTGAAAAAGTGAACAATAAAATTTTAAATAGTATTTTCAGAATACTAAGATGTTCTTTTTGATAAAAAAAGTTATGAAAAAATTAATAAAACAAAAAATTTCTGATCTTTAATTCAATATTACAGAATCTCAATTTATTACTGCTTCGTCAAAGAAATAAAAATTGTTCATTTCTAAAGTATTCGGTTTTTTAAAAATTAAGAAGCTTGACGTTCTCAAAATCATGTAGAATTTTATTTTAATTTTAAATTAATTATGTGTGTCAATCAAGGTAGCATGAATACAAAATCATAATACTGTACTATCAATGCTTAAATTCTTCCCACAATTAATCTCCTGGACAACACTTTTGCTAACTATAGGGGTTTTAATATTCAAATAATTTCTGTAAAGTACATATATAAATTTTAGTAACTATTGTATATATATATATGAGAAAAAGGAGCAGTGAATTAATACAGTTTGTGTCTACCGTCACATCGCGTGACGGGGAATCACCTCGCGCAGGTGCATGCACGAGTGTAAGAGCGTGTCTCTCCCCCGAATTCTCGAGGTGGGTCACTCGAGCTACATCGCAGGGCCGGAAGGCAAATGCACGCTGAGGGTTAACATAAGATACGGGGGCGCGCACACCAACAAGCAGTTTAGCGACGACGGGGCTATTGGGGGAAAAAGCGCCAGTTGGTGTCGACGGGCGATGGAAGCCGCTTGTTCGCTCGTGGGCTTGCGCTTGGCTCGGGGTTGAGCAGCTCTCGAAAAAGCCACGCTCTTAAAGTTTGCTTGGAGAAAGTGCAAGGATCGCACTCGCCAATTCTGCTGCCATCGCGACATGCCTTGTCGCTCCTAGAAATATTTCGCATTGGTAAGCAAATTTTTTGCTTTTGCACTTTGATTTGTTGTTATTTTATGTTCTCGATTCAATGCTTTAAGTGTTTAGAAATTGATTAAAGCATTGGATATTAGAAGTTGACTGACCTTATTGTATTCATGCACTTGTACTACAATAGTCATACTCACGCACTAACTGTGAAGTGCACAGGTAAATTGTGAAACGAAATGATTGGTCGTTAATTTACTAACTTTGCACTTCATTAATAAACATTATAGTATCTCAAGTTGAGATATGAGTATCAAGTTTTATATTTAATCCTTATTTAATTAAAACATTATTTTTGTATATCATAAAAATTTAATTTTTCTTAAAATTAACATTACATTTTCTTAGAAAAATCTAAAATATTTCTAAAATTATTTTTCGATAAAATTCATATATTTTTAATAAAAAATGTATTAAATATTTCAAAAATTTCAATTTCTAGAATGAATTATATAATTTAAATAATTGATATTAAAGTACTTAAAGAATATTCTAAAATAACTTTCTAGCTATCGTGTACATCAATCATTCTAATGATTTTTGATGATTTTCATTGCATTCAAATCAATCATTTTTTATTTTAAACTTTACTAAATAAATATATATATGGTATACTCTTAATACAATACGTATTTACTTCATTAAAATTTATAGTATATTTTTAACCAAATTAATAAAATAAAGATTTACTAAATGGTCTTTCTTTCAAATTTTTCATATTTTCGTGGTTGGATTCTCTTGTTATCACAAAAAAGTTTGAAAGTCAGATTCCTGTAGCTCCATCTAATGAGATTCACTGTTTTTCATAAACTTCGTATGAAAAAAACAAAACAGTATTTCAGAAAGTAAAAATAATTTATATTTTTGTTAAATATTTAGTTAATAACGACTCGATGACCTATTCGTAAAAAACAGGAAAAATCTTTATAAATGCGTTAATAACGTATCCATGAATATCATCAAAAATAATTATAATATATTAAGGTATACAATAGCTATAATAATTGTTTATATTTGAACATCTGAAATTTTAGTTTAAGTAGGAATAGGGATAGTAAACCTGATTTGCCTTTTTATGTTAATTAAGGTAAATAATAGTTAAAATAAAACAATATTTTTATAATGGAATTCTATTAAAAATGTTATTGTAGAATGTTCTTTTAATATTAGTATTGTAGTATGATAGAATAGTAGTGTAATATCAATTAAACTATTCAATTATTAATTTAAACAGTATAATAATTTCTAGAATCTGAAAGATTTACAAGGTTGAAATGTTGTTAAGACATTAAGGTTTGAATGTTCATTAAATAGATACAATATCATAAAAGAAAAATAGTTTTATGAAAACTTCATTTGAGATACTATTTACTTGTGGTCTTTAACACTAAGAAAATAACGCTGTGAAATAGAATAGTACAGCATAATCAAGAAATTATCACTGATTGATTCAGATGATTTTATAACATATTAGAATATTTACATGTAGATCAATAATTCAACTATATTGAATTATTCTGTACCATAAATATTCTCTAAAATTTCTGTATAACTTCTGATGAATTTGCGCTGTATTATTATAATCCTATATGTAGATGTAATACGACCAGCATTACCTTGCAGATGAATATTATATACTAATTCATTAGAATTTACGAAAAATTGCAGTATGAAAGAAAAAACTTTAAACAAAATTTTATTAACCTAGATTATATTTTTTGAACTAAATACGATAACGTGATTCAGAATTTTTTATAATAAAATATTTTCCAAAAATGCCATTAAAATATAAAAATTTTGTGAATTATGAGCATCTTCATTCTTGAGAAAAATTTGGTAAAAAATATTATATTCATGTACATAAAACAGTACATCGACGATCTAATCAAATGTGTAGAGCGCACTGTTTTACAATAGTACAGCTAACAAACAAGATATACCAGAACGAAAGTTGTACGGTAATTTTCTAGAAAATTGCAGTAAAATTATCACTTTTACCTCTTTACAGTAAAAAGAAATTGTGTTCTACATATATTTTTGTTCATATGCACTTTTTAATATTACTTGGTAATGCCTTCAAAAAAATGACATTTAAGTCAATAATTAGGAAAATTTTCCTATCTTACACGTTTTGAAATTGCTGTTCTTAATTACAATTTTGCATGTGTATATTGTAACCTTGCGACACCCTTTTGCTGTTAAAAGGAAATTGATTATTCTCTGGTTGTATATTTTTAAAGCAAGTATTTATTATTATAATATGGTGTAATTTAAAGATGTACGTGCATACATTTATATATAATATATATTTATATGCATATATTATTAAAGAAGCTACTTATTTATGCACAATTAGTTACAAACTTTTTTCTTCGCAAGAATAGTACACGTGCGAAGAAAGAAACAACCAAGCAGCAAAATGTGGAAGAGACTGTGTCACGGGAATCTTGCAGGTTGTTTGGTCCATAGCAGCTGATAAAAGAGGGTGAGGGACCTTAAGCTGGTTATGAGCAGCGAATATACGATGGCTCGACGCGCGAGTGGCCCTGTGCGGCAGCTGTCATTCCAGCAGCCCCCGCAACGACAGCAACAAGCACAACAACAGGAGCAGCCACACCGAGAGCCACAGGTGCGTCGGCAACGCTCGAACGACGAGAGTCGCGCGCGAGGAGGCTGCGAGCCCAGGGTGCGCGAGGCCTGGACCGAGCCGGGCGTCCAGGTGATCGCACGGCAGATTGCTACGGGTCGAGCGTCGGGCGGGCGGCCTCGGATGGGACGAGCTTCCGTCGGCGAGAAGCCGACGATCCTCTACTCCCGACAGGAGCTGGCCGAACGACTGCGGCTCGCGTGGCGGCAGCGCGCTGAGAACCGAGCCAACATCGACATCTTCCTGGCGCACGCAACCGTCGAGGAGAGCGGCGGGCCCGTCGAGGCGCCAGAGACGCGGCCCGAGTCCCCGGACTACAGCAGGGCGAGGCTGCGCCGGGCCAGCTATCGCAGCGGTAGCAACCGGGCCTTCGTGGGGCCCATCCTTCCCACGGGACCGGCTCCGCGACCCAGGCGCACGAGTTCGGCCCCGCCCCAGCGGCGCAGCCATGGCCCCGTGGTCGCCGAGCGTCCTGAGGCCCCGGTCCAGCGGCCCATCAAATCAGCGCCCCCGAGCAAGCGTCGCGGGCGCGCGGGTCGCCGGCGCAAGGAGCCCGAGGGCCTGGCGTCCGCAACCGAACCGCGCCCTGTCGACGTCGTCACCATGGTCTCTCTCGTCAGCTCGGCGGAGAGCGAGAGCGAGGCCGAGGGAAATTCGCCCCGCGACGACAAACTCATTTGCGAGTTGCGGAACAAGCTCTCCACGACACCCATCATCAAGTCTTCCAACGGCCTTTCGGGCAGCATCAGGAAGCCCTTCAAATCAGGTAGCGACACCTCCACACATCACTATTGTATAGGATCCTTCCTCTTTTGCTGTAGTCTCATGCTGCCCTGAATTTAGCTCTCAGTCCGAGGCTCGTGGCTTTGTAAAACCATGTGCGCGAAAGCCACTTCCACTGAGTCATCCCTTTAATGTGTTTGCACGGCTCAAGAATCAAGTGCAAGGTCACTCTTGTATACCGCAGTCCTTTATAATGAGAGGAGGGAGAGAGCGCGCAGTGATTCAATAATATTCTCCAAGGCCAAGTGTACGAATAGTGACACGGGGGGACATAGTATGCGAGCGCGAACTGACCTCAATATAAATTGGACAAGCTAATTACTCAGAACGCGACATGCAAAATTCAACGAATTTCACTATAGCGCAAACTTGGAATAACGATGTAGACTGGGATGCCAAAAATGCCTGTAATATTCCTTTTACATGTATATCCATTTTGTATCTTACACGCATTTTGAATAATGAAAATATTTTTATATGATGGTTTATTTTTTTTAAAGCAGGTATATGCTGTTGTTATCGGACTACAGACAATATATCAAACCCCTAATAGCCAATTAATAAACTTTTTTAATTGTTAAACTGAAATTTGGCCTTAGATTATATTTTCGACAATCAAGGATAAGGAGGTCACTACATCAATATACTTATTGAAGCTTTTTGTTGTATTCTTTAAAACACCAATCGCATGCGTCGCGTATATAATATGATATAATGATTATAAAATACAATAATGTACATCAAGTTTTATGTACTTTTTAATAGCTTATCATTAATCGCAGTGCCCTGTTAATTCTTCTACTATTCCAACCATTTTTGCACATGCTTTCCGCGAGAATCTTTAAACAACTGATTGCTCATTATAATCGTGTAAAAAGAGGATGTTACAGTATACAGCCCTCAGTACTGCAACTGTCTTGTACATACATAATTGTGTGCCTGTACCCTGTCACCATATATGGGCATAGGTCGACTGACTCTGTGACCAGTGTCCTTTCAGCAGGACTCGTTCGAGGGTGAAACGTCACCGACGGTGCAGCGGGAAGGCAGTGAGGGTCCACGACCACAAACGCCTCTCGAAAGTCGTTTTGTTGGGCTACGGCGCCACGCTACCGAGGACTCGACTTCGACCTACCAACCTTGGCCACTGCCTGCGTCCTGCAGCCCAACTTTCTGCCAAGAAGAAGTTCCACTAACCGATCGCGAAAAACGGTGCCTTGCCGTACCTATCGGCGACGACCTCAATAGAAAAAGAAGACTCGTCAGATGTCGGAGTGCCATTGCAGCACCCAAGTTTACGTAAGTCTCCGAGAAAGCATGAGCTTTTCGTTTCTACTTTATGTACGAATTTCTACTTTACTACTCGTACATCAATTTGGTGAAATAATTTAATTTCTATAAATAATATAAAATATATGCTAGTTTAATATTGTTCATTTTTTACTAGATAATACAGCATTTTAGATGAAATTTTCAATCATTAAGTGCGATCAAGCATTCGATAAAACCATAATTAATAAAAAATATTAATCACCGTTACCAATTCATTATTGATGAGTGATTGCTATCGGATATCGGCTTTTTAAAATTTACTCAAAAATGTTTAAATCCATTCTGTCGCATTAATAATATAAAAATAACTACAGAAATTTATAAACGATGAAAAATAAAAAAATTGTATTTACAATAAAATAGATCCGATTGGATTTAGATAACGACCGAAACTCGAGCTACCACGTTCCGACAAAAACTCAACCGACTGAATTTGTATTTCTTTATATATTCCGTCGCTTTAATTACCAAGAATTGATTTTGAGGACTACATTTCGTTATGAAAATAGGACATGACAGCATGACAAGTCGCTGATTTAGGAGAATCCGTTGAACATTATTGGTTGATAAACGATTCACGACAACCTACGCTATGAAACGATCGAAGGAACAACCTTGTTTTTACACCATACAGTAACTACTGGTACAAACACATGGAGGACGCTTGACTTATCGCCGATACTCACGCGTACCTTTACTTGGCTCAAGACGATTCTTTCTAGTCCTTTTTCCGTCGAATCGGAGTACTAAGAATGTAGGTACTTACTAGGAAGCAGTTAAAGTTATAGATTATGCTCAAGATTATTAGTATTATTTTCTAACAGGGCTTAGTAACTCCGTGAGTTGGAATAACTTCTAGGATTTGAAATTGTTGATTCAAAATGAAATAAGTAGAGATTATGGGTGTAGTTGAACAATTTCTTTGATCATATTAATTTAGTTTTACATTTACAATAATATAGTAAATTTTTGCGAAAAACCAATCGAAAAATATAAATAACTAGAATAGCATTTATATCAACAATTTAATTCAGATAGTATACGGTCTGAAACAGCTACTTCAATTTTCACTTTTTCTACGCTTCAGTTTACGGTCAAAATTTAGATTTTTTTAATTTAATATAATTTATTGCAATGATTTATAATACTATCATCATAATTTTTATTTGTATTTAATTGATCAGTATTATCGTGATTGACAAACATTAATTAATCGATAGAAAATCATCGAAAACTTTGTTGATAAACTGTAAGGACATATTTGACGTTCATTGAATACAAATTTGCGTAGTTATCATGAATAAACAAACGCGCTCATGTACTAGTTTGACTCGATTGTAGATATTCTTTTACAACCTTCAAATTCAAGCGATATTCATACTCAGGAAACGTGCACGTAAACAGCAAAAGAAGCGCGGAAGGAATCTGCGTCAGGTATTATCGAAACATTTTACCTGAATAATTGCCTATCGATTGGTCTCGTTCCCATCTAGTTCGCGATCGTGCAACATCGCCTTATGAATACAATAACAATGCGCTATGGATATATCCTGAATATAAAATGAAAAAATGGTAATGAAAGATGTAAATTGAGTAGCTCGGCAGGGTACATGATCGATTGACTTGACACTTATTTTTCGTACCGTAGCAGAAGATAGCAATAAGAAATTAAATGTGTGAAGAAATTCAATTGTGCGATTGCTTATTTCTCAACTCGAAATAGCGAACACATCTGTGAACTACTTTCATAAATGATATAGTATCGTACATTATTTTTTTTTTCATTTTTTATAAACATGCATTTTTAACTATGATTTACAATGTTCAAGTTTATCCATTGTTTCATGGTTGTAAATTACAGCTTTACAATCATCCATAGGTACACGTAGTTCACGACCATGTATATTAATGATCCATAAATTGTACTTTACGGCTAATGTATTAAAATATTCACAACATGTTTATAGAAATATTTGCAATTAGTAGTAATTTGTATGCTATATATTGCATACTGATTATTAGCGACTCAGTTACTAAGTTATATTATTCTGTAGCGATACTGAGAAACAGTCGTCCTGCACTAGCGAGGCGTGTATGCAGACAGAAATGCATATTTCTCAAATAACTTCGCAAACATCTCTTATCCTGCAGGAGAGGAATGTATGCAAGGTAAATATATCAAGTTACTACTATCATAAACACATAATCATATAATAGAAACTTGCAACCATTTTTTACGAGCATTTTTATCTAGTATGTTGTTTTGCTCTCGGTTTTGCTTGCAAATAGAAATCATCTCTACGTGAATCTTTCACAGGAGAAATAAGTATACCTTACCCTAAAGTGCACGGCTTACTTTGGCTTTGAAACAAGTTTATTCACACTTACATCAAAGGCTTGCGTGAGTAAATTGCAAACCTAAAATCTTAAATATTACAAATAGTATATGTATTGTCTTCCTGGAATAGTGTAAAATATAAAATGTAATATTAGTGATGTAAAATTTAAATTACGGCCAATAAATAAACGGTAATGAGATGAGTTTTTCAAATTTATTTTCATAAAGGGTTTCGTAACTTTATAAACTCATCATACTCCGTAATATACTCTGCAAAAATATTTTCATTTTGCTACGCAATCAATACTTGGTATATAATTTTTATGTTATTTTTTTAATATTTTAAAAAATATTTCAATCATTTATGTTAATATATTTGATACTAATGAATTTAAATTGTATCATTATCATCAAATCATGGTTATTATTATAATCCTTTCTATTTCATTTAAAGTGAATTAGTTGCGATTTCATTTAATTGATGGAATAATTAACAAAATTATTTATTTTAAAGATATTACCAAATCAAGTAACACCAAAAACAGAATCAAATTTGGAAAAGAATAAGAACTTGTCATCAGCGCCTTACTGTCAAACTCCGAAAGAAAAAGAATGTTGGCATCTATACCAGAGAATGTGTGATAAAGGAGTTTTTGTATCATTCGACACAGTTTTAAGGTAAAAAAGTCAATTCGTACATATTTTTATAAATATACTAAAAATTACATTTTGTCCTTATCCCAGACAATATTATAACAAATCATAAAATCTAAATTGAGTTTTTTATACTATTATGTTAATTTTTTATTATGATTATAATTCTTTTTATTGCTGATATTAACAAATAACAAACCATCTTAGTTTTATCGAACATTTTATCTTTTATAATAACTTAATGATTACACTGTTTCTAGCTCACACGTGCATTAAATGTAATTAAATTTATTTATTCATAATATGATGCTCACTTCTTTCTTATTTCAGGGGTATGCTAACGCCAACAGAGTATCGATTACGCCAAAAGGAATTGAGCCAAAACTTCTGACAGTCTCTGCAAACTTTTTGTTTTTAACGATAATTAAGTAACCGCGGAAAATATGTAGAATATGTTTATACTTTATGATCCTAATCGAAGCAGCAATCAATGATATTTCAATCAAGGATAAAAAATATCCATTTAAATTAATGTTATTAAGTTATAAAAAAGTGTTTATTAAGAAAAATATTTAGTACATGTGTTTTTTAATACTCTGATAAAACTATACTAATAAAAAGAATTTCCTTTTTTACCTTTGACCTTCATCTGCGTTATAAGTAATTATTAATTTTTTCTAAGTATATGTATATGTTTAAAGAAAAATTTACACTTTTCATAATTATTTATGTAAGTTCAAGGAAATTGAAATATGCTGAGAATATTATAAAATTTTGTATGCACAATTTAAGTTTTCCCTACATAATATAGTACGCATCCAAATGAGATTTGAGAAGTTTAGTTTATTTATTAATATACTGAAATTATCATTTTGCATACTTATTTTTTCTTTGTTATGTAAATACTTGTAAAAAATACTTTAACATTGTAAATCTAAAACTTTTTACTGAATTACATCATAAAAATTATAGTTGAATGAGATCTACTATTGGTATTTTTATGCGCGTACAACTATGATTTATAAATTTTTTAAATTTTATGTTGGGCATAAGCTTTCCCTTGAACCAATTGATGTTTAAATTGTAACTATTTATTATTATTATGCACGATTCCGATGTACTTTTTTTTAATTAAGGCTACTAATTTTTTATACAATTTAAATTTAAAAAAACATAAGAATTGCCTGTTTTTATGATATTTTTAGTTATGATATTTTATAAAACAGATTAACTTTGTTAAGCATTAATATTAGAATTGATAAGAACTGAAGCTACGTCTGAGTTGCGCGTAAAATATATACAATGTAGGCCCTTACAGAATGAGATCCACGAGTCCTTGCAAAAATTTATAAATTAGAGTTGAAAGGGTATAATATCTCTTGCAACGGGGAGATCCGGAGGGAAATTATCTCCGACCCGGCCGCATACAATGTGAGTGACACAGAAGGTGTCACATATGGAGCCAACGATCTCGCAATCGGAAGGATGCGGAGATCGTTGCCCCTTCCCAGAAGGCGTCTTTCGCAAGACGAGCGTGAGGAAAAGGGTGTCAAACCCAAAGTCGGTGTCGCCTGACACAGCCCGCTGCGCTATCGCCTACCGAGACAAATTCCTCACTTTCTCAGGGGAGGATAAAGATGACGCAGAGGCGTTTTTAAGAAGCATCAGCCACTTTCATTCATGGGATGACTATACCGCTTCCCCAGCCGTTACCATTGTAGCAACTGGTCGACATGCTGTTCGAACGCATCAGGTCTTAATTTCGGATTGGTCTACTACACCAAGATATTCAAAGTGTGAACCTGTTGCGTTTGGGAAAGGCACATGAGAGGGCACTAGCGATGAATGAACGATACGAAGCCAGGTGCAGTAAAGGCACCAAGGGTGTTAAACTGCCCGGCCGAAAGAAGAATTACGTGGAGGCAATGTGGTGTGCAGAATTCCCGATACCGACATGAGGACCTCCGGAGCCACCGATGGTGGCAGTCATAAGAGAGTCCCAAAGAGGAAGGTCCGACGGGACTTGTCGGATCATGGGGGGATGAGAGAGGAGTGGCCGCGTTGCGCAACTTCTCTCTGCGGCCCGTACTAGCGCCTCGGACGTCCGCTTCGAACACAAGCTGCGGTTCCAAAGGGAACCTACCTACTCCTACCTTCCCTTTTCTGAGTGGGAAGAGCCGGGAGATCACACCTGGTCGGGCCTGAGTTTTTTCCGACGTCACTCGGGGTGAAGACCCAATTGCGACGTTTGTCCAGGTTGGGAAAGGCCCGCCATGGGACAGCTCCGTGACCTGATACCGGGAGGCCGCCAGGGTTCTTCCATAGCCACTCGAGGAGGTCGTAATCGCAGAGGTTGAGTTCCCATTGGTGATCAATTCTATACGTGCCAGGGGTTTGTGCACAGGTCGTTGCGGTGCCTGCTAGGGGCCACGTGGATGCAATGCCCCATCTGTAATCAGATTATGACGTGCACCAATTGCACCCAGGTAAGGCACTGCCTAATAAACTCCAAAGCAGACAATAGAGTTGCTCTTTATTCTCTAAGTATCGAAACCGGGAGCGGACATTGAAGGACCAGAGGAAGCGAAGACCACCTCTTCGAGCTCAAGGCTCAAAGGAAAGCCTGCGTTCAATTGGTCCTCAATGATTGAGCCCCACACTCGGGCCGTCCCAGGTGGGGGTGAGGTAACTGAAAAGGGCCTAGGGAATAGGTCCGCGAGCGGACCTGGAGATAGTTCTGAACCACCCACGGGGAACCGGAAACCGTGTCTCGGTACGACGGCAGTCCGGTGGAGGAGACCTTAGTGACCCAGGCCTGTATAGAAGGCCGGAGTTTGATGCAGCGGCAGGACCCGGGCCCGAATGAATGCCCCGTGGACCAGGGAATTGCCGGTGTCTTTTCGGACAATCGGTGGTTTCTCGTGGTTTGACTGGCGGGGCAAGACTTACAGGCATTGCTCGACCCCGGAGCCCAGGTCACTCTGATCAGAGGCGATGCGGCCGATCTCTTTAGAGACCGATTGCCGGTCCGAACAATTCGCCGTAAGAGGTATCGCTGGTAGCGTGCAACAGACGCTGGGGGTACTTCAGGTGATCCTCTCCGTCTAGAAAAAGGAGGAGTACATTGCCAAAAATTTACAATCATTTCCACAGTGCTTGGGATTCCGTGGAAGATAATACACAAACATTGGAAAATTTAACAGCGCGATTGATGGCGGAAGAAATGCGAGTGCAGAAACCAGAGGAAATATCGGTTGCTCTACATATGAAGGTAAAAGTAAAAAAGGTTTTTAAGCACGAACAAAATAAATATCAAAATAACAGAAGAAATTGAGTGACTACATGCTATAATTGTGGAAATGTAGGCCATGAAAGAAAAGATTGTGTTGGTTGTTGTACGTGTGGTGCAAAAGGGCACTTAAGTAGGAATAACTACAAAAATAAAGGAAAAACGCATTTTCAAAGTAGCAAACAAGATGCAAATCGAGGTGCAATTTCATCGAAACAAAAAAATTATTTATGAAGAAGACGTGCGCATGACATATTCTGCAAAACGAACGTCAACAAAGATATTGGCTTTTATGGCTTTTAACAGCAATTCTACGATTCTATTTTGAAATGACACTTCTAGAAAATTGTAGAGGTTATCGAGTCTATATACCGTCCTTACGAGATGTAGTACTTAGTTGTGATATAACATTTAAATCAGAAGTATCATTTCAAAATAGAATCGATAAAGAGTTTAAAGAGTTAACGTTTCATGAACCGAATAATGTTTTAAATAATGAAGCAGTAATATACGGTATTTCAAACGATTATGAAAATGTGTTAGAATTGGCGTCAGAATTCTTACAAAATGAAAGTGAAGTTGTTAACGAAAATGAAATTATTAATGAAAATGATACTATATGTGATAACGAAAATGAGATCGTAGATGCAAGACAGTTACGCAATCGAAGTGACATTAAGCGTCCTAATTTTTACGGCTGTCTGATTACTTTGTTTTTAGCCCAAAAACTATCTGTAAACGAAATCAATTATTTATTTGAAAATGAAGCTTGGTTTCTAGTTAAAAAAAACCAGAAGGAAAGAAAATTATAAATAATACGAGTAGATGGGTTTTTACTAAAAAAATAAATCATAATAATGAGCGATAAAATGGCATTATTAGTAGTAATCAAGGGTTGTTCTCAGAATGAAGAGGTCGATTTTAATGAGACTTTTAGTCCAGTTGTTATGTTCGATACTGTTACATTTTTGTTAAGTATTGCAGCACGCAATAAATTATTATTAGTACAATTTCAATAAAAACGGCCTTTTTACATGGCAAAATAAATGAAGATGTATATATGACACAACCCGCAGGGTTTCATGACGGGACTAATAGTGTTTGTAAGCTTTTAAAATCTTTATATGGATTAAAGCAAGCGCCAAGGTGTTACATTGACCATTTTAATAACTTTATTAGAAATTTTGGATTCATGCAAAGCAAAGCCGATACATGTTTTTACATCTGTAAAGAAGAAAATGAGAGAATCTTTTTAGCCATTTACGTAGATGATGGTCTTTTGGCGGCTTCGCAGGATAATTTAATTGATAGATTCTTTGAGAAGTTGCAAACTAAATTTAAAATAACAAGTTCGAAAAATATAGAAGCTTCTTAGGATTAGAAATTTTTCATTTAGAAGATGTATCTATATTTATTAATTAGAATAGTTATATTAATTCTATGCTAGAGAAATTTTATAAGGATCAATCGAATAGTGTTTTAACTCCGATTGAAACAAATTGTGATGCGAATACATGTGAAAGTCTAGCTGCCAACGTACCGTGTCGAGACTGTAGGAAATTTAACGTATCTGCAGGTTATTAGTAGACCGGACATAAATTTTGCTGTTAATATTGCATCGAGAACCTTAGATAAACGTAGTGAGGCTCATTGGCTCTTAATTAAGCGAATATTTATATATTTAAAGAGAAGTGCTAATTTAGGATTATAGTATTGTACAAATTATAGTTTCGAAGCATATAGCGATGCTGATTATGCCGAAGATAAAGATAGCCGAAAATCGACATCTGGTGTATTGTGTAAAAATAAGAATGCAGCCGTAATATGGCAGCGTAAACGGCAACAATGTGTGACATTACCAGGATATAAAAATCAGGAATTCCATCAGAGGAGTAAGCATATAGACGTAAAATATCACTTTATACGGGATTCATATATAAACGGGATATTGGATATTTATGTATGCTAAAAGTAAAGAGTAATGAGCAGACATATTAACAAAAGCGTAGCTAGACCTCAGTTTTTGTACTTAAAAGAAAAATTAGGTTTAAAAAATAAAAGTATGATTGATATTGAATAATAAATTGTGTATGTCGAGTTTTAAGGAGGGTGTTAAAGTATAGAAGCGTAAAAAACCCGACATCTCAACACTTAAGCAATTCGGAACAGGGTGCGTCGACTCGCATAGGCCGAGTGGCAAATAATGAGTAGCTGTGTCGCTTGTAGGTGCCGTTAGCATGACTATTTTACTGCAACGCTATTGGCTATTCATATTAACCCCACGAATTTTAAACAGTACTATAATACTATTGATCTTCGAACATATTTTTAATATGCGAAAATAATTATTAAACTTATTTAGGTACATTTAATTTTGGTTCGGGTTTATTGCATGCTGGTCTCAAGACGAAATAAACGCAGAGAGAAAGTGTTTATAATAAAAGTGCATTTATAATGAATTAATATATGATAAAGATAAGAGAAAATAATATAACATAATGTAATACTTTATTTAAAATAATGTAAAAGAGATCAAAATTAGTTAATTAATTATGCAGGTTATATTAAAAACAAATAATTTAATTATTCTCGCGTATTAAAAATATATTCGAAGATCAATAGTATTATAGTACTATTTAAAATTCGTGCGGTTAATATGAATAGCCAATAGCGTTGCAGTAAAATAGCGATGCTAACGGCACCTACAAGCGACACAGCTACTAATTATTTACCACTCATTTAACGTTGAGTCGACGCACCCTGATTGGAAAATCCCTGCAACTGTCTTGACAATTTTGGCTGTAATGACCTGAAGCATTCAGATAGCGTAATAAATTGAGTGCGGGGATGCACATGCTGAAACCTGTACACTGAAGCTAAGTAATGAATTTTTGTAACGCGTTATCGCTACTCACTTCGTTTTTGTATCTTGTAAGAGAAGATCGCACTGAATTCATCTTATATTTGTAGCTTAAATATATATAGTTATTATTCCAAGTATTTGTATTTATTGAACCGATTGCTGTTCGGGGGCGATGATCTCATCAGCAGCGAGGCTCCTCAGGCGACTGCCACCTGTACCCCGGAGATCGCGTGGGCGCGAATCGGAGGCAGACCCGAGGCTCCGTGTCTGCGGCGGCTGGCGGTCAGCGGGCTATCGGCATGAAAACAAAGTGAACGAGAGCAAAGCTTTTTCCTCGTCGCCCTGCGGCCCCGTATTCTTTGACGTACCCAACGCCGTTCGAGACGAGCCCTACCGAGCGACCACCAGGAGGCTAAGCCACTACCCCTGAATCAGCAGCCCCTTTCTGCTCCCGGGGCTAGGAGCCCCAATTCCATCGGGGTGAGTGCCACCGCCCGAACTCCTCCAAGCAACATCTACGGAGGAAGTCTGACAGTGCCCGATCACAAACCAGGGACTTTCTGTGCGGCGACGAAGGCTGCAGGCGAACCCGTTGCCCCCCACCCCCCGCGGCCTTATCGTTCAGTGAAGATGGAATGCGCCAGTTATACGACTGTCCTAAGAATGCATCAACTCCGGCCGCCCTATCTAAGAAGATCGTGCCTTCGTGGGAACGGTTGCACCGTCAACGAATCAGTCTCTGCCGGGCATTCAAGTTGTAAAGATCTTAATAAAGGTCTAAGAGTATGATATATATATTGCTTATATTTATTTGCATCGAGCACACATATCATATAACATAACTCGCCTGACGGGAGAGTGCGTCCGAACACGAATATCAATATTTTAGCTAGAATTTCGAAACATCAATATACTACAGATGTGGCGGCAGAATAAAATAAATGTAGCTGCGTTAGAAAACCATAGCTTCACCGCGGTCTTGACTGAATGAGGAAGGTTTCTTACGCGCAAAAAGTCACGTGGCGCGTTTAAAGATGCTCTATTCACGAACGATTAATAATCTAGATAGACGGCATCGGGCTACATCCGCCCTAGTTATGTTAAAATAATTGTTACTAAGATCGGGCGACGCATGAAAAAAAATGGGGTATATTATTCAATTACATGATGGTGGGTGGTTCACATGGAATTGGCTCACAGTCTTAACATAGGGATCAGTCTTATGGTTTTGCATCGGTTTACGATCAGAGAGGCTTTCCTACTAATATCTACTAATTTCTGTATTTCTCTTTACGGGCTTTGTGAACAAACCTAGATTACCGCTAATGTCATTCATATCTGCATGTCATATCTGCTTAGCAATTAATACTCACGCAGTAGTACTATTCAGGTCCTACTTTAACACTGATGCTAGTTTATCAATGATTGTATACCACTAATGATTTCATCAATCTTTAATGTACTAAGGCATCGAAGGCGGGCATGACTAATAACTTTTTCGACTTTTTGTTAATAACGTAAATCATTCAGTAAGTCACTTATAAACACTTTTTAGTTCAAAAATATTTTAAGAACATTAGTGCACTCTATTTTATGTTTGATACAAAAATGAATAGATTATTTGATCTAATTACTACACCACATAGATTGCATGGATTAAATTAATAAATAGTTACTCATTAATTATGATAACATTATATTTGCTGAAATTAAATAAACTAGAAGATTTTACAATGGTGTTTACTATATCTGCCCACGTACCCTTTAATGTAATTGACAGCAAGACTGGATCATTTGAGAAAAATTATAGTCGTAAAGTATAACTAAATTCTTCTTATATACTTCAGCAGTGTATGCAAACAGATACAAATACTGTACAACATAAAATACTGCATGTACAATTTTTATGCAAAAACTTTCAAATTAATTGCAAAAGCTTCTAAAGTAATATATTCTTGTAATATAAGTTATATACTGATATTTTCATACGTAATTATGCTAAACTAAATTCAGTAATTTTACTTTTATCGTATCGTATTCAATTATAAATAAATAATTGTAATTCACACAAAAGGATATATGTAATTATGTAATATTATAACATCAATATTTCAATAACATTAAATATTCTTCAGAAGAGTAAATAAAATTGCTTTGAATTGTTAATCTCCTAAGTATCAGAAAAGAGTCAACATTAATTGTCATAATTGTTATATAAATTTTTCACAGTTATCTTATAGACTTGTCATAAAATACTTTACATGAATAAATCAATCGATTGACGAACCACAAGATTTCTTCCTATAGTCTCTGTCACAAAGCTTCAGTGCAATAACTTACAACTACTTAAAAGCAATTGAAAGAAACATGGATATTTTTGATGGTTATTATTATAAATTTAATAAAAAATTACTGGTTTTTTTTGGATTATGGCCGTATTTAAGTGATACAAGAAAAAATTTATCATTTTTAACTTATACTTTTATTAACTTAACTATTGTTGTTCCAATAGTAAGTAGTACAACACATTTTTTTAAATAAGTATATCACAAATCATAAGATTTATTTACATTCAAAATAAAAAATTACGAAATTAATAAAAAATATCAATATCAATCAATTTTATTGTTTTTATAATGAATTTTTTCTATAGACAGCTGGAATGATTCGAGCTTTTGGTAAAAATGCAGTTAGCGTTATAGAAGATATAATAGGGCTATTGTACTTTTTGGGTATTTACTCAAAATATGCTACAGCTTTTCTATTTCAGAACAAAGTAAGTATAAATACATAAATAAGAGTGAACACTATCTAAAGCATTATCGTATTTTCGTATTTTTTGAATGAATGAATTGAATATTCTTATTCTTATCGTAGTATAAATTATTGTGTAAATTACTAATGATTCTACTTTTATATAGATACGATTAGTTTATGAACAAATGTCTTCAGATTGGAAAAAAATAAATCATCAACAGGAAATTAAAATTTTGCATAAATTTGCCAGTGAAGCGAGATTTTTAACCTATATTTATGTAAGTTCATTACATCTAATATTCTACGTAATAAGACATACCGTTTGGTAAAGGTAAGTAGTTACACAAAATAGAGTATTTCTCTTTACCTTATATGTACTAAAGACTGTCTTATAACTTGAAATAAAATTATTGGTAAGATATGCTGTTAACAATAACAATGAAATTTTTGAAGGAGAAAGGGTGTACAAAAACATTAAAATCTTAAATAGAAGAATTTTATAGTATAGTAAATAGATATAAATATAGTAGCATTTTTATATTACTTATGGTTGATGAATTGCTTGATATAAATTTCTAATTTTTGTTTTATTGTTTAATTTTTATACTCAAGATAATATCGAAATATTTATATTTTACTGTTTTTCTGAATTGATATACATTCTGCACGTAACTCTAAACTAAATAAAAACATAAGTAACATACTTTCGGAGATACATTCTCATTCATTATGTATAAATATTTCTAATCTTAATTTATTTTTATTTTATTTTCTTGAAATTAATTAAATAATTATATATATTGATATTTATATTCTACTTTATGTTTATTAAATATTTTCTGTAAGTATAAGCATTAAACTTCTTAAAAAGTTATGCTTAATTCATAAATGCAAATTGTTTTATGATTTGTTTACCATTAACTTACCTTATAATTTGTGATAATTGAAGCTCAATGGTCATTAAAAAAATTGATCAATTATTAGTGAACTGATTTTTGTGATTATTGAAATTTTTATACGGTAATTTAACCTAAAAAGTTTTTCTTGAAATGAATTAAATCTATTAAACTCTAAAATCTGGTAGACTTTATTGTATATGGTGGGAATTTAACAATTTACTTATTCGTGACTGTAAAACTCTAACGATATCCTTTAATACAACAATATTTCAATAGTTTTGAAATTTTATTCAATTTACCAAGATTAAATGGGGTATTTAGCTTGATTATCGAATGTAATCTACGTTTGATAACTTAAATTAAGACGACTTTCCGAATGCCAGACAATCTCTTTCAGAGTTTCGCATGATTTTTTATGAGATCGTCTAGTGTGAGGTCTACTAATTAGTGAAACAACGCAAGCATTGATAAAATCGAGATTATTTGCTTTTAATTAGTTAATTTATAGTTAAACTATATATTTTTGAACAATATTAATGGATAAAAATTTCTCAAAATTTGTTAATTTTATGTAACTCAGAAAAAATTGCTAATAGTCACTATCGATGTTCACCAAATAATTATTCAATTGATAATGATAGTGTACTTTTAGATTCTTAATTTAGAAATGTGGTGTTATTGATTAACTATTTAAAAATATGATCAAAATGTCTAAAATATTCTTTTACACAATAAATGATATTATTATAAACATAGAAAACGTTAAATTTTAAATAATTCTAGTTTTTGTTTTTAGGGAAGTTACGGTGTCTTAGCTGCATTTGTTTTTTGTTCTATGACATATCTGCCACTAGTAATGGATATAGTTTTTCCGAAAAATGTTTCCCACAATCTTATATTTCCTTTTTATGTAAACTATTTCATCATAGATGAAATTAAATACCATTATTATTTGTTTACGTTTCACGGTGCAATAATTATTTGTATATGCACTGGTGTTGCTGTTGCCATCGACACAATGGTTGTTGCTTCTGTCAAACACAGTTGCGCATTATTTGCTGTTGTATGGTATGTAAAGATATCATTTTTTATAATTACAAATTTGATGTGAATTATAAATTACTGAATTATTATTTACACTAAGAGAAATTAAATAAGAATATATTTCAAAAGAATTTTATAAATTTTTCCATTAATCATTGTAGGTTGAGGTCATGCTCGAAATATGAGAAAGTTTAGAATCGATAGAAGAAAATTTTACTTATTCTGTATAGTACATTTTTCAAACAAAACCAGCTTTATTATTACATTTTTTAGTAGCATTTTTTACTATTACAAGTTTTAAATAATAAAACGAAAGTGTTAAAATTATCATGAAAGCGTATAAACAGATATATAGTTTAAATATTAAATATTTTTTTTAATTATATAATTGGTATATAGACGCCTAACGAATTAGTTATATCTTTTAAACATATATTTTTTAACTAAATCCTAAACTTTCCAACAGTTGCCAATATTTCGTATACATAACAAATGCGCTCGCTTATTACAATTAGTGATATATATTTCGCAAGCTATATATTTATTCCATTATATATATCGCATCTATATCCCATGCAGAAATCGCATTTACGAATTTCTTAACATATGAATAATCTCAGATCCAAATGATTGCGTATTTGTTTTTTCGTTACTTTACGAAGCGCCACGTAGCGTTGAAAAAAATAATTTATAATAGAAATAAATGCGTGATTTATATAATATTGCTTATTTTTTATATAATATTATTTTTATTACTTATTTTAAATTTTAAAATTTAACATTTTTTTAAAAAAATATTTACAACATCAATAATATTAGTGAACAATGTGTTTATATTAAATCCACGTTTGCGAAATGTATGACTGAATGAGCTTCTCTTCATACCCCGTTATTATTTTTTAACAAATTCACTCTTCCAATGATGGACAAATTTTTAAATAGAAAGTTTACAATTTAAAAAATTATCCAAATGCTCATACGATCAAAACCATGCATAATTGCATCCGAGTTATGCGAACTTCATTCTCTTTGACCGTATTTCTCTAGCGCTTTAAAGAAGTTAAACTCAGTACGTATGTTCATATATCTAACCCTGACGCTCTCCGTCTCCAATTTATTAACACATATTTCTATGGCGGTTATTTGCGCCTTGAATACTGTCTTATGTCTTCACAGCTCATTGGCAGTGTCTTGTATTACGCCTTGGTCCAAATACTGTATTCAGTACCTTTATCTATTCTTGATCCGTTAGTCTATCATGTTTATCCTACTAAATTAAAAAATTGATCCCTTTAGTACTCCTCTTTGGATGGTCGCTTGCCCATTCTCTTTTGTGACGAATATGAAAAAGTCCCAAATATGCAAAAGTACCGAATGCGCAGAAGCGATGATAGCCGAACACGGCGCGGCGAGCACAGCGCGGTCGAGTTGAAAATAACTACATTGACGCTGTGAACCACTCGTTCATTGCTCACCCATCATAACGATTTGTTGTTGAGTCGGTAAGTATGTTACATAGATCGCGCATCCCGTACTTTGTAGAAATCGAAAATAACATTCGGGTCATATAATTACACGCGTGAGAATCGATTATATATGAGGCTCCATACGTTCATACTTGATGCTGTCTTGCATAAGTGCGTAATGCACGCGTGACAATAGACGTACGCTTGAATCTGTTGTTATCTTTTGACCAAACTTCCAATAGAACTAAAAAAAACTCCACTTTCCAGAATACTTTTATATACATTTTAGTATTGTTAATTCCCAAATTGTAAGTAAATCTTAGGAACTTAACGTCTGCATTTGATACAAATAATAAAATGTTATGGTTTTATTATGTCAGATTTTAGACATAAATTTAGGCATATAAATTTAAATATATTAGTTACAGATTAAAAAATCTTGGAAAAATTAATAATGAAGATAACGATGTAATCAAGATTCTGATATCAATTTTTAAAAGTCATAAAGATTCTACAGAGTTAAGTTAAATTAATTAACTTCTTACAATTAATCAAATTTAAAAAATAGAAATTCACAAAATGTATTGTTAGGCATAATTACAGCAAACTAAAAAAAATGTTAATAAATTTTTATTTATATTGTAGATGCGTCAACTTGATAGAAGAATGTTTCAGTATAAGTTTTCTAGTCGTAAATCTGTTTTCTGTCGTTGGAATCGCTTTACTAATGTTAGATGTAAGTTTTTGTAAAAGTCTAGCATTTAATACATCTAAAAATTTTTATGAACTATAATAAGTAATAAAATTTACATTTATAATATGTAAAATTTTGAAGAAGATTTATTGATGCCAATATATCTGTATTTAATTATTAGTCCTATAATTGTACCGTTATATTAGCTATACGTTGTTTGTTATCCCGGATCAACATACGATTTATTTATTTAACACTACTGTTCAGAGATCGTAACACCCATGCCTCGGCTCTGTTAGCTTGTTCGGAGGATCCAAGTCGGCATGATTTCTGCTATTATCAGCATTTTTTAGGTCTTCTATCCTATTCAGCCTGGATTATAACACACTGCGCTACCCTGTCGATATACGTGTTGATATCATCGGAGGGAACTTCAGTTGACAACAAGAAATAAAATTATGTTTCTCCTTTGTTTATCTAACTTTATTTATGTATTTGAGTCCTTCCTCTGGACAACCTCCCTTGTAACGTCTCCATCCGGAGACTCTGTCTCAACTGAACTTTCCGCGCTCTCTCCTCGCTTGCACGCGATAACCATCTCTCACGTAAGATTGTACTTTATCCATATTATTTCTTCTTCTAAGATAAATGTATCTTATATTCTAACACACCTTACATTTATATTTTCTCAGTTACCCTAGCATTTATATTAAATTCAACAATTCTCTCAAATTTTGAAATATTAATCGACCTAGAGCTTTGGTAAAGATATCTGCTAAATTGTTTTCTGAACTGACTTTGATAATATCTATTACGCCCTTAATATAATTTTTATTTATAAAATGATAATGTATTTCAATGTACTTTGATCTTTTTGTAAAATTTCCAAATTTAGCATTACTAATCGCACCGAATTGTCTTCGAATACATTAATTGATTTTTCTATGTTAACATTAAAATCACTTAATAACTCTTTAATTAATATTTCGTATGTATAAGTTATTATAATATTTAGTTATTATAATATAGGTTATATATAATATTTCGCTTACAGCTTCTGACAGTGCAACGTAATGCTTTTCTGTCTTAGATTTCCAATGAATCACATTTTCAAATAACTTAATATATCTACTTGTCGATTTTCTATCGGTGCAATCTTCTGTCCAGTCTGCATCAATATTAACATAGCATTCAAGAATTTCTACCCCTTTAAACTTCTATATATCTTAATTTTAAGGTTTTCGTTAAATATAAATATTTTAAAATTCCTAATGCATACTTATAATGCATATCATTAAAACAATTTTGAAAACGACTTAAATAATTTACACTGTAACTTATATCTGGTCTTGTTCCTGAACTGATATATAAAAGTGCTCCTAATAAATTTCTGTATTTCACATTTTCATCTAATTCCTCTGCAGGTTTGTAACAGGAATGATGAGCCTGCGCGTAACATCAATTTCGATGTGCGAATAATAGCCCGATAATTTCCCAAAATGTACGAAGGAGAGGGGGGAGAAAGCTAGGTGCCTGTGACGAGAAAGCACTCGCTCTCTCTTGCCTGAAGCTCGGCCTATAGAATGGACGCATCTCACACAACACCCGGGATTAGGCGATACGATCAAATCGAAAAGAAAAGATCCGAAAATAAAAGGAGTAAAAGATAGAGAAAAGGATACAAGTACATGAGTAAGAGAGCCAACGGCATCAATAGCTGCACCATCATCTGCTTGAGAAACGCAGCTCCAATATAGCCGAAACGAGCCATCGTACAAGTCCCGAAGCACGGCCAACTGGAACTCTGGCAAAACCTACAATAAAGAGGACTTCTAGAACCGCCCTCGATCTCCACAGTAGGGACGAAAAAAACGTGAGTTGACACCGCTGCATGTAGCAGAAAGAAGCCCGCGATAACAATCCTCTTGGTCGCGTCTTATTAATGATTGAAATTGATTCGAAATAATAGCGGCATAAACTCTTCAGGGAATCGCGTCGAAATACGGATCGTTGATATATATGATATACGAGATATGTAAAAAGAAACACTACCGGTAAATATTGTTGTACGATAGTGAAATCAATATAAAATAAATATAGAAGATGTTTTGTTATTTACTATAAATTACTGTAAAGTTACTGTACATCTTTTCCCATTCCGCGCATATAGAATAAACCGTATCGAAATCTTACAGGTTTTAATTTTAAATTTTGCTCCATTGGAGTCTCATACAGATTTGCATGTTCAATTTAATATTTTCTGGCTAATGATTCAATGTACTTTTCTTGATTTAATGTCATTTCATGTTTCTTTTCATGATATTTAATATTGAATTTAATACCTGAATCTTTCATTTGAAACCTTCCTTTTAACAAGCTTTTAGTGTAATATAAATACTGCTTATTTTTAGAACAGATTAACAGATTATACACAAATACAATTAAGTAAATAGTTTCATCCTTTTCTTTTAACGTGTATAAACAACAATCATATTCGCTTCTTACAAAAACCTAATCCATTCAAATAGTCGTCGAGGCACTCATACCATGCTCGTGGATTCTCGCGTAATCCATACAACGCTTTATTTAACATACGAGTACATACTCTTTCAGTTCCATCCTCATAACCCACTGGTTGTTTAACAAATACTTTCGATTTAACATTTCCATTTAAGAACGCTGTTTCTACATCCATTTATTCTATTAACAAACCATTTTGACAACAATATAATAACAATACTTTTAACATTTGATGCTTAGCCACAGAAGAATAAATATCATCCAATACATTTGTTTGTTCAAAACCTCTTACAACTATCCTCGATTTATAAACATTTTCGCTTTTCTTTGTATAAATCCATTTCAAATCTAATATTTTTTCATTCTTTGGTTGTTGATTTCTTTTTTAATTGCATCAATCCAAAACTAGATTCGTCACTTTCCATAGCCTCTTCAAAACTTACAGGACTATCCGCACTATAGTAATTTAAATAAATACAACCGCGATATACATACATATAATTAAGTTCACTAGGTTTTTTCTTTATTCTTTGAGATCTTAATTTAAGTATTACTTCTACCTCTTTTTCATCATTCTCATTTACATGTTTTAAGTCTTCGTTTCCTTTGTTATTTACCATTTCAGTCTTTTCCTTTTCAAAATTTTTTTTTATATTATCCTCTTCTATATCACTATCATTTAAACCGATACATTTGACATTTTCTTCAATAACATCAACATGTCTCGTTACAATTACTCTATTATTAATCAAAACTCTGTATCCTTTTACATCATAACCTATTAAAATCCCTTATACAGCTTTTCTATCCCATTTCGAATTTCTTTTACTTTCAGATACTCTCACAAAAACTTTACTGCCATATAATTTTAAATATTTTATATCTGGCTTCTCATTAAAAAATATCTCGTAAGGAGATTTGTTTCTTTCTATTGTGTTTGCTATAACTCCATTTTTCCTTGCATTTTTCAAATAAGCTTCTGCGCATACTACTTCTGGCCAATACTTTTTGTCTAGCTTAGACTTGGCTAATCAACACCTAGCACTATCCATAATTGTCCTATTGTACCTTTCGGTGGTACCGTTTAATTCATGTACATATGGGTGACATGGTTCTAATTCAATTCCCTTCTCTTTAAATAACCTATACATACTTTTATTTAAATAATATTCGGTGACATTATCACACCTTAGTTTCTTTATTTTCTTCCCAGTTTTGTTTTCAACTAAATTTATATGTTCATTAAATTTATCATATACTTCATTTTTTGACTTAATTGTATAGATTTTAGCTACTTTACTGTACTCGTCAATAAAAGTCATAAAATATTTTTCCCCTTTATATCCTACAAAGTGAGGCACATTTAAATCTGTGTGCATTATTTCTAAAATTTCTCTGGCTCTTTTTCGATTGTTATCAAATGGTATATTGTGCATTTTGTTTTCTATACACGTAGCACATTTAATATAGTCTACTTCAATTTTTTTAGGTAAATCTATCAATATATCATATTTACACATGGTATTTAAATAGATAAAATTCACATGTCCTAACGGTCTATGCCATTTTTCTTTCAGTGATATTTTATTAATATCTCTTCTTACTACATAAGATTCAATAGTTTTATCTATATAACTTGTCATTTTGTAAATCCTATTTTCTTTCCACGCAATTGCAACCAATATATTATTTTTATCAAAAACTTTAGCATTATTGCAAACTGAAGCGCGATCATCGAAATTCAATGTGGAATATATTTATTGTAAGCGTCGGACATCTATTATTAAAGCCGATAAAACTCACCGACTCTACGATTCTCGGTAGCGCAAGACCGGGTTTAAAGGGCCCGCACCGGTGTTATTGTTTACACTTGTTTGTAAAGAGCGGGACGTTGACCTCGAGCCGGGCACATGGATGCCGCGCATTTTACCTGTGAAACCAACACTTTGAATGATAAGCGAATGGCTTTTGCAGACAGTTTTTCGGAGCGCTGCTTTCGCGTGAAGGAGTGTAGTGTCCGGCGTCGGGCGAGAGCTCTTGCGTGATGGAGTTTTCGCGCTCGGCGTAGAGAAAGCCGCAAGTTTCCGATCATGACTGAGGCGATCAGGTGTGCACCGGGGAAAAGGGCGTGCAGGGATCAACCTCCTAGCCCGGAGTGAGCATAACGGCGGGGGCCCTCCTGTGTCCTCGTACCTTTTTTCCCCTGCGTGGGAGGAGTGCGCGGGGGAGGATGCCTTCCCTGATGCCATCCGTCTGTCGTGACCTCGTGGGTTACGGGGGAGGGCGGTCAGATCCCCCCGATTTCGTGTAGACGCGCAAGATGAGAGCATACCTAGTCGAACTCCGCGCGAGGTTCGGGACGTAGGAGCTCAATTCGGAGCGGGGGGAGGGCAGGTAGCGCGAGGGGCCACGCACTCTTTTTGAAATCTTTTTTGAATCACTTGAAATCTTTTGCAATCTTTGTAATCTTCCGAGTTGCTCGATAATTTCACAGAAATCCGGAACTAAATTCGAGCGTCCGACCGATGCTAGGCGCAGTGGAAGGGAGTCCGGCGGCCCCTCCGCCGCGAGGCTCCGCCGGGCCTACGGGCGAGTGGTGGGGGGATTTCAAAAGATTGCACGGGATTTCAGTGAGCTTCGGCGGGATTCTTCGGGACTCGCGCGATTTCAACACGGATTCTTCACTTTTTCGAAGAGTACGCGACTACGCGAGACTGTCTAATTTCTAATATTTCTAATTGTTTAAAATTATTTAAACAAAAAAAAATTATATAACTTTTTTGTCACAAAGTCTGACGTAATAATTAATATTAGTGAAAAAATCTCTTTAATACTAATTATAAATATTTGCCTTTTAAATATTACGTGCAAATATTGTTAAATTTAACAAATAGGCATTTAATAATAATACTCATCTGATTAAAAATGGAAATATTTGTTATCCCAATGTAATGCCATATTATGCTAAGTATTCTATTATATTAAATTGTATTATATTATGTTAAGGTAATGTTTTTATATATGTGATTATTAAATTTTTTTCAACAATGAATTTGTATAAAAATAAGAATAATTTTATTTCTTCTTTTTTTTTCTTTATGAATTAAATTTTATTCGAGATTTGAATATTAATGTATACTATTTTAAATCATTATATAATTTTTAGAACACTAAATAAACATTATTAGTAGAACATTATTTAAATAATTTTAAGGGATTCTGTTTATCAAGTATGAATATATTTGAAATATTAATTATTACGTCAGACTTTGTGACAAAAAAGTTATATAATTTTTTTTTGTTTAAAAAATTTTAAACAATTAGAAATATTAGAAATTAGACAGTCTCGCGTAGTCGCGTACTCTTCGAAAAAGTGAAGAATCCGTGTTGAAATCGCGCGAGTCCCGAAGAATCCCGCCGAAGCTCACTGAAATCCCGTGCAATCTTTTGAAATCCCTCCACCACTCGCCCGTAGGCCCGGCGGAGCCTCGCGGCGGAGGGGCCGCCGGACTCCCTTCCACTGCGCCTAGCATCGGTCCCTTATAAATTTACTTCCGGATTTCAAATTTGTGTAATCCCGTGCAATCTTTTGAAATCTCGTGAAATCTCCCTTGAGATTGTAGAGTGCGCGGCCCCTCGAGGTAGCGCGCGGTAACAGCGCGTGAGGGGCAAGCGGCTGAGAGCGCATCGAGCGCCGCGAGAACGGCTTGCGTGGCAAGCTCGGCGGCGGCGAGCGCGCCACTTGCCTCAAAGCTTTCGCCGAGAGCGCAAAACTTCAGCATTGTATTCATTCGAACCACACAAAGATAATAAACAACATTGAAAAAAGAACGCATTTATTTCACCTCTCCTATCACACAACAATTATTATTCATTGCTACTACTTTATTTGTATCAGTTACTTTGGGAAAGCTAAATAAATTTTTGTCCATTTCTTTTACAAAAAATACATTTTCCATTTAAATATTAATTTCATTGATAAAAACTTTAAATTTACTTTTTACACATTTTACTTTCGTTGCATTTAAACATCTACCATCACCTATTTTAACTTTAATCGGTTCGTTTAATGTTATTGAATCATAAAAATAATTCTCATTATTTATTACGTGGTCAATACATCCACTATCTAGTATCTAATCTATTCTGTTTACATTAACGGTCGCATTATTCGCAGAATTAACCTGACTGATACGTTAAATGCCGCGCAATCATTTGTGTTTCGTTGACTTTGGCTGCCGTCGCTGTCTCTCGCTCCTCTGCTGCGCTACTCGTAGCCGGTACCGGCGCGCCACTTCGAATTTCCACGTTGCTGAGTGCTTCCGTGTCTACTATGTGCGCTACCTCGCTGTTGCGAATAGCCTCTGTTGTTGCTTAAGCCGTTTCCACCTCCTCGCTGTGATAAACGACTTTCTCTGCCGCTTGCTGGTTGTTGCATGCCTTGATTCCAAGAAGCTTTGACCGATGGGCATTTAAACTTCATGTGTGCTACACCACCATATGCATAACATATCTTTTTTTTCTTCTTTCTTTTTTTTCAAATATAAAAGCGTTCGATTTTGAATTTCCATCATTATTATTCCTTTTTTTCAAATCTAATTGAAGCTTTGATTTTACAAATTCTGCCGTTTTGTCCTTTTTTTGTAACGCGTCCACTATATCAACTATATGAGATAAACCTTCTAGCAGTGTTAATAAATAATAATTTAATTTATCTTCCTTTGTCACATTTTCTCCTGCATTTTTCAATTCGTTCACATGTTTTTCAAAAGTATTATAAAAGTCTACCGGGTTTTCACTTTCTCCCAATTTTAAATCTCATAATTTTTTTTTACACAACAATTTTACTGCGTTACTTTTTTGCACTTCCTTCAGAAATTATCAATTCTAACTGCGTATTTATCATACTGTTCACAATATAATTTTTCGCTTTTATTTCTTTTTTATTCCACTCAGTTTCCGCTATTGCTGCCGGTTTCTCTTCATTTTCAATAATCTCGTTACATTCCTTGAGTTCCAAGAATAGTTTCAATTTGTATTTCCACTTATCATAGTGTGTTCTGTCAAATACTTATAGCGTGAATCCTTTGTTCTCTGAGGCCAAAATTGATGGCTTTTAATTTTCAATTTTTGTTCTTGTGATTCTTTTTCACTTTTTATACCATTCGTTTCTGTTTTTAAGCCCATCAATCTTTTTCAATTTTTGCCCCTTTGTTTTTCCTTCGCGCTTTCGAATTTTTCAGTTCACTAATTTTTCAATAATTTCAATTACATAATATCAATTACATACACAATTACATAATAATTTCAAAGCACTAATAAAACCAATAGACCATTAAACCATGCTACGCTACCATCTTAATATCATCGGAGGTAACTTCAGTTGACAACAAGAAATAAAATTATGTTTCTCCTTTGTTTATCTAACTTTATTTATGTATTTGAGTCCTTCCTCTGGACAACCTCCCTTGTAACGTCTCCATCCGGAGACTCTGTCTCAACTGAACTTTCCGCGCTCTCTCCTCGCTTGCACGCGATAACCATCTCTCACGTAAGGTGGTGCTTTATCCATATTATTTCTTCTAATATAAACGTATCTTATATTCTAACAGTACGAATTTTTATTTCCTAAAAAGCACATGGCAATATTCAGTGATGTTTGTAACAGACTCGAGATTGAAGTACCAACCCGACAGTGTGTGTGTGTGTGTGTGCGTGCGTGCGTGCGCGCGTGTGTGTGCGTGTAATGTGTGTATGTCTACACACACACATATTACAGAAATACAGAGAATATTTGTGCAAAATCTATTAAACGCGTTTTATTTTATTTTACTATGGGTATTAGCGGTCATAGTCACACACACATTCTTGCATGAAGGCAAAAATAAACATAAACTCAATTTTGATGAAATATAATTCATTATGCGACTCCCTTACAGTAGTCAATTAGAGGGGCGGGCGCAATCACGCTAACAATGCAGACTGTAGAGCCATTTCACCAAATACAATTTTACGTTTCCACAAATGCTCTATCGACAGTTGCAGGCTAATAAAATAATACAAAGGCATTATTTTCTACAGGGATAGAAATTGACAATATGTATTAGGTGCGCAACTTTGCTTTCACCGTTTTTTGATAGATGCCTGCAGCAATAAAGGCCGGCTAAAACACAGTTGTAAATTTGTGTTTACATCAGAAGTGCATTATTGGTCAAAGATGTGAGTAAAAGTATTCTGGATCTAAATGTCAGTTTTTGAGCCAAATTGTCGTCATTTGCGGGAATTGTTGATTTTCTGCTTTTATTTTAAGAAAACTGCGGCTGCAGCTTATCGACTGCTCTTATGTGCTTACCGAAGGCATTACTTTCACGTACGTTTCCTTGAAAGTCAAGCAATTTCGAGACGTCCCAAAGCCTTGCGAATGATTCAGAAGCAAGAAAATGGGGTTCCGACAAATTGTAGCCGAAAAATGTTGAACGGCGATTTTTTTCTCGTGAACAATCGCTTCAAAGACAGAAAATGGGTTCACTATGATAATCTTCAGCGCAAAACATCATGGAGAATGCCCAGACATGCCTTCACATCTGCACGTCCTAACTGAATATTCAGGATGCCAAGATTATGCTTTGCATTCGGTGGGTGTGGTGTATTATGATCTATTGATACCGAGTGAAACCATCACAGCTGGGGATCGGTATCGAACGCAATTGATGCGTTTGAGTCGAGCATTAAATCAGAAACGGCCGCAGTAACAAGAGAGACGTGATAAAGTTATCGTACAATATGACAAGCTCGGCCACATGTCGCAAAACCCGTCAAAACATACTTGGAAACTCTAAAATGGGAAGTCTTACCCCACCTGCCGTACTATCCAGACATTGCTGCTTCCAACTACTATTTGTTCCGATTGATGGCACATGGTCTAATTGAGCAGTGTCTCCACACTTATGAAGAAGTTAAATGGATCGATTCGTGGATCGCCTCAAAAAACGCATAGTTTTTCGAGTTAGGGTCTGAAAATTGCCCAAAAGATGGTGAAAAAACTAGTACGTCGGTATACATAAACAAGTAATCACTTTTTAAGAATAAAGCCTTATATTTTGGAATAAAGTCGGCGGAAGCAAAGTTATGCATCTTATAATATAAAACTTTATTTAATACGTATTATAAGCATACGTATAGCGAGCTATTATATTTTTCTTATTTATATGATTTTTACAATACTTAAATACATAAAAATAAAAGCTCATTATTTATACAAATCTTTCAGACATGTTGGTTAACTATAATATAATACACACTGTATAATATTACGTAAAATCATATCTGAAAAATATACACTGCAAGTTATCAAAGAGTATTAAACAATTATTGTATACAAATCTTGTGTCCTGTGCGTATAGCATGAAAGGATTTCTTGTAATTAATGAATCAGTGATGTTAATTTTGTTATAATAAGGATAACTTACTTAAAAATTACTTATTAAGTTAGCCATAACTTTGATACTTTTATTTTTTATTAATTTTATGAATAATAAAAATACGCAGTACCCTAAATCACTTTCAGTTGGTAGTTTCTACACTTGTTTATTTATAATTTTTTCATTCTTTCGTTTAAAATTGTTTCACACGTTATAAAATAGCTATATATATATTCGGTATTTCATAAAGAATATTTCGTCTAAAATTTTTGTATGTACGAAATTCTCTTAGGTCTTTTTAATGTAGTTGCATTTCTACTAAGCGTATATAGAGTATCACGTTTACAATAAGAGAAGTTTTTGAATTCCTTTGCCACATTCTAAAATATTGTATATCATCGCAAATAAGAATTTTTTCTATACTTTCCAATTTTATTTCAGCTTCTAATGGAACTTCAAAATGAAATGCAAGTTATCCGAATAGGTGTTCTACTTTTCGGTATATATTTAGCTTTGTTTTATGTAAATTGGACTGCTCAGATGGTTATAAATAGTAGCGAGGAAGTTCTTACATCTGCGTGAGTAATTATAATTTATTATTATTTAATAATTTAAAGTAGTTCGTTTGAAAATAAATATTTCACTATGCAATTCATATTTTAAGTAACTTTTTTAAATTTTAACCCATAGCTTTACTTTCAATAAAGTTGCAACACAGAATATTGATCGAACAAGAGATTAATAAAGTTTTAGCTAATCTGTGTATAATTATTATCAAATTGTCTGTTATTATGTATTTTTTAAAAATATAATGATTTATAAGTATTTAATAACAAGAATTGCTTATATGTATCGGAAATTTAGTTGTATATATATTGTACGCGCAATTGGTAAATGACGTATTTGACGAAGGTTTTAGCATTATTTGAGTTTATAACTATTTTTTTCAATCGAACAATAAAATTTTGTTAAACAAGTTTGTATATTTTAACAATGGAATCTTCAAATTTTGTTAATTTTTAATTAAATAAATTTAATCGCCCAATGTGTGCCGTACAGAATTTTTTATGCTTGTGTATTATATTGTTATAAAAAGTGAAAATCAAAATTATAGATAAAAGGTGTAAATAAATATATGGTTCGATATAGAAATATTAAGACTGCAGAGCTGTGATAATAACAGAGTAATAATAGAGTATATGCGTTTGTGGCATGAAAGTTACGGTACGCCTATTACAATTATATACTATTATCTTTCTTCTATTTTCTTATAACTACTGTTAATGACTGTCTTTCGCTCGATCGATTTAATAAATATTTACCAAATAAATAAAGCTTTTATATCATAAGTTCTATAAATAAACATCAACTTTTATTTTGAAAAAAAAACAATTTGATACTGCCAGATATTTAAGCAAAGTTAATATTAAAGCGAAGAGTAAATTTATTCATAAAAAACTAATCATAAATAATATGGTCTGGAAATGTAAAATAGTAAGCAAAACAGACCATGTAGTAAAATAGACCGAATACTAGATCATAGTGGATAAAAGAGAATTTAATTGCGGATAGACTGATTGGTATCCTGTAGAAGCGAGTTCTTCTTTAGTTACAATAGTACCCTCTCTATCGTTGTCTGTTGAAGAGAGTGGCTCTGCAATGGGTTAGGATCACAAAAATATACTGAATTGACTATAAATATTTTTTATATCATGAATACGTTTGGAAGTAATCATGGAATTCAAATTTAATCAGTGTAATCAGTTTTTATACGAGTCGAACTTAATTCTTCAGTAAAACATTGATTTTTAACCATTTTAATAATGCTTGATATTGAAATGAGAGAAATCACTTTTAATATCCTAATGAAGTACTAATATTGAATGCAGTTTGATCATATTTAATTTCGCATACATTAATGTGGTTTTTTTTAAGTATTTACATTAAATAATATTTTATCAACATTCAATATTATACATTTTAATCATTTTAATTACATATTATAGAAATATAAATAAAAACAGTTTTAAGTTATTTCCATAACAAATAGCTTAATCAAACTTCGTATGCTATTTAAGTATTAATAAAACCCTTTTATACACAAATTCTAATCATTCACTATTTTAATCACTTATAATTTATTGCACAGATATTAAAATGAAAAAATGTTTTTTATTTATTTCAGTATAAAATATTTTGATGGTTGTTAATCTTCTATTTACGTATTCATATTTAATTCTTTTTTATCTAAAATTTGAACTTATAAAAAATCAGCTTTAATACGCTAATCAAGTAATGAAATGAAAACTATACTTTTTAAATTTTAATGATATAAGTATTTTAATCTTTTTTAATATGCGATTAAGGTATTGACTTTAAATTACGTTTTATCCTTTTAAAAGTTTAATCTTTATTAATACATAATATTGGTATTGGATTGAAGACTCTTTTATATTTATATTCTATATTGTAGTTTATTTTCTACCACAGATGGAGCACGAATTATTTGATTCTCGCAAGTGGGTAGTGTGGGTTATAGTTTATATATAAGAGTTTGTTAATGAAATAATGAGAATTGCGAATGAGAGTAGCAAATGCGGTAGTGTAGGTTTGCTGTAGAATAGCCAATAACGTTATCATAAACATTATACTAAATTACGAATCGAATTGTACAAACTTAAAAATAGATTGTTAAAATTCATTACGGCCTTTCATAAATACATTATTTTGAAAAACTTATTCTTTGTTGTAGATATTCAATTATATAAAAACCATACATACAGTTTAATAGAGAATAATTTTCCCTTTCCAAAATCAACGCCATTCAAAAACGAGATAACTCTATTAGAAGAAAAACAAACCGATACGCAAATTATGTAACAACCGATACCTCTCATCATAACAAATTATGACAATAAGAGAAAAGAGCTCAAAGGAGATTTCCCCCAAAACGGCAGCCCCGCGTGTACAGTAGACGGCACCTACGCTTCCCTCACCACCACCTCTCTTCTCTCTCTCTCGCACCCACGCTTCCCTCACCATTAGCCCGTTCCTCTCTCCGCCAGAGATGCAGCGCAGCGCGCCGCCTCTCTTCCCTCAACACCGCCTCTCTTTTCTCTCCCTCACGCCCACACTTAAGACAATACCTTAAAGGGCCTAGCGTCTATTTCCCATAAGCTCTCTCTCTTACTACAGACTCCAAATATCAAATGCGTCTTGCGCAGCCTCCGCTGCGCTGGGAAAGCGTAACCCATGAAAAATCAGAACGCTTCGTTCTCTTAACTATGAAGATTCCTAATCCGAAACTCACTAGTCGAAAAAAGGAATATTCTAGCTTACTCCTTACCTTTTTGCTGCTATAATACTTTAGGACTGACCCAATTCTATATTGGTGCCTTATAAAGTATTATATTGAGCAAGCCGGTTAACTCCTACCAAATGAGGACTACGATCTTTGGTTATAAGTACTTTTGCGGCAAGGACTAACTGATTCCTTCTTTATCTCTTGCCTGTACTGTTCCTACTGTAGATTCGGTTACTGCTGCTGAATCCGCCTAGGTCCGTGTATATAAAAGGCAACTGATTGCCCCCTACACCAAATGAGGACTACGATCTCCGGATTGTAAGTACTTCTGCGGTCAGGGTTCATTCAGGAGATTCCTCCCAGTAGCTTGATTTGATAAGGAACAGTAGGCCTCTGGCTTTAAACCTTATTAAATTAGCTATACATCCGAATAACGGCTTGATCTCAGCCTTCCTAGGCTGACAAACCATTATTCGTGTACTCGCCATACGGATAAGGAATCAAAGTAAGGGCTAGGCTAATTTTATTTGATACCTACTTATCCATTTTTGTATACGAAGTTGCTAATTAACGAATAATTTCGAAATTGTAGCGAACCATATGTACCTATAGCGTAACGCGAACCGCCGTGGAAAACTCATTAAAACCGCAAACCATTGTTAAACCTTTATAAAACCGTATTATTAGAATCCAATAAAATACAAATTCAAATCAATCTTTCTTCTTCTTCATTTAAAAAGATTTCCTATTATACAAACTGTAAAACTTTCCCGGTTAAATAAAGAAAGGGCAATGTCTCGGGGAAATCCATAGGTCCGCGCTATGGTGATAATCCCGGCGAGGTACCCCCTTTCGGCCCTGTTCCCAGGCTATTGGGCGCAAGCCTAGGCCTAAAAATCGGTAAAAGCAGCACTCAGTCTTCCACTGAAGTGTGAGCAGAAGTGTCGCATTTTCGACGAAATACTTTTCAGTTCAGCGTAGAGCTCGCGTTCGAATTAAATAATTATTTTTGTCGCCGGACGTGATAAGGGCATAAAATAAGATAAGAAAGATATTCAAATTAAATGTGATTTAACTCTAATTGTATCCAAAGATTCTAGAAAATAAGTGAACATGATAAAATCTAATCATTTTTAATCCAAATTTTATAATTTTTGTATCTTTTTTATCACTTTTTTAAACTTCGAATATAATTAGATTAAAAATTTAAAAAAGATTTATTTAATCTCATATAATTTTAATACGTTTTTTATCTTATTTTATACATCAAATAAATTTTAAGAATCGATGTTAAAAATATTTTTTAAAAATTTAATTTCTTTAATCATTTTGAATTTGTTATCTCTAGCAGGGTTTTTTTAAATATTTATAAATCGTTGTATTTTCTCCACCATTTTCGTAAAAGACTCAGACATTACTCCAGCTAGGTCGAGTAGCGTTCTCTCCTAAACTTATTAGTAGTCTCACCCTTTGCTCAGAACAATACTACTGCATAAAATTTTACGATGTTCCTACTTTTTATCATAGAATATGTTCGATCAATTTTGAATATAGAATTTTAAATGTTCTAAATGTGTATAAAATACATGCACACAGAAAAAAAATATTTTTGCAATAAACCTATCCTCAATGATATTAGTCAATATCCAATAAGCTTGTTTTTACTGACATTAATTTGTTATTATATACTTATGATAGATATGCAGGAGATTGGTATAATATACCTTTACAAAGTCAAAAACTTTTAATAATTATGATGAACCGCTGCCGTAGACCATGTGGATTAACAGCTGGCAAAATTCTAGAAATGCATTTGCAAAGTTTTGCAGCGGTATGTTTGAAATAAATATTTCTGCTGAAATATTAAATTTGTCATAAAGTGAAATTTGGTGCTTCTTTTATTTTGCGAAAAATTGAGCGGAATCATTCGATTCGAGTCATTCAACACCGCACTGTTTTAATATCTTTCATAGAAATATAGTTACTGTTAATTTACATCTATGTGAACTAAATGTTTATGTTATATCTAGAAATATTATTTGCATAAAATTTTTCTTTTCGTACAAGTTTTAGTGGACGATATATCTTTAACAAAATAAACACGATTTACAAGCCGTTATTATGTTCTTTAGCTAACACCTAAAAGTGCATTTTATGATTAATTATTTATCTCATTACTAACAATATGCTGCAATTACAATTTTTTTTATTTTTCTGATTTAATAGTTTATATTGCACAATGATGTCATAAAAAGTATTCACATTGATTATGTATTTGTAATGAATTTTAATTTATAATAATGATGATTCTTGTTATCAGATTGTCAAGACATCCGCATCATATGCTACCGTTATGTTATCAATGCAGCAAGTAGATGAAAACTAAAATAACGAAATTCACAAGGCATATTTTTGTCCTAAATGTACTAACTATCTGAAAATTAATTATTAAATATATATGTTAACAAACTCATAATTGACTATATATTTATATAAATGATAAATTATGATTTATATACATTATAAAAAATGTATGAATCGTAGCACTTTATTTGAAAACATTATACATACACAAAAAATTTATGGAATTTCAAAAATTATTTGATTATTCAATAAATTTAAGTAATAAATTCGTAATAAAATTTCTGATTATTTTGTATTTTAATAAATAATGATGATATAAAACTATAAAAATAAGTAACTTTAGATTGATGATATTAGCTGACATGCTGATAAGAGAAGAAAACTTTAGATTTTTTGGACTACAGTTATCACAGCAACGATTACGAGTATAATGAATTTATTGTGTTTTCTTTTTAAAATCAATTAATTATTTATTTTATCAACGGTCTTATAAAATTTTATTTAATCCAAACACAAATTACAAAAAACGCAAAACTTATTACTAATATACTTGATCAATCTCACATATGCATACTCTTGATGAGGAGGCCTCCAACGACGTGACGAATTGTGTAATCTTCCTTCAAACAAAATCCTTTATTGCGGAATCCCCTTTTTTTAATTTATCGATGGATTGTAGTTAACATTAATCCATCTGTGTGTCTCGGAGCAAGAATAAGGACAACGTTATCATTGATTGACAAAAAAAGAGATGTCGCTATTCTGCGTTGCTAGGAATCTCTTCGTCTCCGGCGTGGCATGGAAGACCGGTATGGATCGTCCGTTCCCTCTCGCTGCCTTTTTTTTTGAGGTGTTGGCTCCTCGACAGCAGCCGAGCTTCTGTCAATACATGCATCTCTCCTCGATCACGTATAATTAACGCGGTAAACAGTGATCGCAACGAGTAACACTGTAATTCTAGATCCTTCTATGCAAACTAAATCGGTTCATATACTACACTATTGGCACTATCTAGGCCCCCTCACGTTTCATTAATGAGGAAATCTAAATTTTTGGATGAATTGCGGCGATTATTGCCGGATTACAATCATAAAATCATTCTCGGTGATCTGAATGCTGATCTCTGCACTGTCAGTGATGATGCTGCGTTTCTTCGTAAACTCGTGGCTGAGCTCTCCTTGTTTATCCAACACGGTCCTACGCATATTGCACCCACATTCCGCACCTGGATTGACGTCATTCTTGTGGAGGATAATGATGCGGTAATTTCCGCTGTCAATATACCTGCCCTTTTTCATAGCAAGCACAACATAATTAATGTTACAATAGAGGTACCTGTCCCCGAATCTATCTATTGCTCTTTTAAATATAGGGATTATAAGAGCATCGATGGTGAGGGGCTTGTGCAGTTGTTGGAGGAGGATTTCGATGTTGAGTCAGCAGTCGCGAGGCTCAACTACAATTTAATGATGGCGATAGATGAACTCACCTCAGTGAAAATTATGAAATTAAATAAAAATCGCCTTCCTTGGATTGGGGTTGAGCTTCGTGACTAGCAGCGTAAGAGTGAGACATTATACAGACGGTACAGACGAACAGGACGAAGGTAATTCCTTGAGAACTATCTCGATCTCCGCAAATACATTCAGGAAAAAATTGATGAGGCGAGGACTGAATACGTTTATAATCGCCTGTTCGATGCTCAAAATTCCAGCGCAGTCTGGCGTGAGTTGCGGAACCTAGGTTTGTTACCACGAGCAAGTGGGTCTTTGCATGGGCTTATGCCGGATGAGCTTAACACTCACTTTGTGCGGGTGTCTGTGTCAAATACTATCGCTGACAATCGGATACACGCTATGCTCAACTCTACTGCTGATGGTATTTTTCCGTTTAAAGACATAAATATTAATGATATTGTACTGTCAATATCTAAGTTCACATCGCAGGCAGTTGGTGAGGATGGCATTCCGCATAGTATAGTTGTTAAGGCTATACTTCCGGTTATAGGTCCGTTTTTAGTGCGCCTGTACAACGACTCGCTTGAAAGTGGATGCTTCCCTGAAGTGTGGAAGAAGGCTCATGCGGTGCATTGGCCAAATCAAAAACACCTTCTGGACCAGATGATTTTCGGCCTATTTTACTACTTTGCTTTCTTTTAAAAGTGCTTGAGAGAATAGTTTATGACCAGTTTATGGAGTATTTGAGGTCTCATAACATCTTCGACCCACTCCAAACTGGGTATGGTCGGCACAGTTCGACTGAGACTGCTCTGCTGAGACTGACTGAAGACGTACGCAGTGCTATAAATAAAAGACAGGTGACGTTACTGTTATTCTTTGACTATAGTAAGGCGTTCCAAACTGTGTTCCACTCGTTTATGATGCGAATGAGTTTCTCGCGAGGGGTGTTAATGTGGATATGGGCATACTTGTCTGGGAGAGAGCAACTCGTCATCTCGGATAGAATAATAAAATCTTCTTAGCTCTCCACTACACTAGATGTTCCTCAGGGTTCTTGTTTTAGGACCATTGCTGTTTGGCCTTTACATTAATGACCTTGGTCTTGCCCTCGACTCTATGGATGTGAAACATATTCTATATACCGACGACCTTCCGGTTTACCATAGTTTTTATAGGGATAACCTCGAGGCAGGAGCCAGACACGTAACAGCTGCGGCCCATGCAATCTCAGACTGGGCCTCGTCTTCCTCCTTGAAGCTCAATGTTGGAAAGACGTCTGCAATTTAAATGTATTCATTTAGATAAACCTCTTCTTACACAAGTTGAAGGGTCTTTTCAGGTTAAATAAAGAAATGGCAATGAAATCCATAGGCTTTCGCCTTGGAGATAATCCCGGCAAGATATACCATAAAAATTGGTTACCTCCTTTCGGTCACTGTTCCCAAGATATTTGGCGCAAGCCTAGTCCTAGAAATCGTCAATAAAAGCGCTCAGTCTTCTACTGAAGTGCTAGCAACTATGTCGCGTTCTCGATAAAAGTATTTTGATTTTGGGCGTGGAATTCGCGTTTTATAAATATAAATATTTTATTGGCGGACTATATATTACAATCATCACTATAAATCTAACAATAATTTTAACTATATTTAAATAATGACAAACTAAACTTTATATCATTTTAACATTTATTTTACCAATTTTTAACATTTTATTTTTACTATCGTTACCTCGGCTTTCAAAGCTAAGGTCTAGAGGACGCATCAGTATGGTTTTGATACTAAGTATATGTACATGAACATTCTTAACTTTTATAAATATAAAAAGTTCGTCTGCTGTCGTGACATAAATTATAATCAAAGGTAAACATAGAGGTTACCGATGCCATACGATCAAGCCACGCCAGCTTTTATACTCGGTAGTAATTTAGCTCGGAAGCGAGAAAATGGCGAGCACCCTGGAGCAGAAAAAAGTTTTGCTTCGAAACGAAGCTTTGCTTCGTGTGTAAATATTCCGCGGGATGTCTCAATCCAAGGGATGCCTAAATCCTCACAACCATGTGTAATTCCATTAGAAGGGTTCCCTCTCTCTTCATTTCTTTTTTTTAATATTTTATTTCAAATTGTTGAATAAAATCTAAATTTAATTTAAAAAGAAATTATCGAAGTTTCCTTCTTTATTTGTAGTTGCTCTAGCCTCTGCGAAAATTGCTGAAGCAATTTTAAGCATTTTTCTTTTCGGTTTCGCGAAACTGTCATATGCACCCCCGCGAAGATACAGGCGTTTAAAAAATGATAAAAATCCAGCCCTCGCTGCCGAAAAGCGCGACCTACTCGCCGCAGCGCAGCGAATAAGAGTATAGAGGAAATAGTCAATGGGAGAGAGTAGGACGAAGCGGTTGCGGGGCCGCTGGATAGGCAGCGGGCCTGGCGGCTGGCACTGCTCTCCAAGCTTATAGACGTATGCCCCTTCGTCGACTGTCGAAATTGTCAACAAAGGAACGTCAGGCCGCAGAGAGCCTCAATTAGTACAGATTGTTGCAACTTCTCGTGCAGCTTATACGCAGTCTCAGTTTCCTGGATGTAAAGAAATCCCATATAATAAATAGATTACGTGATTTTAAATTTTTATTATTCGTAAAATCACCGCTAGAACTATTAAAAATGGTGGGAGGAATTTATCAGAATAATATCACATGTTAAGTTTTTGTTATTAAATTGTTTTTTAATGGGTAAATTTTTCCTTTTATAATAAAGTATCGTCTATGCATATATATCGAAGTATATATAATAATATACATTTGCGTTGTTCACCATACTTCATAAAATTAGAGTGTATTTATTTTTTCAATTTTCATATGTAGCAATTATCGAGGCAATTATATTAGAACGCTAAGCCGCGAAAAAGCATTGTCGCCGAGATAGCCGTTCAAAGACCTGCGCTTGCGACGAAGTAGTTGCAGCAATACATGCTGCAGATGCGTCATGCGACTCAAGGGCCGTGGTCTGCGTTGGTTCTTCCCCCACCCGTGTCTTTCCTCCTTCCCCTCATTTAAGTTCTTTTTTGACCACAAGGGTGCGTATTACTACAGAGTATAAGAGCTGGAGCGGCTTGACTGGGCTTGACACTATGGTATAATCGGTGATCTTTCTGTTTATATCTGCTACAATGCCTTTTACTCGAAAAATTGGAAACAAAAATGAAGTTGATTATAAAGCTCGACTCCAACACAAATTGTATTTGGTAAAGGAATACTTTGAAACTTTTAAATTTCTATCCTGAAATGAGTTTTCTAGTTCTACTGCAACTCATTTCAATGAATCTGTTTTTTTGCAAATGTTTCTTTATAAAATTGATTATAGCTATGTAATTTTTCTACAATTTATCTATTTAACAAAGTTAATACATATCATCTTTAGAACTGACAATCCCAACTGTATATGATGTTACTGTTTATTGCTTATAGGCCAGGACGAATCCTACCCCAGTTTATGATATTTCAGAATGTAATTTAGAAAATGTACCATCTGATACATATGATCTCTGTAAACTGTTTAAAAAAAAATCCCTCATGATGCAGTGTAACAGACTGAAATCACTGTTAGATGGAGGTACCTTAATAAGCCTATGTTATATTACAGTTTTAGACCTACATTCGAATGAATTAATAAGTTTACCTTCTGATATAATACATCTTAGATCGTTGAAGGTACATTTTCATTGTTATACAAATGCTATTTAAAATTCTAAACGTGATTAAGTAAATAACTTTATATTGTTTTCATCATATTCAATCACACATTTTTGATTCAAAGGAGTTATATATACAAGAAAATAAGATACTAAAACTGCCTAATGAAATAATGTATCTGAATATGCTTTCAATCTTAAACATAGCAAAAAATAAACTCAAACATCTACCAGAGGGAATAGGAAAATTAACAAATCTTGTTTATTTAAACATTAGTCACAATAAAACATTGCGAAAACTACCAAAATCATTAGGAAAAGCTCAACAAATAAAACAACTAGAAATAGAAGGATTACAACTTTCTTATCCACCAAAAGATGTACAAGCTGGTGGAGCTGTTGTAATTATAGCTTTTTTAGCAAATGAATGTGACATTGATTGCTCACCAATAGATTGCCTTCCTAAGACTGAAATAATAGATACTATGAATTCGCTCAAATTAAAATCAGTTTATGATAAACATAGAAATATTCAGGTTTGAAAGTGGATTAAACATTTACCAATTTTTGTAGATTAAAATTATTACCTGCTTTTTATGTTTTTTTAAGTTTTAGGCAAATGCATTTAACTACACTGCTCCCAATATTATATAATTGCACACTATGTATTAAAATGTAATTTTCTGGATTTAATTTTATTTTCTATAAAACTTTAAAGAAATTTAAAATAATAATCATTCATATTTATTTGTTTATTACAAAAATCACTGTTATGCAAACCTATATCACTACAATTTTATAATCAAATAAGTTGAGAAACAACTGATTTGTTAAATTAAAAAATATCACTAAAATGATTTATTTAATGTTTAGGAACAACGTCAAAATACTTTATTAGAAGTAGAAAATAACATTAAAGAACAACAAAATCAAGAGCTCAAATTGCATAACAAATTAAAATTAAATAAACAGAAACTTCTGACTGATTTAGCTCAACAACAAAGTCAGTTACAAAAAGAAATTGAAAAGGTACAACGTTCAAGGGATGTAAATCGATCTCGTTTATTATCTTACATCTGTGATGGTTTGTTTGCACTGAAGTTTTTCAATAAAATACTTAATTGTAATGTTCAAGCAAAATAATAATTTAATTTGTGCATTTCATGTCATTTCAGCTGAGAAGGAAGCTGATAATGTAATAAAAGAATTTTTGCATGGCAATGAAAACAAACGTAAAGCTCAAATGATATTGCTTGAAATAGAGAAACAACAAGAAATGCAATTACTATCTACAAGTCATTCTGAACAATCTATGCATAGAACAAGAGATACTCTAAGTATGTAAAAATTTCTTATTTCAAATTTTATTTATATGAATACGATTGTACAATATTTTTGCTTCAACAGTAGCAATGAGAGATTTATTAGAAGAAGAACTTATAAATGAGAAAAAATTCGAAGAATACGCAGCATTTAGAAACTGCAATGCACAATCTTTGTTAAATTTGTAAGTATTATTATGCCTTTGCAATTAAAAAATCTAGTTTTAATAAATCAACAAAATATTTATTTTAAAATGATTATGTAAACTTATTTTATAATATTATACTTAATAAATAATATTTAACTGTTTTAGAGAAGTAAAACATAATAATAAACTTTTGAAAATTATTCATGAACAACAAAAAAATAGACAGGAAATAATAACAAATTTAAAAGAAGATGAACAACTACAAAAAGCAGTTTTGACAGCTTTATTAGAACGTAGTGATGCCAGATCTTGGAGTATTATACAACAAGTTAATTTGGTGCAGTCACAATTAGAAGCATTGACAAATACAGAATTAAAAAGGAAAAAATTTGAAATTAATCAACAAATTGTAATTTTTAATATAAAATTTTTCATGTTATATTACGCACATTAAATTGATTTTTATCGTTATTGAAATATTTATGTAGCTTCTTTTTTTACAGAATAATATAGCAGATAAAAGAACGACATTAAGTGCCATTTTAGTAAATCTATTAGAACAACAAGAAAAAAGAAGGCATGAAATTTTGGAAACTGTAAAATATATTGAACAGCAACAAAATACTTTTGTACGAATCATATGTAACACAAATTTTAACATGCGTTATACAAAAGATATTAATTTTTTCTATAATAATATGATTCTTATATAATTACAATATCATAATTATAAAGAATTTATATTGTAGGACTCTATCAAAGGAAACAGTTCATTTTGGTTACTTCAATATCAAAACTTAATTGACACTCGTCCTCATGGACTTTTAAAAACATTAGACTCTTCTTTAGTGCGTCATATTGCTGTTTCTGGAGCATTACACTGCTTACCATTTTTATCTGATCTTCCATCTCTTCTTCATAATCTACACGATAGTCAATTAGAAACTGTACGTATGTATAGTTTAAGTTATTTTTCCTACTAAAAGAATTTTTATTTTTTCTATAGATGGGTATTCAGTATGAAAATGATAGAACTGCAATAATGTCAGCTGTGCAAAACTACTTATTAGAAAAAAAATTAGATTCTTATGAATATAAATGCCCATCAGCTCCACCAGAAGAACCTTCTTGTAGTTCATCTAAAATAGAAGAAAGACAAATGTTTCAGCCAAGTGCACCTTCAGAATGCATTGTATGTATGGACTTTGAGGTGAGTTAGTGCTCTTAATCAAAAACCTTTAACTAAATATTTATGATAACTTTTTATACAAATGAATTTGTATTAATTTCAGTGTGAAATTATTTTTTTACCTTGTGGGCATGTCTGTTGTTGTACAAAATGTACAGATAAGATTTCAATGTGCCCTATGTGTAGAAATATTATTGAGCGCAAAGTAATAGTATCAAGGCAATAAACTATTTTATAAGTGTTGAAAACATTTATAATATTTATTATTCATAACTTTTGTACAATATTACCAAGCTTAAATATTTAAAATATTTAAACTAGATCTACCATAAAAATTATGTAATAAAAACTTTCTTTGATTTTTTAAAAAATATAATTAAGTTATAAGATATCTATTGCTCTAAATAAATTACATTAATTTTCAAATAAGTACAGCATTATTTATTATGTATAAAAAGAATTCCTCTGGCACATACTTATATCACTTTTTGTACTTTTATTCGTCATCTTGCAGTATTATTTCAGAATCATCATCATCTTTTTTCAGTTGTTTCTTTTTTGCTGAGGAAGCATCTTTTTTTTCTTTTTGATTTTTCTTAAAGTTTTCTAATGCTTCTTGTAAAGGATCAATAAACTGATCAAATTCTATGTCTTCCATTGCACTTATAACATCTGTGCCACTAACTGTTTTTCGACTACTTTTTTTAGCTATCATATTAGCAGATGATGTTAAATATAAAATAAATATAGATGCAGCTTTTGCAACTGCAGCTCGAGCTTCCTTTGCAATTGTAACGCCATCAGGTAATGCCTCCTTCATTATCCTTGTCACTACAGCATTAGGCAAATTTAAATCTTCAAGCTTCTCAGCCATCTAAATAAAACTCAACGTAAAAATGTTAAAAAAATTGCAAACAAAAAAGTGCATTTAAGGTTATGTAATGTTTTCTTATAAATCAAAATAAAATTTCGAAATACTTACATTTTTTTATTTTTTGTGTGATGTGAATTATAAAAATTAATAATTAAATCATCTATTCAATTAGATATGTTCCGAACATTAATTCACTTAAATCGTTATAAACAATAAAGTAAGATGAACGCACATAATCATTTTCCGGTCTAACTGGTCTTTCCCGCCAGCGTTTGTGCGCGTTTGAGGCTACCGTACCGATCACCATTCACCACCGTCAGCTGCCGTCTGCCGGCTGGGCAGGGGATCCGCGGGCGGTTGCAGGCCAGGCATTACGCAGCAAGGGTGATGGCGTACAGCACGCTGGCGCTGCCCGCGAATGGTAAAACTATAAAGCCTGCAGCCCGCAGAGTGGCCCCTGTTGTTAGAAAATTATCTTCATAACATATATAGAATTTAAAAAAGAGAGAATGGAGTAAAGAGTTTCGTATAATAGAAAGAATCTTGTTGTTAAATATATAAATTGGCATACTTAAATTCATATAATATCGAAAATTAAGTAATATATGTGAATTAGAATTAAATTTAATTTGAATATTTATTAAATTACACTTTTTCCATAATTTTTATTGAAGATAGATAGATATTTTTATTTAAAAAAATATTTTTAGTAAAAATTGCACAAAGTAAAACGAGATTTTTTAATAATATTCGATGCATATGCAATTATATATAAAATTTGATAAAATTATTCAACGTCTACGAAGTCTGTCGAGCACTAAACGATTATTAAAACATATATACTCTTCTCCTTATTAAATAATTATAATTTTATTAGTTTAAGTGAAATATAAAAATTAATATTAAAATACGAACATTTTGCTTAAACACAATACTATAAACACATACACCATTAGTTATAAAGATAATTTAATTCGAGAGTTAATAACAGCAAAACTTATAGTGTAAATGTAACTAAATATTATGAATTTTTTGTTAGAATCAAATTAAATTTTTTAAAATAATGTGATTGTTTTTCATTTGTGAGTTATTGTATTATTTTATGTAGTTATTCCAATTTAAACTGTTGTTTTGTACAGTGATTCATATTTCGATTGGTTCATTTGGTGTCCTATTGGAGCGCCACCGATGATTGACGCGCACATTTGTACGTGTATATAATGTATTTAATACATATGTGTTTTGGATTGACGTATTCACAACCCAGACATGTGTTAGTCTGTCAGCCAGTAAAGTGCGGAACCGACAATCTTTATAAGAACTTGTACAAGTGTTTATTGATCTTCTTTAATAATGGGTACATATCTTATTACAGAATGTTTTTGCAATAATTTTAGCAAAATAAAAATAAATTAATACAATTTTTTTAAATATTTTAATAATAACCAATTAAAGGTGTATAATGTAACTGAAGCTGTAAAGATGTATATGCATGGTGTGTGCGCGTGCGTGGGGGTGGATAGGTGGTCAATGGAGTAAGATACGTCTACGTGTATGAGTACGTCCGTGCGACTACTTTCAAGGGTGAGAGAGATGAAATGAGTTATAGCAGAAATTGGAAGGACGACGCGAGATTTGTGTCGTCTGCAACATTTGATATAAAATAAACATATCCTATTAATTTTTATTAGAAGGTCAATCTAAAATTTTAACTTTTCTTAATCTAGAATATAATATTGTATAGGTAACAGTATACAGAATCATAGAACAAATTGATCTCTATTACTACGAAAGAGAACTGAGAAACAAGGTTTGAGATCTAATAGGAGTTCCGCCTTGTGTGTAACTAGAACAAAAATTGACCACACGCAGGCCAAATTCGAAAGAAAATGTCTAAGATTGAAGAAGGGAACGCCCACATAAGGCAAGCAGAAAAAAGGTGAGAATTTAATGTTGAATATTTACATTGCAAACCAACATGTACATTTTTATTATTTTCTTATCAATAACTTATTCGCAGCTTAAAAACCACCTTGCTTAAGTGGAGACCAGATTTCGAGGTCGCGGCGGATGAATATTCCCATGCAGGTATTTATTTTATTTAACTTCAACACGTAGGTTCAAAACATAATCTATAGGCATTTAAAATCTAATGACTTGTTAAAAAATTACGAAAACCTGATACAAACTCAATAGTCATAATGATATTCTTTTATTTAGATAATTTTTATTCTGCATACATTTCGTAAAAATATTGTCTAAAGACAAATTCAGACAAGCCTTATTAAAATTTTATCAACTTAAAATTTTAATTTGAAAAGTCATCTTAATATTTTTCTATTAACCATTATCATTTTTTTTTAATTTTACCCACAAATCTTATAAGTAATCAAGTCAGAATTTTAAATTTATCTCTCACATAAGTAATTTATAAATCAAACAAAAAATCTGTAACTATAATTTTTCATTCTTTATTTTAGCCTAATGACCTTATTTTTCCTAAATATTGCCAGAAATAATATACATTCTTGATGCTTTGTTATTAAATATGCAAATTTATTGAGGCCATCTTAAACCCTTTTTATTTAATAAAATAAAGATCGTATATTAAATGATGTTTACTTAAACTCTATTATTACAGCAACTTGTTTTCGTATTGCTAAAAATTATCAGCAATGTAAGGAATGTTTAATAAAAGGAGCAGATTGTTATAAACAAAATAGATCGTATCCTTTACTATTGACATATTTATAATATTTAGTTATATGTTTCTCTTCATAAAAGAATGAAACTAAATTAATGTACATTTAAAATATTAAAAGATATCATAAATTATTTAATTTTATATTATTTAAATATTTTTAAGTTTAATTTTCTTGAATAGAAAAAAAAGACTTAAAATTTAAGAAAATATAAATAGATTTTCCTTCACATTCATCATTTTATAATAATGAACAGATGGTTTCATGCAGCAAAGTACGTTATTATACATGTTTATATATATGTAAATAAAATTATAATAGTTACAAATTAAAGAATAATTGTATTAATTAAAATTACAGAAATCTTGAACAAGTTATATTAGTCTTAAAAGAAATGTCTCAATTAGCAGAAGTTCCTGAATTAGCCCATAGTGCTTGTTCTCTTTACCAACAACATGGTTCTCCAGAATCTGGTGCAACTGTTTTGGATAAGGCAGCAAAAATGTTGGAAGCATCACAACCAGAACAGGCTTTAGAATTATACAAGCGTGCTGCAGATGTTGTTATGGTTATAATATAATGTTTATTTAGTCAATTTATTAAGTTATTAAGAAAAATAGAATTTAATAGTTTTCTTAAATATAATTTTCATTTAACAGGGAGAAGATAGTCCAAGACAAGCTGCTGAGTATATGAGTAAAGTGGCAAGAATTTTAGTGAAACTTGGAATGTATGGTCAGGCAGCCGATGCAATTCGAAGAGAAATTGGAATGCATCAACAAATTGATCATCAACCATCTGTTGGAAGGCTGGCAGTTGCATTAGTTTTAGTACAATTAGCAAGAGGAGATCAGGTTGCAGCTGAAAAAGCTTTTAAAGAATGGGGTAACTATTGTGACGCACCTGAAGTAGGTAATTTTAATTATAATTTAAAACTAAGTTTTGTATAAATGTTTAATTAAAACATTAATTGTTACAGGTGCAAACATTAGAAATGTTATTACAAGCTTATGACAATGAAGATGCAGATGGTGCTAGATCAGCGCTTAACAGTCCTTTTATCAAACACATGGATATAGAATATGCTAAGTTAGCTCGTGGTCTTCCATTACCACAACAAGAATATGCTGTACCACCTGTTGGTGTAAGAGCAAATGCAGCTCCTTCATACATATCTCCTAATGCTAATAAATTAACTGGACAAGCAACAATTGAGGCTGAAGTTAATCAAGTGAGTAGAACATGAATAAAACAAAAAATTTATTAATATAATACTTATTTAGTTTTAGTTTATTACTAATTATAAAAGCATAAGATTCAAATTATTTTATTTTTTATGCAAAGGAGGAGCCTGAACCATCTTCTGTTAATGAAGAAAAATCTACAGAGCTTTTAACTAGTGCTTCATCATCTGATTTACCTGAATCAAAAACAGAAACCAGCCTACCACCTTCAAATCAAACTTTAGATGAAAATGATGATTACGAAGAAGGCTTGTGTTGATTTTATTTAAATAATTCAAAATAAATAAATATACTATTTCTTGCCTCTGTAGATTATGTGAATAATACTTCATCTGGAGATTTTTAATAATAAGTTATTTAAATAAACTCACATTCTTGCACATGGCAGAAACAATAATAGAAGCTGCACATTTAAAAATGTGTTAACAATTTTTCAAATAATGTATTTATTCAAGTTTTAACTTTGAAAAATTTATGAATACTACATTATTTTATAGCTATAATAATATAATAAGCTGATGTCTACATTTGGCCATGTTACAACAATTAATGTGTATAAGTAACACTAAAGTGAAATGCATTTATTCTTAAACATACACTTTTAAAAATTATTTTATTATTACCATTTTCTTCCTTAAGTCCTCATAAAAACAAACAAAACCATTATCGTTCAATTCATTATAATTCAAAAATGTCATCATTAAAAAAATAGGTTTAGAAATACCTCAAAGTAATGTAATTAGTTTTTATATAAAACTCAATTTATTGCATAAAATAGAGCTGTTTACAGTATAATATTCCTATTATAAACTTGAATATAAAACATGAGGTTATGGTAAAATGTATTAAGATATTGTACTCACTTATAATGATCTTTTAAAAATATACTTTTCAAAACACTAAGCGTTTTATCAATGTACAAACAAAAAATGCATTGCTTATTTTTTATAAGTTCACTGAATTCTACAGAAATTTCGAAATTTTTTAACACGCACAATTTAAGTTTCAAAATTCTATTATCTTCTGTATACAATATCACCTTTCATGGTTTAACCTCTGGACTCTTTATTTGAATTTTTTTTAAGTAATTTGTTTGCATATATGGTTTAAATGTTGAGTGATATAAGAAAAAGTTTGATATAAGCTAACAGGATTCACAAAAGTATAGAAGTTTATTTATAGGGTTACAACAAATATTCTATAATATTTACTATATATTTAATACCAAAAAATTGAGTGTTACTATATTACACTATATGATTTACATTAGCATATGTTCAATTTATTTTATAAATTATTTCTTTCATTTCCGAAGTATTATTGTTTATTGCATTCTTATTTTACTAAAATAAAACTTTTTTATATTTAATTAATTTATATCTTTTATAAATATTAACGTCACATTTTTTTCCAAATATTGTAAGTTTTAAGTAATTTTTTCTTATAATTATGTCAAATGATAAATTTAGTAATTTATTACATCTTTATATAAGGCAAAAAAAACAATTTTATAAAAATATTAATATCAAATTTATTGAATTTCATTGAATTATAATTTACTATATAGACCAAGCATTATAGACTTTTTTTGTAAAAAAATCTAAACCGCTAGCCGACTGTGCAATATCGTTCGGAATAGTCTGTACATCTTTAAAATCAAAAATGTAACAGTCAATTTTACCGACGCTATTTGTTATTAACGATTTTATGCAAGAAATCGCACTTTTTTTGGTTTTTTGCTTATAATTCAAAATATTACTGTGCGATCAAAATGCTATAAAAGACATATTTATAGATAATACAAATACGAACAATTTTAAATTTAAAGCAAATCGATCGGATAATTCGAAGCGGTGAAAATTCGGAAATAGTGGACATTTTTGTTTTTCTTTAAAAATTCATATCTTTGTTAATTATAAAGCTGGAGAGATGGTTTTTCGGAAAATAAGTAGCTATTAATGCACTCTTATTGAGTGCGAAAAATAGTTTCTGTCAGTTTATAAATTTCGACGCAATCATATTCTGAATTTTTTTCTGCTTCTAAATTGCAAAATGCAATTAGCAAGAGCTGTAATGTGTATAGTAATAGAGACGGGCAACGTATTCTGTACATGGTATACCCAGTACGCACTTTCCCACAGCTCTTCCTCCACCACTCAAAAGATTTTCCACGCGAGACCGAAAACTGTAAACTTCGCAAACATTTTTAACCGGTTTTCAGAACATTAAACTAAAAAGCGAGATGTACAATTATAGTAGCAAAACTTTAATTTTCCAAATGTTTTTAAAATTGTAATTAAATAATCTCCCAGTGAGTGAAGTCTAATAATAATTATAATAAGATTAATGGAAACAAAATTTTTTTTAAAATACTTATATACAGTCAATATGCAGTCAAAAATATTTTTTCTAATTTTTATAATCATATATTTAAAAAAACTAATTAGTTTTCTAAATAATTTTTAATCCATTGTTTAAAAATACATAAACATTTAAATTCTTTAAATATTTATATTTATTTAACTTTTGATGTACAAATAAGGTTGTATTAAATCAACCATTTTATATACAGGCAATATAACATATTTACATTGAAACAATATGATAAATTAGGGACATAATAAATAACAAGTAATTCATAAAAGTCAAGTAAGTATCATAAAATAAACTAAAATACTGATTTTACATTTATAAACTTAAATACTGTTTTAAATCAGATCATAGTTTTTAAAAAAATATTTTAATTTAGCTTTTTTGTGTATATCCTAAAAGAAATAAAAGCAATTATTTTTAAATTTAGGCAGTATAGGCAGATAATTATTTCTCATTTGATATGAGTGCATATTATCGTTCGTATTACGACATTTACGCGTAATTTATTAAAAGCAATCTTTGCAAAATATGAATTTGCATACGTCTGCAGACTCACTACAGAAACTTTGACAAAAGGTTGTAACTCTGCTTTTCATACATGTAAATTAATTTTTTGATTAGCGAACTCTTTCTCTGATAGCATGTGCCATCTATATCCTAATATTTTAGAAACTTCTTGTTCTGTCTTTTTATAATCGCTACAATTATCTTTAATCCACTTGTAGTGCTCAGCAGACCAATCATTGTTATTCAACCAATCAGCGTCACATTTTTTTAAAATGACATTTCGTCGGACATATAAACAACGCAATGATTTCGCAGTGGATACAATTTCTAAAATTGTGGCCGTTGAAATTTTGTCGCGAATCATCTGTACAAAGGAACATATGAAGACCTTTTTAAATAATTTTAATACAATATGTTAGTGGAATACAGACATGAAAAAGAACAGTTTTAGGACATTTCTATTTGATAACAAAAAATCAGTCTTAACATCACAGCTGTTAGGAAAGTAAAGCTAAAACACAAAACCATCCATTCAAGTATGTACAAAATAAAACAAATTTATAATTTATAAGCACTTATTTGTTAGTTTAACAAAAACAATAAAATATTAATAATAAAACAACAGTCAAATTTGAACATATAGAAAAATATTAAATTCTACCAAAGTATGAATATTTGGACTCAATTTGCAGAGTTTCACGATAGTTTCATCAATCCTCTTGGCAAAGACTTTTTGCAAATAGTATCTTGATAATCCTTTTAAACAATAAACACGTAAAGATTTTCCAAAATGTACCGCATGACTTAATATGATAGATGCTGGTATCTGCAGAAAAATAAAAAATACTATTTTTAATGAAAATACTTAACAATAAAATTAAACTATTTTGATAAATACCTGAGTATTTGGGTTGTTTAAAACTATACTATGACATGGAATTTGATTATATTCATTTGCATCAAATGACAAAATTATATCAGATGATTTTTGACTTTCCACCTCAAAATGGACTTGTAGTTTAGGATTATTCAATTTCATTTTTTTCCAAGAAAAGTTTTTAGGCTGAAAAACAATAAATTAAATACGACTTAGTTAAAAATATCATATAGCATACAATAACAAAGTATAGCATTAAATACAATAAATTATATTAATTTTTCTATTAACATATTTTTTTTCTGATAATTTTTTGTTTCAGAAATTTATTTTACTATAAACCAAAATCAATAAATAAATCAATAAAATTAATAAATTATTTCATTTTTAAGAATTGTTAATTTGAAGAAATTAACTTTATTTAAAATTGTTTAAATATTTACTAAAGTAGCAGCTGTTTCTTTTGGACTGTAACGATTTTGTAGAATGTGAAGATGTTTAAGTTTAGTATATCCCAGTAATTCAATAACATCTTCATGTAGATTTTGTGGACTAATCACTAAAGTCTATAAATAAAATTATATTTAAAACATTACTATATTGCAAATGTTGCTTATTATTTAATAAAACAAATTTTTTCATTTAATATTTACATGAAGATTTAAAAATACTCCAACATGTAATAATGGACAATGAAATCTTGTTGTATTTATTAATACTAATTTCCTTAAAGTCTGTGTACAATTTGTACATATGTCATCCATTAAATGTATTGCTTCCTTACTATCAAGCATTAAGTCTATTAATTCTAAGCATTTTATGTTTTCAAGATTTCTCATCAGTCTTTTGAGGGCTTCAAGTAATTTTCCTCCTGTGCCAAAGAGTCTACTATCTGGATGATCTCTATTGGCCATATTACAAGGAAAAGTAAACTTCAATCGACGTATATTAGTTCCCACACCTACAACTGTGTTATTATCTAAATTTTGTCTTTCAGAATAGAAAGAAATCATGTTCATAAATTCATATAGGTTGTAAAAATTCATCATTGGTTCAAAGATGAGACATTTAAAATTCTTTCCAACTTTATTTAAACATGTTGAAGTTCTCATGTGGTCTAAAACATATTGCCATCCACTATAGTAATTAAATTTTCCTCTTGTAAGAGTTGTATCTGCTAATGTAAATGTTGACCAGACATATGGAAGCTTAAAAGCTCTGTACCAGTTAGAACAAACAAGTGAAGCATAATATCGTTCTTTTATTGTAAGATATGAAAATATTTCTTCAAGAAGAATATCTGGTAATTGATCCCAATCACTGTAAATTTTATCTTTTTTTTCATCTTCTGTTTCTTCCTCAAGATCAATATAAAGAGCTGAAGAATGATAATACAAGTTTTTTCACAATTTTTGTTTTATAATATAATATAATAATACTCTATATTTTCATTTGAAAGCAAATTGTATCACAAACAATATTTTAAAATAGTAGAAATTAAAATATATCAATTTATGTACTAAAACAAAATAAATGTAGTATTCTGTTTGATTATTACGACAATACCATGAAAAACAATCTATTTAAAAAATCAAATTTCTTTTTATATTTTACGTATCTTTTACTTTTTGAATTAAAACGTAACCGTTATGTTTATAAAAATTTCGAAAAAGTATAAAAATACGTGTAGTAATGCATAAAAATAATATTTTAGTGAAAATGGCAGATAAGTATTTAAAATTTAGACGAATGACGTAAAACAGTAAAACTAAATTTATTCTACATGAGTGACGGTTTTTCTTCGGCATTATTAACGTTTTTTGTTACATTAAAAAAACTCACCTCTTTCTTCATCGTCAAGTTTCCAACAACCTTTGTTCATTTTCGTATTGAATGTTTCTTGATTCTATTGCATTTAAACAATCCACTAGACTGATCAAGGCATAATGTGTACCGCAACACCTATTTCTAAATATAACTGCATGTAGAAAACGAGCTGACGACACAATCCTAAGCGCAATCCTCTTCATGACTTTACCTTTAAATCAGCCTTGTATTTTCGATTGTAAGCGCAATCGATTGTCCTTTAGCTTATATTTGTCAATTGGTTATTTTTCATTGATAAATTAATACTTATAATATGAACACATGTAGATTCACAGATAATTAGTTAAAATTTATTATTTTATAGGAAGATAAGTAAGGCTAATTCGAATAGATAAGAGGTTAGACACCTGTGATTTATTTATCATACTATCATTAGTGAAAAAATTAACTGTTAAAATTTATAAAAAATTAAAAATAATGTATTAACTTCGAATGTTGCATTAGTTCTAGTTTTACCTGTTACTCTTATAACTATATTAACGATTAAGATAAGATTTATTTTCGTTGCCTATGTATGATTCCATATTGTATTAATATTTGGACTATTTAATGAGATTCTTTATTATTTTGACATATTAAAAAGAAATTTTATTCGTATAATCGTAATCAATGAACGCGTTAAACTGCAGGTGATTTAATTAATACCCGTTTATGATTTTGCTATAAATGTATTGCTTATTTATTTTTGTCATTAATTTTTACATCGATTTTTTATTTTTTATGATAAATAATAATTGGCGATTGCAGTTCTATTTTGAAAAAGATAGAATAAATTTTGATTTTTAAACTTGAAAAATGTGTTTTTAATTGCAGGTACAAGTTTACATATATTGGACACTTTTATAATTAATTTTATTAATAAAATAATAAAAGTATTTTCATAAAATATATATACATTATATTTATTATATTAATATATATTACATAATTGATAAAATTTAAAACATAATGTATTAAAAATAAAATATACCTTTTAATTAAAAGTTAAAGTAAGAAGATAATCTAGAATACATAAATTAAACATAACTTAGTGTTTGCAGAAATACTTTTTTTCGTTTCATTTGAAGAACTTGTTATTCGTAACCATATATTCATTAACTTTTTTTTCTTTTTAAAAATATTTTATTTTAAACAGGATACTCGATTATTTCTATAGATATAAAATTTATTTATATAAATATAAATTGAAAGTTTTTATTATTAGTCAATGCATATTATTTACTTAGCTTACATAGTTTTAATTTAATTTTAATAAATTACTTTATTTAATAAATAGTAGTATGTTTATATATTATTATAATTTTCTTCATTAATACATTTAAATTTGTTCTTAATTATTTATTTTTATAACAATTAAAGTTTATTATATGCAATTAAAAAATCTTTCAATCGAAAAATTTTGTTTTTAAAATAATTTTGTAGTAGTATGTATATAAATTACCAACAAGTAATACTACGAATAATTACAGAAATGTGTATTTCTATTAATTAAATAATTCAATTACCTAAAAATAATATTTATGGGTATATGATAATTTCGATACATAACAACTGCGTTCGGCGACCATATCCCCTCTACTGCCCACTGCTACACGTCGTTTAAATTGCCCGCGGATAAATCACTAAATACTCTGGCGTGTACTAGCGTGGATATATATATATATTACTATAAGGAACATCTGGAAATTGAACTGTCAGAAGTATAATGCAGGTAATTGGAACCAACCAAAACCAATAACAACATTTTTCGCGCAGTATCATAATTAAGGGACTATTTGGAAAGATTTTGTATTTATAATATCAATCATACTTATCGAATAAAATAAAATTATAATTTCAATATGTCAAATGATAAAGAAACCTCAACCGCAATTGTTTTTAAAAAAAGAGGCCCTAAATCTGCACGAAAAAGACGCGTTTCTTTACAAGATAGTAACAGCGATAGTGAAGACAACCTGGTTAGGTATAGCATTCAATTACAAATTTATATTTTGAATTTGAATTTAAAAAATAAATAAATATTATCTTAGATCCAAGTTAGATGAATTAAAGGTTCTTCAGAAACTTAGAGATCGACCTAAAGGTGTAAACATTGTTGGTTTGGCTTTGGGTGAAACTGCAGATGACACAACTTCGGTATGCTTTGAAAAAACTTTCTCATAATTAAACATTACTTTGTGTTTAAAATATAATGTAGTATTTTTAAATTCTAGTTAGATCCATTCAATGTCAAATCTGGAGGTATGGTAAATATGGCTGTTTTGAAAAATGCAAAATTAAAACAAGATGATGCTTATGATACTGGTATTGGAACACAGTTTAATGCTGAAACAAATAAACGAGATGAAGATGAAGAGATGTAATTGTTATTAAATTTTTTATATAAATAGTGGATAATGTAACTATTATTATTTACTATTTTGCAGGGTTAAATATATTGAAGAAGAACTTTCAAAAAGGAAAAACAAATCTAACAATGATAAAGACAACTCTATAAATAGAATAAACCAATATTGTTCACCTGAAGAAGCTGCACTTCAAGCAGTACCAGAACATTTAAGACAAAGTTCAACACACAAAAGTGAAGAGATGTTATCAAATCAAATGCTGTCGGGTATTCCAGAAGTTGATCTTGGAATAGAGTAAGTACTTTTTTAAATGTGCAAAAATTTAATTTCATAAATTAAATGTTTAATATACATTACATTAGACAATTTGTAAAATATTGTATAAATTTATATGTTTAGTTCATTATATCAATTGTTTTAGAGCTAAAATTCGAAATATTGAAGCTACGGAAGAAGCTAAGTTAAAACTTTTATGGGACAGACATAGAAAAAAAGATGGTCCTTCACAATTTGTTCCAACAAATATGGCTGTAAATTTTGTGCAACATAACAGATGTATGTTATATTTTTCTAAATTTCTATATTGACACACATTTACATAAAATCTAATATTTAAGTATTAGAAGTTATAATTTATTTATTTTGATTTTCAATTATGAACAAAAAAAATATTCAACAGTAATTTTATCTTTTTTGCAGTTAATATTGATGATGCTGATATACATAAAAAGAAACAAGATACTGTAACACATAGACAAACTGTTCATGCACTTAACCCTAAGGAAAAACGAAAAGATAACGATGAAAAGGCTACAGATGACTATCATTATGAAAGGTTTAAAAAACAATTTAGACGCTTTTAAAAACAAATTTTTAATAATTAGGTATGGTAAAAGATTAACATTAGGTTTTATAACAAGATTGTAAAATGTTATACATGTTTATATTATTATTATTAATTTGTAAATACATTAGAATTTTTTTAGTTTCATGACAATTTTTTGAGAGGTGTTGATCATCATTTAATAATATCCTAAAAATTATTGATTTCTGTGTGAATAAAATAATTTAATTATTATTTTTAAAGCATTAAGTTATTTTTAATTAGAAATGTCCTACAGCAGTTGCTTCACAATGTATTTATTAATATATATATATATATGATTTGTAATAATTATCTTTGGTTTAAATTATAATTACTATTACATTGTTCCCCTAATTGTTAATACTTAATATTTCATATCCTTTACTTTGCTCATCTGCAAAACTACTCCAAATGCAATACATGTTTCCAATTTGGGCAAGTGAAGGGACTGTGGTTAAAATTTAATTGGTTGTAGTATAACAATTCAACATTCTAACATTTTTTATTATTTTTTAATGTTCTACCAATTATAGTAGATTGCATTGGATTACACAATTGAAAATAATTTTGTTATAATTTATAAATATATAAACGCGACGAGAATTCAGGGCTGCCACCTCGCCCGCGAACGAAATAACTGTGAATCCGCAGCGACTAAAGGGATGAAAATTGAGAGCTCTCTCTAGAGCTCTGTTTTAGCCTACACTACATGTACGATGTTGAAAGATTTACAAATTTTAGTGTTGCAAATTCCATAAATTACTTATGTTAAATTGTTTAAAGTAAGTACTTTAGTACATGAAGTGTTTGTGCGTGTAATTTCAATATTTTTATGTTAATCGTATTTATACGTAATAAGAAAATACATAGGTAGGTCACTTGAAACCATAAAAGCATGGATCGATACCTATTAAGATAACAAGTATCAGACTATGGATTGACACTAATGTTTGACCATTTGAAGTATAATGACAATTCGTATTTAATTTCTTAAACCATTTATATTTATCTCTAAATGTTATAAATATATCGCATATTATTTGTCAAAATAAAATCAGACTAGCAGAGTTGTTCAAAATGTACAAGAAATAGTAACTTCATAGAGTTTATTATATCATGTATAGACAAATTATATCATTATACTTTATTTTTTTAAACTCCTACATGTATATTTTTATTTCAATCCAGAATTTCTTGTTTTTTTATATTACATTTCCAATTAAACATTGGTTGAAACATAATAAATAAATTTTCCAACTATGTTATAAATATTCATTTTAAGTGTGCTTTTATTATTTTTACAGCAGGATACGTCGAAGATAACTTAGCAGGATACAACAGCAACGTAGAGAGTTGCATAATTAAAATTATCATAATTAGGAGCAATTTAGCGCATTTTCACGGATTATAATTATTATAGTTATTTATTAATTAAAACGCAAATGTAAGTGTGTATGTTTAATATCATCTTTTAGGGAAAAAATATACACTTGTTAATTCAAAAACAAAATTAATTCGATTAATGTTAAAATTTTTATTAAAATACTTATATATGCTTATTTATAATATAATTAACACAAAATACTATGTTTTTTAAATAGAGACTTTATTTTATAATGTTGGCCATTCTGTTAGAGAATTGAAGCTACTATAAAGCAAATTATAGGTGTTTCCTAACTCCGTATGTATGTGTTTTTGTGAATACATTTGACAGATATATCGTTCTATATATGACTAGCAACACTTTATTATTATCGTAATAAGTCATAAATTTTATCAATCTATTTACAATTGAATGGATTTGGTAATGTATAGTAAAACAGAAAGAACGTGAAACAACGCGTATCAAATCAAAACATTGATCGTTATTGTAGACTACCTTTACTTCGATAAGTTAGCGTCATAGCGTCACGTTCATGTAATACTTATAAGGTATATAGAATAATATTAACTAAAATCAGTTGGTCCATAAACCATGGTCTTAAAAAAATAACATATTTAGAATATTTATAGGATAGAAGTTAATGATAAAATCTTGAGCGTGAGTTAATTACCTTGAATGCATTCTGATTTTTTTATGCTGTCTATCACGTTCTCTTCTGTTACCTTGAGTTTTTGAGGAATTGACTGTGGGATTGTGGAGTATATTACCAAAGTTTTATTGTTGTAATTATTTTGTTACAGTTAATATGACCACATCAATGAGTTGCGGCTTTGTTACGTGCGGCCCTAACGAGGCTCTTGTCGTTTCAGGTGAGGAAAAAAATTAACAATAATGTAATAACTCAATCACATTTCAATAAGCTTATATAAGATTTATAGGATACCTGTAAAATTACAAAAGAAGCTTTTAAGTACATGCTTAGTCTCAATGCAAAACATCAAAAAGCGACTTATCTTTTTCTAAAATATTTTTTCTGATTTTGTTACAAAATTGATATATATTGAGATATTTAAAATTATTAAACAATTTTAAGTCTAAATAAAAAGATTTGAAATATAGCTGAGCTAGTGTCAATAAGCTTTTGCTAATTTTTCTGTTTTCATTCAAGGATGTTGTTACAGTAAACCACTTTTAGTACCTGGAGGTAGAGTATTTGTTTGGCCAATTGTCCAGCAAGTCCAAAAGTGAGTATTAGTTATGTATTTAAAAACTACGTTAGAATTTCTTATTCATAAAATGTTAGTTAATATAATGTAAGAAATTCCATTACATTTAGATGGTTGTTGAATTCTTTTTTTTAAAGTTTAATTCGTTCAATATTTTTTAATTATAGATTTTCATTATTCTTTTTCAATATCATTTTTTAGAATCTCTTTGAATACCATGACTCTACAAGTTGAAAGTCCTACTGTATATACTTCTCAAGGAGTACCGATATCAGTAACTGGTATTGCACAGGTAAAAAAAAAATAAAATATTTTTTGTTATGTTAAAAAAAAATTTTATTTTTAAAGACTATTATTAAATTTTAATGTAATTCCATATACTCTACATAAAGTTATTTTTACTTTGTTTATAGGTAAAAATACAGGGGCAAAATGAGGAAATGCTTTCAACTGCATGTGAACAATTTCTAGGAAAATCAGAAGATGAAATTCATAACATTGCTTTAGTCACATTAGAAGGTCATCAGCGTGCAATTATGGGCAGCATGACAGTTGAAGTATGCATTGAATTATTCTTGGATATTTTTGCTGTACTAAATATTATATTTTCTATATATTATTATTTTTAGGAAATTTATAAGGATCGTAAAAAGTTTAGTAAAGAAGTTTTTGAAGTAGCCAGTAGTGATCTTGTCAATATGGGCATAACTGTTGTTTCATATACATTGAAAGATATTAGAGATGAAGAAGTATGTATTTCATCTTTATAAATTTGCTTACCTATATTTTTTTCAAATTATTAAAAACTGCATAGTTTTTAATTATTCAAATCCCCTTCTTTATTGCTAAGTAGAAAATCAGCAATTTGCTTAATAAACATAAAAGTTTCTCTTTGCAACAAAAAGTAGCTTTTTGCAAATTTAATTTTCTGCAGTTAGCTATTTTTTAATATTTATTACTTGTTATTCACGATTACGAATATACAATATTTTTTTGTTTTGTTACTTGCAGGGGGCAAAGGTATGTCAATGATTTTATTTTATTATTGTGTAAATGTTGTGCACCATCAATGTTTCAGAATGTGTATAGATATTAGATTAGGTTTATTCAGAGATATATATATAGATATATATATATTTTTGCATATAGTATTGTATAAAAGTTAAGTTGTATCTTTTACAAAACTGAACATGCTGATTTTATCACTTTTTCAAAATACAAACTTTTTATATTGCAGGGATATTTAAAAGCATTGGGTATGGCTAGAACAGCTGAAGTTAAAAGAGATGCAAGAATTGGTGAAGCAGAGGCAAGAAGAGATGCCCAAATTAGAGAAGCAATTGCTGAAGAGCAAAGAATGGCTGCTCGTTTTCTAAATGATACTGAAATTGCTAAAGCACAAAGAGACTTTGAGCTTAAAAAAGCTGCCTATGATGTAGAAGTTCAAACAAAGGTCACTATAAAATTTCTAAAAAATCTAAATGTTTATAGAATACCAATTTTAGAACTTTGGTCCATAAAAATAAGATTTCTGTTTGATACTAAACTCTGATAAATTAGAAAATTTATTTCAAATTGATACTATGTATTATTCTTTTAGAAAGCTGAAGCTGAAATGGCTTTTGAATTGCAAGCAGCAAAAACCAAACAGCGAATTATGGAAGAAAAAATGCAAGTTAAAGTAGTGGAACGTGGTCAAGAGATTGCTGTAGAGGAACAAGAAATGATGAGAAGAGAAAAAGAGCTTGAAGCAACAGTTCGTCGTCCAGCTGATGCTGAAAAATACAGGTGAATTTATATTTTTTCAGATTATTAAAAATAATTTTAAATTATGCTGGAAGTTATTTGACAAACAATTTTACATAAAGGCTTGAAAAAATGGCCGAGGCTAATAAATTGAAAACAGTGATGGAAGCTGAAGCTGAAGCAGAAGCAATTAAGATTCGAGGAAATGCTGAAGCTTTTGCTATTGAGGTTAAAGCTAAGGCAGGAGCAGCACAGATGTCTAAGAAAGCTGCAGCTTGGAATGAATACAAGAGTGCTGCCATGATTGATATGATGCTAGATACACTTCCAAAAGTAATTGATTTCTTAAAGTTTAACTTTTTTCTGCTATGCACTAAATTTAAAATGTTTATCAACTAAAAAAATTAATTTTTTTATACTTTTATCTTTATTTAATAGTTTTATAAAGTAAATAAAGTAGTAATTTATAAATTACTTTCTTATTTTATAGGTTGCTGCTGAAGTGGCAGCACCCCTTTCTCAAGCAAAGAAAATTACCATGGTATCAAGTGGAAATGGAACCATAGGAGCTGAAAAACTCACAGAAGAAGTGTTGAATATTGTATCCCGTGTTCCAGAGCTTGTGAAGAATATGACTGGTGTAGATATTGCAAAAGTATGTGCATAAATTCTTTATCTAAGTATTTTAAAAGTTTTCTTAATTGAATGGATAGAAATAGAAAGGGGACGTAAAAAGGTATTGTTAAAAATTATTTAAATTATTCTTATATTTCTATATACTATTTTCATAAAATATTTAACGTATTAGCATATTAGCATATCTCATAAAAAATTAAAACCGAAAATTGTTTTGTGATTATAACTAAAAGTTATTGAAATATATATATATATATTTTAGTAGTAATTTTCATACTTTTATATCATTAAAATCTAAAACAAATTGTTTTATTTTACATATATTAAGTACTATACATAAAATACTTTCACATTAGGTACAAAATTCAATCTCCTATTTCTGTCTTTTCATTTAAATTATTAAAAAAAGCTAGTTAAATAATAAAAGAAACTTCACAAATTTTAATTTTGCATAATTTTATTAATTTTCAGTCTGTACATGCAGCTTAAAGTTGTGCCAACACTGTCTCCTGTGTATTTTAAAAATTATAATTTAAGACATTTTTTTTTGTATTTATACATATTAATATTTTATAATTTACTGAATATTAATTGTGAATTTATTTTTAATAGTTTTAATAATTAATGTTCGTAATGTAACAAACAATTCTTGAATCCTTCAATAATTGATTAATAATATTAATATTATTTTTTAAAAAAATTTTTTACCATTGAATTGCAAATAATTCAATAGAATAAAAAATAGTAATCTTCAACTATATTTATTCAATACTCTTTTTCTGGCAATAATGTCATTAGTATTATAAAAATATGATACATATTTATGGCTTCATATTTAACTAATACAGTTTTTTTCACTTTTTTAAAATAAAAATAGTAATGAAACATCTATCTGTTTATTGATAAAATATAATTATAAAAATATATTAAATATTAAACTACTATTATGAAATAATTTAAAAAGAATTTAGTATCAAGTGAATTAATGAATGTTAAATACATGCATTTGTGCTTCGTTTTTACAATTTTAAACTATTTTATGAATTATTAAGTCATAATGTGTCACTAGTCAGAAGCTTAAGATTATTAATCTGCACAAAAATTAAATTAGTGCCAATACATAGAGATAGAGTATTATTAATGCAAGTAATTTTTTTAGTTTTAAATTTTATGTAAATGTGTTTTATATTTATTAGTAATAATACCGTGTAGCGTTGTTTCAAAAGTTTATTTATAGTACAAATCTGTATCTCAAATGTAAACATAGAATAACTTAATTTTATATATTAATTGAATTTGTATTATGTCAATATGTTTGTGGAATGAATTTCATTGTTACATGAATTTCAATTTATACGTTAGTAATGAGTATTTATACCATAATATATTAGCGACCAATTAATATTTCTCCAAAGCATTTATTTTATATAAAATTATTTAAATAAATGAAAATGTACTAACAGTTACAAAAGGTATATACTTGATGTCAATATTATCTAGTCTCACTGTATGATGCATTGCTTACATAAAAGCATACTTCTAATTGCAGTAAAGTAATTGATACTCTGCCTTTTTATTTTTTAATTGAAGTAGATGTTCAGATATACAGGATCTACCGTATTTGTATTTAAATTTAGATAGATCAATATACAAAGCCTTACACTGTCATGAAAAGATAAAGTTTATAAAACAAAAGAATTTAGAATCCGTCTATCTTTTCTAATGAAATAAATATTCCTTTACGAATTATAAATAAATGTAAATAAATTTTTCAATGCAAATATTTACAATGTTAAAAATAATTATTGTACAAAGCTAAAACTTTTAAAATGTTTTACTTGAAGTTTGTTGAATTTAGAAAAATGTAACTTGTAAAAAACAATGAATTATTTGCATTGTAAAATTCTTCTATAATACGCTTATTATGAAAAATATCTTTATGATTTGAAGTTTGTTAGCTATACATATAGTATACAACTTAGGAAAACAAAAGAAACGAGAAAAGGAAAATTATCGAATAACCTTGTATCCGTGTTTGTTTGTAACCAATTTAAATCACATTAGATCAATAAATATGTATTTTGATTCTAACTAAATGTCAAAAGTTTACATTATTATACTCCTAATTATTATAATGTTCGTACACATTTAAATTTAATATTATGGCTGGACATGGCGGTAATCAAGGAGCAGGAGGAGGAGGGAGTACTGCGACGAGGGATTTTCTAATTGATTTTCTCGCTGGAGGCATATCTGCAGCAATAGCAAAAACTGCTGTAGCTCCAATCGAGCGAGTTAAATTATTACTTCAGGTGCAACATGCTTCAAAACATATTCAAGCAGACAAACAGTACAAAGGTGAATATAGAAGATTTATATTCAATTAATTTTTAATTATTTCATTTAAATAACTAATTATATCATAGGTTCTATCATTATATATTAATCGAAACCGTAAGTTAAACATTTTTTCGTCTTCAGCTTCGAAATTTGAGTTTTACTTAATTTTGTTAAATATATAAAAAATATTAATAATATGTAAATACTTATTACACGTTACCTTTTCAGTTTGTCAATATTCTTATAATTTTGTAAATATTGTTGAATATATTTGATACTCTAGGTATAATGGACGTTCTAATTCGTGTACCGAAAGAAACTGGATTTTTAAGTCTATGGAGAGGCAATCTTGCTAATGTTATAAGATATTTTCCGACACAAGCATTAAACTTTGCATTCAAGGATAAATTTAAAAAACTTTTTCTTGAAGGAGTGCCAAAAGAGGAATATTGGAAGCAATTTGGTGGAAATCTAGCAGCTGGAGGGGCAGCTGGTGCTTCATCACTTTTATTTGTTTATCCTTTAGATTTTGCTAGAACAAGGTAATTTATCATATTTTTTTATTAAGCTTTATAACACAGCTTTTTTATTAACCAAATTAAATTAAAGTATAAATCTGCATTGTGTGTTCATAAGAAAATAGAAAATCTATATCTAAACTGTTTAGTGTTGATTTTAATATAAAATTAAAATAAATTTAAATTATTATAAAAACGAATATTTTTAATTCTTTTATAAATTCCCTTCTATCGACTAATATTTTCATGTTTTGTAAAATTATATGTTTGTTATATTATTCCAGATCTATAAGAAATAAATAAATACTCTTGTACAGAAATATAGTAATTCATAAATTAAAAACTAATTTTTATATGTTTGTTTTTCAATTCTTTTCTTGCGCAGCATGTATCTCCAATTTTTATAATTTTTAAATATAATTTAGGCTAGGCGTAGATACTGGAAAAGGAAAAGGAAGAGAATTTAATGGTCTATTGGACTGTCTTGTTAAAGTTTTCAAGTCAGATGGACCAATGGGCTTATATAGAGGTTTTTTTGTTAGTGTTCAAGGAATTATTATATACAGAGCAAATTACTTTGGATTTTATGATACCATAAGAGCCAGATTTATTACTGATCCAAAAAATTCACCATTTATTGTAAATTTTCTTATTGCTGAGGTAAATAACGATTTTTTTTCATCTAGTGATTACTCAATTTCTTTGATAAACGAGAAATTATTTATTAAAGGTAGTAACAACAATGGCTGGACTCATATCGTATCCCTTTGATACAGTCCGAAGAAGAATGATGATGCAATCTGGCTTGTCAGCAAAAGAGAGAATGTATAAAAATACTCTCCATTGTTGGGTAAAAATTTTTCAAACAGAAGGAGGAACTGCATTTTTTAAAGGAGCTTTTTCTAATGTACTACGAGGGACTGGTGGTGCACTTGTTCTAGTTTTTTATGATTTGGTTAAAGATGGAATTCATGCAGCATTGAATAAATAGATAATGGAATTGAACGAAGTATATACTTATTAAAAACATTGTTTTATTTAAAAAATATTCTTTGACTAATTATTTTTAAAAATAAAACAAACATTGCATTCATACTTAGATGTATATAGATGTATTTATATTTAAATAAAAATTAAATTAATAATAGAAGAACATATTTACATCAATTCAACTTAAAAATCTATGTATTAATGAAAGAACCACTTCTATAATTATATAACATTTATGCAATTGTTAAATTATAATTATTTGTATGATTTTTCAAAAACAATTCATTTAAATTTTATTTTAATTCTAATTAAGCATTGTATGACGATCATAAATATTACGCCTTTGTTCTCTAACTTGTCGTTTCCATTTATCTTGTTGATGACCAACACGATTTAAAACATTTCCTCTGACACCCATTACATGTGACATTCCAGGTGCAGCTGATGTATCATCCTAAACAAAATTAATAAAGTATAAAGTTGGTTTTAATTATTTGTATAGATATCAGTTTAATGTATTAACTATTTATTCTAAAAAAATTATCGATATTTTAATTTTGTAATTCCCATAGTAATTAATGAATGTAATTTTTTCTCTCTTCTAATAAATATTATTTTTTCAACAGTTTTAAATTTAAGCAATAGACTACATACTTTATGAGCATCAAATTAAATAAAATAATGTTAACACTAATAAATTATAATTTTATAAAATATTTAGAAATATTTTTATCAATTTATTTACAAATATTACTTTGTGTATTTTGATTTTAATCTTCTATTATTGCATTAATATATAAATATATTATAATCATCTCTTATTAAAACATTAAATTTTTTAATCTATATTATACTAAAAATAATTTTAATAAAAATAAAGATTCATATAAAATTATAATTAAATTGAAAAAAGCCAACAAAAGACAATTAAATAAATGATTCAAATGCAATCGTATGAAAATAATATTATCTACCTCTTCATTATTGTGTTCTTGGTAACCAACACCTCCATTGGCTTTATGTAATCGTTTATTAAGTAAAGGCTCCAAACAGATTAAAAATAACATGTAAATTACTAACAAAGATATGACCCATATTACAATTATAACCACAATCTGAAATAATAAACAAATTATTAATTCCTGTTTTTGATTAAAAATTAAGTATTATGAATAAAGGAAATTCTGGATTAAATTATTACTTTAATAATTGTTGTGTTCCTGTTTTCATATTTACAATCACAACGGGGGCAGAATATTTGTTCCTTTTCTTTAATTTGTTCTCCAATTTTAGGTAAAACTACTCCTTCACAATTACTGTATTCGTTAAGAATAAATAATTTTTGAAAATCTTATTTCTCAAAAGGAATGTAAGATTTAATTGTAATATAAGTCTTACCACTTAGTAGCTGGAACATTTGTAATAAAATTCAGAACTTTTTTATCACCTGATGTAGTATTTAACACAGAAGCAATACTCGGGCAGATACATTTACATCTTTTATCATCATATGATTGAGCCTAAAACCAAAACAAACATAATATATGGATAATTATTATCTTAATTATCAAATTTTTCATTCCTTTAAATTACAAGATTACATAGTTATACTGTAACTTCTAACCTGACAGTCTTTGACAAACAATGTTATTGAAACAATTATCACAATCTTCCAAAATACTAGATCCATATTTTTTAGCATTATGATTTTTGTATATTTATATTTAAATAATTGAAAATCATAGACAAAAGGTGAACACACTATTATTATTATTAATATTTCATTATCATAATTTTAAGTTTGAAGTTTTAATTAAGTGCGACATAGTTATTCGTAAAAAAATGTCATATATATTATAAGTATAACAACAATTTCGTAACTGACACAAGTTTTTGACTATGGTGGGCCTAGTTTTTAGATTTTATTATTTCACCAGTCTGCACTACTCCACCTTACTCTTCGACAATTATCTCAATTATCTGCAACACTACAAGAATCTGTTATAGTTTACATCATATTTTGTTTCACTTTCACAAATCGTTGTCAATGCGAATAACGAAAAGTCACAAGCAACATAAGTGAAAACACTTACTATTGGCAGTCAACGCCAGTGAACACTAGTTAACCCAACACCAGTCAACACCACTGCTGGAATACCTCAATATTTTAACGTCATAGCCAAGATATAGAGATATAGCCAATGAGCCAATGGCATATGGAACTGACACAGTTTCAGACTCATAACCCGACAAATTTCGAAAAATTAATTAAAAAGAATAAGGATCAATATTCTTTATAGAATAAACCTTCCGGAAATGCTATTAACTTTAAGTAAATCTCCACAGTTTTTTTAAATAAGGAAAGTTTCCAAACTTTCTTTTACCCATATTTCGTCTAAAATTAAAATTTTTTAAATTTATTTTTCACTATGAGAATTATACCTTTATTGAATACACCTTTGTCCACCAAACTAAAGTTATCAAAAAATTAAAAATGCAAAATATGGAAAATTGGCACGCGCATGTATATGTACATATATCCATACTTATATATGAACAGAATATATGTATATATACTCTTCACATCTTCAATACAGCAAGCTACAAATCTTAAACCATCATTTGCCCCGCGTTTGTTCATCCATAAAATCGTGCATCGACTTCACCTTTTTCCCATAATATCATCCATCTAGTAAATAAATTTTTACATTCAAATTTCATATTTCTTCAGTAAACTGCTGATATCGCAGCTCGCAGATGCGACTCGAGCCCCCACGACATTAGAGAATAATCAAAGGCCCTAAGCTCTTTGGAAAATTCTTCACAGAATAATGACTCGAAAAAAGCTTTCAACGACTCCCTTCTATTTAAAAAAAATAACAGGCACAATAACAAGAAAATTAAGTGTAACTTTCCAATATTTTATTTAAAGAAAACATATATTATCGACAAATAATTTATTACTGCATATATTTCAAAAATAATCAAAAACTGCACGAACTTAAAACAGTTGTATCATGTATAAGCATAGGTACTGCATATTGAGATTAAAATAAAGTATTCACCTTACATTGGAGTGCACCCTACGCAGATTTGCATTAAATCTTATCATTAAATCTTATCATTAAGTTATTGTATTGATTTTAATTTTGTCAAATCTCAGTCAATTCTTAAGTATTCAGATGGATTTCTCAATGTCTTAATGAACGGTATCGCGATTTTGGCAACATTCTTTACAAAATTTCCTGTATAAGAATGCCATAAATCTCAGAATTCTTTTAATCTTATTTTTGATTGTGATGCTAGGTATTCATTCACGGTCCTCAACTTTTGTGGACTAGTCTGGATGACTCCTCCGTTTCCAATGTGCCCAAGGACTCGGGTGGTACGCTTCACGAATTCGCACTTATGGTTGGCAATACGCTTAGTAACGTAGTTAAATTTAGATCCGATAATTTTTGCAGAACTTTCTCAAGGATTTGTCCATGTTCTTCCAGAGATTCCGAAATTATGAGTATACCATCGAGATATATTTCTATTTCGTATCTGAAGATTCCTGTCAGTGCAATGTCCGTTAATCATTGGTCATTGACATCATTGACATTCGTTTGCATTGAAAAGTGTTTTTCGATTCCCTTGATATCTCTAACGGGGAGGTTCAAGGTCTATTCTTAACTTAATAAAATCCTATTTTGAGTTTCATCAATGATTTTCAATTATTGATTTTCTCGTTTTTGATCACTGATGTACCTATGCTAGTATGCTTGCGGAACTTTACTAAGTTCCACTTCAGATGAGAGTTTTTAATATCAACTACTAGTGGTAACACTCCTGATTTTAAAAAATTTATTTAAATCTCTACACTACCGCTGTTGCTGCATACTTCTGCATCAGGCTGCTCGCCCATTGAAGGCGGGACCTGAACTGAAGACTTGTATTGTTTATGTTCTTTGATTATCGATGAGTGTGCTTCTTCCTTTTTCGCAGTTCCTATCAATATACTTTCTCCCCGCAAATATCACTTCAATTCTAACGCAACTCTTAAATTGCTTCTTTCACATCCGTCAGGCTCCTATGTCATGCTTAGTTATTAATTTAACAGCGACAATAATCCGAACGTGAGATGGTTTAGTGATATACTCCCGGCCTTTGGGATGTTATAATCTTTCCCAGCTGTATTCGAATCTCTCAATTGTATAACTCATTAGTTGCACCCACTGACCGTATTCGGTTACTCTTTCTCCTCTACCCTACTGTACCCATCAAAGTTTTCGAGATTCCAGAAAAATCTCATCAATCAAAATTTCATTTATTCGTTTAGCCGTCGAGTATTGCGAACACGTACAGAATGTTTTTGAGCTTTCGGAGTTCCTGTCAAATATCACGAAATTAATTATTGCTTGCGCAGTTGTTAAACCATGGTACGTACTACCTATTGGCATATAGTTAAACGTCTGCTCCAGTGAGATACTATGGTTCCTGGTGTATGGGCCGTACCCCAGGTACCATTGTTACATGACCAAAGTTGTTATTGTTGTATAAAGAGATATGTAAAGATCCCGTAATATCCCTATCTTTGATTCGCTGTTGCAGAAAAGAGCTTGGTGAGTGATAGTAGGAATGACACGATTATAATATCACCGAGTATTCGGGACGAGCCGAGTTCCCGATGTCTTTCAAGGTCCACTCGACGTCGGCTCCCAAGTGCAGATTCGGTGCTGTTTTTCCCAATAGACTCACTAGACTCGAGCTTAGGGCTAGGGCCATTATACTATATGATCTATATATTGAATGACATCAATTAATCAACTCCATATTATTATAAAAAATATATAAGATCAATGATATTTCTTTAAAATATACGTAGGGTTTATTAAAAAACAATCGTAACCAAACTTATCGTCTTTATCAATATATTTATTTCATATATATATATACATATATATATATACACATATATATATGCATATATCTCGTGAAATTCTTTTATAATTCTACACGCTTGTCCCGAAATATACAGTCTTACATCAGCCGCAATAATAATTATTTATTTCTTATTTACAGTAATAATAGTGTCACCCATAAGGCAAGTCACTTAGCCGACAAAACTTTACATTCGTCATGTTTTTTCTATATTAATCCTTAGTCTGATCCATCTTATTACATGTTTTTAAATATAGAACCTATTAGGTTCATATAGTTTTCTTCTTACTAATTTTAGATTGATGCTGTTTTAATAAGCGTCTGTGAATACGTCAATAAAAAACATATATTAAAATGTACATTTTTTCGTCAATCTTGTGGACAATTAAATAAGCCTTTTAAATTTTACAATGATTCTAACCTAACTTTACATTTTATTTGTTTGTATTAAAAGAATATTAATGAAAATTTTTTAATTTTTGCATCATGAGAATTACAATACTTTCATCTTTTACAATCGTATCCTTAAATATTTGAGTGGATGAGATGAGGGTGAATTTGCGAAATATCAATCATGCATTTTATGAAAATTATTACTAACACAATATTTTAATAAGAAAAGAGCTAATTAGAATAAACTTTGATATTTTAAAAATTATCAATTACTACTTTCTAAATTTGTAGCTCGCACTTTTTTCATTTGCTTATTGTCGGATACAAAAATTACAAAATTTCGCACAAAACAAACCCACGTTTGTCGCTAGATATTTCTACGCGAACACCAACAACTATTATTCTTTTATTTTATACGCATTTTAACACAATTCCGGAATGTTTTAACAAAGTTCGACATGCTGAAATACAAGCTTGTATACTCAATATATATCAATATATAATAATTGGCTTATAGTACAGCAATAAAGATAGTTCTAAATTTTTTTAATTTTTTAAAACTTATACAAGCTAAATCTGGAATGAATTTTGCGATAATTAGGGCATTTTATAATTTTTGATAAATTGTATGTTAAGATAAACATTTTACTTTGAACTTTAAATTTTAAACTATTATTATGTTTTATCATAAACGCGATACGATAATAAAGAAGAATTATAATATTCATATATTCATTCATCTTTCAGACAAATATTATATATTGTATGAAATGTACTTAAATTTCTTAATAATATTCAACCTATAATTTTAAAAAATTATAAAAGAATTATTTTTGTAATAGAATAAAACACAATATTTTTCGCATTCTGTATGACAAACATATAAATAGTTATAATAATAAAGAAAACATTATTTATTTAATGTTTGCTTATTAATGGTGTCGATAATGAACAAATTATTACTTATTTTTCTCTAACAACATATTCTGTTTTTTTATTCTAGATTTTATTTTATTGTTACCTATTTAATTCAATTAAATTCAAACAATTTAAGTTATATATATAATGTCAATGACAAAAAATATTAAGTAAATATTAAGAATTACATTTTTCATGAATTATTATTACTGCTGTTTATTTTATTGTCGAGAATAACATTATATTCGTTCCAATTTTTCGTAAATTATTTTTTGTTAATTAACTTTGTTTTTATTGGTAAATGCGGTGTGAAAGGTATTAGAGGCATAAGAATAAGTGAAATTGATTATGAAATTAGTTATGAAATGTAAAAGAATGTAAAAATCTATACATCGGATAAACACTACACTACTACTATTCGTACATATACCACAAGCTATTTTACTCGATACGCGGCATTTTCGAGGACATTTCTTGAAATAAGATTTGTTCAAATCACAGATGTGATCTTAAATTGATTATTACTTATTAAAACCTCCATTCAAAAACTTCAAATTTTAGTTTCAGATTCATCAAAAGTCTGTCATATTATTTTAAAGTATTATAGACAATTTTGACTAAGAAGAGCAAAATGTATAATTTAAAATTTTTTATTATTTGTGAATAACTTTGATCCCTTTCATGGATATATTACTATACATAAATAATTCTCCTATTTATTTATTTGTAGTTGAATTTGAAAGTCGATGTAAAAATTAAGGTAGATGAACGATTTCCTTTTTTAAATCCAATAACTTTTATCGCAAATCGCAATAACTTTTATATAAAAATAAAAAATTATTAAATACGTTGAAATCTAAAAATGTAAGTAATTTTGTTATTTAGTAAGGGATTCCAGAATATAATTGTAAACTAAGGAATTGTATTGATACATCTAAACTTGATATTTGAATAATTAATTTTTGCAGAGTAATGTATGTATTTTATTAGTTTGTTATATATTATATTAATATTAAAATTTCTAGAAAGTATGATATAACACGGAGTTTCAATATTTTGTCACATAAAAAACTTTTATCGTGGGCCAGTCTACAATACCAGGAAATACTTTAATGAGCATAAGATATGGAAGTTAGGAGGTAGTAGGATTCATATTTTCTAATGTAAAACCAAAACAGTTTTTTAATTTTAAATAATGGATAAGTACTAGTTAATAATTTGCAGTATATTGAATAAAGCTTTTTAAAGTACTGGAGAATTAAAAAATATATATATATTTAAAATAATTAAATTGACCGAAATAACGGTAACAATATTTTTATTTTTTACGAAATTTTGTAAATTTATCTGAATTATACAAATCTAGATTCTCATATTAATATCTGAAATTTTGATTAATTCTCGTTTACACAATAGATATTGATTGGCGAATGCCTTTAAATTTTAAATTAACGTCAAAGAAAGCTACAAACAATTATTATTAAAAACACTATACAGAACTAGTATTGAAAGGAAATAAAATCAAAAGATTTAAGTCATAAATGCTAAGAAATTTATAATATAACGCATTTAAAAAGTATTAGTTATTTATTTAAGCGATCTATTTAACCATTAAAATAAATTAAAACATTCATTTTAATATTAACATTATAATTCTAAAATTATTATCACCTTTAACGGTAGCCAATATTGATTTAAAATGATCAATTATTGGTTAACGTGTTACAAATATTTGAAAGATTCCTATAAGTATTACAGTTACATCGTCAAAAACATTTTTCTTTAAAATTAAAATTCTTATTACTTAAATTACTACGTTATTCTAAAAAAAATTATGCTAAAGGTTTACTTTTTAATATAATGCTATTCGTAAATTAATAGTAATATTACTCTACAACGAAACCCACTAGCATAATTTATCTCTGATTTTCATATTCTCTGATATATTTATAATATAATATGTATTTTTATTCTCTTTACAAAAATTAATTTATTCCTTCACTTATTTCACATCTGAATGTGGACTTCTACAAACCTGACAACAACACGCAAAATCCTCAATCATTCATTTTTCTTTTAACAAATTTCTACGTCATTTTAGGCCCATTACTGCAACGTTAGCACTCATTTAAATTGAAATTCAACAAGATTAATTATATTACTTAAAATAAATTATTGACATTTCAAATAATTCAAAGGAATTCAATTTACGCTGTACATTATGTTTAACATTTTTTGAGAACAAAAAATAAAGCATCGTAATGATGTATCGCTCTTTGACAACAAAAAATAAAACATCTTACATGTTTTGTTCGACAGTTTGTGGGAGATCGACAATTTGGCGATGCATTCTCATATGCATGACATAAAATACAACTTAATATAATCTGAAGTGTTTCAGTAATATATAGTAGATTGGTATAAAAAATCAATTTTCGAAGATAATTTCTCTTTCAAATTCAATTAGTAAGATATTTTGCATTCGTTGACAACTAAGACTTTTTAGATTCAGCAGAATTCGTCGGGGAATATAATCCCAGTTTCAATCCTAGTTCTTTAGGTTTTCTTTGAGTGTTCCTGACCGGGAAGGGACTATATCCAGTCGTTTTTGGACTTGAATTTTCGTCGAAATTATATTTAATATCGCTACTATCAATAGGTTTACTCTCTTCTATTCCGCTAAGAGCCACAGAGGATGTTCTGTAATTGAAGTTTTCGGTCGGTGTAACGTCAGAGTAGGTAGCTCTGGATTTCATAGATATGGTAGTTGTTGTTACGGAATTATTAAAACTAGAAGATACCGTTGAATAAGGACTACTTATTTTATTATAATCACTAGAAGAATAATGAGGTGATAAGTCTCGATGACGACTAATTGTAGTTACGGAACTGCTTGCCATGTATGAAGGAACTTCTGACTCATGCTCTGACTTCATATTTTTATAATGCTGTCGGAGAAGATCATAGTTGTTGGAGCTGTATGCAGAATATTTATCTGCTGGTGATGAATTTTCGTATGTTTTGCATTGGTAACTAGTCTCATAAGCATTAGGCTCAAGAGATAAGCTAAGTGAAGTTTTATCCTCACTATTAGATGTGTATCGACTGGTAGGAGTTTTAGCTTGTTTATTAGAGAAATATGTCGATTCATTATCAAATTCGATATTATCTACATGAAATGGGCTAAGTTTGAGGTCTATATCTCTAGTATTAGATGTTTTGGTTGAAATTAAATCCTCCTCTTGATCGTATTTTACGCGAAACTCTAAGTGCTCCTTTGACAAGAGATGTTTTTTAGGTCCATACTCGTAGTTAAGAGTTGTTGGAGCGATTGCTTTTCGCGCTGTCAGTTCAAAAGTGGTATTCTCAAATCCAGTATCCAAATCGCTTTTTATATCAAAGGACCTAACGGAATATGGATTACTTGGTGTCTTCCTTGGTGATATCCTTGATTTATAGTCATAGGATGTTGTTTGAAGTGCTGTAGATGAATATCGACTATCGTAGGGACTCTTTAAAGGCGACATGTCATAAGTCGGCTGTTTCTCAATGACTTGTGAAGAATAATCGATCTTTGGTGATCTTATATCTGGTATGTACGAAATTAAAGATGAAATTGTTTCTTGATGAATAATATTCGAGCTAGCAGATGGTAAGGTTTGCGCATAAGTAATTTTATCCAGTTTTTCTAGTTCTCTAAAGATATCTACATCACTTTTAGCTGTAATATCGTGCGAAATCGTGTAGTCATTTTCAGGTACATAAGGAAAAGGGTTTTCTGGATACATTAGAGGATGCGAAGGATCTTTTGAACCTAAATCACTTTTTATTTCCAAGGAGTCATTGGATGACTTGTAGGAATAAGCATTTGTTGAACAAGTTGATAAATCATCACTAACATTAAGACTAGACGATCCCTTTTGAAGACTAAGTGGAGAGTTTTTATCATAATTCACAAGCAATTTTGATAATTCTTCATTTATTTGCCTATCAATAAAAGCATCTCTGGCTACTAAGTATTCAGAGTCAACCACATCGGAAAGATATGCCACTTCTTCATTATCGCCAATCAATGACAGTTTTGACAATTCATCATTAATTTTAGCATCGAATTCAGAAGCTGTTGTTGTTGCAGTATTACGATCAAGATCTTTAAAGTTTATTCGAGCAAGTTCTTCATTAATTTCGTGTTCGTTCAATCCCATCTTCTCAAGAATTGGACTAAATATTTTTGAGATTTCCTCATTTATAGGACTGATTGTGATTTCATTTGATATTTCTTCCAAATCCGGTAATCGTTTTTTTGCTTGACAAGTTAAGATTTTTTGAAGTATAGCAGAATTCTCCTGTATAATTTTTAAAGCCCTATCGCTACTTCTGCGCCCATTATCATTGCGTTTTCGAGGTTTGACTTTTGTCCACACTCCAAGTTTCGATTCAATATTATCATCGTCCTCATGATTGGCTCCATTAGAATTCTTATAAGTAATTGATTTCAAAATACTGTCACTATTCTCATCAATATTCATTTTAGGCTCAACAATATATGTTTTACGTCCTTCTGTAGATATACTAATACCCGGGGCATTAATTCTTTGTCTCGAGAAACTACTGGCCGAATCACTAAAAGTATCTTGCCTACGTGCTTCAAGACTCCGTAAATCTTCCCAGATAAAACTCGTTTTCCTGGTCAGCATACTTGGGTCTATTTCACCGTCTTCCGTTGTTTTAGTCTCTAAATGTCGTAGATCTTCCAGAACATCACTAGATCTCTTCTTTACATTGTTTGCAAAATCTTCCATTGAAGGTGACAGAAGCATATCAGGAAAACGTTTTTCCAAGCTACTATTAGTACGTTCGTATGATTTTCCCGAAATTTCAAGAGTTTCCAATTTACCGTCTAAGGATCTACCGCGAGTACGCTCAAAAATATCATTACGGTGTTCGAGCTGACTCCGTGGAAGAGGTGAAAGTGTATCAATTTCTTGAAGCTCATCTTCAAATTTGTTCTTACGATAAATTTCAAAAGCTAAAAGAGTATAAAAAAACGGAAATCTCATTAAAATATAAAATTTAATAGTAAAATAAACTATTTTATAAATTGTAAACAAAAAAATTAACTATAAAGTTACCTGAGCTTCTGCCTGCATCTTTTTCATCAGATTTACTAATTGTAGTTTCATTACCATCCTCTAAGTCATAAGTGTATAATTTTCTTAAACTACCTTTGCATGAGTCGCTTTCTTTAGATATTTCTATACTAATATTTTCTTCGGGTGTTTTAATTGGCGATACGTCAAATGCATTAGTTGGAGTTTTATTTTCTAAATAATAATTTGTATCTCTTTCAGGCGCAATACCTCGAAATGCTTCAAGTCCAGGTAAGTCTCTGTTTGATCTATTCTTCTCATCGTTATACGGCGATGGAGTTTTTTGGTTCGGATTCAGAATTGGATAAAATGGAGATGAAACAAGACCAATTTCTAAAAATATGATAACATGCTATTAATAAGTAATATTTTTTTATTTTCGAAATTTAACTCATAATGATTTTTTATACGAGGACAGATAAATACTATAATATTCAAGAATATGTTAAAAAGCCAAATCTGTAAATATGAATAGAAAAATATTTAAACACGCGACAAAAAATAATAATTAACCTTTAGTAATCAAGCCAATAATGATTCAAAATAATTTTCGGACTCACCACTTGAAGGTGCCTGTAAATCCATGCCGTCATACTTGTAATTCGCAGTGTACTTAATTGAGTTGGCACTATCGGACTGTAAGTCCGAGCTAAAAGACTTCTCGGAAGACTTGGGCTTGCTCGGGCTACAAAAGGACTCTGTGGAGCTGCAGGGAGCATCCATCGATTTTTTCTGGACTAAGGAGTCGGTCGAGAGACTCCGCGATTTCTCGTCCGGATCCTCCTGCTTTGGTTCTGCCTCGTTCGAACGTATCGTCAACGTCTTGGAGTCACTACTGACTGAAGAGGCTACCGAGTGGTCAGCTTGAAGGAAGTCACGAGATATGGAGCGCAAGGGCGTTCTTGGACTCACGACAAGACTCGACGTTATGGAATCGGGGCCCATAGTTTCGCCAGAACTAAATGACTTGATACTCTCTGGCGTTCGTGGGCTTCGCTTCAATTCCAGCTGAAATTAATTTTTGTTCAGAATGGAAGTCATATGTATATAATTAATTAACTTAGCATCTACTAATTAAAAAGAGCTTGAATAGTATTTCTCATTTTTTTCATTTAAAATCGTTCCAGCATAATTCTTATCATAACATTATTAAAAAATTTAATGATATGTAACAGCTTTATAATATCATATGAATCAATTTATAAATTATTTTATAGAATAAGAATACAAAAATTACGTTTTTTACATTAATGCTTGAAATTTTTATTTAATTATGAATTTGACGTAAATTTTTTAGTGGTTGTGATAAAAAGATAGTTAATATCTATGTATACTAAAAATGTTATTTTTAAAATTAAGATTTAAGAATGATTATTAAACAAGAAAATAATAGTAGTTCTCCATTTACAAATTATTTTAAAAATGTTGGAGTTAAATTTAGTAAACCTAAGCATTTATGTAAGTCCTTAAGCTTCTAGTAATTATTCATTAAATACATTGTATTTTAATAAATAACTGCATACACAATAAAAAATACAATAGTTTTATTAATCATTTTCTCATTTGCCTTGTAGATATTATAACAATCTAAAAATATTTAATCAACATTCAATTATCATATAAAAGTAAATCGTATTTTTAAAATAAATTATCTTAAAAAATTTTATGTTAAATATCTTGTAAAAAAATTAATCTATAATAAACTTATTAGAAAATTGTTTCTTGTTGACGATACAATCAATTTAACCGTATATCAGTCTCTTTCAGTCTCTTTCTCAGACTCTTTCATCAACAACAGTAAAGTTCTATATCATTCGTTCTTCAGGATTTCGTGTTATATCGCACCTTATACTTGCTAAACGAAGATTGTGAGGTGAGGATCGCGGAGTCGAAGTCTCCTACGAATGCGTTTGCTTCTGGCTTACTCCTCTGATAGTGTATCTCGGGTGAATCGCGACTTTTTTTAGTTTCAAAGTTCAGGGGAACGATGGGCAGGTGACCAATGGCATAAGAAGTTCTTAAAGTATACGGAGTATCAGTCACCGTTGCGATAGGAACTCTTTCCTCACTCTCTATTCTACATTGCACATCTAAAATATCTGGATTTTCTGGCGCACTGACACTGTCGTTCGTTATCTTGTGTGTGCCTGAGTTGACACTATAATTGAAATCATACGATTTGTCGAGATCGAACGTCGTCTTCTCAGCGAGGATATCGACGACAGACGTCTTCTCACCGACGGGCTGCTCATCGGGTATAGCATCGACTCTCTCGTCGAAAGTGCTACTTCGCAGGTCTGCGTCGTCTGCAGATAGCCTTCGTATCTGATCGGTTATTTCCGATATGGACGTCTCTTCTTTTGAGACTTCCAGATGGTCGCTATAATTAAATGAAGAGAACATTTTACTTAGCGAGAATGCACTGATTTTGATTCTTGATTAAGGCGACAACATATTAGTTCTTGCATTAGCAGACAGTTTAGCTGTACGAGACAAAGACGTTTTAGCAAATATTCTATAATTTGTTCAATGCCTTGATAGGAAATATATAGATGAATATGTTGGACATATTTACAAAAATAAAATAGAGGTGTTTAAACGATCAAGCAAACACAATGAAATAGCAGATCGGTAGCTTTTGATCAACTGATAATCAACTAATATATAGGTAACACTTATGTATAAGCAACTTAAAAATAGATTTTGATAAATGAATCAGTCTATAATGATGATTAGTTTCTTTATGATATGATTTAACACATTCATTCTTTTTAACATATTTTTAGACACATTAATTATATAAATGTTTTGCTTCTAATAATTACTTAAATGACCATATATTTTCATTTCTACTTCACGAATTTCTATTGAATTGTGTCACCTTGTCTAGGTGATTTTTTTTAATACACTCAATTCTAAAGTAAAATTCAGAACATGAGTACATCAATTTTTTTTTATAAATTTTCTATGTCTCGTATTTTACAGAACTAAATGTATTACAATTGAAACATGATTCACTATCTAAAATAGTCAAGTTGAAAAGTTAAACTTACTATCGTCAATTATCTTTCAAGTTGATCTCGAATGATTCTAATTCAATACTGAAAAATTGATTGTAAATGAAATACTGAATACTTACTGAACATTTTAGTATCAACTCATATAATATTTATAATAATAACTAAATCCTGTCTTTTCGGCAATTATACTTGTTCATAGTTATTTAATAAGATATTTGTTAAATAGAAGAATGAAAGAATGAAACTTTTTATTTGTGTATTGAATTAAAACTTATTACATATACAATTCTCTAATTAATGACGTAATTCAATATATGTAAAATTGAAGTCCAACCCCAAGCCTAGAAACTTTTTTGTGCAAAGTGACCGTGTTTCGTTAAATATATAATAAAAAAAATAGAAAAGACAGTGCTCTAAAGCATGAAAATACATAGCGTTTAGATATCGAAGTATTTTTTTATTTTATCATTTAAAGAAATTTACGAAAATCGATAAAAACCAGTATAGCCTAAAATTTCAGTAATTTTTTAAAAAAACATACATTCTGTTATAATTTTTCTGTTTCCTTAAAAAGGCAATTTCAAAACAATAAGGCGAACAGGATAATAACAAAAGAGCACTCGAAAGAGCAGCGCTCGCGCCACACTACACAGCCGCCCTCGAACGGTCTAACCTCACCTTGTCTTAGCTGCTGTTGATGGATCCGGGGGTGATAGCCTATCTTGATCGGCGGCTGGGACAACGCAGCTCTCGGATGCTGAGTTGAGCTCCTCGCTGTCGAGGTCGCTCAAGCGATCGGGTTCGTCGCAGAGCTCGGTTGAAGTGCTATCACTATCACTGTCGTGGGCGGCAGCGCCGCCGTCACCTCCCAGCGACGGCCGCCTCGGTGACATGCCCGCCGATGACTCGGGTAGGCTGACTTCGCGGGCGTCGTGCTCCTCAGCTGCTGAAAACAGATCGATGAGCAAGAGGGAGGTGGTAACCGGGGTGGTAACCAGGGAACTGGGGGGAGGGGGTGAACGGCCCGCGCATGCCAAGCTCGTCTAGGCCGATGCGTGCGGCTATAAACACTTTTCGAAAGGAGAGGCGCAGAGAGAGATATGTTGCAGGTGGTGCGAGGGGACGAGGGAGTAAGGGAGGATGTGTGGGAGAGAAGGGACGGATCCGTATGGAGAAAGTAGGCCAATTTTTTATTGACGGAAAAAGCCGATTGTCTACGCTAAACCTATAGGCTGGATTTGGGCCCTTCAAAGCAGATTCTACCGTGACTTTATCCGAAAATTAAATAATATTCTTGTACTCATAAAATTGCGGTACTAAAACGTTTATCATACGTTTTATTTTCGACAGTATACGGCTTCAGTAGCAATTAGAAAGTAATAATTTCCACATAAAATAGAACATCTAAATTAAGTATGAGATGATCTCACATTTTCAGAGAATAAACCGCTTATTTAGAGAAGTATATACTAAATATTAAATTATTAGTAGAAAAATACATTTATCTTGACTACCAAATGGAACGTTTTCAAATGACCGACAGTGCAATACGTAAGACACACATAACAAAAGAAATACTCCTTTATCAATATTAAAAAAATATAAATAATTAATATTGTAGATAAATATTTAATATTAGAAATACCCCATTTTGAATAGCTAACAATTGCAATTGGACTATTACATTTAAAATAATGCATAACATTTCCAGAAAACATATTTAATAATTAATTCTAACTTTTAAACATTCCTAATAATAAATTATATTGTACAGACAACGTTAATAGTTCAAAATAATCAATGATATTAAAATATGTATTTAAATGGAATTTTTTTATATATTTGCCACGATAAATAAGATCCAATTAGATAACATATTAAACTAGTATCATATTTTGAATACATTCTTTAGCATTTTAAAATTGATAAAGATAATGTAAATAAATTATTCATTTAAAAACTATTCAATAAACAGTCTAATAGTATCAGAAATACAATAGAAAAAGAAAATAAAGAAAACACAAAAAATTACCATGGAATACAGAACGACTCTCCACGTAACACGTTGAAATAGTAAGAAAAAGAAATGAACTAATTCATGTAAAAAGAGTTCCTCAATAATCAATATTCTGATCTCGGTGACACGTCGAGAGCCTATAGCCTCCAACACATCTATGCCTTCTACTCAGATAGGCTCGCGATAACGGCACCGCACTGCGACTAGACTTGGCGCTCTGTGAAGACAGAATTTCCCGAAGGGTAGGAGGACTGCTTTCTTCTGTGGGTAAGCAGGACAACGCTAAAGGGACGCGCGCGCAATCATGTGTTCACCCCCGCGGATAGTTGCGTCAATACTCGTACGTGAAAGAATACCTTTCTGGAAGCAACAGGTAGTGCAGGAGGATAGAAAAAGGAAAATCCTATAACACGAAGCTCGGTCGGGCGGGTTTGCATTTACCACCCATCGATACAGCAGTAAAAATGCGATAGTAAAAAAGTAGGTTATTGATTTTCAAAGTACAGCCTAATAATTTCCTGGCTAAATAGCTTTGTACCACGTGAAAATGGATTAGTGTTAGATGCAAAGAGACTCACAATCGGGCACCTCGCGCTCGTCCTTGCGCTTTTTCATGTCCTTCCAGTGTATGGTGACGCCCTGTTGCTGCCGCTCTTTGCGTGCCTGGCCCCGTGTCCCCACGTACATGGTCGACGATTTTGGCCGTGTCACGGGACAAATAGGTCGACTCTTACCACTTACGAGAGCACTTTTTCCTACCAGTAAGTGGTTCATAGCCAGGCTTGTCGAAACTGTTGGCGCCGGTGCCTGCCTCGCACACGCTGCTGTTTTTGAGAATGATTCATCAGATTTACTTATTAAAAGTTTTACACAAGACTATTGAGTCAATATTTATTAAGTTATTCCTAGAAAATTGAAAATTCTGATACTTTGTCAAAATAGAGCGTCATTAATTTTTATTTTATGCAGTTATCTACTTGAATAATGATGTATTCATAAGATACATTGATCTAGTATGTATTTTAATGAACAATACTCAACGTATAATGACTGTCATTCGAGAAGATTTATACACGATATCATTAATTACTTTGTATCCTACAATTCACATTCAGCAAACTATAATTACTTGTGAAAATTGTTAAATTTTATGACACTACTTTGTTTTACAGTCCTGAATATGATGATTATAATATTCTATTAGTTCAAATAACTTATAAACGACAAATAAACTTGTAAAGCAAAATTAACTAAATAACTGTAAATTTTCAAAATGTAAAGTGTTTACTGCAATTGCACCTGAAAGAATAATGTGAGCTTGCCGCTGTCTTTCTCTCAATTTAGCATAGTGTTGCTTTAGCGTACTTATGTCAAGAGCTAATCTTTCTCGATCACTAGTAGGTTGTACAGCTTGTAAAGAATTTACAGATCCAGAGATTCGATCTAGAAAAACAATAGTATTGTTTTACTATTCAAATATATACGTTAAAAAATGTTTACTTTTGTTTACTCGAAATATAAAAGTACGACAATAAGGAACATACCAGATTTTTTAAAACGTGGCATAGCAAATATGGCAGCAGCGGCAGCAACTGCGAACCTTTCATCGTCTTCCGTATCAGTGTCATCATCATCACTTAATCTTCTAGCCCACGGTGTAATATTGTAGCGATGTTTTTCTCTTAAACTCGTTACGCCATGCAGAGGTCCCATACTTACGATTGTCTGTATAATATGGTAAGACAGATTGCACTATTAACTTTGCTAAATTGATATTATAATTTATCCATTTACCCTAAATGAATGAATTACATCAATATATTTGTAAAAATAAATAGACTATACCATCACTTAATATTTCATCGTTATGATAATAATACCATGTGTTATAACATTAATTTAGTCTGTCGAAAGCACTTTAAGGGGTATAATCTCATATGTAGTCAACTTTAAATTCAATCAACTTAAATATTCACGGAAAAAAGATGAACATCAAATGACTTTAAAAAAAAAGTTTCAATCACATATAATTGTGCTTAGTTTTAGTTCTTTAAAATGCCACGGTGATCCTTGCACATACCTTTACAAGATGGTTTGTGTTGGTGAACTCGAGCATCTCTCTCGTGAGCACGCCCATTATACTGTAAAACTCATCAGCCGAAGTGACGGTCGTGACACGACTGCAAACGAAATGAGTTAATCTGTAAGCTGTATACAACGAGTCGGCATTTCGTTTTCATGGAAACTCACTCAGAAATACCCTCCCAAATGGCAAGGGCTGTGCGCAGAAGAACGTCATCACCCTCAAGGAAGATCAAATCCCAAACGCGTAATACTGCATCCTGAGGTAGGCAATGGCAGAAGAGGGTGAGGAACCACTGCATCGTGAAAACGTTCGTCAAGGGAGGCTCGTAACTGCTTCCTGAAACCAATATTACGTTATTATTAGTTACATTATTACTGTGAAAATATTAATCTATATCTACTTGTATATCTACTTGACAATGGTAAAACAATTCAGCATATATCGCTAATGAATTATAGATAGTACGACAGTAATTTTAGACAAATGTAAATAAGAATGTCAAAGATGAATCTAGCTAGTATTCCTAGGATTCTTGAATAAATTACGTGCAAACTAAAATGAAGAAAACAGAGTAAAGTGATCCATTTTAGTATCACATTTTTTGCAGAAAGTTAAACACTGCAGATAAAAGTCATTCCTATCTGTTTGCTTTCGCGATCTTCTTGACCCGTAGAAAACTCAAGTTTTATTGTATCATGCACTGTAAACAATTTTCAGTAACCTCAAATTATTCTTAATTTTTATCGTAAATTTATTATAATAATATTTAAAGTATTTACACAGTAAACCTTTATTTATTTAATTAAAATACTGAAAATATTATTTTACGCTACTGTTGTACATTCGAAATTCGAAATTTGACATGAACGTTAATTGAGTAGAGTCAGTAAGATTTCAGTATACTTATGAAGAGTCAGTACATTAAGCTAAATACATACCCGTTGCTTTGTCCTTGCCGTCGTTCTGCAGGGACTCGAGATGCTTGGAGAGTCTCGGCAGCCTCATACGCAGGAGGTCGCGGAATACGGCCATGTCGACAGAGAGACCCCTGAGGCTGTCGGCGAAGTACCCCTCGGGCAAAACTCCTTCTATGAGATAGATCATCACCTTCACGGCAGCTGCTTCCTCGCGGTCCACTACTTGGAGGATGAGGGCCGCGAGGACGTTGAGTCCCTGGCAGTAACCAACGGACTTGTTCCATCGGGCGAACCCGAGGAGAACCCGGCGCAGTACTGCCTGATTGTCGCGACCCGCCGCCCCGCAGAACAGACTGCATCCCGTCCGATGTAAATCCTGAATGAGAAAATTCGTTAACTATTTACTAAGGAGCTGCTGGATTAGTTAATTCCGGTGAATCTTGAAATATTTATTTGAAATGGAAATTCAATTTGAATAAAATGTGCAATACCTAAAAATGATAATATTTAATATCCCAAGAAATTTACTGGATTTTCTTATAAATATTTGGAATTTCAGGTTATAGAATAAACATATGATTTTATATTATTATTTACTCTTAAATTATGAAGTATTGAATGTAATTAGACTTATCGTATATTAACTTAGGTTATTTAAATAGTTTTGTTCAATACTACTTCGTACTGCGCGTTCGAATGTACAAAGAGTTATTTATTGTGCACGTAATTTTGCTTTATTCTGAAACCAGTTGACAAAGTATCATGTACCGATCGAGTAAAAGTTTATGGTTGAATTCAACGGCTGCATCTGACGTGACACTCGCCTACGTTTATATAGGTATTCGACGTCAATAAATGGCCACCTATAATAAAAGAAAGAGTACACCTCTTGCAATGCCGAGTCCCCTGAACGTACCTTAACTATCTGAATGCCAAGCTCTTCGTCGTCAGGATTGCTCCATTCGTTGAAACAGAGCTTCTCCGCTTGCTTCCAGTCAACACCGCGTTGCTCTAGATGCCTCTCCGCTAGTGTAAGCCACAGCTGTGGGCGAAAGCAGCAAGCCCCGCGGGAGTACACCGGCAGACAGAAAGGCGCGGGAAATCACAAAGAGGCCAAAAATGAAGGAAGACAATGAGGGGTTAGGACGACTAGCTCACTCCCTACTCCTTCCCTTTTGGAATTGATGTCACGACCATCTATTATCTCGCCCGAAAACGTCCGAGTTTACTTAATTACCGCGCATGAGGACTGCGAGCAGAATTACCGGGACGCAGGCCTTTGTTTTTATTCATATAATATGTACTCACTATGCGTTAACTTAGTTATATTAGAAAAAGCCTTGGTAGCGATTGCATTATGTGCATTTCGCATCAACATGGTCTTCTTGAAAATTATGATATTTTACATTGAAATTTCTTTTTTAAAACAAATAATTAATCTAGCGATTAATAACTTTTCTAAGCATTCGAAATAATCTGAATTGATCTTTTTCATCTACACTGCGTAATTTTAGCTATATGTGCCGATTCAATTTCTATTCTGTTGGTATTATATTAGACGATTTATTATAATTTGTTTGTCTCTTTGTATAAACAGGTAAATGCAATTTCTCATACCCGTTTTAAATTTAAAGCAAAGTGATCGCATTTACAAATTTGTTGTAGTTTTGTAAATTACGTGTAACAATTTCTTTATGTATATTTTATACGAATTTACTTGAATATTTTCATCATTGCAATAAATCTATTTTATTAAATGTTCTATTGTTACGTTTACTACTAATGTCTAATATTATGATAATTCTGATTATCGTAAATAAAGAATTTAAACTAATAGCCTTTACAGTTTATCAAGTAGCACTCATGTTTCAAAAGATAATCTTTTTTCGTTCGTCTGCTGTACATACCGATTGATTGCTGCACCAAATTATAAAATAATTTATAAGTTATATATCTTATTCGATCAATGGTTACATAAATACGTTTGGTCTTTCTTGAATAAATAGAAGAAGAGAGTAGTATCGATCGAAGTCGACCAAAAAAAGATAAGCAAAGTATACCGCTATAGGATACTGTCTATTGGAATACATCAATACTGCGAGAAACTCTAATAAATCAATTAAGCGTTTTATACTTAGACTAGGGCAGAAGCTAGCATTTAGATTGAAGGGTCTAAATATTGATCAATTAATACGATTAAACATTTTTGTGAATTACAAAAAATTTGGTAGCTGAATAATAGTAACAGTAACTTTGCAAGTCGGTTTTATAATAAATAATTTGTATGTGCCTATTATTAGGATATTAGCACTTTAGAAGTTATTAGCTTAATCAAGGATTTAATATATTTACGTATATATTTGATAAAAAGAACCAACTGTTGTTACTAAAAAATCATTAAAAAATCGACATAATAATTCACTCTAATTGTTAAAATCAAGTGTGCAAGATAGTATTAGAAACTACAAATATATAATATATTACGGTAATTAATACTTTAAACGATAACTTAAGGATAAGCAGTCTCAGAGCTAATCTTCATTAGAGATATTAATTGATATAGCTGTCACTAATAAAACAGTGTTTAGACTGCAATTACACACTGAAAATCATGCAACGGTTTAAATAATAAATTCTTCCCTGGACATTTTGAATGAATTTGTTCTCAAAAAGTAAAATTATAGAAACTAGTGAGTTTTTGTTCGCTTATACACATTGCATACAAAGGTAGTATTTGATCAAACTTAGCGCAGTATTTAAATTGTGTTTGATGTGATTTAGATTAATGTGTTAGTTAAGCTACAAAAACAATTCATAAAGAATCCGAAGTAATTAAAGTAAATTTCACAACTTGAGTACCTTTCTACGAAATTCTGCTGGAATTCCACCCTGAAGTTTTGCCACCATTTTCATAGCATCTAGCCACTGAATAAATCCACTTTCACCTGGTTGAGGCGTCAAGCTGAATTTCATTCTTGTATCTTCGCCTAAAAATGATGTAAAAATATAATACATAAATACACTTTAAAAAAACTTTAATCCTTAATTTACATACTTTGTTACATACGCTGTAATTTAAATATCGACTTTTATATTAATAATCAAATACGTTTAATGAGTTCGATTTTTAAGGAAAATTTAATTTACGATGCACCATTTTGTTTAAAGTATGGTTAAAAGGCTCTTAATTACATAAGTGATAAAAAATTAACTTAATAATATTATTATTAAATTAAATTCTATAGCGTTACTTTAATGTACACGTACACATACGGAGTATACTATTTATAATAAGGATAAAAAGGATGTTTCTACAAATTAATTTTAGGTTCAAAATTCCCAAATCAATACAAAAATACACAAAATTAAAGACAAATAAAGGCATGCAGATAAAAATATAAAATAACGATACATATTATAAATGTATTTGATGCACTTAATTGCATACAACTTATCAAAACTCTTTATCAAACATATTTTATCAAGCGTTACCGCGGACACTAAACAGTGTTTTTTTCTTTAATATAATGATGCCTACTTGGAGTCCCTTTTCGGGGATCCTTGAACTGGCGATTGACTGTTGAAGCTGATCCCGCCTAGTAGCAAATTAAACAAAATACGGAACACATGCAGTATCTAGTACTCACATTATTCTATTTTGTGAGAAAAACCAACGATCACCGGAACCTGCATGAGATGCACAAGCAATTTGCGCTCGATACCCCGAAGGTGTGCACGCGTGATGTCTACGACAGATTCCCTCGATAAGGGTCTCCGTGCACTCTCTGAACAATGGAAGCCCCCGTGCGTGCGGCTCGTTGTACCGATAAAGCCCGTGCGGTCGGCCTGCGCGCGTTTCCCCGCGATAGAGCGTCACACGGGACATTGGCCGCGAGCGAATCGCGACGCGCAATTTTTCAAGATGGAGGATAATTCGTTTCCCAGCCAGCGAGTCGGTGCGTTGGAAAAGAGATTCGAGAGAGGAGTGCTTAGCAACGCTACTCGCAGGAGGGCTAGCAGAGGGAGAGCTCAAGGGTCCATGCGGCTGGCTATACTTGTCAAATATCGATTTCGTTTCTTCGGGGAAAGATAAGAGCAAGAAGTGCATACAAGGGGTCTACACTGATGTACAGACTACGGCGATTCCCTGTATGACTAGAGCAATGGCTTTGTCGGTCGTTTCACCAACGGAGCTACTCTTTGATTGCACTTGTAGCAACCAATGAGGTGTTGGTTGCTGTTAGCGGTTTTTTGAGAAGCTTTACTATTTGTGTATGGATTCTATTTTGGTCTAGTAGATTTTCAGCATCTTAAACAAATATTGATGTTAACTAATCTTTGTGTTGACTTAGATCTTGAAACAAGTATTTTAATACTCTTTACAAATGCATTTTAGGTATTAAATACCTTACTTTTGTTCTGACAGTATCCAATGATACTTGCGTCAAATTAGAAATATATTCATGAGAATGAATTATATGTTATTTTTTTAAAGTATTATGTCAAGGATTTTAAGATATGAATGAAAGAATTTTAAATTGATTTAATTGATATCGATATCCTTAAATATATAAAAATATTTTCTGATTTGTTATACAAGAAATGATTAAAATGTTCATTTGATTAAAATCACATTTCAGTTAATAATTTAAAATTTTAATATCTGATACTAATAAATTTATAATACATACAACGCAGTAAATAACCATTTTATTTTCAATGTGAAAATATAAATTAACGTTATTTTTGTCTTGTATATTTGCGAAGTCCCTTTCAAATTAGGCACCCAAATGAATTCTGTGTTCTTCATCAATAGTAACATATTAATTAAATGTTTCACTTTCTCGGTTTCACTTTTTATACATATAATACTAGCAGTTGCAGAGAATGATAATCGTGTTTATACATATTAAAAGAGAAATTGAACGAATATTTCACACCCCTTAATGTGTCACCTCCATCAAATAACAAATCGTATTTGAAGCTGCGCATCAACCTACATATACATCTTTTATACTCTATTGAGGTACTTCACGATATGGAATTTGTTTTCTAGTGAACATAGTTTATATCCTCAATTTGATGATTAATTAAAATTAATTGACGCTATCTATACTACCACTACGCGGAAGCAACAATTACACAGTGATATTATAGAGGAATAAAAGATATAAATTTAGTGTATAAAACGATGTTATTTATGAAATTATTAGACACACTTTAATGCTTTATGCAATGCAGAAGTAACAACTATATCCTTACTAAAACTAATAATTAAAATACAAAAATGATTGCCTCTCGGACTCTTCGATTCTAAAACTATACATTCAATAAATCCTATATTTTAAAATTTATAATATCGTACATCTTAATAACATTCCCTGATATTTCCTCCAGAGACTTCTCGCGGCATCAATAAATTGACGGGTGAATTTACATTTTCCAGCTTTTCAATATCCTTTTCGTTGCATTCCATATTTCATGCAGTCTATGTATTACTTTTTTCAAGCGGCTTTCAAAATCACTTTAAAAAGACTGTTAGAACGAGATATTAATAAGGACAATCGATCGTTATTTATGTCGATGACCATTTATAATATACACGACTACGTTACAGCATATAAATTATAAATCCTTATATATAAAAACGTAAAAATAATAGCAACATAAAAATAAATTAAACGATGGTGATGGGTTTAACAACTCTGGTGGTGATTCAAAAAAATTTCTCATTATTTTCTTGATAGAATTCATAGTTTGAATTAGGTTTTAAATTCTTATTTATATTTAAATAAAAATTTTAGATGTTCAAAGATATACGTGCATTATAATAAACTTAAATTTTAGTATATAATTTATTTACATTGCATTTTATAGATTTAATTCGCAATGTTATTAGGATATTCATCATAAAAACTATTACATTTTCTATTAGGAAAACTTATCTTCGAATAGTACATTTCAATAAATTAGGGTTGCCGAAATAATTATAAATAGCGTGACTCTCTTCTGGAAGCTTAGGAATAGCTTTTATCAAGATTTTTACCCCCCACATCTAACTTCATCTTCTCTAACCTCTACGAACACGGTCGTACTTTGGTTGCCTCTTCCGGAATCTTTATTTTTGTCACGTTTTTCATTCTTTCCTTAACCAGTCAAAGCCTTGAACTTTAATTCATACCTGATGCGCATATATATGCGCACAAACAGCAGAATATTTAAATAGATGCATATTCAATGTTTCTCACATAGAATCAACCATCTGACGAGCAATTTTGTTCCTCCAAAACGTATCTAACGATGTAGCATCAATTGGATTGGAATTCTGCAGTAGAAAATCAGGATTAGTTACAAAGGCTCAGATTCCACAGTTCTATACCATTTCTCTAAGGCTTAGCGTAAATTTGATTGCTCGACTCGTACAATTAAAGAAGAGAAACTGTGCGTGACCTGAGAAATACTTACTCTCAAATCAAATTGATACAGAATATTTTACATTTCTTTTACATTTAAAAATCATTCTTTTAAAAATTGAGCTATATCCATTTAATACGGATAATTCTTCCAAGAGAGAAAAATACTCTAAAAGACTATGTAATGTATTCACCAGAATATATTTTATTTTGTATATTATGACTCCCTCTTAGCTTAAAAATGCATTTTATAAAATTGCTGACCGATTAGTAACATCATTTACAAGATATACATATAACATGTGTAATATTTATAATTCGTGAGGAACTTTTAGATAAAAAGTTTTCTTTTAGATAATCGTCCATATTTCGAAGTTTGGCACATTCTATTTATTATCTACTTATACGAGACGCCCGCGCTGTCACGCATAGGCCTATGAAATATACATGCATACGAAAATTGTTACATACATTTGTTTATCCATTTATTTACATAAGATTCACCCATGGTCATAGGAGAATTTAAAAAAAGACTATATTTAGTTTAGGCAAATGGATTATACGTCATTTTACTTTCAGCATTATCACGTTTTTTTTTTACATTTCCATAATACTATATTAATCACGTTATCTTTTTAGAAATAACTAAAACATATTCAAGTTTAACACATTTGTCTTAATTTATTTTTTTTGGTGTTGGGAATTCCCGATTTCTATTGAGAAAAATCTAATATTTTTGAAGGTCCTTCAGTTCTTTATTATTAGCATTAGGAATGACTTAAATTTTCAAATTTGTGTTCCATCAGTTTTAGCATTAAAATCATAGCAAAACTTCCTTCCGTCATTCGCGATTTGTGTCTCTAGTGCTATCTCTTTAACGATGACCAAGATTCTATTTTTTCAGCGAATTTTTTATATGATTGGGATCATTATCTTCTATCCTCAGTTTTATCGTTACTACATATCTACGTTGAGCAGTTGTATTGCTTATTATCATTTTGTATACTGTTTTTTAATATTATACAATATAACGTAGGATTAAAAATATCATTTTACGCTCTAGAATTTATATATAGTTAGTATTTTGCGCTGCACGTAACAGAAAGAGAAGAATTTCCAGGAGATGAGCCTAATCGCTTCATTACGGTATCCTACTATGTGATCATCATTGTATTAAAACTGATTAAATATGCAAACCAACCATTATCTGAGTACAATAGAGCAATAAAATTATAAGTAAATATTGTTTTAATCTATAATTTTGATTTAGTTAATTATTTTTCGAATATTTTTATATGTATAGTAAATAATATCTACAAAACATTTATAAATGTACTATCGAGTTCAAATTATTGAAATATTTCAATTCTCTTTATGGACATTACATTTAAATAAATATAATTAAATTTGGTCGAGTGATTAATAAAATTGAAAGTAATTATAATAAATATGTCATTATATAATACTTACAATAAATGAAATTACATGAAATTAATATATAATTTAAAGTTTTTATTTCCAATGTAACTTTGATTGTAAAAATTATTATATCAGATAAAGAATTGAATCACTATCTTATTATTAAATACTTATTTCAAATCTACATATTTCAATAAAAATGCGGGCGGAACGTTCGGGTCGAGACAAGAGCCCTCGCGGTCTTGCCTAGGCCTTCCCGGGCGGCTCCGTGAGAACGTGTAGACGAGACGCTGTGCGCCCGACGGGAGTGTGCGCCCGGGCGCGAATAAATCTGATTTTACCCCCGAGCCGCCCCAGTGTAATTATTGTGTCTCCTCCCTCCCTCCGCGATCCCAACCCGCGTCGACCGCCGCGAGGCTAGCCGCCCGGGGCTAGCCCAGCCGGGTCTCCTCCGGGGCGTCCACGGACCTGCACGACGGGCAGGCGGGCGCGATCAGAGAGTGGCGGGTGCTCCGGGCCACGTTGACACGTCGGCCTCGGAGAGGAAGCACCACGTCACAACGTACAGACGTATATCCAGATAGGCGTATAATTATTAAATTGATAAAATGCGGCAGTATCAAGTTAAATTTGGTTTAAATACAATTAACAATTAAGTTTTTAATAACCTTTTCATTTGAAATTTAACAATATTTGATATTGTTCTTTGCGTTGTTTAATTTATTTTCATTCAAAATATCGAATTACTGTAATAAAAAATAGTAGTTTATATAATGAAGTATATATAAGTATTTATATACGTAAGCAGAAAAGGGTGATGCACTCGTTTAACGACTGCGCTTACGTAATGCTTTATTTTAGAGTTTCAGTTCAAATGTCTAATTAAGCATGAATATTTCGCAATTTTACGTAATTTTTCATTCAATTCATTTGAGCCTTGTTAACCTAATGAAATATCCATTAATAGAAACAAGGTTTATGTCACAACAGAACATAAAATATATTATGATATTAAACTTTTTAAAAGTTTTTATGTTTCTTGTGTACAGATAAATTTATAATAATTAAATTCATTGACTTTCACCGTTAGTAATAGCATATAGGTCTTTAAAAAATACAATACCAACTAAATTAAAACATTTATACAGACAATATTAGCATACACAAGTTACACTTGCTTATAACAAGCGACACAACACACTACCCACTCAAAAGGCAGGACTGGATCGAGGTATAGGGCTTGCAGCAGCGGGACACTTTAAGCAGCTGTATACGACATGCGACAAGATCGACGATCGATAACCGCAAAGAGTCACCGATTCGCCATTTGGGCGGGCGACGGAAACAGCGCAAGCATAAGCCAGCGCACAGAGCTCAAGCGGGGACGTGAGATTCACCTTCGTCCTCCTCGTATCTCGAGTGCCCTGCGGCGGCGGCGGCTCCAGACGCGAAGTTCCTCAGCGAGTTGAAAAAGCCGCTCATTATCTAGGCGGGGCGGTGCAGTCGCTGGCTCGGCCGCCGCGCCCGCGGGGGCATAATTCGAGGGCCCCAGGCTCCGGGTGCTAGCCGTTCTCGTACCCCATGGTCTTCACTCGCCGGCACGCTTCAAGCCCCACGTCACTTCTGCATTCCTGAGATCCTCACCAGCTTGAGTTAAGACACAAGTGCTTTTTCATTTACCGGTCAAAAGGCGTATGCGCTCGAGAGTTAGCTGGAAGAGTGGAAGCTTGGTGTGGCTCAGAAGCTTGGTGTGTTGCGTGATTAGTTTTGTTACCAATTTTAAGGAGACCTTGAATTGGCTAGACGACCGATTTAGTACTTTGTGTAACAAACTATTTTGTGCTACTTCTCTTTTAAAAAGCAAACTGTGAATGGTTTACTAGTCTAATGACTTATAACTGTCCCTACAAACCTAGTTTTACAAATGTAGTATACAAAAGACAGTTGTGTTATACTTTATCTTAATGTACATTTTATCAATCTGTTAAATGTTCAACTACGAAAACTTCTATGAATACATTTACTGTATATCTAAAATTAAAATTAAAACTTTACTCGATAAAAATAAAATTACTTAGAGCCTGACAGTAATCAAGAAATATTATTCGTTATAAGTTAAGGAGTTGAATCAACTTGTTAAATCCTTTTATCAATTTTAATGCCTTAATGTAATACAATTAGTTACTTTCTTAGTTTTTTAAGATGATAAATTTCCAATTAAAAAATTTAATTTTTATGAAAGTTAACAATAATCATATATTTTTTATGTAATTAATTTTCATAATATTAATTTTTTATATTGAGGCCACAATGGAGATAATGCAATTATTGTATACAACTTCTTTAAAATCAATGAAAATATAGGTTAATAAACAGATTTAATGCTTGCATGTATATAAGAGCACTGATGTTATTAAGTATTACACAAAATATATTTTAAACACACGTAAACGCAAACGCTCTAATCCTCTCATCTGTCCCTGCACTAATTATTCTGCACATTCTGAATATATTATAATTCTTCTGAGAAACAGTAAGAAAAAAAAGGTTATTTCAAGATATTTTGAAAAGAGGTTCAGGCAAGAGTGAGTATGTGTGTAGTATAGGGTTTTCGAGACTGGACTATGTATCGATTGTCCGCGCTTAAGCTCAAATGTACAGTGTCCCGCGTATACATCTATTGGCTCTAGATTTACATGCTTGATGTGTCAATTTAGTATCCAACATCCGGAAATCTAAACTTTTGATCCGTACTGTAATTGCACGATAAGTGAAAAGTACAATGGAATATAATGCGACTTTATATCTTGCTTCAAGTGGATAAAATCAAATATAGTCAGACAATATTATGTATCCTATATTGCCTAATTATTAATTTATTCTTTTTAAATTTTATTAAAATACTATCAACTGAATATATTATACTTTCCATTGAACATTAATTAATCGTTTAATAAAATAAAAATGAAAGAGAAAACTAAGTTCAAAAAAATAACTCTCTTGTTTTTTCTTGTAATAGTTTTAACCAATATCCAATCTCTTAATTATCTAATAACCTATGATTAATATACATGTAAATTCGTTATATATTATAAACAGTTCATGTTTTAAAAATAATGATATTGTGTAGTTTAATTAACATTTTATGATCAAGTACCTGAAGTAAAAATAAATAATGATCTAAAGTTGTGTATACTACGGTGTACATTAAGTCACGTATTATTAGCATATTAAAATCAGTATTTATACTGCAAAAGCACGAGTAATAAACTTTAACTCTCTTTTAATGCATTTTACGTGAACTTAAATTACATATAACTAATTAATTCTGTTTTGTTTTATGTAAATAACTGACTTATTATAGTTACTAATCAAAATAGCTTAATCCAATTTTACCAAATAGATATTACAAAAATATTATTATACGATCAGGTCATCAATCTTTATATATATATATATATATTAGAAAAGGAAATTAAATAAATATTGATTTTATATTTCTGTGAAATAAACTCTAGAACTTCACACCCGGCTTTATTAACTTACTTGTAAAATAACCTATTGTGGCGTTTTCACACGCGATTTCAATCGTAAAAAGCACATCAACATTTTCGGATTCCTTTTAAAGTAGTTATAATAGCTTTATTTGAACCGATTGATAACAAATTTTAGTTTAAAAATATAAGTTTTAGTTTTATTTTATGTATCAGTTTTTATATTGTTATTGCGTAATTTATATATCACGAGCATTCAAGTTATAAAATTGACAATTTTATTACAAAACTAAAAAATTCGTATTTATGTGTATTGATCAAATAAAATCCGAGAAAAGGATCACAGCAAAAAATAAGCTCATTCAACGATATTTTATATAATAATGCTGACTTAAAAAACCTGAATCATTAGACTATCAACAAATGCCTACTTTTAATGTCCCAATGTAATCTCGTAGCGAAAAGACGTTTTGACGATATGATACAGCGTAACTCCCTTGGTATACACACGCACGGCCATAAATACTCTTCTCACGGGGGTCCCCCTCACAACTTCTCCGCCTGCAAGTCGATAAAAAGCAAGGAGACAATCGCCCTGCGTTAGGTATCTCGACTCATAATTATTTCACACATCTATTTAGATTACATTATTGATTTCCGATATGACTCGAAATACATGCGCACTGTACCTCTATTCTAAATTTTCGAAACCCCAGTGTGTACCAGATTTAATAAAAAAAAGATGACAGTTTGTAAATTTTGCAATTTCCTGTATAGTGAGTGATTGTTTTTCACCTACAACAGCTTTTTTATAGCATTTTAAAAAAGGAATCCTAGCTGGATTTATCGACATGAGTATTTGTGGTGCAAAAGGAACATTGCTGTTACTGTGAATATTGTCCAACCGTTTTAAAGACAATTTATTCCAAAATTTTTACATTTTTTACTATTAATAACAAATATTCTACAAAGTTATATTTAAAAACAGGTTCGATTTAAGATTTATACAAGATATAAGTTAATTCAATGAAATAACAAAATCCAAGTTTAATACAGAGGTAAATAAAAATAAGCGTAATCAATTAAGCTGTATCAATAAAGAAAAGCCTTTTTTTATTAATTTAAGTTTGTTTTAAATTAAAATATAAAATGCACGAGGAATAAAATAATAATCATACAAGAGAAGGAAAACTCTACGTATATTATGACAGTTCAGTAGACGGCATCGAATTTAGTCAGCCGAACGATAGGCTACCATGGTTCTAGGGATTATTACTATTAAAAAATTAATTTGTTTTTTATGGAAAAAAATAAAAGAATACTCGTTAAAGTTTTTTCCTTGAAATAAAATATTCTCATATCAAAGACTTCTTTTCAACTTAAAAATGTTTCATGCAAGATAAGCTTATAGACTGATTATAACTTTGTAGAAAGTTCAAAAAAAGTAAAAGTTATTTAATACAAGTTTTTTATCAAAGTTTGTTCTGTAACATAGAATTTAATATATCATTGTACTTGTCTAGAGCATCTGTACTTTTTATATAGTGCAGTTTCTTCTATAATAATTTTTTATTATGTAATATTTAATTAAGAATACATTTTTTATTTCTATTAGTAAACTACTCTATTAACTGTTGAAATGATTTCTTTATTGATATATCATTATAATATAGTTAAATGTATTTGACTTTATGCTAATGATGATGCCAGCTGCAGTTTATCAATGATTTAATAGATTGCTATTTATAGATTCCAATTGAATATTATAAATTAAATCACATACAAGAATTCAAATCATATAATTATATTAAACGTTTTAAATAAAATTTATTCTACTACATTTTTTAAAAATGAAGTGATTAGTAATAAATAATTTAAAAACATTGTATGGTGTTCGAATACCATAATGCAACAGTTCAATGAATAAATACCCTGCACTTCACCTCATTATTAAGTGTGCGTTCGATATTAGACAAATGTCTGAGATCAAGTGACTGTGTGGTAACCATTGTTGGCAGTTTTTTATACAAATTAAGGATTCGTAACCTAAACAATGTTCTTGAAATATTGTAAATATTACTCTATTCTAAGGAGTGAAAAAGCTTAAATGAATTAATAGTAAGCATAATTTGTAGAAATTTGTGCCAGAACTGTGATCTTTGAGGCAATCGACAGAGATGATCAAGATTCAATTAACCACTCGAAAGCACGTATCAAAATCTTTGCGAAAAAATAAAAATGGTCTCGAAGGTTTTTTTATGTTATTATATCGCCCTATTTACATCATTATGTTAGTCACATTGTAGTTAAAAATAACGATCCTGAATGATTTGATTACAAAATCAGTGACCTTACTGCGCTATCATATTAAAACTTTACTAAAAAGGGACTAGTATTAACTCAAACTAATTATACTCAAATGCTCGACAGATGTTTTACATGCGTTATAAAATATACAACTAACATAATAAGGAGACTATCTTTTTATATACACCCCTTTATAATTGAATCAAAATTGCCATGCATAAACTTGAAATTATTATCCAATGCATATTATTATTCACAGAATAAATAAACTTTACAATGATGTAGAGCTCGCAAAATTGCTTTGATCTTTTTTCTTGTTACAAATACTTAAGGGTAAATGTTAGAGCAGATTAAACGTTTTTTTAAAACCAGCTTGTTTATGACTAAGTGTTAATTGATAAGACTTACCAGAATCAAATTTGATAAATAAAATGAAGCATATGTTTCCACCGTCATGATTGTAATATAATATTCTGAGCTAATATAGAAAAAAGCATTTTTTAAAGGCCACTTTACCGAATGAATGGTTCTTATGAAATATTTGTATAATTTTATAAAATTATCAACTTTGTACGAAAAAATTCCCAATGGGTTTTAATGTTAATTTTTCAAATGGCGATTTTAATTCTTATTTTTTAATTAGTTATATCATATTTATGAAAGCTTCGTAAAAAAGTATTTAAAAATTAATAAAAATGTAATAGCTTTGTAATAAAAACAGGTCAAAATTATATTATTAAAATATAACCGATAAGTTTGATTACTTTTTAAATATAATTCAAACTTATTTTTTAAGAATGAAATATTTTTAAATCATTTCAAAATGTTTAAAAATAATCGTTGTATATTTTTGTAGTTTAAAGTTTCAAAATCAAAATGAACAAAACCTTGGTATATTTGTTGTATTGTTTATCTGTTTAGTAAGTATTTACAAAAAGATAATGTAATCAAAAATAAAATGATATTATTATTCATACAGAACTGCATGTATTATTTTATTACGTCAACTATCAGATTATATATAATAGAAAAACTTCTAACACATAATATGGCAAACCAATAATTAAAAAGATAAATAAGGCGCACATTCAAAAAGAATGAAGCATTTGACATTATTGAACAATCGGAGAAAAAGCTCGATCCCGAGTTTTGTATAATGTATTCCTAAACTCAAACGTGTTCGATGTCTTTTCTACATATAAGAAAGTGCCAGAACGGGATATAATCAGTAATACCAGCTGTTCAACTGTCCGTACACCCTCATATCTAAACTAGAAGATGCTAGAAATGGAACGATACGTAACCGTACATAACCAAGCGTAATAAATGTCTAGGATACCATCTTTGTACTAAGTCGGTCTTCATTTACCCTGCGAGTTTAGGAATGTGTGCGTGATCTGTCAAGGCACGCATATACGTACATACATGTTAGTGCGTAGGCGCACGCGCGCGGAGGGGCAAGTTCGGTGTGTGCGTGGGTGAGCTCGGATGGACGAAGTGCGCTATGTCGAGAGGGTGCATCGAGGCAGAGTCAGATCGAGTGGAAGAAACAGAGAGAAGAAGATAGAGAGGTAGAAATAGTCGAGTGCAAGTGAGCGTACCTTTCTTGCTAACTGAAAATCCATAAGCGGAGCGCGCGATCAGGAATTGGCGTCTCGGCCGCCAGGGCTGCATCGCTGCGTGCGGGCCGCGCACCTCATAATAAAGGACGAGTCCCTCGAGATGAAGCGCGAGGAGGAGACTAGGTGGTGTATCTCACACGCGAGGATTGCCGCTGGCTGCGCCGTCACCCGCACGATGTCTGCTGAGAGCCGCGACTGCAGCCCGCGGACCAGAACGAGAGGCCCTCGGGCACCCATGTTTACCGCGCACCCGTCTCCGCGCACCCGCCCGATCAGCTGGAGGCTGGTGCGCACGCGCCAACGTCAGGCGCAGCCCCGGCCGCAAGCTACCCTTGAAAACGCGCCGCGCTATTTCATTCCAATGGGGGAGACGGCACGGAAAATGAGGGGGCTTCGCTCGAACCCCACCGGCCTGTCCCTCTAATATGCCCTACCTGCAATCATTTACGGAGGTCCCTCTTCAGATTGCATTTTTCTATATTGGGAGCTTGGAAAAAGAGTCGAAATACGCGATGATTTTAAGGAACAAATCTAAGTTACGTTGAACAAAATAATAAGATCATGTTGTACGTTTCCTCTAATGTTTTTTATTTTAATGTGTTAATTAATTATTTTTGTAGCATAAATGATAGAATAAGGATAATAAGATGTACTTATTAATTGCATTTTTATTGTAATGGAAAACTTTAAAAAATGTATGCAGGTATACCGGTATGAAGTGAGCGTCAAAATCTAAATGTTTCGATAGAAAATATTTGTTTTAAACGAGTCTTAATTTTTTTTTGTTTTGTTGCTATGACAACTGTCAAGCATATTTAGTATACATCAAGTCATTAAATAAACAACATCATATTTTTTATCGTCTTAAAAATATCGAATTTTGTACCAGTAAATGATGATTTACGGAAAACATTTTTTGTCTTCATTTGAAGAAAAGTGCTGCAGAGTCACATTGAATGCTTGTCGAGGCATATGATGATCATACTTTATCATAAGAAACATGCAAAAGATGGTTTCAATGGTTTAGAAATTATAATTTTTATGTGAGGAATGAAGAACATGGAAGACAATCAAAAAATTTGAAGACGCCGAATTGCAAACGATATTGGATTAAGATGATACTTTGAGTTAAAAGCAAATAGCAGAAATGTTAAATGTTGCACAACGAACAGTTTTTGATCGTTTAAAAGCTATGAGAAAGAACCAAAGGTGTGAAAAATGGGTGGCACATGAATTGAATGAAAGGCAGATGAAAAACCGAAAAAATACTTGTGAAATTTTACTTCAAAGACACGAATGAAATCAATTTTGCATCGAATTGTTACTGACGATGAAAAGTGGGTCTATTTTAAGAATTCTAAGTGGAAAAAATCATGAATTAATCCGAAGATTAACCCGTAAGGGTTACGTAATTTGAAGATTAATAAGAAGACAATGCTGTGTGTTTGGTGAGACTAGAGTGGTAAGGTATATTACGAGTTGTTAAAACCGATGGCTTAGGCTGATGTCAAGTAAGATTGCTTGTGTTTTAATCATTCTATTCACTCCTTGTTCCCACTTCAACAGTTCATCGGATAGATCTGGATGTTCCATAACATCATCTCGCGTAACACCGATTCCATTATCCATGGACCTTCGACGGATTTCTAAAGAGTGGCTTGCAGATTACCAAGCTTCATTTTCGCCCTCCGAGTTCGATCCTCTGTACCCCCTTCGAGATCGGGGCCTCCAGCATCGTTTAGCCCCGTTTTCCTAGAAGCCTCGCGACTCCTTAACTTCTACGATCACTTCCAGTAATCTGTTCATTGTGCGGTAGTGGCCCCTAGTTGCCAACCCGCAGTTTCGATCCATTCCCCCCAAATTCCAAATTCCCCCAAATTCCCCCTCCAAATCAACGAGTCACGGACAGCAGCATCTTTCCCAACAATAATCAATCTCCTGAACTTGGATGTCATCTCCGCCTTCACAATTTCAAAGCCTGCAAATACTTACTCCTATTGCCAGACTCGATTTTTTTCAGACAATCCGTTACCTGGCAAAATCATGCCAATAGCGAAAGATGATGAAGTAGGACACTGGGGTTCGAGTACTCTTCCCTAGTCGTGGACATCCACCGTTAGGTATAGACAGTCAGGACCACTTAACCACTGCTAGCTGATTTTTTTCAGTGCAATTTCTATGCGACAAGCGGAGGATCCCTAGTACGGCACCGTCCTTTGCCTCCCCCCTTGTTCCGCTCTAAACTAGTAATCTTATTTCGATGAAGTCTCTTCTGAGAAAAGGGAAATTTTAGGTAAGATATGCACTTAAAATTTTGGAATTCGAATCTCAACGAAATATTTAATTTTTAACTACATATTTAGTCCGATTAACTAAAATAATTCCCCAAGTCTCACCGACTGATGCGCCTGCTATAAATACACGATATATCGGATTGGCTGATCACATAAATATAGTTATTCCGTCACTGAAGATAAAAGTTTTATCATTTTTATGGGTACTTTGATACATTTAATCTTGTATATCTTGACTAAAAATTCTTATATAAATGATTATAAATTTAGATAAAAAATAGAGTTTTTTATTTTTTCTTTAAATATTTTCTAAAGTTTTGGAATATCTAAAGCTTTCTATTATATTATATGCTAAATAGTAAAAAGTTTGTTTTAACTATTATATTGTTTAATCGTGATTAAAAAAATATCATTTACGGGTTAAACAAACGGAACTTATTTAATAATTTAGATATATCCTGGATACTCAGAACTCGACTCTTACATGAAAAATTGATACCTGCGAGCTGTATCTCGACCTTTAGATTGTCTAGAAACTATAAAACTTTCAGTTCGTGCACGTGCCATGTACCCGTATCAAGGGCTGATTGAAAGTTGAAGAGACACGATGAGACAGCTCGCTGAGGAGAAGCTTCGCATGTTATAACGTAATTTTCGCAGGAACACTCCCGATATGCGCAATCTTAAGGGGGATCGCATTTGAATAAGGTTCTAGGTTGATTTGGGTAGAACTGCGCTCCTTAACGAAGAACTACTTTTTATTCACTCTTGAATAAATAATGGTCAATTTTTTGTTCTGCGATATGAATGCTCGCTCGTTTTTGATGCCTTATGCAAGTGTTTTAAATCATTTTCCTTATTTATTAATATATTGCATTGTCAACTTCCGCCTTTAAAATGTAAGAGTAGAGAAAGTACATAACATGAGAGCTACATTCAAAGTGCTAAAATATATTACTATGGGTTATAAATATGCAATAATTAACCTTAATTGATAAACGCTTGAGTTAATGTTTTGAGGGAATTCCATTTCCAAAAGAAAAATTGAAAAAAGTCATTCAAATTCCAAAGTCTATACGCGTCATATTTGACAAATCCGAGGACAAATCCCATATTTTTGATCATATTTTAATTTAAAGTGGGAAGCTTGTTCAAAAGATTTTAAATATATGAGTATAATGAATTTTATAAACGGAACGATCATTAATATATTTATTACGCTTGAAATGTAACAATACTACAGTGAATTTAACACATTATTTTAATAATGCTGTAGTAATAACTAATGTTATTAAAATACATTCAGGAAAATAATTATGAATATGTATCTTTATATTAAATCAACACTACTTCAGAGCCTACCTAGCCACTAGTGTTCTATTTATATTCCATCGGTTATCTAATAATTAACAGGCTCAAGTCCTTGTTCATCATACAGAATTACGCCCCCATAGATCATGTTACTATAATAAGAGATATAAACACTTATTATGCGTTGTTCATGCAATCTTAATAGATCGAAGAAATAGCAGTATGCATGTGTGAGTAAGTTCTCATTGTTCATCCCAAGCCATTATCTACTCCGTAGCGCGACCTAGCTTATAAGATTCTCGATCCGATAATTAACGATTCCTCAGATTTTCAATAATTTTCATGGAGACCTTCGTCATTGATATTACGTTGCATGATATACGATATAGTATTTATTTTCATTACTTATAGCTTAATACTTTTATTTTATTTCATCTCAATATTTTGTCTAAATCGTGAAAATCATTTTTAGTTCTATTTCGAATAATAAACGGGCTAGCGAACACATAAATAAATTTTGAAGGTATTTTATTCTTCAGAGCGGCTGAGCCCAAGGCCGCGAAGACCCAAAATATAAATAAAGTGGCTCATGCCACCCCGAAAATGCATAAGCGAAATAAATTGTATCGCGGATAAATTGTAATTTTATAAAATTTTATAAACAAAATGGGCAAATTCAATGCGTCTGATGATGTAATTATAATTTTTTTGTTCACACAACGGTCAACCTGGTATGAGTAAAGTCTGAAAGGGTTCTATCTCCACGTTGCCAAGCGTGTTTTGTGGGGGCCATTGTGTTGAAGTGAAACCGCGTCTTGGTCATGCAGTCGGTGTGTATGGGGCGTCCAGGCCCCGCGGTCATGTGAAGTTTTCCATGAGGTCGGAAAATCTCTCCATGATATTATTTATATTTTAATACTTTAAAACATATTTACGAGCATATTTATTGAATTTTATTTTTAATTTCGGTCGAGGGTTTTCCGCGAAATAAAAGCCGCGCGAGCCACGAGGAGTGAGAGGCGCCTTTCAGAGAATTGCAGTCGCGACTTCAGGCTCTCTGAAGGCATACGAGAGAGCCCAAGGGGGGAGTTGCGCTCGATGTATAAAAGGGGAGACTAGAGAAAGGGCGGCTCGCGGTCACTCAGCTACAGTCTCGTCTTAGCTTTCGTCCCGGACGGCCGTCGCTCGGACAAGGTAACTATTCCATTCTTGATTACACGTCTTATATTATTTACCAAAGAATAAATATTCAACTTTTATAAAGTTTTTTAACTTCTACAACTTAAGATAATATTTATTTTTAAAAAAGATGGTTTTGTAAAAGTATGATTTTATCTTATTTATATTAATAACGCAATTCTCGAGTTCTGGTATAAAGTTGAAATTAATTTCTTGCATTGCTGCAGCAGCCTCGTAGCTGAGCCACTGGCCAGACTCTGAAGGTTGAGCGATATAAGGACTTATTTCACCTTGCACACATTGAAAACGAAAGACCGCGACCGGTTGCTCGTATCGCAAGAAACTAGCCATCACAGCACGTACAATACTGAACGAATAGCCATTTTATACTGAGGAAAATCAATAATAAATATACATATGTTTCTACGTAATTATAGTTGATAGATTAACTCATAAACATTATTCGAAAATTTCAAAATTTTCAGTGAGAGTGCAATAAAATAAAATAAAATAGCTTCATAGAATGGTGCAAATTTAAACATACTGAACAGGCAATCTATTTAAAAATGGATACGTTGGAAGATATTATTTGTATCGAAATTTGTATACTATGCAGTTGTACTACGCCGAACAAGATTCAACCTTGGATCCAACAGCCGAGCCAAGAACGAGATATCTATCGAGATAGGGGATGAAATTTTTGAAACGAATTAAACAGATATACGTGGGAGGTTAATTAGATTTTATTATAAATAATTTGTGAACTCATGATGTAGCAAGTGATATAGTGACATTAGGAGGTGTAAGATAGAGTCCTTTTGTACAAGCCTTTTACTGACGAATCCAACAAGTAGACTGTAAAGATGGAATGCAATGTAACTATAATCAAATGTTCCAGCCAATGTGCAAGAATATAATTGTTACAGTTCAAACAAGCGACTGTATATGCGTGTGAGTGCGTCATGTATGCTGACGTCGGCGTTGTCCCACTTGCGATTCGTTGCATAATGCGTGTGCCTACGTGTGAAAATAAAAGGTAGTCTGTGAGGTCATTGAACTTCGCGAAAGAGGAGCTCGAATTTATTTAGCGCGAGAAGAAGTTCGTGCTTTTTTCCTCGTGCGAGCATGGCTAAATAATAGCAGGTTCCAACACAAGGGGTCACCTCAGGGGTCACGGGGATCGCCACTGGGCCACCAGTAGCTGTTAATGGCAAGGTTAATGCAATTACGAGAGGGTGGGACTTCATAAATTAGGTGCGTAAAGCTCAGCGTAAAAATATATGTATTTCATAGCTCCCTTCGCCGAGTGAGTGCCTACAAACTGCGTGCCGCGATTTCACTTTGCCTTGAGTTTCCGAGTGAGTAAGTTTCATACTCCATACATACATTGTGTTAAACTAAGGTGCATTAATAAATATGTATAACAAACATATCAATTTAGTATAAATGCGAGTATAAATCTGTGTTCATTCTATACCCGACATCCTCTCCTTAACAATAGTATACGTACATGTTCACGTTCAAAGATCTGCTCTAGAAATTATAAATGCACGTAAATAGTAAAACAGAAATACACTTTGTTTATGAATAGACCTTCATCGTTAATTTTAAATTATCGATAATAAGTTACAAGAACGATTTACTGAACAAAACAAAATAATGAAAGAACAAAGTATAGAAGTATGAAAAAATCAGGAAGGGTGGCAACGAAACCTTTCTACTTTCTTTTTTCTTACTACTATATGAAAGAGCACAAGGCGTGAGCCAGGGCATAAAAACTATGGTGTCGATCATAAGGGAAAGCATTTGCTGTACCATTTGCATGCTGTTTCCACGCTATTTCACATCATCGCTGTATTTGAGCTATTTCCTGCACTCTATTTTCATTGTATCTAGGTTAGATTACTTTGTTTTTAATGTTAGATTTCTTAAGCCTATTTATTAAACATATTAAAGTCAAGAGTTATTTTGTATGAATTTCTAATGATAATTTTGATGAAATTGAGTAAATACGTATAAAGTTCGTAAATTTTATTATCAATTTTTTTCAAATTAATAATTTTCAGTTTCTCATCAAATTCTTACTTTCTTACATTTATTTCAGTTCTTTATTGACTTTTAAAAACTTATATTTCTTTAGAAAAAATGATACAATATAATATGTTATATTATTTAACACTATAAAATCGTGAATTATAAATCGACATTATAAAATGGAATAGAATTTAAAGGTCCGGTAGGTCGATACAGTTTGGATGTCTGCAATTCTAGCAAGCAAAGGGCCAAGGTCGGGGCGCAGCGCGGCTGGCCGACATAAACCGAGCCGTTAACAGTACACGGAAATATAAACATACTCCGAAAGGCGATTTAAAAGCCAACCACTATTTCGATGCATTTTGAATGCAACTATAAAACAGAAATAACGTCGATCAATCTTATGAAATTGTTTATCATTTATTGTAATTATTAGCAGAGTAGAGGTTTCTTGTCGCTGACAGACGTGGTGAAGGGGCGTGGGATTAATTAATTTAAAAGTATATTCGTAGAATTGACAAGATTCATGCTCAGGCTAAACTTGATCTCTGTGTTTGTACAGTTGTCATTTAACTGAGCGTGTAAGTCGAGGTTCAAAAACCAAACCGAGGCCGCGATTGTGCTCGGTTCGAGGCTGGAGAGAGCTCGCTTTTGACTCCTAGAGAGCCTCTCTTGGCGAAATCCTGGGCCATGAATGCAGTGAAAGCGGGGTCGAGGCAGTACTATTCATTATATAACAACGAACTATAAATATATGGAGAATATATAGAGAACTGTAACGAGTGCGACGAATTTCGGGGAGTGGACTCGTTAAAGGCTTTGGATAGCTCGCGGAAAAGGGTGCACAGGTAAATGTGCTGGCTATCTCTCTTTTAATCACAAAAGAATTATTGGAAAACGCTCGCATACCTAATACAAGATAACGTAATATATTATATATTATATTATTAAACTTGTTCGCCATTATAGTATATCCAGCTCCTCTTTGAACGATTTTAAACTGTTTGAGTGCAAGGAGTGCACGACAATAAGAATAACAATGCTAATAGAATTTGTAAGATCTATAAAATACAACTTAAAATAAAATGATACATTCTTACTTCGTTTATTGCTACGAGCCTGAAGATGGGCAGTGATAACGTCGTATAACCGCTCACGCTTAATCAGTTGGTAGTCCCTGCGTCGTAGTTGACGTATCAACATACCCCCCGTGTGGACGATAGTCTGTTGAAGCGATTCCAGCAGGATCTTCAGCTCGACAGGACCTGCATGCAATAGAGAACCCAAGAGGCATTAGTTAAGGTGAATCGCCGGCATGGAAGAAGCTCATCTTCTAATTAAGTCCAGGCGTCACAGGGGTAATTATAAGGGTATTGTTAAGGCGGGTTGCGGTCGCGGGAGCATATAATACGATCCTGATTTCCCCAGATGCTTTCAAGAAGACGCATGTTCTCTAAATGAATCTTCATTATGAATCGAACTCGAAGTCGAATGGTTCGATTGAAATATTATTCCTATTACCGACAATGCAAGAAGCTAAACGTTTGACCACCATTATTTTATAGTTTTATTATATGCAATGTATTCTGTATTTGTGATTATCTACTTCGACATATTTTAAGCAATAATTTAAAAAATTTTATTGACAAACATTCTCGATATCGAACTTAGCATTCTTGGATAGATCGATTTAATATTAATATTACGTGTGCATTTACTAAATTTCACTACGTACATATGTTTTTGGAACTGATACATTTAACTTGTAACATATACTACTATCTCTGAGTATTGTTTAATGTTTCACTACATGCAAGTTGAATTTTTAAAACAAGAATTAACATTCTATCTATTATTATATTATAGCTATATATCAAAATTTTGCTATTCTCTGATATAAATAAAAGTGAAAGCCCATGCATGAGTACCGATATTAATGCACCTGTGCAGTTAAAATTACAGTGTGTACACCCCGGTGTACACTAACAAATGCAAGAACAAATGTGCGTTTGAAGAACCAAAGAAACACCGCTTGAACGTATTTAATTTTAATTTGCACATTTAATGACCTGCAATAGTTTTCAGCTTCAGTAAACTGTCTATTTTCATTCATTTTGTTTAAATTAATAAGTAAACGTATAATATACAACTATTTAGCACAAGTGAAATTATAGTTTACAATCCGATTTCGAATTATTATATAAGTATATTGGATAGTGATATTTTCTAGAATGTTATAATAAATATTATATAAAATTATCTATACTTTAGATAAAGAGTAAAAGGCTTGTTAAATAAGTAAATCATAATGAATTATTAATGCTCATTTAAAATTCATCCGCGTTTCCTATAAATATTTTAAGAAAATACATCATTCTTCCTTGTTTAACATGCATTTATATGGAATTTCATAACATGTCCTTGCTTCGGGTTTGTCAAATTAATTTACCCAAGAAAAAAAAAGTATAGAAATCTAAAATAGTTATGAATACTATGTTTTTAAATAATCATAAATATAAAAAAGAAAAATAATATGAGATTCTAAAAATGAAGAAAATATTTTCATTTAGAATACAATGAACAAATCAAATTCTACTCGAAAATCTTAAATACTTTAGTTTAAATATCTGAACACAGCATTAACAAGCTATAGTTTTTTGAATACATGTAGATAAAAAGTACTTTACAGATATCTTAAAAACTGTATAAGCTTCTACCGAGCTGGAGAACAATGAACGGTATAATATTTAATCTATAAACAAGTTTTTAAATCATTATTTTCACTGATATTGGCAATTGACAAAATGATGACTATGAAAAAAGAATTAGCGTTCATCCCTTTCTGTAAATGCCTTTCACAACATTTGAGCGATGATGTGCTAGACAAGGTGTGCTGCGGCACATATTAGGACCCTTCTTTCCTTGGCGCAATCGTCCGCAACTTCGCGACCTCGGGCGCACAAAGGCGGAAAAAGTGCACGTGCAGGGGAAGAAAGTACCGCGTAAGTCAATATGAGCGTGGCGCGAGATAAAGCCTGGGCAAGTGTACGCGTTCTGCGGAAATACATGCACGTGCGAAAAGATATGCGCGCAGTGTCACCGAGGGAGAATGAATAGCATCGAGATAGGCACAGATAAGTCGCACAGTACTCGTAGTGGTACAACCTCGTTAGCTCAAGTAGCAATAAGATTCCTTACTTTACCGTGTCTGTCAGGTATCTCAATTTATTGCTGGGATTCATCGCAACAACGTGAGGAACATCTATCAAATAACCATGCCCAATCGCAACAAATTCAGAATTTTATTCCCATAGCTTCTTTAATTTATTGAATATAATATAATAACAATTTGAGGTATGTACATATTTTATATTTCTGTATGAATATTTTTATTATATTTCTGTATGTATATATTTTATACACAAATATAAAATAGTCATATTCACTATTCAATATAATGGTACATAAATTAAAATAAAATTAATATTCACCAATCGAAGCTATTTCATTAGTGCATTATTTCTTCACACAATATAGCGTTACTACACTTAATCGAAAATGATTACAAACGAATACCTAATTATATTTGCTTTTACATCCATCACGCTTGTCGTGGATTCATCAGACTTTTATTCAACTTCAATAAGGAAGGGAAGAGCGAGAAGAGTCTACTTTATATTAAGGATCTTTAGATTAAGCATCATTTCGGGATCATAAGTAATAAAAAACCACGGTATAATATGTATTATTCTTGGAAATGAAAATCCTACAAAAATGTAAGTATATTGTGTGAACGATTTATGGTAACACTTATATAGTGATATAAATTTGTTATGGATAAATAAATATTTTTTAGAGAAGAGAAAAAGTGCCACGAATTTTCTGCTGCGATATTTGATGTAATTTCATTCTTCGTAATTTAAGTTTTGAATACTACTCATATAAAAAAAATAGCTGATCTGGAAAATATTATTATCTATAAGAATACGCTACAAATGCTTATGATTATTATATTAAATTAAAAAATTGGGTTTGTTAATTCAATGGAAAAGTTAAAGCTTATGAATTAATTATTGAAATAAATTTTACTTACATATAGTACTCTAAATTCTATAGTATTTTATTCATGAGAGCAACGAATGGTGAAATTTGGAGCTTAATTTAGTATCTAACCCATGGTCTCTTACTTTTAAGTTGGAGCCGCTTCTCTTGCTGATGAAACGGTCGATGATATAAACGCATTTTCCAAGATGTTGTAGATTCGCTCTCTGTTTTGCTTCGGTCTCCGCCTGCCTGTCCATAAATGTTCACCAAGAGCTGATCAACCAGAGACGCCATTGCTTCTTTTTTTAAAAGTCTTGAGGCCACAGGTAGTGGGTATGTCTATGTAATTTTCCAAAAAGATAATGAAGTGTTTTATAGTTATATAAAAATGTTAAATAAATATAAGAAATGGTTTTATTATATAATTCCATTAATAAAATTACAATTCCATAAGTTAAGCAAAAACATTAAAATATTGCTATTACAATAAAGTCCTAAAACAATAAGCTAACTCCTATTGACATTAATTCATTTATTTTTTAAAAGAAATACTTATAATATAAGAACAAAACTTAAAATCAATTATTAAATGAAAGCTTTGTAAAGCTTTCTACTTGCAAACGTAAATGTTTGTCAGGGGCCAAGCGTTGGACCCGTCAAGGCTAACGCGGGCCGAACTAAGTTTACCTGTTAAGGTAATCACAGAAAGGGCGGGGTGTCCGCGAATCTTTCGGGCGCGAATCAATGAAACTGTAATGTCCTCTCGGCGCCCGAGAGAAGCGAACACCACGAAGCCGAAGCGCGCGTTGAGTTTTCCCAAAAATCTCCCGCGTATCAGTGCACGGATGCGGCGCCCACGGAGATTACAAGTGGGACGTGGTGACGGTGCGAGGAGCTGGGAGCAGTGCATTCTATCGCTGAGAAAGTAGACTGCACAGGACTTGTACTCCACCTCCTAGAGCAACGGCTGCCTCTGGGAGCGCAACCCGGAGGAGCACCCCCACGAGCAGATTTAGCTAATCGCCGCAGCGCCAGACAGCAAGCCCAGGTAGGGCAAATGTTAATTGTATTTTATTGACGGTGCGTGGCAAACACGAATTTTACGCGTGGCCGAGGGGGAGAAAAATCCTCTCTCTCACTCGCACTTGCGTAAAGATAATGTGCGCGAGTAGCAGAAGCGCGGCGCTTTAGTGCGACTAGGTCCCTTAACCGACGGGAAACGCAAATCGTCCCGACGCAACGGATTTTGCGCGGAGAAGTGCACGCGATTATTGCGAGCGCGAAAAGAGAGTTCGTGCGGCGCGCCAACCGAATCAACGCTAACGCATGCGCTGGGTGCGCCGGCCCTGAGCGCGATAAACGCGAGGTTAGCGCGGAGCTAACTTAAATTAATTACGAGCGCACGCATGCGCAGTGTATACGGTCAATTCGGCGCGAATTAGAACCCGTTGCGAGAGAGCGTTTGCGCAGTATAAATTTGTTTGTGCGATATAGTGAAGCATTTTGTATATTATTATATTAAATAAAGATATCTCGAATTACTGGCACGAAGCCAATTAATAAACCTTTTATTTATTTATCCCGTCGGTGGCGAGTACCGGCATCTCCGACCTCCCTCGCCCTGTTTTGATTTTAGACGAAACAAGCGGTTCCAAGAACCACGCCGCCTCCGCGGGAGTTGTCATTGGCAACTCAATAGCTGAGTGGCCAGCCAGCTGACGCGCTACGCAGATTGCGCGGCCGAGAGGCAAGTGCTTGCGACACTGCCCCATAGCACGTAGAAGTGAGTGACACCTTCCGTGTCACTCACATTGTACACGGTCGGGTCGGAGATATTTTCTCCCCGGTTCTCCCAGTTATAGTATATTCCAAATATTTATATCACCGAAAAACTTTAACTTTTTTACCTATTATTTTTAACAAAATCTTTTATTAGTCTTAACATTTACAGTTCTTAGTATTAGTTTCCTGTTAGAATACTTTATTTTAACTTTCAAAACATTTTTATTTATAATTTTAATAAATACTGATTTTAATGTCTTCATGATCTTACAAAGCAAAAAATCACCAAGCATTGCAAATTTAGATCGGTCATGATAACCAAACAAAGTTTTCTGATCTGTTTTCCCACAACTTCACGCACCATTAGTCTCACTCGACCTTAATCGCTATTTCCGATTTGTTTTTCTGCCCATACATTACGAGTATCTATACGCTTTCTTCTAGTTCTTATAAAAAAACTTTACAATTTTTCATAAACTCGATTTAGCAGATAAGTAGTTTACTTAATTATCTTTAATTTGAGATAAGATTTGATATATTTTATGTTCGAATATTTTGCTATGATCTTATCATTTTTTATTCGAGCATATTTTTACTGATTTCATCTTTAAATACGATTATACCTAAATAATTTATTTATGTACAATTTATTTATATAATAATTTTATTCCAACTGCATAGCAATGAGGACGAAATCAGTTATTGTTACTTCAAACAATTATTTGCAGAAGGTGTTAAATATAAACATTAATTTTTCAAGAGGTGTTTCAGTTGCCTAAACTGCATCTAATATATATGATTGTAATTGATTCTTTGTAAAAGCATCTAATGTGTAAATTGAAAAAATGTACCTTCCTCCTCATCTCACTACGGTCAATAGTCCTCTCAGTGCGGAGTGTCGTAGAGCCTTCAAGCGATTGAGAGCGTAGCAGTCTGCCGGATACATCTTGCTGAGTTTGAGGGCTACGGAGATTTACCCCTATCTGGACGCGCCGATTCAGCTGGAGGAAATCGGGAAGCTCGTGGAATTCGGGATGAAGGTTCAGTTTCGGATGACGACTTGTGGGCATCAATTCTGCCGCACTGGATTTTCGAGTGACGAGCATATCGCCAAAGCTGCGCTCGCTCTCTACTGCAACACATTTCACACGATAGCTGAATTCCGCGTCGCTCGAAGGCATCACTCGACACTTCATATTTCTTTATAGAAGTAATTATTGATAACTGTCGTCGGAACAGCATAGGTAGGATATCCAACTCGTATCGTAGAAGTGTCCTCGTCTCTGAGAGTCAAAGGTTAACTATCAGTCAAGTTAAAAGGCTGTTTTCTGCACGTGCAACATTCGGTTCTAGATTATTGTATCTACTATTGGTATAGAATTAATTTTTGCAGACAATTAATTTAAGAAGGAATTTTTGGCTACAACGAAATTCATTCCAACAGTTTTGTTTGTGAACAATAAGTAAGTGCCCATAACAAACTAAAAATACAGGATAACTTGAAATCTCACTTTAATTATAAATAATAATAAATTAAAGATCAATTTGAGTACTTTATATATTTTATTTTGAATCTTCTCTGTAACTTGTCGTAAAAGAAAAAAACAAAACATTTTACTTTTAAAATTTATTATAAATTTTAATTCCTTTTTTTAATAAAATTAAACTATAAACATAAAATTCATTTAAGATCAATACCTTGAATTTTGAAGCGTGCGATAATTACTTGATAGGATCATTAATAGAACACAAATAGGTTTGACTAGATTTAATTCACAAAAACAAATTAAAAAATTCCATAAATATTTATTCAGATATTCAAGGTTTATATAAAAATGCATTTTTATACGTGATGAAATTTTCGAAATAAATTAAACAAGTATATATCGATACACAATACAGTCTAAAAAAAACCTTGTCTTTCATCCTATAAGAGGTACTATAATTAAAAATATTCGTCAATAATTCTAGTACACTGAATATTGTTTCTATTTTAAAACATTAAACATAAACATGTATTTTCTATAAAAAAACTTGAATCATAGTTAGAATAAATTTTTTCTTACTGTCGTGATTAATATAAATTAGAATCCGATAAATGTAGGATACTTTATTTGTTTCTATATAACCATAATTTTATAGATGTTATTCCTATACACAACTCATTTTTTCAAAGGTTAGTATTATAAAGAGAGGTATATGTACTAATTCCATCGGTAAATTTAAAATACCCGAAAAAAAAATTTATTATTATTAAAATTTTTAATGAAGAACAAAATAATAAATGCAGTAGAATGAAAGCTATAATAGAATTATATAGTTCTCATTCAAATCTAATATATTATTTATTTTCAATTTTGGGTTTGATATAGATTTCTGTTTAAATATAGACTTTTTATATGCTTTTCGGGTATTGTTTTATTTTGTATTAATTCTAAATTTTTCTATTTTTTGTTATTTATGATGCAGAGTATATTAAAATTGTATCATTTTCATACCTTTTTTTAATATATAAATTCTTCGTATCTGAATATTGTTAATGCAAAGTAAATCTAATGGAAGATACAATCTACATATGAACTAAATAAAGCACTTTTTGAAAAATAATTTTAGATATAATTTGATTTATAAAAATAATGCAAAATTTAACCTTAAACTATATTTGTGTTATATAACCTATCGTATAATGTTTCTATTTATCTAACATTAATACATTTTTGGCCTTGTATTTTAGATACATAATTTTTAATAATTTTTATGCTACCATGAATCAAGAAATAATTACATAATTATTATATAAACTATATAAATTATAGATTAGTTAAATTAAACTACTTTAAAATTAATACTATATGTCTGTCTGACCTGACTAATTTAGTAATCATTCGAAAATTATTAAAGGTATAATTTGTGATACTAAATCGTTATATTGTATTACACGATAATAAATACATCATTATATTATGAAAATGATAAAATTTTGATATACTCTGCATTATAAATAATAAAAAATAGTAAAATTTGGAATTAATACAAAATAAAACAATACGCGAAAAGTACAAATAAAAGTACAAAGTATATATATAACTACAATACAACTGCAAGAAATAAAAAATAAAATATATTTCATTATTATAATTCTACTATTACACACCTGTTCAGTATTATATAGTTTATTAATAAACTGAGTAGTGCAATATCATTAACTGTTACAGTGAAATAACGCTATTTTCCACTAAATACGTATAAGTGTAATATAAATGCTATACAATGTATATTATTAATATTGAAATTATAATATTGAAATATATTTTATTTTTTTTTTCTTGCAGTTGTATTGCTCGTAATGGTAACAGATAAAACGTATCCGTTTACATTCTCTTATCAACAGTCAATTATAGCTCTGACCACAAATAGAAATAATTAGTCCACCAAGTATGCACACTTGTATTTGTTTTTCTTGTAATTTATTTGTGGTGTTTTTTTTACTTGGTTTTTTGTAAATTATAAATATTATAAAATTTAAAAATATTTGTTTAACTAGGAATTAAATATGAAAATGAAATTTCACAATTCTGAATATTTTTTTTGTGATCGTTTAAAAATATAGTAAATAGTGGAAAATAAATTCGTGCATTCATTAATGAAAGTTTTTTTACTCTATAATGGAAAATTAGTACCGTAGAAAAATTTATGTAGAATTTTTTTACTCAAGTTAATATATACGCAGTTAAATTAATAAAATACTACAGAACACTTACGTTGCTTAAAATTTCAATGCAAAAATTAATTTGCACCAAACACCGCATAATCTAAGAAAAACACTAAATCCGACATAAAAAAGAAAATTCACCAATATTCGAGGCAAATACAAAGCCGAACTAAATCCTTGTTTATTGCAAAACTAAATACTAAATTAAACTCTAACTTGATAAAAAAGTCGCATTAACTTTATTGTACAATAAAGCACCAAGATGCGCGCGCAGAGTGAGCTTGAAAGTCGCGAGCTTTTAGCGCTCCTTGCTGTTGTGTTTTTATCGCTCACGTAACGCCATGCGGTACGATGCCCTTGCATGTGCTAAACCGCGTCGAGCCGCAGTAGTAAACCTCAACTGGAAGTTTCGGTGATAATGATACACTTTACTAAACAACTTGTTAGAAAAAAGTGGGGATGTCGTACGTAGGCATACGTCATTCAGCAACACTCGTTGCTCCTCCACGGACTACCGGCACTCCTTTAGAAGATAAACTATTGAATATGCAACTACTATATATGTTGTATGTACCCAATTATTGTATATATACAGATAAAAGCTACGAACATAATATCATTGAGCATATTCGACACTATATTTGTTAATATCAATGATTACGAAAATTGTAAAAGTGAGATTGCGGAAAGTTCACTTATAAGTTAAAAATTAAGCAGTAACTTAAATTTTTAAAATGAAATAATTTAAGTAAAATCAGAACGAACATTTCCTTCGTTAAGCATATAATAACATGCAAATGTAAAATAGTTAAGTACTTCTATCTTTAACATATCACTCAAGACTGCATGAGAAGTACGATAAAAAAGTTTTATCGCAAATAAATTCAATACTGTTTTACCAGTTCTCACGTTGATAAGTAAGCTTAATGTTATGAGTAGAATATATTATACATATTGTTTAAATGTTAAATAAAAAAAATGTTACAATAATCAACAAATTATTCTAAAAATAGTTAAAATCGTTTACACTATTACTTTCGAGTTATTTTTCATTTGAAATTTTTAGAATAGTTAATTTTAATTGAAAGCTCATTCAATATTAAATTTATCTATACTTCGTAATATTTATCTTATTTAATAAAATTTTTTTTATGTATTACTTAAAATAATAACAATAATATTTTTTTACTTAGTATAAATAAATCTTCTTGTCTATATTGAGAGACTACTAACTTTCAAAGCTGTCATAACGTTGATTTGTTTTAACTAAGGAATTCGTTATATTTATGTATAAACTATTTTCTGCAATGATAAAAATAATTTGCAGTTATGAAGAATAAAGTACGAAATAAAAGAAATCATTATTGTTCAAAGTTTAATATCCAATCTTTTCTAAAAAAAAATCCGTTGTTGGGTTATAGTATAGTAAAAGATATAAGACCTTACCATTTACAACTATAAACATCGTCCGTATCAGCAACCAGGTCCATTTTACTTCTATTTCCGAAAGAATTTTCATAAAGATAAAAGTTGTTCCCCTCGTTGGAAATCTATGATAATTAATCTCTGCGAATTTGCGGAAACTATAATATTTAGACTACATAAGGGTTAAAGCATTATTTGTTGCTAGCGCCATTCCTCCGCTAGAAAACTGATTGTTTTTTGAGGTCAATGAACTAATTAATAATCAGATTTTAAGCTTTTAAAGTTAAACCGTGAATGCAAGAACAATAAAATTTTTGTAAGTTGACTTGTCAACGTCATTATTATACTAGAAAGGAAGATATCTATCCAATAAAAAAATTTAGTACACTAAATACTAATATAGTCTAAAGACAAATACCGCATAAAAATTTTATTTGAAAAAAATGTATAAGTAACTCCAATAGTAATGTAAAGTTTGCTATTTCAAACTCGCATATTTTTAAGTTTTATTCTAAATACGAAAAAAGTTACAAAAACTTAAAAACTAAGTTTATAAGTTTAAGCTTATAAGCTTTATATAAGCTTGTATTGCTTTTCTTTACGACTTAGGTCTACATTACTGATATTTTACTGCATTTTGATTTTGTTCTGCTACAATATCAATTTTTTCTATTATAGCACCAAATTCGTATTTTCATTAAGCAACTGTCATTAATGTAATTGTTTATACTTCATCATTAATGTAACTGTTTATACATCATATTTTAAATGCACAAAACAAATACTTAGTATACATGTTATTTTTATTTGATGTTTAGAACGCACACTCAAATTAATTGTTTGAATTCTTTATAGACACAGCATAAATAGATGACTTTTTTAGGTAAGTTTTAAATAATGCAAGAAAACAACCAAAAGAGATTAATGTTAAAAAAATTTAATGCTTAAAATATGACTATTCTTATTACTTATACATGTAGCGAGGTTCAAAGTACAGAATTGATGGATAGCATACTTAATTCAATATTATTTTACAATGCTTAAAACTTTGATATTATAAATACTATAGAAAAAATTTATCTGATTAATAGTTGATCTTATATTACGTGCATAAAAGTACAAATATCTTTTTACAGCCATAATACATAATTTTTTATGTTTTTATAAAAATATTTTTCGAATAATATTTATTCTTTAATTAACTATCTTCACTTCCAATTTGTAACGATTTTCTGTTTTTTACTTTAGTTTTCTCTATATTATTCTGATTTTCATTTCCTAAGGTTTCTACTTTAATATCATATTTATTAATTTCATTTTCAAGTTTTCTTCGAGATATTTTTTCATACTCTTTCTCTTCAGGGAAATCGTCACTATTGGTATCACTGTCTTCTTGGTTTTTAGACTTATCACAGTTTTTTTCGTTAGTTTGAGTTAAAGCATTCATTATTTTTAATTTACTTTTATTTTCATCCAAATCAAACTTCTTTTCAGTCTGAGGTTGAATCTCTTCTTGAGTATTCTGAAAATCATACATGAACATTTTATATTAATTATTAAATCAAATTTATGTCATTTCAAGAGCACAATAAGTAGAATATTTTTTTTATAAAATGTGTTTATTAAAAAAATGTTTGAACTATCAATATGAATTTATTAAATAGTATACCTGTTGAATTATCTCAATAGCTTGTCTATCATTGTCAACTAATAAATTTGTTGGTGGTGTTGACTGTTTACCATGGAGATATATATGAAAAAAGTGACCTACTTTCATACCCATTGATGCTCCAAGCCAAACAAAAACTACTGTACTAAAACATCCAACAATTAATAAAGGTACAATAACCCCTAATAATAGGATTAATAAAACATTTGCAATTATATTGATTGGCCAAGGTAGGGTACCTGTAACATATAGACCATATTAATTTTTTGAAAAGAAAGAACTATATTTTTTATTAAGATTTAATCATAACTCACTTGTAACACTAACAATATAGCCAGATATTGCTGTACCAAAATGTGTTAATGGGGTAAAGAAAAATTTAGAGCACATATGAGTGAAAGCATGTAGTGGTGTTACTTTCAATAAAGGATTAGTCATTATGGCTTCAAAATATTGTAAACAATCATCTTTGCCAATATCTAAAATAATTTCATACGTTATTTTATCAATTACAATTTAAATTGAATTTTAAGTTGTTTGAGGATATAAACTACACTCACTAAAAAATAATTTTATTGAACGAATAAAACTGATTTTTTCACCCTGACATTCAACAGGTAGTTTTGAATAAATATGTTGCTGAGTTGATAATTTAATTTCACTTTCCTATATAGAATATAAATATTATATGTTATAAATATTATTACTAAAATGATTATTATTATAAATGTTAACAGACCTGAAGAAGTTCCCACCATGTGATCATAAAGCTTATAACTATCATAAGATCAATAATTAAAATAATTACTCTTAGCCGTGTCCAAGAAATTTTGTAAGCCAATATAAATACAAAAAAGATTAAAAATGTTGTTCCAAAAAATATCCTCTAAAATTAGTAACATGACATGTTAATAGGAATTTTTTTTTTAAAATTAGCAAATAATAACATTGTATATTTAGCATACTTACATGTTGATACAAATAAATCATTAATCTATCAACATAATTAAGTGCTTCATCAATTAAGCTTATTTGAATTGGACGAATTACATTAACAATAATATCATCAATTTCTCTAATGTGAGACTTTCCATTACCAAAATCTTTAAGTAATTCAAGCTCTTCTACAGTAGCCTCTAAATCTATACGTCCATTTGCTAAACCATCCTTTATCTAAATTTATAATAAAAATTTATAGTTTAATAAATAAAAATGTTGAACAACTAAATTTATATTATTAAAAAAAATGTATGAATAGATATCATACTTTAAAGATTGATTTTGAAATTAATATATTTATGAGCCGTCTAGCAAAAACTTCATATGAGCTATCTTTACAATACAACCTTTGAGTCGAAACATATCCAGATACCCTAAAATGTATTAAATAAAAGATTTACAATACAATATTGTAATATTATTAAAATAAAATTTTATACTATTAAAACTTACAACCCTGTATCAGCATAATCAACATTTTCGTCATTTGTTGGTATTTCTACTTTTTGGGATAATCGATTATAATACAAGGAATCTGGATCAATCTCAGAATATTGTCTGTAATTATTTGCATAGTGAATATAAATATAAAAATCACTGTTTAGTAATATATTTAATGACATTGTTAAAACAAAGTTTTTGCAGTACTCACATGTAAGATGAAAGCAATTCATACGAACTATCAGTACAAAGAGCTTTGTTAATAAACAATAATAGATAATAAAAATGAAAAAGACATTGATTAATGTATTTCATAACGTCTCTAAATCTTTTACATTTATAAATAACGCAAACTATGCGTTTATTACATTAAAATATAGATTATTATTGTATAAGGTATAAATTATTTCAGCAAATGAATTCTGAACTGTTGACTGGTTGATCCTTTATTTTGACTGCACTGATCTGCACTGACACTACTGAGTTCTACTTGCTGGAATTGCGATTTGCGTCTATCACGGAAAACAGAACCACGGAAAATATCATTCTTATAGAAAAATACTTACAGTATCTGTTGATCTGTTTGAATCAAAAACGGTTTTATATTCCGTCAGATGGCGCGACTAAAAAATGTTTTACGTGTTTTAAATGTTTTACATTCATTATCACATGAGTTTGAACCAGTTTAAACTTTAAAATTTTACAGATAATTCATTATTAACCGAGAGAAATACAAAAATTCCGAATCATGTCCGCTCTCGCGGAAAGTTAAAACGTGTCTGATACATTTAGTTTTTTTTATGTTTTAACACTTATATTTAACGGAGCAATCTGCGGTTCTTCGCGCTACCGCCGCCAGGTGTCGACTTGTGGCTTATGCTCTGTGGTGCTCTACAAATATATATGCTATATTCATCAATTATACATGATCTTTGTATTTTTGGCGGTTGTTTGAATTTCTTTTTATCGATTTTAATATAAATAAAAATTTTCGAGCATAGACAAATTATTTATAATATATGCATAATTAATAATATTTATATTATATGCATAATTAATAACTTTTGATCTTTTTAATGTTTTGATTTTGATCAATATACTATACATTTATAATCATGAACTCACTTATGAAAAGCTGTGATTATAACTTTAATCAGATTAATCAAATATTTTATAATCAAAATTATTACAGAAAAACAGAATACTGTGATGAGCAATGACAGTATACGTACAGCAATTATAACCAGATGTATTTATAAACATTGCGAATGAAAAATAAGATAAATCATTGTTTTTTATCCATACTTATGCCTGTAATACTTTTTCCTTTGTTTAAATTATAAATTATTGTTCATTTTAACAAATACACATTAGCATCTTTTTTAAAATAAAATATTCGTAAAAATGCCGTTAAGATGTTGTATTCGAATCCAAAATCCAAATTCGTCTCTCTCATAATCGTTGTGTAATAAGCTTAATGAAGTGGGTATGTAGACTGCTTAGAGCAGACAGTTCCCGTAGTTCGGAGCATATAGAGGGAGAAATAGTAGGTCGGCCATGTTGCTCGGTGCATGCGCTATGGGTGGCCGCTTGCGTCAAGCAACGCAGCAGCGCCAGTGCCAGGTCCCAGCAGCAAGGAAACCAGCAGTGGCCAGCGCTGGTCTCACTTCTGTAATGACTGCCGTCTAGCGTTGTCGCGGCGAACGTGCTTACACACATAGCATCGTACACCCGATATAACATCATACCCGTGCATTCGCTTCTTCAACTGTCTCTTTCTCGCTTGCGTGTCGTCGTACACCTCGCAATTCGCGAATCTCGCGACGCGACTAGTGAAACGGCATTCCGTCGAAGAAACTTCTGCACGAAACAGTTCGCCGTCGGTTCCGTTTCTCAATTGTAGCCGATCGCTACAGTGGAGCAAGTTGGAGAAAAATCTCGTTGGAACGATTGCATGAGCGAGTTTGTGTTTTGTAAATATAAGGGAAGCTTTTAAACAGTATTGCTTTCTCCCTGTGTCTGTCAGTGCGACTCCCCGAATGCCTGGACCGAATTTTTGTGTTCTGTATTTTTCACAAGTCATTCATCGTTGTCGAACTGCAGCGAGTGCGCATTTCGAACTTTTGTTTACCAAGAAGTGACAGCACGATTCGATTTTGTCAGACGTATTCGGAGTATTTTTGTGTTAGGGAGCTTCGAAATGCTTCCAAAATGAATTATTTACTAGAAACTTATGCCGACGACTACGAATTTTGAGTATTTTGTATGAAATTATGCTTGTGAGTCAGTTTTGTGCTATTTAGAATATTGAGGGTTTTCACAGAGGTGCCAAAATATAAGAAAGCTGCGATTAAACATATAAAAGCTTAGGCATCTTAGGTTCTTCCATCGTGCACTTAAAGTTATCTTCTGTGATCAGTGAAAACAAGTATCTGCACTGCCAAACGGAGTATGCAGTTTTGTGCTTTCAAGTGAATTATGAAAAGTTCTTTCTGAATAATCAATTGATATCGAAATGCTGGATTTGTTAATTCTGCGTTGGAGTACATTTCGTACAAACAAGTAAGACATCAGCACTAAGATGTTTGGAAAAGTGCCACCAACAAATACACCTGGACCACCTAAGGCTTGTATAAAAACACCTGGATCATGCATGCCTTGTTTTACAGTAGAAAATAGAGCACTTGATAATTCAGATGATAAAACTAAACCTTGGAAGTCCAAAGATAGTACTTCCATAATTTCAGAAACATCTTGCTATGTACAACCATCAGAGATTGCAAGACGTTGTAGATGTGAGGCTGTGAATGCTTCCAAAGAAATCCAGCATTCTAGAATTTCCTTAAATTCTATGGCAAACTCTCTTCATAAGTGTCCTAGTTGTGTTGGTATAAGGACTTCCAATGATAGTGCTTCCAAATCTAACAAATGTTCTCTTTGTACTTCTAATTCAGAATGTTTAACTAATAATTCACAAGAGGATATTAAATCTGCCAAAAAATCAGTATCACTACAAGCAAGTAAAACAGTTATTAGGGATAACATAAGGACTAATATTGTGGATGTAGATGAAGTAGATACAACATTACATTCTGAATCTAGAATAGAATCTTCACAAAAAAATCAGAAATCAGAAGCACATGTTATAAAAGATTTTACCACTTCTACACCTTCCAAAGATAAAAAGTATGATGATAAAGAGAACATGCCAACTGAACTTCAATCTTTACCAAGAAGTTATAAGGATAGGGATAAGTGCAAAGACCCTTGGAGGCCAACAGAGCTTGATAATAATTTTCAAGGACTAAATACCTACACAGGTGATTGTATACAGGACAAAAGACGTACTGGAGCCTCATGTCAAGCTCTTCGGCATGCTGTAGCATCCTTGAATCGGCTCGATGACTTCTACCTCGAGAAAATTGGTGCTGGCTTTTTTTCTGAGGTTTTCAAGGTATGTGTACTGAATTCTTAATTAAGTGATAGAATTTAATTTAGGCAATGCTTAAGTTTATGTTGCTGTTAAATATAGCCTCATTAATTGAGTAATATATTTGCAATGTAGCTTTATACCCAAAATTAAGAAATTAGTATCTGTAAGATTGTTTGCATCCAAAACAACTTTAAATAACATAAATGTAAATCATTTATTTATCTAAGAAAATAGATTAGTTATTCTTTAAATTACATATCTTTCATTTTTGAAAACATTTTATTTTGAGATCTAATTTTTATTAAATTCAAAGTAAAGCTACATATACTTCTATTTATTACTACACTACCTTTTTTAAACATTTATTAACAATGAATAATGTAATTTTTATAAATTAGATAACTTTTATGAAATTTTATTTTATTTTAAATGCAAAATAACTAAGCTGTGTTTTATATTTATCCTATATTAATACTTTCTGCGGTAAAACATATCCACAAATTGCATTTAACCCCGTCTTAATTTTATAATTATTGTCATGGATTTGCAAAGGTAAGTTATAAATATTTATAAATATTCAAGATCAGTATAAAAGTAAAATTTCTGAACGATTACACACGCGCTGAGTCGTTTTGCACCCCTGTACATACTTATTAAAGGTATGTGTGGGTCTGAGTGCGGGGGCCTTATAATCGTCACGTTCCTCATGCAGGTTTTATTTTTACGAGAACGACGGAAGGCCCAGCCATTGCGCATTCGCGGCACGTCGGGCCAGATCCGTGGATTTATAACTATGGAAAGAAGAGGAAATGACATATTCTTTTTTCTCTCTCACTCACTCTCTTTTCCTTTAAGACGCATGCGTCTTTTGTGGGCAATACAGATTACACCAAGCATATATAGAAAGGGTCGGCCTTTTTGTTTTTTATCGTTGAATCAGAACCACTGCATGCTTGTTTTTTATCGATTTATTTTTTGTCATTTTATTAAGAATGAACAAATACAAGCATAATACGAGGTTAAGCGTTTGTTTAAACAACCTTAAATATGTATAGTAAAATTTTAAAAGACAGCATTACACGAAGTACTACATCTTTACGTCTAACATTGTAGAAAATTTAGATTAATAATGCTTTTATGCGAATAAAAGCATAAGTTCAATAAGTAATAAGTTCTTTCGATGTTCTGAGTGAATTATAAACACATAGTTTTCGTGCTTTATCGTCTTTCTTATGGCATAGTGCATGTTAGTGTTATATTTTCTTATTCATATTTTTTGTACAATAAATATCTCATAATTTATCATTCTTGATAAATGGAAACAATATCAATTTTGGTTTGCAATTCATCACTTTTTTAATCATGGCAATAATGTACATTATTTGATGTCATATAAACATAAGGGATTTTATTTATACGTATGAATATACAGACATACATACATACACACACACATATATATATATATATATATATATATTTCTTATTAGTTATAGACATTACTATCTAAATTATAAATATTTTGTAATATTAGAATTATTTCATCATTCAATAAACTTTATAAAATATACTACACACAATGCTCCGGTAAGTCGAAAATGGATCAGTACCTTTTATAACTGTATGATATTCGAAGTGATGTTTCATGACTTTGTATACAATATTGACAGATTTTTTATTTGTATTTATCTTTTGAAAATTTAACGCCTGTCAGATTAGATAATTTATGGTAAATATTTCAAGAGACACAGCATTTTAACTGCACGTACTCAACGCGAGTGTAGATGTACATTTCGAGTTTACATTTGTTTTGAACACAAATGAACCAGCTTATTTTGATTCGATTATATACGCAAATCGCAATACACTTCTAAATAACATAATTTCGCGAAATTGTGCGATTGTCATGGTCTGGTTTAATACAGTGATAGTTGGACGTTAAGTAACTTTTTTGCTTCATTGTACGACCTACAACTTTTTGCGAGTTTATTCGCTTATTATTGACGGGTCTTGCAGGTATAGCTTTGTTGACAGAGATTAAACATGCTTTGTAGTAAGACGGTTAACCGAAGCACACCTAGTGCGAATCGTTTTATTAATCGATCGTAAGCAGAGTTAGAACCCGTACTCGACTTTACTTTATACATTTGCGGTAAATTTTGGAGAATGGTTTGGAGACTTTTTTCCGTGGATTTTTTACATCTTGTTATTGAAAACATTTAATATAGAGTTTCTGGAAATGGTTTTGATACAGACAGATTATTATGACAAATCCTGTACATTGATACATCTTTCATATTCGTACAGAGCTGCAGGTACAGTCCTCGGAACAGTCACGTGAAGAAAATTTGTTGTTCTGTGAGGTTGAAAAAGTAATTTTTAAATCTACACGCGATTGCACAAAATTATTAGCGCATTTTTGTGCAGCATTTCAAATTGCTTATCTTTGTTATTACTGTATAAAAGCTTTCTTCAAGCTTCCCCCTCGGTTTTCCCGTATGTCTACAACATTACTAAATTTTACTATCAATTGTGTCATGATTTTTTGCATCACACATTGTCTCCATAATCATGAGGAATGCGAGCAGGGATTCAGAATCATGGTGTCAAAGGAGTGGTACTTCGTACTTTGACCTGTATTTCAATCGCGCATGTGTCATTCAGCGCTTTTATGTGTAAATCTCGTTAGAAAATTTTACTGATTGGGATTGGCCTGAGAATCGATGTGATACGACGCGAATCTTTTGAACTCGAGCACACACGTACGAGTTTACGAGACCAAGTGGCTTTCCGTGTCGATGGTAAATTTTTTGGACGTGCGCTTTCCTCTAATTCGGAGCGGTTCGTGACCAGTACGAGACCCAGTAAATGGGGCTGCATACGTAGCTGAAAAAGGGTTTTCTCTCGGGCACTGTACGCGCGAAAATTTCTTTCGTCTCGCGGCTCACTCACTGGGACGTGATGGAAACGATAAAAGGTTTGTTGTAAGAAAATTGCTATTAGATGCAGTCTCTTTAGACTAAAAAAGTACATATGTTAACGATTTGAGTGCAGTCAACTATACAAGGATCTTATAATTAATCTTGTTAGCAAATATGAATTCAATTTAAATTACAATATTGGTATTGTACACAAATATATTTTCAAAATTATAAAATGTTACTCTTATAGACGTAACTATAATTTCACTTATACCAGAAAAATAAATTTGCACAGAGAGAAAATAATGGTAATGATTACTTATAACCAGGATTAGTAATCGGAAAACGATAAAATTTAACAGAAGTCATTCCGAGTCATTCCCTAAATGTTTAGTGACTGATTACACAACTTCATAAAGTTTTCACAAAAGTTAAATAATCAATCCCTAAAAAGGTAGGTAATGATTGCTATTAAATTTTATCGTTTTTGGTTTACTAATCGTAGAAAAATTGAATTTATGTATAATATATACACGTGTGTACATTTTATGTATCTCAACGTTCTTTAACAGCTTGTAATATTAAAAAAAATCACGTGAAGTTCGCCATACAGCAAATTCGACCGATACATTAAAATATTTCTGTTCTCGTGGAATCCGATTACACAGCGTATGGCAATAATGATGTCAACGTTCGAGTCAATGGGTGGGCATTAAACAACAGACCTTGTGAATAAAAGTAGTAAGATGATCTTTTTTATCGTCTTTTTTCTGTAATGTTGAAGAATCACAAAATTCTGGTGCAAATGCACCAGATAACTGTGAGTTTTTCCTTTTATAAATTCAGATTATTCTTTGAATACGTTATAGATTGAAGTAAAAAATATGTCTAGATGAATCTGAAACTATATAACTATTTTATTACTTATACACCCCATTCTGCATAAAGCGAACGGAAATTATGTTTTAATTAAATTAAAATTGCTTTTTACTAAAAATTGATAGAGTCAAAAATTAAGTGCAAGTCTCTAATTTTGATTAATTGTCATACATTCCTTAATATACATGTATAGTATGCATACATATATCCTCGCATATAGCACTCGAGAATCCAATTTTAAAATTTCTTTGAATTTGGCACTAATATGTTATCAGCATATAGTTTGAAAATTTGTATTCATACTCAAAGTAAAAATAACTTTCTTACTTTTACTACTGAAAAAATAAAGTTGAATTGTACCTATTGAATTAAAAAAAGTTTCGGCACTGCATTTTAAAATAAGTTCCATTACAAATATACATTGAAATTGGTTTTTCAATGTGCACTAAATATAAAGTATTATTCTTCAACTGCATGTACATCAATAGTACTTAATAATAATATAAATTATATTTAATTTAATTTAAATTAAAATGAAACAAACATTATTATTAAGAATTATAAAAAAGAGAAGTTTTAATCCAAAATTATCTGCAAATGATATTAAAATACCTATATATAAATAACGAATGCGACGTACTCTTAATATAGCTACTCCGCAATTTGATGACTCCTGCAGAGGTTATTGTCATCGCTATCTGCGTAAACGCAATGTGATTGAGTTCCGCTCCCGGTTTCCTGAAGCGAACAGTCGCCAGACACGACGCACGAATGAGTCGTCGCAACGGATCCTTGGAAAAGGGGAACGACGACGACAAACGGCGATTGGTCCAATGTTAAAAATAGACAGAAAGGAAGTTAAGACATTCCCCGAGTCGAGTTTAAAATTTAGTTTCAGTACTTATTAATCATTATTATAATTATAATTACACCAGTTCAGTTTTTGCAGATATTTGCAGATTCATTTCAACTTGTTACATTGTAACTTTAAACTGTTAAGAAAGAACAACCATTAATTACGTTTAATTTTGGCAAATTGAATTTAAATCTGTATGCAATATACTCCTATATATACCTGTATTTGCAAATAACTTGCTAATCTTGGAAAATTTTAAGCGTTGATTGCAATTTAATGTGGGTCGAAATCGTTTCTTTCAAGATCAATGTATTTACTATACGTGTGTGCATAATATGGCTTACTTTTTTGCATTTTGCTGAGACGTACAATTGAGATAACTCATAGGTCACTGAACGTTTTTTTGATGCATTTTAAAATTGTTTTAGACCGCTTATTCGCAATATGTTTGTGAATTTCAGTTTTATGTTATATATTATTTTTTTTTCTATTTTAAATAACGATAAATATACAATCTTTGTGAATTGTTCAAGGTAAAACTTAATAGATTTACTACTCTTACAAGATATTTAAAATGTATAGTAAAATTCGTAGTTTTATTATATTTTTTATCTTTTATTGCTTTTTCTACATGTCAATGTAATTGCAAAGCAACTATTATTGAGTTAATAGGTTTCAAAAACTTTTGAATTGTTTTTTGAAAAATAATTTGTTCGTATCAAGAATAGTATATACGTCTGGCAAAGATGTGGATTTAATCATTGGACCTAACTAGATTTATTATGCAAGTATAATATGGTAGTAATTTTGGTAATGTGTTTCTGGCGCAGGGTATTTATCCAAAATTTTAAAGCTTCACATGTATTTTACTTCATATACTCGCTTGTCTCTCTTCGCATTTTACTGCTAATCCGGACTGAGTTAATACGTTACGATCAAGGTACAGAAGACTTTCTTTCTGTTGCTTTCCTTAAGCATATCAATATATTTAGTGTCGTCAAATACGTAAATTCTTAGTAATATTTTGTGCTTTGTTGGGTTACATTTCCTTTTCAGTGTGAGGAATGTGTACATTTATCTAAAAATCTATTACCACATAAGGTACTTTTTTATTTAGCTAAATTATCATGTACAGATTTATTCTCTTTACCTGATGTACTTACATAATAACGTCATAAATAACCTCTCATGATGATCAGTTTCAAAGCATACTATTGCGTAGATCATGTTTACAACTATAAAAGCCATTGTTTGGAAATGATGATCTAATAAACATCGTGTATAAACAACTGAAGCCTTTTACAAATTTTACAAATTTTTGTATTGCAATACAAGCTTTTTATCTAGATTTTTATCAGAAGTCTATGATTAGTTAATGGTCCCAAGTAATAGTCTATAATACTTCTTTGTTATGATATCCAAAGAATTAAAAATCGATCATAAAAAAAATAAGAAGATTGAATGGATCGCATGATTTATCTTTTGCTTCGTTTGTCTTTAAAGGTAAAAAGGAGTTGTAAAGGAGTTATAGTGGCGTTGGCACTTGCTCCCCTACTTGTGCGTCAATACTTTTCGCTCATACAGTACCCAATGCGCATTTCTATAGCGACAGTGGCTTTGACTCATCGAAGGAAGCCGATGCCTGAGCTAACGTAACACGTTACCATGCCAGGTGCATGTCGAGTTTGCGGATACTGTACAGTTCTACTTGCTCTGATAAAATTATTGAGTGGGGTAGCCTCCTCCGTCTTGCGAGGACAAGATTCTCCGTTGCGACTAATCGTCAAGTTATAATTTGTTGCTGGCACAGATGCTAAAGTTAAATATTTTTAAGATGTAAAAACCTTTATATTAATTTTTATTATACTTAATTTTTGTGTCATCGATACTACAAAATCGCTTCCCTAAAATAATATGGAATAGTGAAATTTTACCGATTTAAAATAATGATAACTAATTAGAATCTTCTCAAAATATTTACTTTCTCCAACTAATATATTAAAAATAAGCGAATCTTTAAAGATATTAGATTTAAGTAAATCCGTTAGATGTTTTAAGATGTTATCTGAATCTATATTCTGCAGTAACCGACAAAGTCGATCTTCTTTCAAGCACGCGGAATCCATAAACGCTCACTTCCCGTGCGTGTAAAAGTCGGATTTCGGCAGCAGAACGTTACGTAAAGGGCATATCGAGTTAACGCGCTGCACTTTTTAAAACTTTCTTTTCTGAACAATATCCGCTCACTTGTTTTACAAAGTCACGTTCTGGAGAGGGAATCGCTTTTTCTCTCTCTCCTAAAAGGGCAGACCCCCTGCTTGAGAAACGTGAAAAATACGAAGGACCGCTTAGCTTTAACGTTCCAATTGACCAGCGATTGTATTGTTCATCCCTTATGTTCTACAATTATACGTCAGCTCGACGGGTAGTCTATAGCGGTACACGCTGAAAATAGCGAGAGAACGTGCTCGCTAACCACTATAAATTTTTACGAAGGTGGTGTCACCTCTGAGAGCACTGGCCGGAGATGTCGCAGGCTTCGGCTTAGTGGCGCATAATAATTTGCGGCGTGTACACGCGCGTCCTTGCCGAGCACAGCCTTGAGTCTCCTCCTTAAAATTATGCGTCCCGAGCTCGGTCCCGAGGCCTTCGACCGCACCTCCATTTTCGATGCTACGTGCGTGTACATGCATCGCGGAAGTTCCTTAGTAAGTTCGCTGTACTTCGTCATATGTTCTTCAGTTTTTGAGAAGAGCACTTGAATTCGCGTATATTTTTATTTTCTTTGCATAAAAATTAAAATGTTCAAGATGTCAAAGATTAAAAGAAAGTCTAAATGAAATTTTTAAATAAATTTTGTACATGTTGCATCCCCAATAAAAAGCTATTTAAAAATTTAATAGACTAGCTACGAATTCATTTGTTTTTGCAATTCAATTTAATTACCTTTATTTCTTTCCTTCTAAATCTTAAAAAAAAATCATTTAAATTAAAATTTTCTAAATTTATGCACACAATATAATAATTAAATACTATTTTATAAAAAAAAGCATATATTTTGATTGTTCTTTTGGACAAGAATAAAAGGTATAATTTATAAGGTTTTACAATTTTATAATAAAAATAATAAAGATTAAACATTCAAGTAGACTAGAAATTTTTCTATAATTTTGCTTGGCTTAATCTTTAAATTGTAGTAAGCTTATATATTTAAGATTATATTTTTTATGTTATGTTGTTTTAAGATGATTTAAAATTCCATTTATTGTGTTTCTGTAAGGGAATGACTGTTTTATGTTTTAGTATAGTCTATTTACACTGCATATTTGCAGTAATAATAAGGATTTGCAAATAGTTTGAGCTTATTACGCCAAGACTGAAGGCCATTCCAAAGTGGCATACTAACGATTTTGTTTTACTATCAAAGAATATATGATCCACAAACTCTTAGTGATGTGTACTAAAAGAGTTCATTCGTCTTGCAGGAAAATTACGAATGCTCAATGAGTCTACTCATTTCGCGTGTGCGCTTACATTGCTTGCAGTCATTGAATAAGCAAATGGAATCACGCGGGCGCCATTCGGTCGAGGAAGAACGCGTGGCAAATAGCCTATATAACCCACACGTTCTATTTTCGATACTACCCGATGCAGTGAGAGACGGTCGCGCGCGCCGCGCGCATATATCCCGCAGATGTGTTCCTCCAGCGCGCGATCGGGAAAAAGGAAAACAAAGGTCGCGGACCGATGGGACTCTCGGAACATAAGTCAAATAACGTACAGCGCGACCTCGTTCTTTCGAGCACACTCGAATGCCGAAATTCCTATACAAATGAAGAAAAATTGAGAGCCGTGCGCAGACCTCCTTGAAGGTCCAGGATCTGGTTAGAGCAGCAATCGCGCACGTTTCTGCAGGGCGAGACTTTCGATGATTTTTGGTGGGCGCGTCTCTGCCCGGGAACCAGTGGCTGGATTTCATTATTAATTTTCGTGCCCGACGAGCACCGACTTTTGTGGTGCAGCTTCTCGCTCGGTCGCTGCTTTCTCTTCTCTGGCGCGGTGTGCGCGAGCGGCGCCCTGAATACATGGAAACGGAGAAGCATACCTCGTAATTAATGCTCGTTGCAGAGAGTAATGTTTATCATGGATGTTGTGCGCGCTTGAAAAAAAGGAAATATCGAGGTTCCATGTGCACCCGTTGCTTACAACGTTGCAGTACGATGAAAAAATGTATTATACTTCAATTATGTGGAAATTTTATACTTTTACGTGACGTTTTGATACACAGATGCAGAGAATGTTGCATAATTATCATTTTTAATTATGTACTTTATCTTATACTGAAATTTCATAAAAATCATGTAGATTTCCTTTATCTGCTTTTTTCTTTTAAATAATATAGCTTAAGTACAATAAAGAACCAATTCTTGATTAAATTGATGGGTGTATCTTTCTCCAATTCTGAATCTAATTTTCTATCTATTACTAGTTGATAAATGTTCTATGGAGAATCCTAAAGTACACTTACAAAGGCTTTCCGAGCGGATGTTGCCGGACCCGGCATAACTATTTTATGCGAGGGTTTTTTCATTAGATTCTCTCTGCAAAGACTTTATATGCTAATTCATCCTTAATTAGTGTTCTAAGCCTGCCGAATCTTTAATTTTAACCCCCTGGGATTAAATTAAATCGATTATATTCAGAGAATAGAAAACACCATAAGAAGAGGGGCATCAAGTTATTTTCCAACTCTATAGTTTAATAGTAATCCAAGGTACTGTATTGTTAAATTCTTTGAAACTGGGTGACTTAGTTGATTATATATAGCTTGAATGGTTCAAAGCAACCAAAATAGGATTTTCGTCAATATATCTTAAAAGAAGATTTATACTTGCTGAAATAAAAGCTCAAATAACTGCATTGATTCCTTCCAGAAGTCTCTTAGGAGCATCAAATTGTTTAGTCAAAGATTTAGTGATAGAGTTCACCTCTAGATAATTCAAGATTATTCAACTAGTGAGAAATCACATGAGAAATCTCTGAACCACTCAGGTTTGCATTCTGGAAACCTCTTTTCCGCAAACGATACAACTTGTAAAAATCTAAAGCCTCAGAGCTCATTTAGGTACCGAGAGTATTGATGATACCTACGTCTTTGGCGACTGGGATAGAATTTGGGAGGCATGTTTTAAGTTTTATTTGTATCCTTTCTTAAAATCTATCTACTTCTTTTATTACTTTTAAAATGCATCTACATCCACTGAGAGAAATATAATTGTAGTAATTTTTATTATACTGTGTAGTGAACTGACTACAAACTGGTCAATTTTATATCATTTGCCATACTATACAATAAAAATCACTACGCAATATAGTAATTTTTAGTACACTAATGTCAATTATTATTATAAAGTGTAGTCATTTTTTTTAATTAACTAGACTGCGATCCGTTTACTATACAGTACGGTAAAAATTACTGTACCATTTCTCTCAGTGTATTTTAAATTTTATCTACTTTCCACTTAATGTAATAAAATTTCATACAGCTGTAATCCTGTCGAAGTTTCAAAACTACTTTCATTTATTCTCCAATTTATAACGCAGGAACTGTATAACGTTATATATTTTACTTATTATGCAAGAAAAAATTCTACATTCGACCGATTATCAAACTTTGTAGTATAGAATAAACCGGATTGTAGACTTCTCAATGTTATTCAGATAGTTTGCTGACAAAAAATATAATAGTTTATAAAAATAAAAATATAAAAAATATAAAATAAAATATAAAAATTTAATTTAATTCAAAATGTGTTAGTGCATTGACCTGACAAGTAATAAAGAATAAGAATATCTAGAACTCACTAGTGTAACAGATAAGTACATACGTGAGGTTTAACATTCGTGAGTTCTCTGATTTAAATGCTGATCAAAGTAAAGATACTGGATCTCTCAAAAAACTACAAATTACATACGCAAGAGAAATCTTGAAAATCTTCATCTAACCGATCTTCTAGTGAAACGAAAAAGGCTACTAAATGTAAACGCAATCTCGCGAGTGAAGATGAAGAAGTTATTCAATCGACCGGTGAGGTATATGCACTCGCTCGCAGTTTCATTCTAGGCTCACGATTCTCTAACGCTATGTTAGCGGAAGATGAGCTTTGGCAGAAAGTTACCTGATGCAACACCGGAGTCGCGATCTTTACTTGCGCAATGTATTATTTGGTTCTCAGTGCCGCAGGGGAATATTTAAATTACTTAAGCGTTCTTTTACTCTTCTTTTGTAGTACTTATTAAGATGGCTTTGTCTCGCAGTGTAGAAATTTGACTCTTGACGCGAGTCGTTTTTAATGCTGCGCGCGCTTGTCGTAAGAGCTTCTTGGAAAGAATAAAGACATCGAGATTGTGGAAAGTTCGAGGTTCATTCTCATTTGTGCATCTCTTGAAATGAAAGAGTTTTAAACTCTGTTTGTTATATGTAGCTGTGTATTACAAATTGGTTTATATTATTAAAATTGTACGATAATTAATTTGACATTTATTCATTTGATTATTGCGACTCAAACAATATTTCAATGTAGATATTTGTTTTAGCGATGTTTAATATACTATTCATTTGAATACTAAGAAAGTTACTTTGAAACGATTGTAAAATTATATTGTAACTATAACAACATTCGCAAATCAAAAATAGTTGTTTATTAATTCAAATAAATTATTTAAATACCTTACGCACTAGTTAAATTTCTTGGCCATCTCGAGTTGTTTACCTAAACATTTGATACAATCTATAAGAAAACTGCTAAATCAAGTTTAGCGCCTTTTTGTCGACCTTTAAATATCATGCATCTGCACAGCCGAGCGTGTAGCAACACTGCTAAACAAGTATATCAAACTACAATCTAAATGTATTTAATATTGCATTATCATAAGTATTATTATTATCTATATTTTAATTAAATTAATACAGATCAACAAATAAATAAAAATTTTATTATATTAAAAAAAAATGTTCAAAATAACATTTGATATCATCTATACATACCAGTTTCCGTAAATATAGTATAGTGTTCATTGATTGTATTAAACTATTTTAGTAAAATTATATATGCATGTGTTATTTTATTATTAGAAAACAACTGAGAATTTATCATCGACAGTTAGTAGTATTCATTCAATTTTTGTTTTTCGGCTTTCTAAATTCTAAATTATACTAATATATTGTGATATGACATGAATGTTTCAAATAAAAGTATGAAAAGTTTAATTAATACACTAATTAGTTATCTTTATGCAAACCATATAAATAAAAAAATACTGTCCTTAGTGATAATTATGCCGCTCCTTCAATATCGTTAATTATAATAATTAATTATAATAATAATTAGCTATAATGAAAAGGCCTGGTAGAAATTTCAAGTCAAGATAGAAACTTCAAAATGATAGAAATAGTTGCTGTTTCATGTAGTTCTGGTTACTGATTCTTGCTGCAAATTTTTAGGTTATTTTTAAGGTATGTGTCGATGTAGTTTTTGACCAATAACTCATGAGAAAGTATCAAGTGCAAACAGGGTAATTGGGTAGGCAGAAATTTCTCGGAGACTTTTAGATATTCTAGATACATTATAAAATTGCTACATTATATTACTATATTTTAGTGGTTTTGTCAATAATTAGATTTGATTATTTATTTAACTGTAAAATACAATGCTTAAAAATTATACAGCTACAATTTACAGTTTAAAATTGGTATAGCAGAACGAAAGTGTATGTAAAAGTTTTCAATATATTCATTTGATTCTCGTTCCTCTAAGTCCATTCAAACACGATGTGCAGTCACTCTCTGAGAAGTCGTCTCTATGTTACCATATATAAAAACTCGCCGACTGCAACTCTTTTCATTCATTGTGCAACATGTGCAGACTTTCAATTGAAAAAAAGAAAAAGCGCGCGGAGAATCAGCTGGTTAAAACAATAAAATTACACCTTGTAAAAGTTAGCTGCATCGAACGATGAAGAGAAAGAGGGGACGTTTCTAGACTTATATAGAAGCCTCTCTCTCACGTTCATCGCCGGGATTGTACTTTTCGAACCAGGGAGTGAAAGGATGGCTCTTCCTACGTAAAATCGGCTGCTTCCTGTAATCCCCGGATTGCATTCCACTATCTAGTCGCGTGCGAACCGATTTTTTTCCCTTCCAAAGCCACTTCACTCCCCAGCCTTTCTTGAACCGTGCCGAATTTACATTTTATCTTTCTAGAGAGCTTAGTTCGTGAAAACATAAAAATTTTGGATGAGATCACAAACCTGCTATATTTAAGGATATATTGAGTAATTATCATAAACTTTATAGTATCATGTAAGTATTTCAAAATACTTTTCAATTACCTAAAAATAATCAAGTAATCCGACTTCATGTTTGATGTTTGGTGGGGTAAATTTCGAATATATTTTAATGATAATACTCATCGATATATTATACAACGAATTAAGAATTTATATTATAAAAACGAGCCAATCAGCTTATAAAACCATCAAATGATAAAATAAATAAGAAGAGTATTACACGCGGGAGCATTTTTACATAACTTCATCATGAAATTATAATCTGATATTACTCCTAAAAGCCTTCTTTTATCCGCTACATTTCATTACAGGCCATTGGAATAAAATTTAAATTAAACTTAAAGAAATTTTAAATGTAATTTCAAACAAATAAACAAAACTTTTGTTAAATAAGTCTCAATTATTCTATTTTAGATAACTCATACAGGTGTTGATGATTTCGTAATTTATAATTCGAATAAAGAAAGTAAAGGATTGATTGTATGCAATTGTGCGAAAAATATCTGGCACTGATCTGGATCTGAAAATACCTGGTTTACACTATTTTTATTTTAAAGCTAGACAATCTATTTAAATTAAGTTTTTAGCTCGCTGGTATCATGATATCTTCAGCCACATTTATAATATATTGTGAAGGTGTAATATAAATTCATTTGAAAAAAATAACATTGAACTGAAACCTTTAAGACAAATTATTGTTTGCTCTAAATAACATATTCCGTATTAGTTGGCCAGTTTTTATCTCTGTGTTAATAAAATGGAGACTAAAATCGATAAAATTAATTTGTTGATGCAATGATCATAATTCGTTGAAACATAAGTTATTATTAATATATCTATACATTTTAGTATGTCAAAATGCTTTAATTAGTTAGGAGTGGAAATCCAAAAGCTGATTTCACCTATATAAATGCTACCCATAAATTAGTTAGAACCTCGATTAAATATCAATCGGGAAAAATTTCTACTGCGTGAAAATCATGGAAAAGTATTATAAAAATATTGCTATTATTCCAGTCCAACATTAGTAAAAATAATAACGGTTTCCAAATGCAGCGTCGATGATGAGGCGTATAACTGATGATGGTACATTTGTTGGATGTGCTCATTTCGAGAGCCATTGATCCCCGAATTCTGATGATTTGGGATCGTGACCGACACATTCGCGGGCCAGTAACCGCGGGCGCGCTCCCAAAGCGTATCAAGGCAGATGCAACGCGTACCTGTTGGGAAGCCATTAGAGCAAGAGGCCGTCTTGAAAAGCCGGGCAGCCGAGGAAAAAAGAAAAAAAGAAAGGACTGTATGGAAGAGCGCGATCGAGTGGCGTGCGCGCGGCTAACGGCGGGTATCAGCTGGTCCCTGGCTAGGAGGAGGAAGCGCGCGAGAGCCGCCGCAACGACCTTGCCCGCGCGTTTCCTCGTGTAGGAGCTCGAGAGGCCAGAGCGGCGGCGGCAACAGGAGGCGCCGCGAGCGAGAAAGCCGGTCACGCGGCGCTGGCCACGAAGTGCGCCCGCTCTCTAATGAGTCCCTCTCCACCCCCTCCGATAAGCGCAGCTCCCCGCGGTTTTCGCGCCGATTTATGGGGCTTTCACTCGGAGATCGGCTGGCGGATGCTCGCCGAGTGCCGGTTACGTGGTGCCTCGGTCCCACGGGGGCGTTTTCGAGACGACCTGGTCGGTTATCCCGTGCCGATGTGACTCGCCTGACCTACCTGGCGGAGATCAGCTGGTGGCAAGTTGCGGCAGTTCGTCTGCCTGGCAAACACATACCGATCGTCCTGCAGGAATGCGGAGTGGCGCCCAATTTTCAACGACGCCGGGGATTTTATTATTTTCATTGGCCGCGGCTGTACCACATTTGTACGTACGATTTGTGAGGATCGCTCCTTGCTCGGGCTTTGCATTTGAAATGATAGTCCCGCGAAAGGGGAAAACCGCCGCACGAATTTGCAATTCAAAGGCACTTGAAATTTCATGGTCAGATTATCTCCGCCGTGAACTGCATTTGTTTCTTCGAGTGTCGCGGTAGGCAGCCCCTGTAATAACTGTCACTGATGTTCGACACTTAATGAGGTCGTTCCTGATGTTTTCTGTCATTGCTGACGTGCCTGTAATCCATTTACTCAACAACCAGTTCGTCGCTCTTAAGCGATTCAACGTCATTATAAAACATTTTGACATCCTAAATTTATTAAAAAAAATATACTCTCTACGTAGTCTAAAGAGGTTATGAAAAATGATCTCACGTTCTAATTTCGTACGTATAACATAGGGATGAGGACACGCTTGCTAAGCTTTAAATTACTATGCACATAGACAGTACTTTTATTACAAAAATGGAATTTCGCAAAATAATAGTTGACCGCAACAGATAATAACTTGAAAAGTTTAGCGAATAGTCTTGTAGCTCGATATCTAACTATCGGAAAAAGCCCAAACAATTTTTTCTGCGTACGGCTGCAATGAAAACCTGGAGGAAGAGGAGACCGGTGAGAAGTGCGCAACATCTGCCCAGGTACAGGGAAACAAGAGCATTATAAAGTGCTGGCACTCGGTGAAGCGCACGCCGGGAGCGAAGGCGACCCCACGGGAATAATTTATCGTCATCGGCCATCGGAACAATGGCTCCTTCGAAGTGCGCGCCCGGCGAATTCCAATGGCTGGAGCCGGGCGCATTACGCAATCGGCTTCCTGCTGCAGGGGCCGCGTCGCGGCTCTTGGCTCCTCGGGTTCAAGGCCCCGAGCATTGTCCGCCCGCGGCGGCTTTTCGGGGACACGACCGCCGCCGGCGTCTTGGTCCGAAGAGCAGAGGAGCGAGAACCGATCGGTGAGCAGCTGGTGCGTATCGAGAGTCCCGCTAACGGGACCACGCGCCTCGCCGTACGCGAAAAAGTATTCAGCGCGTGATGCACGCCGGATCGCGTTACGGATTCTTCGGCTGGATTCCTCTTACTTTTTCCCCCTTGGCTTTTGGCACGCGACGCGGGGCGCGCCGGGCGTGAACGATTAAGCGTCCGCCGCAGGCCTGCGTCTACGCGCCCGTCCAAGAGCCGCGTGGATCCTCGCGCCCTTTTTCCTTTTTCACTTTTCGTATTTTCCATTTGATTGCGCGATGAGTTACGTGCTCGACACCGGCAGTTTAAAAGCTAAATCCAAATTTAATGATTTCTTTTATAAATATGCTGATATGGCTAGTGCGGTGTAATATCTTTTTCTATATTGAGTAAAAGTGTAATATTCAAATTTTCCTCCGAGTATGTCGCGGTGAAAGGATTTCCTTTCACTAAAATAGTCCTCTCATCAATTATCGGATATATTTATGTTTACGAGGTTTATTTCTTTCCGAATCAAGCGGTCGTTCATCTGACAGCGTAAAATTAGTTAATTTGTTTACTGCGCTTTTTGTTTCATCTTAAATCTTGCATCATTGGCAGCTAGCTAATAACGAGCTGGCAATGAGTCGCGGTGATTCAATTTAACCTTACAGCATTCGGTCACCTCAAAAAAAGTCTTACCTTGCAGGATAATCTACTAATAACAAATTGTTCCTTAAAAGATGATTGGATAGTGTATGTAATTGCTGCGCATTTAATTCTCTATCTATACTGTACGTGATTGAAAAATAAGGAAGAAAATATTAAGCCATCAGCCGTGGATGAAGTAGTATCTAAAACTTATGTAACTGGGACTGGCCCGCACCATTTTCATTAAATCATCAGTAAACTAGCTGACGTTGTCTTTAGTGTAATTGCTCTATCGTAGTTATCGCTTCCATTGTTCGATTTGTTTATCCCCGCGTTTAACGCTTTAAAGATATCTTATTATGACATCCTTAGCCTTGTCATTTGGGCAGCTCGTTATTGCGCAATCCCGAATATGCGCACGATCTATTCGACGCGCCCTGATCGCATCATCATTATTACATTGCCATTATTCTTTTTCATTAAATAATACTCTGGTTGTTTTACGTTAATCTCGTAGAACACAATGTAGGGCGGCCGCGTAGCTCGTCGACGGCCTGCGCCAATGAGCCGTCGAAGCCGGACACCTGCGCGCCACTTTCCACGAATCAACGAGGAAGTCCAAGTCACTGCAGTCGCGGGCCCAATCCTCGCCGTATTAGCTCTCTCGCGGGAGCGCCGCGATCCCATTCATGTCGTCCGCGACGGCCAGCTGAAAAAAAGGATCCCACGGGGATCTACATATCACGCCCGCTCTCGAAGAAAAAACGATCTATTCTCGCGCGCGATAATCACTCTTTCTTCGTGGGCGCTCGCGTTTACGCCCGCGGGGCACTAGTATAATCATTATCAGCCCGGCGTATCCGGCGCTCCGTTAAAATCGGCCTCCAATCTAGAAAATGCCCGAGCGCTTGGTCTTCGCGGGCTTTCCTCATTGTGAGGGGGCGCCTATGCCGCGCGCGTGTAAGAAGCCCGAGCTCGGCCGCAGTCAAATTCCGTTTTCTCTCTACTTCCTATTTTCACTTTCCAGGTGCTCTCCCCCGCGCCAGCTTGATTTAACGTCTCGGCATAGGTGAGCTGCGCCCTCTCCTCTGGCCGCTTCCTTCCTCGCTTCCTTCCTCAATGCCCCGCTTTAATTTGGAGAAACTCTCGAGCGGGCGCCGCCGGAGTTTCCCTTGAATTTTTTAATTAAACTTCATTTCGCGCCGAGTACGATTTACAATCTGTCAACCTATCTCATCTGTTTTACGCCGTGTCTTATGAATGTCGGTAATGCCTGGAACGGCGCATAAGAAAAGCAGACAGCGGTGCGACGCATCCTGGTTTCGAAAGTTCTACTGGGTTAAAATCCTTGTCAAAACCTGTTACCAAGTTTTGCCAGAGGGAGAGAAATCCCTTCGGAAGCAGGCTTAGCGTAGAAAATAAGAGCTGACGATCGTAAACAAGTCCATTATACAGAATGCACTGCAATGAGCCGGCAATAAATGTTACGGCCTTCATAGCTTGAATTCTCAGAATTAAAGTTTTTCCCGGCACTACCTAAACTGCAAAGTCCGATGCAGAGTCGGCAGAGTCTCCGTACCCATTACCTATACAACATGCACTACAAGATATTAGGTGGAACAATAGAGCGTATAATAATGTGTAATTACATTACATGAGTCCTATGTTGAATGCCAAATGACCATAGCTTCTATATACGAATGTATTCTTTTGTCTTTTGGCAATGAATTAAATGTCTTGTTTTATAAGTCCTTTTGGTCTACCGTACAGCTCATGCAATTAAGACTATATCGTTGCAAGGCAACGCTGTTCTCTGCGACTGACACATTGGGCATCATCGGTATCATTTCCGCATAGGTACACACGTACGCATACACCCAATCATGCGATCCTTACAATCTCGGTCCACGTAACGAAAAGCGAACACAAAAGCTGCTTAAGCGCAGTACCCCCAATTAAGTAATACTCTTGCATTTCCTTCCAGCTCACCTTCCAGTCTTATGTATGAAACAATACTCGCATGCGGACGAAAAATAGAGCAAGACGGAACAGCACAAGAGATCGGACGATCGCCTTTCCTTCTTATATACACAGTCTTCCTTTCATGCACGCGTTGGATGACGCCCGGGGCTTGTGCATTTACATCGATTGCGTGTATAACGTGTATGCGTGAGAGAGAAAGAGACAGAAACAGAGAAGAGAAGCTGGCAATTGCTCTATGATTTGCACACCTCGCGATATCTCCCGCGAAAGTGTGTATCACAAAGTACGGGTTCTGCACTCGCGGTGCATTATGATTCGCGCCACGCGGAATCTTGTAAGGACGTGCAGGTGTGAATTTTAATAAGAGGCTCGGGTTACGATTCGGTTACGCCACTATTCCTGGCGAAAAGCAATCGCGGCAGGGCCTCGTCTATTTCATTGACTTAATGTGCAAGTAGACAACTCGTTTCGGTCACTTGCGTAGGATTTGAGAATTTTTTTAATGGAATTTTAATTTGACATTTTAAAACATTAAATAATTTTGAACAAAAATATTTAAAAACCTATAATTTTAATCACTCTTTAAGTTAAATTAATTTAAAATTGCAATAAAGAATTGCAATTTTCAGGTTATAAATATTAAACTTAAAATAAATCAATCTGAGATCAAGCAATATCGACCTAAAACCAAGTCTATAATGACTTTAGACCTCGGATAAATATTTATACTTGACTATCTTAGAAGAACGAAATGAACCAAACAATCGATCGTTCTGAAAAACTTCCCATGGCGCAGAGATAAACACCTTTTTCTACACTCTAAAGATAACTGATGAATTTCGTTCTGTTTCATCTACCATCTTTACTTATCGTGTGCTCGCGAATACATGGTTTCTAACCTACAAGGAACAGTTATCCCATCTTACCGACGCTTCGTTCCATGGTATGCCAAGGTTACTATCCGCAGACTCATCCCCTCTTGCATTTTTCTTTGAAACCTCGATAGCTTGTACTAGTTTTAAAAGTAGTTGGTATTTGTAAACTGAAATATATTTCATCGCCTAATTCATGCTCAAAATTTTTCAACAGTGAACCGCTTTGTTATTAGATGTATAATGCAGCTGTGGATTCCTATGAAATTAATAAACATCAATTTATAAAAATTATATAAAAATAGAAAAACTAGGAAAAGATCTGCTTGAATAGAATATTTTTATTCTCAAATGAAATTTGTTTACGTATGTATTTCAAATATACAAAATATTACATTCATAAAAATAGTAAATTAAACTATTAATAAGAATTTAAATAAAAATTAATGTATTTGAAGAAATTAATTAATGTACGTTTGTGTTGATCTATGAATCACTAGAGCTGATTCATATAACCCTGAGAGCTGGATTGATTTAGTTTGTATCTAAAGGGTGAGACAAATTTGTTTGATAATGCACTATGATGCAGTACAGTAATCAATATTTTTATGATTAATATAATATTTTAAGTATTTTAATAATTACTGAGCTATATTTTGTATACTATTTTAAATTTTACGTGTTTCAAGTTTGAAAATCAATTTTAATTAATTATTATTAATTATGTAGAATACATTTTATATCTCATTAATAATGAAATAGTTAAGAGCAAAAACTACTCATGCTTGCTAAATAACTTTATTGTCTATTTACCTATCTTATAGGCACGGTGCACACGATCACTTTATCATCTCCGTTCTTAGTCACGATTAGGTCCATACATGCACTGAGACTTGAGTTAGAGAAAAAAAGGAAATCTTCTGCAGTAAAGTACCAGGTCCCTGAGAGATAATAGTCGGGGATTGAGACAAAAAACGCGGTCGATATTTTGTAGGATGGAAATTCTTTACTAGTAGCTGTCCAGATCAGATACTAAGTCCTACCTGTGTTTCATGTCTCCCGTCCCTTTAAAAGAAGTCCAGCAAGCACTTTTACTAGGGTCTCCGTTTTTTTACCTCTTGCTTCCACTGACGGAAGTTCCTCTTTGTGGAATGTGTGCCATGCCTCGGGTTGGGAGAAACGGAACGCGCCTTATCAAAAAATTCGAGAGAGTGGAGATGCAAAAATTCTGAAGCTGCAGCGGTGGTGACTCATTGACGATAGGCGATTGCTCGTGCGCTTCATTTACTCAAGTCGCATTTTACTGGTAATGCTTGGCTTCGCAACTTTCCAACAGATTGGCTTAAAGAATGTATATATTCAAGCGATTATTAGGTAATTACTAAATCATCAAAAATGTATTTATAATAATTACTTTAAATAATCTTACTAATATTAAGCGCCGGTAGCTTCCTGTTTATCAATTATTGTAATAATGATCGTTGAATGAATACAGTTTAAAGAAGATAAGGTTGCAAAAATAACTTTTTTAATTGTGGATGAAACATTTGACTTGTCATTCATGTAATAATATATGCTACTGGTGCAAAGCAGTACAAAAAAGAACTGAACAGTACACCTAACTGTATAAGAATCTCTTTTGATACAAGTCTTTGAAGACTACTCATTAAAGAATAATTTTACGTTCTGCACTTATATACAACTGCGCGCTTACTCTATTACCTTCTAAATCAGGACATGGCTCATCTTTCATGCACCTCTCTCGTGGTCGCAATTATCCATTTAGTTTAATTACACACCCTCCTCTCATTATAATACTGAAATAATCAATCTGCTCTTTTCACTTTTCACGCTAATTGAAATCTCACGTATAAATCTACATAATGTATAAAGCTCGTTCGAAAGTACACGCATGAAACTTTCGAAAGAAGCCCGAGAAGAAAAAAGCAAGAAGCGAACCAACAAATCGTTCTCGATTCACATAGTAACCCGTATGAGTCGCCGCGGGAATGCACTCGTGAGGTCGTTGCCGTCAATTACATGCTTTTCACGCGATTCTTGCACTATGCAGAGGGCAATCGGACTCTTCTCACATACGGTCATTAGCGCAGATGAGCTCGCGCGAACACGAGTATCTCGAGGAGTATCTCCCCTACTCTTGAATTATAGACATCATTTAACTATTGCTATCAAGCAGCCAGTGAGTCGCGTTGATAAATCAAGCGACGGCTACTACTCGTTGATGAAAGTTAAATGGGTTTTTAGGATAGTGGATTTCTTTATTGTTGTTGGCAAATTATGCTTTTCTATTATTCCTAACTTAGAAGTCGACATACTATAATAATTTTGATTACAAATAGTAATTAAATAGAAGGAAAAAAATAAATAGTAATTCAAAACAAAAATTCGATTTCGCTTCATAAAAACTTATCCTTTTTAAATTGTAATATTTATTATTCTTTAAATAGTATATTGTAATCGAATATATTCCATGCTATTAATGATTTTTTATTTTATAACAGTATTTTATTAATTTAAATAAATTAAAATGAATGTCTTCTCTTAATCATCGAGTTCTTTTGAGTATATCATGATATATATCAAGATTATTGATTGCTTCTTTAAAACCATTCGACATATATTAAGTCTAGTCATAACTTTTTTTAATTGATCTCAATAATATTAATTTTATAGCACATTAAGGTCATTATAAACTGTTTGATATTATGAGTACAAGTAGCAGTGCGTGATTTTATGATTTTCTTTTAGTTGTGCGTCAAATTTCCCGCTAAGTATAAAATTAAAAAAAGACGAATTAATCGTTAGACCTAGTTTTCGAAAAGGCGATTACGGGGAGAGAAAATACGGTTAACCGTCTTAAAGTATTTTCTCCCTGATTTTCGAAACTCCAGGCTAACGGGGCAGACAAGCGCGCCGCGGAAAGGAGGTACATAACTTTTACGAAAATGTCCGACGGCACATTAAGTACCTCACGCATTAGAAACTTGAGACATAAAGCGTGAAAAAAGGCGCTCGGCGACGTTGGGGGCCGCGTCTTCCTTCACCTGCATACATTGAACAGCCGCGCTTAATGGAAAGCCTCGCTTTCACAATCTATATAACTCCTGAAAGTCCGCGCGCAGAGAGTAATGCCCCCCGCACACTCGTGGAATCCTGCGATCGGCTGAACAAAAGCTCGGAAAAGCCTTCCCCGAATCCTTGGGCGGGATTTGCATTTCACCTTCGCGCCTATAGTTGATGCATCAATCGAAGGCAGTTCAACCAAGGATACAAAAGTACAAGAATGCGCCTCTGACGAGCACTTTTCGTTTCCGAACACGCGTAAATGCTTGGAGTGCACACGTAACGAGATAAATGGAGATATTCGAGCGAAAGAAGAACTCGATCCTCTCGATTTTTTTACATTTCCGCATATAAATAACAACCTATGCATGATCGCGTTACAGATACTTTGGAGTGTAAATCACGTGACTTTAATTACGGACGCTCCCTTCGACCGAACAGATACTTCGTGCATTTTTCTTTCTCATCATTTGCGTGCGCATTTCGAGTCTTTCTTTTTAATGATGAATGACACTTTTTTCTTCAAGAGCTTCACTTTCAACAACGCGTCAGCTGAAACGTCCTTTCGAAGGCGGTGAAATTACGAAATTCTGCTTTGAAAATAAGATGAAAGTCGGCATAAAAAGTCAATGTGTGCGCCGTCAATACCTTTCGTTATACATCATCTAATGCGAGGTTTCTATTGTAGTATCAAAGTATGGAGGTTATTAACTACCACTTGTTGCTACGATCTCGATACGATCTATACGATACAATTTGTAAAGCATTAATGCTTGTTCAGATTGTTTTGAATTTTATTAACTAACTTTTTTGGCACTTTAATATTTTATTGGAAATCTCAATTGAAATGTCTTAAAATACAATTAATTTCGTCTTTTAATTGTGAGCTTGCAAGTTGTCTGTAGGAATCGCGAAATTAGACTTGAGCCAATCGACCTTTATTGTTTGGATTCATGTAACTCTGCTTGTTGACTTTCTGAAATTACGCCCAATCTGCAGCTCGTGATTAATCCAATTCCATATCCCTTGCAATGTCTGACCGATTCGCTCTCTGAAAGTCTCCTCCCAATTACATCACACGGCGGCCGGACGATTTCGTCCGCTTTTCCTGAGCCTTGGTCGGCTGTTTACGCAGGCAATTACGAGTCGTCCGATCCACTTAATCCTCTTCGGCAGCACGGCAACTTTTTTCCTTCGAACTTTCTCTATCTCTCTCTTTCGTTCCATTCTTTATCTCTCTCCCATATTGAATTTGACGATCAGCGCCAAGTGCAGAATATCTCTCTCGCACGATCGCCGGACTCGCTTTTTTGTGCGCACTCTCTTGCTTTCTCCGAGGCACTCGCGTGTGCACGCGTGCGGGCATCAGGCAACCGTAAACATTTCGAGATACGTCAAGATATGTTTGGCGACTCTTCCAATTCAATTTACGATCAGTTTGACTTTTGTTTGCTTATGCATAAAAATTTTTGCTAATTTTTTTAGAAAGATATACGGCGCTTCTTTTGGAGTTTCCATAATTTCAGCTTAAAATATTTTTGCACAGCAACTTCACTAATGTTCAGTGAGAGTGAACGTTACGTATGGTTAGTATTTTTACTCCAAGGTGCAATAAATTTGGTTGTATGTAGATTGCGACCTGATTCTGAGAGCAAAAATACGTGAAACTCCCATAAGAATGTTTGTTTTCCAAGCTGATTTCAGATCTGCGAGTACCAGATTATGTGCAGACTATAATTATAGTGAAATCTATATACCTTATAATAATTGATGGAAGGTTTGAAAACAACTTGCTTCTGCTTTACCTGAAAAATTTTTAATTGTGCATACGAAATGCCGGGTCATTGGAACAGTTATGCATTATCAACTTTCCCATTCCTGCATAATATTTTTTATCGCTTCTTAATCTCCGGAAACGATGATCAACATTCTCTTCTTAAATTAATCCTGCATATAAAATAATCAAAAGCCGTACAATTTAGAAAATTCTTTTGCTGTTCAAAGGAGTGGCATGCAGAAAGCAAACGAGGCGCGAATAAAAGATACGCGTGGCAGTTGAGACGTTCTTTATGGTCTAGACACCTGTCAAACTCGACATTTCGTTTTTAAATGTTTCTACCAAATCAGCTCAAGAAATTCTATTGCTATGACTATGAACTTTTACTGCTATTCGCAAAATTTCATGTAACTGTAAAAAATTACGACTCTCTTCTTACATGTCTTATATATATATATATATACACATATGTCTGTTTAAAAAAAATTATTTTTTTTAATCGAGAGATCAGTTAAATTTACCATAGTTGAAGAGATTAGTTTTCTAATAAAATATAATACAAAGATCAAAAACTAAATTACTTGTGTCTAGTTAGCTTAATTAAATTGAAAATTAGCGAAAAATTGGATAAGCATTCTATCAGAGCTAACAAGGTTTTATAACAAATTAAAGATGATCGTGTTTACTTTTCCAATCAAGATGGAAAAACACATAGCATAATATGTAAATAAATAAAATATTCTTCCATGTAAATAGTAATAATCGTCGGTTGCAAAGTTTACGTATCTTGTCAGCATGTGTAAGTACGCTGTGCTACAATTAAAATGAGCGAACAGACCAATTAGTCTCTGTGGCCGCAAGGCAGACAATTTCATAGCCCGTGTTTGAGAGACTATACACAAAAATGTCGCGAAAATAACGTTTCTTAAGGTATAAGTTAGTCCCGTAAAGTTTTCAGTGCAATATAAGGAAAAAAATTAAAAATTCGCTTAAAAAATATAAATAATATAAGCAATTCAATATACATATAAGATTTATGAGAAAACCTAAATTTTAAATATTTACTCTATGTAAATTTTATCATAAAGAAACAGTTCAACTTCAAATATTAAAGAATTAAATATTATTTTTTTTTTATTAAATTACATGTTTTTAGACTTTGTACGCTGTAATAATGTTTGTAAATTTATTGTCAACAAACTACTCTCATACTATATTCATTTTAGAATTCAATTCTAATTAAAGAATGATAGGAATCTAAATACTCTATTTTAGATGAATTTTCTACCAAAAATAGCGAGTGAATAGGGGGCATACTTTGTGACATACATTGTATTCCAAAAACAATTTTAAATAGAACATTCCCGGTTCAATTAAAACCGATAGTAATTTAATTAAAGTTAGTTTTATAATTTTTTATTATTCTCCTACATTAACCTATGCCGATGTCTATCAAAAAAATTTCAAGATATTTTTATATTATTCTTTTCAGAAACAGTTATCTTATAATTGGTATTTTTAGAATCACTTTAGGTATTTTATCTCTGTTTAATCTATGACTTACTCGTATTATTTCATGAATTTGTCATTCTTTAACAACGATGATAGAATTTAGCCGTGCAAAAAAGTCATGCAATCATAATTTCATATTTATATTTTTCAATTATAATGGATCATGCTATATATACTAACTGATATATGCATTTGTATATAGCAGGTGTAGTATTTGGAATGGAACTTTGTTCCGACGTTCATTTAATTTTGTGTAAGTAAGAGTATGATGTATAAATGTTCTTGTAAGTTCAAAAAACAGTGAAAGAAGCTCATACCCGTATGCTATCTCGACAAACACACGTGTCAGAAGGAAACGAGTTCAAGGAATTCGCGCCTACCGACGTCCGAATGCTAGAGGAGTCTCGATTATCCGAAAAAGCTCGGGTTTGCCCGCGAGCTTCTAACATGATGAGTATACCTCATCTCCCCTTTGGCCACCACCCAGGTAACGTGTCTGCCAAGCAACGGCTTGCTCGCCTATATAACGATTCTTGCAATGCGGATTGTTGGCTCGTTAGCAGTAGCTTGATGCATATGATATTTTACAATCCGAGTTCCACTATAAGTTCACGTTTTTATTATTTTCAAGGGATATGTTGACAATACATTTACAGAATTACGTTTAGGCGAAAATCAGCATTGCTTATGATAGTATTTATCTATTACAGTGTTCATCTATGTATTTATAATGTATCTTAATAATTAAGGGTTCAATAGTATGCTGGTGCTGAATACTATTTTATTTACTTCATCTCTGTTTTAGTAATGTAGATAAAGTTTTATATACTATGTAAAAATATTTAAAAAGCTACTTCTACCATTAGAAATAAGTTAACTTCTTAAAAATGACTTTATAGTAAATTTATTATTTATGAGCGACCTAATTCGACTGCCTAGTATTAAATATAATGTAAAAAATACAAAAGGTTTATCTAGTTGAAAATATGTATGCAAAGCGTAAGCTTGCCTGCACGTGTACATGTGAAATTTATACGTTCATATTCTAAACTAGTGTTTGCACGAATATTTCGATAGAGTAGAGAACTGTATTATACACTTAGATATTTATATTTATGACATTGTTTTATATCATTTTTTTAGTTTGAAAATAATTAACATTATCATGAATCTTTTACTTAATCTTAATTGAAAGGTAGACTTAAATTGAAAATTCTTTCAAAATTCTCAGAAAATATTAAAAATATAAATGTGAAATGGAATCTATTACAAGCTAAAAATAGTTTAACTTTCAATTTCACTATCGCTTACGATAGGTCTATTTGAAAACCGAAAATTATGCACTAATTTTCTTAATGTTTAAAATATATTTGTCTTGTGATAAAGGAATTTTTCTCTTATATTTCACATTAATTATCAGGTTCTTAGTCAATATAAGTAAATATTGTACATGGTTATGATTACTATATATTATGAATATTTACATACTATGTATTAATTATTCATACAAAATTGTATGATTAGTGATTTCTAGCCACTTTCTCGCAGTTCAAAATTTTTAATTAGATAGTTTCCCATGAGGTTCCAATCAAGAATTGTACTCTTTTGTAGCTATTTTCTTTATATTAGATTAAGATCGTCTAGTATTGACAAATACTCGGACAAATATTAATTGGCTCTTTAACTACTTAACTCGTTCCAATAAAAATAAATTAATAATGACAGTTATTATCATAACATACTATTTTGATTAAAAATGTTCCAGCTGATTATATATTACCACCATCTTTGATTATTATTATCGCAATTTGCGCGGATATATTACAAAGTTACTTGAAAAGTTACATCATTTATTGTAACAAATATTAAGCCGTATAGTACTTTAAGTGATGCTTTTTATAATACTCATAACACTTAAAAAATGGAATTCGTGTCCTAGCAAAACATTATGTTTTAGTTAACAAATATTTTTCAAGTGTAGCAGTATTTTAATAAAAATTGTTTAATGTTATTGTCTAGATCAGGTCGTTACTTCGAGAGTTCAAAATTAAGCTATTAGAAAGTTCGGAGTTACGCTAGTTGATATTCTCAAGGTATTAGTTAGTAGTCTTTATATTATATTCCACGAACTCATGGACTTGAAAAGACTGTTTTACAAATAGTCGTGGAGTTTGATCATAATAAAGAAAAAATAATAATGAAAACATAGATGATTCAGAACGTTGTTTAGATCTATTCTTATACGAAAGAAAAGGAACTTATGTGGGTGGGTCAATATGTGACAATGACTATAAGAATAAACTAAAAAAATTTAGTAGAGCAGCTTTTGTCACAACTTTTTTATCTGCTGAGTTTATCATCGTCAGTGCCGAATACTAAACTTTTACATTTTGGCAAAGTAAATATTGGTCAATAATAGTAGACTACAATAGATAAATTAATAGGTTACCTACTAAAGACCCCGACGCTCTTTATCTCTCCCTTCTTTAATCTAAGATTCAGTGATTTTTAAATTGTGATTTAAAATCATATTTCATGTACGAGCACGTTCCAAATATGATTACTATTATGTTGAATAAAAGTAAAATAAACCTTTAAGAGATCGTAATAGTAATTATATGTGATATCCTACGATTTTAGCTAGAAACATGGATGGAAAAGTTTGGTTAAATGTGTAATCGCATGTATAGTTGTAAACCTAACAAAAGGTTAATTAATTAAGCAAACCCTTTTTACTATTGATTCGTTAGTATGCACTATGGAATCGGATTATTCATTGGTATATTATAAGTTTTGATAAATTTTTATCTAAAGTTAACATGTTTTTTATACAATAAAATTTTAACTTTATATATATACATAAGTTATTATATATAAAAGTTTTTTCACATTTTTTAAAAATCATGTTTGTGATTAGCGATAACTACAAGCATAGATTTTGTTTTAATCGCGTTGAATCTTCGATAATTCATAGCGATATTGAGAATAGCTCAAAAACATCGCTCTTAACAATGAGGCGCGTTCGGTTTTCTCCACTTAAATCAAGGAGTTCTTACCCATGACAGACTTTCGCGACGTGCCGAAAAATCTCGCGCACTCCCCCTACTCATAATGAGACCGTTACACAGCTCACGTACAATGGTAAAAGTGCCTCCCTCTCGACGAAAAAAAGAGCTTCCGTCCGCGGCACTTTCATCGTGCGCGCGATATAACGTCATATCGTCGTCAAGAGCTGCGATTTCCCTCTTTGATTATATTCGAAGGTAAGGGAAAGAGAGAGATGCAAGATTTCTATGCGTCGCCTCGTTGGCCAGATGCTATGCGGTGTGTTACACATTAGCCGGCGTTTCTCCCGCGTGAGACGACTTTTCTCTCCGTGCGCGCAGACTCTCTTGCGTGAGAATCTACATGGCTCATGCATTCTCATGTGCTCGTACGCACGCGCGGGTACGTGTAATGCATTCCGCTCGTTTTTCCCCTTCTCGGGCGAGCCGTTCAAGGAGTCTTTTATACGGATCGCGTCGCTCTTATCTGCACGCCGGACGGACGTGTTTGTCGACAGCACAGGTGGCCGCAGGCTGATTAGAGGACGATCGACGTATCCTCCTTTGGATGCCTACGTCGACTTTATATATTACTTGTAAGAACCGCTATTTTCGAGCCTTGACGAAAGCTCATTCGAGACCATAAAAATTATTAACGGCCGTTGTCTGGCAATTAAGAACTGCAGTAATCTCCTATCATTTAGATAGGCATTTATCTACAATTTAGCGGATTTACTCTGTCGCTCATTTGTTGTATACTGTTAGTCAATTTTCTTGTCCGCTGCGAGTTCTGCATAGGTACCATCAGATGAGATTAAATTTGATTTGAAAAGATCTCAAAATCTCGTGTTCACAAGAAGCACCTAGAAATTTTTTACGAATAAAAAGCTTTTTTACGCATACTCTTACATTAATACAGTTTTATATTATTCAGCTTATTAATATATATCATGTATAGTATCAATTTCGAAATCAAATTTGTTCGATGATTTTAAAAAGGCCATAACATTGTCATAAATATTCTGTTCAATCTTTTGTTTTTAAATCAATAATTTTGAATTTATAAATAATGAAAAATTGTTATTACAATTATATAAAACATTTCAAAACATATTTTATTTTTTAACGAATTTTTATATAAACATATTTTTAAAAAATCATCAAATGTTTCTTACCATAGTCGCAATAATAATTATCATTTTTCATTTAGTATTGATATGAAAAGATCATAATAATTATTACCCTCTGTTGTCACATTACCATAAAACTAGCCATCTAAAATTTAAATAAAATGAATAATGCATCCAGAAATTGTCAAGAAGCTTACATATAGTAATATCAAAATCTGATCGTGAATTTGCACTTCTTACTTTGTGCGAATGCGGCTAATATTTGTTTATAACGAGTGCAAGGATGCAGTCACGATGACGTTGTGCGTTGGGCTGATGTCTAATCGACGGATCTACTTTTCTGTTATTCAGGTCACCCACAAAGTGACAGGACAGGTGATGGTTCTCAAAATGAATCAACTTCCGGCAAATCGACCGAACATGCTCAAAGAGGTGCAGTTGATGAACAAACTCAGTCATCCGAATATTCTCAGGTTAGTACTTTATTTGATGCCCTGTATACCATTGCATGTAAGGGTCACTTGTTTAAAGAAAATTTAAATTTAAAATAAAATCAGATTGTACTAATGATTACAGTTATTATTTAATCAAAGTTAAATAAATAGAACACTATTTGACTTTTGTATATTTAAATTGTTTGTGTACTAGTTCTCTGCAGTTATTTATAATATTCAAAATTATACCTGCGACTAAATTTTAACAATACTAGCTCTTATTAGACTGATCTCAAGCATGTATGTTATAATCTGTTGTTATAGTATTGAAAAAATCTCGTGACATCATTTCTTTCTTTCGGTGTATATAAAATGTTTTTGATCAAAATAGAATATCATTTTATAATTTTGTTGAAAATCTTCATATCGTCCGTAAAATAAACCTATGAGCTGGCTTCTTCACAAAAACTGAATAATATGAAGAATGATGGACATAATAAGCATAAATAATATACGTATTAAGTAATAGAAAGATTTGTTTAAGATTTTCTTTTTGAGCTATTTATTAGCCAATTCATACGAAAAGTATGATTTCTTGCATAGTAAGTCTAAACAATAATAAACAGTATCGTAATTATTAACTTCTTTCAAGAAAAAGTTCTGTTAAAGAATGAGGTAACCACTGAGAAATGTAATTTTAATGGAAAAATAAAAATTAAAAAAATAAAATTATAGAAAAAACTTAAAAAATAAAGACAAGAGTGTTCTCTGCTTCTTATTTCTATGACGATTTTTTCAAGTGTATATTGTAAAAAACTCAGTGGAATTGATGAGTATAGACTATTAACTCTGATTATACTCCCTTTGTGGGACACCAGTTCGTGTTGTCTCTTGAAATTTGTGTCCGTTATTAGACGTCAACATCACGACTCTTGCATTTCGTGTTTTTCTTTACAATTCGACGTACATGTTGCAACATTTTTGGTTTCCACGAAAAGTAGTAAAGTATAACTTGGCCTCTTGTGATTTGGTTGCATCAAGTACAAGAGACGAGAGATACAATGTCGACTTTAGATAAACATAGTTCCAACATGCAATAAGCCACTTATTTTTTGCATCGCGAAAATCATATTATTATTTGCATTGATATGTAGTGTTAGTTAGTCACTGTAATTTAACTATCGTTTGATTTTATATTGTACAACATTTTTCCGGATGACACGTATCTATCAAAGATTCATATTTGAGAATAATTTTCTTCGTAAAGAAAATTTAAACATGTTTTTAACGAATCTGGTATCAAAACGCAATTACGTGTCAAATAAACTATGCAATTTGAATCTAATCGGATTTCATGGAATCATTTTATAAATATGCACACATAATGATTTATTGTTTTAATTATAGTGGATTATTAATTAACTTGCGAGAAAATTATACAACATGACTAAAAGACGCGGCAGAAGATAGACAGAGCTTTCTAAATTTCTTGAACACACACTGCTTATGTTTAATTGTATAGTGTAGTCGCACTTATTCAGAAGCCTGTATAGCAGAATAAGCAGTCGAAAGTGATCTTATTGCAAAGGTCGTTTAATTACGCGCTAATTGTAAAGACCTGAATTTCTAGACAAAAACGTGATAATCGAAAGTGGCCCATCATCGTGGTTCGACTTTCGCTACGTTCGCGAAAAAAATGGCGAAATAGAGCGACCTATGGGCACGCGCGGGCCACGCAAAAACCGCCAGGGCCTCATAGGCCGGGCACAATTAAAACAATAAATTACGAGCGTGCGCGAGAGTGGCGGGCAAAAAAAGGAGAAACGTGGCGCTGTCGATCTTTTTGTCGCGAGTGTGCGTGAGCGGGCGTACTGTGAAATCCGATTAAGAATCGCCGCGGCGTCGACCCTGAGCGCGGGGATGCGACCTTTGATTTTTTCTCTTCCTCCTTCCTCGTGCACATTGACAGCGAGCCAAACTGGGCGTGCGCTCTAGGTGCTTTCTGTTCTTATAATTATGTGAAGTCGTATTTTCTACAATTTGCTAGTTGCAATGAGTGTATTTGGTTCGCATCGGAAGTGTTTCTCTATTTTATAGTTTCAAAGTTTATTTTTATACCATTTTTAATAATATATATCTTTATTTTACTCAGTGTTCAAAAAATGTTAAGGAATTTGACATAAATTTGAATTTTTTTAAAATAATTTTTATATCAAATTTTATATATTATATAACATACTTGAATGCATAAAGTGAAAAAACCTAAACAACTTGTATTTTTTACTTCAATCTGATTCTTACATGCGATACATAAAAACAAAATTTAAAAAAATATTTCAAAAAAGTTTTCGTAGCATTTCGATGACGCAAAAGTAGTGTGTATATAATTCGCATTCATCATGTCGTGAGAATAGTACTGCAGCAGTTAGGGAACAAGCAGAAAGCTTGCTTCATTATGCAATGACACTAAAATAGTTAATTTTCCTCTTTTATGTTTTATGAGTGCAATTAACTTGTAACGCCAAAAAAGACACGGGTACACTAACGTCGAACTAAATAAAACAAGTATTTTCCCTTAACAAAGTAATTAATATTGGGTTCATTTGTAAATATTTTTGTGAGAATTTACTAGTGTTTTAAATATGATTTGCTCATTTTTAAGATAACATTTTTTAAATAATTATAAAAAAACCCGTTATTGCATATTTAACGGTCTATTATCGGTTATAATCAGTTATTAAAATATTTCATTATGCTATAAAGTTAAACATATTTTTTAACACTTTATTAACGCAAACGAATAAGTGGTGGCAAAAAAGATATAAAATGATTTTTTTTAATTGAATGTTTGTGTAATATTCAATTAACTTTTTTTAATTAAAATTGATTGTTAGACAAAATTGATTTTCAAAAAGTTAATTGAATTTGTAATTTTTTATCACCTATAATTGTAGTTACACAAGATCGATTAATATTGTTACATTTCAAAGATGACATAAAACAACTTTTTCTTTGAAAATAGAGGAACATAGATCCCAATTTGAATAACAGATCATTTTCTGGAATAAGATTCATACAGGGTTTAGAATGCAGTAGAACCGAGGAATTTTTATCGTTACGAAGGAATTTTCTAGTTGAGAGAATCACGTAAGCCGTTTCAGCAACTACGATGTTTCTGCGTTCTATTTTTAATAGTATTCCCTAGCACGAATGAAAAGTAAATGAAGTTGCAGCGGGCAACCGAATTTATAGCGTCCCCGCCCCCGGAAAACAACAATTGAATAACAGAATTGCAGTTGTGTTGAACTCTGATCTTCCCACCGTTCTTATTCTTGAAACATGCAGATATCCACGCGATTACCTTCTTTTCAGGTAAAATATATATTTGTATTGGCTATTTTCGAAATTTCCTTTGCATTCAAATGGACAGATTGATATCATAAATTTAAATCATTCATTAACAGCTTCTTCTTCCTTTGCAATTGTCTAAAATGATTATTATTTCTGATTTCATTGCTGGAAATCTGTTTGTGATGCAGTGTTTCAAAATTCTTTTATAAATCCATTTTTACGATTTACATCGGTAAGTGTGAGAAATTTAAAACTATTTCATTGTTTGCAAATTTAGGTCTAAAGCTGACTCTTTTAACATAATGGGCAGTATATACGTCTGTGCAGACAAAACAACGTTTACACTATTTGAGGTCGTACGATTTTTATCTTACTAATGCCGATTCCTCGCTAAGGCAGTTTTTAAAAAGCGCACAATTAAGGACTAGAGGTACCACGGAGGCAATGGCTTTTTCTCTCTATGCGAACGCCTTGGATACATTAGCTTGAGCCTCGGCCTGAACACTCTCGAATCGTGCTTTATTGTCCTGCTTTGGGCTAAGAAGTAGTCCATCAGTGTGCTCGAGTCGTAGTAGCCTCGGTATAGCAATTGCGCCCAAGCTGTAAAAGGTTTGATCACTTTACTTCAAGTTCGTTCTCGGTAAAATCAAATATTTGTGAAGGCAAACTGTATCTGAAACCTTAAATGATCAATAAAATGCTACGGATAGAAATAAAAAATTAAAATACCCGCAAACTTTTTAAATTCCCATCGAATTCATCCTTTGAGGCGAAAAGCCACATCAGTCAAGTCGTTGCCTGAAACTTTTCCGAATGAAAAGAAAGTCTCTTGATTACCAATACTCGAATTCAAGCTCCCAGCGCGGTGTGCTCTCGTACCGCTACACGTGGCATTCGCCTCGAGCCCGCCGAAAGTCAATTGGAGAAAAAAAAATGCAGTGACACGCCGTTGGCGCGCGCGCGTTCCCGCAGCCTCCCTATGCGCCGCTGAACGAGCCAACAAGTGGGTCGAGGACCTTCGGCTCGGAGCGTAACGGCACTCGAAGGTCGCGCACTTTATACGGAAGTGGATTACGAGGCGATCTCGCTCGCTCTCGCCTCGAGGATAGAATGTCATCGGAGGCTCTCGTGCGTGTGCACGCGCGCGCTCCTCGGGATATACAGCGGATTGTTGCCGGGTCATTGCCGCTAGCTGGGCGCGTTTACATTTCTTCGAATTAGACGCGCATCCTCCGGGTCACGAAGGAGCTACGGCCTCTCGGCTGCATAGAGATCCGCGACGAAGATCGATCGACGTTCGGCCCGCTGTCTAGCATTGGATTGTTGTCGCGAAGAAAACTCAATTTTTTCTTTGCTTCTTTTTAAAGGGAAGTTGCCGATCGCCCGCGGGTATGTGGGTCAATCAATTTGATGATTCAGGTGGTTAGAGCGATTGTACAGTCGAGGTCGCGTGCACCGCGGGCGCGGCGGCGTCCCCCTGTAGCTTTTAGTAATTAAGTGCGATGGGTAAGGAGACAGGTGTGTTGAATCAGCATTTGCACGGACGTTTAGTTCGGTACTTAAAATCCTTCCGACACTAATTACTAAGGGTACAGTAATATCGCGTGATAAAGTCCTTGAGGAGTTGTTAAAAGTGGCAGCAAATTTGAACACGGGATCGTTACCCGAATAGAACAGGTACATTAAAAAAACGGTATTTTTTACAACCCGATGCGTGCGTATGTTCTGCAACACTCTCACTGTGGCTCGTTAAATGAAATGCACGAAAAGATGAATCAACATCTTATTTTCGCTTTCATCGCGTTAAAGAGTACAAAGGATCGATTATGCGCGCATGCAAGCGGAATATCATTACAACGAGAGCTGCGTATCCCATGAATGAACCGAGTGAAGTTAACGATGTCCATTAATCCACAGGTTCATGGGTGTCTGCGTGCACGAGGGCCAACTGCACGCCCTGACGGAGTACATAAACGGGGGCAGCCTCGAGCAGCTGATAATGTCGAGGCCCACGCCCCTGCCGCACGCGAGGCGCATGAAGCTCGCCCGGGACACGGCCTGCGGCATGGCCTACCTACACAGCCGGGGCCTCTTCCACCGGGACCTCACTTCGAAGAACGTCTTGGTGAAGCGCGAGGAGCCGAGCGGCGAGCTGAGCGCCGTCGTCGGGGACTTCGGCCTCGCGGCCAAGATCCCCGAGCCGAGCGGCGGCTACCGGCTGAGCACCGTCGGCAGCCCCTACTGGATGTCGCCCGAGTGCCTCAAGGGCCAGTGGTACGACCACCGCTCGGACGTCTTCTCCTTCGGCATCGTCGTCTGCGAGCTCATCGGCCGCGTCCCCGCCGACCCGGACGTCCTGCCGCGCTCGGACAACTTCGGCCTCGACTACCTGGCCGTCGCGGAGATCTGCGCGGCCGCGGACCCCCCGCCGGCCTTCCTCCAGCTCGCCTTCCACTGCTGCACGGTAATCCCCAATACGCCACATATTTACGCGCGGCTCTCTCGATTAATTGGCTCAATTGGCTTAATCTTTGAATACCGTGCGGCCAAAGCCAAGGATTTAAACCTGTTCGTGAAAGAGTGCAAACTTTTTACCCTTGCTTCTTGTAATAGTGCAAACTACTTTCGGACTGCTGCGGTCTATTTTTTCGTTACACTTACATTTAGTTACATTGCGCTCGACGATTTTACATTACAATTACAGTTAGCGAAAGAGCATTTTTCTAAACAGTCACGTTAAATCTGCATTTAAAGGAATAATGAGAATGAATTGCGAGTTTCTTCTTTTTTGTATGGCCGGTTTGACGACGCCGACTAAAAAAATTCATTTGGGTACAGTTGTTATGATTGCTCAACGAAAATCCTTGTTAATTTTACATACAATTAATGATTTTGAACGTACGAGCCAAAATATTGCTAATTGTAGTATAAACGCTCATTCCATACATTATACAAAATCTTCAAAAGTATCTAAATTATATTCATGAAAATTTTGGAAAATGGTTTTTCATGCCTACATTCACCATGGTAGAATAATCTTACCATCTTCTTAATTAATTTGCAGTTTATTAAATATATCATTGCATTTATAAATATTGATATAGTTGATTTATTTTCGCTCCAATTAATGATGCATGCAAAAATCGGTTTAGCTTATACAAGGGCAAGCCTGTCCAAATGACCCCTAAAGTCCATAATTTACATTTTGGTATTTGTGGTGACAGTACGAGCCCCGATCCCGGCCGACGTTCCCCGAGATCGTGCAGACCCTGGACGGCCTGATAACCGCCCATGAGGAGGACGGCGGCTGCAAGGTGAACATGGAGAAACGCCAGTCCGTCGACCAAGAGCTGATGTCGACGATGAACGAGATCGGGCGGCAGTCGCGACCCCTGGGCCGAAGGGCAGTCAGGCTTCGCAGTCACTCGGCGGATGCGCGGGCCTGCGCCAACTCGACGGCCCCCTGCGACAAGGCGCGCTGCCACTCGGCCAGGCGCGTCGCCGAGCTCGCCAGCCGCAGGGACCCCCACTACCGACCCATGACGGCCAACCCCTTCCACGCCCTGGGCGGCGTCAAGAAGATCCTCGGCGACCTCTTCTCCAGCTGCCTCGAGCTGCCCTCTCTCGAGGACGTGGGGCCGAGCTCTGCGCCAGGGCCGCCCGCGCCCGCCTCCGCCGGCTCCGCAGCGCCGGCCAAGTTCAATCTTGCGCAAAACGACAGCGTCGCCAAGGTCCTTGAGAGGAAGAAGCCCAGCTCCGAGCCCAGCAGCCCCACCGCGCGCAAGAAGTGGGAGAAGAAGGTGAGGCTCGACTTTGCTTACTTGAGGCGCGCGACAGGTAGGACTTCCCCCGGGTCTCCCATCCCCCCGTGTGCAGCCAGGCCTTTGATCACCTTAACACAGCTACGCCTCATCGCATGAGATCATTGGTGCAGCTGCGGACTAACTCATTGCGCGGGTTCGAGCTCCATTTACTGGTGAAGAAAAACCGAGAGAGAAACTCAATCGTTCATTAACGCGTCTTCACATGGACCGCTTTACATTTGGGCGTGCAAAACCGATTCATCTACTAAAATCGTCATTGCTCCGCATAGTCATTGCCCGCGCGCTTTTATTCCCCGTGTAAAGTTTCCATGTTTCGCGAGCGCTCGCGTGATTAACGAGGTTGTCTTGTGGGCACAGGTGGCGACGAAGGTGGGAGCAGCGAGCTTCTTCGCCCACCCGTTGTTCCGGGACGGTTGGGAGCCGCGGCGCCGCGGCAGCTGCGAGTCCGGTTTCTGGAGCTGCGTCGGCGAGGACCTGAGCCCGGAGCCGCCGAACCGGCGGCACGCCTCGACCCTCAGCAGCTCGGCGGCCTCGAGCCTCTTCCTCCTGGACGACCACCGCACGAGCTCGATCTACACCGACTCGAGCGAGGACATAGCCAGTCTAGGGGGTGGCGACTCCGTCTGCTGGGAAGACCGGCTCGAGCGGCTCGGCCCCTCGAGCAAGACCATCGCCAAGATCGTTGACTACTTCGAGCGGAAGCAGGCGAGCGCCGGGAGGCTGAGCGAGCACTACCTCGACGTCACCGCGCCCAGCAGGATCGCCCTCCTCAGGGCTCGTCTCGAGGGATCGGTGCCCCTCTGCAGCATCAGCGCTGCCCAACGACTCGTCGTCTGCGAAGGCGCCGTCAAGAGCAAACTGCCGCTCTTCGACAAGAAGTGACGAGGGAGGAATTGCGCTTTCAGGGGATTCGGCCAATGAGTAAGCGAGAACGTCAAATTTGATATCGAGGAACGTCTTTAATTCCTTTTTCTTTTGCGGCTGCGTTCACGCAAGGCATTACCTACACGTGAACCAAGCATCGTTTTATCATTTGCTATATTCGTTTTCAAATCTTTGTGGTTCATACTTTCTTCGTATTAATTAAATGTGCAATAAATGTAATTTAGCTTTAAATCGTGACTTTTGTATTAATTTTACTTTACCTCGAAATCGTATTATAATTTAAATTTAATTATTTTAAAAATTTTGCATGTAATTACAACCGCAGTAATTTAGCAAATGTTAACTCGAATCGAATCGAATGGAATTGAAAAATTGTATATAAATTTTTAATTAGAAATATCTAATTTCCGTATTGTTTAGTTAAAATTTATTTGTATAATTTAGATGAACTTTGATAATGAGTAGCTAATTGCCAAATAAAATTAAATTTATTACTCATTTTCTTAATAAAATATCTATTATGCATTTATTTCTTATAAATGTTTAGATTATTTCGTACTTTTCTTTTAGAAGAAATTACTTTTAAATAAACACAATTTGTAAAATTGTAAAATTCCTTATGAAGTGTTTATTTCGAATCAAACTTATTTAATCACTAAATCTACATTATTATATCGAAATGGTAACATTTGGAATCCTTTCTTTTATTAGATATAAACATATTAAAGTACGTTTTTCAATATTCTAATTTTTGACGTTCTCGCAAAAGACCCTAATGTCTTTGTACATCGATAGGATATACCGAGTCTCTTATTCAAATTGTTCATTTACCTTATGGGTTTATGATCTTAGATCGTCGATTGGATTGCGTTGAATATATCTTTTTTACTTTCGTAATATAATGTGAATTTAAGTTTTCAGATCATGATTTTACATGACCGTGACATTTTTTACGATCTTTAACGTATTCGTAAAATATGACTGCCGTTGAATTACAAATCAAATTAATGACAAACACAAGTATGAAGAAAGTAAAAAGATCATATCACGCAATTACTTTTTTCGAGAATAAACAAAATGATTATTTTAAATAAATACTTTTTTGCTTAATCATAATTAAGATTTCATAATAAAATCTAAATACAATCACATATGCATTTGAATCTATTTTAACGCAAAATATTAAATTTATTGTTAATAAAATTTACGTTACAAATTGTAAAATAATATTATATATAGAGTATTGTTATATAATATTATATGTAGTTATAAATTAAATATATTTACGTCTCTTTTTTTAACTTTTATAATTTACACGTACTAAGAAAATCTAACATGAATAATCAAAAAAGGATTTGTTTAAAAAATTATCAACGTATTATTGTTTGTTCAAGATCACTTTATTGTAATATGTTTTAAGCAGTTCCTAGTTAGGCAGTTCCGTCCTATAGGCATTGGAGATTCTCTCGATCCTACTTTAAAAATGATAATACATTGAAAAATACTGAAAATAACTAAAAAGCTATTGTATTCTCTTTGTTATTGATTTTTGCTAAGGCTTGTGGATTTATTCATGTACAAAGCTTATAAACATTAAAAACTAGACTGAATTTACTTTAATATATGTAAATAGGAAATATTAAGGCAGATTACGATAATTTAGAATTATTCAATTTAAAGAAATGATTAAGTATCTTAGTTTATTAATGAAAGTGTTTATGGGCCGAGTAAATGAAGAGATACAAAAGTCAATTGTCAAAGGCGATAAGATTATTAAAAATATTTTTAAAATGTACTTATTTTAATTGGCTGTTCTGATTTAAATCTTTACTTTAAACCTTTGAAATTAGTCAACTTACTGTTTAATTAAAGAAAAAGTATTATTTATTATCAAAAATCAATAACAAAATGTTGGAAACAGAGCAAGCGCAATGTGCTTGATACAATATAGAATTTTAATTTTTTTTTCATCCTTTGCCTTCCTACATCTTCCTATAAACGTCCGTCAGTGTCAATTCAGTGTCAAATCATCTATTGCGATATTAAAAAGGAAAAGAAAGTCTGCATCCGTAATATAGAAAAACAAAACCCGAACAAGGCCTACAAAGCAAAGAAAAATAATTGTACATAAAGAAATGGAAATAACGTAACAATGTTTCCATCTATTGAAAGTCACAGAAATAACATTACTTCAAGAAAAATGTATTCGTCAGGTGTGTGTGATTAGGACTCTAACGGTTCGAAAGGAGATGCAAATATAATATATTTTGTTGATAGAAACAGAAAAGTTGTGTCCCTACATATTTTTGTTGCTAATAATAAAATAGCATCAGTACTCGATAAATTTAAATATAATATTAAGAGAGAACGTGGAGATTGCCAAGTTAAAGAGAAGTTATATATGTATAAATCATAATATATCTATATAAATGTGAAACTGATCTAGTCAGTGTATTAAACGAGGCGGCCTTATATTTTATATATACACACATGGAGGCATATTATTACTGTTACATGTATAAAAACAAACGGAAATATGCGTGTGAATACATGCATCAACAGAAGCACCTTACTATGGAAGTTTAATACGAGGTTTAAAAAGCAGGGAAAATGAAAAAAACTATGTGAAATTTAAGTGCGACTATAGTCTGGGATACTGTTTATGACGTTATGATGACGGAATTGTAGAATAAAGTTAAAGTCTGAAGTTTATTGTTTATTGTGAGTTGATAATAGATTATACCAACGTTAGAATCTTGTTTTCACCAGTTTTGTTTTACGAGTATAATTCAAACTATAAGAACAATTTCTATTTAAAAACTTAATTTTATTCTTTTGAATAAAATATGATTAAAAATACTTTAAATATGGTTCAGTTAAATATTCAAAATTTTGTAAATGAAATTTTCATTTTTTAAATTATAATAATTATTAATACTATTAATTAATTAGAATAAATATACATTCTAAAGTTGATATGAATTATGATGAGTAATATTCTTAAAATCCTGCAATATTCTTGAGGATACAGTATTCTCAATAATTACTAATAAATACAATTTTTTAATTTTAACAATATACATAAAAATACTGATGAAACGAGGTTCTTGTTTGTGCAATCTTAAATAAAATTGTAGCAATAAGGACTTCTTTCGTTAATTTTATACATCAATAAAGATTAAATGAACATTTTAATTGCGAAGAAATAACAATAAACTGTGCACATGTCAAAAGTACGTAATCAATGTTCAATTAAAAACTTACATTATTGTGACGGCGTTAGAAAACGGTTATATAGTTTTTTGATCTATTTTGAATATAGACGCCGTATTGAACGAATCAGTCGCCTCGTCGTACCGTTATTCTTATTTTTTCTATAAAAATTGTACCAAATTCGTATTTAGAATAATAAAGAGTAATAATCATTGTTTTATAATCATAAGGAATGGACTATTTAACTGTTCATTTCCTTCAAATAAGACTGTGCATTTGTCGAATATATTAATATATGTGTACGCAAGTATGACTTTAAGTCGAATGTCTTATTTTTTCTATTCATCTTTTCATTTTTAGATAAAACCGTAAATTTTGTAATATTTTCCTGTATATTTGCAAGGATTCATCGCAAAGTTGAATTCTTTCTACTAATATTTCATAATTATTTAATATTAAGGGAAAAAAATTACATTATATCTTGTAACAATCATACTGATTAGTATATTATTAAAAAAACAAATTTTTTCATAATTCTAAAGTTTTTGTGTCCTTCCATAATCATTTATATTAAAAGAATGAAAAATATGAGAACATTTAACCAATATTAAAACGTAAATTCAAAATTAAAATAATAAAATTATTAAGAAATGACATATTTAGTAAGTAAAATTATAATTATAAGAAAGAATTATTCAATTGTATTGACGTATCAAATTCATTATTTGTAATAATTACTATTAAACCTCTTCCCGTACATATTCATATAAATATGTAAACAATACTTTAGAAAAAAAGACAATTTATAAAAAAATAAAATATCTTAGATGATTTAAAGAAAATGGTTTTTACCTACTTGTTATTGACACAATTAATTATTAGGAATTATCTTTATTCTAGTAAGAATATAAATTGTTCTTAAATTGATATGAATATCCTATATGTATTCTTTTATTAATATAATTACTTCTATATTGAAAAAAAGTAAATTGTATCATTAAAATATTGTACATAATACGAGAAGAGGTTGCAGTTGCTTAAGATAAAAATCATAAAAATATCTACCACACTTCTTTGATCTTAAAACATCGATATTCTCTCCATTTACTAATTGTGTATAAATTTAGCAAAATGTATTGTAAAACGTTTGAAGAATTATTTAATTTTACAATTAGATATTATTTACATTTGTAATGATAAGAATAGCACGTAATAAAATTTTTATTTTTCAGGATTTTCCATTTATAATACAATTGTTTAAATGTAATAGTTTTGTAATTCTCTTAAGGTACCTGAAGAAGCAAGCGACTAAGAACCTAAACTCAAGCAGGACATATCGTGGGTGAGGCATATCGTAAACACTGTTAAACTAATTTTCGACTGTTAAATTTTATTTCGTGCTTCATATAGCGATAGAATTTAAAAAATTTATTAATGTATACAAACAACATAACGTGAGAAGTTATTAGTCCATATGATATTTTGATAAAGTATTGAATAGATGCTAGAAAAGTTTTCCAAAAAAAGTAGTAGTACATAATACTTACTTATACTATAATTTGTCACAACAGAATTATTATTACAATATACTTATTTATTTTAAGCAAATAGAAAAGGATAAAACAAAAGAGGCAACGATATTCTAGAATGTAGAATAAGGAATAAAAAAGGATATCGAATATATTATTAATACTTTGTTCTTTTTTGATTATCATCTGTGATCATATTCGAAGCTAGACAGACATGTGCTGTAAATATAAAAAACTTGAAATACCGTCTGAATCAAATTTATGCGAGAATTATTATTCTTCATTATTATTATTATTTTTCATTATTATTATTATTTTATAATTATTGTATATTATACATGTAGTTTTTATAAATGGTAATAAATATTGTAATTGTTATAAATAATGAAGTCGTTGAAAAACGAATCACGTATCGTCCAGAAAAATGACAACAATGAATATGAATAATAATAATAAGAATTAATAATCACTATAAAAAAGTAAACGAGTGTGTGTAATGAAAGTGGGATTTTCAGTGAAACTATATATAAATATATTATATTGTAAATATTCCTATACATATACAAATTAATAAAGTAATAAGGGCTCGTAATTTTTATAAAAATACTTATAATGTGTATTGAATTTTTTTGTTATTGAATAATCCTACGTTACACTTTCTTCTCCCCAAAATTTCCGTTTTTAATTCATAAAATATTAATCTTTTGAAACCTAAACTAATTTTATTACATGAAATATAATTTATTTTTTAAATCGTTCAAACTAATAGTCTAGCGTGGTACTGCATTAAATTTTCATTGATCGGTCTAATAAAATTATCATTTTATATTTATCAAAATTGATAAATAGAAGTTCAATAATTTTAATATAATGTGTAATGATAGCAACCTATTTCTTTAAAAAAGATTTTATTTTTGTCTTGTATTTAAAAATCAAAATTATCTATTTTTAATGTTAAATCTAAATGGATATATTATTTAAATATAATTAAATAAATTAAGAACAAGATTATCACGGAAATAAAGGTACAAATATTTATTTATATCATTTATTTAAAAAAATATTAGCAGCAATAATGACAGTAACAATTGTCAACGCTAATGATACAGTAACAGATGATTGTAATGAAAATAAAGTACTATGTAATCGTAACTACATAAATAAGTAGATGTATGAAATAATATTTTATATACATGTTTCTGTGAAGAAAAGTTTATATTTACGAAAAACATATCGAAGATTCTATTAAAGCCTTAATGTAAAGCCTTTGCGTCTTGGCTTCAATTTATTACGTATTATTTACATATTGTTCGTTATAAATTGGAACTTTTACAATATTGTAACATTTTACGAGTACAAAAACTGGGATATAGGCAGGAGAATATATTTTTGCTCGATAAGTTTATGTATTATAAAGAATAAATTTAGCAAAACAATTATAATAAAATTCTTAGTATTTAATATAAAAGTAACAAATTAGAAATGTCAATCTTATAAAAATTTAGAATTTTAATTGAAAAATTGTTTAATTAAAAAAGTAATCATCGGTAGATATAATTTCGTTGTTCGGTGTAAGTGACCTGTACCTATTTAAAACTTTTATAAAGTAATAGTTTTTATAAGTAATTTTAAAGTACTTTACTATTCTTTTTTAAAAAGATAAATATTTATTAAAATTATCGCAATAGACTTTGAGATCACAAGAAATATAAGTTGACGTTCATTATAAGATAAAGATTAGCATAGATATATCTAATATTAATCTTAACTCTTAAATGAGTCATTAATTGCATGTTTTGCTAAAAAATCATATTACCATTTGACGTGAAACAGTTAGAAAAATGGATACAGTCGGGCAGCAAAACAACATTTCTTGTGTATTCTCACATTTTAACATTTATGAGTTATGCAACACAGGAATGTAGAGAAATAATGAATCCATATTGTACGAAAAGAAATAATTTAAAGGTGTATAAATAATATTAAGATATACTGTTCAAAATGCACGCATTCACAGCAAATCCCGTGGAGGTTCTCTCGCTCTTTGAAAAATAAAAAAGCGCGTCTCTCAGGTCAAGGTTCAATATTCTTTACACACGGTCCACAGACTTAGTTGATTATTAAAAAGAAGGCTGTTGAATTTCCAGTTTCCCAATAAAATTAGGTCATCGGAAGTAGAGTGATCTAGCTTTCAGGTAACTAAACACTATACATGTCGCGTCGCAGCAGTCCTGTCTCAAAGACGGTTCAAAGTTCAGTGCACAACATTTGCTTCGCAAGTAGTACCTGACTTTAAACTTTTACAAAGGTAAATTATAAAGAGAACGATATATATAAAATTCCCTCAACATTTGAAAAGATTAATCTACGGCGCCGATCCAGTTACATCACCGCTCCCTCTCGCTCTGGAGGGAGGCGAGGCCGAGGTCTTCCTCGGGGATGAGAGGTATGTACCTCGTCCTCGGGTCGTTCTTTCTCTCGTAGACGTAGGGGAAGACGATGGACCGCGGCTGGGCTGCGGCCTTGTCCTTGGGCTCCTCGACGCTCGGGCCCACCTCCATCACCAGAGGGATGAACTTGCGCCCGGCCTCCCCGGCGTCCGCTCGGCTATTGTTCGCGGACACGGTGGCATTCGCGGGCTCCGGCCTCCTGGTGGTGTTGGCCACGAAGAGCGGCACCCAGTCGTCGATCTTGGTTTCGGGAACGGTTGACTCGGTCTCGTTGACCCGCGGGCTCCAGGTTGCCCCGCCCTCGTTCTGCCATCCGCCGCCTGTAAGCAAAGGACATGGTGACAAGGCTCACGGGGCTCACGCGGAAGGGGAGTTTTTCGGCGTCCCGGGGCACTGACCTTCGTAGGACTTGTCCTTGCGGGTGTCGGAAGAGGGCAGCGGGCGCACGGACATGGGTACCCACTCGTCGGGGTCCTCGGTGGCCGCGGGCGCGGCGCTGCTGGTCGTGGCGGGCCTCTCGGTCGGTCGCGGCTCGGAGCGCGTCGTGCTGCTCGTCGGTGCCGGCTCCTCCTCGAACTCGAAATAGTACTTGGTGCGGCTGTCGTTGCTGTCGCCGATTAACCTCTTGCGCTGGCTCTCGCTCGACTCGACGCGCTCGCTTCCTTCCTCTCGTACGCCGAACAGGTTACCTGCGGTTTTCAAAACAAGCGTCACTCAAAGGCTAGAGGAAAAGGTTCGGATTGCAAGGGCCAAACTCGCAGAACGGAGAAATTTGAGCTCAATGTGATTAATTTCGGTGCCCAAGTCGATTTACGAATTCAAGTGAAGTTTATAGATTAAGGGAAGGTTTATATAATCGTAACCAGTTGTTTATTCATTACGGGTTCATGAAATGGCTCCGTCAGGCTATCTCTTATAATTGAATAATTTTGAACTGAACATTTAATTATTTGTTTAGAAAAACCACGACTAGTTATGTATCCAAGCTATTTTCAATAGAAGTACCAAATAAAACTTTTATAAATATAATAAATCAATTTCTATTTAACGAAATAAAAAAAATTGCATAATACAGAAAAAATTATTATTATTTACTTTAAACAGTTCAATGAAATTTATTACTATTCTTTATTAAATTTTATATAATATATTATTACTAATAATAATAAGGATTTATGTAGTAATTAATAGAGACGATAAGAGTTAACGTTAAAAACTGAAATTCGTGAAAATGTTAGCTGTTAATTGAATCTGGTGAACTTTCTTTAAAAAACCAATGAAAAGTCCATAAATTATTTTTCACATACTTCGTGATCAATATCTTTATTTCTTTATTTCCCATTGTTGTTGAGAAGTGGACGAGGTTAGTCCAACAGAGCGATAGTTTACGGAGCTATTTCTAAACGGTAGATTAGCACAAATGTATACAACTGTAAGTTGAACTGCAAGATAGCTTGTTAGTGCTCTTGAAAGGCGTGCCTCGACTATTGAGTTCTTTGAGGAGCATTAACGCGAATCCGTGCTGCCGGGCGCTTATCACTGCTCCGCCCGGAGCGGTGGCTAATAATGGGTACAAGGTAACTGGCCGGCAAGAAGGAGGCCGCAAGGAAGCTCGGGCCGAAGCCGAAGATCGGAATTATGGAGATTGGCGGGCTCGGGAGCGGCGACTGACCGAGGGGCGGGAAGTACTTGGGCCGGTCGGCCCTGCCGGCGCCGCCGCCGATGAAGCTGGGCGTGTACTGCGAGATGAGCGGCAGGAGCGTCTGGCGGGCGTAGCGCTCCGCCTGGGCGAGGATGCCGGCGAGGCGCTCCGGCAGGAACTGGACGGTGAAGCCGCGCGAGGAGGGCGCCTCCTCGAGGACCTCCTGCCGGCGCTCGTCCATCCGCGCCTGCTCGTGGTCGCGGCGCGTGCCTCGGGGCCGCGGGCCCCCGGCCCCCTCCTGGCCCTCGGAGGGCAGCTTCAGGGCCCGGCCCGTCTCCTTCTTCGCCCCGAGGCGCTGCAACAGCGGCTCCGGGGCCGAGCTCGTCGTCGCCGGGGCCCGGGGACCCAGGGCCTCCGCCCGAGGCACGCTCACCGGCCCCGAGAAGCCCCGGCCGCGCTCCGCCGCGGGCTCCCCGATGTTGTTGCTCTCTACCGAGTTGGACGCCCCGTCGTTCACCAGGCCGCCCAGGCCACCCAGGCTCCACGGGCTCGAGGCGCTCTGCAAGTGCAAAACCGTCTTACTTCTTCGTCTGAATCCGGCTCATATTATATGTATTCTCATATTTTATTCTCTATTTATACACGGAGATAAATGTCATAAAAGTATCATATTATACGTGTATATTCATTTTTGATACAGTGCATTTTTGTCAATCATAATTTTAGCTAAATAGTTGCAATTTTTATTGTTTAGTGGCTTCATTGATTTGATAAGCCTATCCCCAGTTTATTCATGAGCATATTGAAAATCCTTATAGCATATCTCTCAGTGTACAAACTAATACGGAATTAAGACCAAAGACGTTAACTTGTATGTACGTGCTGGTATACAAAAGAACCTGCGTGTGAGATTTCTACTAAAGTAGGCATATTTTTATAAATTCCTCTCAGTGAAAATCCTGGGTACTTTATGAAATGCTCACGCTTTACAAATAAGATATCATTCTGTAGTGAAACCGTTTCGTTCCGATTTTCATTCAAAGTGCGTAGTGACCGTAATCTTACTATCTCTAATGCAAAATCTCTCTTTATTAGAAGTAAAGATTAAACATTTACTATATTAAAATTAAAACCTTTTATAAGTAGCTATATTTTCAGCGCAAGAGCTTATAGTTTATATTAAAATGGTATGATATAATTTTGAAAATAATTAAGCGTATTTAAAGAAATCATGGCGTATTAATATTTACAAAAATTATTATTTATTTAAAAGCCGAACTACTAACTTCATATAATACTTGTATGTGCTTAAATGTAAAATAAATGTTGTATTCCACTGAAATTTAAAGGATTGATAAAAATTAATTAATATAATAAATTGTACATATTTAATTAAAATTATAATGTAGGGTATCGTATATTTTAAATTTAAAATTATAAAGATCACCGCACGACGCCCTAAATTAATATCTGCATAATGAATCCCATAATGCTTTCTACGTGAGATTCCAGGGGAGATTTGGTACTGGTAATAATAGATCGGCCCGGGGAATCAGATTGGTCATGACGCAAATTCACGAGGTGCCTAATTACAAGTTCCAGTACCGAGGCCCCGACAAGCTGGATCTTTTCCATCCCGCGCGCGGCGCATCTTCTGCTCCTGAATATTCATGCAGCGCGTGAGTGTAACGGAAGGCGGAGGCGGCCTCGTTAATTTATGCAAATCACGATGGATGGTCGAAAGCTGCGTTTGAATCTAAGCGCCCCTCCCTCCGTCCCGTTTCTCATACAGGTCGAAGCGCGAAGAAAGATACGCTTTGTTTACATGACAAATTATGCGTATTACGAGGACGCGTCTGCATTCCGCACCAGGCTGACTATTTGACGCTCGGAACGAAGAATATCAATGTGAAAAGGAGTTACTTTTGTACTCGGGCCGCCTGTCGCTGGTTATCTGCATTTTACGCTAAAACGAATGTAAGCGCGAAAAGTTTTGATTTTTAATGCAATCAGTAGGAATAATTACTTACCTGATAATTGTTAGTCTTCGATTTTTTCGAGCTGTCCGAGTAATCCTTGGTTATCGAGAATTTCGGCTGCTCTTTTGCTATTTTAAGGTTCTCTTCCTTGGTGAAGGGACCGAGGCTCTTTTGAGGCACTTCATTGTTGAAACTGTCCTTTCCTAATTCGATAAAAGAATTTATTATAACGAGCGTCGAATAATAACGAACGCCGCCTCGACGATTACGATCTACACGTTGGAAAAGCGATCGCCATTTTTAAACAATGTTGCGACAGAAAAATTTCTCTTGTCTATCTGATGCAATTAGCATGTGCTTGTTACGCGCCGGAATAAAAAACCATATCGTGCATACAACCAATCTAATGAAGCAATTAGGCACAAGCAAAATAGATCGGAAGTAAATTTTTTCGTTCATCGTATAAATAGTATAATTGTATTATAGTTGTATTATCCATCAAGTCAATGAACTGCCTTTTTCCAATTTAATTCTAGACCAACTTTCTACCCGCACTAAAAATAGTGAGTCACCGAGTGTATTATTATATTCCGGCCCGCGCCGACTAATCATGAAATAACTCGTTGTTTTAAAAGAACTACTCGATTCTTAATTCAGTATAGCGATTAAAAGGTAAATGAAACTTTTGATTAGGAGGATAAAAAAATTAAATTGAAAAAGCCGATCTATTTGAAAAAGGAAAGCAGCCCGCGTATGGATTAATTGACTTTGCTCTCATCGATTGGATTTCGAATCGAATTAATTTCACTAGTCCCATCGGAAACTTCTCATAACACGTGGGTGTACCTACATGCCGCACGCGAATAAAAACTGATACATTACCAATGATCATGGAAATGCACAAGATACGACTATGTATAGGCCTCACCATTGCCTCTGTCGTAGTTCTGGTCTCGAGTGAACGGCCCGATGCCGGAGTGCTTGTGCGACTCGTCCTTAGAGGTCGAAGGTTCGACGGGCCGCTCGTCCTCTTGGCTCTCGGGCTCTGGGGGCACCTTGCACTCACCCTGGAAGAGCGGCAGGTAAACGGGACGGCCCGACTCAAGGATGAGGCCACGCTTGCAGAGGGAGTAGACGCTTCCGTAGCTGTCGACCACGGAGATTTTGTCCACGGCCCAGGAGACGAGTCCCGACGAGATCCAGCCACTGTACGCTGTGTACTTGATCTGAGGACAGAGTTAATGGGAGTAAATGGAGGAAACGCTCGGACATTGGCCTGATGCCCGGTGAGATAAAACGGTAAACTGTATGAATGCACTGATAATGAATGCGCTGGTAAACTGTATGCACACGCTGATAAAGGACGTCCTTCAAGATTTTTAATTATAGATAAATTCAACGATTTTGATATAAATCATCCTCAATTCGCACCTAATGCTTAGTAGAACAAAAGGGGATTGGTAATCGATTACGCATGTAAAAGACTTGTTATACACTACTATTGTTGATAATTTTAAAAGCTTAATTAGTTCGGTAAAAGCTAAGTTTGGTTTTTTACTTGACATTTGGTCGCGTACTGAAATGCAATTAAACAATTTCAAAATTACATATTAGACAAATTATTCTTGCAGCCTTATATGGATAGCTGCATACCTCGATAGCGTCCAGATTGGCGAGGGCCGGGTGAGGCACTACGATTTTCTGCAACGTCGCCCCGACCAGCAGCTCCTCGTCGTCCTTCTTGGTCATTGTGAAGGTCTCGTTGATGGCGCCCTCGGCGACGAGGGTCACCTGGAGCTTGCCGTAGCTCTTGACGGGCCGCTCGTGCCTGCTGTTGTACACCTTCACCTACGGGCAAGGCAGACGGCTTTCACGATACCCGATGCGGTGCAACTTGTGCGCAGGGTATATCTCGCAAACTTTCGAAATGGCGATAACGACGATCGTCCGGCTTCAAATTCATTATATTCAATCACGCGCTGTGCTTTGGCGGCACTCAAGTGCTTCCCGCGTCGAGCTACCGAGTTCACGCCTCGCTTTCTCAAAAGATAACGCGTACAGCGATCCGGGGGGAAAAAGCTCGGTTTTCACCCGCGGTAGCCGGTCGTCGCGGTGGGAGCACCGGTACTAGTGCACTCACCTGGTACTGGTGGGCGCAGAAGGGCTCCTCGTCCCTAGTGACGAGGTACATCTGTCCCCTGGCGGGGGATTTGTCGCTGTAGAAGCCCATGTCGCCGCAGGGCCCGTCGGCCTGGGAGCCACAGGGGAAGCAGACACCCTTGAGGAGGCCGTCGTAGCCGTACTCGCAGGGAAAGGCCGGGAAGCGACACTTGGGGCTGATGGAGTCCGTAAAGAGCTTGTAGGCCCGTCGGTGGTTGCACAGCGAGCGCCCCTCCACCGGACTCGCTATCCCAGGGCAAACAAGGATCTCGGTGAAACCACTTCCCAAGGAGTTTCCTCGCGAGCATCGCGTATAAACACAGGATCCTCTTTATCGCGGTGAAAAAACTTCCGGATGAACTCGCCGGCCTTAGAAATTTCCCTCCAACCGTTAAACAAACAAGCGCGGGCTTTCTTCCCGGCGACGCGCAATCGGTCAGCGATGGAAGAAAGTAAAATCCGCGCACTCGGCCATCACGCGAGCTCCTAATCGCCCGCGGCAGCGCCCGCGAGAGCCGTTTTCGAATCCGCCCCGAGGAGAGGAACAAAGGCAGCTGCCCAAAGCTAGCCGCGGTGGCCTTTTCTCGGGATAGGCTGCTGGGGAGAAAAAAAACGGCTCGCGCGGATCCTCCGAGACCCGGTACGACCTACTTTCGAGGAGTCGCCGAGGCGGCGCGTGGGAGGCGCGCCGCGCGCTCCCGGTGAAAAGGCGCGCGACGCCGAGCGCACGCACGAGCCGGCGGAGCTTTCTAATCGACCGGGCGACACGCATTGATCTTTCCAGCTGAGCGAGAAAGTGATGTGGCGCGAGCGCCTCGGACGCTTTTCGTGCCCGGGCCCTAGCCGTCCACCTGCCTACGAACGGAGCCTGCACTTACACCATATGATGTCGCTGACCGCCCCGAGGAAGAGGTTCGAGCAGCCGGTCTGCATCCTCCCGCCGTTGGGGTAGAAGTCCACGTCGCCCATCGGCTGCCAGGAGCCCAGACCTCCGAGGATCAGCTGCTCGCCGTTGCTGTGGATCACGTCGACGAACTGGGCGTCCGACTCGTCGAGCCGGGCTCGCGGGTCCTGTGCCTCGAACAGGGGACCAGCTGGATCGAGGCCTGCAGGCGAAAGAGCGAAACTTTGAGACAGCCTCCTTGCAGCCAATGCTTTGATCGGTTTCAGTCGCGGTGAAACGATATCATTCTATCAACTTTTTATGGATTTCCCGAGGAAAGCAGTAGTAATAAACGTTAGTTATTTTATTTAAATTGAGCTTTAATAAAACAAACTCAAATGTGATTTGTGTGCTCTATGTGCTCTTTGAAAAATCGTAAATTATTTATTTTATGCGCATACTTCTTAGAAAACTATTGCTTTTTTAGGCTGCTGAAATGTTAGTGAAATGAAAATTTAACTAACCAAAATTAACTCGTGAATGAAAACGAAAACGCATGTCTAAAATTATTCTAATTTTAGATGGGAAAAGTTGATTGAATATCAAATTAAATTTAAGAAGTAGCTAGAATCTCGGTAAGATTTTAATCAGGAATCGTAAATGCTCTGTTTACGTTCCACGCTTTACTGCTCAAAATAGTCAATTACCAAGATTGTATGTACAACTCGAGTAGTCTTTAAGTCGTAAAGATCAACAAATACTTTCGAGGACTTCAAAAAATCTAATAAAATTTGTGTGCTTTCTTTTGAAAAGTACAGCACAAAAACTGCATAGAATAAATACTAACAACCGAAAAAATAATTAAATAAAGTAAACCAGAACGTACTCATTTGTTCAAAAGACAAACAACTCGATAAATAGTGTAATTTTCATCTGCCTTCATCACGATCATCATACTTTTCTCTTAAAAAAATTATGCACATCAGCAGTTCATAAACACTAACCTTAATGTTTCAAGATTGAGTTAAAAATTTACTGAACGAGCATGAATTATGTGGGATTGTAGAGTACCGGTAAAAAGTTAAGACAATAGCTATTGATAAGGAGTTATGACCGCGCAACAATCATCAAGCGGTAAACGTGGAGCAAAAATACGCGTCCATACCGGTTGACCTTGAGACTGGGCTCAATGTTTGTCGAGCTTATCTAGACCAACTAGAGCCTGCTATCAAATTTCGCGGTGCAACGGCAGCGCAATCGGTGGCTTTGAATACATTAACGCACGATTTGCAGTGGGATACGCACCGATTCGCCGCATAATGACAGTATCTCTGTTTTCGCCCGGCCCAAAGGATTGTTCGCAAGCACGTTCTGGAAACGCGGAGGGTGTCAAGACATTGTTTAGAAAACACCGCAGAATCCCGACGCATCGTTCCGGCGATAACTGGAATTACGTTGATCAAAAGGTGCGAGAAGAGCGCGCGCTCGGGTTATCGCGTCCTCGTGGGCGGGGCGATCTCGCGCTCAGCCGCCTGGGGAACTCGGACCGGTCTTACCGTGCACCGCTGGAGGGCCCGAAACGATCTGGGCGCGCTCATTGTTCATCCTCATGCAGTTGAACGAACCATCAGCAAGGAGGCGTGGATTCCGCGGAGTTATCGCTGTCGAACGATCGGCACGCGCTTCTTTACGATCGGGGAATCCTCACAAGAGATGCGCGCGCAGAGTCCGCGCCCGGGGTTTCTCCTCGTTTTACAGGAAAAATCCACGCCAGTTTCCCTGTAGCGCGTTTAGAAAGTTTGGGAGCCGTCTCGTTGAAGCGGCTTAATGGATTCTACGCCCGTACTGTATCTCGATGATCAATTGCGAATAGCTCATGGATTGCGCTTTACTTCCTTGATTTTCGCCCTCTTCATTATGAGTAATTTCGGTTTAATTACATCCGCTGCAACGGCTACAGCTACGTTTACCTCCTTCATTTTAAGGAGATACCGGATACTAACTTTGTACTCTTTCATTTTTTTTGGATAAAAATTTTGCTTTGTAGAAAATTCATGTGGTATACTTTTTATGATCTGTGGGAATATGATTTAATATTTTAGTTAGATTTCGAATTCCTAGTGAAACATAAATTCTTTCTAAGAAAATGTATTGCGTAATGATTGAAAGAAGTATTCAAAATTATTGTATTTTAGATGTAATATAAGTTATATTAGCAAAATATTTTTAATCAAAATTTTTACGTTATTAGGCATTATTAAAAAATAATATTTTTCATTACTGGAGTTTCAAACACATGTTCTTCTAAGATTTTCTTACTTATTCAATTTGTCTTGTAGTAAAAGCAGTTGAAAACAGGATTGTATATTAAATTTTCTTGTGCATAAAGATAAAGAAAGATAAATCAGGAAGTAATATGATGTAGAGGAGTCGTCTAACGGCCTGTCTAACCAATCTTTGATATTATCTACTTGTAGCATACATAGTTTCTTTTGAAGATCAGGCATACTGTATCTACATGTGCTTAAAATTATAGTCAAAGCCATGTTAAAAAGATGTACTAATTAATATAAGATTGCGGCCAGCTAGTGAAATATTAACCTTAATTATATAGATGTAGGTTAAAGTACGTAAATAATAATAAAAAAGGTCACGTACATTATCAGGATATAATATACAGTCTGGGATAGAAGTTCATACAATGGCAAATTATTCCATTGCTCAATACATCAATTTAAAAATACAACTCCCACGCGATTGTAAAATTTCTCCTGGCCATAAAAGTTACAATTGAATACAGTAATAAGAAAGATGATAATGCCTCTGTATACGGTACTCACCGGTGATCCTGGAGACGTTCTTAAGCTCCGCTCCGGCGAATCCGGCCACATGAGCCCCGAGGCTGAATCCGATGAGATGGATCTTGTCGAGGGGCACATTGAGGCTGCGCACAAGCTTGGCCAACTGGCGGCCGACCAACCTGGTGTTGGCTGCCGCTCGCACGTAGTTGGGCACTGCGCTTCCAGGGCCCCAGTCCACGCACACTGCTCAACATGATATTTGTAAAACGTACCCTTCGCATCACTCGGAAGATAGGATTAAAATGAGTGGTAAATCAAGTCTGTATTTATCGTGCGATCGTCGTAATAGGACTGTCTATCGTCACGTTTTTGTCCGCAGCTTCGACTTTTACGAGCTAATTCTCAATGGCTTTGTGCAAACACGTTGCGATAAGTATAAGACTGAAGGAAAGTTTCATTGCAACTTTTACCGATTGCTATTCTAATGTGTTGACAAGAAGAGAAAATTCGCCGCCGCCCAATTACCCAGGAAGCTTATAATTTTCCAATTGGTACTCGCTCGACATTGTGTCGATTTCGGTAATGAAACCGTACCTCGAGGTTAAAGCGCCATTTCGCGGGAGAAAGTCCAAAATCTACGTTGACGAAGGATTCCCCGGAGAAGCGGTTCTCCGGAATTCTCTCAGAGCCATTGTGCAATTAAAATTAGCATTTATATGGGAATTAATTGGTCGGCAGCTGAATTAGGTTTTCATAGACGAGCTGCAACTGGAGCATATCAGAATGTAAATACCGCGGGTCGTGTAGTTTGCGTACAGTTAAAAGCATGAATAAAATTCATTATTTATGCTGGGAATATATTTTATATGCGACTAACTACGTTTCATCATTCGCGTGTCGATGATCTATTCTTGATAATTCTTCGAGCCCCAACGATCGAGTTCACAATTCAGATATACTTTAGCGCAATTAATGTATTTCCTGCAGGCGATAAGAACATTTTAATACGAGCTCTTCGTTAGTCAGAAATAGTTTAGCGAGCGGCCCACATAAAATAAATTTCAAATTGTGTAGAAATTAAAGGTGCAACCGGTATCACAACTTAGAGGGCATCTAATGAATTCCCAGTATAAACCATGATGAAGACACCGGCCGTTATTCGGATATGGCCCGTAATAATATACGACGCTACCAGCGGTTTACACGGACAGCCCGAGGTATTTAACGGTTCCAGTACGAGAGGTCACCTCGGAGTCAATGATCGCTCCCGGAAATTTAAGGAGAGTCGGGAGACGCTCGCACTCACCTATGTTGCACTCGATTACGGCCATGAGGGCCGAGCGCATCTCATAGACCCAGACATGGTCGCAGCTCGAGCCAAAACCGTGAACGATGACTTTCGTCGGTAGGTCTGGGTCTATAGCGTGATTGGCCTTGTCACTGATACTCTCCGCCGGTACCTCCATCGGGATCGAGCGCGCTTTCCTGCTACCGTAGACGAAAAATCTGCAAACGATCAATACTTGTTATCATTCCAAGAAATGTAGGGTTTAGTCTATCCAGTTCCACATATTTCCTAAACATTCCTTCGGATTTATAACGTAACAGGAATATTATCGAATTAGAAAAAATACCTGTATGTATGATTTAAAATTATTCAAAATTAATTAGAAAATACTCCAACATGATGAGAATTGTATTGGATAAAAATCATGTAAAATTAATGGATATTGTGATTAAGATTTAAGATTCAATAAATTACGATCACTTTTATAAAAGCTTTTTGAATTGAATATTTTTTTTTATATTCACAGTAAATTAAATTATCTATTTTAAATACTGATATCAGCAGCTAAAAATAATATAATGTTTTATAAATACTTTGCTTAATTGCATGTATCTGATGATTACGGCATTGAAGTGACAAATACATCATATAAGCATTAGAAATAAAAAAATGTCTTCTAATGGCCCGCCCAAGATGGATCTTTTGTAGTAGCTATCTTATTTTGTGTAATGAATCTCTATTAAATGGTTTGATGCTTCCACGAGCATAAAATAGGTACACCATTGCAACGTATCATAGAGACCTAATATACAATGTCTACTAGTAGAAAATATTCTTTTTCATAGTTATAGGATAATACCTTACATTAAACAAAATTTTAGTTGTGCTACGTATGTTAACCATTAACAAGCTCTAACGCACAAAATAAAACGTTTAATCGACCGTCATCAAAGCAACAAATTATAAATATGATGATAGGCTAGATTTGTGATGTTTGCAGCGCTAACCAGAGAACCCGACTATTGATTAAAAAAGTCGATCAAAGCACTTATTTCATCAGGCGTGTAAGAAAATAAGACTCGGCGTTACCAGGATGCGTAACCTGTTATATATCCGCCGAGGTGCGATCTTTTCCCGTGTGAATTTATAAATTATAGAGTGCGCGACGGGCCCGTGGTTTTTGCCGGGGATGTAAAACAACCGTTCGCAGCGTGATTATCGCTGGGAAAATTGGCCCGCGGCAAGAAGCTCCTACTGAAGCGAGTGCATAGTTTCCTGAAAAGAGGTTAAAGATGGGCGGCAAGTACCAAAAAATCATGGAACTCTTCTTGTGCAGGCGTGAGAATAGAAATTATTCTTTTGCTTGTACAAACAGTGAGCGTATAATAGTTATTACAATCCGACGACCACTGCTGCGGCTTGTTTAGATCAAGCATTTATATTCACGTAACACCTTTTATATAATTCGGTTGGCGCGCTGTTGCTTGAACATTCCTTTTTCACTGGCTGGGTTCGCCAAAAAAGAACTGCTTTTGGCGGAAGATAAATTTTTCAAGAGAGTTTCGAGTTCGCCGAGGAGCTGTTTATCTCATAAAATGCAATTTTTACGAGGCTCCGAGTGCGTAAATATCCAGTTAGTCCTGCTGATCGGCCGCTATGAGGCCTACGTCTATGTTACATGCATTTGTCGTAACGTCTTTATTCCAAGTTGTGTTCCAAGTGCGCCTTAATTATTTCAGAACACTTGGCTTTTTGAATTCATTATCTTGTGTATATAATCTACTTGCGCAATCGAATGAACCTTTATTGGTATGTTTAAATTCTACCGCGTACTTTGTGCCATATTATTTTATTATTAAGTTATTATTTTGGTGCAAGAACAAATTTGAGTTTGAGTGCGTTAATAATCAGTGCATACAAAACGAAGGAAAAAGGAAATGGAAAGAAACCGTAAAGTGCAGGGTGGTAACGTTTATCGCGTTCTTGTTAATTTTCGAACGAGATAAACAGCAGATCCATAAACTTTCAAATTCGTGCTTTTAATATGCACTTTGCGAGTTTCAGGCAAACATTCAAATGGATTTTTTAAGTAATTTTTTAGGATATGCTAAAAGTATTTAAAGAAAAAGTCTTTTTATACTTTGAAGGAATCAATTTATCAAATAGGCCGGGCAATAATTCACTTTGACACGAAAAAGAAAAGCCATTCGGAGGTGAATGCAAAGAATACTAAAAAAAATGTTGCGCATTTGTGTTTTCGGCTGACGCTTCTTCACGATACTTTTATTTCTGCAGGATACAGCATATTGCACAGCTGTAATATATTTTGAATAAATCTCATTTGATAAAAAACCAGTTTTGAAAGGTCCAAAGACAGTTGCTTAGCCGAGTGCTTAACGCTTAGCGTAGAATTATGCACGTCGATTGCACGAATGGAATAAAGGTATATATGCATATATTTAAAAATCATGTATATGTACCTGGTGCCGACGTCCTTGGGCGGCGACGGCAGCATCTCAAGGTAGCTGAAAGGCCCGGTGTCCTCGAAGCAGCCGACATCTTCGTAGCAAACTCGCGACACCTCGCGCTTACTTCTGTGACCGCGCCTTTGCTTGCGCGAGGCCCACTCGCTCATCGACTGGACCACCGCCCGGAAGATCTCGGCGTCATTCTTCTCGTCCAGGGACTCGTCGACCAGCCTGAGCTCGTCCGAAGCCTCGACATTATTCACTGGAACACAAGATGCGCACCTCCATTATTCAACCTGTCTCATTTCATTCCAAGCAGTTGTCATTTTTTTTCTCTCCCTCGCGTTTACCGGGCGGAGAAAGTTCGCGTTTGAAAATTGAAATGGTGCGTATGTATGATTCAAAATAAATCACCGGCACAGAGCCGATTTGAATCCCATTTGATCCGCCACGTAGTTATACGGTAGCGCGGCGCCGCCGCGGCCGAGCGGCGCGGCGATTAATCAACGAGCGTAATTCCTCCGCGCGAGATTTCAAAAGTAATCTGGGTCACGCGGTGCTCAGCTCCCCGCCGCGGAAAACCTACAAGAGCCGCATTGTTCGGTAAAAACTGTCGATTGAAAAAGTTCGTCTGTCCTCTCCCCTTGTCTTTCCCCGCGTCAGCGCGCAAAACAAAGTCCCTCGTATACATGTACAGATATATATATGTGTCGCAAGCAATGTGGAACGCGCGGCGCGCGTCCGCGTCCGCTGGCCAAAAAAAGCGCACCGGGAAAAAGCGATAAAATACCCGCGGGCCCACTGCTTGGGATTGTACGAGGCGCGCCACCCGCCGAGTAGCGCACGACGAGCCTCGAAGCAACGGGACCAGGCCGTTAACCCGCTGCGGCTCCGGCAATGTTTACGAGCCGTGCCGGCCCTGCACCTGCCCTCCCGATACAATAACACGAGAGAGACGCGCCGCGGCTGCACAATCGGGGAAATCACTCGATCGGCAGCGGCTCGCGCGGGAAACCTCGTGCAGGTGAGGTGCTTTTTATCGGCGAGGGACTTTCTCCGAAAACCGAGCGGCCCTGCAGCTGGTGTTCGCGGGCCGATAAGCCCACCTGGGTGACGGTGCCCGATTTGTCGCTCGTGGCTCGCGGGAATAGGCCTGGGGGAATCCCCGACAGAGGTACGGCGGCCGGCCGCCAGGGGCGCCCGCCGCGGTTCGCCGACCCTTACGGACATAAACAAAAGCGCGAGCGGCGAGCTCGGTGGCGAGTTCTATAGTCTCGGCGGGGCTCGCGGGCTGCGATAAGAATAAGGATCGGGCATATACGCACGGGGCGACCTTCGCGCGATAAGGCTCGTTAGGCGGGCGAGACGCGCCTCGGGCGGCCGCCGGCAGAGTGAGTGGCAGTTTGCTTTTTCGCCACTTTTTTCGGAGTGGGCGGGTATCATTACGAGGCGATAAAGGCTTTAACGTCCGCGGGCGGCGGCGCTGCTGCTGCTGCCTCTCCCGCGGCTTTCCCGCTGGCTATCGCATTATATTCCCTCGTCTAATAATAGACTTTACCGAAGCTCTTATGTTAATAATCCGCGGGCGCGCGGGGGAAAAAATTCACTTTCACCCGGGCGGCGTCGGCCGCAGGAGCTTTTTCAGTGCGGCTGTTTGCACGTCGCGGGCAATTACGTCTCGCGCGGAGGCGAGCCCTCCAATCGCGGCCGAGACACTCCTAAGTAGCGCTAACCCGTTTCCGGATCGTTCACCCGGCCGGCGCGCGCTCGGGGTATTATCCAATGATAACGAGGGCCTTTATGGGGGAACGCCCGGAAAAACGGCGGGTGCGCCGCCGTCGACCTCGGCAGCGCGCAATTACACGCTCGCCAGGGCAAAGAAGGAACTATGTCGCAACAAGTAGTCCAATCGGCGCCCGGGGATCCCCGCGCCCCGAAAAAGCCGCTTCTTGCGCGCCGCTTTGTCCTGGAGCGGCCGAATCGCCGCGAGCTCGCGCGCCCCTGATACCTAGTTTTTTCGGGCCCGGTCGAGCGACGGCCTTCTTCCAGGCTAATTCCAGGGCGAGCCTCGTGAAAGCGCTGATGAATAGCGGGGGAGCGGGCGAGTGTCAACGGCGCGCTCTGATTTGCCGCAGCCGGGGAACCGACTGGGTCGGGATTGAGCGCAAGAGGAACGTGGGAACCGCTGCCGCTGTGCTCAACGAAGGCTTGTGCCTTTGTAGATCCTCGAAGATAAATTTCGCGGCAATTACGCAATGTCTGCACCGTGGTAAAGATCGTCCGAATTTTAACGAATATCCAGAAAATGCTGGTTTAAATGCATTTTTCCCTTCCCTTTAGAACTGATGTAAAGTGTTAGATATAGAAAGATGTAGATCTATGTAGTAATCTTGTGTTTCAAAGCGGCTGCTCGCATGGGAGTTGCAGGGGCAATGGCTTCCCGATTGCCAGGCGCGATCAGGCAGAAAAGGTACGATCACCTATAGAGACTATCGTACAAGGAGGTATTGAATCCAAAGTTATTCAAGATTTACGTAACGTAATTTTTACGCTAATAACGGAAACAGCTGGAGCAATGAACGCTCACGCACGGCTATATTCCCTGTTAAGGTGCATTAATCAAAGGCAAAGTGGCATTGATGTAATAGTAATGCCTCCTAAGTCACAAAAAAGCGGATACCGTTAAACTTGGATTACCGGTTAGTAATACAACTATATCCTAATAGAGATGGCATTTCCGTATAATACACCGGTGCATATGCGTGCTATAATACGCGGGAGGTTACGTGAGCTGGAAATTAAAATGATCGTGAAATATAAATTTTTTAGAAAGTCGATGCTTATAATGCCATTGGCAAAAAAGTGGACATTTAATTTGAACAGATTGGAAAACGCTAAAACTTCGGCAGGCCGACTTAGCCTAGTCGCAACAGCGAGGAAACGACCCGAGCGGCCTCGTAAACATCAGCACCCCCGAGTGCCAGGGAAATTAAGCGCAGCCGAAACAGGCCGCGGTCGTGTGCCATTGGCGGCGTCGACGAGACGCGCGCGACGACGAAGGAAGAGGAGGCAAGAAAGGCGCAGCGCTGCTGCCGCATGCCGTACACGCTCTACTAATCGCCATCTCCGAGCCGGCGGACCTCGGCAGACGCATTTTCGCCCTGAAAGGCGACCCCGAGCGCACCGGCCGAACTTGCGAGCGACTCGGGGCCGCGAAATTCCGAGGGCTCTATCCCGGTGCTAGTCCAGTTGGCATCGGTGTCGGGGCTTTCGGGCGCCTTTCTTCCGATCCGGGACGTCCGGCGGCGCGACGCCGCCCGGGATTCCCGTTAGCCAACGAGGAAAACCTCGGCCCTTTTCTTATGCCGCTCGCGGCGCCCAGCCACGCCTCCATCCGATGACGCGCGTTGCGCAAGCGCGGCCGACGACGCGCGCACAGGTGCAGGGGAGAGAACGCCCGCGAGCTGTGCATCCGACCGCGTTCCGCAAAAATCCGGCGGAAAAGTCCGCGTTTACTTTCTCCGGGCGAGCAGGGCGAGAAGGAGCCGAGCCGCAGGAGCGGCCAATAAAAGCCCGCGAACGTCGTCGCGGTCGATTTGAATCTGGAAAGGTCTGATTCATCACCCAGCAATTACGACTTTCTATGCTCGCGCGCCCGCGGCTCCCGCGCACAGCCGCCCGAGCTCCGCGTGCGCTCTTGACCTTTTCCTGGAAACCGGAATGGAGGACGCAACCGGGCAGGACTATAAGCGTGTAAAAAAGGAAATCATATAATTCAATTGGGAAACTGGAGGTGGGTTTCGAAATCGACGCAGTGGCGTTTCCCAACAAGCGCGTAGAAGCCAATTCACTAATATATATATATATGTATATCTATGTATACCTTAGTGAAAATGAGAGAAAGGAGAGACGGCGAGATGTGACAAGTTATCGCGGGATTAACGCACAGAAAAATAACGGCGGAGGCGGCGGCGGCGGTGAGCGTTGCTTAAAAGTAGTCTCGAGTAATCGAAAGTTAATGCGGCCTAAACGATCCACCCGTTCTAATTAAAAAACCCATTGCCGCATATATGGCCAATAGATCTGTAAGTGTTAAAAGTTTAATGGCCGCGATAAATCTGACTTGGATAACGATCTACATTCATCATTTGGCGGATTTAAACATTTCAATAAGGGTTACTAATAGCATTATTATTCGAGGATGTTGCAGAATGCACAAATTTTAAATTCGAGTGCGCAGCTCTAATGGTATGCAAACTTATGCCAGAAATCAGCTGTAAGTTTGCCATGGGTTTATTAGCCATTGCGCAGCCGAGTCTTTCAACAATTCCGCACCCAAATTTAAATTTCCCTTCCATGGAATAACTCAATGTTTACTCAATGCCAAGTAAAAAAGTATTGGAAAATTTTTGAGTTACATCAAACGAGCCAACGCAATACGTATAATAGCGAGCTGCAGTTAACTTTTTACCGTCCGCATCGTTTCGCGATTTAAACATCACTTGGCGGCTGCATTTCTATGTTTATCAGATCTAGCTGTTCTTGTTGATTAATACATTGGCAAACTATTATCAGGTCCACTAGCCGTTACAATGCCATTGGGAGGAACTCGAGCTTCCATTACAAACATTTGAAAATGTACGCCCAGTATATGTATACGCGTATGAAAGTGTGGCTCGACCGCCTACGCAGTCGCGAGCGCTCGGGTAAGAAAGTAGCCCCGGCCCGTTTGCATTCTCGAGCGTATTGTAAATATCCCCGACCCGCGCGCGGCCGATTATTAAACATCAATTTGTCACGAATAATTCGCATATGGAAATGGAGACAGACAGCGAGGGCAGGCCATGTACTCCTCGAGCCAAGCCGCCACCGACACGCAGTGCTTAATTATTCTTGAGTGGAAAATAACGCGTTCGGGGACTAGAAAGGTGGACTTTTTCTCTTCTCCATCTGAACGATGCCGGAGAGTTGAAGGCATCGATTACTGGCCGAGCAGGGATGTACGTGCAGATTACCGATGCCGCTGCTCTGTCATCTCCTCACAAAATATTTCAATTTGGCCGCTCGGTAATTGGAAAAAGAGAAAAATTCTCCTCTCCGGTTTCTCGGCCGGCTTCTCTTTCACTCGCCAGGTGTAGATTAAGCCTCGACAATAGTTTCCTTGAGAGGCTTCTTTGTCCCGTTTTTTAGGGTCACCAGCGTCGATTTTTTTCAATCCATCTCCTGTTGACCGGCCAACAAGCCTTTCCTGCGCAAGATGCACCGGCAGGAAATCACTGCTTGAGTCGGTAGCGCAGAAATCCATTGTAGAGGCAGTCTTATTCATTAGATTTGTATGAGGGCTCGGCTGCAGGCTCAGTTAGCGGCTTGGACCCTCGGAACCGGTGTTATTAGTCAATAAGCTACTGGGTCGATGCTTCTTTGATTGCCGACGAACTCGCCCTGCGGCCAATGCCACTATAACGCATAGCTCGCGAGGCCGACCAGAGTTGATTATACTTTTCGATCGATGGAAGGTATCATGGTATCAGTGTAACGGTTTTATTTCCCATCTCTGCGCTGTCAGACGTTCGTACGCTTGCTCGGCTCTGTAGATCCCCTGCGGTATTTGAATGTGGATTTCGTTATACAATGTGAGGCAACGCCATACGAGTTTTTTGTCCGCATTACTGCGCATTAGTTTTTTTATGGGTAATTGTTGGAACGCGCCTTTGGTGCTTGATTTATCATGTTTGGTCTCTTTGGTGCGTGAATTCTTCTATAGGATAGACATATTATTAAGGATGATTCGGTGCTGGTAAACCACTAATGCGAGTTTAACAGCGACATTGCGTTGCTGACTAATTAATTCATCCGCTTAAATGGATCAGTCTTCTGAAAACCGTTACTCAAAGAGAGTATTTTTAACGAGAAGAAAAATAATTATTTTCTCTGCAATCCTTACCCAATTGATTATTACCCACGCAGTAATGGTTTCAAGCAAAAAACTTCTCGTATTACATGTGTATTTAAAGGATGCTTTTAATTATCCTTACTGCAAAAATTATACGCATGTTTTTAAGTGCTGATTAATTTTCTGTGCAATAATAGTAACACCAGCATTTTTGTCAGTATTATTAAATTATATTATTGTCTTTATATCAATGATATTTAGTAAAACAATAATATTCAATTGAAATCCGAAAGTAACACTCAATCATTTAATTCGAGAATTTTACTTTTATTCAAGTAAAGATAAAGCATAGTATGCCTTGGAAATTTTTCCTAATAGCGTAACTAAACATACGTTCCGTAATGCGCGTCCACTCTCGTTCGTTTTCTACTCTTACTGTATCTGTTAAGGAAGCAGCTTATTTCTGTATCATGCCTCGTGCCTTCAATTTCTTTTAAAAGATATCATAAATAATATCGATTTTTTCATTACTTCCTAGTTTATATTAGAAATTTAATGAATTTTATTAGGATAATTGTGAAACTCAGGCACAATTTCACTTCGAGTATGCGATTTCCTTGAAAAATCCGCCTGTTCATAACATACACTTGCGCTCTTAAAAATGCATTAAAATCTGTTTGCTTTCAAAACGGGCGTTTTAATAGCATATTGAAGATGCGATTGCACATATAACTTTGTTTTCCTTGTAATTAAAGCTAATATAGAAGATCGAAGCGGGCGTAAACATTAATTTCATGAAAGAATAAACCTTGCACACTCAGTTTGGTCTGTACACTCAAGTCTGTTTACTTTTAGAACTATTAATTACTACTGAAAATACATTTTATATCGTAAATAAATAAAATAAATTTTTTAACCCATGAAAAAACTCAACTAAAACAATTATACCATGAATCCACTTCTACGTACATTATCGTCATTTTATAATTTAGCTTAGCGTACCCTTTTGCGACAGTTTTTTTATTCCTACAACAGTAGCGGCGACCCATGCAATCGGCACGATCTTATCACCTGACATACGTAATATCTATGCATGCGCAAGTCACTGTCATTATTGATAATTGTCTACCAATTTTAAACAATGTCTCTTATCGTAAACAAAGACAATTAGTTTTTAGTCACGAAATGTCAAAGCGCCCAACTGTTTTTCAAACGTTATTCAAGAGCAATATAGACTACATAACTATAGACTACTAATACAGTGCAGTACACTGTCACTTGAAAGTTGTCTTTTATTTTAAATGAATCAAAATGTATGCAGACGTTTATTCGATTTTTAAATTAAATAGTCTTTACAGACAACGTCTAGAAACTTGAATAAAGTCCGAGATATACTCGAAAGAATTGTGAAAAATCATAAATATAGTACAAAATAGTAAACTACAGTGACAGAGCGAGATAGCGAGATTAACGAGGAGGTTGAAATACAAGCAAGAGATAAAACAAAAGATTCACGATTGGAAAGAGAGATAGCTGGAGGCCGCTGTACACAACGGTCTCGGCACCTGGAGAAAAATTTAGGCTAAAGGTGCGCCGTGTGCGTCAACTGTAAAGCCTGCCTCGCCGCAGATCACACACGTGCGAGGAGAGAGGCGCAGTCGGACTCCGACGACTCGGGCATCGCGCGCGCAGTTTTCATTCAGGCCCGCGTGCGCGTGTAACGGTACTTATTGTGCACGCGGGGCTAAAGGACAATGCCGCTCGTGGAGCCGCGCCTCCTCGGCGCCCGCCGCGCCGGCCGAGTCATTTGTCCCATTTGCATTCGCGGTCCACCTTCTCACTTTTTCTTTCTCCGCTCTTTGGCTTTTGCTTTTGGATCGGTAGAAAGTGTTCCGAAATTTCGGCCCCGCGTGCGTCAGCCTCTTTCGAATCGTTCGTTAAGGCCGCGGAGATTAGAGCGCGGGAAAACATCACGTCATCTTGCCTGATGAGGCCGCATACGGGATTTCGCTATTTTTTTCTGACCTTATCGATAAATCGGGGATAGTGTGAAGATAAGACAGTTACCCTCTATTCAACCAGTATAATGTGTTGTGCTTGAAAAACAAATTAAACATTCCGTTTTAAACCGATATAATATGCTTAGTATAGTATATGTCTAAAAAGAATAGGAAAGAAATAAACTTCACGATCTCGTGACGTACTTTGATAGTTCAATACTATCACGCATATTTTTTTTAATAACAGTAAGTAATTATTTACTATTTTTGTCTCAAGTTAACTGCGCAGAATATAGTTAATATCTAGCGCCGTCCGAAAGCCAGCCATTTATGATAGAATGATTATAAAACTTTAAAAAGTATCTTGATATCTCGATTCGATCCTGATCTTTATTCATATCAAACATTTGACGCTGTCATCGTTATGGGGTCACAAATTCTAACGCCATAGACCATTTTTCAAACTCATCGCTTCAGCTTTGGAGCAATCAATTATTTAAACAATTTTGACTGCACGATAACTCACATTTGTTGGACGTGAAAAGACCACAGCCGCTTCATATTTCATTCACCGCTTCACCACCAAGGCGAAATTCGCACTTTACAAGTACAATGGCTGCACATGGTGTATAATTCGGCGAGGAATTCGATCGCTCAGTTTTCTCCCGCGATCCCATAAAAATTTTATCGCCGCTCTCCCGATCAAACTCAATCGTCGATTCGGTCCGGGGAGGAAAAAAAAGGCGGCCGCCACCGGAAGTAGGAAACGCGCGCTGCAGTCGGCTCGGCCGTTCCGCAACGAGAGCGTCTTTGGCGCCCGCGAAAACTCGGCGCCGCGCTTTTTCGAAAACCCCTTTCTTTTCCAGGTGCGCGAACGCGCGTGAAAAAATGTGGGTCGCGGAATCGAGGATGCGGGAACCGTGACGGGCCCAGGCGCGCGCCTGCGCGCATGATGGATCGCCGCGGAACAAAAGGTCGTATGCGGAGGCCATTTTATGGAGACGAGTCGCGGGAAGCGGGAACCGGAGACGTCCTCGGCCCGCCGCGGAGAATCGAAGCGGCGGCCGCGAGTTTTTAACGGCCGCCAGGCGCAATGGCCGTAAAGGGAAGTAGGCGACGCTGGAAATGCTAAAGCGCGAACTAGGGCTCGCTGCGGGGCCCGCGATCGCTCCGGCCTGACCTATAACCAACCTCTTCCCGAGATAAATTGCAGGTGATTCGCCGGTCACAGTCGGCTTGCTTATCTGAACGACCGAATTGAGGGACTGTTTAAATGGGAGAGTTGACCTGCGCGGGATTACGAAACGAGATATAGCCTTAAAATTAAACTTGCAAAGCTACTCTTAATGATTATCATGACACGTGCGCGCACCACAATAAGCGCAGTACCTTATGAGTGATCGTGAATTTGTAAGTATAGTACCCAGATTAATTAAAAACTTTCATCCATCGAAAATCAACCAATTATAGTAATATTGCTTCGTACGTTAATTTTATTTCTCTATTACTAATACCGATTTACTCACATAGAAACTAAATTTATACTTGGAGTCGAATAACATCATTATTGATCATTTTTGTATAATAGAAAGTGCGATAAATTTATTAAAAAGTTACAACTATACCAATAAATCAGCAATGACTTTCTACATTTTTAATTGTTCAACTAAAATATATCAAAATAGAGATTATAATAATGTGGATAATAAATTTTGCTAGCGTTCTAATGATTCATAATGTTCCTGTAAAAATCTGCATAAAATTACAATGTTTAGATCAAGTGAAACAATTTATTCTCTAGTCAACAGTTTGTTTTCACTCATAATTCATTCGAATCTTACAGAGGGAAGATTCGGGATAGTTAATTCAACAGCGGCAGGTTTTAATTTAAAATTCGAATCGACGTCCTACTTGCATACAGTTTCTCCGTTTTATAAAATATTTTATCGACTTTGTTACACGAAGAATAAAAATTTGCGCGCGTGCATCTGAAATTTACTTATAACACTTTTTACTGATTACGCTCTGTGGCGAAGACATCTAACGTGAGGGTCGGAAAAAATAGCTACACCACAGGAGAAAGTTTTGTCTTTAAAATAAGATATTCTACATTTCCTTATATATAAAATGAACTCATTTTAAGAGACACGCGCGATTTTTCTTTATTTCCAAAACAACTAAGTGCACATTGTGTATTATGGAGATAAAATTTACGGAATAAGCCGGGGAATAAGACGAATCGTTTACTTCTCGTTTTAAATGTCACGAGCGACCTAATTGGCAAATAAAAAATCGAAAATTACTACTGAAATAATCTGCCCAATGTTCCAATTGAATGAAAAACCGCGAATTATCGAAAAATCGCAAGTCCCCTGGAGTACGTTTATCGACTCTCGGGTCGCGGGCATTCCAGAAAGACGGAGGAAAGCCGTGCTCATCCCCGTGGAAAGCTGTCGGAGACTACGCTTACGGGGGAACGAGAGTCCGGCGATCCACGCGTCGCGCGCTGGTGGCACATTTTACAGCGAGGCGTAGCGCACCGTAAACGATCGGTCGCAATTTCGTCAGCGGCGCGCGTTCTAGTAATCGGCCGCGTGTCCTTGGAAAGCGAAATGCGAATTCGCGGTCCACTTGTCGCGGCGACCGCCTGTCTCGCGAGAAAGGACTGTGCGAGGTTTCCATTGCGAGGGCGCGGGCGACGCGCGAGGCGCCCGCCACTTTTCTCCGTATATACATGAGCCGAAGGAATCGCTCGAGTATTTTTTTTATGATTCGGCGATCACAATGAATTTAAATGAGTGATGATGCAAATTTACGCCTTTTGCAGGAAATAATTATCTTTATTAGTTGCGGATTCAAATATATATTATCTATGCGCGGAATCGAAATGGTGCAGAAGCGATGAATGCTTCTTGGATCTGAACTTTTACTTTTGCTTTGAATATATTCAATTTTCTTTAAATTGTATTATATGTGGGTAAAAAGAAAGCTTACGTAACGGAAAAAAATTGAAAATTCTCAGTGTATCTTGGTACATTTTTATATATCAAGTAATCACATCTTTAAAGCAAAATTAAGCTATACAAAAAGGTAAATGCTCATTTCATGAAATATCAATGGAAGCAAAATTAACTTTTATATAATCATGTATTATCAAATAATTAACCAACATACACTTTGTGGCGAGAAAGAATGTTCGCTCGCCAGTTTTCGGATCGTTAAGAACATTTTAATGGCTCGTGTGAGGAGGCTTGTCGAAATTTTATTGGCAAAGGTATATAAATATCTGGTTGGTGTGCTTCGGCGCAGCTTAAGGGGAGTTTTTTTGCTAGGGATATATGTTAGTCGTGGCTGTATTTTCTTGGAGAGCTGTTTTAATTGGACCACGGTACGGAACTTTCTTAACTTTCTTCAAAATTTTCTCTCCGCGCCCGGACCCGCACGCGTCCTTCCGACGCTCCCATGAATTTATGCATCACTGATTGTCCAGTGCGAACAATCCGACGATTATTCAAAACTTGCCGGCTATCAATGATTTATCCGCTCGGGTCGGGTTTACGATTGGGGTTTCCGATTTCTGTTGGATATCGATGCGCATCTAAAACAACAATTTGGTTAACATTCTCGTGCTAATACTGCTTACCGAACTCAAACCGAAAGCTCAAGCATTCGTAATAATAATCAATCATATGGCTTTACGGGGATTAATTATGATTGTTTAACCTCGAACTTCATGTAGATTTTGCATATACGGAGAGAAATGTTATAAGATATTTCATAATTAATAGTAATGGCAATTTTAGGTAAAATAATAACAATTATTACTATAAGTATAGTAATTTTTTTGAATTAATAAGTTTGTTTTCCGATAATTCAAAAGTACAATAAGAATTCTTATAAAATTTCTCTCAGAGTACATAGATACACCTTTATACATTACTACATATTATTAAACTGTTTGATTTGATTTATTTCTATATTACGCGTTGTTTTCTGCGCAAAATAGGGCGTATAAGATATATAGTTCAAATATATCGTATTGTGTAATTTATTTCTATATTGGATTTGCTACTGTTAACATAAAAATTGTTTTAATATAGATAAAAATATAATCATAAGAACTACTTAAAAATAATATATTTTTTTATTAAAAACAGTTTAAAATTACGATAATTATTTTAAATAACCAATTGAAAGAAAAACTGCATAAATTCTCCTCAAGTAAAAAGTTTAAACTTTGAAGTAAAATAAAATACTTTTATTATATAAAAATGCGTAAATGTATATAACTAGATTTAAAATTGCTCGTTTTTTAAAAATCTAGACCAAGTACACAACCTACAAGAAATGACCGCCAATGAGTTCCCAAGCTAAACGGAAAGATAACCGCTACTTCGAGGTATCGACTCTAAATACAATCAATTATCCATGAGAATCCCGCACACGCGCACCTCTTCCAAATGAGTGCCGACCTGGAATCCCTCTCCTTCCAATAAACAGTCAAGTCCCTCGACTAGTTAGCCGGCGGGACTCCTCCTCGAAGCGCTTGAATTATATATGGATGTTTTTCGTTGTTACATCAGCGAACGCTGCATCTTAATATCGGAATAATACATAAACGGCGCTTTGTTACGTACACTTTCGGCCTCTTTCTCGCACCTACTACAAAAACGTGGAAGAGAACGGGAAACGACGCGCGGCGATGGCACAGTTTCCACTAACCCATAGAGTTGGCGCGCGCCCGCCGGTGAATGAACTCTGCCGTCGAGGTGCTGTATCTTTTTCACGGCATTGGCTCCTCGACGATCCTCGGCGCGTGGGTACGGCAAACGCGGTCACAGGGTTTAGGGCTATTTTTCTAAGTCGCCGCGCGGTTTCACTGTTTCCGATTTCCTATACCGTTATACCCTCCTTTTTTCTTCCGTTTCACTGGGTCTAGTGCACTTCGCGAATCGAGGTGATAATGACCCGAGTAATAACAGCCCTTCGAAGAAAGTGGCCATTTCGAATTTCAAACGAAACGAAATTTCGCTCGACGGTTCGTTTGAGGTTTCGTCCGATTTTTACAAAACTGTGGTACTTGACCGATGCAATCGTTCTCCACTCGAGCTCTGTAGACTGCCGCCCACAATTTTTCACCTCCGTTAAGAGCAATATGTATAATTTCGTAATGCGGGCGCTAAGTAGACTTACGCACTTGACCAGATCTTTGTGGTGACTCGATAATTTCAGCTACTCACCTGCAACATAAAGACAAATCACAATTATAAACACATTGTAAGTTAAAAGGAGGCATTTTAAAGCATGCGATACTTTTTCGATTTTAAGTATTTTAGAGGTAGGTTAACCGATTAGAAATTTTTTGACTTTAAATAAACCTCGTTTCTCTAGAAAAACTTCTCCACGCTCGAACAACATTGTAGCAGAAACATAAATTCACAAACAACATAGCAGTTGCATTTCTGGCGGGAAAATCTGCTTTTTCTTATTTAAATAAGCCCTCTGTAATTCTTTTTACTTTTGCGCAAGAGGTCTACTTCGCGAACCCGAACGGTTTCACCTCAAATCACCTAACGACCTGTAAATTTACCGATCCGTAGTTCTGATGACCCGGTCTAGTATTTTACTGTTGTTAAGAACCAAGCTGACTTCGCTTCCGCTGATTATTATCACCCGACAGTAAAGTTCTGACCAAATACCTAGATGTGGATTCGTAACATCATTGCCGCCGCTCACTTAGAAACATCCTCACTACCGATATAAGTGTTGATATAAAAGTCGAATTATATTAAAACTGCAAGAAACAATCTGCGTGACGTTTACAGCATGTTTTTAGCTCAAGCCTTTCGAGGCACTTCGCCATGAAGTTGCCGCGATGCCCCGTCACGGTACGCGCTCTCATTGACAAGTTTATTCGCGAGCCAATCGTCGAATAAACACCCACACGACGAGGTGCAAAAAACCTCGATTGAATAACACTCGTGATGTAACCCCCTGAGTGAACGAAATGCATTATGCAGAAAAGCGTTCGCATCTTTCGCAAACCCAACTACACACTCGAACTTTCCGCGAGCGAGGCGCGAACTTTCCCGGGAGAGGCAGCAGTTGTCCCTATGGCGAGCATTACGCGCTCCGCTCCTCTGAACTCTCTCACAGTGTGGACTTATGCAACGTGACAATCACGTCGAAATCTATGTGATGCCGAGCTGCGGGTACAGTCGCATAAATCCACCTCAGCCTCATTCATAGACAAGCATCGTGCGACACCCGTGGATAGATAGTGTGCAGGCTTTCAGGGCTCTAATAACGTGACATGTGCACAGAGGAGTCAAGCGTAATACATTGTAAAAATTCACATAAAGGCGCGTGCAATTAAATCATGGGCTGGCTTCTGATTTATTAGAAAAGCTTAGCGTGCCGCTTGTTACACCCCGTTGCGAGATCGTAATTAATGACTTCTTGGTACAGTGATGAGGTCGAGATTGTTAGTTTGCGTTTTCTGGGTAGTTCGCACATATCATTAGTTAAGTTAAATCTTTTTATTTTATTTTTTTATTCCTTACGTGTATTATATAATAGTTGTATAGCATATAATTAAAAACTTTATAAGGTAAATATGTAAGAATTTTAATCTTGAAAATTTTTTAGAAATCAATAAAATCTCAAATACGAATAAAACATTATAATACACTAAATATTTGTATTTGCATAGTAAAACCATCAATGCAAACTTGGTAAAAAAATAAAGGTGGCCAAATATTTACAGTTCAGCCAAACTGGTATATCTATCAAGCAAGGTTTGTAGCCATATAATGTTTATGTATACATTTGGCAGTTAACACTATGCTGTGGGGGCAAGTTTCCTTGCTGCAACTTTTATATATAAGTGTTCCTTATTACTCGTTTTTTATAATGATGCATAATATTAGCATTGACGTATAAAAGTAAAAATTGACAGAAACATCGTCAGATAAAAGTGATAATAAAAACTTCTTGAATATTCTGCATATTTTTGTAATTTACTCTTGATTGAAGTCGTCAAACATATGACTTTATGGATCTAATAGATTCGTCGTAATCAAATGTATTCATATATACATCATTTCAAACGATCTCCAATTTTATACTTGAATATTAATGAATTTTCACGAGGTGGCTTATAAAACTTAAGATATTAAGCTCCCCAATCATTCGTTACATTTTTCATATTAAAATGTCAACCATTGCATTTTTTTAAGAAATAAATATATGGAAAATACCGAAATCTCTGAGGCAATCTCCTGTATAGTTTAAAATGCAGTTATAATTAATGTATTTTAATAGTAATAAAGCTATGAAATGTAACTTAAAGCAAGAAAAAATTTTGCTATCGTTTGTCTATTGTTTTCATATGAAAGGTTTGGTTACAATCATTAAATGTAAAACCTAACATAATATTTATTACATTAAAAGTTTAAAAATATTTGAAAATTTCTAATTCTTGCTAATGCGTCAAAAATAATCTGAAATGAATCTAATTTGAATAATCTGAAAATTTGAAATCGTCTAATATTTTTACCATAGGAATCCTCTGAAAGGGGCAGACTGTATCGGTCAGTTGATTCTGTTTGATTCTAGATTTATACTACCGAACGAACGTAAGCGTAGTCGAAGATGCAGTATTATATTTATATACTGCATATCGATACTATATATCTATATAGCAAGCATACTACTGCGTTGCGAAAGTCACAATCATAATCACATTTTCCGTTTTTTGATTGCAATAATTATCTTAAACATGCTATATTTCGACAGTATTCAAGGAATTGTCAGAAAGTCAAGTGCAATGATCTCAGTATCGACCCATTGAGTGTTGTAAAAGTAAGAATAACCACAAAAATATCTAGGTAATAATGGGTCTTTCGTTTACTTCACTTTAGATTCCTTTCCAATTGAATACTTTGTGAAAAGAATCATCGGAGAAATTAAGTATAATATTCGATTATACGAGATATAAATGTAGTGAAATGTAGCTTTTAATGCCAGATAGAAATAATAAAATATAGGTAAGTATCTAAATAGTATAAATATAATTCTTAAAAAAGGAGACGTCTTAAAATGTAAGATGTCTAATGTTAATGTCCAACAACTATAATAATAAGATAACCTGTACGTATAAAATTTTTATTTAACTAGGAGTAGGAATTATTTAAAGATTATATAATCCCGTAATTTCTAATGAAAAACTGGACAGAAATTCTTAGAATTTAAGCAATTTCTTCTTTTTTAAAGGTAAGGTTGCCAGGCTAAATTAGGAGTGAAGAATTAAAAACTTGTAGATTATGTACTTGATACGAATGCTTTTTCTTTAATAGATCAATGAATTTTATTTTGGAAAAACTCAAATTATAGGTATATTTAAATTATACTTGTTTCAAATAAATTAATTCTTCATGCTTATTATTTTTAAGAAATTGGTAAAAATAACCTTTATTCTAATTATACATTAAATAGCTACAGTTTATAAGTGGCTCCAAAACTAAGTGATGTTTTAAAATATACAAATAAGATGTTTACATATTATAAATAATATGTATTATTACGAATATTTGAATACATAGATACAAATATCCTTACTTTCATAATCTTTTACATAATTTTCTATTTTTTTATGATATATTTATTAAGGAGAAAAATATATTTCTAATATGATCATAGAATAAAATCTTAATGATAAAGTTATTCAAAGATTTGATATAATATTCATTAATTGTTGCAAACAGTTACGATTCAAACTGTAATTAGATATTGTCTCCGTGCAGTTCGATGTTCAGTGAAACTGAGGACAAATAGTATATTATTGCACTGTTATGGTAATGTTAGAATGTATGATCATAGTGATTACATGGTCGTTTCGCGATTCTGTATAATTGTTTAGTTTTTTGAACATAAAGATGTGTTATTGAAAACATTTTATTATATGTATATTATTAAATAAAAGCTTAATATACACGTGTACCCTATACAATTTGATCAGTAATGTAAATAATTTTTAATTTTGAAGAAGGTCTTTTCGATACGATAAGAAAATTCAGTACTAGTAATTGAACAATCAATTCTGCATAAATTTAAAATTAATATAAAATAAAAATTGTTAAAACTTAAATTAACTTTGAAAATAGACTTTAAATACAAGTAAAATTATTCTAATTATAAATGAAATAAACTACGGTAAAAATGCTTTGGTATCAGTTTTGCTGTTGAAAAGGGTTAAAGAATCAGAAAGAAAACTTATTCCTATGTAAATAGTCTAATTTCAGAACCACAATTTCGATATTATATAAATTTGTATATAACATATTTGAATCTAGATTTTTATTGACGAGTAATCAATTTGTGAACTTTTCAGCGGTTACTTTGGGTACAGAATATTTGAACGATTGAACATCCAAAATCGTTTAGAGAAACTTTGAAAAGACAGTTCACACGTGTTTAAACCGAAAAGCGATCGCTGCCGGTCTCTTCCCAGCGAACGGTTTCAAAAGCAATAACTCTCGCGATGCGGGGCAATTAGGCGCGTCCCGCAGAAGGACCGATCGGCTCTCTCTGAACTTGTCCCCGCAGCGAAAGTCCCGGCGGCGGTGGCGGCGGCGGCGGCGGCGGCGGCGGCGGGCGGCCACTCAAAACTCGGAGCGGCCGGCGCGACGGGTGACGCGGAAACTCGCGTATTACCGGTCTCGCCCGCCGGTTTCTAATTGTCCGGCGGCCCGCGCGAGAAAGCACCCGAGTCCTCCCGGCGACCGGATCCGAGAAAACGCGGCACATGCATCATGCATCACGCTCTGCTTTTGAGCTGCAGCGCAGCAGCCGGGTGTTTTTCCCCACAGGCGGTGCGCGCGGGGGCGCAAAAAGGCGCCGGGCCCGGCCTTTCCTTCTCGCCGCGATTTTTCTGCCCGCTGCCCGGAGGAACGGCCGCGGCGACGCTGCGGCGGCGAGAGGAAAAGTGAGGCAAAAACCCCCGGAAAAAATCGGCTTTACGGCGTCTGCAGCCCGCCGCGCCTTTTTCCGCGTACACACGTGCACACGTACACACATCCCGCAAAGGCTTTTAACGGCCCGATCGCCGATCGCAAGTCTTTCTGTGGACCGTGCGAACTGTATCACCGCGGCGCTTGTGGGAACGCTGCAGTTGCGCGCTATCGGATACCGATCGGATGCCGATTTTTCCTGTCACGGCGCGTGGCAAACTGACACCTCGCGGCTACCGCCCTCGGTGCCGGTTTTCAGGGCCGTTGGATCGTAAGTACGCGAGCCGTGTCGGAACGCCCGCATGCGGATCATGCGGTCGTTGTAATGGCGCGAGGAAGTATGCATCGAAAAGGCCTTTTGACGGCGCAGCGCCGAGCATCGAACCTCGCGAGTGAAAAGAGCCCGCCTAGCGCTCGGTTCCGTTCGATCGGGTCGCGCGGCTACCAGCCGTTTTCACTGCACGCCCCGGCCGCACTGCAACCGGAGAGAGAGAGAGAGAGAGAGAGAGAGAGAGAGAGAGAGAATGCCATTTTTCCCCATGCTTATACGAAGGTCGTCGCCGTTTGTTTGTTCGCTTGCAAATGGGCCATTATAGCAGTACCCGTCCCAAGCCTCTCGCCAATTACCTTTTAATTGATACGTCTGCCGCGAGGAGGCCGACGCGCGAGTTCGAGTCGCGAATAATTACGGCGCGTTTACGATCTGGGAGTTTAGGAGTGCGCGCGAGCATTCTTCCATTCATTACCGCGCCGATTGTCCCGCCGTGACGAACGACATTTTCTCTCTGTTTCTAAGCGCAACAGGTACGTGCGCGACCGTATCGTTAACAAACCTGCGTCATATATATTAACAACTGCGATCGCACTGCGAAATCTGGAGGCTGCGCGATTATCATCCCGCCGATCTTTCGGCCGAAAGGGCGAGGCGAGACGGTTCGGCGGCCGGCGAGCGGCTCTCTAGGTCAGGCTACCCGGCGACCTCGGGCTTGCCGCTAGCGCCTACCGATCGCGAGCAAGGACGCCGCGGAGTTTCCAGTCGCACGCCGCGGCAATTTCTAGGCGGAACTTTCTCCGAGTACAGGCGAGTCGCGCGAATCTGCCGCGGCAGCTGCCGGCTCTTTACATTGTCAACGTCGGCCCGGCGCCGCGCGTCAAGGGGCACAACCTCCGCACTCCTTGCGCCGGCTGACCGCTTCATTTACCTTACACTGTTAACCTGATTTCCAGCCCCGTGACCTGCGCTAGAGAAATTTTATTTATCGAAAAATTCCGAGGAAAAATCCACTGTCCAAGGAAAGTAGAAAATATGGCGTATCGCGCGAGCTATCTTCCCCGAGCAGATAATCATATAGCGAAAACAAACCTGCGCGCAACTTTTGAGGCCGACTGCCGACTCAAATTGAGCGAAGCAGAAGATTGGATCTTTCAGAAACGCGAACAGGATTGTCGTGGAGGTCCACGAGCACACATCTGCTTACGGGACTAGCGCGCGAGATAAGAGAGAAGTCGGCATTGCTTCTCGAGCCACTTTTATCCGCGAGGACAACTCCTGTTACCCTGAATTTTTTTTCTCTCTACTTTTTTCACTATCCCACAACGGCTTCCGATCTTCTAATTGAATTTTACACGAGCTAATCATCCGATGGGAGACATCAAGACTCTAGCCTACTGTTTAATTATGTCTATTTAGCGTGAGATTGTGTTCAAATCTGGGGTTTAAAGTGTTGTGCCTTCATTGAAGATTATCGATTGCACGCTTGTTTAATTTCAAGCATATATGACGTTCATTTGAAAGGATACTTTCTGTCTTTTTGATCGCAACTTGACGTATTAAGGTTACCGCTCGATAGATTAAATTAACTCGACACACGGATTTTCTTTCAACTACTTTAACGGTAGATAATTCTTTATGTACAAATACTTGTATATGAAAGGTGAGCGAAATTCTACCGCTATTACGCAGTATATACAGTCCCTATATACTGCATTGATTAGTCAATTAATATGGAATTTTTGTTTTTATCGATTATGCAATTTTTTTAATTCTCTGCGATGTTATAAGAGTTTAAATTATCGATCTAAAAACTTTAACGGATTTGTAAAGGTTTTGCAATATATAACACATCGAAAAGATTTCAAAATAATAGCGATTTGCAATTAAATTAAATTTTTTTTTGTTACCCAATCAAGTTTTACTATTTTAACAAGCTTTTTTATACCAGCCGTTATATAAGTTCTTTTAACATTTTTCAAATATGTAATATTTCTACATAAATCATACAATTATTTTTTAATGACATCTTAATATTACAACTATACACTAGTTAATTACACTCGTTCCATCAAAATTGTGCGTAGACAATAATGTTTTATTCGATGCAATGCCAAGACCAAGAGCAGACCTAAATCAATCTCGGCCAACACTCAAGAGCAACAAATGTTATGACTTAACTTACATAATTTTGATTAATTGTCGCGTCAAGGCAATTACAAAAGCTTCTACCCGCTGTAACGTGCAATTACCAGTATATAGTTAGAACACCTATATAATCAAAATATGTACAGTGCCGATACAACACCGCTCATGTTGAAACGGAAGTAATTTTACGATCAGCTGTCCGCGTATAGCGAGGATTCGCCCGGTGAGCGACACAATGAGATTAAGCAATGTTGTGGCTGTCGCGCGATAGCTTCACCTGATAATTTGGGGATTTCGCCGCCGGCGCCGCGGAGAGCGGAGTTGGATCGACGCGTCGCTTTTACTCGCGATGCCGTGACACGGCTTTCGAGGGGCTCGCAGTCGGCACGCACTCGAAACTGCGAGAAAGCAGCTCGCGAAAGACGCTTGTTTATTTTTCTGTATCTGTCAAAAGTAAGAGTATAATGCTGCGGCCGTAAGCAAACTAGCGGATACCCGCATGCGAGACGATGTGATCGCGAGGGCACGTGTAATTTATCAGGAGCAAAAAAACAATTACTTGCAAGACCGCCAACTGCTTATCTTCATTAGTGCGTTTGACTTGTTATTCAGCTATTTATATAGCCCATGCAAAAAATGATAATTTGCAACTACTGCACTGGTCCGTAATTTCGGTTCTCAATCGATTTTCTAATTCAATCAAGTGAAATCAATTCCGCTTAGATTTAAGTCAAGATGAATTTAATTTCTATTATGTATGGAATCAAACTGTACGTGCACGTTATCAATGGATCTCTTTGCTGAATCTTACAATTCAGAATGATGGACAAGTGTGATACGATTATTTAACTATTGAATAAATTATGCGGTAAGCCAAAACATGTAATGCATATAATGCATATAACCTAAATGTCGACGCAACGGATAGGTCGGATAGACATCGGATCATCGGACCTCAACGGGCCTTATGAACTTATTTCCGGGCGACTCTTCTCTTGAGCACACTTCCTGCCCGCAGGCCTCAGCGCGTTACGCTCCGAGGGCTGTGGAAGCAAAAACGATTTCTCCGCGATCTGTTGAATGCACCCGAAGCTAATTGAGCTTTAGAGCCGGTAAAGGGCGCTCCAACTCTATACGACTCTGATACTGGGAGGATGCAAGGGCCACAATTGCTTCACTTTAAATAACCAAAAAAAAATTTTCAAATAACAAATAAATAATTATTATTTTTAATGTAATTTCAAATTAAGCAATTGAAAATACAGTTGTACGTAACATGCTGATGAGTCTTCGTTTCGTCACTATTTAGGAGTATGCAGATGTTCTACGTAAATTAATTATAAGAGCTAACACGAACTATTATTATGCGGACTATTTTTTATAATCCACTATTTCTTATTAATTATAATATGTATATATATACGACTATTATACTTTCTACATTCCATTCAATGAACATTTTAGATTTTGTATATAAATATTTATCAAATATTTATATATGATTATATTTTTTTCATTTTTAGTATTATTGTCAATTTTAATATTTTTATTATTTTTTTTTGTATTATTTATTTATAAAACATTTAATTTTTAATTTATCTTGAAAGTCAAACTATAGAAATTGTATATTATTACAACCTTCCTTTATTAAATCGTATACAAAGCTTGTTAATTTCATCAAGTGTCGAACGTAGTTGTGGAACTTCAAATCTTAGAAAAAGTAAACGTTTTTCCGCTAGTCTAGCACCATTACATCTTACGCGGCACTTTGGGTGAAATAATAGCAAAGTTCCCCATCGTCTAGCGTGAGTCGCGATCAATCACGACCTCGACATAGTCAGTTACTGGCTTCTTCGCGGGGTTGCAACGCTCGAACATCATTCATTAACCTGCATGTGCAATTGTGAAATGACCGGTGAGCGGTGAAAGATTCGCAGAAAATACAAGACAGAAGCTACACGGAAGCTTCAGAACAAGCCGTACGTACGGCATCGGGGTGATGTAAGCCGGATTTGTACCGAAGAAGAGAAACTCCTGTCACGTTGGGCGTTAGTCTTGTGCCTGAATCGATTCCCCGCTATGTCAGTCGCTGTTCTGCCCAGTATGTGTTTCGACTTTTCTCTGATATTCTATAATGACTTTGTGCTCAAAGTTGCAAGTGTAATTTAGATTTACGGCATGTTAATGCGTCAGGAGTTTTTTGTACAAAAATATATATGCGCGTTCCCGGATTTTTTATACTTTGTAATTCAAGCGACCTTGACATATTCAGGCGTATGAACAAATAATACCGTGATCATAACAATTAAATTATATTGCGATGACTTAATACAGTATTCAATGACAAAATCTGAGTCGCAATGAGATTTATGTGTCAATCTTAACAAGGAATCTTTGCAAGTCAATTGACTGTTGAATCGGGCCTTTTTAAAAGCGATTTTTGTCAATCGAATACCGACAAATTTAATTGTTCGGGAAACTTTGATAGCCGATGGGTGTTTCGAATTCATCAAGAGATCGTTGATTTGTCGCAACTTTATATAACGAGTTGAATTTTATTTGCTTTCTCGCGGTGAAAGCCTGCGGCGATATTGTGAGCCGAGTCAGAGTGATAATTTGATTTTGCGTCACCTTGAAACAAATTAGGATGCTTCGCATGATACAATTTCATCGATATATTCGGTCCACGAAGAGACACGATGCAAATGAATTGGAAGCGGAACCGAGCCCTATATACACATGTCAGTGACAGGGGGCTCGAAGTCACGGTGCAACAAGTAGTATTTTCTCTCCGTTAGCTGATAAACTCTCGATTTGCATAAGTTAAACGAGGATCTCCGAGCCCCAGTACGAGCGTCAAGGAAACGCGGATTAATGTGTTTACGAGTCGGCGAAATTCGAAAGAAACATCCGGACTTCTCTACCGCGGAGCCAATCGCGAAATTTATACAGTGCGTGCCGTGCTGCACGCGCCTGTCCACGTACTCTTTAGGATAATACTAATAAAGCGTGAAATGACACATGACATGGCTTTCACTGGATCATCAGTCATCGAACAACGGGGAAGGTAGAACAGTTGCGTCCATTGCGCGATTAACCAAATCTTTCAATAATGTACTGTTGCGTGAATGAATTTGACTTTTGCGTAACGAGGCTCTTTGCTCTTTTCGCAATAGTTGATGAACTTGACATTATGTGTAAATGATTGCTCAAAACCAACTAGCTTCATGATTCAGTTTCTGAAATTCGAGCTAAAACTACTAAAAATAAGCAGATACCATAAATGTAACATTCTTTTTTCAGTCAAAAGACACAAAAAGTTTAAATAACTGTGATAAATCCTTACAAATAATGAAAAGCATAAATGCTCAGAATTTATGTACTGTCGATCAGTCAATTATGGGGCGATGGAACAGCGTAATTTTGAATGCGGGTTCACAATTTGTTACTAGTTTATAATATGCACATTTTAAAAGAAAAAAATATTTGCAACAAATTCTAAATAACACAGAGAGAAAATCTATAGTTTAGGATGATAAATTATTTAAAATTAATTATGTTGTGCTTTAATACATTCCGAGAAAATTTTTTTTTACAAATAAAGTATAACTTTTGTTATGTATATTGATTTGGTTCCGGTTTTTACAACTCAATTTACACGAGCGAATTTAAATAATCTTTGCTTTCTCGAGATTTCAAACGCTTTTCTCTGCAAAGAAAATTATATATCGGCGTATTCCTCATTCTTGGAGGAAGAAATGCATTATAACCAAGGCAACACCGTGTAAGTTTTAACCGAGAGGTGATGCGTTAATTTTCAATTGTGAGATTTATAACGAAGTTGAAGATCGCGCGTGATTCAGACCGTGGATACATGAAAACAGGGAATTCGCGTTAAAACACCGATCTCGTACTGAAGTAATGGAAACTATACTAGAATTTCCATAACTTGTTGGAAAAAATGTTTACTCCATACGTTTAAATGTATTATATATAGTTATTATGCAGTTATAAATTGTATATCATAGATTGCGAAATGTGCTCTAAATGAAGTTTTATATAAGATTGATTACAAAATCTAACTCATAACATTAACAAATGCTTCAATTCGATAAAACAATCAGAAAGAATAAAGTCTAAGGAAGTAGCAAGTGGATATTAAGTGTTGTAACTATTGTCCTTTTCTTATATACCATTCACTTACAATCTAGTATTATATCGATGTCGCAATAAGGTATATTATTTGTAGGTTGTATGTATATTCTCTGTTGTGATAGTAAACGAAAAACAATTCTTGGCTTTTGAAACGGCAAATTACAATCGTGAAAGGGAAGGCACGAAATGGTTCGAATCCTTTAATCAGGTAAAATACCCGCAATCGTCTGTAATGTCTGCCTAGCGCGTAACGTCGACAAAAATAAAGCATTTCTCGCGGGATCCCGGCCTACTGCTAAAACTGCGAGGTTCTCCAATAAACCGCGAGATTAACCGTGCGAGGGCCGAAGCCGGGAATTAGGGGGCAGAATCGAGGGGCTGGTGGAAGTCACCCCGCGGCGAAGCAGGCCACCGAAAGCCGGCTAGGAGCGCATAAAGGCCAGAGGCGCGCTCGTCCGTCCGCGTTTAATCCGCCGGCTAACGCTCGCTAAATGCAGCTGACATTTCGAGTGGTTATTGTGAAAGCGGCCATTAGGAGGCGGCGGGAGTCCCGGGGCCGGGGCTCGCGCGGGCCTGGAAGGAATAGTCGCAGCCTCACCGATGAAACTGGTGATGTGCACGATCCAGAGGGCGAGGAGCGCCCTGCCGACCATCTCGCGCATCTGTCGCGCGTCCCACTCGGTCAGAGGTCCATGGTCCAGGGCCCGGGTGCGGTCACGCGCGCCTCCTCGTCGCCGGGCCGGCCGGCTCGCTCCGCCCGCGCGCCCCCCCGACCGAGGGCATGTCCCTCGCTCCTGTGCACGGTGCGCTCTCTCGACTCCTGGGCGCCGCGCGCGCTGCTGCCAGCCGGAGGATCAGCCGCGCCTCAGAGCCGAACGGAGACTGGACTCGGCCGGCCAAGGCACGTTATATCGCCGCCGCGCCGCCGGAGAGAGAGAGAGTCGCGCCTCGCGCCTCGAGCCGACTGCCGAGGCTCTTTCTCCCGGTGGGTATAAGGCACGCCGTGCAGTACAGCGCCGCGAGCGACCGGCCGTTCGACCGACTGCCTGGCCTGCCTCGTGGCCTACTATAGCAGAACCCGCTCCCACCACGCGGCCGAGGCTCGTGGCGGGGCCGCCCGCCGCCTGGCCCGCCTCCCGGGGACGCCCGCGCCCTCGGCCCCGAGCTCGGCCCCCTCCTTCCGGGGTGACCCTGCGCCTCGGCGCTCCTCCGCGCCCCTCGGCTCGCCCCCTTTTTCGCGCCGCCTCTGCACGAGCCGCCACGATATCCTTCGCGATATTCGCTTTTGGCTCTCGACTTTGGAGTTATAGGTTACGAGAGCAAGGATCAACCTCCAGATAATTAATTTCCTTACAAATTGCGGTCGCCAATTAACATTTTCATCAATTCTTGCTTTAAACTGGTAATTTTTCTAATATACGGCGCTTAATCACCGAGTTTCACATAGTTTTCAGTCGCTATTTATTATTTATGACTTATAATTTATTAGGATACATATCTTTAGGATAAAATGACAGCTTGCTAATATTTATCCACTTACAATTGGGACCTGACATTTGTCACCGTGACCTCTCGTGTCGAAAAGCTGAGAGACTCGAAGCTTTATGCATCAATTAGTCTAGGAATAATATTATGAAGCTTAAGAGGTTCAGGCAAGGGCACTAGAATCATAATATTCTTGTTTAATTTAAATATTATAATAATTATTCAAATATTAATTTTTATCGTACCCAATGCATGAGCTTAATAGAACAGTAAGACATCATTGATAACTGTGAATAAATTAAAATATCCTAAGGAGGACTATTAACTGAAAAAAATATGAAAATTAAATATTTCAGCATATTCTAGTCAAGTTTATTCTATCATGATATCGTCAATTGCTAACTTTTGCCTTATTGTGTAATAGACCTTGCCGGAAAAAAGACTTCAAATTTTTATAAACTAACTCTAGAACGACTATCATGAGTCTACTCCTTAATAATCTTTATAGATACAGTTTTTAAACAGAAAACGAAACACTAGCAACAATTTCTAGTCTGTCAACAGGTAAGACATTTAATTATTATTAGGAAACTTTGAGTCGATTGAATAATAATTACTGCTAGGTGTGAAATATACATTAATTGCATGGTTTATTGTTATACAAGCTCATCTTCTGTAAATAACGAGAAAATCTTATGAAATATTGCGTAGCATATTTGAAGGATTAATCGCGGATGTATCAAAATTGACGCTCTTCACGGGTCAATGTTGCAATAGACAGTACGCGTTAGAACATCTTCTGTCTGGTGTCTAAATTTTCTAATTAGCACACAGCCGCGAGGACGATGATTTACAAATAGATTAGTTTTAAAAAAATAAAAATAAAAAAGATAAAGTCTCGAAATTCTTTTGCCTTACATAACATATTTTGTTTTATTTTTTCTTGAAAAAGCACTGAACTTAAAACTACTTCATATTTAAAAAAGGTAAGTATTGTATACAACCTTTCAAATATAAAATTTGCACTTTTTTATCTAGAAAATAAACAGGATATTCCATTAAAAAAATCAAATAAACAAGACTGGAATCTAGCTAAAAACAGCTATACTTCTGCCTATACTTTACATTTAATTTTTACAGCTATATATTTTTGACTGTATACATTATAATATAGCTACGATGAATACAAACCTAATTGCAGATTCTGTGTATGTTAAATTAAAATAAAAATCAAGTCGTCAACTTATAATCCTTGTAGCATTCAAAATTCTAAAATCACTTGTATAAAAGTATTATTATTTTATATAACAACCTTTTTTAGTTACAATACTTACATCAAAGTCATAAATATATCAAATTCAGGTTTTAATTCCATTTGAGTATAAGAGTTTTAAATTTACAATTATTTACCACGAATATTCATACTTTTTTTACAAAATATAATAGTTATTATATAAAATATGATTTCGTGCAGTAAACCATCCCAAAAACTATTACTACGAGCTTCGGCTTAATCACCTCACTCAACCTTGACGCCGCGCTGTCCGACATCAGAGGCGCGATCCTCTGCATCCTCAATTTTACTACCCATGAGCGTGACGTACCATGCTAACGATTTCTGAGAGCACAAAGGATTCGCAAAAATACCACCAGCGACCACGTAATTTCCCTGTTTAATCGTACCTTAATCTTAGGTAGCGGCTGGACACCGGAACCGCAGAACAATCATGACCGATCTTTACGCTAGATAGAGAAGATCCGTCGCGGATAGATTGTTTCAATCTTGTTTTATTTTTCGTATCTTCCTGGTGTAACGACTGACTTTTAATGCTGCGGGCATTCGGGCCGTTCCTTTTGATTGCCGACTAACGGTTCATCGTACGAAGATTGATTCTTAAGCAGTGCAATGTTTTCAGTTCTAAAAGTATTCCGGTTAAAAGTTTCTATATATGTATGTTTGTATAAATGCTTGATTATATTATTCCTTAAAATTATCATCTTATTTAACAATATGGTTAAATTAAATCAATATTCTAAAATAAATTTTAACTAATTTACACTTTATCTACTTGATCATATAAATTTAGTATTTCAAATATTATACGAATTCTTTTTCTCTTTTGTCTTTTGAATTTTTCAGCACAAAATATATTATTTTGCATTCATTTACTTTGTCTAAATATCTATTTGACAAATATTCACACTGCGAGTCCAAATAATTTGCGAATTTTCGGCGTTCATAGTATCTTGATTTTTCAGTACAAATATTATATTACAGTGCATATAGAAAAAAAAATTTCGTAAATATTACAATACTGTCTTGTAATGCGAGAACAATCTCGTCAAGTTTCAAAAATGACTTTGCTTTATAGTTAAACTTGTTATAAGTATAGCGAAAATTGTTGAGATTTAGCAATTCTTTTGAGAAAATTTTGCTCCGTGTTGTATATAACATGCTATACTATACTTTACAAATTATCTTGTATTTAATATATAAAAAATATTTATAAAATGCATATAAAACTATATCGCCTAGTATATTTGTCAAGAATGATTTTTACAAAAAAAAAAATGTTTTTTACAAAGTGTCTCGCAAAATGTTTTTTTATTATTATCTTTTTAAAATACATTGTTTGCTGTAGGTTATAAATACTTTATGGTCATAAAGTAATGGGTAAACTTTGATTTTGATTATTTTCTGTTGTGAAATAATCAACCGCAAGAATTGACAAACGCTTTCGTATATCATCATAAAATTTGCTCAATATGTATATTTGTTACTATCTTCAGCTAAAACGTCTTCTGATGTAATGATTACTTTTTCGTATATGACCACAGTCCACAGATTACCATTGATTGGAAATATTTTCATAACAAGGTAACGTAATAATATCATTATATTGGCGCTCTTTACAAAAGATTTTTTGATTTACATCTATTTGAAATGTTTCTTTCAAGCGATTGAAAGACGATTAATAATATATTTAAATAATAACAAAATTTATTATATTCTAGAGCTTGAAAAATAAAAACTGTATAATTAATTGAACTATTGATCATTTTCTAAGCTATAAAAGATTATTATAAAAGAACATAAAATGTAATAAATTATTAATCAGCGAGTTAATCATTCATAAACTACATGCGCTAACAATTTTCTTGCTAAACGCAGATAATATACATAACCAAGATACAACAGCTAAAAACATTTTATATGACATTATGGGAGAGTGACCACAAGTACGTAGCTGCAGAGAAGCTTTGTATAGTTCACTTTGTTAAAAGGTTTATGCTCAAATTAAATAAGTCGAGGGTAGTAAGTTATCCTCCATTGCTCATATGTTTAACGATCGGTAACTAAGAAGGTCGGAGAAAGAAAGATTTGATGCATTAAAAGTGGCCAGATTATTTGGTAGAGCAGAAAAATAAATTGAAGATATGTTTTGGAAGTAACAGATCCTTAGAATACTTTGTATACTTAAGACAGTCGTATAAAATAAGTATTTATTTGTACACGATTTATAAATTCTAATTATAAATCATTTTATGTGATTTCCTTTAAGAGGTCTTTATACTTATTTTCATCCTAAATTTTAAATACATGTAACAAAAAATATATTATTTATAAAACATCAAATTTATTTGGTGAAAAGTGTTAAAATTTATCTTTTAATGAAATCTACTAGAAATCAGTAGGCTCATTCAATTTTGATACATAAATTTTTATAAAACTTTTGATATGATAATTGAATTTGAAAAAAATTGTTAAAAATATTAAAGTTAATAATATATTTCCTTTTTTATAAATTATATGAAATATTCAGTCCAAAACGATATAAATATGTTATCTTTTAAGGAGATTAAATCGTGAAAATTTATTCATGGTTCAAACTGAATTTATATCAAATCCAAAATGTTAGAATGTGGAGGATCTATGAATTCCTGATCAGAAAGAGTTATTATTATTTAAAGTTGCTTTATGCTATTTATATTTTGTACAGTGTAAGTAGAGTATTATTTATCTGTCTCTCATTATTTCTTACCTGCTTTATCAGAAAGTAAGTCAAGGCTGCAGCACAAAGCCCTTTGTTTACATTTTCTGAGCAAGGTGAATACTGGAGAAGTATTTTCAACTAATAATTTTATGAATATATAGGAGATGTTTCAATAGTTTTTGCTCGAGGTATGATTAAAATGAAATATTACCTTTATTGATGCTAACTAAAAAATTTTACCTAAAACTTCGCCCAGTGGAAAACGTTTACTATTATAATATTTGTTATTTATTACTAATAATTTTATCTAATTTTTTGGTAAATAACCTAAATATTAACAACAATTATTTGTGCGTCAGTTTGAATATAAATTAACAAGTTATACATTAAAAAACAAAATTTATTAACACATTTGAAGCAAATAAATAAAACTATCTTTGTCACTCTGTATGTATTAGATTTGAAATATTTTTTCTATAATTTGTTAACAAATGCTTCAATAAAAAGGCAAATCAGTAATTGTGAAAATAATATATAAGATAAAATAGTACACCAGCTACGCTATGTATTGTTACTGCTACTACGTGTAGCAATCAAAAAATTGTTTATTCGACTATTTCAACATTACCTCATGAAAAGTTATGCTTGGGTCGAGTTGTTCTGCATCTAATAATCGCAGCACGCAAATTATTTCTGAATAATTCGATAACATACAGCGGGCCAAGTACATTCACTAGGTCGTAATTGCGCTCGCACTACTTACTCGCCTGACCAATTTAAAAAAGTTAACGGCCGTAATCAAGATAAACTCGAGGCATAATTCTTGAGGAGTTAAAAAAGATGCTCTAAATCGTCGCGGGCTTGCAACGACTCTATCCCACCTCTGTTCGCCCATGCGCGGTTAGCAAAATTTAACGCTTATTAAAGGAGGCCAAGTGCGCCGTCAAAATGCTCCCGTAAATCACACTAGGCGCTTCAGTGCGCGGCGTGGCGCGTATGCCCCGGTGCAAGCATTCTTCTGCGCGTGCGAAACTTTTTTATGTCGCCCGCTTAAAAGACTGGGGCACAACAGACGTCGTTCGACGGCCTTTTCCGTAACTGCGCATACGATAATTGTAAGCAGGCTTTAGCGGTCCCAGTGTAATAATCTGCAACCGCGCCAAGTGGGCGCAGCGCCTTTCGGCCGATCCGAGTTCCTAGGCAACCCTTTTTATCCAAGATCCGGCTTCGGCGAAGGCTGCCGCGAGTAACAGGGCGTAGAACTTTAGACCACGCAGTTACTCACATGCGTGCATTCTCCTTTTTAGACACTGTTGCGGTCGGGGCAAGAACACGAGAAATTATGCGCGAGCAAAAAAAAGGAGAGATTCGTAGAATCCGAGAGATCAGGGCGTGAAGTTGACTTATTAATTTTAACGATGACTTTTTAGGCGGCGGGGCATATTACAAAATTTACACGGATATGAGCTTTTTATGCCGGCTTTGTAATGTTCCTTTAGATCGTGGTTGAGCGAACAAAGAATACTAGTATGTAATATTTAATTATTGCAGCGCTCGAGGAGTATTTGCACTTTGAAATCTTTACGCAGAAATTCGCAAAAGACTTTTCACAAGTTCAATAAACATATTACTCAGTCAGTGGCTAATTTACAGCTCATGCTCTAAATAACTTAGATCTTAAGTCTCCACTATATAATGCTATGCATTCCTACTTTAAGGAAATGTGAAAATATCCGGGTAAAAATGCATTTCAAGTACGCATACAGACATTCTTATGAATTGTCATACCGCGTAAGGCATACACTTAAATAAATAATAATATTTGTTCATCTTATGAATACTTTTTCACTTGTACATATATAATTGCACAAAGTCATACCTAAACTTTGACCTTGAATAATTATTCATGCTCATATATGAATGTACTTGTGATCAGTCAACAATTTTATGCAAGTTCATGCACGTTAAATAATATCAATGATAATTGTTCCATTAGAAATGAAATACAAAATAGAAATTATATTTAGAAATAAGTATCAAATAACTCATGGACTCGAAATGACATAAAAATACTATTATTCAAGCTCTAAAGTATGAACATTGATTTGGCTATAAAGCATTTTGTCTACAAATCTCGTGGCGCTCTTATTCAACTTGACTTTTTAATGTGTATTTAAAAAAAAATTAAAAATTCTGATAACAGTATCTTTCTTGCTACAGATATATTTGTAGCACAAGTAGAGAATCAGCGTAAACCCTGATCCTAAAATATTTTTTATTAATTTAATCTTGTTTAATTGCGATGATATCTTTGTTTATTTAATAAATTTTCAAATCTGAATCTGAAAATGTCTGATTTAAATTCATTTATTTTAATAACAATATAATCCCAAAAAACAGTCGTGCAGGAGCAATAAATAAACAAGTAAATGCTTACAAAACAATTCTCTCGTAGCTCGCTATTGAAGATTAAACATTGCATTTAAAAGGTATAACGTTGTTAAGTTGCTCAAGCAGGACGAAATAACTGCACGTCTGCAGTAAATCATTGTCAGGAGCAAGGCGCATTGAGGAAACGGCAGTGCGGCACTGCGGCGGGTGGCCATTAACCAGGAGAGACAACGATCGGCTAGACACGATCGGTGCTAATTTGAAAGCAACCAGTATCGGCACCTTGTATATCTAGCGGCACTCTGCGCAGCCTTCCGATCGCCGGTCTCGCGTTCTCCCAGGACAATGGAGTCGTTCCCGCTGCGCCCCGGAAGTCGCCCCATTCCCATTACCTCTCGGGCGTCCCCCGAGTGACTATTGCGGCCTCGGTGTCGCGCCGTTCACCCACAATTTTCCTTGCGGATCGCGCGTCGCCTGGGGGAAAAGCCGCGCGGGCGAATATATCGGTCAGGCAATTAGTCCGCCCGGGGTTTCCACCGAGCGGCACAAAGGCCCGTAGGTTTCGCGGCTTCTTTCCAACGATTTCGCCTGCGATTCCCCGCGCGCGGGCACTCGCTTTTTCTGCTCGGCTTTTTCTGCGCGGCCGGATCGGCAAGCCTCCTTGCCCGTTGCTCGCAACCGACGTGCAATTGCGGCCGGTGTCGTGCTCTCGGCGCAAACGGGAAAAAATCGAGCTGGTTGAATTTTGAGGGAAATTCGTTTGGGTGTATACTGCTCGAAACTGCGGGCGCAGATATGGAAATACTTTCCTGCCATCCGCGCATCGTATACTTTCTTATTCTTCAAGAATTTTAAAAGCGTGGATGCCTCGAAAAATGCCATTTTTTCCCAATGGTTTATAGTTACGCGCATACTTTGGTATTGATTATTTGTGTGAACCGCAAAGCAAGCTTGGTAAGCCAGTCTATTCAGAATTCCTTGCAGTTTCGTTTTTGTTAATACAGCCTACCGATACCTGTTTAAACACGGCTTACGTAAAAAAAGTTATACGCTGGACTTTATAGATCGCGCGGAGAAATGGTTTTATAATTAAATGTCTAAAAATAATTTACTGTGCGAGTGTGGTAAACTCGTTACTCGACGCATCTTCGCAGCTTTGTCGCGTAATCCTTCATTATCGACACGCACTCCTCGGCTCTGTTGGCATTAATTTCCGCGAGAGAAATATGAATTGCCCATCATCTCCCATTCAGGCGATCATTAGCAATTGGTAGCTGTAACCTGATCGAAATTCATTTTTCTTTTCCTTATGGCGCGTTGCGCCACCTCCGCCCGAGCTCATAACCCCTCGCTTGTTTTTGCCAGTCAAGGGACGTCGCGCGAAATCGAAACGCATCGCACATTATCCAGGTCGTGCTATGATAATAAGCGAGGTTACTAAGTGCGCGATATCTCAGCGACAGGTACACGTGTAGCTTGACGCAACCGGGGGTTTCACCGAGATCGAAAGTGCGGATGCGCCCCGGAGGAAGTTCTCGGCTAGGCGGACACGTGACGGGAGCCGACGCGGGATTTCGACATCGGCGCAGACGCGAAAATGAACGGGTCGTCGGTGTCTGTGGGTACGCCGGACATTGCCGATGCGCCGCACGGGGCCGCGGCGCACTCGCGGTACGCTTTGAATCTGCAATGCCGCCGCTCATTACTCATCGCCGATTCTGTTTTTCAGGAGGTTCCGCAAAACCTTTTACGTATGCGGCCCAACTCCCTCGTATTCAGCGGCGAAGATTTACGCTGGCTTTTTCTCTCGCTTTTTCTACGCTTCAATGCCTTTTTTCTCCTCGGAGATTACAGTCGTTCAATGGAGCTGTTGAACGTTATTAATAGCAAACATGTGGACTGAGATAAAATGATTGACGTATTTTCCACAGTACACGTTGACAAAGTATAAAAAGCTTATCTTGAGATCTGCTACAGCTTACCTTCATCTATAACGTTACGAGCTACGATTGTCCGTGAACCATATAATACCGTGTATTTATATCTTAAGAAGTTTATGATTTTGCACGCATGTACAAAAATAATGATAAAATTTATTTTCGTCGGTCATTATTGTTGTTCAAGCGTATAATTGAATCAAAAAATAAGCATACATATGTACATATGTATGAGGTGTAAGCATTATTAAATGAGATTTTTTTTATACGCATGTGCTAAAAAAATAAACGATAAAGCGAGCATTGGTTTTTTGTGCAGTATATCAGCCAGTTGAAGAATGACGTTTGTATCCTGATTCGTGAATTTATTTTTTGCAATCTACTCTCTCCCCGCAGTCGATAATTATTTACGCACCGCGGTATCGCATTGCAATAATTAGCTCGACGCGCATACATAAAACATAGATTTTCATTTTCATTTATACGACTGCGGCGGGCGATATTCATGCATTCAAAGTAAAAGCTCGAAAATTGAGCGACCCACTATTAGCCTACTTTTAGGCGGAAAGGAGGCAGGGCAATTCGCATGAGCTAGGCGCGTACTTGCAAATTGGAGGAAAGTCCTGCAGCAACGATGGCCGATCGCACGCGGCGAACAATCGGGCCCGTAGCCGGTCGGTTTCCCCCCGGCTGGACCGGTCCTCATTACCGCGCGGCTCGCCCCCAGCTTCCAGCCGCTCGGACCCCCCGCGCTAATTGGCCGGGGAGCGCGCGACTCAGCGCCGGTAATTGCGTTTCCGCGCCCTCGCGTCGCGCGCTTCCGGGGCGCCGGCCCACTGTTACGTCCTCGCACGCGTGCGCGCTTTGTCACTTTCGCCACCGGGGCGACTTTCGAGTGCGAAAGTTCATCCGGCCCCGGGCTCCTCTCGCAATTACTCGCGCGCAGGCGCGAATTGCGCACGCACGCACGCGAGCCCCGCGCGAAAATCGGAGAAAGTGCACGTGCGCCCCGGCTTGTTTCGCGGGCCGCTTTTTTCGACCGCGCGCGCGTGTGTCCGCTCCCCTGGGCTTTTTCCCCGCGGCGCCCGCCCGAGAAAGGAGAGATTGCGGAGAAAGGGAGGAGTGGGAAAAAAAGAGCCGTCGGGCCCGAGTGGCCTTTGTGGGCGGTGGCCCTCCGCGCTTGGCCTTCTCAAGGTTAGCCGCGCGGCTATTTTCGCCGATCCCCGACTTTCGGATCGCTCCGCGCGATGTCTTTCGCGCGGAGTCATGGAACTCGACCGCAGGTTCCTGTGTCCAACTGCTCACCTCCCGCTTCTTACACACCTTTACCTCTACTCGGAAAAACACTCGCTTTATATAACTATTGTATAATTAAATAAATCATTTGGCTAAAATACAGTTTGTACAATACATCTAATAACTAGGATCAAATCGGCGCAGGTATTATATTAGAGCAATAACACCTTCTATTTATAAACATAATTTAACATACGCAGCACATCGCCTTATACTTCAGGTTGAATGTGCACCAGTGTGTAATAAGTAAACAAATTAATTATTATACAATTAAAATATTAGTTGAATAAGAAGCAGCATACAATCAATTTACTAAGTATATCGATTATTACATAATATTGTTAAATAATTATATTTCATGGTTTTTTATGTTTGAAACTGTACTATATATTTATAGACATTTTTTTACTTACAAATTATCAAAATATTGCTCGAACAATATAATATATAAAATATATAATATATATTTTTTTTATATTACTCTTTAATGAATTTATCAATTTATTATCGTTACATGACAAAAAAAAACATCGTAAATCGAAATAAGTGCAAATAATAAGGATATTTACCAACCAGTATATAATATTTTAACAAATAAATATTTCATTTTTATCATAATTATTGATTTGGAAATCAGATATCTACATATTAATATCGTTTAGATAAAAATGAGTAAAGTTTTATCCCTAAGTACAACATTATTCATATTATTAGATAATCTATTGAATAAACATTAAAAATAAATTAGTTAAGTATAAATTTCTTAACACTAATCGATTAATCTTGTACAATAAATCATTCTTAATATCAGTTTGTTGCAAAATTTTCTGTGATATGTTAAGACGAACTAATTTATATCGAATAGTAAAAATTCTTTATATCTTAAATAACTGTAGTACGCTAATAAATGTCTTATATTTTCCATAAATAAACATCTTTACATCTTTTATTATCGAAAACATCCAATTTTAAATCCATTGTATCTGCGTTCAAAGATTAATTTGCCAAAAAACAGATTTTCTCCATCGTATTATTTCTAAATACAAAGGTGTAATCTCTTCTCTCTTTCTACTCAATATCCAATAGCAAGTATCAACCACGAGAGAATCAATCCTGTTTCTTCCACCACGCCAATGTAAACTAATATAAGAGAAAGAAGACATCCTGCACATGAATATAGGTTTATCCTCTTGAACGATCAGGTCTGTCTGCATTAAAAAGTACCTTGCTCTCAGACTAAAATGCATCATTCGAAAGTGGTTCGCTCTCAAATATTCGTCATTTTTCGGTGCGCAGGATCGTTACTTTCTTCTCGAGGACGTACCCGATGTAAGTTCAAGGACTTTCTACGGCTGATTCTATAATGGGAGATTAGTGATTCAAGTGTTCTTATTTTTAATATCACGACAATTTGTTGAAAAGTGTGACGAGTAAAAAACAGTGGGTGAAATTTGATAACGTGAAACGACATTGTGAGACACGTAGATATTGCTCAACGTATCTGATACTGTTGTAGCTCAAGTTATATAGTTTCAAAAAGTATGTAATTACGAGGCGACATTCTCATAAGAAAGAAAGTTGACTTTTTTCGAATAATTATTGATAAATTGTATATTCGTGTTTTTGTGTAAAACAAGTAAATTTTTAGCAAGACTGAAAATATAAGATCACCTTCTGTCAGTTCGATTCGTTGCACTAGCCATGCTAAATACCCTTTAAATCAAAAAGTTACTGCTGATGTTGTTTACCTTACACATTATCTATAATCTTTTTTTCCTAATTTAATCAGTTCATATAATTTAAAATCTTTATACGTTTCCTTAATATTAACATTTATTAGGTAATAATGAATTTTTAATAAACATTCTTTACAATACTATATTCATTTATAATAATACAGTCCCAAACTGATTATGCAAGGTATATTTTAATATTATAAAAAAATCTATATTAACCAATACAAGTTATATTTCTTAACAAAGTCACATGCAAAGAATAAATATTTAGAATCTATTAGCAAACATATATTTCAGTTTTAATATGCATGATTTTGTTAAATTTTATTTTAATCATTAACATTTTTTTGATCAGAAATTACTAGCAAAATAACTGTAAATTGTACTATTAATTATTAATTTCAATTAGATTTGGAAAATGCATGTTAACAGCAAAATTTGATTATAGTCAAAACTATAGTATAAGTTTTGAGCATCTTGAGAACTTTTAAATAAATAAAATTTTTAACGTGTCTAGGTTTAATCAATTTATTAGTATAGAAATATCACAATTAAATAGTCACTCTAGCTGACCATTTATTTTTCACTATATAAAATTACTATACACAGTAACTCGTATTTTTGTATGTAAACAAAGTACTTGCAAACAATTTCTAATTTAATTAATCTTATTTTTTCTTGTATGCAAGATAACGATTTTCATCAAAATCATCTTCAATCTCTTCATTAATTATAACTTTAGTCTTAGGTAAACGTTTCAATAATCTTAATTTTCGTTCTTCTGCTGTTAACGTAGATACATCTAATGGCAATGTAATGACTCCTACAGGTTCATGATACTGTATATTGATAGTACTGCCATCTGGAAACTGCAATATAGTTGGATACGTATTTATGTATGTTCTTCTATGTTTTTTTGTTATTGCAGCTGTCCAACAATTAACATTTCTGCAAGGTATTGTTGCAACTTTAGCAAACTTTAATAGTACTGATATTCTAGATGTCATTCTGTAAAAACAAATATTTTGACATAAATAAAGAAGATTTTTTAAAATAAATCGTTAGTTTTCTATGTTTGATCCATGACATTTTATTTTAAAGTTGTCTATGTATGGAATTTCTTTATGTCAATCATCGACAGAAGCTTTAATTAGTATATTATTTAAATAGTTTTATAATAGTAATTTGTATACCAGAATTTTATACAAAATACATAATATTTTTACATAATTGTAAGTTGTATTAAACTTTAGTGAGGTTATAAAATTAGTAACCTATTAAATTAATACTAACTGTGATATTTCAAACATCATAAACTTAAACAAAATAAACAACAGCTTGTAATTTTGTCAAAATAACATCTATCTAAAAAAACTTACGTCAGCACGAAAGTTCGTGCGTCAATAAACAAATAAAATACTTATGTTCTAATAATGCAGTATGCACTACACAACGAAACTTCTGTTCTGAACATTGCGCATGGTTCCAGCGCATATATCGATACACAGAAAATCGATTCGATATTATATTAATTTAAAATTGTTACTTCTTTACAGTGTTAATGTTATATTAAAAAAAGAGATTAATCAATAACATCTTACCAGAATTCCGTTACCTAGAAGTATTTTGTTTTTGAAAGAGATCAAGATATTTCGTTTACTATTTAAAAAGTAATGTACAAGCTCTATTTTCGTACTAGGATATTTTCGTATTAAGATATAAAAATATTTTGTGACATGTCGTTTCAAAAGCGCCATTATACTGCTTTCTACGTTATAAATAACTAATGGAATTTCGATGATGAAAATGATAATTTTTGCAAATTGTAAGAAAAGTAACCACAATGTTACTCGTGGTTATTAACATTTTCTTCTTGATGTTGTTCGTAACAAGTACCAGGAATTGTTGAGTAATCGCTGTGATCCCTGTGAAAATCAAATATATTTTTTGGTTCTATTTCTATTCTAGTTATTAAACTTAATTTAGGTAAAAGTAATAGTAAAGTCTTTCAGAGATAATAAATTTTAATTAATGTCTATTTAACGCCATTGTAAGATTTTTTAATTTGTGGATAAATTTCATTTATTGTGAATTTTTATTTCATACTTATGATAATTGAAAAAAATGTTTACTTGTTTCTAGTTTAGATTTTATCTATTATTACTTTTTATATCCATTACTAATTTAACAATACTAATCACAACAAAAATCTACCAAATTTAATTAATAATAGAAATTTTTTTTATTAATTATAAGTAATATTTTAAATTCTCTAAGAAAATTAGTTTCAATAATAATATAAAATAGCATGAAAATAATGCATTATATTATAGAACTTTAAGAAAAGATTTTAAACATAGTTTTATTCTATTAAATTATAATTTTAATTAAGTTTTATGATTTAATATAGTTTGATGATCTTGTACCGTACTATTTTAGAAACAACGTCAAAGGATAAAAATCCACTACTCGTATTAATGATTAAACAAGTATAGAATAAAACCTTTATAAAATAGTTTCATTATGTAAACATTGAGATAATTTTATGATAATAAGAAACTATGATTTAAAAATTAATTCCAACTTCATTCCATACAATTTTCAAGATATCTCGTTAATGAAATTTGGCAGAAATATGCTATTTAGATTTTCAAACTTTTAAAAAATTTACTATAAATATAAATGATATATTATAATGTTTTTTCACTTTTATCATTTTATAAATATTATAATTACTTAATAATATTATTTAAATTAAAAAATTTTTTTTACATTAAATATCAATATTTAAACGTTAACTTTTTTCAAGTTTAATTTTAACTTATTGTATACAACATCATATAACAATAAATAAAATCACAAAGTGCAATAAAATTGTTGCATTCACAATTTTTTTATTATATTACTTTTTTCTTATAGGCTCCTTCTGAATCATGCACGATAGAGAAGTTTTCTATAAGAGAAAATGTAAGGGAATTTAGATTTTATTATAATATTCTTATAATAATTTTAATTTAATATATAAAATATCTAAACATACGAGAAAACTTTCAATATACACATGCAACATGCAAAAAATCTGCAGAAAAAACCACTACTAAATGATGGATGTTGTTTGCTGATCAGGTGTAATGAAATCCCACGATGACGATGACTTCATTTTTGAAGTAAACAATACATCAACTTTTTTAAATTAAATACTTTGAATTACATGTAAGGGAATTTTCTGTAGGAAAGGAGCAAAAGAGATCATAAAAGATCATTTTATTTATTACGTGAATTATATAACTTCAGAATGAAATGGAAAAGAATGATATTTTTAGTTATTCAACAATAAAAGTAATAATTTTTAATCATAGTATCAAATATTTAATTAATTAAGTGTAAACAATTTTATAAAATAAACTTATATTAAAGATAATACATTGAATTAATAAGAACCTAGTAAATGACTCATATATAACAACTGGGATCTGAAATATCATTCTTGAGAATTAAGTATATTCATTTCAAACTAACTAATAGCAAAATTATGTAAAAAATGGTTATTTTGCTTTTAAAAATTAAAACAAAATTTAGGAGTCTATAACACAAACTATGCCATACAATTCATTTAAAAAATTGTATGTGCTAACTACATTTACTAATCATTTTCATAACTAATGGTTAAAAAATGTGTTAAAATGTATAATAACTTTGAATATTTATTCAGTCATTTTGTAGATTAAAAATTATTTGTATAAAACTGTCTAAAATTGCATTTTTATAAAGATGATTAACAGTTTAAAAAAGTTTATACTGTAACGAATACTGCATGAACATATTTAAAATTTAAATACAGTGCCTTGTGTAGGCAAAATACTAAGTAAAATTTAGTAAAGTTAAAAATGATTCAAATTTATTGATTTAATTTTTAATTGCAGCATTTTAGTCAATGGAGATCATTAAATGATCTTATTAGTTAGTTCTCTTTTTATCCTAATATCTTGAATAAAGAACACTACATTTATAAATTTAGAATTTAAGTACAAATTTCTTAAAATGGCTAATAATTCATTGGTCAAGACAATGCAATGCAATAATTGCTTGTTTTTGCTGGTTAAATTTGGCACTTCACGTCGATCACCTTTTCATTTGTATTTCTGTAAATTAAAACTCTAGCTCTACCTCAAAATTTTAAGTGCATAGTTAATTGTAAGCAGCTATTAATTCAGAAATCACGACTAATTAAGCATTATAAGGGATTTGCATTAATATTTACCAAGAGAATCCCTAGAAAATTTAAAGGGATATTTTGAATCATACATAAGACCACTATAGCCATAATTTTAGTTTTTTAATAAACATAGTGAATTTTTAAACAAATCATAAGATTGAAGGGGGAGCATAAAATTTTAGTCATGAGAAACCTGCATCTAACAAAATATTTTGATTTACTTTAAAATGCATTAATAATAATAAAAAAATTGCAATACCTAAATACAAATAGCCATTAAAAAACTGATATATTTTACAATGAACAATTTTTTAAATTAACAATTTTAATTTCGACATAAAATTATTAAGTTTCATAGAGCTCAGATGTTTAAAATTATATTTTCACAACAGAAAAATGGTTGAATTCACAATAAAAAAAAATTGTTAGAATAATACTAATTAATTTTTGCAATAAAATATTCATTCACTGTTCAAATAAATTTTTCAAAGTACAGCTTTGTAAAACTTTGATAATAAACCTAGTTTCATGTATTAAAATTTAAATCTAAGTAAAATTCTATGTTACGTCTATACTTCAAGGACTTCATTTAGTAAAAGAATAATTTAGCATGTTGATTAATTTCATATGGTAATTAACATCTGTTAACATCTATTTTTAATTTAGTCAAATTATTCTAATGGTAATTAAAGTATTTAATTCAATTTTATTTTTATTGTGCCATTTTATCTTATATTATTAAATTTTTTTGAAATTAAAATAGCCACAACAAAGTTAATCAGATGTTTATTAACATAATTTCAATATATTATGTTAAACATGTACTTTAAACAACAAACTACTAAAAAACAGTAACAAAACAATATATCACATACAATAACAAGGATTGCTATATAAAACTAATGTGTTAATTACTGTCATTTTAATTTATTTTTTTGTACAATATCACATTACTGTTAATAGGTAATATTAAATTTACATTGTTAATGATTTATCAGAAGTGATTTTGATGTTAAAAACTTTTATATAAAGAACAAATCCAATGCAATTGATTCAATATATATTAGAATTCATTAACTAATAAAACATATATAGAACAAACAAATAAATAAATTGACAGTGATTATATTGTGCTAACCCCATTCTTTATGTAAAAAGTATAAAATCAAAATTAAAGGTTATATTAGAATGAAAGCTGATTTTGTGTTAAAGCTAATTTATGTTATTAAGGTAATGGGCTGCTGCTCTTAAAACCTTTTATAATATTCAAGCACCAGTGTATATTACTTCTTTAGCATACCTGTATAAAACGTAGTGTTGTATGATAAAAAATATATCAAAAGCAACAGAGAAAAATCCAAGACCAAATTTAGTTGGATCTCCAAAAATACTTTCCCAGTCATCTAGAAAAATTTATTTCACACATATATATATATATATATACCTATGCATTATATTTAACGTTTTTATAGTAGGAACAATATAATAAATATAAAAATTATTTGTTTCAATTTAAGTGCATATTAATAAACAAATTACCATAGTTGTAGGCATTTAAGATCATTTGAAGCATAGAGAGAATTCCACCAGTAAAGTCTAAAAATATATTTCCAATACTCCATCCAACAGTTGATTGTCTTTTATAATTATAAAAGGCTTGTGGAATATATTTAATAAGAGTAATTGCAAGTTTTACATAACTACAATAATACAGGAAATCCAACCATTGGATGACATGTAGTATCGAGATTATTACTGCAATTAACACAAAACTTGAGAACAGCCCGTGAATAATACGAGCTATCGTCGATACCCTCTGTGTACCGCTCTGCAAAAATTATTAATTAAATAAAAAGAAAATTTTGTTTCTATATAGTGTTGTACAAATGCGATTCATTTAATGACATTTTACCTCATAAATGTAACACTGAAACACGGTAAATATCGTTGCGCACAAAGCATGTAGCGCAAAAAAAATATCATTTATTTGTACAGGGTTTAAGCCTTTTGGATAACGACTAAAATACTGTTGCTATAAAACAAAGTACATTTTATTATATTTTGTACAAAACATTGATCATCATAAATTAAATTAAGTTTAAATATTTAAGGTAAGTTAGTACCTCTACTTCTGGAATCCAATACAGCCCACAATTAAAAAGCGCGTACATGATAAATCCTACAAGATTGAGAGATAAGAAATCGAAATTGAGACCCACTACACTTTTTCTCTTGAAATTGCTGTAAATTTGTGGGTAAAAGCTCACACTCCATGCTAAAAAGTACATCCATCCCACAACAGCACTTATGTGGTACAGAGTTTCAGACCTTTCAACCGTTACACGTACAAATGCTTCCGAATAGCTGAAAAGTTATAATTATTTAAAATTTATAATACTCGTATAATATAAATATTGTAATCATAATAAATTTATATATTGGCGGTATAAAAATGCATGCAATTTTCAAAGTGATTTTTGAAGTTCAGAGTTCGTATTGAATGATTATTTAACGAACAGATAATTTCTTTACGTATATATAATGAATATATTTACAAAAACTCAATGCTTTCATTTTTATCTTCATTTTGCTGAATAGTATAAAATGATTAACAAATAATTAATAAATAATAATCGTAAAAAACTAATTTTATCGTGAAAATAAAAGTAAGAATTATCGACAAAACGTCAATTTTCCGATAAATAATTCTTTGACATAAATTATATTAAAATACTTACATTAATCCTTCGTTTACAAAATAAAACCAAAAAAATAATTAAAGTATTCGAAAAATTTAATTAATTATTATTATAAATACAATTGTTGTATTGTTATCATTTTAAAAAGTTTAATTTTATATTTTCTACTAATTTTAGCCCTATTAATTAACTGTATAATAATATAGTATATGTATATTTTGTTTTTGACTGCAAACTTACTTCAAATTTTCTAAAGTATACAACTGGTCTCGAGGGATAATTATTATTTTATAATACGTCATGGTAATACTCTAAGTATATATTATCACAGATAGGTATCCGCGAATTGAATCAACTTTCATTACAACCGTTACTAACAAATACGCATAAAATTGCTCTTCTAAATCTAGAAAGAAACTGGTACACTGACTTAGTAGAGGTGGAAACTTTTCACCTGCAGCAAAACAAAACGTGGGAGTGGATCTAGCGAGGTCGAAATCTCGGTACCGACTGAAATCCGAGCTGAAACTGTCAGTTCGACAGCGCGCGATCGAGCCGCCTGCATATAAGGTCGATCGGGTTATCGAGAATCCGAACTATACGCGGAACAATGCGCCCAAGTAATCCGTAGAGGGGAGTGAAGGCCGTAACTTTTTCGCCGCGGGGGTGCTGGGAAATTTTCCGTCCGATACGATTCCTGTAGGTGTTACAAAGATATCGCTCCCCTCCGGGTCAAGGGAAAAATTTCCATAGGTTCAGGTAGCTGCAGATAACTGTTTGTACAGTACGCGTGGCCACGAGTGTTCAACTGATAAGCACTCATTAGCCGAGACGATACGAGATGTATCACCCACGTTGTTTAGTAAATAACTTTCGGCTCTCGTTTGGTGATCAGTCATGGAAAAAATGTGCTCGACGCTTTTATCAGCTCAAGAAATACGTTTCCTGAGTAGAATACTTGTTACTTTTTAAATGCAATCACGGAAGATGGGAGGCGAGACTTTTTATGGTTGTTGGGAAATTTTGTGCTGTTACCATTTGGTATAAATTTTTAATTGTATATCTCTACATGCGACATTTTTTATTAAATCACGAATAAACATCTAATAAATTTGAATCCATGTAAATATATAATATTTTACATTTTCTGATCGTTTTTATTCAAGATATCAAATAATGTTTAAAATAAAGGCTCAATTACTAATAACTTAAAAAAACGAAACGATAAAATGTTGCCGTGATAACTGCTCTATGTTCAATCGTGATATTTCAAAAATACATTCGCAATGTACGAATTCAGATTAATTCTGCGACGGGTTGAAAGTATATCTTTAATTGCTTATTATGGTAAACAGTGATTGTATATCTTTAAACGTTATATAATAATATAAATAAGCGAGGTGTAATTAATTTATATTACATTGTCTCTTCACACGAGCACCACTTTATAAAAGTCTGTATATAGTCAAGATAAGATTTCTAAAATTGCTTTATTAAAAATTATTATCAACATGTTAGTAAACTTAAATAATAAAATATTTTCAAATTTCAATCAAACTTTTATAACATTAAGAAAGATTAATTTAAAATTTTTTTAAATATTGTTTTCATACTTAAAAATCTCATTTTTCTGGTTTTGTTTTAATATTATTTTTCAACATTTTTCATAAAATTAAATTTTATTAATTATTCAAATTTGAATGCACTCAGAGACATACAATATGTTTAATAAAACTAGTAGATTTATCTAATAACTAAAATTTATTAAATCTACTTATTTCATGGAGATTGAAGTGAAATTTAGAGCAAGAAGATTAAATCATAAAAAAGTCTAATCTAATCATAAATGTAATATTCAAATTTCTCTATTCACATATATGTAACTTTACTCAAGAAATTATATTCTCGATGGAACTAAAATTAAATAATATTATTAATGATTAATTACAAAAATTTTTCTTACATTTTTGGATCAACATTTGTTATATTTGTAATAATAGTGGAAAAACCAGGTTTGAGTCCAAGAACCTTAATTGTCCAGTTATATTCATCACTTTTTGCAATAAAATGTGCTGGTTCAGTTCTCACTAAGTCCACATGTTGAGACTCAAAAAATATTTCAACATTTTCAGTTCTACTTTTGTCACTGAAAATTATAACAGTATAAGTAATAATATAAAACATAATTAGTCTATTAAAAAAATTAAAAATGAATATTATTAAATATTAATGATAGAAACATTTATATATTGATTTTCTAATAAAACTATAAAGATAATTCAAGTTAAAATGATAAACTATTATTTGATTGGACAAATATTCATCAATTTATTAATAATCCAAAACATAGTAAAAGATGGCATTAATTCACATAGAAACAAATATATTCTATGATATTCTTTTGAATATTATTTAATGTTTTATTAATAATGAAAGTAATAAATAATATTTACAGTGTGTAAAATGTAAAACTTTCTTGACTATTGAGACGAACTCTTAAGTCTTGTGTCGATACTTCAAATTCTGCACCTTCTCCAACTACTGCTAAAACATAAATAGAATTATCCAGTAAGTTATATCTTATTGTCAATAAATAAGAATGAAATAATTTATTATTTGTTACCTAGAAGTAGTAGTAAATAATACATTGATATACAGATATCCATTTTTTTATATGATCTGAAAATAAGAATATATAATTGAATTCAAATAAAATATTATACAAAGAGAATTATTAATTATGATTCATGTTAAAATTTAATTTTTTATGAACTTTGAGGTATCTAATAATATAGAGACTATTAAAATTTAGTTAATTTAATATGATGAGGTCTTGTTTTTGTTTTATAGTCACATTATAAATACATACTAGTTAACCTTAAATTAATCTTTGAAGGTTTTTGACTCAACACTCAAAAGTGCATTTATTATTGTATAAGACAGACAGTAATTAATGAGAAGTTTATATTTCAGATGAATAAATATCATCATTGCACGACGATGGTGTGAATCAGAAAATGATAAGAATACAGCTAACCCTAAAGAGTTTTCTCGTCTGATCCATCTCCTTATTTATTCTTCTAGATTACAAACACAAATCAGTCATTTGTTTATTTCACGAATTATAAGATATCTTGCATTGCAAATAACTTATCATTTTTTAATGTTTGATTCCACGCTCAAATAACTAGATTTGTGATATTTATATACATTGCACATTATACTTGTTATTATATCCATTTACTTTTGTTGTGGTCGTCGCTGTCACTCACAGTTCGCTCATATAATCGACTTATCGAAACTAGACTGCAGAGCGGACGACACTAGTACTATTGGTCGATTTCTTGTGCTACGCGCAGTTCTGTTACGTCATTTGAAATTAAGAATAATGTAGTACAGAAGGGTTGAACAATTAAGTTAATTGAAAATAATATAGAACAACTATGTGGCTAGTTTTATTGTAATAAAAATTTTTATCTAAATAATAAATAATTTAATATAATTTAATATTATGTCAATATAATTATTTTTACTTATTCGAATTTATATTTTGTACTAATTTTTAAAAGTTATTTATTTTTCAAAATAAAAATTAATTTTATAAGCAATATTTAATAATTTTTTTATTTTGCTTTCTATTATAAGTTACAGATTTTGATAATTTTGTTAATTAAGTATAATATATTTTCCACAGACTTAATTTTGAATCTAAAAATATATTTTATGATTTGTGTAAAAATTAATTTATTTAGAACGTTGGATTTATCGATTTTTAGCACTGGTAATAGATTCCAGAATAACAAATACAAAATAAAGGCGAATAATTTTCTTTTTTTCTAATGTGAAAATATTCATGTCATCTCATATCTGTAATGCAAGATCGGTTGTAAATTTATCACGGATCCCGTTCTACTTTACGGGGCCTAGACATACATCTCGATTCATCATGTCGGCCACCTACGCGCGACAATTATATTATATCGCTCGATAAGCCGGTAATCGCGCTTAAAGACAATATGAGCGCAAAAATTTCGAGGACGTACATTATCAACGATTCAATTCTCCCCCGCTCGTATATATATACATATTTTCCGCCTCAATATTATGTTAAATGAATGGTTATGCTTTCGCCGATATCAAATGATAGCTTGTTTTTTATTACGTTAACACACTTTTTGTTCTTTTTATTATTTTTTGATTACATTAACAACATGTAAGTATAATATTATTTTGTGATATATGAAATAAAAAAGTTGATTACTTAGAACACGAAATGTTATGTTAATCATAAAGAGGTTTCTTGACATATGGTATACATATCCGTAATTTATTATTAGAGTTTATTGATTAAGTATATATTAGTATTATAGAAAATAACATAAAGTGTTGTTACATCTATAATACCAAATTATTTAATCAATTTATGATTTTGCTCTCATTTCGTATAAAAAAAATTTGCGGTGCTCTCACAATTCAGTGCTCAATAAATTATATTCTATTTACCGTTGAAAATTCGAATTATTATAAAAACAAACGCCTCCTGTCATTATCATTCGAGAGTACACAATACCCGCAGCTGATTCACGATTATCGAGCTTCTGTTGAAACTACCTCGGAAAAGAAAGATCACGGTCGCGCCATGTCGTCTACGACTTGTCGTTACTTAGATCCCGAAACATGCCTTTGAAATACCCCTATAGAATAGCCTGCAAAAAATCTCTTCGAGCACCTTCTCCTTCCCTTTTTTTATCTTCTCTTGTACACGGCGCGTGAAGTGTAGTTTTGTACTGTGGACTAAATTGTTTTCTTATATAATTCATTTTTTCGTAGTCATTCTTGTATAATACTTTGTAATATTTGAAGTCGCTTTGATGTTGACAAGCGCAGTTTAGATGTATTATGAAATCAAATGCGAAATGATAGATTAAAATGTTTATTTGAATATTTAAAATTATAAGAATGCTTAGACTGAAAAAAATGAAACAATGTAAAAGGTTTTAAAAATATAAAATAATAAATGACATTATAATTATATAGATATTGGTTTAGAACTCACATGAATTTAATCTATATTGTTCGTATAATTGTTAGTTACGATTAGACTCGAATATCCAATTTGAGTTAATCTTAATATCACACTTTAAAACAGCGAACTCTTGTAATCACATGGTATATGTGGAAAATGTCATTGCACTCTGCGGTGACTAGTCGTCTAAGTTTGAACAGTCTGTGCGAAATATGAGATGCACGGGAAGCCTTAACCACTGTTCGGCAAAGATCGGCATACGTCACATTAATTTTTTAGGGGCATCATGTATTCCCGTCCCTTGCACATGAGTGGCCGCGAACTGTGCATCACTAATATTATTTTCGAAATTTCTCTTTTAATGTATTATTTAAATATAAATAACACCAATGTGTGTGTGTGTGTGTGTGTGTGTGTGTGTGAATATTAGAATGGATATATGTCTATCTAGTTTAAATAATTGTCATCATAAATAGCATTATAATTTTTTAATGACAAATTATATTCATTCTTTTGTAGATGCTATAAAACAATTATATAATTCTATCAATTGGAAATTTTAAACTACGATATGCATTAAACTATCATAGTATAGCATTTTACCGGAAGTTTGTTACTGTAGAAAAATGATGTTTCATATTCCATAATTGATCTACAGATTATATGAAAAATATCTCAATCAAAAATAATCAAGTCAATAATAAAATTAAAGTCTCGTGATGACATGTATTATTGTAAAACTGTTGTACTAGTACTGGTTATAATTTGCTAAAATATATCCGACTATATTCTGTTTAGAAATACTAAAATTAGCAGACATAACATAAATTTTGTAAAACAAGGTTAAATTTTCAACACATATAGACACTAAACTTTTTAATAATAATATTTATATTTAAAATTATAAAATTTTTTTAAATATAATATATTCCTATTATTTTTATGTACCTTTTCAATAGATTTTTTCAAAAAAAAATTTAGAAAAATTTTTTTATAAATCGTAATTGATTTTATGTATATCTTGTATAGGATATTTTTAAGTACTATAATATTCAGCTCAATATTAAATCACATTAATTTCAAAAATTAGATGAATGTATTACAAGAAAAATAAAATCTTGTTAATAAATATATTTTTTTCATTAAAAATTTTAATAATACTAATATTTTCTAAAATATTAATGCTTTATTATATTTTTAAGTCGTGAGGCAGTTCGACGTAAATAAGTTAACAAAATTATTATAAATTATCAGTATATATTTTAAAAATCGAATTTTTCAATCTTGAATATTATACAGTTTTAATTTTAATAAATAAATACACAATTTAATACATGAACTTTCATATCTGTCTATATTTTTCTAACACCATTCGAAAACTCAAATTATCTCTGATTTTGTTGATTAGTATGTATATGTAATAAGAACAATCCATCACAATAAAATAAAATTTAAGTAAAATAAGTAATAACAATAAATAATTTAAAATATCGCCAAAGAAGTGCAGACTTAAGAGTAAACTATAACTACAAGGAAAATACTTCATCTCCGATTTTACCCTCAACAATAACACAAAACCAGGTGTAATCAACAATAAATATTTTCCTCATAATATCTTAAATAATACGCGGAAAAAATAAACGTCTAAATCAGCGCTTGGACGTACGCTTTTCTAGTGGTTTAGAAAGAAGTTCATTGAGCGTTTGTCTTCAAATCCTGCCTCAAACGCTATTATGCAGTGTTCAAAATTCAGGAACTTAGTTTTAGTGATTCAAACGTGTACATTAGTTTCTTCATGTTTTAGATGTCTATGATGTCTTAAGATGAGGTTTAGTTGTCAAGAATCGTAATTTTTGGTGTTACTATGTAATATCGAGGTTTGTTAGATTTCTATGTATCTAAGATTCTTGAGGATGATGTCTATAGTTGGAGATCATTCTAATTTTTCGATATAGATTTATATATCGATATAGATAGATAATAAAAAATTGATAGGTATGGCGGTCACAATAGCAATCTAATTGATATGCACATTTTTAGAATAGAAAACAACACTAAAAACATTGTGTTAAGATAAGAAATAAGGTAAAAATAATTAATCTTCTTTCAATGGTAGGCTATACGTTATGTGAATTATTATGATTTTTTAAGTTTCTGATTATGAAATATAACTAATTTAATCTATGATTTTATATGATTTTACATTTGTCCAAATTTGACATTAAAGATTTAAGTGTACTTAGTAGTCTTTAAAGAACATGAAATTATAAAAAATGGACTGTTTACAGAACTATTGTGACCCTATTACGACAATTGTTTTATAGACTACATTTTTTATTGTAGATGATTAATTTTTTTTTGTTACCAATAAACAATAACATTTATTGTTCATATTAATTTACTTAAACACAAGGTAAAGTGTATTTTTTTTAGTTACCGTTTGAGTGCGTTATTACGATCGTTTTATAGTTATACTTGTAACTGAAATATTACGCCTTTATCTTTATGCACATTCATTTTAGGTTTATTATTGATAGGCTTCTCTACATTATTGTCGACGACTACATGTATTGGTATTCACTTTATACCGCGATGCAATATGAAGGCCATCTTATGTCCTGTAATTATATATAAATGATTTTACATAAAAGTTCTTTCCCTCTTAGTTGGTACCGCAGTGTCTCTACTCTGAGACGTACACGAGCCGGTAATCACGTGAACTTTGTGTTCGTATAGATAAGCTGCGAGGCACCTGTAAGCCGCGGTTTGCGTGTGACATGCACGCATGTTACACGCATCGGTGGACGAAACTTTTAATCGCCCCGTGATGGTGCGCAACACTCGACGATGACGAAGTGGACTGACCCCTGCTGGGGATTTCACAGCTTGTTTATTTGTTGTTGTTGATATTAAAAGGTTAATGTACAATTTCTCAGTATACTTTTTTTATTATGTAAATGTTACATATAAACAAGAAGAGGAAATCTTTCAGGTTTATATAATATTCCAAGGAATATGTAGATTATTTATATTTTTATGTATCAGATTATGTATAAAATGTTGTTTTATAAGATTATTCACTTGTTTGATACCTAACTATATTTGTTTTCTAATTAAAAAGAGCAACTTGCTATCTGTTAATTTTTACGTATATTGCTTTTTAGATTCTGAACTATGCGATTGTCGAATACATAGAAATAAATAATATGAACTGGTAAAATCGAGTACAATCCTTCGTTTAGATAAAATGTTTTTTTAGCTGTAATCGCCATGAGTGCAATAGGGCTCGATCGCGAAAAGAAATGAATTTTTAACGTAAGTTACATGACCGTACTGCTGTGAAATTTAAATACATTTGTGTTTTTTTAATGCTTATAAATATGCGTGATTGAATGTGTACATGTGAGTACGATGTATTCGAGGATGTATCTTTTTTTTTCTCTTTCTCTCTTCAAATGATTGCATATTACGCGCAATAACCTATTCGTCTAAGCTTATCCTTTTACTAACCCATGTCCTCACTTTTTATTTAAGATTTCTATTACGGAAGCACGAAAAAGTGACTTAAGCGATCTTCTTCGATCATGTATACATGCTTATGTACTGGAGATTATATTGACTCATACTCGTATATTTAAGTATTTTGTATGTGTACTAGCGAAAGTGCTTTAAACAGGGACAGTAATCTCATGCTGAATTATAGCTTATTACAAAATTAAATTTGTTACTAAAATCTTGACACATCAGAAGACTCCTATCGCGTAAATAAAAAATGTAAATATTTTGAAACTCAGTTGTCCTGAACTATTTTTTTTCAAAAGCTATTCGCTGTTCAAAAAATAGAACAAAAACACAAGAACTATTTTATTCTAAACTATATGGAGTCCAGAATTATGTTTATATTAATGAGGAAGTACTTGATATCTTGAAATCATTTTGAAGACATTTGATAATTAGAGAATCACTGTCTGCGATATTAGTTAGGCCCTGTTCGTTTCAAGCATGCACCTTGGCACATAAACGGCTCAAGGTCTAGGCGCTCAGTCAGTCTAAGCGTAAAAGAGAATTGTTCATAAAGAAATTAAATTCTTTGTGTGCAATAGTTGCAATGTCAGATTCAATTCAAAGGAGAATGATAGTTCAATTTTTTCATGAGTTTCAAGTATACCTTCATGAGATGCTGAATAAATGTGTTGTGAATTTAAGAATACATTTTTTAGATAAGTTTATAGCTCGATTTAAAGTATGTTGATACAAAATGGTGGATTTTTGCTAATTTTAAGCGTTTTTGTATTTTAAGTATACAATACTGCTAATTTAATTTCGACAATTGCGGGGATAATTGACATGTTACATACACTTGTTAATACGGTATGCAAAGGATGCCGACAATAAAGCGATAAGGTATTTTATATCTGTCAGTTCGTCTGTCAGTTATTAAATTTATTTAGTATATTTGTTAAGATTTACTTCTATATAAAGTACCGAATAAATAATTTGACAGATTAAAAGTGTTTACTGATTATTAATATCTTTTTTCCTCCAAATTTTATGACATACAGGAAAAGGTTGCATTTTAAAAAACGAAACTCTGAAAAACAATTCGTAAGTTTCCAGTTATTTCTACATCTAAGTTCACTACAATTATTTCTTTGAACAGTAATAATATTTACGAGGCTCTCAATAGAAATATCTGAAAATGCACAAAAAATGACATTACTTTATTTTTATTTTGATAAACAGATATTGATGCGACTTTTGATATAAATACTACTGTCATACATAAGAAATAATATACAAATAGAATAATGCTACAAAGATTCTTTCAGAAAGTATGTATATTATAAAAATAGATGGACAAGAAATATGAAAAGAAGGAAGTTAAAGCAAGAAAAATGTACAAGAAATATGGAAGCAAGTGATTCAGTACACTTTTGTATATATCTCTAAGAAAGTATAACGATACTGGAACTCTTAAAAATTTTAAAGTTGCAATAACATCGAGTAAAAATGTAAAATATAAAAATAAGTATAATCATTATCATAATAAGCATAAATTTACTTAGACTAAACTAAAGGTGGATACGTAGTCCTCTGAAGGCTAGGACATATGTTTAATACTAGAAACGGTTTGCTTTGAAAGTCAATGGATAAATATCGCTTCAGTATACACTGTTTATCTTGCAAAAACAGGTTTATATGATTATACATTTTAATGCGCTATTCGAAAGTCACTACAATTTTTTGCGATAAGAGTTTTCCAAAGTCTATGAAATAATTATATGATTATAAATGTTTAAGCTGTATAAAAACTATACTTGCACAAAGGAGAAAGAATTTCTTACATAGATAAAAATCTTATTTATTAGCTATTAATGAATATGGATTTATATGCAGTCTTAATTAAAAATTCATAATCTGCGACCACATATACAGTAGAACGAATACTATTTCTCTTTTGTTATACTTCTAAGTAAACGTATGATTATTATCAACAAACTGGTATTTCTTATATACAATCAAATATTTTTGTACTCAAAATAGTTTTTCTTTGTGCGTAATCTAAATAAATTTTTATCTTCAATATCGATTTATGCCGATATTATAAATAAGAAAGATTTAACTATTTTTAAAACGATCCTTTCAAAAAATTTGTTAAGAATTGTATAAAATATTATTTATGGAATATAATCATGTGTAATGTACAACTCGTGTATTTTATTAACTATATCCATAATTTAATATAAAATATAGTATAAGATCATTAATAAATTTTTCTGAGTTATCTAAAGGTTATTCCACTGCCTCAGAATACGCACCTGTCGTGAAAAGAGACTTGCATGAATAAAAAAATTTATTTATTTATCCACTCTGTTGATTGACGCCCTTCCTCCCCACCTTTGGAAGGTCCCTTCTCGCTGCACCTTAACCGCTCGGAGCATTAGCATTGATATGTCACCTGATCTTGCCGCACAGATTGTGATTTTCACTCAGAGACTGCGAAAAAATGTTATAACAAGAAGTTTATACATTAAACGCATTTTTTAATAACCGAAACAATTTGAACTATTGCGATGAAGTTATTATGCATAATTTGTGTATCTATATTTGGTAAATATGTAAATAATAAAGTATTATTTTATTATGTATAGTTTATAATCTGTATGATGTACGATATAACAATGAATCATATTTATTGGAGTTTATTACTTATTTATCCTTAAAAAAATAATAAAAAGTATATTTTTGTAATTATTAAAAATTTCTTTTTATAAATATTCAAATGTTATGATTGCAGTATTTAACATATTATTGATAATATAATTTGTCGATTAATCTGTGCACAGCGAAACTTCAACCTTTACAAACTATCGCTTAACTTAATTGGCAAATTAACAAGCAAAAAATAATATTATTTCCAAAAAATCATGAATTTCCACGAAAAATATTCTAGAATAAGTTATATATGTAAGTATGTGTGTGTGTGTGTGTAGTTTTGTATGTCATTTCATACATATATATATACACGTATATAATCAATCAGATACTTTTCGTAATTGATTTTAATAACCAAACATAAATATGGAAATGTGATCTTATCTGTTTTAATTATCATGTTATCTCCTAGTAACGTGCCAAGGCGTAGTTCTTTGCTCTTTGCGGTTTTATTACAGCTGTTATAAAAATATGTAACATTTGATCTACGCTGACTAATACGAGGACTAATACATAAATACTTTATGATAATACATACATGATCACAGATCAGTTTCTAATGTGAAAGTCATGGTATTGTGCAAGTAACATCGTATTACAGATTCAGGGATCTGGTTTGTATCACTGCGGAATGTAACAAAACTGTGTTATGCATTTTTCAATTATCATTAATTCCATTACATTTTTATTCAAATTTCCATCGGTAAACACATTTAGTTTGGTTGTATGTGAACAGTAAGTTATTGGGAATTTGAAATATCAAGAAACAATCGTTTACCGTTGCATTCCAGAAATGGTAAACTTGAACTTTGTATTTCATAAAAAGCCTCACATCTCGAACATATTTTTCAGCGTTGAATATTTCGAATTGGTAAAATGTTTACTAACAGAAGGAAAACTTGCCGGTATAATAAAAATTGTTTTCACAAAATTGGGTAATTACGTAGTAATAGAAACCGCAAAGAGCAGAACAAAAGAAAAAATTAACTTTATGCCTTTTTTCTTTTTATTGCATTTTCTGCAATACCACACTGTTTTCGTTTGAAGAATAGATACTGCACGATAACACTTTTAATAGAACGTCCTGGCTATCCGCCTATATCGTGAGCAATGGCATTCTCGGTCACTGGGCCAAAATTTGCACGCACTTGTTTGATACTCGTGTGTACCCCCTGTGTGTGGTCACAGCCGGCTCTCTCTATGTCTTGTCGCGCTGCCCCCATTCACCAAGGATGCCCTCCTCTCCAGCAGCTCTCCACGGGCGGCAGAACGCAAGAATACGCGCGTGGCTTGGACGATCGCGCGATATAATGGCGCGAATGTCGCGCTCCCAGCGGCTTTATAAAATCGAGGTGCCGGCGCCCCTACCACTGGCCGAGTGCGGGTACGCACAAGAGCCGACTGTACACGCGTGACTCTTGGCGTCTTTCTTTTTTATGGGTGCATCGGGCAGGGCTTCTTGGTCGACCGCATATATTAATGAATAGAAGCCCGAATCGGTGAGTGACCAGATAATGAAAGGTTTTTGCGGTGATCAAGGATTTGTTGTACAGCAATTTAGCCCCTTCGTAGTATAAAGTATATTAATGGAACAATCAAGTGTGTGTGTGTGTGTGTGTTTCGAATTTCAGATATTGTTGAATCTTGCTTGGATTATATTGTGCGTAATATCATAATTTTATCACAATAAAATTGTGTTATAGAGTAAACTCATGGTCAGTTCATTTCAAGTTTACTAATTTAATAAAATGAATTGTTCATGAGAAGAAATTTAGTAAAATGTAATTGATGTAAGTACTAAAGTACTTCGTTAAACTGTTTTTTGAAGCAAGCTTGAGATTATCTCGCGAGTAGAGAAGGTTTAATTTTAATCATAAATGTATAGAAATAGAATTGTCATGCTACCTAACTAGTTTATCTTGCAAAACATCGACACTTTGTTATCATCACAACATGATATTCAAATTGTGTAAATACTTTTAAGTTCGTCATTATTAACTTAAAAATATTGATTAATAGGATATATGAGTAGTATTATTTTTTTTTAATATTGCATTTAAAAAAATGAATAATTGTTTGTAGAAGTAATTTTTTACCTGAGTGAGCATGATATGCTACAATAAAGATTTCTATTTTAACTACATTTCTCATGTGATTGTGTAAAACAATAGTTAAATAGTCACAAATGAATGAAGCTTTATTGCATAACTTATTATAATAACAGTATATCTATATCTCATAATGTCTGACTAAAGATGCAACTTGTCTACTTATGCAATTATGTTCAATTCCGACATAAAATTCAGATTATCCTAAAATTGTTATTTAAGGTTAAATTAAACACATAAATATTAGTATTATAAATTGGATAAAATTTATCTTGAAAAGTAATCAATTTTTTCAGAAAATAAGTGATCAAGTATATAAAGGTATTATACAATACTAAAATTTACTAATCAAACGTAAATATATTTTATAAATCGAAATAATTAAACTAATATATTTTTTCCAAACGATATTTAATTTATAAACGATATAATATATATATATTTGCATGTATGTAGAGCGATTGTACAATTGCTTATTGACATTTCTCACACGATGTTCTCTGAAGATTACTAAATCTTTTCATTTATATACGTTGAATACTGTTTTAAATTACAATAATTTTTTATATTTCGTATAAAATTAGTTATTAAAATACGAAGAATTTGAAATTTATTTCAATTTTTTAAAGGTATAAAAAATAGAATATACTATCATAATAAGTACACTTTATTATATCTATCAAAAATTATTATACTTTATATATTATAAAAAAAAGTATTCTGGCACATTAACTTTGCAACTGGCACCTACATTTTATTTATAATTACACTATCGTATACAGCGATTTGTGTAATGATAAGAGAAGTTTGATTGCATAGTCGTTAATTTACCTAATCATAACTTGAAAATACTGAACGTCTATAAATATTTTTATTTCTTCTACATTGATTGACGGTATAGTTATTGAGCACCAGTTTCATTAACGATAATTTGAATTTTTAATTAATTAATAGCTAGAAAGGACCATATGTGTAACTGTTTAGATAATATTGATTTTTTCATGCGAGTTGTATTTAAATCTGAAAAATAACTAATTGAATAATTCCGGAAAGTAATAAGGAGTAGATTTAAAAACCTTAAAGTAATCTTATTAAACCTTTAAGTAACTTCTACGTGGGAAATTCTATTTCTTTATTCAACAACTTATTGGCTTTACAACTTACTAGTTGTTATTAGATTAGCGCTATTCATTGGTTTGGTATTAATTTTAATGGATTTGTAGGTTAAATCAGTATTGGGATTCCTGTTGCAGACAACACAAAAAGCCAAAAAATATTGATATACTGTAATGCAAGTAAAAAATTAAAATTCGTGTAAAATTTGTAATTTTGAATTTATATAATTTATAAATTTTCATTACAATTATTATATTATTATATTTGATTATTAGAGCAGCAGCATAATAACATGCAGTTTTTTAGTATAATACATGTATTGACACTTTTTTTAAAATAGTGAAGATAAGAATGTAATGAATCTAGAACAATTCGGCCGCGATAATATATATATTAAAACACAAGATAACTAATACGTGTATATACTTATACCTCGACAATTTTTATTTAATTAGGATTTTATTTTATTCGAATTGTTCTAGATACATTACATTCTTATCTTCAGTATTTTAAAAAAAGTGTTAATAAATATATTATACTAAAAAACTGCATGTTATTGTGCTGCTGCTTTAATAATCAAATATAATAATATAATAATTGTAATGAAAATTTATATAATAGAATACAAAAAATATAAATTGATGAATTCAAAATTTCAAAGTTTACACGAATTTTAATTTTTTACTTGCATAACAGTATATCAATATTTTTTGGCTTTTTGTGCTGTCTCTAAATTAAGTTATTTAGAAATACCATAAAGCTTGTAGAGCGCTTCATTTATATTGTATTCTGCTGATATTCTGATCTAGTATGCTGACATACTCTTCATTCTGAATGTCCATATATTTTTAACAAGTACAAGACAGAAAGATTCAAAGTTTTTAAGAAAATTTATTTGTACAGAACGCATTTTAAAAACAGTAAAAAAATTGCTGTTTCTGAGAAATGCTATTTTGTTATTTCGCAGAATTGTACTAATAAAAGCACATAAAAATAATTGTACTAATATGTACAAGTTTTTTTTATTGAAAATGCACATACGAACCATATTTCTTATTCATAGGTACATAATAATACCTAGCGATAGGACGATAAATAATACTCCATTTTACGTTTTTAATTTATATCGTGTAATTTTATAAGTTTATTATGGTTTTTTTTGTTTTTTTGTCGCACAAGAACAAAAATACATTAGTATATTTTAATATTTTCTAATGGTTTTTAAAATATATTTACAGTTTGATTTTATCGATTGAACAATGGGTTTAATAAATACGATGATCATTAAAATTAATTATTTTTGTATAAGAAAAATTCCAAATTTTCTTTGTAGGAATTTCAGATTTTTTAGTTTTACTGCTTATGTGTATGATCTATGGTTGATTATTTTATACGCTATTTTGCTTGTACACTGATGAAACTAAATAGTGAATATTTTCTAAAGTTTCTGAATTGACCTTATGATTCTCATGGGGTTTAACACAATTAAGTTTATAAATATTTTTATTAATTTTTAGAGAAATATATGAAGAAAATAGAAAAATAATGCAAATATAATGCAAATTTTACGGTTTAAATTTTAATCAACTATAATTTATTGCAGTTTCTAAATCTGTCTCGACAAATTTCTTGGAAGTGTTCGAAGTTGTTCAGATAAAGTTGATAAGAGCTTGATAGTAGATATAGTATCAGATTTTACTGTGTTTAGGACAATTAAAGATTACTTATACATTATGCTTTAAATAAGCTTATATATGGCGTTCAAATCGCGTCTAAACCGGTTATTCTTATATTAAAATTAAAAATTTTGTTAATCATTCGTTAACAGATTTATGTTTATCATAATGAGTCGAGTTTATATATAGTAACTATATAGTCAGTGAATAAGAACACGTTTGATGCAACAATAATTTTAAATAATGCAAAGGTTTGCAGATACGATTGAAATTAAGGCTTAATTTTGTAGATCGATTCTAATTCTGTAAGGATTAAGGAATTTTCTATATTATGGATATATTATGTTACAAAAAATTGATATCTTTAGCAATCGGTTTTTTCACATAAAAAGTACCATAAAAATCTAATGATATTCAAAATTTCATAAAAAAGAGGATATCCAGGTGAAGTAATTTTTGTAATTCAAAAAAATAGGAGCGAACTGTGGAAGTGGAAAGGACTCACCCTTGCGTATAATTGAACTGGAAAGTGTGAGGGAAGCTAGGCGGTCGCACGGCCCCTATGGACAAGTTTGGAAGACTTTCTGAGATCGCACCCGGGATTTATGATGATTGCCTAATTAGGCTCTTGCAGACGCCTCATTACCGCCTCGTTTGGCTATCGGGCAGCCCGAATCGGAGGCCGATAATTGAGCTCTACCCCCGTAACGGCAGCCGCATTTATCCTGCCCGGATTTGTCGATGATGAGGGTAGACGAAGAGGAATGAGGGTTAGATCGGAAGTTTTCGAGAAACTTTTACCTTTTCGTTTATCCTCCAGGGGTTAAATAGGAAAAGAGGATTTTGTCCGAGAGTTTGATTTCAAATCGTTACCAAACGATCAATTCATTATTGTGTAATCTTTTTAAATAAAATGTTACATTATTATTTATATAAGTGTTATACAAAAAAGTAAGTATAAGTGGAAATTAATTAATGGTAATATTTAGATAAGTTTTATTCGCAAGGACGCATTTGCTGAGAAATCCACTTATGAAGTCATGAATAATGTTACTTTATTCGGTTCTTTCATTGAAAAATCTGTATTTCTAGGAAGTTAATTTGAAAGGACTTTTAATGTATAGCTAATTTTTAACATATATTTTGATTTCATTTCATATTATCATATTATCATATATCAACATTTTTCTTCTTTTAATTCTGAAATTACAATTTTCTATTTAAATAAAAAATCAGTTCGGATATATTTTAAAAATTTTAATTTAAATTATTATAGCATTTATAGTGAACTTCATATTGGCACTTGTATTTCAGTATAATCTAGTAGATTAATACGTAAAATGTTATCATGAATTATGCTTAAAAAAACTGTTTAATTTATATTACATTTGACTCATTTGTTGGGTTACTTTGTAACGTTTTATATAATTATCAGATCACATATTTCAATATTTAAATTTTATCATTATGTATCTAATAGCTCCGAAATTAAAGTTAATGATCAACGTCAACTAAGAATTTAAAAACAATCTGACTCATAGAAAAAACGGCTTAAGCCACGTTAATGGAATATAGGTATGTTCAATCAATAGCCAATTAATCTTAAATTAAAAAATTAGGCATTTCTAAATATATCATATTAACATAATGTTATTAGGATTCATTAAAACAATATCAATATATTACATAACATAAGTACTTTTTGTATAAAAATACAATTAATTATTTATGGCAAATTTATATTTATGTATTATTACTAGTATTAGTAATAACTAGTTTTACCACATGTTATCGTGTCAAATTTTTAATATAAATAGTAAGCATTACAAATAATACATTGATATAAAATAAAAAGTACCTTCGTAATTTTTCATCATTATATAGCAGAAGTTGGTCCTTATGTTATCCTGTGGGTACAGATGTTTATAAATGCGTCCTCTCTAAGTGTGACGAATTTTTTATCGAAACAGGCAGCACGTGCTTCACTACACGTGTATATGAACTGAAATAGGCCACTTGGTACGCGAGGCAGCAGACAAACGAAGAAAAAGAGGTCTCGTGCGATAAACGAAAATGCGCGGAACGATCGTCGATTGGTGATTGGACAATTGGTCGCGAGTTGAGTCAATAAAATCCGTCGCGTCGCACTCTTCGCAAGTTCATTGACCAAATATCACACGTCTGGTTTCTTTTTGAGTTTCTCGATTATATTTTGCACAAAAATGAACGAGGTAAATCAAGCGATTGAGCGATCAAAGTATGTAGACATAGACTAGTGAGTGAGCTATCGAGAATACGTCGGAATCCAAGTTACTGCTTATATGGTTTTCTAGTTCAATGTTAAATTGTGAGTAATGAAATTAGAAGGCCACTTCGAACGTTTAGTTTCTTATAATTTTTTGTATTTACGTTTCGATCAGTTGTCGATTTAAATCAGCTTTTAAATTATTGACTGTGCGAAACGTAAGTTTGTAGCAAGTTTATAAAACTTAATAAATTTAATAATTAATTTTGGTATAGCATTCAACTGCAGTAGTTTAGTACAGTCGACTAATATAGGCTTCTGTATCTAAAAATTTAAAGCAATATAATGAATAATTGAAAGATTAAGTGATGAACAGTAGATTTTTGTACAATATAACTACATATGCTTTTACATACGCTGAAAAATATTATAGAAAGTATTACATAATTAAAACCGTAGACTACGTAATTCGAGTTATCCTGTTTGTAGACATTTTTATGATATTCAAACAGACACGTGCAGGAAAAGGACAATAAATATGCCAAATAGAAGGTTCGTAATCTTTGTATATATAATATATTTATATATATATTATTCATATAGTTTTTTACAAGGCACAGGTAGCTTACACACTTATTTTTTCTTTACCGCTCCGTACATCACACGTATTGCGATGCATACGCATAACTATTGCTTTTTACATTTAACTCGAGAGATTACAATAATGATTTTCCCCCGCATCTCCCTCATCTTTTTCGCTATTTATATATTTTTCCTCCGCTTCTTCTTTCCATTATATCGCACTAGCGCATACCTCCTTCCTTTACCTCGTTTATTTATACTTATGTGTACATATAAATATTATTCGCAGGCAATTATTATACAAACGTTAAGAATATAATTACTTTACAAAATGTTTCTCGCCTTTGCTTTTTTGTTGCTATTGTTCCAATCGTCGCGCTCGCTTTTTCATGCTAAAATCTTTCTTATTGTTTGCATTGTGTAGGTCGAAGATTAACAGATTTAATGCTCCCGTTAAAATTCTTCTAATTTGGTATGCAAGAAGACAGTTCGGTCTTTTCTTCCCCAGTAAATGATTGTAATTTTTTGCATTGCGTTCTTCGCTTCCGAATGATTTGAAAAAATCAACCTATTGCATCGATTGCATTAAAACACAGTAAAACTTTTCATTTTAACGGGATTTAAAATGTCAAACGACCCTTTGGTCGCGAGTATTCTAGATAAAATCTTCATCTTATACGTAACAACTTTATAACTAAAAGTGGTTTAAGAAGACTTTTACGTGCGCACATAAAGCGCTTGGAAGTGAACTTACATAAATCAAAATGTTTCCTGATAATAAGAAGATGGTAAAACTGCGATTAAGGAGAAAAACTGTTAAAAAAGAAAATATTCTAAACCCTTATATTAATCCTACAAAGTATGTATGTAAAATGTCTTAAATTTTAGTGAAGAATCTGTACACGACTAGGTCTCTCGCTACGGAAGATACAATTATATTTTTCCTCATTAACTTATCGACACTAAAACTAGTGAATCAGCCCATGTGACCGGTTCATATTGTTGATATAAGAACTATTTTTAAATTATTGCATAAAATGTGTTTTCATAACGTATATATTATTGTATAATATTTATTGAAAATGAAGGTCCATTACTTAACTAACACCACTTGTTTCCATTATCACACTAATGACAGTGGAACTGTCAATATTATTGCTAATGCGTTACAAGTGTTATTGTTAAAGTGTAACAGAAGTGGTCTCATGTCGAAGCTGCAACGGAACTTCGTGCAGGTCATAAAACACGCCTGGAATTTTAATCGTGTCCTTCCGAAAATTTCCAAAACACGATCGCGTTAACGAGCGTCGAGTAGTTAAGAAAAAGGCGAGCAAAATGAGATAAGGATGTCGCTCGGTTACCGACACCGCGTGTCCGCAATTTGTACCGTTACGGTAGGATCCGCCCGGAGGTCAGTAAGCTGCAAAAAACTACCCAGTCGAGTTTGCGCGACCCTCTAGTGTCCGAGAATGCATTTACCATCTTTATACGATCGTGGAATGAAGAACAATGCGATGTTTTGGCTATTACGTTTTTGGAATAGCTTGAAAATAAAAGAAATCTGGTGCTCGGAGCGTTAAATTATTAAAATCTATTTCGTAGGAAGCGTTAAATAAAAGTATCTTTAACAAAATCGATCTATTTACCGCAATGTATGAATATTCAGCTAATTATGTTCGTGGAACTATCACCAAATTGACTATTAACGGATTGCCAATGATAATCTGCACTTCATTTGTTACGATCATCCGATTGGAATTCGTTAAGGTTAAATTTAAATAGAGTACTCTTGTTCAATCGAAATAACGAAAGTAGTTTGCGAATGCTAAAAATTGTTGTACATCGGAGATGAGTTGAGTGAAGATCTATTAACAGATCTATTAACAGCCAGTTATCTTATCGACTAAATAACCTCGCACGCGACAAATTAAGCGAATGACTACAAGTCTCGTTTTACTTGAGCTCTGAGGTAATGTTCGCTGCTAGTTAATTTAAGAGCATATTTCCAAGAACCGAATATACGAAAACATTGATTTGTTGGATGCAAGTGCGCTCATTTAGAACTGTTAACCGATTTCTCAAACGATAATCACGGGGATAGATTTTATAGGAAAACGATTCCCGGAAGTTGTTTATATAAATGACATTAACGCGGATAATAAACTATTTTGATGAATGATCCCGTCCTTGATTAACTTCCAAATGCAACGACTTAATTCGATTAACTTTATAATGTCCAATTGCACTCGCTTAACAATTAAATCAGCGATAAACTCGTGACCAAACAAACTGAACGCAAATTTCGTTGGAGTCGTCATCTGAGTTGAATTACCCGTGCGCCGCATTTTACTCGGCCAGTTTTTGCGCGACAAAACTCGGGAAGGCGAAAGAAACTCTCGCAATTGTTTCATCCGAGTTGCACAGTGCACTATGATTAATGCGCTCAGGCGTTCTCGGTAAATTAGAAAATTACACGCTCCGATGCGATTTGACTCTTATCTCTTATCGTAAGATGGCCGCGTTGGCCAACACTTGTGGCGACATGATTGAATGGTGATTGGCGACCGTCGACTTTTTTCTCGCAGCGCAAAGTTGTCGAGAGCGTTTTGAAAATTGGCCGAGGGTTTGAGCGACTCGTTTACGGGACAATTAGCAGTTTGTTGGCTCGTTACGGTAATTGCTACAGCTTTCGTGCGTTGACGGGCGAAATTCAATGTTTCTCGAGAGGTACTAAAGCAAAAGATTATACCCGTTTTGTACATTCGAGAAAGTTCTAGTAGTTCAGAATTCGTCGATTTATATCATAAGATTTCAGATATTTCTGAAGGGACATAATTAGATTTGGAATGAAAGTTATAAAAAGGGTATAAATTATGTAATTTGCCACAGATACGCCAGATAAAAAATATTTTGCACGAAAAACAATTTAAAGTTTCAATGACATAAAGTTGATAATGGATTTGCAACACTGGTTATTACTATCGTGTTTCTTGAGTAAAATAGGCGACACTAATTATATATCTACATAACAAAGTACGTAAGTAGTTAACTATATAGAAACTCTACGTAAAAGATCTTAAGAATTTTAGTTGTATAATTATAAAATTGATAAGATTCTGTAAAAAGAAAAGGATAGGTAGATTCAATATTTATAAAGGCATCTAAAATTAGCTTAAAATGTAGCGAGTAATTTCAAGTAATTAATTAATTAAAAGTTATTAATGGAGCTAGTATTTTAACTAATTCCGTCAAAACAAAGTATAAAAGCAACAATATTAAATTTCAGAAACTAGTATAACCGCAATAACAAAATAATGTATCGTAAAAATTCAAGTTCATTTATAGGATATTATAAAAGTTATTGCCAAAACAATAGACATAACAAGTTAAAATTAATTTGAACATCGTAAAAAGTAAAGTGTTACTTTTTATAGCAGTTTTTTTGAATATAATTGAGTAGAAATAACAAGTGAAACGTATAAAATATTCATTCGTAATTCGATACGTCATTGCAGGCAATACATCATCGAATGAACTGAATAATTCAAGTCTTTTAAGAGAAAGACGCGTCAGAGGGCATGAATCACGTGGAATTTCGGGGGCGAATTTGAGCTGCCTTGACTGTCGAAGACTCTTTCGGCGGGAATCCCGCGTGACGCCGTTACGGGGCGCGGCGAGGGCGGCAGGGGGATTAGGCGCGCGCGCGCGGCATCCGCGTCAATTCCGGGCGGGGTTTGGCGCGGGCATAGTTATCGACGCATTGTGCGCACACGAGCCCCGAGCTAATCAGGTTTTGTCGCGGCCCGGGCGGGGCTTTGCCGGCAGGCCCGATCAGTTTATCGGCGTTTCTTTGACATGTCGGATCGCGCTAATGGAGGCGGAAACCGCCGTCAAAGGCGTCGATGAGCGCCGCGCGATTTCTCGCTCTTGCCGCGCTTTTTCGCCTCGCGCGGACTTTACCCCCGGGCTCTCGATCGCCGCCGTTTCCCGACTCGACGCGAGTGTTGACAAAAAGCTCGGTGGACTGCTTACGCGGAGCTTGATAAAAGTGCAGGCCTAACGCGAAAAGCCGCAGGCCTCCCCGATAACCGGTCATTGTTCTCCTTCGGGCGAAGGCCTTTCGATTCCGCGGGCCGATTATATCAATCGGTCGCTTTCCCGAAACGGAAAGCCGCGCGATCGATCGATCAGCCGCGGCCGACAGGGCGATTGTTTTCCGCGATAATTTTTAACGCGGCCTCCCGCCGCCGATTCGACACGGCCCCGCGGCGAAAGCCTCCGAGGCGCCGGAAGCGGATCGATCGCCGGCGGCGGGAATCGTTGACCCCGATCTCGCCGCCGGGGCGCGCCGAGGAGAAGAGGCCCGCCGGAAGCTGGCGCGCTCGCCTGTTCCGCGCTCTCCGCCGAGTGGCGCAGTCAGCTCGCGCCCCGATCGCGACACCTCGAGCGACGGCGCTCCGCGCGACTGGAACGCGACTTTGGGATTTGACGCGCGAGTTGCTTCGGCCTTATTGCCTACCGACCGCGTGGCGGGCAAATTTTAGTTTTATGCTCCAAGTCGGCCGCTACTTATCGCGCGATACCGGTCTAGCAGACCTTTTGCGTGGTAAAAGACCGTTTTTTTTCAACGGCAGAAATTTGTCGTTTGGGAAAACCGCATTGGGTTACCGTGTTACTTTTCTGATAAGATGTCTTTCTTTATCAATGCTTAAATAAACATTGTTTAAACATGTACATTTAGAAGTATCATTTTGCCTTACTTCCCCTTAGTGCTATAATATCTCGTAAATCAAAACAAGACTTAACACTATTTTTTTTGTTTTTAATATTGCTTTGTTAAAAAATTGTAATACCGATTTCATCAGCAGAACATTTATCTATAGTATCGGATGAAACTCCGGACGCTTTATTTTTGCTAGAATAAGCGAGCGTGACGATGAAAAGAATGCTGGACTCAAAGGCGCGACAATTATATGGAGTTTAAACAGACTTTTGATGTTAGGACTTGCCTAATAAGTGTCGGATATAGAATGGCGTTTGCTTCGTGACGCAATGTGTGAGAATTGCAATACTGGTTTTTGGTGGGTAGAAAATTTTCGACGATTTTCCGAAAGACTAACGAATAAATTTTCGGTTTCAGTTTTGAATATTTATATTTTTGTTTTATGAAACATTTTATTGATCGAATTTCTTTTTAAACGTTGATTTATACGAAAATAAGTAAATCTTTTTAGTAGAGTATTAGTCAGTATGCAAATGTATTCAATATAAATCTCAACAAAAATTTATTCGTCGATTTTCGTGGTATTGTGTGATTATTACATTTTCTGTTACTTAAATCAATGCTAGTTTGTTTCGTAAAACGATGTACTGAACTTTGGATGTTCACTTTCTACACGCTGATGCTTATTAATTATTACAAAGACTTATAATTGTACAATACAATGTCATTAATACATAATATATAGACTCTGCATTAGATACAATAATGTCCATACGCTCATTTCGCTCACTCCCTTACATGTATTTTCACTTACTTTGCGCTGTTTTCAATGCATTAAGTATTACATTTTTTTTAGTTATATTAAGTGACTAAGATTCATTTTAATTTATCTCATTCATCTTAACTAAATAAAAAAAGATAAAAATATTAATTTTGGTTATTATAAATCAAAATCCTTCAACAACAAAATAATTGTTTTATTTAAAGTGACAAATCATTTTTGCACTGCACTAGAAAAAAAAACATGATTAGATCGTATTACATATATATTCTTAAAGAATATCGCCTTGGGATTTCTTATTAATTAATAATTGTTATGTTGGAACCTTCATTATGCTTTTCGATTTAATTTACACACCGATCGATAATATATAAAATCAAACGCTAATATATCATCTACACCATTAAGCGGCCGACTGTCGCTTTCACTCTTTTATTGCTTATTACCTGCTGCTGGATTACGATGCTGAGGCAGAAAAGGAATACACTTTCGTCTTTGTCTTTTGTTATCATGCTTTTGGCTTTGTTTTTCTCAAATTCCAACGGATCGGCTTACTTGATTTAAAGTTGAAGTCTTACGAGTTTAAAACGATGTACACTACAATTTTTCGTACAATAGATAAAATTTAATAGGCTAAAAAAGTGAGTACGTAAATCGCGTAAAAAGGAACGTTACGAAAAAATTTGAAATAAGATGCCAAACAAAATGATGTGAAAACCATATGAAAATGATATGAACTTTGCAATCATTTGGCCGAGTAGAAGGATTTGTTCGAAAAAGAGAGGAATTACGTAAGTAGGCGAAAGAGCGGCAATCCGAAAGTAATTTATGAAGCTCAACGCCATTCTCCCTTCGCTTTATACGATCGAAGAGAGACAGTGAATGAGATGGCAGGGGAAACAGAACGAGAGAAAAAGAGACAGAGGGGCAGAGATAGTAGAGCAGGGGAGGTAGATAGATGGATAGACAGATAGAGCAAAGAATCCCATTGTCGGGCGAATTTTCTCGGGCGTCGCTGCTAAATGCGCGCGCAGGAGAACGAGGGCGAAAGGGGTGCGCAGTGGATAAAGACGGCTCCGATCGGACGGGTCCGCGCGCAATCCCGGATCTCGCCTCGGCTCTAAATTAATCACAGTTACAGCAATTTACATATCGCGTCCATTGTGCGGAGATGAAAGGAATCCCGGCGCCCGCCACGAGGCCTCCCTTAGCCTCCCCCTCAGTCTGCCCCTTTGCCTCTCCCCCCCCCCCCCCTCCCCCTCTCTTTGTCTCGTTCCGCCTCGTTTTTTCTCCGGGCGCGTCTTGGCGCGGCGTCCCTTCCGGGGCCTCCGCCGTCATGCCTCCGCCCCGGAAGAAATCTAATAGACACTTGGAAGGCGCTCGGGGAGAATTACTTTCATCGCGGCAGGGCCCCGCGGGTAATTGGCGATTTCGCATCGATGGTGCCGTTCGATTTCCATTACAAAGTTTCGCCCGCGGTCTCGGGTCCGCGACGCACCCGCGGCCAAACAATTACCCCTTTTTCCTCCCCGGGGACCGGGGACCGGTCGATCGATCGGCCCTGATTGAAACTGCCGCAGAAGTTTGGAGCAGGCCCGCGATCAGCGGCGGCGCAGCGCGGCTCCTCGATCAGCCTCAAAGTGTCCATTAGGGCCAGCCGGCCGAGAGGCTGCCTCGCGTATTAGCGTAGTGCATCGGGCCGGGCGCCGGAGGTCCGGCGCGTCCGGCTCTTTCGCCCGGGCGCTCCCCGGTGGCCGCCGCGCAAGCACACACTCGCGCACACTCGCGCGGAGAGATTCCGCGCCGAAGCAAGAACTCGTAGCCGCAGATTAAGGACATAACTCATCGCGCCTTCGCCCTAAAGCTTACATAATAAATCAAGGTTCCCGCCTTTACTTTCTCGGCGGCGACTCACGCGGCCCGCCCCCGTCTTTTTTCTATTTTTTATATTTTCCCCTGATTTTCTCGTCGGGCCCGCGAGGCCGCGACGCGTAACAAACGCTGAATTATCCGCGGTCGGCGCGCGCGCGCCCTCGCCGCAAATTATTTATACCTATATTCATATTTATATTTATATATTTATATTTATATCGTATGTTGCGCTAACCTTTATCCTCCCCTTTAACCTATTTGCGCGGATCCTGGATGCTTATCTTTACGAACGCCTCGGGCCTCCCGGCGCGCGGCCGGGGAGTCGCTTGCAGCTACAGAGTGCTATTTTACAACTGGATATACCTATCGTGTAGTAATTAACGGGACTGCCTAGAAGCTACGTCATCGGTAGAAAAAGCGGCGCGCGGCCGGGCGGAATTGCCCGCGTCCGCCCGCGAATTATCTCCCGTCAGCACCTCGACGGTGACGGGGGCTTAATTTGTTCCGCTCCCGGGACGTGAGTGGATTGTTCGCGTTTTAGTGCGCGAGCGCCCGACGGTATTGCGCTCCCATCGCGACCGTCGGCCCTCGACTTGTTCTTTGCCTCGCGCGAGGACCGTCCCGCCCCTCGGCTGCACATAATCCCGCCTCGGCCCCTCGGAGGCCCGTCGCGGGGCCGTCCCTCTCCGCGTCCCGGCGCCCGCGTAATTGAATGTTCAAGCGTACCTCGTGGGTGTAAAAGTGTCCGGTTTCGGACCGACTGTTCGCTACCTGGCGGCCGCCGCCCGAGTCCGCGGCCCGCCAGGATCCCCGCCCGGGCATTAATCCCAGCCTCTCCACTTTTACCACGGTATACGGTACAATATCACAGGTCGAGCGCCTCGAAGTCGGCCGCTCGGCCCCCGGATCAAGGCCGGCAGGTGATCGTCCCGCTGCGCCCTGACGGCCCCCTAGGGTCTACGGGCCTGGCTCTCCTGGCGCCCGCGGCTCCGCCGGCCGCGTCCGGATTTAAAATCACCTGAAGGCCGCGAAGAGCAGGAGGAGGGCCGTGACGATCAGCCGGGGCGAGTAGCTGCTCGGCTCGCTGGCCCCGTCGATGCACTGACCTGCAACACAAAATTGCCCAAGCCCTCCGTTAGGACCTCGAGCTTCTCTCCCGACTGCCGTCCTTTCTTAACGACGCGTTAAGTCGAGCCGCGATCGAACGACACGCGATGCTTACGAATGCCGCGTCGAGCAGGATGCGCGGATAACGGCGATACCCGCAATGGCTCGCAAATCACTCCAAATAATAACATCGCTTTTTACGTAACATTAAACATCCGGTCGCGCAACGCGCCCGCACTTATCGCTCTTTTCAGTACGAGCTTAATCATCTTCGAGTGGAGTAATTTTAAGCGGACTCGACGGTAAGCCACGCGCGTAGCTCGTTGCCGGCCCCGGGAAATCGGGCGCGGCAGCGCATCGAGCGGCGCTTCCCCGTTAGAGGTCGGCAAAACTCACCGATGCTGGTGGCGTTGAAGGCGAGGAGCGGCGGCGGCGGGGGGATGCCGCGCTGACAGGCCACGGGGCTGGCGGTGAGGCTAACGACGCCCCCGCTCTCCCGGTACATGAAGCAGAGCCGTCGGCTGTTCCTGTAGGGCTGGGCGCGCGAGCCGTCGGGCCCGGTCCAGGGCGCGCGCCGCGCCAGCGGCGTCGCTATCACGAACTGCGTGCCCTCCGCGTCGAACCACCGTCCGTGGCACGAGTACGCTGCAAAAGCCGGAAGCCCAGGGCGTCATTATCTCGGCCGAGGGAGCCAACGCCAACGGGGATTAATAACAATTTGGCCCTTTACGGGGGCTTTAATGAAAAACTCGTGCCGCCCACCGCGAGACCGGCCCGCGCTCATCTCCCCACCGGAATACATTAGAGCTGCCCCGCTGATTTTCTTTCGAATATCGTGTAATAAGAGCCAATATCAATAACGTTACATGTTTCAAATGTTTCAGCTCAACCGAACTGAACCTAATTAATGATTCCTTTTTCGACGCATGCTGCAAATGAATAGTAATGAGAATGAAATCGTGTATACGAAACGTGTAAGACTAATTGGTCATTATGCCCCGATTGAAATTCAACTTGGCTTTCCGACAAGGCCTGTTTAAAAGAACAAAATCAAATTTCCCGCTTCGAATTAAAAAGAAAACATTTTTATGAGTAATATTACCGAACATTCAAACTGTGGTAAGCGTTTCCCTGGTTTTTATTGCATTTTTCGGTTGGTTTTATTGATAAAGTCTCTTTTGAGAACAATGGTAGACCATAAAAAGAACTGGTCAATTAAGCAGCGAAACATAAGCTTTGCATCGAATCGCTAATAATGTCAACTATTACGAGAGTATCCTCGAATAGATTTCTCGTTAGAAGTTGGAGTAGGAAGATAGACCGTCAGTGAAACACGCCCCTGATTGACCGAATTCCCAATAACTCCCCTCGGGCCCGTTGGCCTGCTTGGCTATTTTACACCTCGACCTCCCCAATTGCGCCCAATTAAGGCGGGCCGGTAGCGTCTCAAAGACGCGGCTCGAATATCGAGCCGGCGAAGAAACCGGAATGCCGCGGGTGAAGGGGGGGGGGGCGGGGCTCAGGCACCTGTGACGAAGTCCTCGTCGACGCAGTCGCTTTGAAACTCCATCCGATCGGCGGTCGAGCAGCCGACGGTCAGGGTCGTTATGTCGGAGTTGCAGCGCGGCCGCTGCCGCAGCTCCTCCTCCTCGCCCTCGTCCTCGGGCTCGGCGCGCTTCCGCCGCGAGCGAGGCCCCGTCTCCTCCTCCCCCTCCTCATCCTCCTCCTTCCTCTCGCCCCGCAAGCCCACGAGCTCGGCGTAACTGAGGAAGCTGCGGCTCTCGCGTGGCCCCTCGTCCTCCTCCGGGTACTCCCCGAAGTCGTCTGCCTCGCTGCCCGTCACCTCGTCCTCGTCCTCCACGAGGCTCTGCCCGCGGGGCCACAGCCGCACCTGGCGCATCAAATCCTCCTGGCTTACTTTCAGATCCTCTAGCTTCGATTCTCGCCGTGAACGAGGTGTACCTGTAATGGTCCGGTCGTAATTGCAATTAGACGAAATTATTCCACTTATTTCATAATAGCATGCTCGAAAGAAATCTATACTCTGTTCGTAAATAATTTTCCGAATCCAGAACACAAGTTTCCAGAATTTATCGAACTATTTTTGATTCAGCGAATCCATTATAATACTACTTATCAAGAATGTAGCACTTATTCGGATCACGAACGTACTTCAAAGTTTTTTAGAGTTCTTGATTACACAAATAGCAACCATTACTCTACAGCCATTCGTCCGAAAGTTTTTTTATTCCATGATGTTTAGTAAGAAATTATTTGGACGCCATATTTTCATGTTTTCTAATACCGACGTATAAATATAAAGACGTATATTTTAAGAAGAAGCGAAAACAATAGATGTAAATATTTTAAGAATAATAAAAAATTTAACTGTTACATAACTGATGATTTTGCAAAATAATGTATTCAAGAACGTTCTTAAACTTATAAGTCATATCTGTGATTTGAATAAAAAATTCTAAATTTGCGCGTGTGTATCTGTTATTGAGCAATAAATACAGTATTTTTAACTTTGAAAATAAGAAATGTTTTATATTTGAATCATAAATATTTTTTAAATTCAATAGCAATATGCCAGACGAGAGTCTAAAACTTAAATATCGAAAATTCTTTAACTGCTTCTCGTTTATTTTTTAAAAGTATATGAAAGTATAATATAAATTCATCACATATAAAAGCGTTAAAAGTATGTTCGTAGTTACTTAAAACTTTTGACCCTTAAGAAAAGTCTGCACGACTTATATGATCATTAGTTAGGGTAAAAAGAGATATAATCTTTGGGAAAAAATCGATACTTGCCAGCGTCGAGGAGTTTGAATAGGGGAGCGATAAAGTCTCACGGCAGGCTACACATTATCCGGAAGTAGATACATTCCGAGTTGGGTAAGACAAGTCATTTGAAACTTTGGTCAATGGACATTTTTAACTTTTTACATTAATACAAAAGAATCAATATTTTCAAATCAATCTAGTTTAAAGATCGGAATTGAATATAAGTTTTGTAAATGTTTCGTGGAAACTGCTGTGTTTTGTTCAGCTTAACCTCGTACCGAAATGGCCTCGAACTTCTCGGCCAAGAAAGTTTTTATTAAGCCGAAAAATAATTCAATAAAAATAAGTACTCGGAAACGTGCCCAGACGAAGCAGTAAGATCCATGCGTAGCCCTGAAGTGACGCAAGTAGCGGCCCTTAGATCGGAAAACTCACCGTCCTGACGAGCGGCGGTCCATAGGCCCTCCTCGATGAGGAAGTCCTCGACCTCGGCCTCGGGGTCAGCGGGTTGGGCGGGCGGCGCCCTGGCCCGGCGGCGCTGCTGCTCGCGGACGAGGTACTGGTTGTTGCCCCTGCGCTTGTCAATCTCGAACTCAAGTTTGCGCTCCTGGGCGTGGCGCACGCGGCCCTCGGCCTCGTAGCCCTTGGCCGGGTACTGGGCCTTCTTCCGGCCGGTGGCCTGCTGGCCGTTGACGCCCGTCACCGTGAACTTGCCCAGGTAGGGGCACTGCCGCGGCTCCGGGGCGCTTGCTGAAACATAATCGTCGCGCCTTTAGGGGATCTGCCGTGCGACTCGGGTGCAGGCGAGCTCTGCTTTCAAGGAGACCTCGCGGGAAGTGTTTTATAGGGGAGGAGGACGAGGAACTCGAGATGGGTACTTTGCGGGGGCCGGCGTAATGTGCCTGAAATGCTTTCTCCCTTTTGGCCCAGCGACTAAATTTGTCAGCGGAGTGCGCGATGTGCGCGGCCGATGGCAGAGGGCGCCGTTTGTTTTTAACCAATGCCATTTTAGAAGGTTTTTCTCTTAGCTCGGTCGATTTCCCTCTTCAGCACAGTGCCATAAAGTCGCTTTCAATAATTGCGTCGAATAGAGAGTCACAAGCATCAAAGTGTTGACTCAGTTAACGCTTCATTTAAATATTTATCGCAGCACGACCCCAATCGTACACTTTGTGCTAATGTTTGCTTTAACGCCGAGTAAGTAAAGTCTGTAAGATTTGACTCTTGGATATTAATCAGTTTGCCATAATTAAATATCGTCGCTTCTAAATTTCCAGTAGGTTGACTAAAGGATCTTTATTTTTTAAATTTAATCTGGAAGATGTAACCGCGTGATGTTTACCTTTCGCAACTACTAAAATAACCGTTTGATCAAATTTACCAGTAAAATATTATTGGATATCGTACCATCTGCGGCGTTAAAGATAATTACCAAATTTATGCAATGCGTCTTTGCATTACGTAATAACTGGAATTATCCTGAATTAAAAAGATTCCTCGATTGCGTTAATCGAAATGGCAAGGTAACCTTGCGCGCGATTAAACAAGAACCCAAGAGTAAACAAACGCTCGATATCAATGATTGCAGAAATGAGCGTTAAGGAAAAAAGCTAGAATCTCTGGCCGTGCAAGGCACGAACGCGACTCGCGATTTCGAGTCTCTTACGCGTGCCTTGCATCCATCGACGCCGAATCTCACGAACGTCAATAAAAAACGGATTCGGAGGCCCGCGCGCTCAAATCGACCTGAAAGACAGCGCGAGAGGGGGATTGATGCGCCACGGGAGACGAGGGCTGAATAAAGGCGCGGGCACAAAAGTTCCCCGGCCGAGATGAGCGGGGGCACGCGGGCCCGGGAACCTAATTATCGTATCAGGCGGATCGGGCCACGCGAGGAGCCCCCGGCCGGAAGAAAAATGGCTGACAATGGCGCGGGCTCGGAGTGCCGAGGAGCTGCTTGCGAGACAATGCCGCGTTTTATGCGATGAATTTAGATGGGCGCAATGGTCCTCTTCGACGGTCGGCCCCAGCCGCGGCTCCCCGGCTAATTGCCAGCAGAACTGGGGGTTCGAGTTTTAGTGCCGGCCGATAATCCGATTGATCCCCCGCCAGTGAGCCGATGCTCGCGACCGGATTCCTCAAGTTTTCTCCGAGGCTGCGCGTTTGAATTTTGGGGTTGTACGCGTTGGGGTCGTGAGATTATTCTGGAAAAAAATTGTGAAAAAAAAATTTTCATTTTGCGCAAATTTGAAGTTTGAAGGGCCGGGCACAAAGTATATCAGCGGTCTCCAACTTGTTTCATAAGTATGATAAAGAAGCATCGCGCTTGGGAAGATTCGCTCTTCCCTAACAATATACAGGGGCTCTGATACTACAGAAGAAGGTCGAATCGACCTAAGCAAAGTCTCGCGGCACGGACTGATCGACTCTGATGGAGTCGGCAATTGTTGCCTTGCGGAGCCAGGGCAACCGAGGAGGCAGGGCGCGACGCCCGGGAGCAAAGACCACAGCCCCGCCCTGGCGTTCTAATTTATGCGGCTCGGTGGATAAAAAAGGGGCGCTCGGCAGGAAGCGAGACGCAGTCCGAACTGTCGGTGCCGGAGCGACCGAGGCCCTTTATGCTCAATTTCGCGATAGGTGCACGCGCCGCCAGAAGGTGTTTCCCTCCCTGCTTATCGCCGGGGCCCTTTCATCACGCCCGCCATTGTCCCTTTCACAGGCGGAGTAATGAGATTTGTGATTAGGGCGTAAATCGATCCCCTTCTTCGATCGCAGCCTGTGGAACGACGCGGGCTCGAGCCTCCGCGAAGGTCAGGGCAGAGAGCCGATTGCCGGGGCGCCGGCACGTGTGTTGCGTGGGCGGCTATCGATCGCCGGCCCCCGACGCCGTGCAAATCTCGTTATTTTTATGGTTAATTAGACGCGGCGAGCGCGGGCCGTCAAAGGGAGCGGCGGCGGCGGCTCCCCTCCGAGACGGCGACTTGATTTTTCCCAGCTCATTAGGCGATTTCCGGGGCTCCTGCCCCCGGCCCTGTTTGCCGAGCTTTCTTTTCTTCCCGGGCGGGCTTTGTTGGATTCGGGGCCGCGGCTGCTCCTTTGGCCTCCCGCCGATTGTGTCCGCGGCGACTTTCGTCATCGCGGCGGTCCCCCGCCGACTCCCCCGGACCGCGCGGCTCCGGGGCGCTTCCGCCGAGGGGTCGCCCCGGCCCCGCCCTCTTCCCCGCTGGACATTTCCAAGGCTGAGCGTCCTCGAGGAGGATCCTCGTCACGGCGGATTTAATAAACTGCCGGGCTTTCAAGGGCGTTTTGTTGCGCGGCATCGCTCCGCAATTACACATTATTCCCTTGTCAATCCTAAACAGTCAATTTCGATAGTGCGCTTACTCCATGCGTAAGGGGAAAACTAAACTGATAGAACGACACTTGTGAAATTTAATGCCCCTGGTCAGAAAGGTATAGGAATCGCTCTTCCTCGCGTTCCCGGCAAATAGTATAAATTTCCGCGTGCATTTTATCTGCGACAAAAATTACCCATTCAAGAGCCATAAAGTCTTTTATCCTTTTATTCTTGAGTAGAATGTCATCATTATATCGGCTATTATACTTATCTAAAGCGAACAACGCGTTAATGTTACAGTTATAATGTTGAGTTGTGCATTGAATTGCCAATTTTGAGTCGTGTACATAGTTTGCGCCTGCTGTCGCTCTTTGCCCTGGTCACACTGCGCCTAAATGAAACTCGCCAACGTGCCCTGCAGTATAAATAGTATAAAGGAAGAAAGCTAAAGTGAGTCAGAGCTTGCTGATAGCCATGGGAGCCCGCATAAATCGCGGACAATCAGCAGCTCTGATTCTGGAGAGAACCGTAGCGCGCGCCGTTTCGGAGGAAGGGACAAACAGAAAAGCGCTTAGTGTCAACCCCGCCTCTATTAATTTCCTCTGGAGGCAATTATTCCCCGGCGCCCCGTCTTTATTGACACATTGTCCGGCAGACGGCGCGGGCGGCGGGGATGTAAAGGCGCCCGGCAGGGGCCTCGCGCAAACACTTTTCGGCCCCGATATCCACAATATACAGATATATAAGTCAGTCTTTTTGCCCCGGCGGATCGATTAGGCGCGGCGCCCTCGAATGTACGCGTTTAATGGTCGTCAATCTTGGGCCACGCGGCGCGCTCCTCCTTTTTTGCCAAGCGAGTGGGGCGCCTTTGATTTACCGGCCGAGGCCACGGCGCCCAACTTCGCCGGGGGCGAAAGTGATTCGGTTATCGGGCCGACCCGGAGATGAGTCGTTTATCATTATTCGATTCTACAAGTGGCGCCGGCCCCGGCCCTCGCCTCGGATCGCCGCCGCTGCGCCCGGGCATGACGAGAGGATCTAGAGGGACGCCGCGCTGCGCGAGCAGTCGATGACGAGGGGCTATTGCGTCCCCACTGATATCTGTCCTCGGTTGAATCATCTAAACGCAAATGTTATCGCTTTAAAGGTTAAAGGAAATCGTTTTTATTGAATAGGGTTATGTTTGCGATGGACCAGCGCTCCGTGGATTTTGACGGTTTATTTCCTGCCTGGATCATGTTAATTTTGTATTCTCTGTAGATTTTACGTTGAACTGACGGCTGGATCGTGACTTGTAAATTTATTATATAGAATAAATCTTAACTGCCTTTAAAATATTTTATACTTTTTTGTAAAACTTTTGACTTATTTGAAATGGCATAAAGTCAATAAATTACAATGTTTACATTTTAGCATTGTTGAAATACAATCCATCAAGGGCTTTATCGTAAAGCCCATCTAAAATACAACAGTTAAAATCATTCCTATTTAATTATTATTTGAAATATCAGAGGCTTCATTCTATAAAAAGTATTAAGGAATTTATGAGAAGACTCGCGCTCTTCCAATTTTCTATTATGGGTTATCTGGTACAAGATGGATTCCGGGTGTAATACGTCCTCTAAATTAGGATGCCACGGGAGTGCGATGTCGAGAAATCGCAGGGCGTCTCTCAATGACCTTCATTATTTAGGTCAATTAATTACGGCGTTGCTATATGGCGGGATTCGACGACGCTCGACGTATAGAGAAGCAGACAGGGGGCGGCTGAACTACGGGTAAAGTGAAAAGTATTGCGGGCGCGAATCAGCCGGTCGGGCGAACTCGATGAATCCGAGACGGCGAATTCAATTGTTTTTCAATTTCGTTTACAGTCGCCATTGCAGTGATTATAGGAAAGTTGGGCGGGAAGGCGCTTGCTTGCAAGCGCGCGGCCGTAGCAGGGAGTTGAGGCGATTATCTCTTTATTCGAGGATTGAACGGGCCGCTCGCGCTTCCCCCGTTTTAAGAGAAGATTGCACTCCCAGTTAACTGTGGGTTAATTTGAAGAAGACAGTTGGTAAGAGTTTGCTCGCCATTAGATTCGCGGGCGTTTAGCCCGGCCCGCGCGTATATAGTTTCACTATCTGCCCAAGTTGCCGTACTTTGACGACTGACATAAGTTTTTACGTGTAACGCGCGGCCGCTTGAGGCTTACGATTTCGAAGCACTCATCTGGAATGCTTCGCTTGCACTTTAACACCTGCTTCCTAGTTACTTTTTTACATAACCTGAGCGTTCCCGGTATTTTTGCTTAATATGGATCGGAAGAATTCTAGTAAAATTTTCAGCATGTTTGGTCATAATTATTAAATTATGGTACAAACAAAGTTATGGTATAAATAAATTTTTTCTTCCTGCTTAAAATTGATCTAAAATTTGAGCCGTGGAAATACATAAATCTATATAGTAATCTCGTGTTTCAATGTTTGATAATGATTTTATGTGCTTTTTGTAAAGCGACTCTTCTCTTTTTAGATCTGAAGAGTACCGCAACGTAACAATTTTCATTGCAAATATAGTTGCATTTATCGATATCGGTTGCATTTAATAAATGCATTAACTTCATAAATTGATGAAAATTCCACCGGAAAAGCTTTTCGCGCGAACAGATTATTAGGATAAAACAAACGATTGCACAAAAGGGAAAAACGAGGGTAATCCAAAATGCGAAGGCTGCTAGGGTGTTCAGAGAGCTTTCGAAAGACAACGCGCGACTACTGAAAAATGCACCTGGGTATATTAGATCAGTCCCCGCAAGTACGGTGGAGGGAGGCTCCAGGAAAAAACCGCGGCGCAGCGCTCGGGGCTGGGGATATCGACCTCGGCGTGCTCGCGTGAAAAGCGCTCGGGCGGCGCTCCCCTCGGGAAGAATGCACAGGCCTCTCCAGTAATTCCCGCCTCGGCTCTTCATCGCCGACATTGGCGAGTGGCCCGTTATTCGCGACTGGCCTTCTGGGGCCTCGCTGCCGCTCGCGGCGCGAAAGAGCGCACAGGGCTCCTCTGGTCTGTTCCGAGGTGTAGTTCACCCGAGTATGTCCACGGCACCTCGATCGACCGATCAACAATAGTCCGCCTCGGGACTCAGCTCGCCGGGCCCTTTCTCCTCTGCTGGGCGGTCGCCCTACGAGACGGGACACCTGCAGTCATTGCTCTGCGTCGGGGCCGGCGCCTCCCATTTTTTCCCATCGTCGACTAATTCCCGCCGTGTGCCCGGACCGAAAAGCCCGGCTTTATCCCGGGCGGTTCGTGGGCTCAGTCAACTGCCAGGAACATAGCGTCCCACGTCGCCCGCCCACACATCGCCCCTCCTCGATAACGATGATCGGTTCCAGTCCACCGGAGCTCCGAGCAAGCCGAGCGAAATAAAGGGGCCGTCTTCGCAGGCTCGGTCGCGTGTCAGCCACAGCGTTAATAGCGCCTATTGACTGACGGCCGCGCGGCCCAAAGGCACCTCCCGGCTTCCACCGCCGCCGCCCCGATCAAGCACCATCGACAATCCGTGTGGAAAAACTCGGCCCCGCCTTCGGCCCGTGCGTCCCCCGTTTTGCCAAACTTTTGGAAAGACCGCGCGCCAAACTTGGTCCGCCGTTATCCCTTCTGCCAAATTTTTCGAGCGTGACCAGTCGCCGCGTTTCTGTTGTATTGATTTAGACGGCCTCCGAGGATCGTTATATGGGGAGAGAAAGAAATTACGTCCTTCTGGCGATATCTTGATTAAGATGATTGCCCTGTCACTGAAATATCGCGCTCAAATGAATTCTCTCCAAATGTATTCCGACCTTTTTTGAAATCATACGCGTTTCTGCGTTAAGAATTAGCCAACGCTTGCTTTTAACAAAGTGCTTTCTACCTTTAAAATGACCTAGATTTTATATCTATTCTCTGATTTCTCTAATAAATTACTTAAATTAAATCATTCCAGTGTGGGTAATGAATCTGCCTCTTATGCACGTAAAAACTTAACCTAAAAAATCCAATTTTTTTCTTAATTCACAAATGCTTATCTTATTCAATCAATATGAGATTATTTCTGCCACTCTTTATTCGATAGCATCTTTTAATTAATTAGTTTAATTGTAAGACTCATTAGAATACGGTCAATTCGATAAAGAATTTGACGAAAATTATAAAATAAATTCATAACCTCTACGTGTCCGTTTGTATTTTAAAAATATAATTTATTTTGTATGTATTTTTTAAAGAGTATATGGTATATTTTTAAGGTAATATAATAATAACCTTATGATTTCATATTCTTGCTATACCAAACAAGATTTCTGTCTTGATATGCATGCGGTAAAGTTGACTGGGAGGTAAATGTTTGATCGAGTAGAATTTTTCATGAGGTCCACGTATAAATGGTTAATTAATGTTAATTAGATTTTTGCGACTAATAAATATCCAGTTTTATTCTACAAACCCTCAAAGGGAAGTACGCGGGTTCGTTTTATGTTTCGAAAAAGGGCGTACAAACGCTTTAAGACGACGTCTAATCTAACTCTACATCAACTCCAAAATTGTAATAGAGTTGCTTCGAAGCAGGACTGACCCCTTAACATTAATCTAAGACGCCATATAAAGGCGTCCTCCTCCTGGTCGCAAGCATAACGGCTTTCGTAAAAGTTATCGTAAACCGACGCGGCATCGTCAGATATCCCGCGACCTAATTTCTTGGTCGGAGCACCGAGACGCACGCGGTTCGCCGTGGAAAAAGGAAAACAACGAGCGACATCCACGCGCAAGGCGTCGCGCCCGGCTGTATTATAAAGCCTCGCGGGACTTGAATAATTCGAGTTGCGAAGCCGCCCCCGGGGCGCTTAACGACGTAACCGACTACCCCGAGAGCTTCTTAGCGCCCTCCCCGATAAGCTAATCTCTTTAGCGATACGCGGGGCGAAACGGGAGTGTAACTGGCCGGGGCGCCTGCCAGAAAGGAGCGGCTTTGATTTTCCCCGCGCTGCTTAATCAGTTTGCCATTGTCGGTCGGTGCATGACTACACTTTGCATTGTATCAACGGAGCCGTACCTTGAAATTTATTCCATATCTGTGAATTTTTCATCTATAATTAAGTGCTATAGAATGAGATATCTAGGCTTTAACATTAAAATGGTAATAATTATTTTTTGTCCGAGAAAGTGCCCGTAGAAAATTTTCCTGCTGAACTATGATGTAAGGTGGTTTATGCGTAATTCTATCATAGGAATTTTTTTATCAATAAAAGCTTTATAGTCTTTACACAATTTTGTATTCAAAAGTAAACGCGTGTGTGCTATTGGAAAACACAGAAAAGCTTTTGAGTTGAATGAATTAAGCAAGGCGTCGTATTTGAATGGGTTTCAATATGCAGGCTATTGATGGTACAAAAATTTTAATCAAATTCACATTTGATCGCGATTGATTTGTATATATTCCTGTTATAAACCAAATCTAATGTATAAATGGTATTTCCAACCGCAATTAAATTATTCTGCCGGGGAAATGTTTTACTATCCAAGCAGGTATACTTTATTTATTAACCAAAGCTTGTCAGAAAAATCATCATTTTTCACGTTACCGCATCGTACGATTGTTAATCAAATATTCGTCAAAACGTAGCGTTCCATTTCAAGCGCATATTTAGATTAATCAATTCTAGCCGAGATGTCGATATAAAAAGAATTCATTTAATTCGTATCTCGCGGCGGCTTTCCAATTTCAAACATTAGCGCGGGAGCGAATAAAAATGCATCGCGGAGGGCAGTTTGCCAGAGGCCGGGTGGCTGGTCCCGAGGAGCTCGATACAGCGTTAACAGCGCAGCGGAAAGAAGCGGGAGCCCCGTAAAGTTGCTTGGGCCGATAAAGATGCGCGGAGCGAATTAGAATTCGGAACGAGAACCGAAGGAGCTTCGCCGGGTGGCCGACAAACATCAAGCTCGGGCTGGGCGCCGAAGTAAAACGCGAGCACGGCAGAAGAAACTGGAGGAGGCGGAGGAGGAGACGGGAGATAAAACGGGAAAAAAGCTCTCGGCGCACGCACCGGGTCGTGAGAAGCTCAGGGGGCGGCGAAACAGTCGGAGTAATCCCTCCCCCGGGCTGGGTCACCGGCTCCCGCTGGCGGGCACATTATGCGTGCGCACGCGCGCATCTCCATGGGGTGCCGGCCGCGAGGACTCCCGTTGCCCTTGGCTTCTCTTGTTTCCTTCCCCGGCTCGCGAGGAGTCCGCGGCTAATCGGTTCCGATTTCAGGTCGCGTCCCGAGCGCGATCGTGACACGAGCAATTTTTCCATTAGGCCGAGTTCCGGGATGGCGCGCGCCCCGAGCGCCCCGCCGAATTAAATCGGAGCCTCGCGGCCCGCGCCGCCGCGAGCAGGCACGTCGTTTTGAGGCGACGGGCGTGAGTGCGGGGGCGGGTCGCCGGTCGACTCGGCCACGGCCTCACCCCGGTAATTAGTTTCTTCAATCTCGAAGCGATTGCCGCGAGACCGGCTCATTGGGAGTCGGCCCTCGTTCAGCAGCTAGGGCTCTGTGTAAACTGCAGTGCTAATTATCGGGCACCTCGGCTACGAATTAACTCTTCTAAAGAGCGCTGTAAATGCTGTTTTTCAAGCCTCTAACACGGCTTCTAATTTGTATCCATACATGTAGCATTGTAGATTTAGACGTTTGGCTGATTATTATTTTGTACTCTGGATTTCTTTTATCAATGCGACACACTACTTATTAAATAATGTTCTTCATTTATATTTTTTATCGATTTTCCAACTGATTGTTGATAAATCTGTCTAAAAGTTCATCTTTCCACTTATCCTCACGAAAAGAAGGGATGGAAAATGAAAAATCAATACGCTTTCTGAAGAAAATATATTAAGAAAAAAGCAGGCAAACGTAAAAATTTTCCTCTTTCTATAATGGCACATAAATATGTAAAGATGTTTTTCATGGGTTTGCTTCCATTTGCTTTGACTTCATATACATTTTATACTTGTATATATCGAGTTCACTGCTTATTTATATCCTCGAAAATAGCGTGTACTATTATGTATTATTGTACATATTTATATTTTTATGGAGATTAGCTGGTGAAAAAAGTACAAAATACCTGTTGAAGATAAAGTCAATATAATCCGAGTGAAATTCACTGTTAAAAATTGAAGGTTCGAAAATCGCGTCGCGAGAAGTGGACAATGCTTTTTAACGCGGACGTATTTATTTGAAAGTACGGCAATTTTGAGTCTGAAAATAATCTGGCAGGGATGAGGATGCCGGTTCAAGTTTTCCACTAAAATTCGTGCCAAAGATTCAAGTACAGATGCAGGCGGGCCGCGGAGCGGCGCATAACCGAGTGCAGCTGCGGATATTGGAAATTCCGCTGTAGATTTCCATTAACTGCTTCTGATTATTCCCGAGGAGAATGCTCACACGTACAAGTTCGATGAAATCGAGGGGCAAGTTTGCCGCAAATATTTAATCACGCGAGACGCGCCTCGCCGTCCTCGGCCTACGCATGAAAATTAGTTCCAAAGTTAAAATGAACGTTTTTTCAAAGTATTCGGATTTTTCCAGGCCCCGGGCGAGGAGCGCCTCGGCAGGCCTCCGATCGCTTACGCAACCCGATAAGAAAGCTCCCAGGGCGTGCTTAACGCGCGGTAATTGGGAAAAGACAGGCGGGCCGCTGGGACGCTCGGAGTATCGCTCAGCGTGCGAATCATCAGGCCCTGGGAGCGAAAAGGATCTCCCGGGCGGCCGAGGGGAAAACAGGTCCAAATGCTGGGGATTTTTGTCCGCGGGCTTCTCAGCCCCGGCTCGTCCCCGGTCGGCTTCCTGGGGACTTTCGATTAGGCGGTCTAGTGGAGCGGAGCGGCTCTTAAAACTCCGAGCCCGCCAGGCCGAAGTGCATTAAAGTATTTAAGAAGAAAAAGAACAGGGAGCGGGATAATCCGCGCGGTGGAATGGGCGCGGGATCGACTGGGGAGCCCCGAGGAATTGATTGTTATTCGGACCCGCGCGCCTTTTCACCTCCGCCGAGGACTGCTCTCGTTTCGGGTGTGGCCCGCGGGCGAGCCCCGGGCTAATTGGTCCGAGGCGGGGCCGCCGCCAGCGTCGAGCTCGCGCGCCTCCTGGGGGGCGGCTCCGGTGCACGTGGGGGAGCGCCGCCGTCGAATTCATCCGCACAAAAGTGTCTCGCGCTTTTTCCCCGGCGCCGCGGCGCCCCCTCGGGCGCCCGGGACGCGCGGCCGCGCCGCCGGGGCGGGCGAGTCCGTCTGGGCTCCGGCCCCCGGCCAGCCCCTTTTGTCGACGGCTCCTCCGGCGCTCCTCCTCGCCCGCGAGGCCGCCCTGGCTTTTGGTCTCGCCCGCGGCTAATAGGGTTCTATTAGAATACCCGACGCGGCCCGAATACCCGAGGGCGCAGTCAATGCCGGCCGGCGCATCGAGCCGGACGCCTCGCTTTTTCGCCCGGGTCTAATTCTCCTGAAAGGTCACTGGCTGTAAAGCTCGTAAAGCCCGACGAGTGCGACCCGGGGGCTGTTTTGATTTATCCGCGAGCCGGGGAATCGAAGCGCCGTCGCCTCGAGGAAGGCGATAAAACGGCCGTTCCGCCACCGGCGTCGCCCGCCCGCTGTGCAATCGGCCCCACAATCGCCCGCATCCATATTCAGCGAGGGGGACGAGCCGCCCAAGGCCGGCCAAAGAATCGCCGCGGCTTTTACTCCTGCCGAGCTTTCACCGCTGCTAACCGCCTCGCCGAGGGCTCGAGGCTTTTACGCGCCCGCCGCCTTTCGCCCGCGCCCAAGAACTAAAAGGGATCCGCTTTACCTCCCCAGGACCGCGACGTCGATTTTCTAATTAGTCCGCAGGTCCCGGACACTTTTACCGCGAGCGCTTTTTAACCATACATCGCTCGGCCGGCTGTCGGCTGCGGCTCAGGTTTGTTCGACTGATTGACAACCCTTGCTGGCGACTTAGCTCACTGCACATGCAGACATTCTTTTCTTTTTACTTTTTCATCAAGTTACGCGGAGCTATCATTTGAGCCCTTTAATTCTCTCTTTCTGCCATGTTTTAATTGCACCGGTTCAAGAGACTTCTTCGAATTACGATTTTTCATTAATTATTCATGAAGCCGCATTCGCCATTCCAATAAAAAAACTCTCAAGTTTTAATAGTTCAAAATGCGTCATTTTATACGTTTTTTAACTGTATATGTAAGTAATTTATAACTGAATATCTCATTATCTAAAAAGTTGACTCAGAAATTCTTTCATATATTATATTCTCGTAGTTTTGCAATTATTAATTCTCAAGCTTTTGCATTTTATTACCTCGTGCTTTAATTTTACAAGAAAAAGTGAAACGAGCCAGTAGCATAACTAATGATCCAAATATTATTTGACGAGGGGAATCAAATATTGATATTGGAATCGAGTCCTCGTGTATAATAAACTTTGGGAGAAAAGATGTCAATTTCAACTGGCATCCTTTACGGAGGCGACGTAAAAGATTGCAGTAATGAAAACTTGGAAATTACAACCGAATACTGAATCGCAGTAATAGTTTAATTTATTGCCCTGAAGAAGAGCCGCACTTACACTAAATGTTGGAAACTTTGCCGTAATAAAATCTTTTGCATTTCAAGTCACCAAGATAAAGACCGCGGTTCAAGTACTTTTTAAAATTTCAATTTCGCTCAGCTCGCAAATTTTTCGAAATCCGTCGCCCGCCTTCCCAAGGAATCCTGATTATGAGGTTGCGCGTATAATATCCGAGGAAAAACTTATCGCCCTGAGATATACTCTCCAAAAATAATGACATAAATCGCTACTTTTGCTCCGCTGCGGCATTATCGTCTGTTACAGTGGGCGCAACGAAGGTCCGGTCCCCTCTGCGGCCGCAGAGGAAACGAATCCGCGGCAAACGCCTCGATTCACCTGTGGAGTGCGAAGGCGGGAAGGCGCCGAAAAGCCCGGCACCGCAGTCGTCCACGCATATCGGAAAAGCCTTTGCATCGCGTAGATACGAGCCGCAGGGCGGGTCGCGCAAATATCCGACTCCTCCCGGGAATTGGCAATTTGTTTGCAAATTTCCTGGGAAAACGCGGCTCCCTCGGCGCTCGCGTAACACAAGACTGCTCCCCGACGGCGCGGAGGATTTTTCCGGCGCTGCGTCCTCGGGGAAATAGCCACTCGCGCAGCTCGCCCTATTCTAATTGGCCCCGAAATGACGGAGGGGCGCGATTGACGGCCGCCGAGGCTCATTCGGTATTCCCGCGGGATCCGCGAGGTGGCGCCCGCGCCGTAAATAAGGCCGCCATTCCGCGACACGTCTGTCTCTAACGACATAACCGCCCGGGTGGGGGGGGGGGGTCGAGGTAAAAATGTCGGGCGAATTTTCCCCGGGCGCGGCCACCTGGGCCTCCGCGGCGCGCCGATAACGCGGAGCGACAACGCGATTTATCGGGGCCCCGGTGTCTCGCGCATTCCCGAGCCGCCCGACGACACCGCCGCGATTTTTCCAGCCGCGCGAGCCCCCGGTACAGTCTGCGATACGTGATGGCGCTTCCCTCGAGTGGCTCCCTGCAGTACGACGCGCGACTCTCCAAAGCATGCTGCACGAGATCGTAAAGGCCAATTCAAACCTTTGTATTTTATTTCACTCGTCTTGACTCCAGTAGACATTCTCGGCTTTTCGACAGTTTTTCGGTAGGAATGGTCTAGTAAAATTAATTTTTCTATTTACTGAACTTATTTTACATTGGACTTTTTCAAGTGTGCAACAATATGGCATAGAAGTATACGAAAGTGATTATATATGGTAATAATAAAGCTTGCTCTCGTGGGTGATAATAGGAGCGAGGGGTAGGCTTGTAGAAAATCGCGTTTCGTGGTTAATTGCGTAATGTTATAACACAGATATAAGGCAGTCTGAGCCAGCCCCCCGTACGCATCTTACAAGTATCGCTGGAGCCTCGCGGGCGCCTCGCCGCGGGGAAATTCACCTCTCGGTGGAGCCAATAATAAAAGCATGTATCGGTGTTTCGATCAAATTACGAAACTAATTCAATTTCCCGAACTAATTCTAGTCAATCTCGGAGTTAATTAACGGGGAAAAGCGAGCAGCGGCGGAAGGGGCCGCTAACACAAAGCCGATAGGAAAGAGAGAGGGAAAAAGGAGGCCGGGCTCCCCGGAAAATCCGGGCGCGGCCAATAATGGATAATCAATGGGCGTCATAACCGCGAGCCGGGGGACAGCGGGCGGCAAGACAGCCGCTCCGAGTCAATTACAAGGCGGCTTTTCCGGCCGCGCGTCTCGGCCCCTCGGCCCCGCCACATCTCGACAGCCGCTCGCCGCGCGATGGCCCAGTTCGGCCCCGACGGCCGATCCCGCCGCCATCGATCTCGCGAGGTATTTTTTAATAAAAAGGGATTAACGGCCCCGCGCGACTGGCGTAATCTTCGGGGCCGGGGTTTACTGCCAAACGGGGGCTCCCGCGCGCGCGTAAATCACCCTAATGCAGGCCGCAGTTTTCCAACTCGGCGCCGGCGTAAAAAAAATGTAAACCCCGGCAGTAAAGAGTTTTTACGCGGGGCGCGGGCGTATACGGCCGCCGAGTGCCGGACAACTGCTGCCGGAGCGTCCGGGGATCGACTAATCCGCCAACTAATCGCCGAGGAGCCGAGCGATCCTGGGAGGGCCTAGCGCGAGCCGGGCCGCGTGTATGCGCCGCGGGCCGAGTTGATTATATCGGCCCGTCAGCCGCGGCCTCTTGCGTTCGGGGCTCGGGCCGTCGCGGGACAAACGGCTCGAGCCGACTGGCTTGCCGGCGCACCCCAACTGTCGATGCCGCCTCAACTTTTCGGCTAGTGGGTGGGGGCTACTCGCGGCGGCGGCGGCGGCGCGGTTCTGCCAGCCGCATGCCGCATTATTCCTCCAGGATATATACCGGGCGCCCGGCGCGAGGCTTGACTTTGAGTAAATGATGCTAAATCGATAAGAGGGCGGGGAAGAAAGTTTCACTTTACAATTATCTCTCGCTCGCTTCCCCTCTGCCGGCGTAGGAGATGCGCATCTGGAGTCGCGGAAAGGGAGTCGGGCGGCCCGCGCCGTCCCCGATAGCGTCGAATCAGCATCTTAGTTCTTTAGCGGCGCGGTCCCGCGACAAAGCCATCCTGCCGCGCGGGGAAATATTCGCCCGTCTTCCCGGGAAAGATGACGGTATGGAGCCGGGGCGGAATTCGGAAAGCCCGCCGCGCCCCGGGATAAGTGACAAGTTGAAGGATTGCCGCGCGGCACTCGAGCCACGCGATTCGCCGAGATCTCGCGGCGCTGTATCGATTGCCGAGGCTTTATTCCCCCGGCCGCGCGGCCCCCGGCCCCGGTCCACAAAAAATGAAGACGTATCGCGGAGGGCCGTCCGCTCTCGGCGAAAACGCCAATGTGACCTTTGATCCGAGAGATTTCTCCCGCTGCCGACTATCGATCCCTTCGATTCCCTTCATCCTTTGCTTTTGTATTGATTTGTGGCCGGGTCACTAGTTTCGAATGCATGGAAGGCTTGCGCGTCACGATTGCGCGGCTTCCAAATCGATTTTAAATTCTGCAGTAAAATCGAGGCAAATGACTTTCGCGTAGATTAAAGTCAGGTGTACGGGGCCACAGACGTGCGGATTAAACGTCTGGATTCGAGACAGTTGACAGGCGCACAAAAGTTGCGCGAGAAATTTGTAGCAGTTCCATTTTCCTATCGCGTCTGCACGTTCCGAATCCCATTTCTATTACTCGCAAAGTTTGTCGAAAATCCGAGTGGCTCGATCGGCACGGGCTTGGAAAACTTGTAAAGAAACGACGAATTGCACCTGCACCGGCTCCTATCGCGCGCCCCGCCCCGTTACGCGGAAAAGTGACGCTGAAACGGCAAGGGCAAAAAGCCCTGGGCTCACGAGACAATCGCGGCTTTATATCGGCGTAAAATTTTTCGATGTACAAGGCTCACGATATCGCCCCGGAACTTTATGTACGCGTACGCGTCGCGCTGAGACCACGGAGATCGCGAGCACCACGCAAAGACGCACCCTTTCCTCCCCACGGGAACTTGCTGACGCTTTTTTCGCGCGGGCGCGCGCAAGCGCCAATTGCGTTTATTCACCGTCTGCTGGAGCTGCACCACGGAGCATTGCTATTCTCGAGAGCCTTGCTATTTGTATTGAAGAAATGACGACTTCTTTCTTCAATAGGGGCGGGAGATTTATTTATATAGTTTTATGGAAATCGAGTGATCGAAGAACATATATTTATAATTTTGAAACATAACTGCTAGGTGATCAGAACACTTTTTTTATTAATGTCAATTCCTGCTTTTCAATTGTCTTTTCGTAAGATATTTCTACTTGTTTAGGTCAGACTACAATTATCTTCGATCTATCACAGCATTGACGTATAGGCCATTTGTATAGTTTTATTCTTCGTATATTAGCGTGCATTAATACATGTATAGATGCTTGTTGATTGATAGCGATATGATATCGTTGATTGTGGATCATTTGGTATTTATAAGCATGCATCACTGCGTCCATTATCATGCTGACGCGTAGGCTCATACGCTTGCACTAACAATGCAATAATGCTCTAAAGCTTCAATATTACTGTGAACTATTCTTGATTAGAGACTTATTGATTATTGATATAGTATTAATAATGCAGTATAACCCATAAAGGTTAGTACTGTTGACGTTATTAGATTATGGTAGTCTTACTAAAGTTCATCATTATTAACTGATCTTATGTTACCGTAATTATTTATCTACTAGTACGCAGTACATCTAACTAGAAGCTAACTGTTTTGATGACAATCAACAGCATTAAGCTATGCTCGAGCGGCATAGGCATAAAAAATGTGCAGTTATGCAACAATCTATTAAGAACAATAAGGGGTCTGCAGTCGCTAACACGTAACAGATGTACAGTTTCATAGCATTTTCGTAATCTGGGCAGTACCACTGACAATTAATGAGACGACTCTTGCGGATTCCTGCAGTTCAATATCATCTGTTGCACTATTATCATATAATATACTAAAATATATAATGTATAATAAAATAAAATAGTTTGAGCCCTGTTCAGCTTTGTGAATGAAACGATTTTATTAAACATAGCCAATCAAGAAAAGATTATTTTATTTACAATGTTTCGTTATATAAATTAGTTTCCTTCTGTATTACTACTTGCTAGGTTAGCAAGTTAGCAAGAAAAATACTTAAAATGTTATTATTATAAACAATAATATAATAGAATTAAAGCTTTAAAAAGGCCGAACTTTCTTCTGAGAGATTTATTTCCTAAAAAATAAGTACGCCTTTATAAGACACTAAGAGAAGATCAGTTTAAAAGTTCTGATTTTTTATGTCACTCACTGTTTAAAAAAGTTTTTCTGTCTCGCATCATTCAGACGTCACCTTAAATGATTGAATAATATATATGAACCACAAATTACTAAAAATAAGAAAGAATAGAAGCCGACTAGAATGTGTTCGATCCATGCTAAATACAGAGCTATCATAAAGTGCAAAACGATTTTATTTTCCCAGTATAGCATCGCCTAAATTAAAATTATTTAAATATAATAAATCAATCTTATGTCTCCACATCTTATGACGTATAGAATTCTCTAGATAGAATAGATCTTTATTGCTTTCTTACCTAACAAAGCACGTTTCGCCTTTATACAGCAAGGCGCGCTGCGTTCCCTCCTAATGCGTAGTCCAACGCGGTTTCAAAACTGCATTACAGGAAGTATCATGCATACTATTAATATAGCGGCGAAGGCAGAGGGAAAGGAATTAATAATTTCTGAAATTTCCATAATCTGGCGCACGCGAAAGCTAATAATAACGCAGCCAGAAAACAGGAGAGACGTCGATGTCGGTGCGGATAAAGGATTTCCATTTGGCGCCATGTGCTCCCGTCTATTTTTCGGCCTGAAAGTTGCGTGAGGACAGATCTTGCCGCGGGAAATTTTAATTGAAGGGGTGACTTTTCTCGCGACGCGACTCCTCGATATGCACAGTTTGACACGCGCGCTCGAGTTATTAAAAATTTTTGCCGAGGAGCCCACCCTAAGACAGCTGACGGCAACCTCCTTTATTTTTCACCGGCCGTGTCTCTATTATTGTCTGCCATGGTGGTAATAGACTTGGGAACGAGTTCATTCTGTTATTCATTTTTTTTATAACAAATCTGTAGAAAAATGACTATTGAAAATTATGCAGCAAGCTCGTTGTAAATAATACATTAGACCTCTGCATTGCGGTAAAACCAGTTTAAAAAGAGAACGGAAAATTGAAGAGAAACGACGATTAAAAACGAGGTTAATTCGTATTTAAAATAAATTTACTTTGTCATAGAATAAAAAATATAGTGGATTTATACTCTGCATTATTTCTGTGAAATACAACTGCAGTATGTACTTGTCAACATTTCCATCAATCCAATTGAATAAGATATTTTAAGTTTTATTTATTTTTTTAAATATTCAGTCATATAATGTAGTTCATATAAAATTATAAGAGGAAATAATTAAACCAAATAATGCAACGCATACTGTGAAGTCATAACGTAAATATGTGCACGGAAGAAAATAAAATGCTAAAGACATTCACGTATACTTTACTACTCCTCAATAACAAACAAATTAACTTGCCTAATTAAGAAACTTGCTATACTGTGTACTAACATTACCGTATGGTAAACATTACAAAACATACATTGCTAATAACCAGAAGTAGCAGTAGCTATGTTGAATTTGGTCTCATATCAACAACAAACATTGCTATAATAGAAAAAGGAATTCATATTATAGTTTACTATGTTTTAATTTTCTTTATTTCTATACTACAGCATCATCAAGATTTTAACAGAAGTATCATCTGACATGTTTATAATTTTGATTACTACAGCAAAATTTCTTTCCACATGTAGCAATGTAATAAACAGTTAATCAACATTACCCTAAAATAATTTTTCAAATTTGAATTAAACTTTACAGCACATATTGCCATGCGTCCATTATGCACACCATTGCAGATTAATAACGGATATTTAATGGAGAAAGGTAAATACTTGATTAATCCTACATTGCACACGTTACAAGCAAATAAGGTTGCCTCTGCTTTTCTGGTTATTTAACTGTATGTTTTGTTGTTATCTTCCATCGTTGAAAAAAACCTTTGTACCGCGTGGTCAAAACAAGCGTGCATTCGTTGAAATGAAACGTTGTTATACGGTGAGGCTTTCGTGCTTCGAAATCAATACCTCCTGCATATTACGTATGACGGTAGCGAGCTTACGCTTGATTAATTATAAATATTACACGGGATAGCGAGCATCCTATTTATGTTAAAAATAACGAAATGTCCAACAATATTCACGCGCAATATCTGAAAGTATGTAATATACGAAGCTTATTATTTCCGTCGCATGCACAGTAAATGAACGTCCGAGTATAACTGTTTTAAACTAACGAGCAACATTTTCAATGAAAAAACAGTATAATATTCTATAAATATATAATTTACATAATCAATGCCGAACTTTTGAGATTGGAAAAAATCAATGTATACCATTCGTGAATCGCAAAACGGATTCCGCTGCTTTCATCCAAATAACAAAATGCAACAGAAAAGTATCGCTATGTAATCATACAAAGAACTTAAAGTGTCACAAACCTTAGAGTCTTTGTTAAGAAAGCTATACTGTCGACCGGCATGGCCTTCTGTGACTATAGTGATTCAATAGCATCCATAGTTATTCGATGGTATGAGGTAAAAATTAATCACTGTTGCGGGAGCCTAAAGTTTTCAGAGGTCGGAAAGTGGAGTTGCCCTCATTAACGATGGTCAGTTGTTGGAGGTGGTCTTTCGATTTAGCTGGATTGAAACGTCTAGCAGATTCCATCCAGCTCTTGCGCTTTAATAGGATTATCACCTTTCCGCAGAATTTTGAAAAATTTGCGGTAATGGTGAACTCTAGGGCCAACTTTGCATACGGGTTTATGGCACTGAGCGCTTATTAGTTGGAAAGCTGGGAAAAAGTTGGAGCTTTGCGGTTAAAGTTTAATTTTGTTGAAAATCCACTGTGATGGTATTTTAATCCTTCTTATCGATAATACCTTATTTTATTTCAATTGTAATCTACCTTAAATTTATTATAGATACGTTTTAAAATTTCAGATTTTTTAAAAACATAATATTAAAATATATATCTCTCACGTTGATTGATTTTCATAATTACTTGGTAATTTTTTATGTTTGCGCGTGATCCTACTTCCAAATTATTCAAATATAGATTTTTTTTAATAATCGGATAGAATGTGTCTGAAAATATAACAAAATTAGCCTATTAAAATGATAAAATTCTTATTCATAAAATTCAAACTTTTCCGTTAGGAATTTACGCTCCATCACAAATATCGGCTGGTATCTATTGAACCAAATATTATCGCAAATTATAAACGGATTATTTAATTTCCAGCTCACGTAAGCATTGAATTTTGCAAAAAACTCCGAGTCACAGCAAACCCTTTAAAAGAGATACGAGTTCGAGCAAACCGCAGTTTAGCACGGGACGCATTTTACATGCAGCTTTCGAAGCTGTGACCATAGCGTGGTTTTTTCAAACCGAACCAGACGACTTAGCGCGCCGCAGTCGATATTTCACTTTACATCGTTCGCGCGCTCATGGTATTATCCCGCTTTACCGCCACTCATAGATCACATTATTATTCCCCGTAAACTTTTCTGTGCGCGGATGAGAATAAAATTCAGGCCTGTGCTATCAGCTGCCCCGAACGCGGGCTCGCGTCCGATTAAGCGCTTTACTAGCGGTCGCACTTTTTTCTGCCCCGACGAACGGTTGTGAGCCGAACGTTCTTTACATTTTGATGAGGTGCCTGCACGTACATCGAAACGTGACTGGGTACACGCTTAATTCAGTGTGCTGCGATTCATAAATATTATTGTTAATAGCGTATAAATTGTATAACTTGGAAATCATTTAAGCTTGTTTGTTCAATTTAATTATTAGATATATGTATATATTTGTAAAATTAAACATAATGATCAAATAATAAAATAATGCAATAAAGTATATACTTTATAAGTGAGAATATAATTTATGCTGCTATTATGCCGCTACTTCTATTATGAATTTCTGTACATCCGTACGTTGGTCAAACTCTAATTTGGGATGCTAACTAGCTATACTGTTCTCAGGTGACAGAAGTAGTTTTAAGCTGTTGAGAAGAGCTGTTTGAATTAGTTACTTTTCAGTAATTAATATATACAAGAATTGTGCAATTAAATAATTTAATTTATCTACCTGATGTTAAAAATTTTAATTATTATAAAATTTCTGTAAAAAATCTGAAATATTCCGTGTTTATTTAGCTGAGATATGACGTTATACATAAGAATCTTTTAAAAATGTTTTTGGATACGTGATGTTTTTTCATTGATTGTTTTTTAAGTTTACTATAATATAGAAGAAAATTTTATAAAGTTATATATATATATATATATATAAAAATGGAAGATCAAATAATGAATTTGGAATACCGAAAAAACGAGCAGCCATTTATGGTGAAATATCTGGAAAGTAAATTGAAGCTAGGGTTGGCAAGGTGCGCGCGTCTAATTAACAGTCCCTTTTATCGATTCTCTTCCTTTACTGCGGTTCTTCAGTGGATTCCCTTCTATACTGTCAACCTCTCTCTTGTTCCCGTACAAGAAGACTTTAAAGTTTATTCGCGGTCGCGCATTAATCTGAGACTTTTCGTTTTTGGTAGGTTAAATCGGGTCACGATTCTGCGGGCCTTAAATGTGGGTCATGGTAGAATTTCTAGCTAGCTTGAGGTTTTCGGGTGGGAAAGACATACTATTTGCAATCCTTTATATAGTAACGCCATCGTGCTCGTACAGAAAAGCTTATATGAATAATTTGAATTCGATGCGGTTTCAGGGGATACGACGGTTTATGCGTTTTCTCCTGACTTTTTTTACAATTTTGCCAGAAACCATGTAAACTTTCCCTGGAGCACTTCCGCATTTAAATGTAAAATTTAAATTTAGAGTTGCACACATGCAAAAAGACCACAAGAATTTCAAAACAAAATTTCTATGCATAAATTAAACCTTCATTTACGACTACATTGCACGCTCTACAACAATAAGCAGACCAGTGGAAAACAATTTAATGAAAAGTTTAACCACCGTTGTAGAAAATTCATTCGTGATCAAAATTACTTCCGAAAATAATAATTGTAATGCAGGGAACGCAAATTCAAACATGGTTTGTCTTGATATATAAATAATGGAAACAACATATTTTTTAATGTATACATTTTATTTTCACGTAAATTTTTATTTTATCTGATTATTCGTAATACTATAATAAAAAACAAGATGGACTTTGTTAAGAGCTGAATAATAAGTTCCAGCTGTACATTCTATAAATAAAATGTATTTGTTCATGCTAAAAGCCTGTTAAAATAGTGAAAATGTAAGGTAATAAACTGAAAAAATTTCTATTCACTCAAGATAATTTTTGTAAATCAATAAAATTCAAAATAGTATCTTGATTATAAATATGAATTAATGGATGACTAATATTCGTTTTTTTAACTAAAATGATATTGATTAAGATAATAGTTGAAAATAGCTGAAAATAGTCAATTCATATTTAAGTAACTAAAAATTAGAAAATAACTGAGTGTTTCTATCATGAAACTTAAAGGGAGCAGCAAATGTTTCGATCAAAATTGCAATATAATTATTTACTTTATTATTAGTAAGCGTATTATAGCATTCATAAACGGACGTAGTAACTAGTAGCCAGTCATGTAAATGTTTTAGTGAGCATTGTAATATCCAATTACACCGTTTTAATTCAAAAACATAAAACCTACGCTGACAGTAGAAATCAGTTGAAGCCTTTAATTTATTGAAGATGGATAAAAAATTGATTTTGTGTCAAAATGACTGTATAAGCTTGCAACGTGGCAGGTACATTTCAAGTAACAGGAGGCATTGCATAACATAAATTTATACGAAGAATCATTATACATATACACTCTTTTTCATTCATTCATATTAGGTCAGATTTGACAGTGGGAACGCCATTCCGAAAACTTTTCTTCCGCCATCCATAACGTTCCATTTTCTCCCTTTTTTTCTCCATTAGTTCGCGGCAAACGAAACATCTAGTCTGTAAAAATTTTCAGTTGGGCTTCAGTTGCAAGCGCGAAAAATGATCGGTTTCCGACTTCCTTTGCCGCATCGAAGAGCGTAACGCACAGTATAAACACGCAGTGCGGGGGGGGGGCGGGGCAGTGCTGGAGCAGGTGCAGATAGCTTGCGGTTATCTTGCAAACGTTTGCTGTGCGGAAAGCTACATCCGCCGGTTCGGTGAAAATCACAATCATAATCGGTGGGAGAGCACGGACGAAAGCGCGGCTAACCCAATGTGCATCTTCTTTTTTACCGGCGGAACTGCCGGCCCACCTCGTTCATCACGGCTGCGGGAATTTCGCGAACTAGCGCATAGTGCACGCACGTGTACTTGTGCTGTATAATGAAATCAAAGAACGGCGTTGAAAAAAGGAGTTGGAAAAGAGGTTATTTGCATAATTTAAGTTTTCCTTATGATAATTCAGAAACGAAAAAAGAAGGACGCAGGTCGAAACACGGAGACAAATATCTGACTCGCGCGGTAGCCAGATTCATGTGGCAACATTTATCAAGGTAAATATGAATGTAGCTGCAAGTTAGCAGTAAAGTAAATGCACAAACGGACTGGCCGACGGAGAAAAAACGGGTTTTACGTACTGAACTCTTACGGCTAGGGCTTTTTAGCAAAATTATACCGTCTCCGCAATGCTGGGAGAAGTCTTTTTGCAGCACTTTGCGAGTGTTTTCATAACTGCGGGAATCGCGGGAGAGAAAGGACGAGGACAGAAAAGGGTAATGCGGGTCGCAGAGTGCTTTTTCATAAAGAAACCGCTCACCTCGGCCGACGAATGGTTATTTAATCGGATTGATTTTTCCAAAGATTTTCGCAGCGACCAATGTACTCACCGACCCGATCACCGGGACCTCAAGAAAGCTCCAACTACTGGGGAATCGCCCGAGGGCTGGGCCGGTGGTCGGGCGGCCATCGCGGCGTGCATTAGTCTTGAAATTCGAAAAACATTCCGCGGTGAAACTCGGGCGGGAAGCCGTGAAAAAAGCTCGCGGGAAAGCCTCGTCGGTCGAAAGCGGGTGCTGACGAGTAACTTTGGCCGGACGTCGTGAGGCCGATGTAACGAAGCGCCTGCCGCAGCGCCCGGCCCCCGGGTAAATGGGGACAAACAGAATTTCCAAGCCGCGCGCGCGGATTAGCATATTTTTCAGCGGCCGGCACACGCCCACTTCGCGTACGCGCGGACGGCCATTTACGGGGCCCACGTCGCCCGCTGATTTAAAAATATAATGCAGCCGACCGCTGCTGGCCACCGCTGGTATAAGGGCTTCCCGAGTGACAGGCGCTTCCCGGGAGTCTCCCACTTTTTTCTGGCCGCCCGCGGTAACGAAGCGATTGCCTCTATAAACTGTACATCGAGAAAATGTGGTTTTCGACTGTAAAGCAAACATTTGATTTGTGGCTATCAGGTATTCCAATGATGTAGTCTAGTATTATGAACGAATCTCAGAAGGAATTGATCTCGTGGAAAGTAAAAATCAATGGCATTGCAAACATTAATAACAAATTTATATTATGCCAATTTAGTTAGTCGAAAACTAATTAGTTCTTATATAGGGTAAGGTATAAATTCTATGGAATGTTTGACTCATAAATAATTAATCTGTAAAGGTAATAAAAATTAACCAAGAAAATCAGAATATGTTCGAATATAAGAAAATTATAGCACATATTAAGATTTTAATATGACTAACATTTTTATTTAAATCAAAGAATGATTTAAATCGTAAATGGAGCCATAAATTCTGGCATTAAACCGATTAGTAATTAGTTCAAATTTTTTCTAGGGTAAGAGAGTATAAAATATTTAAGATCATGACCAGACTTTGGAACGTAAGAGCTATAAGATACGTTCAATACTAAGGATTGAATAGACTTTTTATTTTTAAAGACAGACTAAAACGAATAAGTGGTAAACAGAGTGCATATTGCAGTATGTGAACTTGATATTGATAGATTTTGTTTACGAAGCAAAGCAAATTTTGTTCGGTAGTAGCAAGTCTTCAGAATGTAAACAACTGTGTTATAGAGAATTCAACGAGGGATTCGAGGAATTTCGGTAGTCTGGCAATACGAAAAGGTAGCATCATTAAGAATAGAACTTGACCGCAAATTATTTACTGGGAGGGAGCGCGTTCATACATGATTTCAAGTAGCGCTCAGTATCGCAGTAATATTAACCGTGAGAGGATTTACTGCAGAAAATATAAACGCAACAGGGACTCCGCAAGAATTGCAAGTCATATGAATATACGACAAGTTCATTATACAGAGTCAGAACGTTTAATTTTCTTTAATTAGTAATCGAAACTAAACAACTAATGTTTCTTAAGAACCCTAATAGTAATAGTTGAAACAGACATGCAATGTTTTGTTTATAGTTAATTGTATGTGCTTGTATTCAAATTGTACATAGATCGGATCTGGAAACGCTCCCAGATAAATGGGCAGGAATGTGAGACCTCGGACGGGGAAACGTTGACTAATTTATCCCGCGGCGAATCGCATGCGAGAATTTATTTTAATCCCGCGCGATCGCAAGTAAAAATCCCGTTAGTAGCTGCACAGCGGGCAGAGGCACAATCGCGGGGTAACGAGAAGAGTAGCCGCTCGTCAAAGCCGCTACTCGGGCTCATCAGGCTGCCGGGGCTCGGGGCCCAAAGCCGGGCGCGCGTATTCGTTTGGGCGAAAACGAAGCGGCTCCTCGCGGGCCAAAGAGCCGTCGTCGCTCATCAATCACGAGCGCGCGGGCCTTTTGCCCGCGCCCAAATGAACCCGCCTCACCTGGGCGAAAAAAGGCGCCCCGGGCTATTACTCAAAGGCACTAATCACGTGGCGGCTCCGTCGATCCGAGTCCCCATTCGCGATCGGCGGGAAAAAGCGCGGCGCTCCTCCTGGGCCGACGTCCCGGCAGTCGGTGCTTACTCCCCAGTCGGCGCGATCGCGGGGATAATGCACCCGCTGGCGTCCGTCAATGCCCGCCGGCTCGAGTGCTCGGCTTTTTTCTACCCGCTGGATATTAATGAGCCGGCTTTATTCCCCGATGGGACCCCTTCTTTTTCCTCGATAGTTCATTTATTCAAGTTTGTCAGTTGTCCGGGGCAAGGCTTATTGGACTAGTTCGCTGTTTGAGATTTAATTAAACACCGCTGATCGCATTTTATCTTATTCCGCGCTGCGCCGGCCGCGCAGGAGGATTTTAATTATTACATTTCCAGTTTTAATTCCGACTAAAGATTTTGAATACGTCATTTGCCGCGTAAATTATTCCTCGGTCACGTGAAGAGACGATTTCGACGTGTATATGAACAATCGGCTAATTAGCGGATTAATTAAATAAGAAATTTCACGGATTTCATTAGGTCCCCTCTGTGGCTAATCAATTTTGGGCAATTATATAGCGCTCCAACGGCCAATTTTCAGGATGATAATTATTTCGTAAAAGTTTTGTGTCTTAGCTTTGTTTGCCCAACTCGTCGGCTTCGCGATGAATTTCTGAGATATTGACGCAGCTCTATTAGAAGTAGAATGCCTAATTTAATTACATTCCGTTAAATTAGGGCAGGTACATCCAACTCCCCGACAGTTTGCCCTGACGAGGAGCGCTAATAGTTTGGCTAAATTATGAGGTGGTATTTTAGACTGAGTTTTCACTCGTGGACCGTCGTAACCCTCTGCTATATAGCTGTACACCGCGCCTATCTACGGGGCCCTGCAACGCGTCCTCGCGAGAATTTAAATTATGTAAAATTCATTATCGTTAATAATTCCGGGGGTTCTAAACCTGCTATTGATTAATAACGCTCTTCTCGATTTGTTTTAAAGGAGCGGCGAGGCCCCTCATAGCGTATGCAACGCACGTGCACACAGTCACCCGGTCACCATAAACAATATTTCTCCGGGCGCTTAATCACGCTTACATTAGCTGCATAGGGACGCAGCGCGGCTAGTGGCTGTTTACCATAGCGAATCAATTACGGCCACTCGGCCGAAGAGTGTATCTCCGGGAAAAAAGTGTGAGCTCACTCCGCGCGGAAAAACAGAGCGGCCGAGGAGGATCGAGCTGGCAATCGGCGGTCGATAAGGGAAGGCCTCGGCCACGGCACGAGAAGTATCAGTCAGCTAAGTAGATTACCCTCCGAGGCGCGCGCCGCCCGCGTATTGATTTCCGCGTCAGATTCGATAATTTATCACCGGGGTCCGGAGAATAATCCCTCGGAGCGGCGCCGGGCAAAGGGGCCTAATTTTTTAAGCGGGGCTCGCACGCCATCCCCTCTCGGCTGGTCAACCCATGAATAGAATTTCAATGGGCGCTCGTGAAAGCCGCGGCGGTTATCAGCCAGCCATCCGCGCCGCCGCGGCTTATCGCCCCCGAATAAATAATACCCCCGCTCGGACTAGCGCCGCTGTTCCGATTGACCGCCGAGTTCCCTGGCAATCCCGGCAGATGTATTCGCGTGGCTTCCGAGTATTTTTGCTCACCCGTTGTTTCACCTTTTCCGCGCCGTTCCAAGGGTCAACCCATATTCGACAATGGTCGTAATTCAGGAAAGGCTGATCCTTCCGAGGAATTAGCCAACCTACAGCAAGACTTTGAGCGAGCTCGTGTATGGGCGGAGGTAGGACAGCGCCCAGACGAGTGCGCGACAAGAGTAAGAAGAGCGAGCGCTGCTTAATTCAGGTGCATGGATCGACTGGCCGCGGGAAAAACTCGCCCGCGGACTCGGCCATAGACTGGGCTAAATGATTCAAGGGGAATATAATCGGGGTATAGGTGACAGGAAGAGCGGGTCGCCCGGGGCGAAAAAGCCCGGCGCTGAATTAATCAGCGGCCGGCGGCGGCGGCGGCGAGCGGCGCTCAATAATTCGCCGGTCTCGCGCGCCCCGGCCAGACGCCCGTGAAATTTTGAAATCTAATCCCGCGGGCGCGTAACGAGCGCCGGCCACCGACTGGCAAATTGGCCTCGAGGAAAAATGGCCCGGCCGACTTTGATTGCCGGCCGGAATAATTAAGCGGCCGTCCCCTCGCCGCTTAGTTCGGGGGAAGGCGCCGACTATCGGATCGAGCCGCGGAGAGGCCGCGTAATCCCCGCGAATTAACAAACAGCCGCGCCCTATCTCTCGGGCGGATCGCCGGCGACAGGTGCAAAGATAAAAAGAAGAGGGCGGCCGTAAGATCCTCGGGAGATGCGGTAGGACGCGCCGCGAATCCCGATGGCCGAGCTGGCTGTTTTCCTTTTCCGCCGGCGCGCCATCCCCGAAGATTGGCCCGTTTTCCCGCGCGAATTTAAATTTTTGAGCGCGACTTTGCCGACGTTCCGTTTGATAATCAAGTTTCTAATCTGGATATGGGAGGCTCCTCCGCGGCGGAGATATCAAAGTTCGCTCGTGTTTTTATAGGTTGAGCCTGATCAAGATCGGCGGCAAAGGTCGTCTCCGCTCCCGCTGCCTGGGGATACGGGCCGAAGCGTCTGGGGTGTCGCCCGCGCCCGTAGGTTATATGCCCGAGCGATCGGGGCGCGGGCATCTAAGTTTTCACGAGTTTCGACAAAGGACGTTTCCTCGAAGATTAGGAAATTTGGAAATCGAGCGCGTCCATTATTTTTTCCTCCACCGCCACATCCCCAGGAGCTCGGCCTCGCGCTCGATAAGCCCTAAAATATTCTATTCTGCCCCGGTAAAATCAAAGGAGCTAATCGAAGGAGCACAAAAGGAACGCTGAAGCCGGGGGCAAGTTGAAAAAATCTCTCCGAGCACAATGGTCGGGAGCGCGGACAATGAAACCGGGCAATAAGAGTAACAAAAGTCAGGATCGTAAAGTTCGCTGGCGGGCCCGCGTCTTATATACAGCATCAAGAGGAGGCGGATAAAGATAAAGCCCGGCCCCGCGAAGCCGGTGTAATTACCCCGGGCCTCGGGGGCAAATTGACTCTCCGTGATTTTGACAAATCTTCTCAAATCCAACGTTCGACTCTTGGGCGTTCATCCTCCGGCATGCGCCCCGGGATCCCGCCGGCCCGCTATCCCCCGCGCCATCTATTCTCCCGCGGGGGCCAAGTCGGAGCCCCTAAATCCGCGATCGCTCGCCCCCCCCCCCTCCACCGGCAAACTTTTCTCCGGCGCTCCACGCCCACGTGTGCGCGCAAACAAGCGCCACGCGCGCCCCTCGGGCTCGCCGCCGCCGGAGCTTCCGGGAGGGATCGGGCGCGCAACGGCCCCGCCGACCCGCCATCGCCGGCCCGCGTCCTTCACGCCGAGCTGCGGCTCTTGCGACGCGTATCTTTTAAATTCGTTAAGCTGTTTGCCTCTCTCGCTTGGCTTATTTTTCAGGGCAACTCGACCGGGAGCCTCGCTGGGGTTTGTTTGGACTTAGTGACCGGCTCAAGCGATTACTCGCGGGGGGTAATTATATTGGACAAGCTGTACGATTTTGGCGGCTTGGCTGTTCAGTCCAACCGACAACAAGATTCAAACTCTAAACTCTCTATTTCTCAAAGGTTGTCGCATTGTTTTCTATTGCCTGCGTTAAACAGCGCGAAGCTCGGTGCGGGAGCAGCGCTGCGGATGACACGTGGTCTTGTGCAATGCTTCCTTTGAAGAGTTCAATCGAACAGAGGCGACTGAAAGCCAGGTGGAAAGGCAGAATTCGGCCCCGCGCCCCGTCATCGAAAGAGGGGAAAATGGGAAAGCGGAGCATCGGCGGACGCGAGTTTTTGTTTCACCCCATAAGCCAGGACGCGCGCGGCGGCATCTTTTCAACGTTATTCACACGTGACATTGGCAAGGCCGGGCGGAATGACAGGGCGACTACTAGCGCTAGAAAAGGATTCGACGTTTTGTTTACGGGCGGGGCGCCCGCCATCCGGCTTATCATTGGAAAGCCGTCAGCGGCGCCCGCGGCCTTTTTTTCATTTTCGACCTCTTTTGTCATTGGCTCATTGAAACGCCCACAAAGAGTCTCGCGGGGCAAATGGCCGCGGCCGTGCTGACGCGGTTAAGGAGTTGCGCCGTGTACTTACTGACTAGCGTGACGTAGGGCACGCTGTGCGGCAGGTAGTGGGGCGAGCTGCAGGCCTCCTCCGCCCTCGAGACTGTGCTGCCGGTCTGCAGCTCCACGACGTGCCCGTCCCTCTTGTAGAAGGCCATGCACATGTAGCCGCTCTCGCTGCAAGATCGCCAACAACGTATCCAAAATTTAGTGTATTATTTTTTAATACCCCGCCCTTCTTACTTTTTTACACGCAAAGTACACCTCGGTTGGATGTGACGGGAGCGCTCAACTTTTACTAAGAGCTATAATGCATATAGAATTGCTGACTTTGTTGAGGAACTTTCTGCCTTCGTTTCAGATAATTAATATTGAGTGCAGTCGAAGGCTTTTGTTTTTAGAGGTTTTTCAATTTTCTACTAGATTCCGCTTGGTCGCTGTCAAAATGATAATGCCCGACACATGAATATCAATTTTTGTACAATCGTTTGAGCATGTGTTCGCTTTTATTTTGAATATACTTCCGTTTCATTCTATTAGTTGAGTTGAAGTCCACTAGCATAAATATGTCCAATGTACTAAAACTCTAGAAATACTATGAATTGTGCAATAATATTAACAAGGGAATCCTTCAAAATTGATGTTAAATATCATTTATCACCCTCTGTAAAGATAAAAGGTTTTTACACCAACCGGCAGCAGGGGTGCTGTTGCTATTCTATTTACATTTTGAATTTAGATTCTGGTAAAGTAAACCCGGGCAAAAGCAGTTATGCTGGGTAATTCGGTCATGTACTATATTTTGGATATAAACTGTAACTAGGAATTTTCATATATGCGCAGGTGTATTATATGTACTACCAGTATCTGAGCTTCAGTGCGTGAATTTCGTTCTGAAACTTGAAGTGATAGCATCAACGATAACAGTAAAAATCTAATTTTGAAAAATATTTTCTAATTTTGCAGAAATCTAATTTTAAACAGAATTTCAAATATATCGTATATTCATACGTACTGAATTATATTTAAAACATGAGCGAACGTTTTTTGAAATTCTATTTTGTACGATTAGTCGATTAATCATGATAGATTTTTATTGCACATTTTTAAACATGCTCGTATTTCAACTAATACCGTATACCTATTCAATATAGCTGGACTATGTATAGATATTTGAAGGCGCTGAAATCTGATAAATCAAGATACAAGAAAGCAAGATTGGGTTCGCTCGGCTGCTCAGTTTACCTTTGATAAATTTAATTTACTTATTTAAATAATTTGTTTACTTACTACTCAAGTTTCCAGCATATTTAAAACGCGTTTAACGATTCGATTGATGAATTAATCGTTTTTGTATTTATCACGTTTACTGGATCAAAGCTTTGTTAAACCATCATAGATTGTAACAGAGGGCTTCGCGTGCACTCGTCCGTGGCCGCATAAACCGCGCCAACATAATTACTATTCATTCGCGGGCGATCGGTAACAAAGTTCCGCTCCTAATTGCGAGGCAACAGTAATACGGGCGCTAATTGTTATTTCAGACGAGCGGGGAAATTTGGGAGTCGGGGCGCCGCGCGAAGGAGAAAATTGGTGATCCGACCTCGGCCCTCATTTCGCAAATCATCGGCGATTGTTGCGGGCGCCGCGGGCCAGGTATTACAGCTGCGCGGCCGCCGCGGCAGTGGCTCCTATTAATTATTCGGCCGCGGCGCCCAGGGCAGGCCGCGTAAACTCAATTTGGAAAAGACGGGAATCCGATGCGTCGAAAGCGGCCCTCGGGGCAGAGCGGCTCGATCCCGCAACGAGCCCGCCATCCCCGTCGGTCAGCCCCTGCAGAGCGTATATCGAGCGAGGGCTTTTTTTCCGCCACAGTCTGTTTGCCGAGGAGGTTCCTCATCCCGGGGACCGATGCGCGATACGGAGGCGCCCGGCCCGTCGAGGAGCGATCGAACCGGGGAGGGGCGCCGCTCGGCTGCCCGGGAAAAATCAATCTGTCCTGCGGCTCGAGTCCGCGGCGCGTTGCTTGTCGGATTTATCGTCCTCGGAATTGCCCGCGGGGCATTACTATGCGGCATTCGTTAGCGCCCCTTCCGAAGGTAATTTCGCTTTATTAGTCCATTCGCCAGCTGCATTAGGATGAAGAATTATTGAATAACGACTCGGTCATCGCTAATTTACCCGCTGTTTTTGCATTTAGATGGAATGATTTAAGTGGACTCGACACGGCCAAGACGATAACGCCCGAATAAGAAATTAATAACCAGTTGACAGTTATTTCAAGATTGCTTTCTCCGATTGGGTTCGCGCTGATGTACATGAAACTTATGACGTAGAATTCAGTTAGAAAGTATTATAAAGAAAAGCCTTCGTTAAAAAGTAAAAACATAAATATGCTGGTAGATCTATGTATATTATAAGCATTGTGAATAAGTTTCAGCCGCGAGTAGCGAACGCAGTATTATCAAAATAGCAAGTGTACCCTAGTTCTTGCACGTGTTAATAAAAAAACCTTCAATCGCGTTAATATTATTCGTTATCTCATCAATCTTTTTACTAGTTACAGTTTTTATCATAAATAATATGGCTGCATTCAACTCACGCAACCTTTCGAAAGAAAAAATGCGTCTTTTATGTTGAACATGTTTGAAAAGAAAATAATTAAATAGTTCAAGTGGCGTGATAATGCTATAAGTACACAAGCTAGGTGAGCATTCGTTGTTGAATTTACAAAAGTAACTCGGGGAACACTCGAAAAAGTCGGTGCTAACAAAGCAGCTTTGCAGATTTAACAACGACTGCTCGTCCTACTGCCAACAAGAGGTTTTTTTTCAGTTTCTCAGTCTAGCGCCGAACCTCCCCGGCAAATCCAAAGCGAGATTCAAAGGAGGACTCGAGTAAAGGATTGGACTTACCATCCGACGGTGTAGTGGGCGACGATCATGAAGATGTTCTGCTCGACGTCGGCCGCCTTGACGCTGTTGCAGAGTATCTTGACGTTGTGCTCGTCCTGGCCGGGCAGGTTCAAGTAGTCCCGAGCCTCGGCACTCCTCGCGCTCCCGTTCGCCCGGACCGTGTGGAGCGAGGCGTTGCTCATGTGGAAGGTGTAGGAGCGCGTGAGGTCGAGGGTGTGCCAGGTGAGGCTCGTCTTCCCAGTGAGCCACGTGGGGAACCAGCACTTGCCCGGCGACGAGGCTGCGAGGAACAAGTCGGCGCGTTAGCAAACAACAGTCGCGAGGCTCCCTCGGCGCCGCCGGGCGCTCAACAGCGCCGCGGCTGATTGTACCTGCCGCGGGCCATTACCACAGCCGCGTGTACAAAACTCGACCGAACACTAATCTCGCTGAATATCTAGCGCCGGGCCGAGCCAGACGCGCCGCGGGCTTAATTATTAACTTAAAGATGCCGGCTTCCTCCCGGGGGTCGACAGCTAAACTCGCCCCCGCCGAATAACGCGTCCCGCCTTTGGGGCCTCCGCGCGCACACGGCATTTGAAATTCAGATGGGAAAAGGCGGGCAATCGACGCGCCACCGGCGAATGTGGGCCGAGGGGGGAAAAAAGCCCGGGCCATCGGTCATAATACAGGCGCGCTCACCGGCATTGTGTTCCGGCGCGGGCCATGAAGCGTTTATCAGGGCCGCGCGCGCAGGACCGCCATTGAATTACGCGGCTATCTCTCCGCCCGGACGGGCCGTCTCCTCCCCGATGATCGTCTTTTTTTTTTTCGCTTTCCTTTTTTCGGCCAAGTGGCCTGGCCCCTTCGGCCGGAGGACGGCTCGAGGTTGGCCCGCGCGCGTGGCCCGTTATAAAAGGCGCGGGCGTATACACATTTGGGCGGAAGGGGCCGTCGTTTGTCCCGCGGGGCGATGAACAGATAGCTGAGCTGGCACCGTGCAAAGCCGTTGCTCGCGCCGGTATATATGTACGTGCGCCCGGGTGTGTATCGCGCGTCCGCGCGGACGAGCGAGTTTTATGCACAGTTAAATTTCCATCGAGCGAGGGGCATTTGATCGCGCATAAATTGCGTATATTGCCGTATTAGTTTTACGCTTTCGTTCATGGAAATGAGGCCCGTTGATTAGGTGGGCTTTTGGGCCGAGGGCTTTGCGCGCTCGTGTACACACTGCTCGCTGGGGATGCGGCTCCCGGCTTGCCCAATCAGAATTCAGAATGTACGTCTGCGGGCGGAGGACAAAAGTCCTCCCGCCCTGCGCCTGCCTCGCGTTTGGCCAACTCCAAACTTGCGGACGCAAGTTGCATGGGAATGACCGAGTCGCAGCAGCCGCGCCGGCTAAAAACTCCGCTCCATCGGATTAGTCGCCCGCCCGCGCGCGTTACATTATCCTCGGCGAACAGGTTGCTTTGCGCCGCTTGCGCAATTCGACCGAGTTCGCCTCGCGCGATCCACTATTTATACCCGCATACATCTGGTTCGCCGTAGGAAATCTCGAATGCGCGCGCGCATGCATCGAATGATATTGAAATACGCGAGAAGAAGAGGGAGGCGGAAAAACGTCGATATAAATTCACGTTCCTTTTTTGCGCTGGAATAAAAAAAAGTCAAAGTAGCACACAGAGAAAGAGAGAGAGAGTTGCTCTGCTGGGAAAGTAAATAAAAGTACGGGAGTAAATACGGAATAGATGTAGATTTATTGTTGCTTACTCCGAGTTGAGCTAGCTCTAGAGACTCAATGACTGTCGGCCTGTCAACTCGCAGGCCGAACGGGCGCGCGCGAGACTCGGCCAACTTCGGGCGCCTCGAATCAGTATTAACCGAGGAATCGATTCGAATCGAGGGCCGCGAGCGAGAGGAGAAAGGATTCCTCCGGCGCCGGGGCGAACAAAGGGCGCCTCGGGCCTTAAAACAGGAGGAGGGCCTCCAATCGGAGCCGCGCCGCTCGCAATCCCGCGACATTTGAATTTTATTGGCGCGTCGCGCGGATAAGGCGGCAGATGAGGCCGATAAAAAATTGGCGCAGCATCCGCTACCAGTAAAAATTTCATCAAGCGACAGGCGACTCCCGGCTTGCTTTTTACGCCCTCGCGACTGTTTCTCCGCTCGCGCCTCGGGCGGATTGGGCACTTGGCGCCGGCTTCGTCGCCCGGCGGGATTATTTTTCGAAAATTAGGGGACCCGATTAATTGGCCCGGGGCTCAAGGGGCCGTTTATCGCCCGGAGGGCCGGAGCCACTTGTACTCGCGCGCCCAGCATTGAAATTGCGTTTGTGCGCCCGCCGCCTCGGGCTACCCCAAATTTTGTATACTCTTTTAATTAATTGGGGATCGCGGGGCTGCGCGCCCAGCCCGCGAGCCTCTGCACATTTTTAATTAAACAGGTTAAACAAAAAGTTTAAATTATTAAAGGGTAACAATGTTAAATTCGTTGATTGATAGCGAGCCTCGACGGCCCAGCCTAACTGTACAGTTTAATTAAAGCCAAAATTTAAAAGTTAATTTATGGCCATTATGCGGATGTGTAATTTTCCGGGGTTCATCCTCATTCTGTTTACGATCAACTAAAGATTATAATTTAGAAAATAAATTGTGTTTACCGTGAAAAATTGCAGCTTACGGCTTACAACATCGACATTTATTAACGATCGTATTTATTTTTCGTTGACGTTACTCGCTTGAGCGACAAGCAACTCATGATCCGCCGTTTGTCCAACTGCTCACCATAAGCTATGCGATCCTTTCGAAAAGCGCTGACCCTACGGTCCCGTTGATTAAAAGGACTTTAAACGAATAAACCGAAATAGTGCGTTTTGTCTTAATCCACACTCTTTGGATGGTAAACAAAGCTAATACTTTCAAGGTAAAACGAGCGAGGAAACGAGGGCTGGAAACTGCCGGGCTTTCTGCAAATGAAAGCGGGCCCCTTTCAATCAAAGAAATATTTGCCGAGAGCTGCCCTAAAGCGAGAAAGACGAGCAGCGGAGCGACGCGGCGCACAGAGACCGGGCCTTAAAAATCTCGCGGCAAATCGTCGCCCGGCAAATTTTCGAGCGATAAACTTCCGCATTATAAATTCCCCCTCCTCGAGGGCGGGGGGCGGGTGGCGGCGGCAGCGCGCGCGCGACTCTTCGCGCCGGCACTCGGGCCGAGTCCTCGCCGCCGGACGTAAAATTCGCCCGGCGATGAGGAAACGGACGGCGCGCCCGCGTGTATCGGGCGCGCTCAACTGTCGAGGGCCGCTTTATGGGACGTAAAGGCATTGTTATCGAGGCGCCAGGAAAGAATAAGAATAATTCAGCGGGCCGCTCGATAAGTTTGCGCCACCGCCGCCGAGCTCGCGGCGCTCCTTTTTCCTCGGCTATTTTCACCCCGACACTCCGGGGGCGAGAAAGGGACTGAAAAAGCCCAATGAGCAAAGGACAAGGAAGCCGAAGGAGGGCATCGCTGATCGGTCAACAGATGTGGAAAATGCCAAAGGGGCCGGCTACTCCACGCCCCAAGACTTTGATAAAAAACAGGATAAACGGACGATTTTATAATAAAATTTTTTACGACTGCAATAAATAGGAATATACTGTCTTTATTGTTGAACGGGATTCCTTTGAATTTAACTGGCTTTACGATGTTTCTTTTGTGCGTCATTTCCAATCTGGAACTTTGCATCTAAATAGTGCAATTCGACGTACATTCAGTCCACTAGGCAAACATTGTCTAACAATGTTGTTTTATAATCTTAAAGAAGAAACAAATTGTAATTTGTTAGATGTTTACGTGGCATCAATGACGCATTCAAACCTCGAATACAATATTGATAAATGTAACATTGGACACACTATAAGCCAATAAATATGATTACGATTATTAAGCTTAATAAAAAGCAAACCCTAAGAAGATCATTAAATATTCTAGAACATTTTACCACCCTACAATACGATATTTTCAACTTGATGATAACATACAGTCTGAACGTGCGTTCATACATTATTTTATTAATATAAAAAACCCACGTCATTTATAGGATAGATGAGAATCGTTGAAAGCATTAAAATGTCAGACAAATAAGATAACTTCGGCAACTTATACAGTATTTTTTGTAATCAATTATAAATAATATATATTGTTTCCAGAAACAAATAAAAAATCTAAGTTCCAAATTTCATAATAAATTCTCGCATAAATCATAAAATTTGAATGAGAATATATTTATCCGCCTGCCTACATGATGGATCTTTATTGAAAATCAAATTAGAGGTATAAATATAATATAGGACAAGAATTACGATCTTATGTATTTATTTGTAGGACACTAAATCAATTTATTGATTAATCAATTACACTGTAGCGAGCTTGTATGGCTAGTCTGCTGCTTTGAACCCCGCCGACTTCACTGAATATGGTAAATAGCAAAGGATAGGAACATAGGAATTCAAAGTCGTAGACTTTGAGCTTGCAGCGAAGATCGAGGTCCAAATGCAATGGCTGTTGCTACCATATTCAAAGAGAGGAAAACCTCGTAGTTGCAGAATTACATATTATATAAAATCTGGGGAAATATGTTGCTGCAGTAATTTCGTTAAAATAATGTGAATTCAAAACATGTAGAGTGGCATAGTGATAAATATTTAAACATGTAAGAGCTAAAAATTGTTTTTGAAATCGAAGCCGTTTAGAAATAATTAAAAAATGAATTTCAGATTTAATAGGTGGAAAGTTCAGAATCAAATAATAGGTAAAAAGGTAATACTTATAGATAGAAAACGAATCATATTGAGTCTTTGCAAAGAGAGTTTATAATTGTATGTATTTGAAGAAGCAAATATGTTAAAGCTGAACTGATTTGTAAGAGTAATTTGTAAGGGGAATTTGTAGGGGTAAAAAGTTAAGTATTTTAAAACAAGATGAGAAAGAGAATAAACAACGAGGAATAACAGTGGTGCACGATGTTATGTAAAGAAGACTTTATATGTATTCAGAATAGGCGGGAAAGAAGCTCAGGGATAGAGGAGAAAATAAGCAAGACAAAGTAAGATTTTTATTGACAGAATAAAGGTAAAAGCACCTACAGATGAAAATAAAACAGCGGCAGATGCACCGAGCAGACGGTGGTGAAAGCTCGATGAACAGCTAAAGATAAAGTCCGGGGGCGCGGGCCGTAGCGTATATACGCGAGGAGGCGGCGCCGCCGCGGAGGATCGGCTGCCGTCGCCGGCGCGCATGGGGCTGACGGAGCTACACGCGTGCGCGAATTCCCTGGGCTCGTAAAAATCGCGAGGGCGCTAATTCGCGCCCTGGCGCTCGGCCGGGGCGATCGTAAAAAAGTGCGTGCAGCGCGCCCGGCCTTTATCGGCGAGCTCTTTAGCTCGCCGCTGGATTTCCCACGAGTCGCGCGGCCTCGTAAACCCGGTAACGAAGGGACATGCATAAATAAGAAGGTCGTGGGCCGCATTGAAATCCGCGGGCCGAGTCCTTCCGCGAGTTGTTGAATTTCTAATTTACAGCTGTGAGTAAGTGATAATTCGGAGGGGCCTCGGGGCGCATCGGTGCCCCGCGAAAACACTCCCCGTAATGGGATTCAAATTGAGCCCCGCCAACATGTACGCACGAGGCCTTGTCGCTCCGCCGCGCGTCCCGGGAGCAGTTTCGCGGCCAAACTTTGATTTCCCAACTTGTCCCCGCAGGATTTTTCGGGGACAATCCAAGTGCCGCCCCCGACCTTTCCCCGCGACAGGATTAACCCGTCTTCCTGCCACCCTCCTGCTGTTTCTCCAAGGCAGATCTTGACTCGCGAGAAAGAACTTGAATTAACGAACTGAGGTTTATTTATCAAGAGGAGTATATATCCGTACTACCTAGATTGCACATAGCTGTATTACTTCTGTTCATTTAACAATCTTGTAGCATATTATTAGAAACCGTCGATTCTCGTAATAAACATATTATTGATCTTAAAATAATTAGATTTATTTTAGTAAAACGAGGACGTGATTTTTCTGTTTAATTTCTGTCTCCAAACATAGAGAAATTATCACACACTCATTTGCTCGTAATGAAAGGATCTCGAATATTGTAAAAAAACTTATAAAAAAGTGGAGAAAATATAGAGCAGCAGATAAATGCGCATAACGAGAGAGAAAAAGAAACAGAAGAAGGAATTTTATTCCGAATTTAGCACCAAGCCGATACCAATTATCGTTCTCCAATGACTGGAAACTGCAACGGGCGGATGGCGCTGATACGCAAATTTATGCAAACCCAAAGGAATTCATTGCGCGAGCACTTAGGTCAGACGGAAAGCAGGTATTATATCAAAACGTAAATCAGTGATACTAGAGCCACAACGCGTTTCTGTTATATGTATTTAAGACAATTATTATGCAATTGTGGTTGGTGTATTTTATTGAACTAAAGATATTTTAACTGAACTAAAGATAAGTTAAATACTTTCTATTAATTATGACGTATATGCACTAAATATACCTTATATAGAAATTTTTAATTATTCAGACACTTGCGGAGAAGAAAAGCAAAACACAACTTAGTGACTAAGACCAAAGTTATATTTGTTGAATCCAGTTATAATAATGCCGAACATAATCACTGTTTTATACTAAATTTTATAGTATTTTTGAGCGAATAAAGCGTTGACTTGAAGAACAGTAACGAGTTTACTATTATTTTTCGAGAGAATATATATACAGAGCCAACGGAATACAATGGAAACCTACATTTAATGTGAATTAAACTGCTCGAGGCGAGAAGGCAGTTCGCAGACGTACATAATGGGGAAAATATGCAAGACAGCGGAAAGGAGTAGAGGGGAAACGAGGCGCGGCATCGAACGATAAATGCTGCGCCAGCGGAACTCGCGGCGCGGCCGGCGAAGCAGGCAGATCGAATGGCGCGAAAAAGGCCGATGGGACGCGCGGCCTACTAGAGCTGCTGCCCCCTTTCTTCCAGACACTCGCGCGTACGCGAAACCACGCAGAAAAGCCGTTCGTTACGTCCCCATTGAAAAATCCGGTTGGAAGCCGCCGTCCTTGGCGCACATCGCCCGGAGCGGAAAGAAAGAACCTCTGCGCACTGCTCACCTTTGGTCAGGGTCATGGTGCGGGAGCCCTCGAGGGGGCTGAAGAGGCCGTTGCAGGTGGCGTCGCCGCTCTGGGCGACCCGGTAGACCTCGGGCGAGCCCTCGGGCACCGGCCCCTGGACCGCGAGGAGGTCGTGGTCGAGGACGCTGGCGATGCCGAGGGCCGCGGCCGCAGCCCGATTGAGGCCCGCGACGCTCTGGCCGCCGCGCTCGTAGACGAAGCATCGGTAACGGTCCTCGTTGCTCAGCGAGTGGCCGTTGTGCAGCCGACCCACCAGGTACCGGTTGCTCCCCTCCTTCCACGTCGCCAGGCACTCCAGCTCCTCAACTGTTGGGCAAAAGTTGAACGAAGGTCATAAAAGGTCACGAGGCGTGCTTGGCAATCTCGCGAGGGAAGCTCGATTCATGGTCTGTTCTGATTGGATGCACCAATACATTTACATGAGCTTGTAAAATTATTATGTTAGAAATTTATAGAGCGTTGATTTCCATCTGTTACATCATAGATGTATATTTAATGCATCAGTACGGCGAATCAATTCAGTATCACTTTTGAATGTTTAACCTCGCTTTGAATCAAATATCCCAGTAGAATAGTGATAAAAATGTAAAACGCTTTTTAATCTGGATTATAAATAGATTAGTAGTCGCGCGGCCAAAACATCAAATATTAAAATATCATTTTATATGTATATCCGTTAAAAATTAAATAGTCTAGAGGAATGAATAATATTTCATTCATGTCAAGATTTAAACTTCTACTTATATTTTATGTAAGTATAAAATGTTTTATCTGTATGTAATAAATACATATTAAATATGTAAGCCACAATGTATTGTAATTCAATAAAAACCGAAAGTATTTTTGCGTGATTCCTTCGGTTGATCTGACTAGGGTGGATTCGAAGGATTTTTCATTCCTCGAGTGAGAACCGTAATAAGATTAAGCTCTTTCCGAACACAGATCAGGTTCATCCGTGAAATGGACTATATCCTGAGATTTATGCAGATTACAAATCTTAGCATCAATTAAATGTGTCAACTAAAAAATCAACTAAAAAATTGTCTATTTTTAATGTAGATTGTTGCACATGCCTACCTACGAAAATGTTTAACATATTTAAAGAGCGCCAATGTAAAAGGGAAGATCGTTAAAAATAGCCCAAGATATTCGTCATTCAAGCATGACTTCTGAGCAAATCAGAGAAGTCAAATGGATGCGGTGCGCGTTTCGATTCCGCTCACGCACTTCTTACGTCCCCTACATTCCTACGTTCTCCTCGGTTTCTCTCAAACTCTCGCGCTCGTTTAAGATTTTTTTCTTTATCTCGGCCTGCCTCTTTCGAGTGCGGGCATGAGAAACGAGGCAAGAGAAAGAGAGGCAATGGAAGAGGAGAGGATGGGGGAAGGGCCGAGGCAGCAGCGGCGGCGGCAGCCCCTTAAACTTCCTTTGTAAGCTCCCGGGGAGTCGCTCTCTCCGAGTTTTTCATTTCCTTTTGCCTCGCCCCTGTGCGCGCTTATCGCACGTACTCCCGCGTTCGAGGGGGGAGGTCTAAAATAATCGGGATCCGAAGGAGTTGGAGGGAGATAGGGAGCGGCGGCGGCGGTGGCCGGGCCGAGGAAGTAGGTGCGTCAAAGTCGCTCGATAACAACCGGAGAAAAGCCGCGCACCCAGGGGGAGAGAACTAGTGCCACGCTACGCTCTTTACGCTCATTTCCTATGTATCAGATGGATAACGCGCGCGGGCGCGCGGGAGGGCATCGATCGCTAAAATTTATACCGGGGAAAAATATACCCCCGCCATGATAAAGTACCCCCAGCGAGATTTATTTAACTTCGGAAAAGTATATCCGGGAGAGTCCCTTTTTCGCTTGGGCTACGTGAAAGATGTATGACGTTCAGCTGGTACTTTTAAACTGATGATTAAGGAAGATTAAGTGCTCGAAACCGGGCGCGCACACTTTATATTGCATAGCCTCAATCATTTAAGATCCTTGTCGATTTTACATGGGGATATCCATACGCGTTATATCGATGTAGTCCTTGATATCACATTTGCTTCCGAGAGGTCTTTTGCAACTATCTTCTTTGGGCCTTCTGAACATTAATACTATTTTGAATTGTAACAAAAATGATAGTTATGTATCATCAAATATTTGAAATATCGTATTACTTGTATTTATTCGTGGAAGTTACACAGGATATATTCTAACAATGAAAAGTAGTCATATTTTAGAAGAATAAGTTGTTTATTTTCATAATTATTTTATAACCAAATTTCTTATTTACTACAATTTATCCGCTACTTATTAATTAGTTTTATTATTAACTTTTGGTAAAGACTCTTGAATAATTTTTTCACTACCGAAAAATTTTTTTTTCGTTATATAATAAGCCATGCGGATACTAGGCGATTGCTCATCACGTATAGCTTTTTCAATAAATGGCAGATAGGAAGATATCCTCGTATAAATCCCAGCTTGGTATTTTTCATCGCAGTTAACAGGGCCACCGGATAAGATTCCAATTATGGTGTCACTATTATGGACTAATGGACCACCACTGTCGCCCTATTTATTTAAATTATGTTAATCAAACGTGTTAAATATTTAATTATTAATATCTAAATATTTATTAATATTACAATTGAAGCAAGTGCAATTTGGTGTACACAAGTTTGCAATCGTAAAATTGTATGCTTACCGTACAAACACCTTCAGGATACTGTTTATTGTGCTGCAGCATTTGTCCACAAAGGTGAGAATTATGAATGTGCTTTTTATACATATATTTACATTCATTGTTTGGTATGATATTTACTGTAGCATAATTTAATTTTACAGTCGGAGTCTGGCACATTTCCAGCACTACTGAAGTTATACAAGATTTAATATCATGTATATCATCATAACCAAATCCAGATATTATACTCTGTTCTTTCTCATATGTTGGGTAACTTAGAACATCAATTACTTCAGGTAATTTTCCTTTTCCTGGTCTCAATTTGTCACTTGGAATACTAGCTGCTTTTGGTAATTTTAATTTTCCGAGAGAAGGATTTTCAAACAATTTCAATTTAGTCTCTAACTGCAACATAAATTACATTGCTTTTATTACCTTATACAATATTTTATATTTAACTTATTTAATGGTAGATTTACTTAGTATATTTGAAAGAGTTAAAATTATACTCAAAAATCACATGAATTATTCTTATTAACTTCATTTTATAACAAAATAAGTCGTTTAATTAAGATTAATAGTGTTTTTGAATATTATAAGTATATATCAATGTGTTTACAGAAAGACTTTAAAATGAGCTACAATTAAGCTAGATATAATTTTATAATTAAAATTACCTTCAATACAGCGATATCTCCTCTTTCACAATTCCTAGTTGTTGGGCCAATAGGCTCAACAAATTGACACTCTGCAGGAACATACATTTTCTCTACATTAATTTCAACTCTAAAAGGGCCCTTTATTTTATTATGAACAACTCCAGCGATAATTGAAAATTTATTATTGAAAAACTTATTGTCATCATTGATTAGACAATGTCCAGCTGTAAGGACATATTGTTCTTCAATAATAGCTCCACTACAAGTAGGTTGCCCGTCAGCTAAAAGTAAAACTTGGTACTTGAACTGACCATTGCGAGCACTTATTCCATTAAGAATTCCTTGAACTATTCCTTGACAAAGATAAAATACAATAATTTATGAATTATGTTGTAAATAAAAATTCTATGATTCTAAATAACTTTGTTTATGTAATCACCCTGCAGGTTTTTTTGAGGCCCTTATATTAATATAAATATTAAGAAAAAATCAAGCCAAAAATTTATATATATATTTGTGAATGCATTCATAGGCATACGTTATGAAAGTTAATCTAAAAATTCATAAAAATTTTGAACTGATATTTAATTGCAAATATGCAGTAAGTGTTACTTATAAATCATAGTGTAACTAAAGTTGGTTTTTTTAGGTAAATAAATATATAAAAATTAAAATAATATAAAAAAATATAAGCTTCCAATTTTTACTAAAAATTACAAATATTTATTTAATATTGTTGATAAAAAATACTTACTTGTTGAGAACGAAAAGATGGTCAGCAAATAAAACAAAATTAATACGGAATATTTCATTTTCAAAACTTAATTTCATATAATTCAATGTTGAAATGAAATATAAATCTTTCATTTAAAGTTCATCATATATAGTCTTCAGTATCGTCTCAGCTGACTAGTTACGTCTGGTTATGTTATTTATCTATGTTAATTAAGTCACTAATCTTCGTAATCGACTTGATACATCTGCTTTAAGTTAACATATTATAAAAAATAAGGTAATTTTTATAATTTAATCGATTCAACTTTGTATTTTTACATAAATTAGCTTACTCTGCTTGCATTTTATAATGAAAACTAGTTTTAATGTACTTTTATTTTGTACGACTTGTTAGGGGGGTATTTCCAATTAAAATTGCAAATCATTATCATATCGCTAATATTAACAATCTGGGTTGTAAAGATAATTCGCGTCATTTATCGAAAATTTAAGCTCCTTTGGGGCATACAATATCAAGTTATGCAAATACTAATAACTTATGATATTACTTATTACTAATAATATTTAATTTTTGAATAAAATGACATTTTAGCAGTTTCTCATTTTGTTCATACAATATTATGCATTTGTAGATTTTGTTTGAAGCTTCTTTTTCAGAATTGCTTCGACGTCAGATTATTTAATATATTACCCATTATAGAAGTAGTGTCCTTTAAGGAAAAGTAATGGATCATATTTAATTAAAAGAATATTTTTAATTTATTATTTACAACAGTAGGTATTAATAAGAAATTGAACTTTAGCATATTGTTAATTTATTGTATATGATTACGTAGTTTAAAATTTTTGTCTCAAAAATAACACGCAAGAAAACTTTTATTAAACCAAAAGAAATGGTGCATTCTGTGCACGTGAAGTCGGTGGAATAAAATTTCATAAAGCCCAAGCACGTGTCATGAACGCTTGCAGAAACGAGATATCATGCTGTCCTTTTGCTTTTCTCGTACTTGTATTGTTTTGGCAGTCGGAGTAATCAAAAATGAAAACTAAAATTTGTTGAAGCTTTCTTTCTCTTTGATAGAATTTAGTAGATTAGTATACATATACATTAGAAATGTTGTAAAATGAATATATTTATTCATAATTAAATAATAAATTGTAATCATATTCGATATTTATTGGTGAGAATTGAAAATGTTTAGATGCTATATTTGTAGCTAATATAATAGAGGTAAGTTGATTGAACAGTCAAGAATCATTATTATTTAATACCGATAAGGTTAATGATACAAGTGAGTTTTGCACATATACTAGTAAATAGAATTAATTTGATTAGAATTTTAACTGTAAATTATTGTAAAACGATTCGACATTTTGTTGTTACAGAACTGAATTTATAACTATGATTATATCAATAGAATTCATCTTTATATTTCATTATCAATAAATAATTTCATTTATTTATATTTAATTTAGTGTTCGTTCTTTATTGACAAATAAAAAGATTGTTATGATAACATAAGTTTTTAAAAAGTACATTGCAGTATAATATATGAGTAATTTAATTTGTGTTTGTGTATCTACAAAATATTTAATATCGATTAAATTAATTCGTGTTATACTTAAACATAAAGAGGTATATATTGTTTTATCGAGATTATCTTAAAAATACAATAGATTATTATTGGTTTTATTTAACTATTAAAGTGAAATAACATTTTAATAACTCAATAAAACCAACAAAATAAAACGATGAAAAATAAAATGAAATATACATATGTATATGTTACTTATTTGTATAATTAAAAAAATGTGCATAGTTTACATTTGTACGTGACAAAAAACACGATCGAAAACTTCTTGAAGTAGTTTTTTAATTTTTTTTCTTAAGTCAATTTGTATGCGACTGTAAAGTCGTCTTTGTAGGTATAACTGACGTAGATTAACTTTCAGATTATTTTTTGCTAAAATTTTGCATATTTGAAAACAATATATTTTGAAAAAAATGTGTACTGTTTATATTTAAAAAAGATCCTTAATACAAGTATAAATAATGCATCCTCATAATTTAACATTTATTTGTATAATTTTTTAACGATCAGTTTATAAAAGAATAATTATTTACGGAAAAATGTAGTACATGCATTTCAGTTCAAATGTTTAAAATATAATCTGTACATTTAAAACTAGTTGTCTTTGTGTGACATGAGGTTGGTCTTATACGAAGCAGAGAGTTTATTCGTAATCAAAAGAGGATGCGTCAAGAGTCATATGGTCATGCAAAAAAGGAATACCTCTCAGTATACTGATACATAGCCGTGCAGTAATAAAAGTTAGCACCTCCTACAGTTATTATTAAAGAAGTAGGCGAGCGTATGCGCATTTCAACATTAACTATAAAATATATTACGTACTTTTATCTAGATCATAATGTATCTCGGTAAAAAGTAAAGAACGGAATAAAAAAGGGAGGGGACGAGGCGCGTACGGACCATAAACTCGTGAAAACGCCCGCCAGCAGAGGGGCTTACGGCCATTTCTTTCCCCCGAGATACGCGTCCTTTCGAAATTGCCGCCTTCTCAAATGTCGAAAAAACGCATCAAAGATTTGGCGGAATTATCCGGGCGTTATTCCACGGAAGTTCACACGGGCCCCGGCGCGAGAATTGGGAAAATCCGCGCGACTCTGGCGGCAAAGATGTAATAAAATAACGGGGGGCGGGGTGCCGGGGTGGGTCCGCGCTTTCTTCCGCGGGGTGGCCGATATCTAAATCACTGCAGTTTCCGCGAAAAAGTTGTCGCGCGTCTTCCGGGGCGCAGTCGTTGGCCGAGTCGAGGGGTCCACCTGACCTCTCGGCTTTTTGCCCCGGTTCAGCAATTTGCGAGAGGAGAAAACGTGACGGCCCGGCCCATCGACGGACGGCGGGCGGAAGCGCTTTCCCGGGCGTCCTTCTTTTCGGTCGGCGCGCCGCCCGCCCCTTTTCCTGCGCGCTCGCGCGTGCCTCGCTTTTCCCGCTCCTCCTCGGGGCCCCGCCTCCTCTTTGGCCCCGCGCCCCGCCGCGGCCTCCAAGCGCCAAGCGACTTCGTTAATTGAAGACTTACGAAGGCGAATCCCAAATGGACGCACTGGCATAATTTGCGACGCCTTAACTTTCGCCCTCCCCCGTCGAACCTGCCGTCGCGCTGCTCCTCTTCTTTTAACGAGCGCCTCAGTTGCAATGGGGATTTACTTCACCTTTGCCGGTGTTTTGAGGCTAATTAACCTTTAATGAATAGCTTCGCGGCGAGGAGCTATTTGGGCTTAAGCTTTTTTATTTTTCATTGTTCCAATTAGCATTCAAAGCTTATTCTTTCGATGCATAGGGTGATGTATTTATAAGCCAGCGAGCAAACGCTGCCATGTTGTGGCCGCTATGCCTAACCGATAAGCTTTAACGCGATATTTAAAATTGGAATTTTTATCGTAAGCTTGTGGCGAATAAAATATTTAAATTAAAATATTGTTGAATACTAAATTCCAAGTATAACTAGTGACCCATTTTACGATCATTTTTCTACAATTAGTTTTACTATTGATATTGCTTGAATTATTACATGTCATACAGCATAATTATTTAAGTAATTGCAGTTATTATGAAGGTCTGAGCATCGAACCAAATAACTGTTGCGACAAATGATTCAATATGATAAAAAATTACAGGCAAAAAATATTAAATGTAAATTGCGAGTCAATGCACCTGAAAGAGTTATAGAATTCTGAGAAATGTTTAATGAATAAAGCTTGATTGTAATTATTACTGCACATGAACTGCGCTATTTTTAATACTTAATTACACATCCCATCAGATACTGTGCAAATGCAAAGGATTATTGAATTAATTTTTTCCAGTCATCGATTCTGCGCATTCTTTGAATTCTGTACAAATAAAATCTCTTATAATTTTTTTAAATATATATTGATTAAATATCTAAATATAATTACTGTTATACTTTTCTGTTTTTTTGCACCAGTCTCGTTATAATCACATATTCGAAGATTTCAACTTTACTTTTCCATTATTTTCTAACTTTATTTCTAATCTTCAGGCAAGGCTAATTTATATAATAAACCGAACCCTTCCCTGTAAGTGCATCTTCTTTTATAATATTAAAGTCCGCAAATTTCGCCTTCCTCGCACGTATATACCCAAGTTAATTATTTTTCCTGGCCTCCTTAAAAACTCATCCACTCGCGCGAGCTTTTCATACTGAAAATTTCGCTCTTCAACGAAGCAATAAAGTAAACACTCGCTACTATATCTGCTTCGGTAATTTTCCGTTTATTTCATTAATAACGTAGCGGGGACGGATCGTCAAGTTTATGCACTTTTACTTACCTTCGAATAGCGTCATTTCGCTGCAACCTGAAATTTTTTTATTCAGGAAAGCTGAACAAATTTCTAGCGCGAATGAAGACACCCTAGAAACGTTTAAAAAAATCCTAGTAGATAGACGGTCGGAAATTTGAGCCCTCGTGGCCATGAAATCGAGGCGCCCTTCGATGCCACGTGTACGTGTGCGAGCGGCGCGGAGTCGCCCCAAAGATAGCGCGTGCAGTCAATTAAACTAGTGTTTACCGGTGGCGATCAACCGGTGATTTGTAAATCAAATCGCGCCGTCGCCACCTCCCCCCTTGTCGAATTTACCAGCAGCGTCCCGAGGGAGCTGAACTTTGCGGCTGCGCTTTGCCACGTCCGATATTGAGTGCTAAATGCGCGCGCCTGCTTGTTTTTCACCACCTAGGCTCAGTCGCCAGTTGGGCCGGGATAGACTTGGAGTTCTGCGGTCAACTCTGGCACTTTTAGATTTATGAGGTGTTTTGATGATTCGCAGCTTTGACGGTGCTTTAATGCCATGTGTTTAAACTTGGGGCGGAAATCAGCATACATTAGCTTGCGAACCACCCCGAGTACGTGTGTAATTTTAACTTTCTACCTTGTTTCCTTCATATTTCAGTATTTTGCAGGAGACTTTGCATATTGCAGCCATTTCATGTGAATAACTGCACAAGTAAGTGCTGAATTGAATAACTTATTGCAATTAGGAAATTATTTTTATTGTTCATTCAAATGTTATTGTGCTAATGCATCGGTGTGTCGGAGAAGATTTTTGGCATTTTGTCAATACGCTCTAAGGCGATTCTATCGCTAAGGAAATATTTGCTTTATATATATACACTCTCACGTAATTTAAAACAATAAAATTTTGTATTATCGTATCAATATGACGATTTCGATAATTAATATTGTCCGTGGGCAAATATACTCTGTTAATATATGAAATTGATGACCTTTGTTTAGTTTATTCTAGTTTTTATCAATCATGTGAGACTAGTGTTCGGATATGCTGTGCAAATTCATTTTTTAAAAGTTTTACTAAGTATTGTGCTAGAATTTGATACATTGAATTACCGGCAAAAAAATAAAGTCATGAGAATTTAAAAAAACACGCAATTTTTTCTGATACATGTACTTTACATTTTTATCTATGTTTATTTACAGATAGCATAACTATTTCTTAGAAAGATCCATGCATAATATATTTTCCCATAATGTAATACGAAAAACAGATGGAAATCATACTTTTTTTAATGTTACCAAATATTCCGAAGAACGTTAAACATTACTTGTAAACAGCTCAGTTATTGGCGGAAATGAGAACGTACATCCATTGTTAAATGTTTTCTCGGTGTTAAGTAAATTATAATGATTCATCGGGATCGAATAATAAGTAACATAAATATAATTACCTGTACTTTCGGAGGCGGGCACGTCGGGACAGGCCTGATACCTGAAGAGCAGTCTGCTTTCGTCAGTACAGGTGTCTACGTTACTCTGGGGGCTCGAACACCTGCCGTGACCTCTGTTGTACGTGAAGGTCATAGGCCCGTGGAACGGGCAGGGGACCGAGGTCGCCTCTTCACGGAACATGGAGAAGAGCAGGGCATCCCCGGTTATGTAGGAGCACAGGGATGCCAGGCTATTTCGCCCATGGCAGTAAGCTGGAAGAAAAAACGGTCGAGCGTTTAACTCAAGCTCCCTCGGAGATTTCGATTTTTTCACTGTTTTACGCGCTGAATTCCAAGAAGCCGCCTAATGAAATGGTAACGCGTGTAATTTGCGATAGGATCCCCGCAGGTTTGTTGAGCCCATTTGAGATTCGAGGCTACGTGTAGGTGCATCGCAATTTGCAAATGCAGGTTTTTCTGGGAAAATTCAGACAGCGGGGAGGGAGGCACTCCCGAGCAAATGAGACCGCCCTTGCAATTAACATACATTTCCCGCCAAAATGCAGGAAGCCCGCGCGTAGCCCGGCTACATTTACTGTACGCTCGACGTGTGTTTCATGTAACTCGTGAGCGGCATTGTGCCTTTAAAATTTCCCAACTTTCACTAGCCTAATGGGGTTTGAAGGGGAGCCGGCTATTTAGTTCCCTGCCAGACGGCCCGAGCGATCGGGCACAAGCGCCCGTAGGCCGCGAGCCTCGTTTACGCCTCTATTCATTAGACTGCTTAGCCAGTTTGCGGCTGAAGCGCCGAGGACCGAAAATAATAACGGGCGCGAGAGGTGTACGGCCGACCGATCGTGCCCGATACTACTTGCCGGGGGGATGGACAGGGCCATTATAATACTCGGGCGGCTCCTCGAGCGCACCTTGGCCCGTATAGCCATTTTGCCCGGGAGTCAAATTACGAGGAGGCTCGAGCCGGGGAATAATTTCGCAGTCATTCCCCGCAATAAAGGCGGCGTTTAAAGCGGCATTGAGCCGCGGGCGGGGCCTCGGGGAAAGCGGTCGGCGCGTCGCCGTCAGATGGATGCGGCCCGGGAGCGGCCTGTGAATCGACACTCATAAAAATAGCCTCGCGCGAATAGTTGAAAATTATGAAACCGGGCGGCGCCTGATGCAGCACAACGTTTTATCGATAATAAAGGCCATAAATCACTCGGGCGGCTCGGAGGCCGCGGGCCAACGAAAGCAGAGACAGGTTTTTAATCATTTAAGAAACTCGATACTTGGCGTCGTTAATCACGCGTGAATCGTCGTTTTCCGAGGGGACCGAAGGTGCCCCCAGTCCGGGACGCCTGTCACTCCGCCTCACCTCGGCCGCGGGCCGCGGCAACTTTTTCAGAAATTCCTCGCACTCATTTGCGTAATTGATGCCTCGGCCGGGGTCCCGGAGCCCCGGAGCCCCGCAACGCCGCTTTCTCCGCCCTCTGTTTTCTTTTCCTTTCCCCCGTCTCACTTCGTACCCCGATTCCATCCTACTTGTCATGCCTTTTCCGATTCCCGCGCTCGGCAAATAAAACGCCCCAATTTGACTTTCAAAGGCCGCCTTATCCTTGTTGCCCCGCGTGTTTTCCCCAATGCGGATTAATGGAATTTTTTCTTCTTTATGTACTTAAATACAAGGATCCGATCTGTCCACGTATTACGCAATCAAAAGGCTCTTTTAAACCACCGCACCAATAGCTGCAGCTCTATTTGTAAATACCTAGAAAACGTGCATCGATCGCTTCAGCTAGGAAGGAGATATTGCCACATTGTAAACTTTTGTTTATTCAAAAAATCAAGATATCCCGATTGGCTTGTTCAGTCGTAAAACGTTCAGTAAACAAGTTCGCATTCGCAACATTCGTTTGTATTGTAATAAGTATTTTATTATATTTGCGTGTAATAAATTACTGGGCATTCGAATTTGTCCCCTGGATAGATAACGACAATGGGCACACCTGGGTTCAGTGGTCAGGGGGCCTCGCTAGAGTCAAATATTGTCCTTGCGTACATTAAAAGTCGTTATCTAGACAAATTGAGTGTCGGCCGCGCCGATCCTTCTAGGTTAATGACAATTCTGCAAGGGGCTCGCTCGGTCGCGGACAGTCGCTTTCCCCGAAAGCCGAGGGCCGCGTCTTCGAAAGGGCGCGATCGATCGCGTTATCTCGGGCGAATCGGCGGAGCGAGTGACCGAGTGCGGCCACAAAGCCGGCGGGGCCGGCCGCAATCTCCGATGCACTTTGGCCCGGGGCGCATCGGGCGGCTCCGGGCGGCGCGAGGACTCGGGGGCCGCGGCCGAAAAAGTGCCCCGTCGCGTCGCCCCGGCTTTGGCCGCCGGGGCTTTACCCCGGGGCTTGCGAGCGGCCGGCGCGTGTCCGCGGCGCTCGGTAGATTAGAGGCCGATAAAAAAGGAGGAGCCCCGGGACTTTGACAAATCGTCGAAAAATGCAGGAGCGGCGCGCCTCTGATGTCGAGGCCGGCGAGATTCGGCCGGGCGTGTGTGCGCAGGTGCGCCCGGCCCCACAGTCGCCGCGCGGCCCGCCAGGTGCCGCGGAGGAGAAAAACGCCGGCGAGCCGGATAATCGGCGCCGGCGCAGGACTCGCCGATGATTTACCGGGCCTCGTTGACGGACCGGCGCACCGCTTTTACCGGGAGCGTGCCGATAATAAAGAGCGGCTCGCCGTATAAATAGGCTAGAGCACCCGTTAAAGCCCCGGGCGAAGTACTGTAACGACGCACAGAAGGCATTAAAGCACGGTTTAACGTGCTTTATTGAGACGCGGCCCGGGGACCTACTTTATGCACGCAATCTCACGCGCCGCGCCTCGAATTATTAGGACCGGGGGACATTTTTATTGGGGCACGCGCGCGCGCGCCCCGGACGTTAAAGTATGTTTATTAAAGCCCCGCTTGACGAATGCCCGGGCGCCGGATCGATCGCCGCCTCGCCCGCCCGCTGAAATTTCGGTTATGCCGCCCGCCGAAGCGCCGCGCGGCCGCCCGCCAAGATTTACGGCCGCCTCCGCACCCGAGGGCTTTAATGCATAAGAGTCCGCATCGACCGGGCGCCTCCGAAAAACTCGAGGGCCACCCGCGCTCCTGGCTGCCCGGCCCACTCGCGCCTTTCGCATCTTCTCTCATCTTCCTATCGCTCTTTGGATCTTCCTCTGCGCAGTGTTAATAGCCGTGGCTGAATACTGTACGATCATTTTGACCCACATGGCTTATCATTTCCGGCCTCTAGTCCACCGTTCTTTATTGCTTATGCCTATCTCTTCAAAAACTTTTGCATGCATTATTAATGGTTTTTTTAATTGGACTTTAGTCACGTAACATCTCGCGGACGTGCGCATCTAAGAGAAAACAAACAGAGGCATTGTCGTTATTGTATTTTAATGTAAATTACTTTAACCCAACTGTTTCCTGTTTTATAAAAATATTGTCTTTTCAAACGAAACGTTGTTTACAGTCGCCAATATGTAAGCTCCCGAATGTGTAAATGTCGGAGATGCTTTACTTTCGACGAAAGTTACCAATCTGACGTTTTCGAACCTTAGTCTAGCAGAGTTCGATCACTTAAAAAAATACGTTTAGTGTTTGGTTAGGCAAGAAAAACCACTTAAGTACACAAATACTATACACAAAGCCTCCTACATATTGTTCGTGCTTATTTGCACAAATTAAAGTAAAAGCCTCCCAACTTTCGTTTTTAAATATGTATATTTGTAGCTCTGGCTCAGCCTTTGTTTCTTCCCCTGACCCAACAATGATACTCTAGCAATAGTTATCTTTCGCAAAGATTATCTCCCAAGACTAAAATTTATTCCTCCTCCGGCGCGGGCATTTTCCTTTCAGGCTGCATTCGAAACAAACATAAAACGGTTAAGCTCCTTTCGTTTTAAACGGCTTCTTACTATTTTTAGCGAATTTCATAAAAATTTTAATGTGCCATGGCGAAAGACCGGGCTAGCATTGAAACGAAATAATTTTCTTTAATATGGAAAAAAGTTTCCGTGGAAGCTGCTCTAATTAACTCCGCGACCAGGAACCGCGATGAAAAAATCCGAGCCGGACGAAGAAGGGGAAGAGGGCCGGGAAGAATAGCCGGGTATCCATTAAAAACAAGCGCGACCTATAAATTAAGCGTTTAATTTAGAATTATGAATTTAGCGCTGGGGCATCGCGTGCCTGATAAACGGTATAACCTGTGCCCCCGGGCCGGTTTATCGCTTTCTTCCCGAGAGCATTAACAATGGCAATACTTAACCATTTGAATTTCATTTCCGCGAGGAATAAAAAGCCAAATAACGGAGTGCCTGCAGCGCCTCGAACCGCCACGAGGATGAAAAGTAGAGGGGCCAATGACAAGCCTTGGGCCACGCGGGCGCGCGCCCGAGTTCATTTCAAAGGCGAGCATGCGATAGTCCAGGTGTTTCGCTGGAGGTATCGCATTACCATGTAGGGCCTTTACAGTGGTAGCACTCGTTTAAACGCCTTTCAACGCCCCCCTCTTTCTCTCTTTCTTTTTTTGCCTTTCTGCATTTTTCGTGGCCCACCGATGGTCGGTTCGACCTCGTTTCACCAAGCCGTATGTAAGCGTCTTTTTGCCCCTTCCTTCGTTGGGCCGTTTGCTTTCGGGCCGTTATCCGCGTTTCATTTCGGCTCAAGTTGACTCAATTACTGATACGACAACCTGATAGATCGCACTTTGTGAAATTTTAAAGCTGTGCGCTTTTACGTACGCTTTTCTACACTACCGACTTCATTTTGTAATGAAAAGCTATCTGAATCGAATTCGTTGCTCATTTTGTCGCAAATCTATTCGGTTACTCTATTTTTAGATTTAGATAGCGTGATTTTCATTATATTGATAAATTTGTCCCGTTTCTTATTAACGATTAAACATTTGAGTGAATTGTGATATCATGGCAAATTAAATAAAGTCTCTTCAATGAGAACCATTTAAAATTTTAATTTTCACTTTTACAATATTCAACTATCATTTTTAAAAGTGGACGTTACATTTTAAATATTCATTCTTCGGCGGCATTTAAAAGTATAATTTATACTTTAAATTAAAAATTTCTTTGATTTTTTATTTAAACGAAAAAATGTGAAATAGGTTCCTCGAATCACATATCTAAAAAATGTAATTATTTAAGTAATAATGTCAAGAGACTTTAAAAAATGACGTCTATTAAAAAAAATAAATGTTTAAATTATTCAAATGTAAATGGACATAAAAACCATCTGTGGTCAGAATAATAAAAATGATTTGTACTCAAGGAACTGTGTTAACAGAAAACGATATAATTATGTGGGTATAATTTATAATTATCCATATAGAGATTTCAAAATTTTATCCGATTCACTAAGTATGCTATACAAAAAAACGTAAAATACAGCAAAATAAATGTTATATGAAATTAATTAATTTTTGAATAATTAAAAAAATATATTGTAAGATTTTAAAAGCAAATCGGCACCTAACTTGTAGGGATCCCCCTCAAAATTAATAAGAAAATATATCGTAATTATTCATGGATGAAGATCTAGTCATTACAGTTTGGTAGCTTATTTGTTCAAAATTGGTATTAAGTCTAGTCAAACCTGCAAATGCTAAGTCAGAACAAGACTTAAATCACGGTATCTGGCAATGCTAAGTGTTTAACGATCGTAAATACCCAGCTATCTATCAGTATTGAATTCCTGTTTAGTGTCCCTGACATTAAAGTATGACTTAAATTTGTAAATAAGTAGTGTATAATCAATACTATAGGCTCATTATCAGTTTTTCTATTATACTAGTGCTGTATATGCTAAAGCGTAAAGTCATATCTTCTAACGAAGGAATGCCTGTTTACTTAGTCTACGAATGTTTCTAAGTCTTATTAATTGTTGAGTTTGAGTTTTCGTAGAAAATAGTTACATCGATTTTATAGCCAAACTCGTTGCATTGACAGCGCGTAACAGCTTGCCGAATCTTTTAAAGATTAATCTGTACTGAATACTATGTAATACTTAGACAATTGAAACGAGAAAATACTGCATTCTATTTTTGTCGAAAGCACGTGTCTAAACAAATAAAATAATAAAATTTTGAATCGATTTCGATTAAATATATTTGAGTTATTCATTGCTCGAGCAGTTGAATCTTTCTGCCCAGAAATAGATTGCGCAAAATAAAGTTTACAGAAGTACAAATTTCTACAATGTCTGGCGAGACTAAAAAGTGGCATAAATCTTGGAAAGAACGCGTATAGCATCCGTTGCGATTATTATTCTTTCCAAGCAGCGAGCTCCGTGAAAATAATCGGTGGAGTCCGAAAAGCTTAAAAAACGTACGAGAGAGTTTGTCACCGGAGCCGCCGGGCTTCGACCAACGAAGAAATACAGCGCAAGTTCCCGCATAGCTTACCAGTTTTGAGGGCGGGTCCGCCAAGCGAGACCTTTCGGGTCAATTAAGCCCTTACAACTTTCCACCTGGCGCCCGGTCGTGCCGGCGGGTGCAAGGCCCGGGGAGCACCAGCCCCGGATCGCCCGGCAATGCTTGGCTAAAAAGCCGCCCATTGGCGAGGCTGAAGCCGGGGCTCCTCGGCGAGGTCGTTAACGCGTGATCGCGGCCCGCGCATGCGGGGCTTCGATCGGGGCGCGTGCGCGCGACGACGAGTGCCGGGCTTTTAATTAACGATCCGGCCCCTAATTAAGGGACAAGAGGGCGCCGACAAGTGAGCAGCTTCGTGAATTTTAATCCCGCGCCCCGGCCAGGGGCCCCTCGTAAATAATTAACCGGCTCGCCGCTTTTTCGCGCAAATTAGCGCGCGTGAGGGGAATGCCGGGCCTAGCCGAGAGATAATCTGGCGCCTGGAATCCACGCGACCACCCAGAAGCCAGTAAGGCGATCGTTCGTACTCACTTTCCTTGTACTGCAGGACGTTGGAGTGCTTCTCGTGGATGACCACGCAGCGATAGCAGGATTTCCTGGAACAGAAAGCAGAGCACCGGTTACTCCGCGGGGATTTCAGTAGTCGAGGGCTTCGCCCTCCCCCGGTGCATCATCTCTTTTTCCGCAATTTCGAGAGTTACTTGTTTTTTCGCTCGGACGCGACCTAGACTCGCGCGGGTACGCGGAGTTTGGGCAATCGGAGGTCGAGGGCCGTTTTTTTTATCGGTCGCTCAAGGGTTATAGGTTAACAAATTGGAAGTCCAGTAAATGGCCAACGAGAGGCCGAGTCAAAATTCAAGTGGGCCGGCTCGGTTTTATCCTTCGCTATGCAGGGCAGCGAGGAAGCGCGAGGGAGTGGAATGAGCGCAAGCCAGGGAAAATAGTAGGGCGGGCGAAACAAACGGCTGACCGTACGCCATTATTGGGCGTTTGCGAGCTCGCACCGCTTGTCCCGATGAAAATGTACGAGGTCGACCTCCTCGGCGGCCGGGCCGTTCATTGCCTGCAATTTTGTTAGCGGCCCGATAAAATGGATCGCATTCCTCTCCCCCTCTCTCCTTCTCAATTTCTTCACTTTCGCTCATAGCTCTGTGCATTGTATCTTTCAGATGCTCAGCTGCCGATGTTAGTTTTGAGAATCATTGGTAACCACTTATGAACGCGGTTGGCAGCTCCCGATTAATCAAGCCGAGTTACACCGATTGACTGGGAATTCAGAAGAGCGTGTTGTACAATGTCTTCTAGCTATTTCCACTCGCTTAGAATTAGCGGTTGAACGGCTGTTGACGCAGCTTATTGCTTTAGCGCGAATACAAGGAGGAGCTGATGGAGCGGCAGCGGCTGCAGATAAATCCGTCGGCGAATATCCACTTTACTCTCAATTACGGCTCCGCTCATTTACAAGCCCTAGGGGAACGACATCGCCCGGCGAGCAAAATAAATAAATAGTCCCCGATCGACGGCGGCGCCTCTTGGCCAAACCGGACGCTCGCGGTCCACCAGGGCTCTCGAGGGATAATGAAATTCGCCGCGGTTCCGCGGCCGGGGGAAAGTACAATGAGACCTCCTCTGACAGACGCTGCCGGGAATCAATTATCCGGATTAACGCACCGCGGCAGAGGACACATTGAGGGCGTGGATGGGGCGCGGACAATGCGGGAAAAGTGTGCAGCGGCCCGAGTGCGCCAAGTCAAGAGGGACGCCTCGAGAGTGCCGGAGCCCTTTTTCGCCCGGGCTCTTTGTGCGCCGATGCTTCGGCCACCTCGCGCGAGTAATATGTCCGCGGAGCACACGCGCGACGCCGGCGTGCGACCGATTGATCGAGCGATGGGTGCCGCGAGAAAAGGGAGGGCCGCGCCAATTAGAAAGAAAATATGAATTGCGCAGGGACGCCGGGAGCCGAGGGCGTTAATTGAAAAAAGGAAATTGCAATTAGCGGGCGGGCGCGGGCTCGGGCGCCTGTCAATATGTTGCGCTAATTAATCCCCCTTCCCCCCGGCCCCCACAACAAAAAGACGGCTAGTCCTTTACCCTCCGCCGCGGCTATCAAAATTTTTATCGGAAGCGGGCGCGCGCGCGCGCGCAAAGGTCGGCGGGCGGTCGGACACCGGGCGATTGCGAGAGGCCGATTAAGCCGAGCGGCCAAGTAAATTCGGCTCGAGGCGGCGGCCGGCGCTCGCCTTACCCCCGGCCGCCATAAATAGCACCTCGGGGCCGGCCCTCGGCGCGCTCAAAATGGAAAATTTGAGAGGGCGCCGTGGGGCGCGCGGAAATAAAGAGCGAGAGGGACGAGCCGGCCGGGAAGAAAAACGCGTCTCCCGGCGGGCGCCGATTGGAAAGCGGAAGAGAGAAAGGAGATCGGGTCGGCGTCCGGGCGGCCGGTGCTTGATTTCCGTTTTTAATCAGCGAGGGCCGCTGACCGGGGGCCCAAGGAACGGGCGGTCGGCCCCCCGGCGCGGAGGGCGCGGGTGGCTGTAACGAGCCCCGGGCGCGGCCCCCCCCCCTCCCCCCCTCCAATCGGGCCCTGCTTTGCGCCGCGATTGGCAAAACAGCCCCGAGGCGCGTCGGGAGGACTCGCGGAGGCGCGCTTTGAGGCCGGGCTCCGCTGGCGATAAATCCGCGAGATTGAAAAAGACAGCGGGAAAAAAGCGGCGCTCGGGCCGGGCGCCGGGGATTCCCTTTGACAAATTCCCGATAAAAGACGCCGCGGGCACAAAGCCGCGGGAAAAAAGCGGCGGCGAGGCGGTGCCGGGGAGGGGCGGATAAGACGGCGCTTACTCCTTTGCCGAGGGGACGCGGCCTATCGCGAGCAACAGCAGGAAGCGCTTTTAATCCGCCCCCGGCCGGGGCCGCATTCGTATTTCCAGCCGAACGCGCGCCGATGGGGCCGGAGGCTCGACTTTCACTTTGGACTGGGATTCGCACCCGGCTCAATGCCCCCGGCGTGTTTGCCGAGGCGCCGCGCCGCCGCCCCGCCGCCCGCCGACCGCTCGGCTTCTGCGATAACGTCGATTGCCGGGCGTTCGCCTTCCCTGATTAGTGCCTCTCGCCGAATGCGAGTTACGCGGAAGACGCCCCGGCGTGGAAAAAACCGCAGCTGCTAAGACCCGGGCTGCTATCGCACTTGAGCAATCTTTTCACTGATAGTCGCCTATTCAAGATGCTTTACACCGCTCTCAATGGCCAAATCTCTATTTGAGGACAGGCATTTCTCTCCATTCGTTCGCGGTATACGGCGCTTCTGAGAAGGGAAATGTTTTTCAGAACCGAATAATGGATCGTTAAGCGAACTACGATTCTTTATCAAGAATTAATGCTTTTGAATTACGAATTATCCGCCATTTAATGCCTTTCTACCGGGAATATTGACTGACGCTCGATTGAATAATGTATCACCTTTATTACCCTTCGTCACGCTGTTTGCGATAAACTACTGGTAAGCAATGTGTTGCATACTAAAAGTATGATTTACTTTCCGTCTTCGGAATTCACATTGCACGATATTGCTTAAAAATTCTGCAAATTCGCCTCATTTATCACGTGGCTCTTTTCTCGGTTAGTTTGTTCCGCGTAGGTTCACAGCAGAAATTGAATTTTTCTCCTTCATATATATCTCGCGAAGAGTACTTTTCATTTCGAGCATTATTTCCTACGATCGGGTCACCCGATAAGTGTTGGCCGATCAAACTATTGACAAGTTTACTTACTCGTTTACTAGGAGAAACTTATCGCCCTCATTGTGGAGGCACTGCCCCTTACTCGAGAGAATATTTTTCGATATGAGTATAGACTGGCGGACGCCACTTTGAAACCACGTTCCTTCCCATCGCGATGGAAAACTGCATTCTGAAACATTCAAGAAAATGATTTTTATTAAGAGTCTTCAAATAATAGTAGATTTATTATATTTACTATGTAAAATCCGCAAAATTTACAAAAATAATATATAAATGCGAAATTCCATTATAAATAATATTTGTGAATAATTTTAATAATTTCTCAGATAATTTCTCATTGCACTTTTAGTTTTCTCTTCCATAAACGCAGCACAAATTTCAAAAATTGTTGTGGTATTTTGCAACATAGCTTTATGAATTTAATAGAAACAAGGCATAGAAAATAAGTTCAACAAAAATAAATCAGAATGAGCCAACTAATGAATATCACAAAATAGTCTCTTTTAATATTTTTATGAAAATTTCTATTTAATCTTGAGATAAAAATTCGCCTTTTCAATTTTTATTAACAGTTTTGTTTTTTCAGTTAATCTTTTCCGATACCAAATAAGTGACGTTAATTCATTCATTCACAATAGCTTTATGTTTTAACTCCCAAAAACATGCTTTAGCTCAAATACATACTCATATTGATTTTAAGAAGTAGTAGTAGCAGTAGTATTCATGATATTTCAAAGAAAGTATTAACTACTTTTATTACTAATGTATATCTTATAGATTAAATTATTGAAAAAATTAACAATTCTAACAAAGACATTGAAGGTGAAAGTGGAGACGCTCTTCAAACTATTAATTACCTTCCGATATTATCTTTGTTAATGGGCGTAGTTTGATCATTTATAAGTGTATTATACCTTCGTTTATTTCCTACCATTCTAGGATAGCGCAAGTACCATCAAAATTCACCGGCAGCGAATCAAATCCTACGATCGATAAAAAATATCCATCGAGTTCACAAACATCGCGCGAGCGTAAAAACGACCGAATGAGAAAAGAAAAGAGCTCAAATCTCCCAAATTCGGAAACAAAAAGGAAACAAGCGCGGGCGAACGTCCAGAAGGGGCAAAAAGCAAAAGCCGCTGCGGGAAAATACTCGGACCGAAAATGGAGGAATACTGGGAGTCTGCGAGTCCGATTGCGCCCAACGCCCGAGATCGACGCCCCGATATGTAAACGAAAACACGTCGAGCATTTTTAGCACGCCATTCGTCCTATCGATTCGCATTAGAACTATGATCATAAATAAAAAACTGATTTTTTCAGATTAGAAGTATAAGTTTTATCGTTTTCCCGTAAACGAATAATTTCCCAAGCTGGAATTTACACGAGAATTTACTGAATACCTGCTCGTTTTGTAACCCGATAGTTCCATCTGACGCATCAACGCGTGAAATGAAAATATTCACGCGACTCGACGAGCACACTCGAGCCGTTTTCCGATCGCGATTATGGCTGGCGTTTGCACAAAACCCCAATTCGAGTATCTCTTGAGCTCGGTTTTCCTGCACAGCGTATGATTAATCAAGCATAAGATGGGCTTTTGTGTATCTTTCTGATAATGGCTCGGCTGTTTGGGTGGGCCGCGGCGGCGCCTCGAAGTTCGACTTCCCGATCTTAAAAGCGCCAGTGCGTGGGTGTCTGTGGGTCGCGGAAAGGCGGTGGCTTTAACGACTTGATCCATTTGGTAACGATGCGTGACCGGGTGCCAGAAAGCCATAAAGCAGCGGGACGCGCTGTGTACAGCCATCGCTCATCCGCCGCCACAAATCTCCCGAACGAGCCCTTCTTCCGCGAAGAACAAAATAACCGGAAATTGGACCCGAAAATGCGTTCATCACCGGGGCGCCGCTCGCGAGGGGCAGCCCAGCCGGGGCTCTTTTTCCCACCGCCGATAAATCCCGCGGGCAAGTGAAACGCCTCTGCCCGCCGCGTCATCCTCGCGCCAAAGTCGGGGCGAAATCAATACGCGCGCCGCCCCCACCCCTGACCCTCCGCCGAGTATTTATTTGTGTGGCGGTCGTTGGCTCGGCTATCGCTGCCACTGCGGCTTATACTGCACGCTTGATTTTGGGAATCGGCTCGTCTGCGGTTCTCGCCAACGGCTCTCGTTTTGAGACCGGGCAGAGATGACGAGTGGCCGCGCGTATACTGTGTACCTACTTTCTGGCATCATCAAAGTGTTTACGAGACCGTAATTTGGTTACGGTCTTCGCCAGCGGTTCACTTTTGTGGACCTGTCGAGCTGCTCACTCGGAGGGTCGCGCAACTCAACTTCTTTTTTTTCCTTTCCTTTTAGTTATTAGGCTTTTCCTGCTACATATATGCACTCATTACGTATACTTCAACCTCACCGTCTTACGCTTTAGCAAAGTATACGAGCAGTTTGCATTTCTACGCAGTCCAAGTGCTTTTAAATCATTTATTGCTATCTCGCATATGTTTGGATGTCTTGCTTTTTAGATTACAAATACTCGTTTGATGTTAGAGCATATCTCGGATAATTTTAATCAGTAGAGATTTTTTCTTAATTTTTTTCTTGTACAGAGCCTATAGCCACTATATAATAATATGATGATAACTATTATTATTATATATTGGTAGACTCAGAATTCATGGCGGGCAATCCTCAAAATGATTAGTAGAAAAATGACAATAAACGTAAAAAATGCAATAGTCGAACAGGTGTCCCATTACAGTCTTAAAGCTTAACTAACTAACACTAAAATAACAACAAATAATAATAATAACAACACATGAATATATAGAAGCAAATTTACACCATTATTACAGTATTTATCAAATAAAAAATTAAAAAGTGCACATCATAAGCCTTGGTTTACCAAAAATAGAACGAGTATGTGGAGGTAACAAAATCCATAAACGCGCTACATCAACAGAGAACAAGTGAATGAAATAATTAGTTCCAGTCCGAGATATTTCTAGTTCGTACTTGAGTTTGTATTTAGATCTACGTAAAGACTCGTATTTTTGTACTGGATTGAAGTAACATGTTTCAAATAAGACACATGTTTTTTTCATACTTCAAATTTTTGACTGAAGATAGAGTAAAATTCAATTCAATTTTGTATGCGAAGGATAGGATAACTAAACGTTTAAAAGCAGACGAAACGGAGCCATATTTATGCGTAATAGTTGCAAATCGAAGAGATGCATTTTGGCATATTTATAGCTTCAGCAAGAGTCTTTTAGATAAATCTGAAAATATTTATTAAATTATGAGTCGCAAAAATCATTATCACATAAGTTTAAGCTTTCACTTTCACTTTACGTTTTCAATATGTGATAGTTTCCGCTTCTATATTTCTGAAAATAGCTTTACTGTACATGTTGCTATCTCACGTAGTTTTGAAGTCGAGCTAATCACATTTCTCATCGCGACAAATTCAACTGAATACATAAAAGCATTCTTTTCTATAGTTAGTTAGATAACAGATTTATTTTCGGGGCAAACTCGCGCCAAATCAAAACCTTGAAAAACGTCGTGAACTTTAGTTTATCTAATACGTCATTTGCTACGTCACTAGTATCAAGTACTGATTAAATCCTATATCTACTATATCACTGCTGTAGCCGTTTTCAAAGTCCTAGATTAAAGTCTATGTTGACATTCGTATTTCCTGTAGCATGTGCATACATAAGATTCGATAGAATTTTTCGATTATTTATATTGCCCAGAAACATAAACATGATATTTATCCTGTTTTTAATTTGCATGGACTAATGAGTATAAATAAGATTTAGTCATCTTTCTCTAGAAACGAAACACTAATCTTATTGATACAATATTCAAATACTAATTAAATTGTCAACTATTCAGATGTTTAATCACGATTCAGTCATTTTTTAATCGAATGAAATTTTTATACATAAAACGAGAGTGGCCAGATTTAAACCTAATTAGGCATCCCATAAAAATTTATTAATGATCTAAATTTTTACATATTTTCTTACTATCTCGTTTATTTGCTAAGCAAAGAATACAATCAAATTATTTCCTAGAAATTCGGCGAATTCCATTAACTTTATTCATAGGTTTTCATATTGATATAGAAGCTACTCGGTTCGTCTCGTTATAAGTAGTTTTTCATACACCAGATGTATTCCATGTAATTAGTTTTATCGAGATATTTATACATACAACATGCTAAATATTCAGGCAAAACAAATTATACATAAAAGTACATATACATATTATAGAGGAGTATAAGTTCTGTGAAAGCATACTTTTATTATTTTTCCGTTTGAATTTACCATATCTTTTTCCTGTTCGATATACTAATATTATAATTTTTTGGTATTACAGCTTACATTAATAATTTATATTTTAAGAAAGTAATGTACCTCGAATTGTAATATAGAAAATTATAGATTAATTGTAACCTTGAATTAAATAATAGGTACTAACTTGCGAATCTTATGTCTATATCTTTCAATATTTTCTACTTAACATGAATCGCATGGCAAATCCGCTTTGACACATAAATATTACTTCTACTTACGAATGGAAAAATGCTTAATGGAAAAGTAAATCAATTAATCAATGTATTATACATTCAATAGATGTTTAACTCGTTTTTACAATTATTAAAAATTTGCGTTTTTCGTGCACGAAACGACCGATTTAAATATTTCATTAAACATTAAATAACTTTTAGAAACAACTGATTTTGGCACAGGATTTGTTGTACACGTACGAATCATATACAAACATTATTTTGCGCACATAAAATTTTTCAAAATTTTAAGCATAACAACTTTTAAAGACATTTTTAACACACAATAATAGGTTGTAAAGCTGAGTCTAAGGTTGTTTTACACAAATTTATTTTTCAATTAAACGATTCTTAAACATATCCATTGTTCTTATGCTTTGTTTTTCCCTCACTCTTACCATTATACTCATTTGAAACACAATATGCGGTACACACTTGCTCACATAGATTGGAAACTTTCTTTAAATATTTTTTTCAGAAATGAATGTACGTTATATAGATATGAGAATCATGTTAATACATTCATAATAAATTTTCTTTATACGAACCAAGGTTGTATAAGTAACTATAAATTAATTACACAGTGTTACAGATAGCGTAAATGATATAACTTCAAATATAGAATTGAATTACATGGGAAATGTGCTAAGATCTAGGGTTCGTGTGCTACACGTGTGTGTCAATTTCCAATTTTCGATTAATTTTAACTTCGCGTGTGTTCTTCTTTTAGCGTTAGTCACTCAGTGCCTTCTGTCCGAGACCGATGTGTCTCGGAGCGGTTCAGGACACCAGCCACTGTTCCGGGGACGCTCGACGGACAGCTCGACATCTCGAAGCGGCGTGGAGTGGGATTGGCACGAGCCTGAGGGGGCGAACGGCTGAATTTCTTGCTCTCCGAGTCGGCCCGAACCTCCCCGGCGAGAAGAGCCATGCCAATCGGCGGATTTCCAAAACATCTTTAAGGTTCCCAGCCATTGCACCGGTGCGCCTGCTCTTGCAGCTCCTGGTGCTCAACTCGGAGGAAGTCCGTCAGGCGTTGAAGGCGCCCTGAGGTTGCGGTGGTGTGGCTGGCGTTGCCGGGGCTAGGTGGTCGCCCTCTAGTCGCGACCGTGGATCTCGTCTTAAGTTTTCGCGTACCTTGACTCCCGGTTGTTGTCGGGGAGAGTCTCCGGGCGCGATTCGCTCGATTCATGCAGTGCTAGGTCGGGACCGAAAACTGCCTGTTGAGGGCCCCCTTCCCGAATTTCCCGGCAGCCCCTTTACTACGCGCGGCAAGCCCACCCATCCCCGCTCCATCACACTCCTGGAATTGGTGACACGATCTCCCCGTCAAACCTTTAATGTGATTCTGTTATTCGATATTCACTAATCGAAAAAAGAGATGACAAGCTTGAGTTTTAATTCTCATCGTGAGCTGAATTTCTAATCCCTTGTTAGAATCAGAAACATAGTTGTTGCATAAAATATTGTATTATCGATAAAGTATATTTTAGAGACAATGAATTCAACTTTTTCAAAAATGAACGTATATCACGAATTCAATTATTAAATAACAGAAGTTTTATACTAAAACGTAAAAGAATAAGTTACACAAATATGTTAACAAAAACTTTTAAAGCTAAATATTTTGTACGCAAGTATTTTTTGGTGCGTTGAGAGAGTCGTATATCTAAAGGTGGGAAACGCGTATTCTTACTTAATCAACAGCTGAGATGAGACTTATACGAGCGATTATACTTGAGTCCAGATATGATAACTTTTAAAATAATAATAATTACTCTTATAATTATTACTGAATTAGTTATAAAACAAAAGTTTCATATTGTTACAACTTTGTTATTATATTTAAAACTTAAAATATTAAATATATATAGGTACATAAAATATAAGAAATTTTTTTATATTTTAATATAACGAGTCATCACTAGATACTTATGTATGACAACATTAATATTTAAAATATAAGTATTTCCAAATAAAAAATTGAACTTGTTTTTATTTTGTTTTTTAGAGAATCGATCGAAATGAATAGTTTATTAATGATTTAATCAGTAATAAGTTTTGCATTTTATACTCTAATATGAAATACAGTATGTTATTATCTATGAAATTAAACTGTTAAAATTTTATTAATAATTATAGGAAGCGGTTGATACATAAAAAATTTACATTGATATTGATACGATCTGTAATTGTAAACGTGTACCAAAAAATTAATTTCATTGAAATTAAATTTTGTTCAATCAAATGCATTCATATATTTCGATTGAATAAAAGAATCGAATCGTTAATTCAAAGGAATGATTCACTCGACTGTGACTAAGTAAAAAATACTTCCGATGAAATATTTTTCGTGCATTGAAATGTGTCGTGGCAAGTAGATACGTAAATGATTTGTTCGCGGTGATAGAAGTTTTTTTAGCATGCGACATGCACAAATAATATACTGCAGCGATACGTTATTCGCATCTGCAGAGTCGAGCCGCAGCTCAGAAGCATCTGCCGAAGTAGGAAACAATCACTGCTGCCCAGGTTGGTCAACATTCGGGAGGTAAATCCCGGCTGTTCGGCTGCAAGCCCACGCGGCTCCGGCCCCCGAGTGATCGCGATTAATAACACGCGATGCGAGGCCGCGCCCTCACGGATCACGGAATAGCAGAGGCCGAAGCCATGATAAAGAACGGCCGGCCCGCGACCGATGATTAATAGATTCGGCGGGCCGCGCGGTTGCGACGCCGAGGAATCAATTGCCGTTGAAGCGGTCGCGGGGGCCTAACTGCCGGGCCGCACGCGCCGCCCATCGCCCGGGAGACGTTTTGAGGCCTCGGTCAGCCCCGCCGGCCCGTTTCGCCCTCATCACGCGCGAGCGATTGCATCGATATCCTCCGGCGAGACACGCGTCCCCGCGCGTCGCTCGCCCTCCCCCATCTCGGGGCGGCCGCGCGCGCGAACGTCGGGCCTCCCTTTGATCGAGTCGTACCGGCCGCCAGCGGCGGCGATGTGCCCGGCGCACGCAGGCCCGCGACTCCGGAACTCCGTTAATAATTAGGCGGGCCCGGAGGAGCGCGCCGGGGTCGAAAACAAAAGACGCGGCTCGGGAAGAAGGACGGCGCTCGAAGCCCCGACTCGGCGCCTATCCGGGAAATATTTTCGCCCGTCCGACGCTTATCCAAACCCCCCGAGTAAATAAAGGAGCCGGGGCGGGCGGAGAGAAAAAGCGGGCGGGCGGACAGCCGGGAAGTTTGCCGGTTATTATCGCGCCCCCGCGCCGCCCCCGTAAATTCGACACAATCGGGCCGCCGCCGCTTGTCGCGCCCGGCGGAAAAGGATCCGCGCAATTAAATTTCCCCCACGGGCAGGGAGTCACCTGGCGCGATTCCCTCCTCGACTCGTCCTCGTAAACTTGGGCGAATTTGACATGCTGCTCTCTTTGGGCCGCGCGCCCGCGCGAGACCGGAGCGAATTGAATCCTCCTTCTTTTTTTCCCTTGTTTATTCAGCTCCACTCCGCTCGTTTGACTTTCCTTTCGTCTTTCCATTTGCTTCCGGATGCTCGGTTCCTGCTCCGGAATTTATGAAGGACGCGCCCCGGTCGAAGAGCCCGGAGTATGGGCGCGACGTTAAATTTTTGTTGCTAATTTTAAGAGATATTCTACTCTCGAGTTATTAAATTTCAAGCACTCTCCAAAGGAAATATGAATTACCTTATTGAATTTAGGCGAGCATTATAGTTGAGAAAAGTGTATTATCAGCGCGGCACAAGCTTCATCGCTTTTACACCTTATTCGTTTATTTATAATAATTTTTATAGTTTACGCGCTTTTCCTTTCAATTTCAAAAATGGCTTTTAGAGCTTTTAAGGCTTCGAGACATTAAACCAACTGGTCAATCCTTCCATTTATTTATTCGAAAGCGGGAAACCTTCAAGGACGTCTGTTTGGGAGAAAAATTTGCATAAAATAGGACGAAAAAATGTATTTTGATATCACTCTCAATTCTATTTCTAATGAATTCGACCCATGGAAAACTACCGATGGAATCTGCTGCTCAGCATTGAAATCAGCTGCAATGTTTACTAAATGGAAAAGAAATTTAAATGCTTTTTCATTGAAAAGTTTTTCGAGCGCTTCAAGACTATTAGCCCGTGGAAAAGTGCAATTGCCACTTCCATTATAGTTTTATTTTCAATGAATTTTGCATTAAACTAAATTATCCAAACGGAGGCACTTTATGTTTACAAGAAACTTTGCCTTCGCTTTCTTTTTCCAGTTTAAATATTTAAATACGGTATGAAAGACCGAGGAGCCTCTATAAGTAATTATTAGGGAGATATAATAATACGCTGAATGCCTTGTATAGAAAAGGAGCGAGGCAGCTCGCATCGCGTTCCCTCCCCGCGGCAGCGAGTGACTCCTCCGTGAGAGTAGGCTACCGGTGCCCGCGCGGCCTTCCCCGGGCCACTCCCCGCGAGGGCAGGCCGCCATTACCTAATGTCGAGGTTAAATTATCCAGCGGGAGGAAGCGGCACTTGAGCGCGAGCTTAATTAAAGCCCGGGCCTGGGTCGCAGTTGGGGAAAAAAAATGCAGGAGCCGGGGGCCACATTAGCCGGCCCCGCGCCCTTTACTCTCCTGCCCCTTTCATTCGGCGAGGCGGGCGTGGCGGGATTCTTTGCCGCGCCCGTTTAACGAGGGGCGCCTAATTCGGCCGGGCGCTCGCGTGACGCGCCAGCCGAATCTCTTGATTAAGACGCGCGCGCGACTAGGCCGCCCGGTTTTTCGCCGCCGCGGGCCTGCGGCCGGCCCTTAGGCGCACGCGCGCGCCCCCACGCAGCCGGCGGCCGATGTTAATCTCGCGGGGGCGCCCCGGCGTATTTTTTATTGCGCGCGTTATTAAAGGGGTGCCGCCCGGCCCCTCCAACTTGGGCCGCTTGAAATTCCGAAACTGCTTAGTTTACTGCCTTATCGTAAAACGCCGGGGCCGAGCGGCGGCGGCGGCGGCGGCGGCGGGGCAGCCCCGACGCCTTCGGAAGCGCCTTTGATTCTTCGCCGCGCCGGGGATGCGAACCCATGCGCCGGCCCCGCGTAATCGGACCTCGTAATTAATTGAAACGCGCCCCTGAATAATACAACGCCCGGCCAAGTTTCGGTTTATTTCAAACTTGCCGCGCCGCCCAGGCCGCTCGATGCCCGAACGCCCCGCCTAATAAGCGATTAAAACTTACGCCGCGGGTGTATGACCCCGGGAGCCCGGTAATTAACGCCGCCATCGCCGTTTTTTCACTTGGACTTTCTACGCTAGTGCACCGACTGCTCCGGCAGAATGAAGTCAACGTCCTGCTAATGAGTGTGCTCGTGACAAAATAGGCCTCGTCTTTAGCGGGGCCACTTAATCTCCTATGTACTTTATTACAGCTATGCTGTTTCAATTGTAGAGTCGTTATACTTGCGATGCAGACGTTTACATTTTAAATTATATCCAGTATTCTGTTTACGCGTATATATTATACATTAGGCACTGAAACATTAAGTACTTCCTGAACGAAAAATTAATATTTTTTATTTGACTTGCGACTTCACTTCAGGAAGAATTTGAACACTATTGATTATAGTAGCAAAACAAATAGATTATTTGTATTAAGTATAGTTCGTTTTCGATGTAAGATCAAGCTGTTTCAATAAGCTTTTGGTTCAATAGCTAAATTTCTTGGGATTTCCCGTAGCGTATTTGCCTAGATTCGGAAGACTTAGTTGCTACGTAAATCAATAACTGATAAATTATCATTATTTATACCTGCATTCATGCGTAAAATCTTAGTATTTAGTATTGACTCGATAAACACGTTAATCGATGCTGTACGGTAAAAATAATAATAAATAGAAAATTTATTAAAACGAGATTTTTCAATGTAACCGAACCAAGGACTATAATAAAACATTTAGAAAAGTATCGAAATTCATACATCGATTTGAACCGCAGACCTGCCCTGCCACCGGGCGTGGGGGGAAAATCGAAACGCTTCACACGTCTATACCCACTCGAATAATCGAATAGTGTCTGAAATTCGTGCACATCAAAAGGCCCCTCGAAGCGTAAAAATCCAACAATAAAAAGAGCGAGGGAGAACGAGTATCAGGTCGGGCGGGTGCGGGAGGCCCCGTGGCCTTAATTGTAGCGGCCAGCGAAAAAGGGCTAACGAATTCGCCAATCAGCGCTATCCGTCCCGCGGCCCGGAGCTACGGCCGGCGGTATAATCTCGCCCGCTGATTTCGCGCGCCGCGAAACAATTTCGCGGGGCCGAATGCGGGGCGCGCGGGCGAATGGAAAAAAATCGCCCCCGGTGGAAATTTGCCCGATGACGGGGAATCGGCGCACGGGCCCGCCGGAAATTGTGTAATGATATCCAGCCGGGCCGCGGGCACAAAGACCGCCGGGCCGCCGGGACTCCTCGCCCGGGGCGTCGTTCTTCCCCCTGGCTTTCCCATTTTTTTTTTAATTATCCCGGCTCGTTTCAAGTGCAAAAGTGTGCGCTTTCACCTTTTCGAGTTTTATTGCGCGCCGCTTGACAGTCAAAACTGGTGAATTTCGAATTTTAGTTTTCAATTTGTATCTTTGGTGACGGTCGGAATGGCTTCCTGCTCTTGGCTCGTCCAGTTTTCGATATTCTTTTTTTAAATTACGAATATCAATACATTCGTAGTACGGATCACATGAAAGGTAAGGGAAGACGCACTTTAATGCAAGCTTGTTTTCTTATACGTTTATCTTAGTCAGGCGCAGGAAGAAGCAATAACAGTTTAGCCGCTCGGTGCACAAATGCGGCAAATGACGAGGCGTCGGCCGCAGCTCAATCACAGGCTAATTAGAAGCGAAAGGACATCGGGGGGCTGGCGAGTTAATGGCTCGTTTTGAATCCCCGATAATCGCACGAGCGCTCGGAATACGTCAGCGCAGCCCGGGCGCCATCCCTCGAAAAGTGCAGGCCGCGTCGCTCCTTGGCAGGGCGGCTCGTGCGTTTGATTAGCCGGGGCCGACTGCTTGCCCGTAAATCCGGCGCCCTGTCCGCGGCCGGGCGCGTAATGCGAATCGAATGCCGCGGCGCGTATCAGGCCGCCCGCGGCGTTGGATATCCGCGGCCTCCGCATCCCGCGCGCGCCTCGGCTCCGCCGCTCGGCCCTGGGCCCCCGCGATTGTTTGGCCCGCCGATTGAAAAGTTCGCGGTGCATAATTGATTCGCCGGGGGACGATTGGGGAGGCTAATGGCTCGATAATGTTCCCGCGGCGCGGCGAGGAGCGCAAGACGCCCGCCCACGTGTTTCAATGAGGTTACCAACTTCCCCCCCGAGCAATCGAACTGCTTTCTCAATGGCCTTCTCCTGTAAGCCGCAGAGCGATTTTGCCTGCTTGCCCCACCTTTGTCCCGCCCCCGCCCCCGCCTAAACTCACTTAACCTCGAGTAAGTGAATTTTGTATAATTGAATAGGCGGAGCCGAGCGCGTACGATTTCATAACCGATTGCTGAACGCCCGCTCATCCATTTCTCTGGCGCTGCAGTTCGATTAGCAAGGAGCATTACGGCTTTGCCTCGATAGCCTAAGCCCGGCCTTCTGCCAATAAGACTAATTGCGTTTATCCGCTCGGTTTTAATATGACAGACGAAGAGGATGCTGCTAAATTGATACCCGAGCGCCGCGCGCCGCGCGCCGCACGCCAAGCCCACTGTCTTTGCATGCCGCCCCGGGGCAAGAGAACGCGCGTCGCTCCGCCTGGGAGTGACGGAGGACTTCCACGCTCGCTGCTTTTCTCGTCTTCTGTCCGCGCCGAACGGCGACGCCTGTCGCTCGCGGGGAGAAAAATTCCCTCGCGTCTCGAAACTTGATAACTCGCGCCCCTAGCCCCTCGCTAGGCCCCAATGTTTTTTCCCATTCCGACTCCCTGTCTTTTCTTCCATAATCAGGGCAAATGTACGAGTTTCCTTTCACTCGCGCACCCCATTCTTTCCTATTTCTTTCTTTGAAATTAGGGAAAACACGCGAGCTCAGTAATATACGAGTATAGTCATTGTAAGCCATTCACTTTGCAATTGGTTAATCAGTTATTTTATGTCGTGTAATAATTCATCCAATGCGGTATTAAACTATTCTTTTAAAAATCTTTAAAATGTAATACGTAATAATAAAAATAAATTATTTAGAGAAAATAAAATAAAGAATAAAAAATGCTGATTTTTATTGATACGCGTGTTATTCGTTAATATATATATTTTATAAACGACATAAAGTAAACTTAATCAGAAAAATAATAAAAAAATTTTAATAGTTACATAAAATCTATATTAAACATTTTCAACAAATGAATAAAATATATTTTTTTTTGCTTCTGAAAATCTGTATATCTCATCTACATATTTTGTCTAAAGCTTGAATGAAATAATCGTAATATGCTATGAATTCTTTTTACAGCAGAAACTCTAGTTTTGAAATCCGTACAACTCACAATTTTATGGTATAGACTTATAGTATGCAGTAGTTTTATGATATAGGCTTGATAGTATAACCGATTTCCAGTGTCGAGGAGTTCGATCTTGTCAACCGGAGTAGCTATCAAAGACTTTATGCAAGCACTTCGCGATAGCCATGTCCAGACAATTTCAATGCTCGTGAACAAGGATCTATGTACTTTCTTAACTCATGCAGCTGCCAAAACATACTTTGATGCAACTTTGTTTCTTCATTGAAACTGATTCTACAATGAAAAATAGATTAAAGAAAATATCTTAGAGAGATATAAAGTTGATATAAATTTTTTGCATAATTTTTTTAATTATGTAGTTATTAATTAAATTATATAGTTATTATTAGGGAAATTAAAAAATATCTATTGATCTATACAGTTCAAATTCAGTAATTAATTTTAACGGGATAACGCTTAATTAATTTAAGATATTTTAATAGCTTAATATGAATCATATTAAATGTTATCATTTCTACTACATGAAAACCCGTACATATTTTTATTTTTGATTTTCATCGTAATATAATGATTTATTTTTTATATTATTCTGATAAACGGTTTCCGTTAAATTATATTCTATGAATTTTAAATTGATATCTACGCATTGTTTAAAAGATTGATTTAATAATATCAGAATCATAAACTTATTCATATTACTTAAACATATTACAGTTTTCTGCTTATTTTTTAAGATTAATGGCTCTACTAATTATCATGTAACTTAAATTTATGTTCACATGTAATAATTAATCATACAAATTATCCAGTCCATTATAAAACAAGAACATGAAGGAAATATAAAGCATTATGAAATAAATTTTAAAACATCAACATAGCTGCCTCTTGAAACAAGTGCAAGTAAATAAATCTGCTTTTCTGAAGCTCTACTAATAACGAGATAACGCCGACGTTTATAAATTCATTCAATTTCTACTCTGTCTCCTTTTTATGAAAACTTGCGTAAGAGCACGTCGCGAATAATGGTGGAGATATACTGTTGCCGACGCTTGGTGAAACAAAAATGACTCACGTATACGTCTACCAAAAATATTGAGGGTTGGAAGATAAGTCCGCATTCGAGAATGCATTTCCTACCGGTCGCCGGAAGCGGGCGCGTATTAAGGACTAATTTATAGTGAGCGGGAAGCTGAATCCAATATCGCAGCGCTTCCGACGGAAAAAACGCGCAGCTCGCTTTTGTTTCCCGGGCGACGTACGATTGGCGGCCGCCGCACGCAGAGTGAATAAATCAGGTCGCGAACTGCGGGTAGCGCATCACGGGAAATTGACGCGCATCGGACAATGTATTACCATCGCCGCAGCGCATAGCGCGAGCGCAGGCACTCGAAATATTGCCAAGTAAATAAGGGTGTTCCTGTGGCTTCGTTAGACTTCGGCTGGACTTTCCAGTGCGTCGTAACCTTCCTCGATTCTCTCCATTTGCCTCAGAATTTATGGTTATACAAAAGGTTTTTAAATCTTATTGTTCTTTTAAAAAACGGATCATGAAAAAATTATTTGAAGTAAGTTAAAAATGTTGAGAAGAAAAGCGTGGATATATATATTTATATACACTTAAAGGGTGAACTGGACAAGAAGAGACAAAAGTTTTAGTATTTGCTATGAATTCAAAGCGATTCAATTGGAGAAAGAAAACAGTACAACAGCTATAGAGCGCTTAGACGATTTGCAAAAGCCTCTAGACTATTCAAGATAGAAATGGCTATGGGAGCAGGGCACATGTGGAACAATCTAATGGATACATCTACTACACTAAGCTACAGAACTACTTATTTTAATTATTGCTTTTTTATCCCAATGATAAAATAGTATACTTTATATAAATAACTCATTACAATTTGACTGTAATTCAATGAGGATCAAAACCATTTCTAAAACCAATTAAATTTTTTCAGATTGCCATACGGTCACTTCTTTACTGAAGCGATTGATGAAAACAGCAGTGATACATAGCAATGCAGCAGGATCTTAAGCCAGTAAATATTTTAGATATGATGATATAATCGTCTAAGAACAGGTGGAATACAATAGTACTCCAGTCGGGCGTGGATAGATAGGATAGATATTCAAAGCTGTATTAATGAATCAAGTTCAAACACTACAATCTCTTTATGAAAGAGACCATGAGTGCTCTAAAGGAAACCATGGCGCAAATCGAAGATCTACACCAACTACTCATCTCAAAACTAGGACTTCAGTTCTATCCTCTAAAGGCGAACATCCCGGATGCTTTAAAACTGAGTGTTTCCCTAGAATGCTCTTCGTCAGACAGATGGTCAGAGTAATATCCATTACAGTCCATTTCTGACTTTTCTAGGTATAATAAACATTCCAGCAGTAGTGCCATCTGGTTTCTAGGTAAGTCCCTGAGTTACCACGAATCAAAGGCACGTTTTTATTAAGTACTTACGTATGTACGATTACTACAAGTAAAAATTTAGAACGTTAATAAACTTTTTTTTGCAGTAATAGTTGTCTTAAACTTTAAACAGTAGGAATTTGAAAGCTCGAGTAGCTCTTGACAAGTGTCAAAATTAGTTTCTGGTATCGTGCATTAACAAATACAAAGTTCATTGAACAAGACAAGCCGATATATTGTATTTCCGATCCTGTATAGGTTAAATAGAAATAGAAGCGATTAATAAAAAGAGATGTATTTATTACAAGTTTAAAAAGAAAAAAATAGTAAGGAAAATTCAGCCTCGAATATTTAGAAACAAGTTGTATAGGTTGTACAGCAAGTGTCACGTTACGAGGGAGATTATCAGTGGGCAATCTGGAGAATCTGAAGCATCGCCGGCTAAAACAGTAGACGTAAACTAATTATCGCGCCAGGAAGTAAAGCGACTGGAATCCACAAAGCGCATTTTAAAGCAGGCGCTCCGTCATTATCTGAGCGCGAGCGTCGGGGAAATCCCCGTGCGGCGGGAGAAAATCCGGGCAATTTTCGAGGCGGAAGCGCCTCAAGCCGAGGAGCGCGGCGCGATTTTTGTAAGTAGCCGTGTAAAGCAGCGGATTGCCATCGGCTCGGGACCGGAGGGTGTGCCCAAGTGCCGGCGCGGCCGGGAAAAACCGGGCGGGCCGCTCCCGGGCCGCTCCCGGGCCAGATGGAGGAGTTGGAAAATAGATAAATAGGGAGGGCCGGGGGCCAAGGAGCCCTGGGACGGATAACAAAGTGGGCGCGGCGGCCGCAAAAAATGCCCCTTCGCCGGGAAATTTATGTCGGCGGGGCTTTTTGGCGCGGGCGGGCGGCCGCGGGCAAAAAGGTCACCCGAGATGCTCTCCGCCGATTGCAGTGACGCGTGGGCCGCCGATAAGAGCAGCAGTGCGCGGACGCGTCGGCGATTAATGATTCTCGCGAGCCCCGCCCGCGGCTCAAGGGGAGCTCGCGGCCTAATCCACTGGGAGCGAATCCTTTCGGAAGCCGAGCTCCCGGGGATCCCGGGCCTGCTTCGTTATTCCCCGGCGATCCGTCTCAATCCGGACGCGCGACAAGACAATTATTCGGCGGAGGAAGCCGCGAGCGGCGCTAAGAGCCCGGCGAAACAGCCCGCGCCCGTGAGAAATCGCCGGCGGCCCGCGCGAAAAAGTAAATTGCGCCGCCGGGGAAAAAGCGGGCGCGCAGCCGCGGGATGATTGCCCCGCAATCTTCCGGCCTGACAAACGAGCCTTTAAGTCGAATTTCATGGGACGATCCCGCGGGGCCGCCGCCCCCGCCGGCCAATTTATCGCGGCCCGGCCTCGGGCGTTTAACCCCACGGAGATCATTATCTCGCGAGGTCCGCCGGGCGGCCCTGATTGCCGATTGTCGCGGGGGCCGGCGATAACGAGCCTTGGCTCGTCGCGCGGCAGGGGCTAGTGGAAGTGGCCGGGTGCGGTCAGACGGCGGCTCAAGTGCGCCAATCGGACGCTCGGGCGCTCGGGCGCCCGGGGCGCGTTACATTCAGAGCAACCTTCCAAAATGCAATTTTCCTCGCACGTAGTTTGATCAATCGGACTGGGCCGCTAGGAAGAAAACCGTCGCGGCAGGTCGATAATGATTATTATTCCAGCGGGGCAATCCAATTTGGCCGGGCGCGCGGGCAGCGTCATTATTAAATTAAACAGGGCGCGGCCGGGTCGGCGGCCGCGGGAATTCCGGCGGTGGATAAACAAAGTGCTCGGGCGGCCGCCCTTTAATAAAGGGGGAACGGCCCGGGCGGCGCACTTACCGTCGCGGCGCCGCGGCGCATATATCCGCTTGTCCGATAACGGAAGATGGGCCGGGCGCGCATCGACCGGGCGCGCGGGCGGATCCGCCGTTACACCCTGTGACTGACACTTTCGGCTGGATCGTAACCGGGGCGACGTCGTCCCCGGGCGGGACAGCTGACGCCGGGATGGATATCGCGCGGGGCCGGGCGCTGACGAAGCCGGAGTAAAAACCGGCCGTTGCCACCGCGGTCGTTTACCCGATGAGCAATAACAGTGCACGCGGCTTATTCATTGCCCGCGTTTATCGACGTCCTCTCGCGGCCCGGTCTCTCGGTAATGAATACAATTATTTAATTTGCTCCCGACGATGATTAGTGCCGCGTGTTGTTTTATTTATTCTACCCCTCGGTTGAAATGCATCTTGTTTCAATAATGCACTTTACTGCAGACGACTAATTTGTCACGGCCACTCGGCCTAGTGATGGATGTTTGTAATAAATTTGACGCGCCATCGCAATAGTAATACATGATTTACAACCTATTTACAGAACAACGTGTATTAATCAAACATTCTTTTACGGATCTGAGCGATCAGTAAGCTTCAACAATGAAGGATGTTTGAAGGATATATGACATTAAATTTATCAAAATAAATTTTTTTAATTTATTTTTTAGTAAATGTTGGATGCCAGTTCAATGACGACATTACTTTATATGTCTTTTTTAGAAAATCTTTCAGAATAGCCTACGCACTTGTGCGTATCGGGGCAATGTTGATTATCGCAGACAGATGCACTGGATAGAAAGCCATCGAGAAATATCATTTATATTTTTATACACAAGATGAAAAAAGCCGAGTGTCCTTGCGCCTGTTTCTGAGTACCCGAGTGGGGTGCAATAAAGCCTTGGGCGCAGCGCCTTGGCGACGGGAACAGCCGGCTTGCTCTCGAATTAAAGCGGCCGCGGAGATAAGGGCCCCCGGGGGAGTGAGCGCGACGTTGCGGTGATTATCGGCGGGCGATAGGTGGCGCCCCGGAGCGGGCGGCTCTCGCCGATTGAAACGGCCGTCGCGCGTAAAGCCCCGCGGGGCCCGAGCTTTCCCCTTTATCGGCCCGCGAGGTCCTCGCGTCTTTTCGGCCCGGCCGGGCTTTACGTCCGCGCACTCGTTACCAAGGTCCAATGGATTCTCCCGAGGCGGCCTATCGAGCGGGCTTTTTATCGGCGGCAGTTGGGCCGCGCGCACAACCCTTTTTTCGCGGACCGTTCCGATCGAGTATGTTCCGCCGTTACGGGCCGGTGGCCCGGGCTTTGTCGGTCGTCGATCCGGCGCACCTGATATACACCAGGGAAAATTTCACTGATGCATCATTGGCGACGCTGGAGAATGAATCCGAGTAAAGTTTATTGTGCCTTTTGAACGGCGGTTTTGTTTCGACAGAGAGAGAGAGAGCGCAAGAGGAGCTTCGTATCCGTTGCAGCGGCAAAAGAGCGCACACGGACATCGGGGCACTGTCGAGCTGCAACTGTCATTCCGAGTACGGCCCTTTTAAAATAACTTTTTACTAAAAAAACTTGTTGCCGCGGGCTGCGATAAATATATGGCGAGCCAGAAAATTTCAATAAATTCAGTTTAATTTACACGCGAAAGACGCCTATTTCACGCTTTGTAGATAGAAGCATGCGTTTAAATAAATTATTTTGAAATGACTATTAGAGTAATAATTGGAACATGAAGAGGATGCGAAGTAAACTTTTACAATGATGTATATTCGGTGCTTTTTATTTGATACGTCTATTTGTAAACAATTGCAAAGGCACGAATAATAAAAAGGAATATCGAACGTTTATTTTGAGTAATTCGTATGTACGAATTTTTAACGTTGTGTCCGAAGTAAAATTAAATGATTTGTAAGTTACACATCTTTTATACGAGTATAGTCTTCGCTGATAATGCAAATTGACGTAGCTGATAATTTACTTTCAAAAGGTTTCCAAACTGCAAAATTTGCTTTATACTTAGAAACGGTGTTTCATCGGTCGTTCACCTTGTTTCCAGAGAACTCAAGTTCCATTATGCCGCTTTCGATCATTATTGATTTACATTATAGTGTTACTTACTTTACAACATTACAATGTAAGCGAGCATTCGGCATAACTTTTTTCCAATACTTTAGTATAGGCGAGCGTATGAGAACAAAGCTTACCCAAGTCCTCCTGGCTTCCACCCATCCCTGCAAATGTAAGGTTCCTGAGGCTTGAGCCATGGCCTCTATATAGGTATACTCGCTCGGACCCGTGTTATTGGCACTCGCATTTCTTGTCTCAATCTCTACTCGCACTTGGAGCCATGCGCCGATAAGCCCGCATTAACGAAGGGTATTTCGAGGCAATATGAGCACTTGGCTCGCCGGTGAAAAGAAAGGCCAAAGGCGACCGGTCCGCGGCGGCGGCGGCGGCGTCCCTCACGCGCCACTGGGCGCACTGGATGCGGGCTCGAAGAGCGCCAACAATGCGCGGTCGGCGCCGGCGCCGGGGCCTTTGTCCGCCCGGGGCCGGCTAAAAGCCCGGGCGGGAATGAGCGATATCGGATCGGCGGCCGGCCCGATCGCGGGGAATCCCGTAATTTGGAGATTACGCGGGCATCGATCCCGCGGCGAGGAAAGTCGCGGGAGGCCGCGATGCCTGATAAGCTCGGGAGGAATAGCCGAGGAGGCCGGGCCACTCCGACAGAGTGTGAACTCGTGTTCGGTGCCGTCTCCCGCAATCATGCAAAATCGCCCCGCCGCCGGCGGCGGCGCGACTGCAAAGTGACTCGATCGGCCGACCGAAAGCCCCGCGCGGCCGTCCAACTTTCGCCCCCATGTTTATATGTATGGGCGGATGGCGAAACAAGGGGTTGGATTCGGGAAAAGTGTCCGCGCTTTTCGCCGCGCGTCTCCCGGCTGCGCGGCCGCCTCGGAGCAAGGGTTCCTTGGCTCCCCGAGCTTTCGCCCCGGCGCGCCGGTACGTACCGCTTTTTCTTCCAAACTGCCGATTGCATTTTCTCAAAATGCGCTTCATCACGCTCCCTCTATTGCTTTTTAACCTCGATGCATTTATTATTGGTATTGATATTTATGTTGATGGCCTTTTCACACTTTCCAGTGGCTTTTCTCCTTGTTATTCCCGATATTAAAAAAATCATGAATGTCAATAAGGGCCCCGTATAAAGTTTATATAGCTTTTTTGAACAAAAAAAACATTCTCCTTCGCAAATAAACGCCCCTCGTCTACCTGCGCTGATTAGTGCAGCTTGTTTTTAACGAATAACAAGGATCTTTGTAGAAAAATGCGAATAAATGCGCAGCTCGCAAAATATGAATTCTTTCCGAGAAATGAATATTTCGCGACTCGGTGCGTCTTTGTAAACAAAGCGTACAAGTTGTAAAACTTGGAGTAGTTGTAAAGAAGGTCCCCGGGCGATTCTGTCTATTTTTGTTCTTACTCCATCGAGTGACTCCCTGATCTTCTTTGTCGCCGGAGGCCACAGAAGTGTACGCGCGAGTCTACGTGTGGTTCGGTCGAGCTGCATGTAAGCTTTTCCTCCCGCTTACCTCGTCGCTTGTCCCATGAATTGTGCAGTGTCTTTGCGGACTTTACAGAATCACACATCGGCGATTCTCACCGCAAGAGAAGAGGAAAAGCTTCTGTCGAAATATATTTATTTATGGCGGTAGTCGGGGAACAAAAGTAATCCTGGTACTCCATCAGTTAATAAGTTTTGGCCTGCTTCTAAAACCCATATACCAGCGTGTTTAACTCGATAGAAAACTTTACCCGTATAAAATAAAATGGAGCCGGCAAATCATTGCGGGTGACTAAATTGGAAAGAAAGGTATTGTTGAAATCAATGCAAACAAAGCCAAGCAAAATAATACAATTAAAATAATAACTAAATAACAAATAATAAGCTCGCGTGACACAAAGTGTTTTTAACATTATCATTTTACTGTGAGAGTCGTTAACGTAAATACAACTTCGATAATGCAGCGATTTTCTTTCATGGAAATAATTCCTCTTTAATATAAAAGCTTCCTGACCCTGCACAATCTCGTGCAATCTACTAAAAGGCTTTTCCCAGGAATTCCGCGAGTCTTTATTAAAACGCCTCTGCATAAACGTAATAGAGACCAAATCGAAAGCCCCGAAAAGCTCGTGAACCGAAAAAATACTTTCTCGCATGTACAAACGCGGCCGGGATATCGACCGGTCCACGCGAGCCGCCCACAAAGCAGCCCAGTCATTTCTCTATTGCTTTCGTCCCTGGTTCGTGCTTACGCCGCGATAATATTGCTCCGGGGCCGTAAGCACGTAAATGCGTATTGCGAGCCGCGAGCCAAAAGCTCCCGGCGCATTTGCCCTCGCCCACTTTCCGAAATAGTACAATTAGCAGCGGCGAACTCGCCCTCCCGGACGACGCGTTCCCGCGACTCCCCCATCGGGTCCTTCGGCCGCGTAAAAACCGCCCGGGGAGCGCGCATTGTTGCCAACTCTGGGGCGCGCGAATAAATCAGGAGACGCGGTCGAGCGGGGCGTAGGGCCAGGGCTCGCGCGAGCACCGGAGAGGGGCAGGCGGGCATGAATAGTGCAGTGTCTTCCCTCGCGGTAGAGATTTCGACGGATTTCGCGCCGATTCCCGGGCGGGGCGCGGCGGCAGACGCCCAAAGGCGACCGCGATTTCGCGCCCGCTCGGATGAATAACTCATGAGGGCGCGAGAGCGCGCGAAAAAAATGACCCACTCCCCAAATCGACGCACGTGTAATCCTTTTTTGCCTAGGGGATCCGAGGTCACTTTTTCCGCCGGTTTTATCGCCGCGCGGTAGCGGCTGACGCCCCGCGGGGGAGGGACTTTAATTATTGACACAGCGATAGTGCCGCGGGGCCTGTAAATTTTAATGGACTGGGCCACGCCACGGCGGATCGGTGGATTTTTCCCCCTTTTTCCCCGTCGCGAGGATTTGGACGTTTTCGCCCCCGGGGCGAAATTGCCGATTCTCCCGTACGCGAAGGGAGAATGTTGTCATTAAAGCGAAGAGCCGCGCGAATTAAAATAACAAGCTTGCGAATGGCCGCGATGAAACGCCCAAGTGCGCCGGGGTACCTCCAAGTCGTAAAACTCTCATTTTCTTCCAGCGCGATGTTTGATAAAATACTTTTCGCTTTTTCCTACGGGATGTTATGACCATTTGGCAAAATGTTGGAATTTTGGAAATAACGGATAGCGAGTGTGAAAACATTTTTTTCTAATCGCCTTTAGCAGCTATTATCTATGCGCACGTAATTCAATGGGGAATCAGCACCCTGAAATATGCATGAATATTGATTTACTTTTTTTCACCAGTATATTTCAGTGTTACTAGGAATCGAATCCGGGTATAAATTAAAATCAATATCATGCTAAATTCTTAGTAGAATATCTAGGTTAAATCAGTTATTGGAATCGTAATTTGAACGACAATTACTAGATAGAGAATTATCATTTCATAAATTTTACAGATTTAAGGCTGCAGCCGATTAGCTCGTTGATCCGATTAACTCATCCGATTCTCTAGCAGCCGTAAGAACCTTGTCGCTGAACACTCGCTAGGAATGAATAATAAAAAAAATATCGAAAACTTTGTCACACTTTTGACCTGCCAACGCTATAGCAACCGCGTCGGCCGAAGCGAAACGCCTCGTTCAAGCCACTCGGACAAATTTTATTATTTACGATCGCGCGATAAACGCGAACGGGGCTTCCGACCTCGGCCGGCGCCCCTGCAAAATTCGGATAAATTTTATATAGCCGCGGCGGTGCGCGCGCGGACATTCGACTCCGTGCGCGTGGCCCGCGCGGGTGTAATGCGTGCGCGTTCCGACGCGTCGCCACTTTTTTTATTACGCGCGCGCTCTGTGAAAAATCCGGCCCGGGGATACGAGCTCCGAAATAATTCGGCGGAAGGGATTGCGCGGCCGTTAAAGTGGCCGGCGCGCACTTTTTTCCTGCACGCCCTCCGGAAACGCATCGAGCCGGGATAGGTCAGGTGGTTTTTTACGTTCCTTGTGATTGCGCTTGAGATTACTGCGCCTCGTTGTTTCCCTCGGGGTCCCGCGGCTTTTTAATCACGCCACTGGATTCGACTAAAAAATCGCGTAAATCGAGTATTTTTTCAAGTAGCATAAATGGCAATTAGGGCGCTCGCTCGAGCTTGTCCTCTTTTATACGATCGTTGCTCTGGGTTGCAGCTATTTGGACACTGTTTTCACCGCCAGTTCTTTTGTAAGCGTTTTGTAAGCCAGAATACTCTTTACTCTTTGTTTTTTATTCATTTTTCAATGAAATTTATACCGAGGCGCTTTAAAATACATTTAATCAAGTTCGAGCTGTTCCATATATTCATTCTATTGGTTCTCCCTTTGGAGTGCGCAGTTTTTCAAGACATTTGTTCAAATTAAAAGACGAAATTCCTCGGGTAAAAATTTTTTATCAGAATTGCGCAAGAAATTTTTGTCGGTCGGAATTACTTTTTCTTCTCAGGCCAAGCTTCAGAGTGGATGTGAGAGTGAGAGATGCATACACGCGCGCAAACTATCCCGCGCTTTAATTCGCGCTGCAGAAACGTTCTTGGCGTTTCTCGTTCCGGCCAAATGGGCAGATCCGTTTGTCGGTGATGGTTTTACTGCACCCTGCATACGCATCAACGGCGATTCGCCGCAGGGGAGAATCAAGGGTGCGCTCAAGTAAGAGCCAGGGGAGCGAGCGACCGACCGAGCGAGTGAGAGAAAGAGACGGAATTCCTACTCTCGAATGGAAGAAAATTGCAGTTGGCGAATCCAGAAAATTCTTTCCAAAGTGCACCTGAAGAACGATTTCAGGTAATCCCGCGCGCACGTGATGGAGGAATTGTCATTTAAAAAAATTCTCATACCCGCTTGTAGCGCTGGATGTTATCTCGAGCTACTCTCTCACTGGGATATTTCAAATAATACCGTTTTATAATTCAATTTCTTATCTGGCCTTTCAATCATTCCCGATATGGCCAATGAATTTACACCATAACTTTACGATCGTACGAATGCGATAATATTGCGCACTGGAAATGGAATGAAAATTTTTTTACTTCCATACCTATATTAATCCGTAACCTTCACCTACATGTGTATCCGCGTGTCGTAAAAATGTATACAGTAGATAAACAAAAGCAGTTTACGTATTAGTACACAGCTTTTACACTATCAGATCATAAACAAAATAAATGACTCGCTGCAGTCTATCGGTGTAATTCTGGCATAATGGAACGCGGACTTAGGTCTCGATCCCTCCATAAAGCTCGGATAATCGAGGCTCTGCGAATAAATAAAGTGACGAGCGGCGTAAAATCGAGGACGGCCGAGTGCAGGAGTGGCCGCGCGGGTATATATACGCGGGGCGAGGCGCGCACGGCCCGACAAGACAAAAGGCACGAGGGTCAGGCGGGAAAAGGGAGGCCGCGGCGCGCGGCAGCGACCGAGGCGCCGAGAGTTGACAGGTTTGAGAGCTCTTTCAATTTATCTTGTCCCTTCGGGCGTTTCTAGGGCTCTCGCGTAGGCCGCGGCGCAGTTTTCGTGGCGGCAAGAGAGCCGCAATAGGGGTAAACAGGCAGGGGCCGAAGAGCCTTCCGATTCATTGTGCGCTCGACGCCGGCGAGTAACTGATTTTATTAAGCCCGCTATGCGCTCGAGTGCGCGCCGCCGATCGGATTAAGATCGCGCGTCTCCGCGGACCGAGATTTTTCTTTCGGGTATCCAACGGCTACCGACTTCCGTTCGGTCAGTATAGATTATTGGTTTAACTGTTTCGCCGATTGTTTCCGTTATCTTCAGCTTCATATAAACTTCCCCCTGGCAGTGTGGTAAATTGCGATTTTAAACTTTTATGGATTTTTTTTATCGCATTTAGGAGTTTCCTTGCCGACAGTTCACTCGCATACGTCAGTCTATTCTTCGTCTAAACGAGCAAAATAAGATAAGAATTACGAACAACTTTGTTCACTATAATAACAACTATTTGGTTGCGTATTTTGTTGAAAAGGTCCCGGCTATTCGGGATTTTCTTAGAATCGAACCGTTAAGCCTGCCAAATCCCTATTCAACCAGGGCACCGGCCCATTAGACCTTGGTCAAAACGCCCAGGCCTCTCGCGGCCCAGTAGTTTTTGCCAAAGCATTGCGGACCAATTTGCCCCACACATACGCCAGTCGGCGTATCGAGCTTTGACCGATACATCGCTCCCCTCGCTAATTGCCAGCGACTGGCGCGATACCAGGTCGACATTCACGTCCTGTAATGAGGCCTCCGTACAAAGAATTTCTGGCTGATTAATCGCGAGCGGGCTATTAAAAGCCCCCCCGGGCTGCTGGGCTCGATGCCTCACTTTTTATATGTCGGTCACGCTGCCAGTGTACACGCATGAAAGCCGAGCGCCGACGGTATCCGTTTGATCCTTGTCACGGTACTTGTTTTATATTTTTCCTTCCAAGAGACTTTTCTAGCAAACAGTCGAAAATTAGTTTACGGGATTTGTGCCGTAGCTCGGAGAACTGGCGCGTTATTTGGTTAGTAAAGGCGCACTACGATGTTATTTCCAATATAATTATATCGATCATCTTATAGCTCCCTATTTGTAGAAAAATTATACGGTTTATAATCTTTTGCATTATTTACGAAAATACGGAACACATGCATATAGGGATTATTTTCAAAGAATCTATTATAATATAAATAAAGAATAAATGTGAGCATATCTAATTGCACCATTGGATACGTAGTCCTCCCACTTAGAGGATGATGCACTTATAACGCGATCACTTTGTATCACGATGAAATACAATAATAAGCTAGCGAACAGGTGGTACAACGAATGAAAGCGAAGTACTAATGTTAACTAATATTCAAGTAGAATATCTCACTTATAGATTAAATGTAGGAAAGGGGGGCATTTTATTACTTTACGATCTTAATAACGCAGGAGGACGTAACGCGCGCTATATTAACGGTAGTTGCCGCTGGGAAAGTTTATTATTCGCCCGAGCCATAGTGAGGGGTTAATTTAATTGAGCCGCGCGGCGCGCACGCAGTTGCTCCAAAGTACACAGAGCAAAACAAACTGCATCGTAAGGCGGGGGGCGGGTGGCGCACTCGCGGCCCCCGACTAACAAGGCGCTAAGCGCCCGGGGAAAAATGATAAGAAATCGGGACTCGAATCCTCGGCGCTAATTCGCGGGCAAACTCGTTAAACCGGCCGTGGCGTCGGGTAAGAAATTAAGCGGGTCGACGAGGCGGCCGCGCCCGGCCAATAAGATCCCCCGATAATTTCCCCCCTAATCCGCGGAGATCGACGGGGAAAGTTTCCCCTCGGCGCGGGCTCCGGTGACCGGCGGGAGAAAAAAAAGGGCCCGCGACGCAGCCGAGCATCGGTCTGCAAAGTTCCCGGCAAAGTCGGCGGCCCGCGGCCGATATTCCGAAGCCAATCGAGCAGAATGTAGAAGTCGGCTTAGGACTCGGCGTAATCTCATTTCGGGTTAGCCTAATCCTCTTCCATAAAGCTCTCCCGCGACCCCCCGCTTGGCCTCCCTCGCTCCCGCGATTCGAGTCCGCGCCCACGAACTGCCCGCGCCCCCTTAGCGCGCTCTTCGTTTTTCCGGCTCCTTGCGCCCCGAATGGACGGCCAGGAATTCCCGGCGTCATATGCGCGGCCTGGGGTATTCCCGGGGCCAGTCGAGCCCCGGGAGTCGCATGACCTATTGGTGCTATTAAAAGGATTGAGGCCCGCGGATCCTCCGCAGATTCCCCGAGTGCGGAGGCTCGTCTTTCGCGGAATCTCGAAAAACGGCTCGATTCTGCGGGAATTCGGCAGCGATACAAGTTTCGAAAACCAATCTGTACGGTGGAAAATCTCGTGGAGAGTTCTCCTGCGAGCTCTAGGTGAAGGGGCAGCTTTCTTCAATTTGTTAATGTAGAAAGTTTTTCGTTCGATAAAACGCAATATTTATCCAACGCTCGATTTCCATTTAAAAATGATATTTTATTTTGAATCAAGCAACTTGAAACTGCAAAACTTTTCTCAATTTTCGGTTCCCCTTCGATCCACTATCCCTTTGCCGGCGATACGAACCAAATAAATAATTGTCGAAACCTAATCAGCGATCTGCACTCCGGCAACTGCAAATTCAACGGTTATTCCTTGGTTCAAGCCGTTCACCCTGCACAGACTCACCGGAAATCTCAATCTCTCCCTCTTTAACTTTCCCCGTCCGACGGCAAGGAGAGAAAGACGCTTATAAGAAAGACACGGGGAGGGAAAATAGTGAGTCGTCTGCGCTGAGTGGCGGTGGGTGGGGGTCAGACCGAAAAGGAGAAAGAAAGGAGGAGAATGGAACAGACAGAGAGGAAAAAGGAAAGCGCGCGAGGAGGGGACGACAAAAAAGGAAGATGGAGATAGACTTTTCCTGTTTCCAACCCTTCGTATAACATGTTCCCTTTTATGCGTTTCGTCCAACGAAATGCTGAGCTCTCGCTTCCTCGCTCGGGGCTGATTCTTCTCCCCCAAACTTCCCACACCCCCGCACCCTTTCGCTCTACTATTTGTTTCCCTTTCATCCATGCATTCGAGGAATTTTCGAGACATTCTTTGATGAGCTTTCTTAGAAGATTCTTCCAAATTGCGCCATGTGCAACGACTCGTAATGAAACTTTTGTCGTAAATAAAAAGCGGACCCGAATCACGCTCGATTTAATACATGATGATAGATTGAATTCCAATCGTTTTTGACTTTTGTTAGGTATACTTCTATTTTTCACTGATACAAAATATCTGTTTATTTTAATTAGAATCAAGAAAATGAACTGATCTCAATTTCAAACTAATATAATTATGATATAGATGTAAATTGAGGACTTTATTGAGTCAATCGCGCTCTTTGAACTTTGCATCCTACTATTTGATGAATTTTGCGTTGGAATGAGCTCAAAAGTAGTATAATAATTAGTTAATATTTTATTACAGATTGAATATCAAATATAAAAATTTAAGAATATTTAGCTTCATTTTAATATACACATCTGAATACACAATAATGTCTTTTAATACTTCTAAAAATTGTAACAGTTCAAAAAATCTATTACATACTCGTATACTCGTATTTTAAAACCTTCTGGAACAAGATCCATTGCAGTAATTCAGAATAAATTTAACGTAGAAGATAACATTTTCATACAATTATAACTAAACATAAATAAACATTCAGAGCTTTTGGAGGTTTTAGCTTACCAAACATATTACATAATTTAATAAAAAGTTGAGATTTGTTTACTTTTAATAAAAACATTTTTCTATTTTAAATTATGTCTGTTAACGACTTTTTAATTTATACTACAAACGTCATAACAAATGCATTACTTAAATTAAAAATACATTCACGAAATTCACATGTTAGTTGGAATTTTCGTAAAAATACGATGTTATCAAAAAATTTATCTCATGTACGCCAAAAAATGAAATTGACCATACAAATTCGCAAATGACAAATCGTTTGTCTATTCTTGAAAAGGAAAAGAAACGTTAAGATGAAAATAAAGCTAAACATCACTTTAAACCTACAACTTTGGGGTAACAACTCTTGAAAAAATTACAGACTACGTAGTTATTCTTAGCCGACAAAGCAGGAACGGAGAGTTAATACCGAAACTCTTACATTTAAACGAATATTGTTAAGAACGTAAAGTTTCCTTAAAGGTGCACTTTTCCTCGTAATCAGTTTAACGAAGGCCTTTCGAAAAACTCTGAGCAACATCATGTACCATGGGCGTAGGTCCGGTGCTAAAATTACTTTAAGTGTAGCTTTTGAGAAATTTGGGAAAGAGCACGCGATCGGCACGGGAGAGTGAGCCCTCCGCCGGGGCTTTTGCCCCTCGCCTCCTTCTTGCGGCGCCCTTTTCCCCGGCTCGGCCGGATGACGTACGCGCGATACTGAGCGGCTGCTTTACGCGGATAATGCTCCCTACGGGCGAGCGGCCCGCGCGCCGGCTGCGAAGCGGGAGAAGAGACTCCCACGCGGCCCCTCCAAACTTTGGGCGCAGAAGATGCCGACGAAAGACTTATTCGATTACATTTCGCGCTTTATTGCACGACGACTTGTTGAGGATAGGGGCTGAAGGATCGAGGGCCCGGCGCCATTGTTTCCTCCGCGAAGCCGCCTGCCGTTTGTCACTTTTGGATGGCCATCTCTCGGAGGGTCGCTAAAGATGTTTAAGAAGCTCAAGGGGAGAAATCCCGCCAATGAACTGGGTTATTGACTCGAGATAATGCTTTCTTATTGTCTCTTTGAACATTTTAAACTTTCCCCTGTGAGAAAATTTCCCGATACTATCATCATGTTATTATATTTTTTGAATGTCATGATTTTATAGCGAAAAATATCATCGTAATATTGACTAAGATATCGGCATCTTTCTCAATTAGCACGCTCTTGAGACGATCTGATATGAGCGTTAGTGCGTAAGATTGGTCAAGGTGGGAGAGGTGAGGTAGCCTACCACCAGTTACCGCCTGGTAACTGTGCAAGTTGTACACAACTCTGTAAAAAGTGAGGGTAACTCAGTTTTTTAAATGTGCAGTATTATATGTACTATGTATCAATAATAATAATACAGCATCTCGGCACTGTTTAATTAAAACTAAAGAATTGTTACTTTTTTCTGTATTATGATCATTATCTGTTAATCCATCGAAACCTTTACAAAAGTTTAGCAACGTCTTTTAAGAGATTCCGTGAAGCGAAATGAAATTAAAGAAAAATAAAACTGATTGTAAATATTAAGACATACTCGTATATTAAATATTGAATGTTGCACATTTAATTTTTTCGAATACACCTTGTTTAATGTAATTTTACCCAACAAGATATAGAAAAGTTTATTATCAGCTTTTGACGATATTCATACATAAATTTTCTACGATAATATGATGTGCATGCTGATCGTAAGCTGTCGATATACTACATTTCGCGGATCTATTTTCTTGCAGAGTCATTATATAATATATTGCTAATTTAAGAAGAGTGTTTACTATAACTCAACTATTATATGTAAGCTATATTAAGCATAATTTTATTATTAGATATAATAAAAGTAAAATGATCGGTCCCGATTTTCTGGATGCATATATTGCTTCAAAGTTATACTGTACTATGACAGGTATTATATGTGTAGGTCATTCCTTCTGTAACTCCCCAAATAAGTGCATAATGTATACCATATTTCATCTTTTCATTTATTTGTGAGGCACAAACATAGTCTTTTAGAGTTTAAGCTTTTAGTAAGAGGATGTATTTAATCGGCAGATATCGCATGTTCGGCGAGTAATCTGACACTATCTATTCTAGCCAATTATATTTCCCTTCTGAAAGTGAGGGTAAGCGAGGAAGAGACGTTTTTTAGAACCAAGATCTTTTCCACTCTAACCACACATATAGGTAGTCAAGACGTTCAATAAATAATGATTAAACTTTATGCTTTTTCGATAATATTAAATTTAATATTAAACAGTGTACAGTACTTCGCATTGTTATCATTTCGTCAAATTTAAAAGTGGCAGATTAGGTGAAAGGTAATTGTATTTAAAACGATATCCCAGTGACACGATTTCAATTTATTTCAGTTTATTGGAAAGATGCATTCTACATGTTGTATACATGTTTACATGAATTCGCATGCGATTGAATAATTAGTTACAAGAACTGCCAGATTCATTCGAATTGTTCAATGTTTTAACAATAACTGCTGGTTTTTCTCTCATCAATTTTATTACTTCATTTAAGCTGTGGCAATTAAATTATTAGTTAAAAAATAAAATCGAATAAAAAATTATTAGATTATTAATTAAAGAGTTTCCAATCTTTACAGCAGTATTTTTGGCTCATTCAGTTTAAGCATTCGAAGGGTTTGAGATGACAAAAGAATTGATTTGTGGCTAAATTGTTTTAAATAGTAGTAACTAGGAACAATGACAATATGTCATTGAATAATGTACTTCGTTGCATATATTTGTGTGTGTGTGTGTATTATAGGTTCCATATATTTTATAACGCGACCAAATACTAAATATTTTAATTAAAGCGGAAATGACAGATGAATATGAGTCTATATATCATTATTAATTTCTAATAAGCTACCAGAACTCTGCAGATACTCTACAGAACTAATAATACTCAAAAATAATTGCATCCGCCATTGTAGTATACCGATATAACCATTGAGGACAATTTTCCGATCGTAGTTGGCATATCTTGAAAGAGGTGTCTCGCCCAAGAGTTATTAAAAGTAAACCCGAGGTTTATCGGATAACCCGCGCAACGAATGCCGAATGCGCATGAATTTTAACGCCTGCGCCGTTGTAAATTTCGCAGGAAATTCAATTATTCAAATGGCCTCCGAGAAAGGCACGGCCGGGGTCCGGAAAGTATATAAGCTTCTACCGGCGCTAGTGATCTCGTGGTCCCGGGTAAGATGCAACAATTATATCCGAGCTCCGGCGCGATGAAAAACGGCGGGGGGATCGTCTCGCGTTTCAAAACGGGACGACTTCTCTTTTTCTATATGGGCACCCCCGCCTCCTGCGTTTTGCTCCAGGCGCGACGCAGGATTTGCATTTCAGATTTTTATCGGATTCCCGGGGTTTGGCCTTTTCTTTCCCCTCACCGGTCCTCGCCCTTCCCTTAATGACGGAGCCACACCGGGGGACAGAGATTCCGAGGGGCTTGATATGAAAAATTTTATAAAAAGCTTCTGATTTAATGACGGATTTCGCACGGGAACCAAAGGCTTTTCACGTCATCTTGACAAAGCCTACTATCCCGTAAATATAAACTTTTCAGAGACGTTTTCATTAAGATCTAATATTTTGATATTTTTATTCCGAAGGATTATTTTGATGTAATAAATATATTTGTTATCATCAAATCACTATTTAGAAATGTAGGTTAGTTTTTATATAGGTACGAAAAAGATGTTTTTGTCCTACAAATACATTTCAAACTATTGCTGATTGAGAATGTATCGAAGAATCTGAGGAAGGGTATTTACTGTTCGTATTGGTAGGCGGTTCGACTCGACAGCATGATCCTTGCCTCCGGCAGTTTTTCTAGAATTTATGAGGACCAACGCAGGGAAACTTTAATTTACAGATTAGCTCGAGTCGTAAATAATAACGGCTGCGGTTCTCGGGTTTCGTTCATTCGCCCCTGCCTCACTTTTTTCTCGTCGCCTTTGTCTTTGTTGAGTATTTATATACCTTTGTGGCTTTCTTTACCAGGTGCGAGATGAATTTATTTATTTTGCTTCCTTTTGTAGATAGGTTTGCTACCAGTGGAAATTTTTTATATTTGAAACTGCGTATAACGTAATCGAATATCCAAGGGATGAAAATTGATAAAATCTATTTTACTGTGAAGATATTTGGTTTAATTTCTATGCTTTGATAACTATACGTATTGCCTGTAAAGTTCACTAATACAAAAACTTATATAAATATATCGTTAGTTAAGTATTTAAATTACAATGAATATTTAAAATGAAATACAATTGAGGTGCGACTCTTACTTTACCTCTTAATAAAAGTTGAAAATTTCCGGAAGAAAAATGCACGTGAAATGTGTGAGCGTACAGTTTTCTCTACAGAGAAAGATAAAGAGATGGGAAAGGCGAATGTTTACCCTGCCACCGCTTTCACCCTCTCCTCATATCTCATAACCCAATTAAAAGTATCAAATTTTTTTCCTCTGAGAAAATATTTGATCCGTTTTTCTGTGCATGAATTTTTATCCATCACTCCTTGCAAACGTAGTACGTTCAAACCTAAAAACTTTGGATCATGCAAATATAATTATGTGGGCAAAATGAAAGCTACTTGATTAATGCTTTTAAATGTTTTATAATTGATTCAATTTTTACAATAAAAGCTCCAGTTTTGTAAAAAAACATTTAATATTAAAAATACTAATCTTCATAAAAATATCGATAAAACATTTAAAAATATAAAAAAATAAGGTTAATCCTATGAATAATGTCATCGAATAAAACGTGTATAAATAAATGAAATAAATTTTATTAAATTATGTATACTCAATTACATGAAGTAGTATTATAAATAAAATCGAAATAAATCCAAAATATATTTTTTGTATGTTTCAAACCCAATTTTAAAAATGATTTAGAGAATCTTAAAAAGATTTAATATCATAGTTTTGAAAGGGTGAATCCAACCTCACCTACGACCACATCGATTGCGTTCGAGAAACATTTTTAAAAACCCGAGCAAACTGAACCGTGTTGTAAGAAAGTTGCATCGATTCGTGGCGTCCGCGATTGCGTGGGTCACTTGGAGCCTTGGGCGCGAGTCCCCCAGGTCAGAATTCGAGTGCTTATCGAGTTTGTCCTTTTCCTCTTCAGGGCGGAGATCGCGAGGATTTTCCGGAAAAATGCGCTCACGCGAGGATGAATATTTATTCAGAAAGTTTCGCAATCTCCGAGGTGCCGTTACATTTATTTGCATTTCGATGCGCGCCTCGCGCTCGAACGTGCGGCGCGTTTAATTCTGTCGTCCTCGAGTTTTTCGGGTCACTTCTCTGACTTCCCTTAGGTAAATTACTGTTGATGAACTACGGGTGGCTGTAGCATAACGTGTAGATGTGTCGATATGTATGGGCGAGAGAAATTCTCACGAAATATTTAAAAAGAAGCAGTGACACAGAAATTGTCAGAAATGGTTGAGATTTTTATTTAGACTTGTAAATATACCCAACTATATAATATCTGGAATTTTACTAAATACAAAACTTTAACACTTTTAGAAATATTCATCAACTAGCAACTATGTAATGGAAGTAACGAGATATTTCTAAAATTATGAAGCTACTGAGTATTACGAAACATACTTTTAACAGAATAATTGAATGCAAAATATGTAATAAAGCTGCATACATAAAAAGGAATATAAAAAAGTTTTTCTAAGATAAAAAAGTTGTCAGCTAGATTTTTTATCTTTTTAAATAAAAGAAATGATCCTGTTTTAATTTCAGAAGCTTGACGTAAACGTTACCGTAAAGTTATAGTCGCAATATCATAACAGCTTAGTTGCGTAAACTATTGAGGTTATTCTGTGATAACAATAACACAAGCAAACGCATGCAGCAGTCTATTGAAGTGAAACGTCATCCATCCAATATCTTCAGGTTGAGCAGGCGTTCTATTACTTGAGTTTATACAAAGATTCACTTCGTTTTATGACGCAGCGTTTTGTACTTCAAATGAATATTCGATCTAGACTCTGCAAAATCATTTATTCAAAATATGCAACAATGAGAACATACTAATGATATTTTTCGGAATTGGTTCCGAATAAATTAGTAAGAAAGCAGAAACCAGAGCATGACCAAATTTAAAAACGATTCAAATTTATTGCTTCTAGAAAACCCTTTAAAAGCAGGTATTTTAATTTATAACAGACGGACGTGCTACATCCGCGCATCGTTACATCTTGACTCGGCCAACTAGCGAAACCAACTCTAACCCGTATCGCGCGTGCTGTTATTTTCACAGAGTCAGCGACCCTCTTCCATTTTCGCCCTCCCGCAAACCTCTTCCTCCATGTCTCTCGTTGATTCTCCTCTTCTTCTTTGCTTACTTCTACAACCGAAGCCCACGGGAGCGACTTTTAAAATTTCACTACCTATATAGATCCACTAGCCCTTCGCGACTTCAAGAAGAATGCATTTTACATGCTTTTCGCGATCGCTAAAGGATAAAGCTTCTTCTTTTAAAATAATAGTTACCTTTCTCCGTTCTATAACACTTATTTTGTATTCAGTCTGATTGAGCTGCCAAAGAGGTTCAAAGGGAGACTGATACTACTTTGATAATTCAAGGTATCCTTAAAAGAACTATCAGTAAGTTACAATTATTATCTGGAATATTTCTGTGAATTTCTAGTCTTTTACTTGGAGACTAGGGACTTATTATTTATTGTTCATATTGAAAACCGATGACGAAAGCTGTACCAGTGCACTTTGGCGAGTTTAATAAGGCATACACGTGACGCAGGGAATATTCGTCTGGTTGATTTCGAGTTAAGCTCCGGGGCAAACGTTCATTAAACGTCAGTTCGCTCACCCTATACCTTCATCAGCACTTTTTGACTCGGCAGCCGTCATCGAGTTTCCAGCGGTTTCCCCTCGATGCCGTGAAATAAACGAGCAAGAACAGAAGGGCGGTGAGAGAAAATGCCGCTCTCCCGCAAAACCATGTAGCGCGATGAAGATGCTGCCCTTAGCGATTTATCGCCTCGAAAGCTTCCGTTATTTCCTTTTTTCATTCCGGCGGGATGGCAGATTTATCGAATGGATTTTTGAGCTTAATATTCTGCCGGCTATTAATTATCGCATTTTTGTTGCTTTTTTTGATAATGACTTGGTTTATAAATTAATTTGTGCAAGAATAAGGAATCTATCATTTACATTACTTGTACAGGTTGTGGTAACAAAAGAAATCACTCTCCTTCATAATTTTCCAAGGAATCGATAAATTACCTTAATTCCTCGACTTTTATCGTAAGGTTATTTTTGAAGGTTATTGAAAGGTTGGCTTCTATTTTTCCTCATATTTTATAAATAAAAACAAATACTCCTTTCTTAATAAAAAAATACAAGTAATTCTTGTTATTTATTTCTTTGAAATGTCATTGAACAACTAAAAGTTGACCTTGAAATAATGACCTTCAATTATGTCATTGGCCTTAAAGTCAAAGTAACCAATCGATTCCTTGATCCAAATCCTACAAGTTTGTAGCCCCAACTTTCACTGAGGATTATTAAGTTATTTAGCAGAAACGCTATTTTTGTTACACCCCGCATAATGTTTTGTCCGGGAATTCGGTAGGATTTGCTGCGGTTAAGTAGAAGGCACGGCTTAATCGTGTCGCGGGCTCGATAAGTTCGCTCGTGGCTTGGGAGGCAAAACGCAGCATCTCGCGAGAAGCTGCATAAATCGTGTCTCTTTACCGCCCTCGCGGGAAGAAACAACTCCTATTAACTAGAGGGCGGCTGCGCATCAGCGGGGGCGGCCGCTGCAGCGGCGGGCGCCCCGTAAACACGCCCGAGCGGCGGCGAAAAACAAAAGGAGCGCGCCTCGGTGCATCGCAAGAAAGCTAATTATACGCGGGGATAACGGATAGAATCGCGGCGGCGGCGGCGGCGGCGGCAGGTACGCCGCGCGGAAGGGGAAACGACGCGGACTCTTCCCGAGGGTGGAACCGCCGCGGCCCCCGCCCCCGATAAAAACAGCAGGCGCCGGCATTCCTCCTCCCTCCTTCTCTCTCTCTCTCTCTTTCTCGTTCTCTTTCTCTGTCCCGGTGCGCTTGCTCGGGAATCGCGTAATTAAAGCTCGCGGCTAGATTAGCTTAAAGCGCCCGGACAGATGTTCGTCTCCCGGGCAGACTATAACGATAATTGCCCGCGCGCCCCCGCGGTCCTCCCTGTATTTGCATGCGCGTACACGCTGCGCGCGCGGTCCACAATTAGCCGGCCGCGGGCGCGATTGCGCACCCCCGCGGACTTCCCCACGGCACTCCGCCTCCCCTGGTCGCGCGCCCTCACAAATTGCGCCGGCTGCGGGCTTTTTGATGGGCGCAACCCCGTAGGTGCAGCCTCCGACGAATTGTTGCGTCGCGCTTAATTGTCTGCTTTCTCGCAGGCCGCCGCCCGGCTCGTTTTGAGATAGCCAACGCCTACTTGGGCTGTTGTTATGTCGCTCCGCGAGAATCATCTCGAGCCTGCGCGGAGAAAGCGAGCCTTTTCCCTTGTAAACAGTCGATGGAATATTACGACGGACGCGTTAGGATGAACGAGTGCCGTGTGGAACTGTGCGGAGATACAACAGACGGACGTAATTAAAATAAACCCGGGAGATCCCAAGCAGTGCGCATAGTTTAAGGCAAACTTTGAGTGCAAGCGAGAAAAGCCCGAGTTTAGGCGATGACGCGTCGCGCGGGGTGGGCCGAAAGAATTAATGGCGCTGCGGAGTTAGTAATTCCGCGCGGATATGCCACCCGAATTAATTGTCGTTGGGAATGAAGTTTGACGAATAAGCGGCGGGAGTAATTATAGGAGGCGGAGGCGAGCCGCCGAACTGGCTACGAAGCTCGAATTAGTCAGGCGAGTTTGTAATTAAGAAAGATGGGACGGGCTACGTCTCGGGCCCCGCTGTAACGGCCTGTTCATGCTAATCGCCTCGTAATACCGTAATACCTTCGTCCTTGATAAGCGAAAAAAGCCCCGGGGCCTTCCATTTCAACGCTCGCGCTGTCTTATCTCCTTTCAAGTTGCGAATAGCAAAGTGATTACGGAATAACAAATAGCGAGCTTAAAACGTGCAAACCTGTGGCTCGACGTATATCGCGAGGAAGAATTATTTTTCCCTTGTTGGCTATATGGGTCTGTCAGTTTGAAGATTTATAAAGTCAATTGAAGATGGAAAATTTTAAACTTTTAGTGTAATTGTTTTATTCAGACACACAGCGAGCTACTCAGATATAATAAATTCATCGCAGTGAACCCTACGGGGAATCCGAAAGATAACTCGAGGACAAAAATTAAAACGTCGAAAGTAGAGATGTACGGTCTATGAAAACCAAGTAAAGACACAGCGCAGAGAGATACATACTGTATAAGTCTAAATATAGTCTCTAATAAGCATTGCAAGCATAGAAACAAGGTAAATACAACCTTTTTGGCCCTATAATTGGTTTCTTTCTTTTTTGTTTCAAAAATCTCTGGAATATAGAACGTACTTTTTTCTGCATTTATTCTGTATTTTGTGAGGAAATTTTACTAACAATAATGAAACATGGTACGAAGAAACAAATATGAGCCGAATAAACAAAGACGTAGGGGAAATGTGTCCACTGAATAAATAAAAATAATAAAACAACAAATACGTATATTTGTCTAATGCTTTTCTAAATATTGCACGGGAATAAAAAGTGCAGCCTTCACTCCAGGGAAATACGAAAACGAAAAAAGTTGTTAAATGAAAGTAATTATAAAATGCGTAACTAGACTGAAAGCAATTAACGTGTGCGGCACTGAAAACTTTGATGCATTAAACAAAACTAACGGAATAGATCGATGCACACACCTCCCGAAAACAAAATAAAGAATTAACGTCCACGACAGCGAAGCGCGAAAAAAGGTTAACGGTGAAAAAGTGCAAAAAAGCGTCGCACCGGATGTTGCCGCCGTACGGAATTGGAAAAATGCGGGCGAATGAGAGAGTAGAGGGAAGGGAAAAGAGGAAGATGGATTCCATACTAACGAGCATCTGGATAAAGCGCTGTAACGTCGACCAGATTAAATGAATAATCAAGGCATGCAATTATACTGGGTGTCCTTGAAGTGATCCACCCGCCACCCAGCACCCGTCGATGAGGAATTTTACGTAAATCTGTTCTTGGGGTGGAAAATGATTATCTCTTCAGCGAAATCATTACAACCAGTTAGAAAAGTTTCTTTTAAAAAAATTATTTCAACGTTAATGATACTTTCTTTTATAAGAGTCTTGTGAAGTCTGCAGTCTTTAGTTGAAACGAGCAAAATTTTCGATATGATTTCAATGGTAAGTCGAAGTGCGCTAGTCCTCGACTCGACACCCCTCCTACTTTCAGAAAATAATTTGTTTCGAGGCTCACGAGGCGGTAATAACTGAACTTCTGTAATTTTCTTTAAGGTGTTGATCTTTTCGAGCTTATTGGAGATTGTGAAAATATACTTTGTCCCATACTTTTATTGAAAGGTATTTTAATAAGCATTTAGTTTACTTTTGTATTTTCTATTTATACTTTACTAAAAGATACGTACTTTTTACTACTGTAGATACGCAATGACTTTTAACACAGGCTTTAATACACAAAGTTAATTACTAAAATTATTTAAATGTTAAAAGTAAATATCATTGATTAAAGTTTAAAACAAATTAAATGTCTGTTATTTACCTATTGTAAATCGAATCATGTGATTGTGTACTATTTTACTTACTGCTAGCGGAGTGTCAAAAAAGTCTCTTACCTGTAACAAAATAAGAATTAAATTATTTATCTGGAAGAGTAATCTTTATTAATTATTTTAAATGCTATTAAACACTTTTATTTACAATGTAAGGTACAGATAAAATGATTTCCATAGTCGCTATTTATGCGGCAGAATATAACTGTAACGAGGTTACAAATATCGATGAAACCCATCACGAGCTTCTCATGTCTAAAATGCAATTATCCACATTGTAGATCCTATTATTGGTTATCTTAATATATATCTATCGGTACAAAAGACTAGGGGAATCGTATTTTCCCTTCGCATCAATTTCAAATATGGACACAGACTTTGATATTTTTTCCTCTACTGAGTTCATTTCACTTATCGCTTACCCCTGGGGAATAGAGCTTAGTAACCGAGTTGAAGGCTTCAAGAGAGGAGAGAAGGGTCGTTATCGACATATCAACAGCTTTCCGTAATGATACTTCCTACAATAAACATTCCTGACATGAATATAAGTTGCAAATTATATATACAACCAGAATCATCAAAGATTATAGTCACTTTACTGATAAGTATACCTTATTGTAGACATTAAATTTTTGTTTGACATAGAAATAGACTGCCAAAAAATTAAATAAGTTAAATTAGCTAAAAAGGTTAGGAATCAAGCCTCCTAGTAAAGACTGTCCGTTGCTGAATAATCATACGTGCGCAATATTTTACTATCCATTTTGTGATTGAATCGAATGTAAATCAGTTCTGTTGGCGAGCGCGGGAACGGAGCCAGTTAAAATATTGCTCAATGTACATAGAGGATAAGAGAATATAAACTACGCTCGAGAAGGGTGTATCGCAGTAAAAGACAAGGGATACGTCGCTGAAACGGATCTTATGCCATCGGCAAATGAACAATTTCGAAAGTGCACTACCTGGGCGCTGCTCTGCCTCGCCGAGCGAATCAAAGTACAGAAGTCGCGTTTGACGCGAGCGAGTGGTATCGAGAAAGAAGCCGGCGGCCACTCTTCGATCATCGGGCGGCTTTCATTGGGTGGCGCGTGCGCGGAATCCACAGGTTTGCCGGGCGAGCGGACCTTTCAATCCGCGTCCCAAGATTGCCAGGGCATTAAGGGGCTCCTTCGATTGCCCTAGCGCGCATTCGCGGGAATGCCTTTGTGGACCGGAGCGATATATAGCCCGTTTGATGCTCGGCTTCTCCATTCATTTGGGAATCTTAGAAATTCCAATTTTGGTGTCCGTCGCCGGGGAGCCGAGTCGTCCCGCCCACCGAACAAACACGGGAATACTCAATTTGAAAGAAGCCCGCGCTTTGTCCTTGCTCTAAAGTCCCCGGGAAAATGAAAGAGTCATGAAACTGTCGAGGCATCGATCGGCCGAATAAGTTGAGACGACTCGTTGACGATCGAATGATAAGTGGACGTAAAGGCTGCCCCCGAAAAAATAAGCATGTTCTTTTTGAATTTCATAAAAGTCGAATCACCAATTTGGCACAAATTATTGAATAATGACACTTTTTCAAACGTTAAATATACTTTGAGGTCAAAGTAACTTATTTTGAAGACACAAACTACCTTCTTTTAAAAAGTACAAGCTAAAATCAAGTAGTAATCCAAAGTAGTAAATAATTCCTGTATATTTACGTATATTTAAATACCGTACGCATGTGCATGTTTATAATCTTTGTCAGAATGTCATCAAAAAGTAAATATTTATAAAGTAATACTGTTTCTTTTAATAAACGGTATTTTTTAGCTTATATTTTCCTATCTGTCATCCAATATGTATTCGTTGTTATGATAAACATAGTTTAAATTTAAGAAAAGTGTTTTGCAAATAACGTTTTTTATGCTTAATTGTAGTGCAATTTTATGATATTTATACATAAAAATATTATAAGTACTGTATCTAAATATAAATCATTAATATTTAACCTTATGTGTCAATTACCCATAGCAAATTTGCCATACATATATCCACTCAATTTTATTCCATAATCTTATAGGTGTAAAAATATGGATTATTTAAAATTATATCATGTAGTTGAGGACTTTTTAGTTATTAGTTTGATATTTCTTATACAACATATATTTTGCTGATTATTTCTTAGTGTAAAATACTAGTGAGTTTCTTTAAAATTGAATTGGTAAAGATTTTCATATTTGTAAGGTTTGTTTTTTAACTTTTGCATTGCATTCAGTATATATACGTTTTACAGTAGACACTAAAGCCCAGTAAAGCTTTACCTTTTTAATATTTCGTAATAATAAGGTTTTATAAGATACGAATTTCTTATTTTATTTATAAAACCCAAGAACACGACCATTATTGAACTTGGGTAATTACGATCGTAAAATTCTCTATAAGACTTTTAGAGGCTAAATTTTATTTAAGGCTTTTAGCTTAATGCTATACGGCTTACAAAAAATACATTTTGACTAGGAAGACTTTTTAGTTAGTTTTTACCGGTCGATTTTGCGTTGGGCTCAATTGAACCGGTTAGGCCGCGCTCCACGGTTGAATTATGACTAACTTTTATCAAAGTTTCCGGAGTCAATGTAATGCCCCCCACGCAAAGTTTGGAAAAAGCTCATTGTTCGAATTGACACGATCCAACTTTGCCGGAATTTAGCACCAATTTGCTTATTTTCGTGCGGGTTGGGGCGTCCGTCATGCCTGCGAAGTTGCTAGGGCGCGGGGCCGAGGCGATCAGTCAGTGCTCCACGGGGCTCGCCGCCAGATTTCACTTATCGCGCGTCCCGACTCCCGGGGGACGGGCGGCCCGAGCGCCACCTGGGCCGAATTGATGTATCGGGACCGGCGCCCTGTTCTTTCCGGGCGGCCATTTGCGGCGCTGGTCCCGCGGGTCCCGCGGGCCGCCCGCGACCCCCGCGCGCCACTCCAATCGCGGGGGCTGCGCTAAGAGTCTCGGGAGGCCGCGCCTTTCCGCGCCCTCGCTCTCCCGCGGGCGTAGGCTCCCGGAGGCTCGATGCTAAGCGGGCGAAGGGCCGCCGATCGCGGGGAGACCTCGAGCTGCGCCGCCCTCGACGAGTCGACTCGTCGGCCGGGGCTCAACCTTCTTGACGGACCGCCGCTTTTAATTCCGCACGGGAGATGCGGCCTGCGGTCGCCCTGCCGCTGGCGTAATTAATTCATCCGGGGCGTTCTTGGTGGCCCAGCGCAGGGGCGGCGCTGCGATCGCTGACGCGTCGGGAGCAAGCCTTTTCGACCGGCCTGCAGTCCGGCCATCGCTTATGCTAAGTGTTCCCTCTGTGGCCGGTCAAATGCACGTCGTGTCCGAGATTTGCAAGCAAATCGAAACATTTGTTTTCCGCGAGCGAGCCCAGTTTTAATCTATTTTGATGTATTATCCTGGAATCGACGCTGTATTTTCAACGATATTGTATCCGTCCTCCAAACAAACTTGCAATTTGCACAAATAACGCGTTAAATATTCATACGATTCCGTTTGTTTTCTTCAATTTTTTTTTTATTATTGAAAGGTGCAGGTAAAAGTATAATGAAAATACGGAAATGATTTTGTATAATAATTTGCATAATTGCACTGCCTTTGTTAATCTCCTAGCCTATAAAGTGTCTATATTCAAGTAAATAGCAACGAGGGTATATCTCGTACGAATGTTTCCACACCTCGTGCAATAATCAATAGCACCATCGGTTCCCTAATTTCCATTGAATAACGATTATGTCAATCCTACCCGTGGATGCCATAACAACAATCATCATTCTAATTAGAACTACAGCGAATCATAAATCATGTGGGGGCACAATATCGCATCATTCCATTGCCGATTCAATTGGAAATCTCGGCGCAATAATCGAGAAACAAGGGAACATATCAAATTAAGAGAACAGGATAAAACAAATTTGTAACTCGCTCTTGGTGTTCGAGACAAAACATACAGAAGATATAAATTTTATTTTAAAAGAAGTACAGTGTTATGACGCTCTTCCCTTGCACCATTTCGCATCAAGTACATATTTAAAGAAATAAGGTGCGACTGAAAGGCCACAAGTCCGGCGTAAAAGTGCGCGTAAAGCTACTTTGCACGCGGCCTCATCGGCGGCGGCGGCGGCCCGGAAATGCTCTTATCCCGGGTTTGCAGAATAGATGTAGCGGGCGGCCAGGGCTGCGAAATCAAACTCCAAAGTCCGATGCATATTGAATGGATCTAGGCCCTTGGGCCGCTAATGCCGGCCGAGGCTGTCGTTCTCCGCGGCCTCTCGCCGAATTATTCTCGTTGGTGAATGATGAATCGGCGGCCGCGCGAGTGGATTGGCAGTCGATTCGTTTAAGCCGATCAGCCGGCGTTAATCTCGAAGGAGGCAGCCCTACGTTATTGATGCGCTGGGCGCGTTTTATCGGGCCCGCGGCGCCGAGTCAATTATTCCAGCGGCCAAGGCGCTGACCGGCCCGACTCCTGTCGATTGGCTCAAATATCGACCGCGCGCACATCGGTAATATTCCCGCGCGGAAAATATAATCACTGCCCCGAATAGCGGTCGTTTATTTATATCGCGACTAAAGCCTCGCGCGGCCGAGTTAAAAAGTAACCGGGTGCCGCGAACGGGTGAATTATCACCCAGCGCCCGGACCCATTAGCGACTGAATAATGCAGCTGACGAACAGCCGAATAACAAATCAAACGCTCGCGGTCCATTGAAAATATCCGAAAATTGACAGAGCGCGGGGTGAGGGCGAGTGGCGGAGGCGCCGTCGAGACAAAACTGCCCGGATTCCTTATTAATTGCTCGGGGACGCGCGGCCCCCGGGCCTCTTCCTTTATAGATAGAATTACAAAGTCGGCACTGCCGGTCGATCCCGCCCCCGCCACAACGTTACATCGAGGCCACTATCGCTCGGCGACGATTCCGAAGGAGGCGCAACATGGGCATGATTTTCCCCGGGATCCCCTGAATAATTGAGAGCCCGGCCAAAGTATATCGGCCCACTTTATTGACCTGAAATATTAATTGTTGCCGCTTCGGGCCAATTTGAGGAGGCTTCCTGCTAATTGTCGCTCTTGCACAGTGTAAGCGTTAAGTAGCAAAAAATATATTATTCGGGAAAATCTTAATTATTTCGCCGGAGTAGATTTTAATTTGCAAATTGGAAACTTACAAAGGAGTTGGATGAACGAGTACTGATTTTTCTAATATTGACGAGTTGTCGTTAAAAAAACTGACCGCTTTTCAAAGCTATTGAGCTACGATAATTTAATGGTCTATCGGATTAACGAGTTAAATTGTTTGATGAAACTTTTAAAGTACTTGTACTTTTAAAAGAATTTTGAGTGAATGAAAAAAAAACCATAAGTTTGATATTTTTTTATCTTAGAAATTAATAAGAAATAATTAGAAATAAATTAATTAGAAAGGAATGTACCAATCGACTGTACCTTTTATAAGAATCCAAACCCTAAAGCTTAACTATCTATTAATGGCACACAACCCGAAGTTCTTCTGATTAACCGCAAACTTCTGAAAGATGCAAGTACGAAAAAGGGCCGCTGCAGGCCACTAAATAATGTAGGGCCGTCCCCGCGGCGCGGCTCAATTATTAAGCCGAGAGAGGAAGGGACGAACTTGGGCGAATCATCCGCTGCCGCGCTGGTGAGCCGTGAATAAGAAATAAAAATCGCGAACGGGCTGGTAAGAATGCGAATAATCGGCGAGGTCGCGACAGCTTTGACCAACTTTCTGGGGGGCTACGCTAAAAAGCTTTTAGGAGCTTTTAAAGAGTTTCAAGCGCCTCAGCCGATACTCATCGGTTGCGCCTCAAAGGTCGACGGGGCGCATCCCCTGCATCGATCCCACCCGACGACCACCAAGTAAAGTCGCGTCACTGTGTTCTACTCCGACGAATAATTTCATTTTCACTCGCGGCTTCTTACACCGCGAGGTTTAATGCGCCGGTGCCACCTTGTTGTCGATTTTACAAGGCAGCCTGTTACGAAGCCTTCGAAAACTTTATATATACAGCACTTTATCCGATGGATAAGCTTCCTTTTCAGGGAGACTTAACTGGCTGTTAAGTGCTTCGAAGAGCGTTAACCCGTCGCATCAGAGTATTTGTTGCTTCATCCGGCACTTCTTCTCAGTCGAGCCGATCCAAGCCACCCTATATCGAATCTAACGCTCTATTCGATAAGCGCGTTTTTTATCTAATCTCAAAGCTCGTTAAGCTCGCGGTGACAAGCTGCGCGGCTCCCCAGGAGATTCGACGAGCGCTTAGGCAAAGGCGCTCGCGGCCGGCCTTGCCAGACTCGCGGGCGGCCTCGGCGCCGCGGGAACGGATTCGCGCGTAATTCCCCATCCACGTCGCGGCCGGCATTTATCCCGGGCGGATCGCGCGGGCAAAGCAATTAAGCCGGGCGCGCGGCCCGCGAGGAGCCGGGTAAAAGCCCGAGGAAATGAGAAATATTGAAATATCGACGCGGCCCGGAAAAAAAGCTTGACCCGGGGCGGCCGCGGCGCGATAAACGGCCCGAGCGAATTCCAATATTTTATTCCCCGCGCGCGCAGGCCCGCGAGATACGCCGCCGCTGGAGAAAAAGCGCGGCACACGTAGCCGCCCGCCCCGGGAATAAATAACGCCCCCGCGTATTACCGGCGGGGCCAAGGCCGCGTCTGATTTCCCGCCGCCCGGAAATCCCTTACCGCCCCCGTCGGACGGCTCCTCCTAGCTGCGCGCCGGCCCGTTAATTGGAAAGCTCGATGCGCGCGCCCTTCCGATTATTATCGCCGCCGTTTTTCGGTTTTTTTTTTCCCGCGTTCGCCTCGGACCGCGCGTATAGCGAGTCGTCCCGCGAGAGACGGCGGTGCGCCGGCTCGTAAAACGCCGCCGTGGAATCGCGGCCGATCCCCTCGTGAATCAAGCACGTCTCATAATTCTTACATTAAGGGATGAATTAACTCCGCGGGCGCTTGGGTCCGGGGTCATATCGCGCCGGGGCTTCGATTTATGAAGTGCGCTTATATATTCGGTTAAAAATTAAAGCGCCACTGGGCGCGGTCTAAGCGGCGATAAGCGACGCCGCCCCGGCTCTCATCGACTCCCTGTTTACCGATGGCTCCGGTAAATCGCGACCCCGGCCAAACGGCCGCGCTATACGATAACGCGCCGCAGAATGTCTCTCGGCTCATCCTGACGAATGGCGCCACCCGAGTGCGACGGCCTCCAAGGACTCGTTCCGTTTATATCGAGGTATTTCTACGGTACCCGGATTTGTCGACTCTCCGATTGAATGTAGCCTTCATATGGCTACACTGAAAACTATAATTATTTAAAAAAACTCTTACTATTTGGCGCCTCAATATCAATCTCTGATGAATAAGGCACGACCTTTCCAGAAATAAGTGGAGAAACGCAAGCAGTAAATTATATTCTGAACCTAAACTAAGTGAAACTACACTGGCTCATGCAATTAGAATTTCCTGTATCGCCATCTATTAGTGTTACTCTGAATTTGTTATAATAGAATATTACATAGTATTTGAAAGATTTTGTAAGTTCCCCCTTTCTGTAAAAATTTGAATTTATGTGCTACGTGAATCGGAAAAGATTTAATTCTTAAGTTACAGTTTGAATTATTTATAAAATTAAAATACAATTCAATAAATATACTTTTGGAATACAGGAGAAGTCGAAATCCAGTTGAAAATCAAAGTGGAAACGTCCAACAAAAGAGCGGGTCCATCAACAAAGAAGAATGCGAATCGTTCGACAAGACAACAGAGTGGGACTGCAAACAGCGCACACACTTATTTCACAGTTCACAGCGGCACACTTTCAGCGATGCCTGCGACCCGTCAAACAGTCACCCAGTGCAAGCGATAGTGTAAACAGAAGATATATATATATATATATATGTTATATCTACGCGATTGCAATGGTGCTCTCGAAAAATAGCGAAAAACTGCCGTCCGCGTGGTTGTCAGTTGCGCGCATAGTCGTGCGCTTCCCACTTTAGTTCGCTCTTCGGTCCAATGCTTCATTCCACTCCCTGGAGGAGTTTTTGCCGGGATGCACTCATTGAGAGCATTTTGAAGAATAAAGCGCTCGAGAGGCCCGCTATCGCCGTCGCACTTTTCATCGACGTTTTTTTCATCCGCAGCCCACGACTTCTTTTAGATGCAAAGGTGCGCTTTAATTAGAGAGCGTGAATTTCATTGCGCTCGTTGGATTTGGAACACCCGACTCGCGCATAGAATTACATTGTAACAGCAACCAGACGTATGAAATAACGATGTCTTTGGAAGTAAAAAATTTTGTTCATTAATTAATACGTCTATTATAATTAAATTAATTAAAAGGAACTCTACTGGCCGAGTGTATAAGGTTGCGCTATAAAAAGAAAATACTCGTCAGTTCGTCCTTTCATCATCTCTCGGCGAAAAAGTATTGTTCCAGCTTTCATATTAAGTAAAAGCTCTAATTCTTACGCTTGAGCGGGGATAGCAAGGAAAGCTGCGCTTGAAACTGCACTAACAGTTGGAACTCATCGCCCAGAAAACGTTTACCAAATTTTTAATAAATCATTTAGAAGACCGCCAATCTTGTATTAAAAGCGGAGCAATTAATCCATAGACAGTTGGTGAATCGGTAATTTTTTGAGTACATGCAATAATGTCCAGAGGGCGTGGAGCGAATGGATCCCGGCTGCGTGTGCAAGCCAAATCCTCTGTAGCCCTTTAAAGTGCGGTGCTGGGCCCTTGGAAAGCCGCAGGGGCGCACTAATCCCCAAGAAGGGTGGGCTGGGAAATATTTTTCATTAAATCTGATTATTTATCGGCCCCCGCGAGCGTCCACTTACACGGCGTAATCCGCGCTCACAGGGGGACCAACTGGAAATCCTCGAGGACATGGCGGCCGTTCCCCCAGGCGGACAGAAGTCGCTCCCCCGCATCCTGCGCGCCGCAGCTGCGTACGCCTCCAGTCCTGCACTTGCCGCTTTTTAAGCGGACCGGCCGGCCGTTCTAATCGTCTTACGCGCGCTCGCGCGTGCCGATAATTGCAGTGAATTATTTAGACGATTTAATAGGAGGTAGTCGGCTGGCCGATAAAAATGCCGGACGCCGAGGGCACGTCCTCCGCTAGTATAAAGGGCGGCAGCCCCGCGTCCGAAACGAGCGCCGGAATCGAAGAGAATTAAGGGCTGCCGCAGGAGGCCAGCTTGCACACTTACCTCGCCGATTATTAACGCGAGATTTACGAGGTGGCCGTAATCGAGCCGGGGCGCGCGCGCTCCGCCTAACGAGCATCCACGCCCCCTGGGGTTCGCGCTCATGCTCTGCCGGTAATAAAGAGCGCGCGCGGACGCCCTTTCTTTGTGCGCTGCCCTTCTATTTTCTTTACAAGGACGCAATCGTCCACCGGACTATTATGCATTCCGCGGCCGAGCGCGGCTCTTACGTGCGCGGTGTAACCCACGCCCGCGCACGACTCGCAATTTACGCGAGCGAATTCTTGAGTGTACGCCCCGTGCACTTAGGGGCCGCTCGTGTCTCCGCTAGAGGGCTCCCGAATAATTAATCGCGGCGCATTATGCGCCCGCCGCTTTACGCGCACTCCCCCCACCTCCTAATTAATATATTTATATTTCAGGCGCGCGCGAATCTCCCGGAGCTCGCCTTCGGCTTGAGCGCGTAAAACTGCGCGTCTATGCGCGAGGAAATGTTTACGAGGCCGGGCTGCGCTGCGCAGCAATGTGAGGCTCGTGGTTATCGGGAGAAGGACATCGGCCGCTCCCATGCCCTGGTAAAATTTTGCCAAGCCGCTACCTTTATTATTCGCCGGAATGCACGCCTCGCTTAAGGGATGCACAGATGACAGAATGCTGACTTTCCCTCACTACGTGCAAGCTTCTCGTATCAAGCGCCCTTTTTACGAACCTCGGTCCTCGCCTGGGTGCAGTCGTGGAATCTCCAGTTACGACTGAGATATAAATTACATCTACGTAATTACACGTTATTCAAATATTACTATGAAAGTTGAACGCTTCTTTTACGAATAGAGTTGCAAAAGTACACTATTTTATAAAAAAATGAAAACTAATAATTAAGCTTACTTGAAAAAAGTAACGAGAAATAATATATTAAAGATTTGTAATTAAAAATCTACTTAGAAACAAGTATTTAAAAAAAGCCTCAGAATTACCTTGGTTATGTTTTTCAAATATTATAAAAATAACTCGCGTTAAATGCGAGGCAACTTAAATTTGTTTTTTATTTGGCATTTTTCTTTCAGAATTAAAATAGTCGAGTTTAAATTAATAATTAATAAATTCAAAAGAATTTAAGAGAAATTTTTTATCTTATTATAGCCGGTAACAATATGAGAACAGATTTTGTACCGTATTCGAAGTAGATATATTATTTTACATGATTTAAAATTATTAATAAATTTAATCTTGTCAATTTTTAAGTACACAAAGTTATCAGGAGATACATTACATGCAATTTTAATATTAAGGCTTATAAATGACATATTAATCTTTACTTTAACAATTGAAATTTTGTAAACAAGCCCTTTCCATGACTCCGTAATATTTGTCAAAATTCCAATTAAAATCATTTTATGAATGGTCTAATCCACCCTGTTCGAATGAGTGAAGCTGCCCATTTAATAAAGCTATTTTGAGTTGTGAAATTGAAAAGGATCGATTTCCATGGGATTAAAATAAATAAATCAGATGGTTCCTTGCGGGCCAGTATTTTTTACAGTCTACCGTAAAAATCCTTATTTAGGAGGTAATTCCTTGTAAAGGAATACTTTACTACTCTTTAAAAATTCTTATTTATAAGATAATATCTTACGGGCTTGACTCTCGTGCAATAAAGGAATATTTTGAATTTTCCACGGCTCGATATGAAACTGGGACAAAATGAAAAATTCAATATATTTTGAGAAAATCTGGTACTTAATGCGTGCTCTTAATAATTATTACATTAGCATGCATACTCATTTGTGCATCTGCTCTAATTATTAATTATCCTCTTTTCTTAATGGTTAAGAAAATAAAAATTTAATAATGCACCTAAAGTGTTGCACGCGTTACATTATTGATGAGCATTAACGCATAAAAGTCCACTTGCAAGGGATTATATTTCGCCAACTGGTAATAGTTTACGCGCGTGTAAAATCCCGCGCGGAGGATATCGGGGAGCGGTCCGTTAAATAAATACAGGTCTGCAACGATTCCGATCGACCTCTTTATTATTTTATCGATCACGTGGGCCATTCCTTTTTAACGTGGCTAATAAAACGTGGCGCGGCTTAAGCCTCGGAATTATTTGAATATTTTTTCGGATCGCCGCGGACACCACCATGGCAGGCACCATAATTTTTATGATCCCAAGCCCTTAAACGACACGCAAGTGTTTTAAGCCGAACTGGAATTGCATTTACAAATTCAATTGCCACTATGCGATCCTGCGTTTTATTGGCGTCTGTAAATTAGAGATTTCGTTTGTGCCGTAAATACCTGCGCTATATATATATTGTCGATGCTTCCTTTAAACCCAATTTATGTTAATGACAAAAAATAAATCACTCTTCATCGCTTATTTTGATAATCAATTTGGGCAATACATTGCTTGAGAAATATACCTATTTTCATTTTGTAATACTCATATTGATTTTGTATTATTCATATTCGAAGTACAAAATAACATTTGTATATAGGTATTTGACGGCAAAGCCTCAATAAAATGTATGAAAAATACAAAAGTGTTATTGAATCTCAAAAATGTTGAGTAAATAAATCAGGTTTTATTTACTTTAATTTGTTTTATGTAATTGTTATAGTCTTTTGAAATGACTCATCTTAATGTAAAGTAAATGCAAACGCAAAATGTCGATTAATATCAAGCTATTAAATAATATCTTATATATTTCTCCCAGCAATTCAAAGTAACTTTTATTACATAATTGAGTCGTTGAATTCAATTTTAGAGAGAAAAATACAATTTAGGTTCTTGTTGGCCAAAAAATTCTTAAATCTAAATCATTGGTTACATTTACTTACAAACAAAGTATATTCTGTAAAATTCATGAAAAGTATTGCAAAGTAATTTCATGCTTGGAATAACTAAATTTTGCCAAAACTATTTTTTCTACAAAAATTTCTACTTTAACGTAAATACTTTACTTTATAAATGCCCCACATAATCGTTTAAACATAAGCAAAGAAAAATAAGCTTACATATATCTTGTTTCATATAAAATTATTATAGCAAAAATTTATGTTTTAAATCGCCAAAAATATTCCTATAATAGAAAAATTGCTGAACTTGCATGTTTTGAATCACTTTTCAATATTATGTTTTAAATAATTTTACAGATAAAAAAAGAATATTGATAAATCTAGAAAACATAAACGAGATCAGAATTTTGAATTCTATAGTTTCGTTTGATTATATAAATTCAAGGATTTAGTTGCATTAAATATTTACGTTTATTACATTGCTATTATTGTATTACTGACGAGTTTCTTTAAAAAGATACTTCTATTAGTTTTTCCAAAGAAAGCTTTGCGTACAAGTGCAATGGTAAATTTCAAATGAAATTAAAATTTGTTGTAATTTGCCATAATTATATAAAAGCAAATCCACAGATTCGAAATTAAATGCAAGTTTTTGTACTAAAATAATCGCCGTTATAACGTTTTAATAATAACTGAATAATTAATTAATAAGTTGACTAATTGAATTTTTTCTCTTTAGCTTTATTCACTGTGAACCGGCGTAATAAAACCGAGTCGCAAAATTCGCAGCGCAACAGTGGCCAAAGATGCCATATTTCGCAGCGGAGCCTTTTTCCAACTGGCGAAACTAGGTCTTTCGGAGCGGGGCTCTTTAAATAACGCTAATTAATTATTTTCTTAAAACAGAGGCTTCCGCTCGCTAGAGACAGGGCGCGAGTCCCTCGGCTCTACCGCGCGCAAATAATAAGCCCGGATCGCGAAAAAAGCCTCCCGTTGGCAAAGGGACCAGCGGGCGGTACAGCGGGCGACAAGCTTCCTCTTCCTCGCTAATTTATTGCGGGGGGCCTTTTTTCTGGCTTTCCTCCGGCCGCCCGCGAGCTTTTTTTTTCCCCTCGGCATTCGTCATTCCTCTTTATACGCGGCCGAGTCATTTCCGTCCACACGAAGATGCAGGCGAAAGGCGGCGTAGGTGGCGCTAGTTGCTCCCTCCTCTCCTAACTGGATCCTCGATTAACACGTGTCCCTTGGCCCGCGCGGGCGGTAGGCTCTTTTGGAAGCGTGGGATGCGCAAAAAGAGGAAGCTCCTCTCTGGCCCCACAAGCGGATCCGCAATAAAGCCGGCAAATGGAATTAGCCCCGCGAGCGCGAGACGGAGAGCCGGGCGACTTTCGACCGGGCAACTGTTTCGTAACAGAGTCATTTGGCGCGCTTTGCTTTCCATGCAGTCTTGAGGAAAAGCACCTCTGGACGATGGAAGGCGCGGCGCGTAGGCAAACAAAGCGCGGGCGGGAAAGCCGAGGAGGCCGCGTGCACTTATGCCGGGGAAATAAAGCCGGGGCCGCGGCCCTCGGGCTTTTTACCGTTTGCTTAAAAGTGATCCCACTTTACAATCCAATCCCGGGCGGCGAGGGCGCGTTAAACCGGCCGCTCCTCGCGCCTCCTCACTCGACACGTGCGAGCGGGAAAAGAGGCGGCCGGCCGCCCGCGCGCCCGACATATGGTCTATTAGGACTAATAATAGCCGGCGCGGGCGCAAGGTGGCGGCGCGCGCCTCCGCCGGCCCCTTGTGCTTTTTACGAGGAGCCGGAGGCGAGCGCCCCTGCAGTGTATAAATCGCGCGATGGCTCCTGCCTTTATTGGCCCATGAAGCCGAGGCCGCCCGGCGTTACGGCCCGGATATCCCGCCCGGTCCGCCCTCCCGTCCCCCGAGACCGGCTCTTTCGCGCATTTTTCCGCGCCCCGGTAATTGTAGGCGTAAGTCCCGCGCGGGGCCTAAGCTCTGAGGTTTCGGCCATCACGGCGTAAATCCCCGCGCGGCGGAAAATGAAAACTCGCGGGGAAGCCCATTTAATACGGGAGAGCATCGCGCCGGCCCTCGGGGCTCGCCTGATGCCCCGCCGGAGCCCTATAGATTTATAATTAGAAAAATTCCAGCGGCGCGGAGCCGGCCTGGATGCGCCCGGGAGACGAGCCGCGCGCCCGGGTAAAAATACGCCCGAGGCTTCCGCGGCGGCAGATGGAGGCCCGGCCGGCGGAGCGCAAAGGGCCCGAGCGCGCCGTCGGCGAGCAGCCGCTCCTTCCATTAGGCCGCGTCCCGCGAGGACGGGCTGATCAAGTCCCCATTCCAGATCAAGCGAGGGCCGCAAGCTCCTTTTTTCCGCCGCTGGATATGCCATCTCCGGGGGCGGCGACCCCGCCCTCGTCCCTTGAAGCGCGTGTTTAGGGGTTCGTTACACAGCCCGGTAATGGCCCCGCGCCCTCCGGGCCGGTGTACCTCCTGGGATCCTTTTCCCAAACCAAGTCGATCTTTTCGATTATTCGAGCCAGGCCCTTCATTGCACGAGCTTCACCTTCCTTCGCGAGTGTGCGTCTCTTTTAAGTGTACTGCAGAGTACTTTTACCCCCTAATTACACCTACAATAGTCGGGGGAGTTTTATGATATTCTACCCCTCGCTTCTGTAATTGACAACAATTGGAAGTACAACCACGTTCCTTCCCCGTGTCGCGCCCAAGAACTTGTTACATTACACTTAACGGGGGACTTGTACATTCCCTTATTTCTATTCTTTCTCGCGTAAATAGATCCTGTACTTTGTCTGAAATTTTGATTTTGTCTCTCCAAGTCGTGCTGACGCATTGTCATCTTCTCTCTTGATTTAACTACAAAGCACTTCTAACCGTCCTTAATACTCTTCTCATTTCCAGTAAATGTAGTCTACTTATGAATATAAACTCTCTCGAAATCTGCGCGAAACCATTTTTAAAGCCGTTTTAAGCCTCGTCGGCTTGATGATCCTTTTAAACTCGGTACTTGTATTGTCATAAGAGGATTGAAGACAGGCAAAACAGGATTTCCAATTAATTTGTATTTTATTCTCTTGAATAGTACTTTGTACATGCCAATTTTTGATGTCAAATGCAATGTAAGGAAAACTTTGTTGTTTCACAACAGCAGACCTTGCTCATTGCGAAAGCTCAAATCGAAGTTTCTCGCTGAGCACTGCTCGGTTAGCGGCCCTTTGTTCGTCGCATGCTTTTGCCGCCCGTCAGTGATCTCCACGGCACCGACGATAGCTAGATTTCTCATGCGGGTTCGTGGTCTCGGTATTGAATGACGGAAGCGAACGCTTGCCAGGGGCCCTTCACCGTCCCAAACGTCTTAAAGCGTAAACGTACTTAAAATATTGTAATTCGTAATTATTATCTGTGTACTTATTGTATTTCTTTGATTTATTATTTATTAATTATTAATTCAATGTTAAAGTGTTTATATTTATGTTTGCGTTATTGAATAGTTAGGTATTGCGCGGAGCGAGGGAGGTCGAAGCAATGTTAGGCAAATAATTATAATAGTGAAGCGAGGCTATACCTTGCACGAATCACTATGGATTCGTGGCTCCAGCCGTCCACTCAGGTAGGTGCAAGGTCTACCTGTGGTGTAATGAGCCTCGCGGAGCTTGCTTCTTGTTTTTGAAGGCCACCTCCCGTGCACAAAACGTGAAATTCCTCGTGGCCGTCAGGCATAGTAGCTCCGCGACACTGGTAACTTTTCGGCCGAAACCGTGAGTTTACGGAGCGCAAGGCGTAACTCGAGGGGAGGGGGTAGCGATCGGCGACGATCGGGCCCTTCGCGGACAAAGGATCACCTTTCGATTGAGACAGCAGGCAAATAGATAAGCGCCACGGCACCTGTCGCTTTCCTTTGTTCTTTGTATTGTGCGATTTTCTTTGTCGTTAGTAATTCAAATAAACGAATTACATTGTTAAAACACCTCTACACTTGTGTTAGTCAATAACCTGCTCCTAATCCTGCCCCTCACAGCGCGCGTGGTAAGAAACCTCGATGAAGACTAACGCAACGGACTTAAACTTGCCAGATTTCTTCCCTAAGCTCTGCCTCATTCATATATATTTCCTGAGAAACAATAGCGTGCCAGAGTCGATTTCCCGGTCGTTACAATCTCATACATTTTAATCGAGCAACTGTCAAGGTTAAATAACTCTTCGCACATAGGTATAAACAAAGACTTTTGAATTGAATGCTGATACAGTCTCATGCTTTCATCCATACAACAATGTTTTCAAAATATATCGCTAACAAATGCAATTTAATTAAATTCATAAGCGGAAAAGGGCGCTATATTCGTAATCTAAATCAATGAGTTCCGTAATATAATTTTATTTGTATTTTTAGCTTTATATTCTTTTTAATACCCCGGTAGAAATTGGCAAGTTTTTATGGCTAATGGGATAATCAAGTGGAGGGCCTCTAAAATCAATACAATTAACTCGTAAATATAATAATATCTCGTAAGTGTGTGATCGAAAATCGTTTAATGTTAAAAACTGATTTTGCTCTTTTAAATGTGCTTTTCCTAATTAGAGTCTATAGCCGGAAAGCACAGTCCAATTTGTAGCTGGTTTACTTTTTATGAGAATTGCTTTAAATCACCCGTAGTTTTCCGTTTTTCTTTTACTATCCGTGTTATTTTTTGTACGCCCGCGGTATTTCTTGTTATTTTTTCCGGGTTTTGTTGGATTTCCATCAGGGATCTGCTATATAGGGCAAATTGAAATGAAAAATCAAAATAAATCCTATAATTGACAAGGAGAGAAAAAAGGCGGGGAGTGATAGAGGGAGTGGGAGGAGGATACAAGAGGCGGCGCGGCTGGTAGCTCGGGCGGCGGCTCCTGAAAGCTCCACTTAACTCAATCTCCCGGGGCGCGAAGAAAATCGGAAGAAAAACACGGGGCGGCCCGGCAGTCGGCTGTACAAACGCTCCGCGGCGTTCGACGGCCCGTCCCGCGGAGGCGCGCGCGTGTAAATCAGTCGGCGTTTGCATGGCCCACTTTGACGCAGACGGATGGGATGCGCCCGAGGCGGCCCCCGGCGCCTAATGAAAACGCCGCAAGCGGCCCGCCGGGCTAAATAATAACTCTCGGCGCGCGTTCATTAGCGCGAGCAGTCGGTCGGGCGCCCCCGCCACGGCCCACCCGCCAGATTGATGGCCGCTAGCCCTTTGCTTTTCCCGGCCTTTTTCCACGGCAACTCCCTTGGCCTGGAAACCGCGCTTCCCGGGCCAGGCCGCTCGTGTTTGCGCGACAGTGCGGGGTATCGAGCGCCGGGGAGGATTAGGCGCGGCCTCGGGATGCTTTAACGAAGGTGTCGCTCCGGCCCGCGGGAGCCGCGCATAATTTTCCCGGGCGTTCAGGGTTTCCCGTCGGCCGGAGCCGTACACGCGTCCGCGCCTAATTCTCCCGTGGATATTGCGCGCCCGGCGTTGATTGGCCGGCGCACCTGAGCCCCTCCTCAACCTTGTCTTCCCTCCGTCCTTCTTTCCGACCCGAGATCGAACAACAAGCCTGCTTGCCGCCTTTCTAATTATCATCAGTACAATCTACTAGTAATTTGCACTAGTTGAAGTACTGCGATATACGCAAAGTTGAATAAATTCCTTCGCGATTTTAGTTTTCATAGCTCGCTCCTAGTCTATACGAATTTTGTTCTAAAAATGTGAGTCTTGCTTGGTACTGGTAAATCAAATAGGTCGTCATTTTGCGACAACTAGCGTGTTATATCGACATGAGAATTAAGCTATTGTTGTTCGTCGAATATTTTCACGACAGCTCGCGATTAGGGTCAAGTGCAGTCTGGCTGACAACTATGCGATACGAATCCAGATGGTAACTCGTTATTTAGTATTTACGCAGTAAAAACGAATATTGACTGCATAACCATTTTGGATTCAATCCAAAAGTCTGCAGAGAATAATTAAATAATAAATTTGAATAACAATACTCGCGTAACATTAGATGATTATATTCTTTTATACGGTTATATTAGATATACACGAAAAACTTGTTCAATTATTTTCAAAGTATTAGGAAAAGCGGCTTTTAATATACCAGCCGAAATGCGAGAAAACTTGCGTTAAAATCTAATCATTTCAAAATAATAGATATTACGTACTTATATTCTAAGCAAATTCGCTGTTATATCAATGAAACCTGTTTTTCTTAAAAATTAAACAGTTAAAAAAGTAATAAAGTGTGCTAATTATATATAATGAAAATTTATTAAAACAATAATTTCAATCATCCGTACCCTCTGGTTGGATGATACCACGCTACTAAGTACTGTATTAAGACTCTGTGAACACGATCTTCCTTGGTAAGTTTGCTACCTTACTCAGCAGTATTTAGCGCGTATGAATTCACTCTATTCTGCATAGCTATGTACCTATTCCTATTGTCCAGACTCTGAAATTCTCGGAATTCTCTCAAGCGCATTTGTTTATATTTTAAGCCATAAAATCTCCGTGAATACAATTTATTATCATTTCCGCCTTAATTTAATGTAAATACCAGTATACTTATAATTTATTTCCCCCAGTAGAAAATGGCTTTCTTCTTCACGACATAAATACCGATATAATTGCTAAAACTACCCATCCTCAAAAAATGGCTTTCAAAACTACCGCTTAAAAAAAAGCATCTAAAAAAATCCAGAACTCCTGCAAACTATACGAAAAACTCCTGAGCCCCAAACAAATTGCTGGAGAAGTAGAAAAAGGATCTGGGGGCGCAAAAGGCGAGCCGAGGGCGAAACAGCGGCGCGTGCTAGGTAATGCATTTAGAAACGTCAGTAATCCGGACGATAACGATCCCGAAGCTCCCGCGTGACTATTTAGCGCACCCTAGCCAACGACCGCAACGGCGAACAAAGCCCGCGAATAAAGGTGCAGAGGAGAGGCGAAGAGGGAGAAGTCGGGAAAGAGAAAGGAAGCATAAGCAAAGAGTGGAGGTCTTAACGTCCATTGGGCTCGCGGTCCGGGGTAGGAGAGGTCGAGGGAGCGCGGGCCGAGGCGAGATTTCCCGGAATCGCCTTTAAAAAGCGCGCACGCGCGCGCCATCGGGGCTTTCGGCCTCGGGCCGGGCGCAGGGGGAACGCGCCATATTGCGGGCTGCGCGCGAGACCGGAAACGCCGTTATTACGCCACCTCTCGCCGGCTCCCACGCGAATTACCGGAGACTGGCCGACTCGATCTCGACTCAAATCACTTACAGCGACTGGGTTGACTTTCCATCGCCCGCGCCTTTCTCTCCCTCTTTTCTTTCCGCCTCGTTTTCCCGCTCGCGCTCCCTGCCTCCCTTACCCTCACCTTCTGTCTCTCGTGGCTCCCGTTTTTTCCCTCCCGCTGTACACTCGAGCTTCGCCCGCGTAGTCCGAGAAAGTCGAGCGCGTGGTTTTTCTTCTCGCGTGAAAAAGCGAGGCACGTAATCCTTTTTCGCCGGCCAGCTAAAAATAATATAAGAATGTTTTCGCTTCTGTCGCCTCTCTGTGCTCCCTCCCACCCCCTTCTCTCTCGGCTCTCTCGATCTCTGGCTCTATTCTCGTTTTCTCGCTCTTGTTCCCTTGACTACGAGCGACTAAAGTGACTGCACGCCCTAGAATCTTTTATTCTACATCGGATCCGTATATTCTTTAGTCATTGTTTAATTAGCTATTGCTTGTTTTACAGCTGTTTCCCTTTACTTCAATTTCCTGCGTTTTACAGTTAGTGTCAGTGCAATTAATACTCACGATCAGTATTAAAAACCACGCACGACTCTACGACATTGATTATAATTATTAATTATCCTAAGTGGCTGTACAAGGAATAATCGATAAGTAAAAAAGGTAAAAAAAACTTAAATTAGATAATTTGCAGTTGGCTCAAAAATTCCCATCGAAGCGCACTGTTCATTTCATCGGTCGCCGCCTCATTTTTTAATACTTTTTACCTTTTTATCGACTCCGTCATTAATGAAGTCTCGCTTTCTCTCTATGGTTATTGGAAAAGTTTAGGAAAACTATTTGAATAATAACCTAAACACAAACGCGCAACTGTGGCCATTTAAAATGAAGCAATTAACCAGAGTCACTCTGGCAAAGTGACGAGAATTTTAAAGCAGCCGCTCTCCCTTTTGATTTATCCTTTTCGAGAACTTTAAAGCTCGCCCGGCTCTCGAAATGAAACTCGGCGAGGCGGTAATTTATTTCCGCCCTAACATATAATCCCGCTGTTAATTTCTCAAGCAACTCCGCGAACTTTTCTTCGCCGCACGCGTTTCCCGCTTTCTTTCCCCCTTTCCCGGCCGACCCACAGGCGAGGGAGGTGGGGAGGAAAAAATCGCTGCCTCCCCACACGCCAGGCTACGGGTGATTAGTTAAGCCCTCCAATCGTCCCGGAGCGAAATTGAAAAGAGAGAAGCGCGACGGAAGGAAGGGGCGAAAGCGTGACGCGGCAAAGTAAGGAGCACGTGCGCTCGCGCGCCTTCCGTGTTTGCGCTTTTTGCGCTGTCGGCCGAGGGCGCGGAGAAAAAGTCCGTGGGCCGCTGCCAGATTCCTCCGGAATGTCTGGTCTTTTTCATTACACCGCGTAAAAAGTACTGCCGGCTTTAATGTACCTAAGCAAGGAGGGTTTTACGGCCGCTTTCATTGTAGGGACACTCGCCCTTCGGTCTTAAGCACCCCTCCTCCTGCAGCAAGGTAAATATTGGTCAATGCCTTCCCCTTTTGCTACTGGAAAACCGTGCAAAAATTAGTCCGGATGATCTGTGCTGAGACTAGATAGCGCATGACGGGCTCCGATAACTGGTTATTTGTTCCTTTATCGGTACACAGCCGTAATGATGTACAGGCGGGAAAGCAGAAAGGTATGCAAAGGGATTCTTGTTTATCGATGACTTTGACTTTCTTTCACTGTATTTTCTTTTGAATATGTGGAGAAGAGAATTACAGAAGCATTTCTGCTCTGCCTTTGTTAAATTAAAGTACATTGAAATGTGTTGTATCTTATAAAGATAATTTAATATAAACACATTATAATAATGAATCCCCTAATTAAGGAGCCGGTAATATTTTTTACGTTATGAATAAGAGCTGATTTTAAATTTATACTACTTTATTTTATTATAAAATACAATAGAACGTCTAAGACAAGGTTTCAAAGAATTCATAAAAAATCTTTTGATGTGATATGAAAAATTAATGAAAAGTAAGCTAAGACAATTCGTACACTCCGCTGGATATTCAATATTTGATGTTATATCTATCCGAAGATAATATTTCTACAACTGGATGATAATCCAGAGTAATCTCACGGTATTTGTTCAACGGTGGCTCACCAAATTTTCAACTCCATTCATGAAATTTGAAAAAGACACGGAGGAACGTGAATTCTGAAAACAGTGGGGATAAAAGCAGCTTACTAGTGGCCGGTCGGAAACCACTCGAAATACAAAGTTTGACGAATATTTTATTTAGTGAATAGTATTTTTTCTTCAATTGAATTTTTACATCATTATTTTTGTATAAAAAGAAACTTGGAAAGTATTAACCTGGTTTGACAAGAAACTTTAACCAATTTTTAAGCATTTAAATACACCAGTAGAATTCTACGTTGAGAGCACAATTTCTTTTGTAAATTAATCAGGAAACATTGTTAAGTAATTCTTTAATTTTATTCGTTATCATAAACTTTTACGGGTGCCGTAATAAGAGTTATTGCTGCATAATTTAATTCACAGCTTGTTTAAGGCGAAAGCTTTTCTGTGATATTGTCTTCATTTCAAATTGAACGTTTAATTAGTAGAAAAAGGATTACAGACCTAATATAATAAACACCTTTTCTCTTTGTTTGAAATTGCAGTAGTAAGAAGCCTCTTATAGCACGAAATGTATTTTTTAAACGTGCTTATTTATGTATCCTCGAAATTGTAATAATCATAAGCCATGAAGGCCGTAACATAATCGATTAAACGTGTTAACAAGCACATAATTTCATTAAAGCTTTAAACCGTACATAATTTAAAGCAGTAAATTCTTTTTCAGTTTCATTGGTGCACATGTAAAACAAGCGCTTTCGTTAATAATGTTTTACATTAATTGCCACACAAGGTTAGTGCAACATGCGACGGCGAAGCGGACGGTGCTTGATGTTGTTTTAAGAAAACTTCCCAACGACGAAGGAGCAATAAAGTATTTAGATAGGGTTAACATTCGATTTATCGGGAGAGGAGGAGAGCCCGGAAACCCGCCCCGGCGATATATTTGGAATACACGTCCCTGAGGGCTCACGCGGCGCAATGAATCATGCGCCGGCGGCTGGGGCTCTCGATCCCCGGGTTTTCGCGGGGCGAGCTGCGGCGGCCGGTTTTCGACTGGCTCCCGAAACTGAAATTCAATTCGGCGGGGCGCGAGTCTTGGCTCGGCCGGCTGCCCTCGCAGGAGGCATTCAATCTCTCTTTCTCCGGGTCGGCGGGAGACGCGTCCCGGGGCGCACACACGCGCGCGCCCGCGCAGTTTGTCACAGTCAAGTACTCGCTAAGTATGCGAGGGCATTTGTCTCGCGGACGGAATTCATTCGCGCGCACCCGGAATTCGACTGGGCGTATTTTCACTGGCGGCGCCTTGGGCGCAGATGAGCCCCGGCTGTCCGCCGCGCCCGCTTTGCTTTGACCGAGTGATTTGCTGGCACGCGCGCGCCGCCCGGCATTCATGCGCCGATCCGCCGAGCGGCTCCCCCGGTGTATTTCCAGCGCTCGTCAAACTGTCGCCCTCTCCCGCGGGGCTCCTCCCTTTTCGCGATCAGGCGCCTAATGGAGTGCCAGCCGAAGACTCCGCTTGCGCGCGCGCGATGATTCCTTACGGCTACTTGGCCCGCCGGCGTTATATTTACATGACGCCCCGCCGGCCTCCCATTGGCGCCTCCCACTTTTTTTGCGCGGCACGCGCCCCTGGCCGCTGCAAAAGGCCAGTGCCGCCCGCGCCGGCAGCGGACCTCGGAGCTGCTGCAGGGGAGCTTTTCGCCCGCGCGGCCTTTAATTATATCGCCTCGGAGGATTCGGCCCCGTCAACAAGTCTAATTTATCTCCCAATGGAAATCTTTAACTTTTAATTCCGGCTTAACAACGGCCCGCGGCCGGGCTTAAATTCTTAAAGCCCCGGGGATTGGAACTCGGTTTTTCCCGGGGCGGCCGACCCTCCGCCGGCCGTTAACCCGCGCGCCGCCGCGGCCAGCTCGTTGTTTTGCATCGGCGCGCGCACCGCCCGGAGCTCCGCCGCCGCCCCCATGCAAATGGACCGGCCGATCAAAGGCGCCGCGGATCTCGCGGCCCCGCCTAACCGACCCGCTCGAATAATCCTCGGAGGGGCATTAGCGCCGGGGAAAAACGGATTAATCGGGCCCTTGGCTCGCGCCACCGCCACCGGGAATCGTCAACTATGCCCAACTCGCATTTGTAGCGCGCCGGGAACGGCTGCGGGCGTCGGACCGCGCGGACCGCTCGGCAGACCTGCCTCGCCTCGCCCCCTCCCCCCGCCGCCGCGGCGCCTTTTGTCCCTGCCGCGAAGGCCCGCGGGAGCGGCCCCGCCCTCTTCCGACTGACGGCTGCCGACTTGCGCCGGGAGGATTGCGCTTTGAGGGCTTCGCGGCGCCCGAGCGCTTTTCGACCTTTTTCCATCGGCTATCGCCTTTTTCTTTGTACCCATCGCTGCAACACTCTGATTCAATTTGCCAGATTTAACGAGCAGGGATCATTTTCCTTGGCGGGCTCTAACGAGGGGAATTAGTTGATTGTTTGCGAGGCGCCCTTGCGAGCGATCACCGCGTGCCAGACCTAATAACCGCGGCTTTTTTCCCAGATTGACATTTGGCCAGGTGATCGATCGGCCTAATCAGCTTCCCCGATTTTTTCCATTTCTTACAACTCCCTTCTCTTACATCCGCGTGACGCTTTAATGTGGTTATTCTCCGTCCGCCGTTATATCAACTGCATTAATGCGGATATTGTAAATTTCTTTCGCTTTTAATATCCAGTTATTCGGGCGGTTAAAATTTTTATTGAATATTAAAAATGCCACCTCGCAAATTACCTTCGAATATTTCATGCTACTTCTTAATTAAATTTCCTCGCGCGATTTATACGCGCCTTCGTGCGGGGAAATTGTTAAAAACAACAGCGATAAAAAAAAGGAGGATTCCGCTGCTCGGAGCGCAAGTTGGATTCCTTTTTTTGCCTACCGCGCTTTAAAGCAAAAGTTCGTTTTATGCGAATTTAATGACGCAAACAACACATGGCTTTCACTGCCTTGAAAAGAGACGAGGGAATTTAATTTATTATACCTTGGACAAGAGTGGCTCGTGTAAGCTCCGCTTAAAGAAGATAAGAGGATGTAAGTAGAGGCGGAATTAAGACTAACACGTCGCTCCTGCGTAAGCGGCCTCATTACCATAAGTAGACGCTTGATGAAAATTGTAATGGACAAGTTTTAAAAGCCGTCCAATTGACGCATTGTTCCTCCATCCGAAAATATGAAAACAAAAGATTGCGCTGCTACGTTAGATAATGAAAAAGGGCGAAAGAGAAAAACGTAAATACGGCAAAAATGCCATGCCTGTAGGGGCAATGGACAAGTCGAAAGCTGCTGGATCGAACACGGAGACGTTTTGATATAGGAAGCTTTAACTCCCGGGTGGTACGAATAATGTGTGCATAGGAAGTTCTGGGATCAGCTCAAGGGTCACAGGGTTATTTTGCAAGACTACAAGTCGCAAAACCAAGAGTCTGTACTCGCGCCACGTTTAAATGGACAAAGGGTTCGTGGAGGAAAACGGACAGTAATTGTTCGCGGGTCCAGAAATTAACATCGACTCCTGATGAATAAACTTTGAACGTGTAAGAAAATACCAGTTCAATCGAAGCTTAAACGAGTGTCTTAACAGTTTTTACACTATTTATAGAAAGATATAGGGCTATTCGTTATTTGTTGCACTACAAATAACCGATGAAGTTGATCTGTGACGTTTATAATGCATTCGCAGGTTAATTTTATCGATTCGTCGCGTAATATCCTAGATTAACACGTCAACTACCAACTGGTTAATTTTCTACGAGGCCAACCGTCGCGTTTAAACCGATGAAAGCTTCGTTTATTCTGCTCACCTCAAACCGAAATTACGTAGATGTATATAATAATAATCGTGCAAAATGCAGGTGGTGGCGCGGACCCACATAATTCTCTACGCGAAAACTCAATTGGGACGCCCGAGTACTCGCCTGCGCCCCGCCTCGCTTTATATTCCTTTTTTAAGCTTCGAATAAAGTTTACGTGCAACTTTGGCAAAGTGCAGTATCTGCCGGGGCGCTTCAGAGCCTCGAAAGAGCGACTGCTCTCACTTAAAGCAAGCCAAGTTCCCGCGGCTGAGCGCGCGACGCCCGCAACATTGGGCGACTTATCTATAAGGAGAGCCTCGGGCGCCGAGGGGGAGACTCGGCGGGATTCCCCGGGAGTCGGTTCGCCGAAGGGCGCGAGTCGCGATTAAAAGTCGCGCGGGTCTGATAAGCCGATTAGGGGCGTGGCCGGCGCGGGTGCCCGGGGGTGCCCGGGCCCTCGTGGCACTGGCGGTCAGCTCGCGCGCGCACGCGAGCCACCCATTAAAATTCGATCAGATAATCCTGTTTGCTCTGCGATTAGGCCGAATATTTCGCAAGGGCCGAGGAGACGCGCGGGGACGCCGCCCATAAATTACCCGGCAATTAACATACGCCCCCGCGGCGCCTCCGGATTAGGGCTTCGGAGGCCCAATTCAATTTGGCCGGCACACGCCCGGTGCTTTTTTTTGCGCGCGCGTACTCGCAGCCGACTCGGCCATTTCGGGGGGAGATTAGCCGCGCCCTCCCGGGCGACGCCGCCCGGCGCGTTTTTCAGCCCCGCTGATTAGGTGAGGCAAGCGACGCGCGGGGGACAGGTGGGTCTCCCTCTTCATCTCGGTCTTCCCCGCGCGGCCGTCGATCAGAGGCGCCCGGCAATCTCCGGTGGGCCTGGCGACTCCTCGCCGGCTAATTAGCATAAAGTCCGGGGCTCACCTGGCGTGCGGGAGCTGAAGGCGCTGGTTCCTCCCGCGACGATTAGAATCAGGAGGAGCGGCCATAATGAGCCCGCTCGCCGGCTGGACGGCATCTTTCCGCTGCTGTGGCGGCCCTCCGCCTGCCTCCTCCTCATCCCCGGCGGCTGCTGCTGCTCTCGCCTCTCCTACCCGACGCCCCTCATCACCGGACGCCGCCTGCAAAAGTCATTTCACAGACGTGAGAATTATTCGGCAACCCACTCGCTTCGTCTCCCGCCAATCACTCTTATATTCCACCCCCGCCCACCCCCTCGCTTTTCCACTCTCCTATCTTTCCTCCTTGTTAACCCAAATTTCAAATTTACTATGCTTTTATACATACACACGCGTCTTCCTTTCTTACTGCGAAGATTGCGCACTGTTGGATGTTTGAACTAAAGGTTAGCTAACTATATTGACTAATTTATCTCCCTACCCCAATGGTAGGTCTTGCTTTTAGACGAAATAATACGTAATTATACCTAAGATCTTTGTGGTTTCGGTTCAATTTACTTAGACAGTTACGAGGGAGATTCGGAAATTATTAATCTCGGATAATAATGATTGCTTAATGATATGTAGGAACAATTACTATCAATAAATTATATTCATCCATCGCTATGCGTCCTTTAAGAGTGATAACAATTATCCATTAATTATTCTTGTTAGAAACTTATTTCAAATTCTATAACATAAAATACAGAAATATATCATTTAAGAAGATTGTAATCAAAAGATATAAAAATAAAATTCAAAAACTACAATTATAATAAACTACTCCTTTGTATAGCCATGATAATGCTTGTAGTTCCACACCTTTTATCTTAACACAAAACTAATGTAATACAAATATGCTAGTTTGGTAACTAGATTTATTTATTGTATGTACTTTTATACAAGCGATAAAAAGATGCAATCAGTTGATTTATAAGTACAATAGCAATAAAATTACTCAACTGTGAAACATGTTAATCCCACAGTGTTACAAATTGATGTTGCTGACCTTTTTTGTAAATAGTAAATTGCAACATGAATATGTTAATAAATATTTTTTATGTGGATTCAGTCGATTGCTTGCGGAAAATTACAGCGACAAATACAAGTGCGAGAAATTAGTACTTTTCTCAAGTAATCGTAAAATCGAAATAATAGTTCTTAAACGAAGAAATGTTCAACACATGGCCGATACGATATAATAAAAAGAAGATAGTAAGATAAAAGAGACATAATACAATATAACGGATATAACTAACATTAACATAACCGCAGATTTATTGTACTAAACATGTTACTTATTCTCACGTATGTAAAACTACCATTATTAGCAAGCTTATTATTTTAAGCTACGGCCGTTGCACTGTGACCCAATTTCTTAGTGGATAAGAAGTTCAGCACCATGCAAGAGATGATTAGTAAAGTTTGGTAATTTACAAAGCAAAAAGGTACCCAGCAAAAAAAGAGAATACATTTACTCAATTACGTTAATGAGAATGAGCTGAGGTGTACTCATATACACATTATGTGTAATACTTATCAGAATTTTAAGACTCATTAAGAATTTTATAATTATTAACGCTACTATACTGGAGAGTACAGAAGAGTTGTAGTTTTTGTTTCATAGATTTTTAGTGAAATAAGAATTGACTTGAACCATCTGGAAGCTTACCCCCTCTCTCTCGCTGGTCGTATTATTGTAGAACATGAAACAGTTTATAGTCTTCTCCTTAAAGCGGGATTTCATTTTATATTTTTGATGGCATAAAAATATACCTGTACAGTCGCGATAAAGATACAATAGTTTTAAATAGCGGAAAAAGTTTACAATTTTAAGCTATTCGTACTTGTAAACGTCGGTTGAGTTTTAAAGACTTGCTTGTGCAGTAAATTATGATGCATTCGTAAATAACAACTTGCTATTGCATTTACAAGTTAAACTACTACATTTATTGCACATTTTCATAATAAGTGTATTGTATTTAAGTTAAAATTGAAGACTTTGCTGTACATAGTCGTTGTCTGGATTTAAATTCTTCTCCGTCTAAGCTTGATAATAGCAGTAAGATGAATTATAACTGCAGTTGTTATTTAATTTAAGTAAAAGTAGGGTACGCTATATTTGTAATGATCATCCACTGTTTTGTTCTCTCCTCCCGGCGGCAAAACTTTCCTTACATTTCCTTCCACGGTACTGAAAAAGGTTGTACTTTTGAACGGAAATTTTAACCCCAAACTGGCACACGCAAGTTGTTTCAAACTTTTGTACACATTGGTGGAGCAAAAAGAGCTCCATTAGTACGTGTTTATTCCGAATTACTGAAACTGCAAACTCAACAAAGTTTACATTAAATGCGATTAATATAACCTTCTTACAACACACTTTCAATAAGGATACCGAACGTACATCATAGACAGAGTATTACTTTGTCGAGCCGCTCCATCCAGGAAACTACGCCTCTCGCTTCAAATACATCATCGTCCGAGTCCTCGGCAAAAAGCCAAGAATATTCAAGTCTAAAAGAAAGACGGTCCCCTTCCTCATCCAAGTGCGTTGTCTCAGGGCGGACCCGAGGTCCTTGGCCGGCGGATCCGTTTGGGAGGCGGCGATCGCAGAAAGAGCGAAAGGTTAACAAGGCTCGGGCGCCGCGGCTGATTGCAAAGGCACGAGGCCGGGGACTTAAATTGACAGTGCCTCGGAGGAGACGGCGGCCTTTGACGACTCGGCCTCCTCTCCTAAGTCGGCAAAGCTAATTGCCGCTCAACGCCCTCTGCCGCGGTAATGATGACCCGCGGGAGCGCGAGCCTCGCGAGAGAGAAGCGAGGTGAGAAAAGGGGCGCTGGAACAATGCTGGTAGCACGAACGCCGAAGCCGGGGGCTCTCTCCAAGTCTGGACGATGCAGTTGGCTACCAAGCGCGGCTGATGGCCTTTCAAATGAGTGCAATTTCTTTGCTCTGCCCACTGATTAGCCGGGTAAGATAGTCCTGCAACGCGGCTAATGCAAATGTTCAAATTCTAGCCGCTTTCTCAACTGGCGATGGTAAGAGCTTTCTCTTATCTTCGACCGAATAGGCAAATGCAAGTAGGTACTGTCGACTATAACGGAGGGAAAGCTTAGCGCCTTTCGGTGAGGATTCGAGGAAAGTATCGATGGCCTTTAACCGTTTACAAATGGCACTTGAAGTTTATTGTATCGGTCGTTTTAAATCTTTGAATTTTGAAGGTTCAGAAATCTTTCAACATTTTTAATATATGTTGTATGTATAAGTATTTGTCATAAAATAATATTCAATGCAAACACGTGTAGCGACTCGGACGAATTCATTAATACCTGATGAATATTTGTACTTGTTTCTCTTGTCAGAACTATAACCGCTTGTTTTCGGAGTGGAGCGTACCTCAACAGAGCATTTATGTAGCTAACAAAATCGCATGCGCGAGTCTCTGGGCAATTGAATCACCTGTATTATACGCCCTGCGTGGTTGTAACTGCTCGGTGCCAAATATTTGCAATTTTTTCTCCAATGATTTTGTATCACAGTGGTATTATTGCATCGAGCATTATTTAAATAATTATCTTATGAACTCACACTCAAATAAGTTCAGTGGTTTTTTCAGCTTTGACGCACTTTATTGCAATTACTCTATCTCCATCTTATAACAGAGTAACGTGATTTCAAAATTAGATTTAAATATTTTTTAAAAATTCATACGCGTTATCCAATCAATACTAATTACTAAATTAATATGATTAGAAATTCACTGGATAATTATACTCGCTCAGATATCTATTACTAGATCAGCTCTTTCTACGTGATTAAACCGAAGACCAGTACTTTGAAGTTAAGGCAATCTAAGGATATTGCATTAGAGAGAGAGAGAGACAGAGAAAGAGAGACAGCGTCATAAAAGTATCAATTAGGCACATCCAATGCCGAATGTGTGTCGAAAATGTATAAAATTCAGCTTATGTTTAGCAAATGGCGACTATGATCTTACTTCTTAAATAAGAACTATACTGTAAAACAATATAAATCAGTATGATTAAATTTGTAAATCGTTTAAATTGCTATTGATAAATAGAATATATCGATATAATAACAAAATGTATATTTATTATTTATCGCATTACTTTATTATACTATTATATCTGTTCTTGTTGGCCAAATTAATTCTGCAAATTATACATAGTATAGTTAAAGTTATATTTGATTAGGAACAAAGCAGGCATTTGCGGATGCATAATTAGGCAAAGTTCTGAGCAAGATCAAATTAAAGAGAGAAGCGAGATCAAATGAATGTCCCCTGCAATTAAAAGCATCCCGATTCCATGAAATAAGGAGGCTTGAATTAAACAAGGCCGGTGAAAAATTTATTCGCACAATCGAACTAACGAAGATGATTAGTACTTAGGGAGCTTTTTCGTCCTCCGATGGCTCATCCGAGACGAGCTCCTCGAGGCTCGCAAGAGCTCGATGCGATCCGCCGCGCGGTAGATGTCCCGGGATCCCGGCGATGGATTCACAGTCGACAAGAGCCTAAAAATCCCATTGGCCTCCACGCATAATAACTCCCAAAGCCCTTTGTTCCCCGCGGCCATTGTTCCTCGCGGGCCTCCTCTGGGTGGATTGGGCCGCGATTATTCACCTGTTCGTTGGTCGCGATAAAACAGAAAGAAGCGGTCCGCGGTACTTTGGTTTATATGGCGGGCGGGAGGGGGAGAGCCGGGGGTCAGCGGGGGTCAGCGGGCCCTCGACAAATTCCTCGCGGTCGCCGCCGACGCCGCCGGCGCGGAGTCGCAACAAAGCCGCGGGCCGCGCGCTCGCTTGTTTCCATACAGCCGGCCCGATAATAGATGTGGCGTACGACCGCGAGGGCCGCAATCAGCGGCCGCGGCCGATTAATTCCGCCGAGATAGTTTAGGCGCACAATGAGGGCCGAGCGGCCCTGTTACGTAATCCCCCTGCGAGCCGGCGCGCGTCTTTCGGTGCTTTTTTTTTGCCCCCTCCCGGGGGTAGCTCGGCCGATTAATAGGCGCGGGCCGGACGGCCCGGGAGAGCCAGCCCGCGGACGGGCGCGGGCGCCTCCTGTAATTAGCAGTTTTTGCGCGCACTTACCCCCGCGGCGCCTATTATTCTTTTGGCCGGCTCCTCCCCCGCACTCCATTACCTTTTGATCCGGCTTTAATGAAAGCCCATTGTTGTAAGCGGTTATTGATTTTGTATTTAATTGCAGGGCGGCTCGATGTTAATTATTGGATTTCGCTGCGGAAATCGGCCGGAGTGCGGTGCTCTTCTTGCCTCTTTTCCCGCTCGACTAATTGCGTCAAAAAGTTAACAGGGCCGGGCATTAGTTACACGCAGCGCGGCCCCACTGCATCGGGCCCGGGATCGCACAGGCCTATAGGGATCATCCGGGCGCCGATCCCCCGGGGAGGCCGACAATTATCCCGCGCTTCTTTTCCCTACGTCGAATGCTTGGGTCGTTCGAGTGAGCGGCCCCGGCCAGCCTCCGGCGAGCGCGGAGCACATCGGCGCAAGCTCCCGATTGCCCGCTGTGCTTGATCCGGGATGCGCGCTTTACCGAGTGGCCGCGTACACACGAAGAATAAACGGCGCGAACAACGCTGGCCGCGGGCGATTAAATGCATTCGCGGCCGGGCGAATCCAATGGAAGCGCCGCTAATCTGCTGAATAATGAGCTAAGCGCGGCCCGGCCTCGCTGGAAGGAAGCCGCGGGGACGCACAAAGGCTCGCGGCCCCGCGAGGATCCACGCGAGATTAAAGAACCGCGCCGCCGCTGCACCGATGCAAGTCTCCCGGCGCTTTTTGCCGGCCCGAGACTCAATGGGAATAAATAATGTGCGGGGCCGCCTCGAGCACCCCGGCGGATTTTCGCATCTCCGGGGTATATGTAGGCCGCGTTTGAGAGCCGCGCGCCGCTTTGGCCTGCCTCGGTGCACTTGTCGATTGTGTGCGGCGCGGCTTTTTTTCCCGCTCTCGGCAGGTCGGCAGCCCCCCGCGAAAGGAAGTAGGCGTGCTTCTGAGGCGAGGCTAACGGCTGCTGGGAATTACTGATCTCCTTCCTTTTGCCAGCGCCGGATCTTAATTGGTACTGAAAGGCGCGTCCCGCGACGACCTGCGGTGTATGCCGGGTCCTCGACTCAAAATAACTCCGTTCCATTACGAGAGACTCAAGGGAATGCTCGATCTCCGCTTCTTCGGGTAGGTAGATCGATTAACCACGAATCGCATCGGGCAATACTGTCGAGTACGGCTAAATGATGCGTATCGTAGGTATTATTACCCGAGCGAAGACAAACTCGATAATTATAACGGAGCGGTAGAAATTCACGATTCGAAATAGACTTCCAAGTGCACCGGGAGAAACATAATACACCGGCATCGACCGCGCCGGCATAATTGAATCTTCCAGGGCCCGTACGCGCGTCGATATGAATGCGCACGTATCGGGTTGGAGGGAGGGATGAAATTTCGAGATGACAAGTGCGGTGATTTTTCGAGCAGGCAGCCTCGCCGCGCTCGGGATTTGCGAGGACCTCGCGGCGCTCGGGCACAGCTCCCTGGGCCGACTGGCCTAATTATCGCGAAATATGATAATTAGTGGTCCCGGCGTCCATGAATAACAAAAGGCCGACGGTGGCGGTGCCGGCGGTCGCCGGGCCGGCCCTCGAACAAAGGGCGCAATTGGCCGGGGCGCTCCAGAGCGTCGTCCCTGCGGCCACGTCCGCTGGGGTTCGTTACGCCATCGGGCCGGCCGAAAATCAAGGCCGGCCCGGAGGAAAAAGCGCGGCGACGGCCGCGGGCGCCGGCCTCGGCTCTCCCACACTAGGCCTGGGGGCGCGCGTACGCGCGGGGACAAGGGCGTGGCCAAAGGGAGAAAAGGAGTGAAAAATGGGAGCGGACAGGGGCTGCGGCCCGGTCCCCGCGCTCCTCCGGTTACCATTATGCTAAACCGCAAATGGAGTCCTGCGATCGAGTGTCTGCCGGAGGCGCGGGCGGAGCCTGCCCCGGCACAATGGCCCCGGAGGCTCCTAAGGTGTAACGTTACTCAGAAATGAAATTCCCCCGCCGCCGGCGCGGCCACCTCGATTGCGTGGGCGGCCCCAGCCGAGCTCTGTCACCTCCCGCGGCCGCCTCGCCGGGAGATGCCCAGATAATGATAAAGGCATAACACTAAAGATAAATTCGGGGAGATAGGGCCCCGGCTGCCGGCCGCGTAATCCTTTACGAGGCCTTTCTTGTATTCCGCGGCGCGCCCGCGACGCAGATCCACTTTTCGGGGAAATTGCCTCCCGCCGGCTTTCCGCGGCCGAGCAACGGCCCATTAATCGAGGAAGCGCCCATGGTTTACAGGGCGCCCCGGCCCCGCTTGGCCCGCGGACTCATCCCGCCAGCCGGCTAAGCTCGCCGGCGGCCCATCCGCTTTTATCTGCAAATATTGGCGGGTCTATTCTAGCTGCGGCTATCGCCGGCCCTTCCACGCGCGATTCCGCCCCGAGCGGTGGGCGCGCGCGCGGGACTTTTTGCCTGGCGGGTCGATGTCGCCCCGAATCGCGGAGCGCCGGCCGGCTCGGATCGGACCTCGGGCGGGAAAAAAAGCGCCGGTGTATCTGGTTGTCTCGGGTCGGGCGAGCGGCCGCGGGGGAAACTTGTTCGAAAGTTTAATGGACAATCCCGAGGCGGACGCCGGGGGAACAATCATCGCGCGGCGCCGCCGGCGGGGATGAGCCACGGCTCGGGCCACGGCGCCCTCATGCGGGCCCGAGTTTGCTCCTGGGCGTCGCGGCCCCGATCCCCCGAGCTGCCCCCACCGCCGTCTCGCGCATTCTTACGAGCCGCCAAGGCGCAGTCGCCGGTTCTCCTCGAGGAAGCCTCTCTCGGAGCGATTGTAAATCCTTTCGAACGCTACTGCGCCGCCGTTTCTTTTTCCCCTTTTGCCCGCCGCGCACTCGATCACGGGCCTGCTCGAAATGCGCGCGGCTCTCCGGGCGTGTAAGCGGCACTTTCAATTACGCGATCCATCTTACAATGTTCCCGCTGGCACGGCGTCTTTATCATTTTACATGGATTTTTACGCGAAACGTCCTCGGCATTGATAAACGGGCCAAGTGTGCGTCTCGGGCGCATTAAGATTTATGCCCAAAGTTAACATACAAACTTGGTTCATTTTAACCAGGCGATTTGCCAGTTAGGCACCGCTATATTGAATCTGTTGCGCGGAATCCGAAATTTTCACCTCATTGAATTTGCCAGCTCTTAAAGTTTCCCCATTAAAACAGGCCAAAATTCGACGTGAGAAATCCTCCTGCTTCCGATAAAAAACGGGATGGCATGGCGTTATGCATACCGGCCAAAGGCACTGGAGAGCTCGCATAATGCACGTCCTCACCGTTAACCTCTTCGTCTTAGTTACCTTCTGGCAGCATATCTACGCGGAAAAGTGTAAGATACTGTCATCTTAGCTGGCTCATAGGACATTCATAAAATATTGTAGAATAAAAAGAATATGCAAAATGCGGAACTTTCACAAGTATTCTATAACTATAACTGCACAAGATAAAAACTAAAAGTGTCTATAAAAGATAAAATAAGATCACCACAATTGGATATAAAAAAAGTGTAAATAAGGTTGACAGATTTCTTAATGATGTAAAAATGTGTTGCATTGTGTTAGAATTACGCTGCAGCCGCACTATGGGTTTAATCATACGTTGAGTTCCACGGAGACACCTCGCAGGCGTGAAGTTCATGGCACTTGACGATTAGCAAACGCCAACATAGTACCTCATAGCCTCGCATGTGCCCAGTTCACGCTCTGCTATGGCTAGCAAGCACTAAATATATGGCTGAATACTTGTTTGAATGCGGCTAATGGGTACTGACTGGACGCGTCCTGCCTAATCCTCTAAAAACTTGTATGTCTTAATATACGTTAGAGCTTCCTTTGATATACAAGCTGACCGAACATTTAACCTTAATTTGCGCATCACAACAATGGAACTCGGGCGCTACCCTCAACGCTTTAAGGTTACAGAAATTTTTAAAAAACACATAACATTCAATCGACGTATCTATACTGATAAATTTTATTCTTTGAATAGCAGAAATGAGAAAAAGCAACGCGATAAAAGCGATAGTCATGATCTTCAACAATTATCTTCATTCAATGCTAGTAGCAAATGGAAAATGATACTATGTATATAACTTATTGTGTATATAACTTGAAAAAAGAACCAGCAATTCGGAAGAATAATAAATCAAGTTTATAAAAAAACAAAATCGAAATTTGATGAATTGCTTGAATGATTGGTCGCGCTTGATACTCTCCCAATAAACGCGGCACGCGAAAACAAATGTGGCGCACGGGCGGCCAGGCGGTGGGTCACCGGCGAGTGCTGATTCCTCGCTCGCGCGATCTCATTCTTGTTCCGGCCGCTTGTCCCGATGAACGTCGTCCGCCGTGGGCCGTTAAACCTAGCCCCGTGGGCGGCGCCTGCCAGCCTCCGCACCGGCCTTGGCCGTCGGCTCCCGCCCTGCATAATCAACTTGTTTCCGGGGCGCGCGTAAAATAAGCCACGTATTCAGAATACCCTTGGGGTCAAAGTTTATAAGTAATTGAAGAAAACGGTGAATCAAACTGAAGAAAAGCTCGCTCATCGCCATTTCACGTATGAATACGAGTTGAAAAGGGTGAAGAGGCCGGCAGGAGACTTTATGGAATAAAATGCAAATGGAGCTTGCATACACCGAGCAGAAATCGTAGAGAAAGTTGGAGCACAAAGGCAGCATTGGTTAGAACGGACAGGGGCCGGCTGTCAGTAGTCACGTACGCTTGCGCTCAAGGTGCAGCAAGCGCCGGGAGCATCGGCCGGCGAACCGAGCCGCGGATGAGGACAGGCTCCCTTCGCTCTGAACGCGCCAAGGCCGCGAGAGGGATCGGCGAGCCGCGGCCGGGGCGGCATCCGATTGTTCCCTGGCGGGGCAAAAAGCCCCGGCCGATTCGCGCGGCATTGTCCCGGCTAACAAACCCCTGGGGCTTTATTAAAAAAGGGGAGTCGGCGGGAGTGGTGGGGATGGCGGGGAAGCCGGTCGAGGCGGGGGCCGCACAATGGCCGCGCGGCGCCAAACTTGGACCGCTAATTACATTCCGCGCAACAACTTCTTTCCGCGGCGGCGGCGGCGGCGGCGGGCCGTCTGGCGCCGCCTATCTCCGCGCGATCTCGAGAGATGATTTAGCGCAAACGAGGTCTTTAGCTCCCGGGATTCCGCGTGGGCCCCGGTTTATTTCGCGCGGCCCGAAGCCCCGTTATTAATGCGTCTTTTTGCGTTAATTGCCGCACCACCCCCCCAACTAATGCCGGGGGACAGGGGGGCGTTTTGCCCGAGTTTCCCCCCGCCGCCGCCGACGCCGCTGGCCGCGTACGTGCGCCGCCGCTTAATGCGGCCCCCGCGGCCCGGGACACCGGCGGAGTCGCCCGCGGCCCCGGCTAAATGACGGAGCGCCGCCGGCCCGGACCCCCGGGGGCTAAAGTGTCTTTCGCTGTATTCGAAAAAAGCGCGATAATGCTACTTTAAAAACCATCGCCGAGTTCGGAAGTTTGCCTCCGAGTGTGACACGGCGACGAGCGAAGCCCGAGCCAGCCTCCGCGCCACCGACTTTTTGCCTGCGCTCCCGATAAACGCTTCATGAATAAATGTAAACACCGCCGAGATTCCTGATTCACAATCTCGGGCTCAGGGCAACAACTGACGCAACTCGCTCCCCCAGGAGTCAATCCGACAACGAGACGCCTCCTGTTAGAAGACCGCACCTCCGCTCAACTTCCCTCACTATCTTCTGCATAGCTATTTATATCCCAACAATGTGTGTCTTAAATCTGTGACCTACTGCATTAAATCTCCCTCCGCGTTTGCTTACAACTTTGTTAAAACTTATTCCACTTTCAGTTTATCTATTTTAATATTTGACGATTTGAATTGTACTTTCCTTAATACTTTTATTCGTAGCCGTATTGTAGTTCAAGCCATGTCAAACAGTTGGCCATTCTTTTAAAACCAACTACTGCACGATTAAAGTTGTAATTAACAAATTTATATGTATATGTCTATTTGAACGACGTACTGTAGGACAAATTACATGGTAGAATGACAAGGTTTCTAGGTAACATACCCAAGTTTAAATCTCGGTCTCTGATTTATTTTCCAATTTTGATTTGAAATTATAAAAAAACAATCTTCTTTCGATTGCACGATCAAATTTCTTACGGATAATGATTGTTGATATAACTTTAAAATAAACTTTTAAATTTAAGTAATTGGTTTCTGTATAAAAGCTGGCACAAGTTTTACAGGAAACGTCATTGCTTCTAACTGCAACATCTTTCGAGGTATAGATTGGAAGCTTGTTTGTGGTAATATCAACTATTCTTGAATATTGGTTCAATAAAAATATTTGGACTAGTGCTTTGGAAGTTTCCGGTATTGCAAATATCTGCCCATCCAGAGATTGCTCGATGGAAAGGTGCCCTTTAAGAGTACGTAAAAGTGAAGCGATCGCGCGAGAGGAGGCGTGTAACAGCCGGGAAGAGCCGGGAAGAGCCGGGAAGAGCCGGGAGGAGCCGGCAGCGGGCGGACGAGGAGCGGGAGCAGTCAGAAAAGCCCTGCAATCGGTCACGTGCAGTCGGTACATCGCGCGGCTCGAGGGCGGCCAAGGGACCAGCCGAGCAGAATGGAGCCAAGAGCCTATCAAAGGAGACAATTCGCGCCAGCGATTGTAACCCGGGATTGGAGGAGGGCCCGCTCGGAATCGCCGTCGAGGGGCCGGCGCGCACGTTTCCGCGGCAGGGCGCCCCCGCGGCCGCCCTCGGCCCGGCTCTTAATCATATGTAGATGATCGGGGGGATATTAAATTCCCGGGGCGCGTCCGGGGCCGGCCGCGGAGTACCTTTCCGAAATTCGGGCCGCTGGGCGCCAGCTGCAGCTCCGCCCACGCGATGCAGGTTACTGGCGTCATCGACCGCCCGCTGCGGAGTAAAAGTGCCGCGATCGCCGGTAATCTAGTGGCTCTGCGGGGATTATTTCCCCGATATCGGCTTATTGCCGAGGGCCGCGTTACGCCGAATATCAATCGGCGATCGGCCGATTAGCCGGCCGGCCCGATTTTCAAGTGGGAACAAATTAAAAGGCAATGCGCCCCAAGTTGAAAAATGAGCAAGAGCTCGGCCGAATTCTCGGGAGGCGGTAATTCAATCGAGCGCCACCGGTCGAACTCGATTACCGACCGCCGCGTATTAATTACAGGTCGGAAAGTCGGGCTAATTGATTTCGATTTGAGGAGCCGCGGGATTGGCACGTCGAGCGGACCTCAAAATCCTTATAGCAACAGCCGCCCGACTAATTATGCCAGTCGGAGGGGACTTTGGGCGCGCGAGTGCGAGACAAGCGATTGGCCCGCCGGGAGAAAAGGGGAAAAAGCCCGAGCCCGATTGACCGGGGATCATCGATCGGCGCTCCTTGCCACGCCGTCGGCCAAATGAAAGGTTTTGGGGAGCGATGTAACCCGGGACAGGCAGCCGGGCGCGAGGATGAAAAAGGAGGAGAGCGGGGGAGGAGGCGCCATCTTCCGATCGATCGGCGCGGAGGAAATGGCTCAATTTGGAGGCGGCCGGCCTGTACACGGCCGTTCAATTAGCGGGGCATTTGCAACTCGGGCATTTCAATCAGGGGCGCCGGTGGCCGGACCGGATCGGAAGTTAATGGCTCGTCGGGGCCGCGGCCCACTTGGCCGCTGGTTGCAGGTGGCGCCGTTATCGCCCCTCGGCTTTATTTCTTACTCCGCGGCGGCCTCCATCTTTTTTTTACGCCCGCGGGACGGCGCGGCTCGCGAGGGCCGCCGAGGGCATTGCGCTTTTACTAGGCGAGAGGGAGATCGACCGCCAGCCGCGGCTCCTCGACCAGCCTCTCACGGCGCCCTTTCCTCTCGGCTTTCCGGCCGCGTCGCCGCCCGGCCTCGCTCGAGATTACCCCCGAGAGCTGCGACTGGGCCAATCGGCCCGAATACGCCCTACCTCGGCCTCCTTGAGCCAGCCCCGTCAATTAGCCTCGAGTAAAGTGCGCATTTCTGAATACGGGTGGGGAATTTTTCAAGGGGTTCGATCGCGCGATAATCGAATGATTATCAGAGTGAGGCTCGAGGCTTAGGTTGAGAGGAACGAAGGCCGCACCCACGGCCCCGCGATATGGGCGCCCGTAAAAAATCACTGGCCGTAAAAGCCACAGCGGTGCTTCCTCCTCCTTTGTTTAATCAAAAAAAATGTGGTTCGAAAGCAGCGAGCGCGTGGTGATAGCCCGCGGGCGATCGATCCACCCGGGAAGTATATAAGCCCTCGCATCCAGTCGATATAAATCGAGGCACAATAAACAAGATCAATCCTTATCGCGCGCTCGCGAGTCTTTGGCCGGGGCGGCGCCTCGGGGCGGCCTTAAGCGGATCCGGCGGATTAAAAGGCGCGACAGGAGCCCCGGGCGACGCTTCCGCCGCAGAGGCAGATCGATAGCCGCGGGGAGGGGCTTTGAATAATCGGGGCTTCGGGGTGCGCGCGCGGCTGACCGGGCCCGGGCCCGAACCACTTAAGCCCCCGCCAGAGGTTATTCTTCCGCCTCCGATCGCGGAGCCATCGAACAACAACAAGTCGTATATCCCCGCCTCCGTGGCCTAATGACGGGGCCAACGGCCCAATCCGCGGCGCAGCTATAAGCCAGACGAAAAGTCGTAAAGCACTCGCGAGCCGCGCCGGCGGCGGAATGAAAATGTCGAGGAGCCACTCGCTTATGGAGGCAAACACTCGAGGGGCCACGAGCGCATATATCCGGGCCGCGCGCCCGCGCCCGCCGCGGCGCCCCTCGGTATTCGATTCGGAGCACTTGGCCCCCGCCCGCTTTTTGTTCCCGGTGGACCAGCGAGATATCGAGGCTCCCGCGCCCCGGCGGACCTGCGATAATGCGCGCTAATAAAAGCGAGGAGTCGCCGAATCGCGAGTCGACGCCGGGTCGAGCGAGTCCGTTTCCCCCGGCCCTAACTGAATCTCGGCCGCGAAGGTAGTTGGCCGCCAGGAGGGACCGCCGGCTCGCGTTGGCCCCGCTTGCCGGCGGGATCTTCCAAAATTATGCGAGCCCGCGCGGCAAAACTTTTTTCCGCCCTGGCCGAGTTGCTTAATCGCCGGCGATCGCTCCCGAGTACTCGCGGGGGAGTAAATTTAACGCGAAGGTTAATGCAAGTATCGACCAACTTTTAACTTGCCAAGCTACGAAATTTTTGGAAAATATCCTTACAAACTTTCCCAAACCTTTGACTGTTGTACTTAACTTTATAATTAACTTTAGATTGTTACTAGACATATTTTAATGAAGCTCAAGTTTGTAAATCTTAACTGTTTACTTGGATTTTCGTCAATCTCGTTGAAACTGTCTCTGCGCCACTCTATGCCTTTATTATTCACTTTCATAAAAGTACATGCTTTCTTGCGGATTATGATAATAAGTTAAATTGAAAGTCAATAGTTTGTAGCTTAGTGCATTTTCGAGCCAGGGCCTTGCCGATTGACCACTCGTAAACTTGCAACTTATCAGGCTACAGCTCCAATGCGCTTCAGCACGAGTGGATCGCGTTTAATTATCGACAGTTGTTTGTAAACATCGCTACACGACTGTAAGAGCCTGGGAATGCAATCGGCTTAGTAATAATCCAATTTTCCGGGGAAAGCTGAGAGCGACGGGCAAGAATCAGCCAGCCGACAAAGCCGGAATCCGGGGTCAGGTATAATATAAGAACGTTTTTCCGCCTCGCTCATCGCTCTCCCAAGGCAGGCGCCCCCGGCATGAAATTAGCGAGCGGCTCGCGCGACATCGCGCCACCTCCGACGTTATTATCCAAATAAAGCGCGCGCGGCTCTCGGCTCTTTTATATCTCGATTTTACGGGGCAGGAGTCGCGTCGCGGCGGGCAATAGAATCTCCCGCGGCTCCTCTGTTTTATAAAGCAGGCGCCCGCGGCCGCGGCGTATATCGCGCTAAGCCGATTTTACGGGCCCCGCGGCCGCTGACTCTGCGCTACCGCCTCACTGGGCCGCGCCCGCCTTGGCTTTTTAATGCCCGCGGGCGGAGCCCCGGCGATCGCCGCCCGCGGCTCCCTTATCGCGCCAAGGCCGCAAGGGACGTGCCTCGAATGCGCGCGCCCCTGTTGCTCCGCCTTCCAAATGGCTTTATTACTTACGGATAAGAGCTACGGATCCGGGGCGCAAGGGCCAGGAGGTCGACTCGAGGACGCTAGCTTCTTTACCTGCAACAATTAAAAAGTGCGCCGTTAGAGAGACTCATCTTGTGCGCCGGAGGCTTTGTTTGCCGCATGGTAATATTAAACCGGGTTTGTTTTTCTCCGGAATTCACGAGCTGCTCTCTTATTTACACCCACTCTCATTAACTAGCGAATAACAATTTACCACTGATACAATAGTAGAAGGGTGCGCAAAAATGAATAAAAATCCGCTTGGGCATTCGCGTATTGCAATTTTTAAATGGTATTACACCGTTGATAGATACTTCGGGTACGTCACTCATTTCAATTTCATCATTACCTTGTGTGCGTGCGTCACAGTTTGAAAAATTACTCCTAAAAGGGATATTACAACGTGAAATGTACCAATAAAAAATTAAATTGACTTTACGCCTTTATATCGGAAAATCATTTTTCCGCGTTTTACCTTCATTTTCATAAGAGGTTCAAATGAATCCCCATCATTTTCATCTTCGAATAAAAACATTTTGAATAAGTCGAGTATACACGCACTGAATGCAAAAACCGTTGCAATCCGATTCTCGCGAATACGCTCGCGAGCGTTCCTCTGATTACTTGGAATTGAGGAGAAAAAATCTATAAATTACGACACGCTTCTCATTTCAATGTCGTGGAATAATAATCTTCAGCTCTCTCATAAATTCAGGGTGATTTAATTTAAATTGGCAAACGCTATTTTCCGCGCTATCGTCTAATCCGGCGACTAGTCTAGCCACCGGCGGCAGCCCACGGCGCTTCCGCCGGATTCACCACGGGCTCTTCTTTAACTACCTCGCTCGCATCTTTTATTCACTGGCGTGGAACCGTCGGCGAAGGCGCGCCAATTTCCGCCCTCCTCCGTGGCACACGTGCCATGGAATAAAAAATGGATAATTGGCGCGCGCGCGCATATTTATATGAGTATGAGGCCTTTGCCGCTAATTAATGCGTGCCGTTTTTAGGAGAATCAACGTTTCTACGGGATTTTAGCCAACGACCAGCATCAAATAAGGATCCTCGACTGCGTGCGTTTATCTGTTTCGGGAGTATAATTTAATGTAGTTTATTCATTTAAGCGCTCTCGCAGCCAGCATGTCTCATCCTCTTAAAATTTTAAAGAATAAGTTATTGAAGAATAAGAAATCGCACGAATGAATTAAATAAGAGAACATAACTATAAACCTTACAAGCTATTGAATTAACTATTTAGCGATTAAATTAACAAGGTAGCTCCAATAATTCCTATGACTATGTCTAACGGTGGAAAAACAGATGATCTATTTTAACTGAATCGTAGAGTATTCAATGTTATAACTTCTCTGTCACAAAACACGTTCCACTATTCAATAATCATCAGTTAAGAAAAATGCTGCTGACATTTCTTTCTTTGCATCAAATATTAGTTGATTCATAAGAATAATAATAAATTTGTAATAATAATGTATTTAAAGAACATGTCATTGTATTAAAAAGTTGGTGTTTAACGTATTATTGCTTTTGTAACATGAATTTATTGCTTTTGCAATCTTATAATTTGATAATTCCAGCTACTATAATTACCACAATTATATTTGTGGTACTCATACAACCAATATCGTTCTTGCAAGCAATATTTTATGTTGTTACAAAACCTGTGGTCTAGTTTTAACAATGGAACACATGATTGTAAATCAAGTCAATAAAGAGCAATACAGTTTTAATAGGAGACTTGAATTTGCGCATTGCAGAATGAACTCGAATAGCACGAGATTAGCCAATGCTATAGAAACCTGTGATTTATATTTACATAACACAGAAGCGTACACATAGTTTGACACATCCATTAGTATAAGCCACGAAATCTCCGCGCGCGCTGAAACCTGCAGTTCAGATCATTTTCCGCTTACCGTTGAATTCACTCGCGCGAGGATCTAGTAATGTAAAAATCGTCCGATCCAAAAATAAAAAAAAATCATACCGTTGGATGTTTAAAAATTTCATATTAAACCAGTATCGGGAAATATTCAATGTTTGACGAAACATTAATAGGAATCCTCTGAAACGATTTATCCCAAAAAGTAAAAAGGTTTAAATGTAGTAAACCAAAATATCCAGTGACGAGGAAGGACTGCGAGTGCGCTAAATTGAAAAGGTAGCAATATTTCATCCGTGATTTGCAGCGCTTAAATAAATGATAAACAAAAATGGCCCCGGATCGATCAGGGCAAACCCTCGAATGGAATGAAGTCGCAGCGGGTGACTCGCAGCTGCCGCGGGACGACAGTCATTAATCTATCCCCCGTCGCCGGAATTAATGCGATGCTCGAACTGCAGCGGCGAAAAAGCGACTGGCAACCACCGAGGAAAAAGCCAGAGTTAGCCATCGCAGGAACTTCTCCTGCGGGGATCGTCGGCGCGAATACAACGCACTCCGTTTTCAAATCGGGGAGCAAATAATCAACAGAGGGAAAGCGAAGCCTCTCGCGGCCGATTATCAAGGTTTTTTCACCCGGGCGGCAAGGTTATCCGGAGCACGTGCCGTCGATTCCCTTGCATGCCGCTTTTCCATCAGGCGGCCTAGCGCCATTTTTCATCGGCCGCCTAGGGGGTGACGCGTTGGCCCTCGGCTCCTCCTCGCCAGGGGATTCCCCGGCTGCACGCGAGAGCCGCCCGACTCGGACAATTTTGGATTAATGGGACGATTAGGGCCTCGCGCTCTCTCCTGGCTGCCGGCTCTCGGGGGAGGCATCGCGGAAACTTCTTTTTTACTTTGTTCCCTCGTTGTTAATGCCCTCCTTATACCAAATTCAATTTCTCCGCTCGCGCCCGGCCGATATATTTCAAGCGGATCGCTCGTAATGAATGCATTCGCAATGAGACTCGATCTGCGCGCGCAGCACCGGCTTGCATGAGAGAGTAAAACATATTCTACATTTTGTGTGTATTTTTCATATTAGTTGATTAAATCACAATTAACCTTATTATTATTGACGTTTGCTGAACCATTGCCTCGAATAGTTCATCGATTAGGGTTGCATAAGAGGCGCGAGGCTTGAATGTATATGGCACTCAATAATTGGGGCAAGAAGTAGAGCCGAGTAGTGGAGCGTTAGGTAATTGCGGGACAAAACAGCGAGGCTAATAGACGTTCAGCCGCACAGTTTGGAATGGCTCTCACCCCCGACTGCCGTTACAATCCATTATTATCGCCATTACCGTTGCATAAAATCGGTTTATAAAAACCAAATGAGCGAAGGGGCGAAGCTTCGTGGGAATCGCGAGTCCGTGCAAGCGCTGCAATTACCGAGCGAGTTGATGACGAGTGCGCCGCTTCCTCGAGGTCGGGGGAAAATGGTTAGCCGATCGTTTATAGGCCGATTGCTCGAATAAACACTCGGGCGGGGCAAGCGGAAGACCCGACGCGGCTGCGGCGCCGGCGGATCGATCTCGGGCGGCCCTGCGGGGATCGCGGCGGCCCGGCGAAGCTGACCCGCGCGTGTCCAGTTACACCGCGCAATCAAGGCGCGTTCCGCGAAGGGCTTTTCCGCGCGGCGGAAGCCCTCGCGCGGCCGCAACCGGATCCCCGGCCTTGATCGACCTGCCGGGAAAACGCCCTGGAGATAGGATCGGCCCTAGGACTCGGGGGGGGGGCTAGCCTGCAAGCTGTCGGCTAACCGGCCGAGTACTAATGGCGACGCCCCGCCGCGGCTGAGTTCATTAGCCGCGGTGAGGTTGACGTGCGCCCGGGGAAAGTCGCGCCCGCGCCCTTATCGCCGGGGTCTCGATCGCCGGGACGTGTCGCCGCCGGGAGTAAGTGGCGCGCGAGGTTACGTGCGCCCTCGGAGCTGGGCCGAAAGCTTTTCGCCGATTTATCGCCCCGGCCGACGAGCCGAGACGGCTCGAGATCCGTGGGCGCGATTTAACCCTCGTTACTCAGTACAACAAGTCAACAAGTATACTGCCTCTGTTTTTTTCCCCAACCGCTTCGTTGCCCGCCGATTTTTCGTTGGACAGTTCCCGGTTCTTGGAACAAAGGCATTATTTTCTTTATCAATATTTTTTTCAGAATAATATTTTTATTGTTGGCCGTAGCATGAATAGGATCGTTAAATATAGTATTGAAAGCGCTGCAGCCTCAATTGTACCATAGAACTATTTTTCTGGTAGGAATACCATAAAATAAGATTAATTAAAAAAAGGACCGACTGATTATAGTACAAATACTCGGTAGAAAAATTCGGTAATACGTCGGTGTGTGGCTAAAGTGTATTCATTTACGACAAAGGACATTTACGGTAAAGGATCGTTAGACTGACGGTGATGAAGAGGTTGTAAAAGCCGTGATCAAGTGCGCGCATGTTTGTTCGCACTGATGCACAGCGAGAAAGGATGCCTTGTAAGAATTTGTTCAGAGATAAAAGATCGTGACTCGCGATCGTTCGGCAAAGCAAAGGCTGCCCTCTCGTTTGTCTTTCGTTTTTCGCCAGATAAGCTCTATGGGCTTATTTAACATGCACGTAATCTCTAGTTACATTACACTACATTCTCTATTACAGGCTTATCTCTCGGGCAGAGGAGCGACAGTGAACATGCTAAAAAGACAGGAGGTCGAGCGGCGAGTCATCCGGGGCATTATGCAGCGCACCACTCGATTGAATCAGCGCACTGGGCAGGAGCAGCCGGGAACATTTTTCCCCGTCATCCCTTTCGATCCGTAACGAGGGGCATGCATCACCCCCTGGCGGAATGAGAAGTATCTCATTACCAAAGATCGTCCTGCTCCCCGGGCTCCGCGGACTCGGCGGGCTCCTCGGGCAGGTATATAGCCCGAGCCCCGGCTTGGCAGAGCCACGAAAGTCCCTCCCGGGCGGCGCGGGCGCACCGGTGGCCGTTACCCGGCCCCGGGTGGCAAGGTCAGGCGGGGCCGGGGGCATTTTAATACGCAATTTCACGCTTGCGGGGCTCGCGCGCGCGCATCCATCGTTTTCACTGAGCAAGAATTCGCGCCCCTCGCCTCCTCCGCCCGCCGGCCCCCCGCGCACCCGCCCCCAACCTCGCACGAACGCACGCGCGCATTAACGATCGCGGCTTACGCACATTGACGCGCACTTGCATCACAAATATCTGCGTAGGGAGGCGTCCGCGCGCATACGCGAGCCCAAACGCACGGGGGCACATATTTGTCAGCGCGGCAAAGGGGCGGGGAGGGGGCTGGGGAGGGCGGCATACGCGCCATGCGATCGGGGCCGCTTGCGTTAACGGTTATTCCGGATATTCGTGGCTCGCGGCGCCGTCTGCCCGGGAAATTCCCGAAGCGCCCCGCGGTGGTGTCCCCCTGCTTCCCCCTGTTCCCTATACCGCCCCCCCCCCTCATCCCCCGTGGTCCACGGCCCGCTTTAATGCAGCCTCCGTGCGCTGAATATACCGACCTCGCGCGCTCCCTAACTCTTCCGCGGGGCTTTTCCGCTGCCGCGGAGACATAGAGTGGGCCGCGAGGAGAGCGCGCCCCCAGCGGGGGCTTTTCTTCTCGGGGGTCTTTGGCCGCGGGGCGCCACCGCGGCGATATTAGTGCGCGTCGGGCCAGGCAGAAGCGACAATTAAGAGGAGCCGTCGCCTCGGCCGCGGAAAAAGCCAGCGGAGAGAGGGGAAAAATCGCGTAATCCGCGGGCCCAGGGCGGCCCGGCTGGCAAGACAATGGGGCTCGCGGCGGCGTCGGCGCGGGGAATAAGAAGAACGAGGCCCGAGGGCGCGAACCTAATTGTACTCGGCTCACGCTCGTCTCCGCCCCGCGCCCCCGCCCTCGCCTCGTTCTCTCGTCGTCTTTCACCCCCTTATCTTGCTCGGCGAGCTCGTCTTCCCAGCGCGCTATCTAGCCGCCCCTCCGGCCCCTCCGGCCCCTCCTCGCCCGCGCCGTCCCTTCGCGCCGCGCCGGCTCTCGAGTATTCCCACCGAGCCCCGGCCTTCCTCATCGACGTTTTATTATGCTCGCCAGTTTTTGCGCCCCTCCTGACAGCAGCGCGCCGAGGTTGCCTGCCCGGTAAACAGATAGCGAAACAGTGAATTCCCTCGGACGTTTGTGGGTTAGGCGTTGTTTAGACGGCTTTCCATTACCCTGTCAGGCGCGATCTATAGGCTTGTTTTGTTACGTATAAAATGAAGAAAGGGCTTTTTATCCCACTGGTGACACCCGGACCAAGAATCGTGCCCAGAGCGCAGCCATTGATAAGCATGAAATACCGTGATTGCGGACTGCGATACCGGCGGAGGGGCGCAGCCGCCGGACGACGGAGGACCTTCACCCGTATACGGACCCTTATTTTCCCCATAATATACAAGGACCGTCGCGCGTTCCTAAATCAGCCGGTCGCCAGCGGAGAAATATTTCCTTATCAAGTGCATTATTCACTGGGTGGGGAAATCGATCGCGAGATCGATCAAGCGCAGTTGCCGTATAACGGGCGCGTTGATCGCGCGCGGCGCCCCATTCGTCCTTTGGAAAAAGCTTGATTGTCGAGTGGAAAAGAGGCAAAGTATCCATCGATCCGGAGGGGCCGCGCGCCCTCGAATCCGCGAGAGATGTTTCTTTCGCGGGGGTGCGGCCGATACGTACGCGGGGGGCTTTAAAGACCCGGCGGATCTTTCATCAGGCCGGGAAATGCCGCCGCGCTAGCTCTCCTCGACACGTCTGCGGGCCGGGCCGCCCGCGCCGCTTGCAAATACGCCCTCGTCTCCCTTTCCCCGCGGCCGCGTCATTCTCGACTCGCAACGCCGGAGGGCGAAACCAAGTCTCCGCGCGCGAGTGCACGTACGCCTGTGGGTAGCCCGAGCCCCGGCGGCCACACACGCGGCCCTCGCATATCTTCCCTTGTCTTTCCTTTTTTCCGTGCGCGGCTCGCTACCTTCCCGGGTGGAACAAGAGTTTCGCCTCTATCCCGCCTCGAGTTTCTTGGCCGATTCTACCGTCGGGGCGGATGGGACAGGGCGGCGGGGGCCGGGAGCTGGCGGGGGCAGGGTCGAGGATTCCGCTGACACGTCCAAAGTTTGAGTGGATAAAGCATTTTGCTCGATTGAAATGGAATGGAGAGATGAGCGCGCGCGGGGGAGCCGGGCGAAAAAAATAAGGGGAGCCGAGGCCCAGGCACCGAGTCGAAGATTCGCCTCGCGCTAAGTAACACTGGGGGAACGAGGCTCCAATGATTATGCCCTGCCGATCCACCGGAGGCCGATTGATTGCCCCGGTAGATTAGGTAATTAGCTAGCAAATTCGGTTCTTTTGATAGGGACAACAAAAAATACGCCCCACGAGCTCTTATCGGATTACGCGCAAGCCCCGAATACTCGGCAGCGTAATCTCGCTTGTTTTCTCGACCTAATGGAGAAATCGCAATATTTACCCATTGCCAACGATTGCATCAGCTCGCTCGAGTATAAGGAGGAAAGTCCATTAGGGGGATTGTTCGAATTATGCTATACTTGATTTGGAGGTGGGATTTTACAAGACGTGACTTTAATCGAGGAAAGGACAAAAAATACCAACAAAATAGAAGGAGCGAATCGAGGGTAAGAAGGGTAAAACTAAAGAAACAAGTCATAAAACGGAGTCCAAGGATAAAAAGCGAGCAGGGGGAAATGCGAGAGCGACAGGAAAGTAGAAAGAAGAAGAAGAAGCCGGTAGGGAAGGAGGACACCGTGGCGGCGGCGGCGGCGGCGGGGGGCCTCGAGAGAGGTAGAAAATGTAATTAGAACTGACGATTGTGCAGAGGACTTTTATCGGGCGCGGACAATTATCGTAAAACACTTTGCACCTATAGTAGGCTGCTTAATCGAAATTGCCCGTACCCTTTTTCTCGCTTTTCCTCTATTTTTATTTTTTTTGATACGCTTACAAATGGGAAAAGAAGGAGGGGAACGCCGACATGATTGAACTTAATCCCCCGAAGGTGGGCGGATGGGGGTATAGCGGCCTAACGAGAAATAAGCGCGACTGTTAAGTTTTGCGAGTCCGCGCGGCGTTTACGTCCCATAATGGGATCATTACAGATTAACGTTGCTTTCAAACACAGTGCCGGCGAAGCGGACCGACGGCCTCGACACTCGGGCCCTTTAACGAGGGCCGATCGATGGCGAGAGGAGGGCAAGAGCTACGATCGGGATAACGGAGGCCTTCGACCAAGACGACTTCCGCGTTAAATTCGGCGTTGCGAGCCGCAATAAAAAGGGCTGCCCGGCGCTCGTTAAAATGCCGGTTTGCATAGGCCTGGGGGGGGCGGTAAAGCTCGGCAAAGCGACCGAGCAGTTGGCCGGGGCTGATTCGGGATCACAACGGGCCGAGCGGGGGAGCGAAGCGATACAGGCCGCGTGGAAAGGGTTCGATTCGCCTAACAAGGGATAACCTCGTTAGGACGATCCATGGAGCCGGCGCCCTTGTGTGTTTTACAAGTTAGCCACCGGGCTGATTAGTCCCCGGCAGTGGCCAAAGACCGCCGATACACCGCGCGCCCGGCTTTTTAGCCCCGGACGCAACTTGGCCCCTCCCGCGGCGCGTAAGCCCGGGGGCAGTAAAGAGAGATTTGGGCCGGAGCGCACCGGCGGCCTATTAATGCTCCCACTAAAGGCCCGCACCTGCGGCCCGCCGGCGAAGCCCTGTGAATGTTTTTCCTCCATCGGGCCGATGGCCCTCGTAAACGGCGAGACGCGCCGTTACCTCCGATGGCTCGCACTGATTGAAACGCTGCGAACGATCGGATTATCGGACCACGGCCCTTTTTTACGTCCGAGGGTTAATTGATATTTATCGGGTCGCGGCGCCGCGACTCGGCTTGGATTAGCGGACTGCGGGAAAACCGGCTGGTCACCGAGGCGCCCCGCTCCGCCCCGAGCATTTAAATTGCCGCCAATATAACTTTATTTGCGCGGGCCGAGCCGCCGTGGTAAACAAGTCGGCAAACGTCGCGTCGGTAATCGAAACCAGTTGCAATACACTGCAATAAACTGTGGCCCCAAGCGGAACGTCCGGTCTCCGGGAGCGCAAAGCCCGTCGGCCCGGGGCCGCTCATATCCAAGCATCGAGGAGTTCTTTTCCAGGCAGCGCGGCCGCTTCGTTACCGATCGAGCCCTCGCCCGGGCCCCCAAAAGCCCTTTGGCCCCGGGCGAGCCGGGACGTCGAGCTCCCAGGAAATTGCGCGGGCTTCCGCCGGCGGCGGGCGGACGGCGCGGCCGCCGTGCGCCGACTCGTTACAAGGCCGCGAGTCCCCGCTGTCTCGCCGCGCCCGGCCGCCGCTGTGTCTTCGTTAGCGTTTTTACTCCGGCGCACGTGGATCGAATGCCGGAACCGCGGCTCGTTACGCAGTCCGCGGCGGCCGCGCGAACCTTGTTAGCGTTTAGCGCTCGCGCCGCCCGGGAAAAAGAGGCCGCGGCGGGGAGGGGGCGAGGCTCCCGGGGCGCGAGCCGCGATCGGACGCCGGGGACTCGTCCAGCGGGGAGCGGCCCAGTTTCCCGCGGAGAAAAAGCAGTAATCGTTCGCGCTAGTGACATTCGCTGCGCCAAAGCGCCCGGCGCTAAACCTCGGGGCTTTTTCCCGGCCCGCGGGCCGCCCACGTACGCGCCGGAAAAACCGATCCGTCGGGGGGATACAGAGCGATTGCGCGGCCGATTGCGCCGACGTTTCTTCTCGCCGCAGACAGCCGAGCGGCGCGCGCGGCATTTTTTCCACCGGGAGGCCCTCGCTCCTTTTTGATTTGACGGGATTCATGTAGAGGGGCCGCCGCGCGCGATTGGATTAAACTTGGCGCGAGTGCTTTTTCATCTCTCTGGTCTGAGATGGAATTCCCCGACTCGGCTGCGGCCGCGACGCGACTCTTGTTTAGCCCCCCGGCGAATTGATTTGTTTCGCCGGAGCGCGGAATATTGTTTCGGCGAGCGCATTATTCCGCGCGCCACCTCCCGACCCGCCCCAGGCGGATTGTCCGTTTGACTCATTCATATTCGCCCTCCCCGGCCTTCGATTGATTTCTGATTAGTTCTTCCTCGGGGAACTCGAATTGCTAATTGCCGTCGACGGCTCTGTCCGGCGCGTGCCTTATTAGCCATGTGGGGGATTTTTAAACTTTACCTGGGAAAATATCGGCAGCTCGCTCGATTCTGACGAAGAGGATGTAATTTCGATAATAACCGAACGACCATCTCGAACTATTATCTCTTCAGCTTTTCTGCTATTGGAAAAGAATTAACTCCCCCAGTCTGACGGTAAACTATTTTTAACCTTGACTTTTATGTTTATTCGATTAGCTCACCTGTCGATACTATCCCCATTGATTTTCATCGTATTCAAGAGTTAATATTAATAATAAGTTAATATTAAGTTAATATTCATATTTATAAGTTGCTTAACATGAAATCTTCTTATCGAATATTATGATTTAAAAGAATATGAAATTAATATAATAATCTGTTTTATATTTTTGAAAGACAATATTTCGCCGATAAATATATTCTGTTTCATATATTACTCAAGCTATACAAGAAATATGTGACTATGCCACTGTGAGTCTGACAATACAAGGATCTTATCACTTATTTAGCGGACATCTACCACTCGAAATGATCATAATCACGTACACATAAAAGCAGCCTAAGCAACGTAAATATTAATTTCAATTATGCCCTTCGACTTATATTTCAATAAATGCCAATTAGTCACCAAAATGTCAGTTTAATTAAAACGAGAGCACGTGAGACGGTGCAGGTTCTCCCCTGCTCGCGGCAGTCAAATCTCGTCTGAATTTACAGGTGGCAATAAACCTTTGGCAAGGGAACGAGTACATCGGGGTTTTCTCAAATCAGCCGCTTGCTACCCAATTATGGTCCCCGTCTGGGCTCGTCAGCGCTAGACCAGCTACCTCGGCGGAAAATCAAAGAGACAGCGAGGATCGCGCATCCATCTCAGCGAGCAGCCGGGGCGAACTTAATTCCGGCGGAGTCGCACCTTAATTCAGGGCTTGCCAGCTCGGGAGCGGCCCGGGGACGAGTCCTCCTCGAGGAACGGGCGCCGCCGCGGAGCGATACACAAATCTCCGATCCGGCCCGGGAAGCCGCAACGGGCGCGCGGCCCTCGCGGCCCTGGACCCCTGCGCTGGCGGCCGCTCCTTCGTTTAAGATTAATTATCTCGCGCCCGGGGGCCGGGCGCAACTTGGACCGGGACAAGTTGGCGCGGGCGAGGAGCCCGGCGCCCAATAATCATCCCGGCGCCGCGGTCGAGGCCCGTCCCCGGGAATTAATCGAGGGGGCGGCTGCGTCATTAGGGAGCCGCAGCCGCCCCCCGAGACGCGGCGCCCCTTTGTTTGCCCGGCTGTTATGGGCGAAAAGATCGGGCCGAGATAGCGCGACGCGGCCACCGAGGAGAGAGCCGCGCCCTCGGCAAAAATCGCGGGCGCCGGCCGATAAGAGCCGAGCAATTTCCCGATGCGCCCAGAGGTGAAATGGCCCCGCGGCCCCGGGTTCAAAGACAAATGAATAACCGCCTGGCGGGCCATCCGTCTTCTTTCGACGGTCATCCCCGCGAAAACTCCCGGCCCGGAGGGAGAAATTGCTTAGTGAATCGGGCCGGCTGCACTCGCGCCTCGGACGCCTCCGGCCCTCAGGACATTAAACCCCTGGCAAACTTTTCTACGAGCCGCGCGATCTTCGGATTTCACTCGAATCGAATCAGAGTATCACCGACGGAGGATTTTTGCACGCCACTAGTTTAGGAGCTGTCCGTTTCAGAGGGGTTTCCAAAGTTAGATAAGTTTACCGCCGTTAATAATTACGCTTCCGCGAATGATGGTTTATATTATATACCTGCTTTCACTGTTGGGTCTTCTTTCAGGATCTCCAACTGTTCCCGACTTGCAGACAAATTATAATATTCAGTATTTCAATGTGAAAATGTGTAAAAAATTAAATAATGGAAATCCGAGGTTATTTTATGATTATTATATGATTGATGTTCATTGGAAATTATGGAAAAATCGTCCTCGTTCGGCGTGTTAGTCGATATATATTTATTAGTCTCTCTCTTCGCCATTAAATTATCAAGCCATTTCATGTATTAATAGCTGTTTATAAGAGACAGCTAACATTCAAATTTAATTTATTACCAGCTATTAGACATACATTTATAATTATAATTAATTGTTCATTTAAGTCGTTTTCATTATCTTTTAATTGATCAATCATGGTTTCGAGCATGATATTACATTAAATGTTATGCGACCCGGAAACTCGAGTACCCGGATAATATATATAAATTCATTGATATAAATTGAATGCCCACAGGTTCAATTTATTGTTGTCTAATAAACGCTTTACTACTTAACACTTGAGCGATGACTACACTTCACTCAAAAATGACTAAAATCCAAAGTACGGTAAAAACTGACCTGCCAATACATCAGCTGAATTTCGTCAAGCAAGACAATAGTATCGCAAACTAAATTCGCAAGGACCTCGGGCAAGGAAAAAAATCGGCACGGTGCACGTCCAGAGTCGTGGCAAGAACAGCGGTCGCTTGTCAGCGAAATATCACTTGCAGGAAGTTGGCGAGGAGGTGCGGCGGCGGCGGCGGCGAAGAGTCGCGGGGTCGTTTGCCCGCCCGAGCCCCGCGGACCAATTAATACTTCGATCCAAACTCCCGCGGGACAAGTCGTCCGCGCGGAGGCGAGTTTCGAATCACGGCCGCGACGTAGGCCGATTTGTCTCGCCCGGGTCGCACTCGCTCCCGACTTTCGGCTTTGACTTACTCCAGGGCCGCCATTCGCTCCCCTATGCTCTCTCCCTTTTGGGGGGGTCGCGTACTTGTTTGCCAGGCGGTTTTGCCCTTGTTGCGGCTACTTTATTTTCGCTCGCTGCAGCGCCGGTGTTAACTCTTTGGAATTAATTGGTCTATCGTTCATTGCAGCAAGGGCATGAGCTTTTATTGCGGAAATTAGTGCGCAGCTGTTGTGTTTTTTAAACAATTAAACAAAACAACTTGAGTTAATTTATGCGGGCGCGGCTTTATGCATTTGGTATTCAACGCCGTCGCGTAAGTTTCGTACGAGGCACATTACGCAACATTACGAGGACGATAAGGGATAGGAGCCGCGGGAGGGAAAGACAATCGGACAAATTTAGGTAGTTAAGGTCGTCACGTCTCCTGGAATTATTGGAAGACTGCCTGACTCAATCTGTGATGTAACTACTGCTCGCCCCGCGCGCTTCAAGATAATATTCCAGTTTGAAAGTACACAGTTTGATTTGGCTCCCCTCCAATTTAAATTTATCGATGCGTGACTTGCCCATCTCAAATAGCCGCCTTCTAATTGCCTATATTTAGTTCTTGTAAATTCCCAGTTTGATTGGGATAGTTTGCCATTGGCTCTTTGTTTGTTTTTCTTCGAACTACAAAGTTGCACGTTCCTTCCACCAAAGCTTGTACAGTTCTTTAACGATGAAAAACATGTAATAATTTAGTGAAATTCACGATAAAATTTTACATACGAAGAATCAAAGAAACACTTTGGTATTTTTAGCTCTATTCAATGTCCCAAATACTTAGTTTATCAAATAAATTACACATCAAATAGATAAATACAGTATTTAATTTAAATTCCAGGAATATAAGTAAGAGGAGTATAAGAGGAGCGCAACTGCGATACCGTCATGCCTAAACCAAGAATAAAAAGTTATCCTTTCCAAAATAAAATCTTTTATTTTAGTCAGGGGCAACTGTTCGTTATTGAAATTGCCAGTGGATCAGTAGAGTGCCGCGAGTCGATATCAAATCAGCGATTTCCCCGGGACAAATCGCCAAGCTCGAAAATAACCAAGAGAGCCCGAGGAGGAACGGGGGATCGCCGAGGCGAGAGGACTAATTAAAGAAAAGAGACAGATAGGGAGAGCGGGAGCGAGTGGGGCAAGCCGCGGCCGCTGACCGTCGTCGGGGGGCCCGGGCGATAATGTCTTTAGAGCGTCCGGGGCCACTTAACGAGTCGGCGGGAGGGGCGCGGGTATCGCCTCGGCAAATGCGATTACGGCCGCTCGCTCAAAACTTGGCCCCGAGACGCCCGATCGCCCGGCTTTTTCCGCGGCCGCCCCGGAGTGCCGTTCGCTGTTTGCCGCCCCGGCCGCCCCGGGGCGACGACCCCCGGGTGAAAAACTGACCCGGTTATAACGTTCGATTAATGCCGGGCCGCGGCCGCTGCGAATTCGATCGGCGGCCCGTTAATGAAGGGGCCGCGCGCGGCCTCAATGGCTCCGATATTTTTCGCGAGCCCGGCTTTTTCAATCTCCCACGGTCCGCCGCCACTTGTACAGCGTTCTTTGTGCTATTGCAATATTCCAATCCGCGCCCGAAATAACTTACTTCGATTTCTCTGCAAATTGGATTATTCCGAGTATTATTCCGGAAAAACAATGCGGATTATTGTGTCGTGACGTTAATTCAATGTCGAAAAGCATCTTGTTTCAAAGCGCGGTTTTTCTTTCATTTCTTCTGTAAGAACAATTGCTACAATTGGACAAAAAAAATAATAACATAGTTGTTATCCGTATAAAACTAACTAGACTATTGTAATTTCACTTAAAATAATGCTTTAGAATTGCTTTACAAATAACTTTATGCAACAAAAAAAATTACTTAACCCGAAGAGAGACAGAATACATACGAAGATCGATATCATAGCCTAAAGTCATTCCACGGACAAGTATGTTTTAATTATTTTGAAAATTGTACCTATATATCTTATCGTTATTCTTATCGTTAAAATGCATATATCGGTGAGTACATGTTAGTGTTTTAAGGTACTTGGTTAGTATAATTCGACTTGTGATACCTTGCGGTACAGATTGACCCGTTCGAAATGATTACAAATACAAATATTTGTTGCTGTTGTAAGCGGCGACGTGAAGGTCATATTTATTTTGTTGCGTGTAAGCTATTTGTTTAAAATCAAAAGTTTCATAGAAAGGGGAGCGATGCTTTGCGCGATCGATTCGTTGTTATAATTTTGTTTTTATAGTCATTTTGCCGGATTTTAGGAAAGCCTGATTAGCGTGCGCGGGAGACAGAGAACGAATACGTGACCGCGTGGCTCAGTGGCCTTGAGTCGAAGCGAGGCCATCCAACTTACGAAGGGCCAGGGGAAGAGAGCTCCGAGCCAGTGGTGAATGTAAGATTCTTCGTTCACCTTCGAGCTGAGGAGGCAGCGTCGAATCCCCGGTCTTTTAATTTTGATTTAGCAGAAATGCGAAGGGGCGCGAGAAATTTTCGAGGGCTTTGACCGACGGCGCGAGCGTGACCTTCGCACTCGCTATTAGACTTGTCAACGAAATATCGTTTGCCCTGAACACAACACATATATTAATATCTACAAATATATATTTATTATGTTCTATACCCTCCACCCTCCTTCGAGGCCTTCAAGCTCCACGTCAAACTCCAACATGATACTTATATTAACGGCTAAAATTTTGTTTTGACCGAGGTCTTGACTATTATAATTATATATTTTTTATACGCATTCTTTATATTAAATGTTATTCTATCCGCAACTATTAGTTTTCACTTTATATCTATAATCATTTACATAACATTTTTTAATTAAAGGCATATTTTTAACGGTAACGTACCGCGTTACTTTAAACTGTTTATAAATATTTTTATATTGATCCGATTCAACCAATTATAACTGAGATATTTTTTCTAAGGTCTGTCCGTTGGATCGGCATTAAAGTTTTCACAGGATTTTGCCTTAGTTGCGCTAATCTCATTATCTTAATCATGCGCAAATTATTTTTAAAAAAACTACTTAATTACTTATACAATACTTATATACTAGCAGGTATGTATATATTACTTATATACTTGCTTGTATGACTTGATGACATTCGTTCTTATGTACCATCTCCCTGACTGCAATGCAACGAACGCGATCAGGTTAGATATTGAGAGCTACTTTAAATAATACACGAGTGAGTCTCCGTCTATAATAAGTTTGTCCTGATTTACTATACACTACATATTAATCTTATTAAATGAAATAACCTTTCATTTATTCGCATCCGTCAAGCTTTTGATATTTCCTCTATAGTGTATTTGCCTATACTCAGATACTTAGTTGTGAAGATACCTCGGTAATCGTAATTGACACCTACAATTATATCACTCAATATAAATACAGAAGTCTGTTATTTTTTTAGAAGGTGATATTACTTTATTATATAATACACATACGAATACTGCATACCACGCAAAAAAGTTATTCTCATATTGATGAAGTTAATGTGCAATTCTTTTATAACATTATTTTATATGGTTATTTTTAAAACAAATATTTTACAAGCAAAAATAATTTGAATATCCGGGATGAACAAATTTATTTTATATCGCGTGTTGAAACCGGATAATGAATTCTTTGAAACAAAGTTTCTGTTATAAAAATGAAAAGGGTGATATTTCTTATGCAGCCGGTAGTGCAGTTGGGCAATTGTTGGATAATATACTTAGTTAATTGTAAGGCAACTGGCGACTGGGGAATCTAAATTCCGGCCTCGCGGAAAGCCATAATGGGTACTAGATTAGGCCGCGACGGCGCGGGCGGCAGGTTCTGGCGGCCGCGGCGCGGGAGCCCCGGAGGCAAAAAGCCAGAGCAGCTCGCGGGGGCGGCGTCTCGCGGCAGACGAAAGGGCGGCTTGCGCTCGATGGCGATAAATTCCCGGGGGCGCGGGAGGAGCCGAGCAATAAAGCGAATCCCGCGCGCAGCGCCCGCGACGCGTTAAATTATAATCGTCTAATTGCGCCGGCGGCGGCGGCGGCGGCAGCGCGGCGCGGCGAACGTGCAACGCGCCCTACGTGACGCGAGTTATTACAACAACATTATCGCGGTTATTTATAGCGGGGCGGCCGCTTCGCAGGCGCGACGACGGGCCGCGCACGCCACTCGGCTTTTTTGCCCTTCGTGCCCGCGGCGGCCGAGGCTCGAGCCCGCGATCGCATCGCCGCCCTCCCTCGGCCTTTTCATTCCGGAGCCCGCGAGATTGTAATTGATCGGGGCTGAGTGGGGGACCGGCCCCTTGAGTAATCCCCGAAGATATTCAAATTGTTTGTTTGAAGCGGCGGGCTTATCGCTGCCAAATTACATCCATCCACAGGGGGCTCGCCCCGCTCGGCGCCAGCCCCGCTCCAGATGCCTGTGATTTTTCCACTGGAAATTGCTTCATCCGCGCCGGCCTCGCGTAGACGCCAATCGATCGAATGACGCTAGATAAGCCAAACTATACGCTGTGAAATTAATATGCTTGACCGTGAGCCCTCGGTATCACGCACGTCGATGCTCGGGTTATTTCTAGATTGTCGAAGATCAATCGGAAGATCGTTGGTGCGTTACTACGTGACATTATGGCGCGATGTACACTGCACTCGAATATTCAAATGATAGCCTTATGGTTATTCTGTAATACCTCGGGTTACATTGACGTTGGTCACACCGGCAAACGTGTTTCCCACACGTGACATTTTACAACGAATTTTCCGTATTATTAAACAGTCAGGATGTCAAGCCGAGTCATCAAAGATATCTAACGACTCTACTACAAGAGGTACATTATGACACCAAAAACAAGCTTTTGTAATGCCGTTTATATCGTCTGCTCCTATTCACTTTTCAAACTGATTTGTAATGTTATTGGTGGTATTTCTCGCTGTAATCGCTGGAATTACTTGTAATTCAAACCGAATAGTAATGGTATCGTCGAATCGTCGAACTACAGCATTATCCGATATCTATTATAAATGCATAATGGGAAACTTGAAACTGTTAAGTAAGCAATCGTGTATCCACTGCTGGAAAACTTAGTAAAAATACTAAGTACAGATATAATCGTACAACACATCCATGGTATAATAGGCGAATTGGATTTGATTTTATCATAGTGGCAGTCGTATTTGAATCGGCTGAGGAATCTTCAGGGGTATGATTTGTCGAGAACATACCTGACCTTAATTGTCAGGTTGACTAGTGAACCGAGTGCGCATGGCGTGGGGGCATTGCAGCCGAGACGCCCCAGGAAGCAAGTGCCGAGTGCGCGCTAACAATTCCCGGACGATATAGACAATGGAGGAGTGAGTGCCGCGGCTCAAAATTCGGCTCTTCCGCCCCCACGACTTCCCGTTCAATCGCGAGGTGCGCGCGCGCGCGTGCCCGGGAAATTCCGCTCATTCGTGGTTCGAACGGCGGGGCAGGGGGTGGGGCACTTGGCGCGGGCGATAAGAGACGGGAGCGGCCGCGAAAAAATTCCAATCTCTATAAAGGCGCCGCGCGGAATTAAGTCCGGACGCCTCGCCGCGGGCGTTACGCGGAATTTATTTTCAGGGGAAAAGTTGGCGAGCCCGCGCCCCGAGAGCCTTTCCGCGTACTCCTCCCTCGCGCGCGCGTACGCGCCCAGGCGCCCCGGCCCCGATCCCACGCCCCTGCATTTTTAATTCCGCCGCGGGGGACAAAAACGCTTCGAGATCCCACCTCGCCCGCGCGGAATAAGGGATTTTCCGGGCGACTGGGCCCGGTTGCCGGAGAGAAATATCGCGCTCTCCCAGCGATAATCAGTTGAAAGTTGGGCGAGGATTTCCTTGGCACCCTTGCCGCATTCCCGCGGCAGGTTTTCAATCTTTGCTTCGCGTCAGTGCGATAAAACTAAAAAGACAGCGTCCGAACGGCTCAATCCGCGACTTGGGACAAAAGGGTCGAGTGGCCCGCGCGACAAATTTTTCGAAAGTTTAGCCGCGCGATGATTTTCGAACGGGCCGTATCTCCTTATTACGAGCCCCGGTGGCTTTTCCTGCCGCGTGAACATATCTCCGGATGGTCCCGGGCGCGACCCGGTAAAAGTTTCTGTCGCCCGCGTACTATGCTTCAAATGAATTTTCCGGATTTCCCCGCCGAAATAAAGGAACGCACGCGGCCAACTTTTGTCCGCGGTCCGAAATTCGAAAAGTTGGGCGGTCCTATTCGGGGAAACTGGGCGGCTCATCCCGTCATTTTTGCCACGACGAGCCGCTGCCGTTCGGGGCCGCGTCCGACCCGGTTTCCCGAGTCCCACGCGGGCGACGCGCACATCCAGAATTCCAATTCCGGAGTAAATCTTCGACTTTCCCGTCGCGGCTTCCCTTTTGTCTTTGGCGCGCTGCCTCCCCAGTTCGCCCTAACGACTGCCGCGCCCTTCTATTCACGCATTCCACGGCGTCGAATGTGACTTGCCAAGGACCCCGTCGATCTACCCAGAAATTGTTAATTGTTTCGTCCTCCTCGTGTAATCACGGGACTTTGACAAAACGTGACTTCTGTAACTTGATACCCGCAGTCTCTTCGGTCTATTTCATAGTATAGATAACTGTTTGGAGGGGGCTCGGCTACTGATAGTTGGAACGCCTAAGACCAAATAGAATATTCAACCAGCGAGAGGTGTTTTATTTCCGCTTTTTCGTTTTGCTTTCATTAGGTTCGGATCGTGGATACTTGTTATAAATAATGTTTTGTTTGCGATATAGCCTTAGTACATCTAGCGCGCAGCGCCAAAAATCGTCGAAACAAAAGATATTAATAACCGTCCCGAGACTTTTCGATAAGCGAGCAATATTGTTGTATCGAGAAATGCACTCTCCTGCTATTATATTTCCTCAGCTACACTCGACGTTTATCGTGTTATATTACCACAGGGCTCGAAAGACTCGATTAGAAACGATTATTTGAACAAGTATAGTTTTCACAATCGACGCGCTTGTAATTATTTAACACACAATCACTACATGATACAACTACATGATTTTCCTAACATTCCGGGGCACTAGAAATACGCACCGAATTCTCGCTGACCCAAATTACTCAAGAGAAGAATCAATTGCCAAAGGCTTGTATACACAGGCGACGTATGCAACTGCAAAGCCCCGATTGACGGTGAAAAGCAGCCCGACGGCGGAGTTCCCGAAACTATGAAAAGCCCCGCGAATAATTCCCCCTGAATGGCAGTTACTAGTTCGACGGGCATTTGGCTGCGAGCGACCAGGGAAAAAAGAGGAAGATCCGAGGGAGCGAGGCGGACGTACCGGCCCTTGACGAGGAAAGGGGCGCGCCGAGGAGGGAGGGGCTATCGGGGGTCCGAGCGCGTGTCGGGTTTTACGGCCGCGGGGCCGGGCACCGGGAGCCCGCACGCCGGCCTGTTTATCGAGGCTTTTTCCAGGGCTGCGGGGCTTAATAACGAGGGCTGGGGCCGCGGCGGGCCGCGCGCTTTCAGGGCCGATAGCGCTTTATCGGCGGCGGGCCCGCGCGAATCGACCCGGCGCTTTGCGCCCCGGACCGGCGGCCATTGTCGCGCGGCTCCTTCGCGAGCCGGAGGCTCCCTCGGCACGTGCGCCCCGCGGTATCGCCGCGGCGGCCCTGCGGCCGGCCGATTAAGACGCCGATAAATAACATTAATCGGACGCCTCCTCCCGGCGCGGGCTATCGGCCAGGGCAATCGATACCCCGGACCCGAGGGGATATCTCCCGGCGCCTCGCCTGCGCCCCGGGCGTAATCATTCCGCCCTCCCCCCCGCGATCCTACGACTTGCGCTTCGAGTCCCTTTTCGGATTTTTCGGGAAATCTCAAGCTCGCGCGCCGCCGTTCTTTTTTAATCAATTATGGTCTGCCGCCCCAGTGTCGTAATAAAAAGTCGGCCGAGCTTTTCCGGGAGTTGCTGCTAGTGCTATGGTGCTGCTACGAGGACCCGGCCAGTTTAAATCTTGCTCTTAAAAGGACAAAAACATTCGCCCTTTCGAAATAGGGCCGGCAAAGCTTTTTTTCCAGGCTTAATCCTTTAGCGAGGGCGAAATTACTGTCCTCGGCACCAAGCTTCTCTCTTTGGATTCGCTCTAGCACCCTAATAGGGGCCAAGAGGTCCCCAATTAATTATTCGAATCTTACTTTCACGTAATTACACCGTTTACGTCCCGTAATACTTATTCGTTGCATGTACAGCTATTTAATATCTTTTAAAGCGCTTATAAATATCTTAGAGAAATCTTGCCCTGGGCCTCAGGTAATTAAGTGCAAAATGATTGGAGGAACGAACAGATATATTTTACCAAGTATACATTGCGTATGAGCTCTGGTCTTGTAATTTTAGCTTTCTATAAAGGAAACTGCGAGTAATCCAAGCAACATATTACATTTACATTTGTAGATTTCGAGTGGGCTAGATAAACAGACAGAGGGAAAGGTCTTGATTAGGCGTTAACGTCTAAGAATCAGGTGGAAAAACGGGCGAATATTAATAACAAGATGGACCAAAATTAATTTAGAATAAAGTTGGGCTTTAACCCTTAATGAAAAGCATAAATTCCCCTAGTTGGGCCTTTCTACTTTGATCAAAATTAACTTCCGTCCCGGATTCGTCCCTTTGCAAGCACTTGGAGCGCGTTACAGCAACTTGGAATCGTAACATGCAAGTTTCGCCCCCATTCGCTCGCCGCGCGCGCGACAGCGTGAAAGCGACAGCAGCGTCGGCGGCCCTGGCGATTACAATCCCGCGGGCGAGACTCGACTTGATCAAGTTTTCGGGGTCGGCGCGTTCGCGAGCGACACGGCAGTTTTTGCCCAAATGCAAAAGCCGCGCGCGTATTGATTTCGGCGCGGCGTTCGGCTCCCGGGGATTAAAAATTTACTGCTTTTAATCAATCTTCCTGAAAGTTTTATAGGCTACGAGGCCTTTTTTCGTCGGGTCCGGGTATATGTACGGGTTTGAGTTATAGGTGAGAAAGGGGACCGGCACGGCGGCGGCGCCCGGCGCTCTTTTGAGTGTAATTTTTTAAAAGGCTTTTAAACTCCCTTTTTTCCCGAGGACTTTATGGGCCGTAAAGGAGAATCATTTCTTTATTTATGCACATCGGATTCGGCGCCGCGTCGCCCGCGGCTCGATGAATCATTTATCGCGGGAACTCTTTTACAAGGGCGCGCTGCTGTCGCGCTTCTACCTGGGCCCGGCTGACCGATTGCCGCGGTCGGGAAACCCGCTGCTGTAACGATCCCCTAATTTATACCCGGGCGAATGTTTAACCCTGCCGGCTTGGGGGACCCGGCGGAATTCGGACCCGATTCATCGAGAGATTAAAGGCCGACTTTGTCCCACGAAGGGCCGCAGCCTCCGGGCTTTCAAAGTGGACCAACGACGCCCTCGGACTCTTTTGCCCGATTTATACTCGTTATTTTCATTAGATTTAGCTCCGGTCGGGGCTCTAGTTGGTCAGACTTTGACGCCTTGGGGGCAAGAGGGATGTGCGGCCGGCCGCGGGGCCGATGATCCGCCGTCCGCCTTAATTGTGCGTCGTTAGGCCGCCGCCAAGGAGAAAAACGCCATTCTCCAGGAGTTGGCAAGAGAAAATCCGCCAGCGCTCGGGGAAAGGCTTGGCCTTTCGCAACACGAGTGAAGGGACTGGACGAGCGGGGGAGCGCCAGTGGCATAGAAATCCGATTGAATTTTTGTACAAATGCCGAAGGGACGTAGCAGCCGCTCGTGGCTGAGAGAGAAAGCCCGGCGCCGCCGGGAGATTAAGAGGAAGATTCGGCCAATGGAGATCATTGGAAAAATCGGCTAACCTCGTAGTACCGGATTTTAGACAGATTATAATTAAAGTGAGTGTGAGCTAAGTAAAGCGACTGCGCAGCTCTGTTTTCCAATGCGAGGGTCCAAGAATATATACACTGTTTCAGCCGATTACGCCCCGAACTTTGAGTATTTTCATTTTGATTGTAAATAATTTTTTTTCCCAAGTCCCAACGATTCAGGCAAACTTTCTGTAATAAAGACCATTTATTTGATTTATGAAATATAAAACCGTTGATTTGATTGTCTTATTCCGAGGACGCTTACGCGCTTCCGAAAATTCTTTTGGCAGGATTTTTATTATTACAGCCAGGCAATTCCTTTGGCATAATTTGAAAAACCGTCACCCCTCGTGGAGTTAAAATCTCTCAAAAAGAATCGTAACTCTTCAAGTTATTATTCGGAGTGGGGCGACATAAAGATGAATTCCACGTACGACTGTCAGCGTGGAATTTGGAAACATTTCAATATCCGGAAGGCTTATGCATGAGAAGGGGAAATGGATAAAAGCACGCTCGAATGGGGAAGTTGGCGTATGCAGGAGTTTGCCCGCGAGCGCAACGACCTGATGCGGGCGGGCGGAAAAAAAAGCGGGTGGGCGCAGTCGGGAGGATCGGCCAAGGGCCCGAGGGCTCGGGGCGGCCGCAGGATAAGTCGAGGAGCGGCGCGCATATCGGGCGCCTCGTCAAGTGGGGCGCTCGGGTCGGCCGGCCGGGCCGCCAAAGTCTCCCGCGGCCAAACTTGGGAGCCGATAACAAATGGCCGAGGCGGCAAAGTCCGGGCAGCGGCGGCGGCAGCGGTTCCGGCGCGCGGGTAATTCGGCCGCTGGCCGCCGGCGGCCCCGTAAGTCACGGGCTCAAACGGCCCGGGCCCGGTATTAATTACAGTTTCAAGCGGCGCCGGGGCGCGCGATCACTTATCGCCGAACCTCAATACCGCAGCCCCTGTCCCCGAATCCGAAATTTCCCAGCCGGGGAATCCCCGGCGGGAGCCGATTATTGGCATTCCCGCGTGTTTCGATTTTCCGCCCCAAGACGAAACTATTAGACCGGCCAAATAAATCTCGCGTTAGGAATCCATTTAACGCGCGGCACACTCGCCCGATCATCGCGGCCGCGCATATTTTATTCAAATTCCCGCGCAAATGTCGCCGCGCGCGTGGCTGGGTCCCCCCGCCCGCGCCGGCCCGGCCCCGCCTTTTTCCCCGCGTTCACCGAGCCCGTGTTTCTTCTGGAGGATTCGCGCATCGAGGCCGGAGTTTACGCGCGCATTACGGGGGATCGCGGCCCGATATCGGCCGCCGGCGAATTTCATTCGGCCGAGGGGCGATGCTTACCCGCCGGAGGAGAGAACCGCCGGGCGGAAAATGCGCGGCCCCGCAGACGGACCAAAGCGGCCGAGGCACGCGGGGAAAAAACGTTAGAGCCAGCCGACTGAGTTGCCGTACTCGTGGCCTCTCCGCTTCTCGCTATGGCATACTTCGGTTGAATCTACTTAAGTATTCGTTTAGGGTAACGAACGTAAACAAACGCCGTCACATACCATATAACCTCGAGCCAGGCACAGCATTTTTTCCCAGAGTACAGTTGTTGACGAACTACTAAACGCTAAATTATTCGATAAAACTTGACGATCCTCTTACTGCACGACGATATTCTGAGGAAATTGACGATTTTACAAAACGTTCATCATAAAGTCGAGGCAGCTGATAAATTGACTTCACAAATATTGAAAAAATTATATCAATCAAAAAATGATTTTAATTATTATTTAATTGTTATTTTAATTATTTCAATTGACATCAAACTTTTAACATACTTAACTTGGTTGAATACAAACATTCATTGTTCAGATTGGGAAATTATCAAAGATTCTTTTTAACATTAGACGGAATATATCAAAAGAAATAACGAATTCTGAAAGTTTGATTAATTGGTTTTTGAAATCTTGAGTTATTTACGATACTTGATATATATAATAAGTTATCGTTGTAATAATATTATCAGTATCACCTAAATCGTCAATTGAGCTTACAGTGGGCCGTTGCCGAAGTTGATAGCTGATTGTGATAACACTCGATCTTCGGTATACAACATCCCAGTATATTTTGTTTGGATAGCTAAAATGGAGAGTGTATAGCATGAAAGATATGCAGCCTCGATTTGCAGCTTTGAGGGTGGAACAAGATCCGCCCTCGATACTCACTTACTTGCATGAACCTGGGCGAAATTGACTTAGCTTTGGAGGGAGCACGAGGTTTTTATTGCCGGCGCGCAGGGGCGCAGCGGGCCGTCCATTTTGAGGGGGGGCCCGGGCGCCCCAGGAGGTTGGCGCTCGAGTTGCCCGGCACAAAGGGCCGGGGGCCGCGAGGATGCGCGGGCGGCACGTGCGCGCGCCGCGCCGATCGCCAGGATAATCAAATTTGCCCGGGAGCCGAGCCAGCTGACTCGCGATAATTGAACGGGCGCGAAGAATCGGGAGCGGCGCCACCTCGGCCGGAAGTAATGGGCGGCGCGCGTGGGAAAGTCCGCCGGCGCCCCAATTGAATTACAAGGGCTGGGACGCGGCCGCAGCCGCCGATCTCCCCGTGATTTACGCCCGCCGTGGAAATCTGTATCGCTCGCGCTTTTATCGCCGTCCCGCGGAAAATCATTTTCCCGAGCACGAGGGCCGCCATGATTAACTCGCGGAAAGAAGTCTAATCCAATGGACCGGCGGATGAAATCCAATAAAATCGAGGCCGCGTCCGGTGGCGCAGGAGTCCGCGAGGCTACCCTCCTCCGAGCTTGCGTTTTTCCCCGTGGCTGCCTGCGCGTCTCGGCCGATCGATCGGCCCGTGCAACGGATAGCGCGCGTCCCGCTCTGGGAGGGCCCTTCCTTTGCCGCGCGGGCGGCGCATCATCGAGGTTTTATTCCTCCTCTGTCTTTGCTTCCAGACCGGGCTTTTCCCGCTGCCTGGCCCCCTACGATTTATGAATAATCTTTTCGGTTATTTACGAGGGCTCCTCCCGCGGGCCCATTGAGGCTCCGACCGCGCATCCAAGTCGCCTATCGTCGATGTTAAAAAATGGCCACTTCCCAAGAGTTTACTCGCGCAGTATATCCCCAGAGTTATTGGTCGCGCGCGTCAACCGCGACGGGGAAAAAGCGCCGCGCCTCGCTCCTCCCGTGCACGTGCATCGCCGGGGAAGCCGGGGAGAAGTGGAGGCGGCAGCAAAAGGGCGCCTATTAGCCGAGTGATCAGCCTTGCTGGCCGAGGGTCGGCCGCGATCCGTCTTGATGCTGGCGAGGCCGTCGGCGCCGCTCCCCCGGGCCCTTGTCCGGCTTTTTGCCCAAACTGACGTTGATCCGCCAGAGCTAGAAGGGCCACTGTTTTACCGAACCCTGTTGTCCCCGACGGCGACTGGCCCTCGGGAGCCGCTCGACGCCGGGGCCGGGGGACGGGTGATCACCCCTGTTCCGCGGGACCTTTCCCGAGGATCTCCAGGCGGACCCGACTACAATGCGAAACCCATGCCGCTGCGTCGGGAAAAAGTCGGCAGGGCTCAATGAGTTTCGAACGGCGCTCGGAGGTGGGATTTATGGACGCCTAGTGCCCCGATGCTATGCTACAGAGATACGCGCTGATTTATTCGCAGTTGCGCACTACTCCTCTAATAGAACAACAATAATGCTTTATATTACCAGTGATTAATTGGCAAGGACAAGGCAATCAATTGATGTAATAACGCAGATTTATGAATCGACGGAGGGCCGAGCGCGAGTCCAGTCGCCATCGAGTTCAAATGATTTCACTACATAAAGCTACGCGCCTTCGTCTCCCAACACCTTTGGCGCAAGGCAAAATAGCTTAATTGACTGAATGGCGAGGGCTGTGCGGAGGCTGCGGAGGCTGAGGACAAAGCGGTCCTTTAGACCGGGCCATCAAGAGCCCTGTCCTCGGCGCGGCCAGCGGACACGCGTGCGGGACGGGAGCCTCGGAGGGTCTCGGCGAGGGGCCGCAGGGCTTTGACCTCCTGCCGGCTATGGGATCGGCGCCTCCTCGGCCAATCTGCATGCCCGCGAAGGCGGTCGCCGGGGCGAAAAAGCGCGGGCCGCTAGTGGGTCGTCTCCGGTTCCCGGGACGCCCGGCTCCTTCGCCTCCTCCCGGCTATCTGTCTTGGCAGTCCGGCGGCGCGTCGACAATAAATGCCTCGGGATGGTTTTTCTGCGCGGGACAGGGCCGCGTGATTTATCGCGTCGATATAGGGGCCGCCGCGGCCCCCGGGCTCCCGCTTTATATTCCCGGAGCGCGGCCGGCTTCCCGCCGCCCTCGACGGCGCGACTCCCGGGGCGCCGCGGAGCCGAGGGCGCCGTTGACCGCGGCGCTCGTCGGCCCTGCGCTAAAGCCCCGCTCGGAGAGTTATTTTTACAGCCGTTAAATGCCGGCGCGGCCCGCGCGGCCAATTATAACGATCGCGCATGAATTATGCGCGCTCGCGGGCCGAGGGGAGGCTCCGCAGGCCTTTATTAAAAACTAATTTAATGAAAGACAAGCGGGAGGCGCGCGCCGCCGGCCAACGAGCTCAGGATTTATCGGCTATAAAGTGGGCCGGCGCAGAAGGGGTTCGGCCGCGACTGGGAGAGAGAGAGGGGGGGAGGGGGGGGCGAGGGGAGCCCCGAAAACCGATCCAATTCGCCCTTCATCTGGAAAACGCGCCCGCGCCCCTATTAAATATTCATTAGGGCCGCTTGGAGCGGCTCTCCGTCGACGCCGGCCAAGATGGCTTTCTCACGCGCCCAGCCGGTCAGTCGCTTCTGGCCCCAGGACAGCCTCCCCGTCAATCGCCTACCTTGCTCTCACCCCTCGAGCAGCCGAGGCTCTGCCTCGTCAAACGCGTACTTAATCAATTCGGAGTCCCGTTAAAAACACGCTGTTAGCGTGGTCCATCTGGCAGCTATGGCTCGGTTAAGGTCATTCTCTCGTTCTACTGCACCGTTGCAGTTCATTATCTTTTCTATGGAGTTTAAACGTTTAAGAGTATAGCAGATAGAAATATTAAATTCCTAATTGAACAATTGTTCTTTATATTAAAGTTTTAGTTATGAGCAAATACTTTTTATTCGTGTCAGTATCATTTATTATTATTCATATAGGTTAAGTTTATGCGATATTCATTATTTCATCAAGTATTTGGATTTTAAGTATAATTCATAATGCATGTTGTTATTATTATAATTATTATCATCGTTATTATTATTTATTAAAAACCCTAAAATAATTGAATTAATAATTATGAGAAAGACTGTCGTTTGCGAATTTACTTAATACACGTACGCATTAAATTACTATAATTATTTTATTAGACGTAAGATAAATTGTCTTATATGCTTAAATTCTTAAAGTGTTATGTGCAAGTCATATAATATATCCTTCAATGTAACTTAACAACAAAGTGCAATTAAGCTGACAGATGCGTTCAAGCCCATGTCAGGGCGTGACTTGAAAATGTAATCTGCGTGTCCGTAACGGACCTTAACTACAGGACTAAAGCTTGTGGCCAAAGTTAGCCAAAAACTTGGCGGGGTTTTAATAATTCCATTAGTTAATAATCAGATTAATTAGGTAAAAATCAGTTGAAACTTAACGGAGGAATCTTCGGCTAAGTAGATCATTGGCGCAGTGACGGAAGTAAATGCACGAAGACAAAGTTGTATTTAATTTGACTGGGCCGGGTAATCCAGGGCGCCTAGGCTGAGTCGGGGAGGCGGGGAGGAATAAGCGGCCGAATTGCCTCCCCTCCGCGGTGCCTTCAATCTCGCGGGGTGACGGGGCGCGAGCGCGGCCCCAGCCCCTCGGCTTACGCCGGCAACTTGTCACTCATCCCGGCTGCGAGTGCGACGGCGCCGGGGACGGCAACTCCTTATCTCCCGCCGACAAAAGCGAAGATTCCGAAAGCTGCGGATAATAGAGGCGCGAAATCAGGTCGTAAATATCCCCGAACGGCTGTTCGGCGGGCGAGCGCCGCGGTAGTTGGCCCGTCGCCCCGGCTCACCGAGGAGCTCGCGCTCAAAGGGAGGCTCGCGGCTCGGGTGACGAGAGACGAGGGAACCCAAAGGGCGGCCCGGGGCGGAAGCGCGGGCGCCGTGAGGGCGCCGTTAGGGCGCCCCGGGGGCAGGAGGCGCGGGCGAAACAGTAAACGATAGCTTTTACGCGACAGTTTAATTAGTCGTTTCCTAGTTGGCCGCCCCGGCGCCCGGCTCTCCGCGATGCCGGTATTTTTTCCCAACGGCTCGGTCGGCGGGGAGCCCCCGGCCGGCCAAGGAGATAATCACTCGTCCCGCGCCGCCTGCCAGTTGAGGGAGGCGCGTACGCGGCAGCTGCTTACCCGGCGCCAAGGCGATCGCGAAGGAGCCGCTCCGACGCTCGCGGGGACACGGGCAATTAAAACGCCGGGGGACCCAAAGGGGAAGCTCGGGATAATGGAGCGGGCGAGGAGTCGCAGCATCTCCCCGGAGCCCGGAGCAGGAGTGACGGGCGGAGCCAGGGCTGCATAAAGGGCCGCGTGACGCCTGGCCCGGGGCGAGCGCCGCCAGCTGACGCGCCCGGGAAAAAGGGCCGCGAGGGCCGCGGCAAAGTAAGACGAGGCCAAGGGGGTCGCCGGGGGGGTCGCCGAGGGGGTCGCCGAGGGGGCCGCCAAGTTGCCCGTACACGGAACGGCACTTACACCGCGCCCCGAATCCCCGGCGAGCGGCGGTATTACGCGGGGCCCGCCACCTGCCAGCCCTCCCGCCCCTTCCCTCCGCTAATTGCGGATTCGCCGCGCGCCCATCGCCCCAGCCCCTTTCTTGCTCCGCTGCGACCGGGACTTTTTCACCGAAGGGGAAGCGCAGCTAACCGCAGCGCAGGGGCGCTAATGCGGGAAAAACTCCCGTCTAACCTGCAGATTCCGAAAGGATCCACGGGGCGCCTGGCCGCGGAGAAGGACCTCCTTCTCGAAAATACTTTTCCGGAGAATATTAAAAGGGCGGGGAAGGGCGCGCGAGCGGACGGGAAAGAAATGGGAGCCTGCAAGGCGCCGCGTTCGAATGAGCGCCCGGCTAAGGGGGACCGGGGAGCTTTTTACTTTGCGCTCTTGTCGAATGTATGCGGGCCTCGGCTCTTATCCGACCCCGAGGTAATCCGGAAGAATATCGAAATCCACCGAGGCTCGGAAGCTACGCAGGCCAAGAAAAGCCGCGATGTAAAGCCGTCGATCCGTCGCGACGATGCCCGAAGAAACAGCGCCGAAAAAGCTTTTTTACGTTCGGACAGCCTCGCGGGCCCCGCAAGCTCCCCCAATTGGGTCCCCGGCGGAGCGGCGACCCCCCCGCAAAGGCGCGAGGCGCTCGTCCGGCGCCCGGGCTAAATCCTTGTTTACAGCGCCCTGGCCTCTCGAGGACGGAGCCCGCTTTTTCTTTCTCCCCCCGGTTTCTTTCCCACTTCCCGCCGGACGGAGACGTATGGCGGATTATTCGCGCGATTTCTCAAGCGGCCTTCCCCGATTGAGTCTCGCTGCCAGAGAGGATTAGCTCGGGCCCGGTTGATTCTTACCGGCCGACTCCCCGCAAAGGTTACGTTGATGGATTTAAGTTTTAATTAATGGCGCCGGAATTCGCGGGCCCGCGTGAAAAATGTAGCCGAATACCTCGGCGAGCGAGTGACGAGATAAATAGATTTGGCTTACTGCAATGGTCCTGGGACTCGCAGGGAAGCTCTTAACTGCGTCGCTTTGAAACTCACCTGAAACAGAAAAACGATAGATGGGTTAATGTAAGGTAGGCTTCTTGTTAATCGAAAGGATTGAGTAATTTCTTGGCATTGTGCAGGACATTGTTTAAATCGGAAGATCGCGTCGATCGGTACAAAGGAAAATGCCGGCTCCTTCGGCGGCGCCACAGCGTTTTTAGGGTTTCAGTCGGCTCAGCGCTATCCATTGTTGAATCGGACAGACCTGCCAAGCCACCGCCAAGACATTTTTGAAATAATCAGATTAAAGTTTGGCAAGCGGAAGCTCGGGAAATCCGAACGCTACACTTGCCTGTCTGCCTCGTAACTTTGTTGCCAGCCCGCGTCCCGTGCAATCGAGAGAGCGGCAGCTCCCATGGAAAACATTTGCACCCCGCATCTCGAGCCGGCTGGCACGAAAAAAAGCAAAAAAAAAATGATTTTCAATTTTGCGGGAAAAACGGCGTGGGTGCGCGGAAAAGGGAAGAAAGCGAGAGCGCCGACACAATAACCCACTCCATCAAACGGCGGAATAAAGAAAGCTTTTAGCCACAAAAGAATCGTATAAAAAAACACGATTCGAGCTGGTTTTTTCGCATTTCCCGCGCGGCCGGCGGCCGGGGCCGCGGAGCGGGAAAAGCCGGGCGGCCGAATCAAAGAAAGCGCCGGGCGCAATTGCCAAATCGGCCGGGGCGCGTCCATTAAGCCCGGATTCGCCGAGCGGCCGGCCCGAATCGCCGTTGAATATTTCACATGGGTAAACGACATTAGCGCATTCATTTGGGCCGGGGCCGCGCCCCGGGCGCTCTCCGCACGCCGGCCCATGAATATTCCGAGGGTCGGCCCCCCCGGCGGGCCCGAGTGGGTTATCTCGCAGGAGTCCTCGCCTCGCGACTCCTCTTTTTGGCCCCGCGCGACATTAACATCGCCCGAGGACGATTGAGGGAATCAGCGCCGGGCGCGACTTTATTTACGCGCTTCTTCTTGCGGTGAGGACCGGAGGCCGGAGGCCGGAGACAAAGGACCGAGCCGCGGCTCACTCTTTGTCGAGGAGTTTTTTCTCTACTGTTACGTTCTAGTATGGCGAGAGTTTTCAGCCTCGCTGCTGGAGCGGCTACGTTGTTTGCTTAAACATCTGACAGTAGCTTCGCGAAAGCTGATTATAATACTCAGCGAAACAATCCAGCCATTCATTTCGCAAATTGCAGACTAATGTCATAAGATAAATATCGACAAATAACGTAAGATTTTTAAATAAAGATTCTTCAAATATAATCGAATAACTTTTTAGTAGAGGTGTATTATATTAAAAATGATTATAAATTTCATTTATTAAAACAAAACATCATAAAAATGTTACCCAGTAATTATCACAAAATTGTCTTTTAAAATCAAGCGTTTAATAACAAATTGTTCTGATTTTTAGATATAGTTAATAAAAAAGTCATACAGATAGAGAGGAAGAATTTAGAGAATTGTCATAGACCTCAACAGGCACTGTTCCGATAAAGCGAAATATTTCTGTGGAAAAATCGAAACGAGAGTCAATTGTTCCTGATAAAAATAAAACGAGAAAAAAAGTGCAAGAGTTTTCAGTTGAAGGAGAATGCAGTCCCGAAATGGGGGATGAGTCTCGGAGTCGTTCTGATTTACCAAGTCACGGCGATCAGATAGGATCATCGGGGGTACAGATTCACCACCTTTAGAAAGAAATGGATGGGAGTTGGAAAGAAAGAAGAGCGGCAAGTCGGTTCTTCTTATTGCTATGAGATCAAGGAGCTCTATATGTACAAATAAACGACTATAGTAATCTCAAAAGAGTTCTTTTATCTGATTAGATATAAATTAATTCTAGCTTTCTTTTCTCACGAATGCTGAGCCTCTCGAAAGCGACCACAAGATCTCGCTGATTGCAAAAATAGTATCCCATAATTTATATAGATGAACAATAAATCACGTAAAAATTACAATTGCAATAAAAGATGCAATTGATTTCATCATCAATTTCAGTATAGATCAAAACGACTCCCTATTGGCAGTGTACGCGAAGCGCAACGCGTATACATATATATGTACGAATGGCAAGAGTGGTATAAGCAACGACCGCCGCGGGCGCGTCGCCCCGGAATCAATTAAAGACAAGAAGAAAATTTATTAGCGAAAAATTAACAAGTCAGATGGCGCTCGTTAGTCGAGTCCTCGTGCCCGACCTCGAAGCCCGCGGGGAAACATCAGAATGATAAGCGGCCGTCGTTCGCACGCGCTGCAAAGCTATGCTTATTAATCATCGGCGAGAGCAAAGATAAAGCAAAGGCATAGCGTAGATAAAAAATGGAAAAGTTTGGAAGAATAGATAAATCGCAAGAAATATTCTATTTTTGGCTGAGAAATGTTAAAAGAATGGTATTCCGAAATAGTCCACAAAAGGAGAAGGTCTGCGTGCACGGAACAGATGGATCTCGCGCGCATTCTACGCTGAAGGAGCGCCGAGTGGTTGAGCTGATGGGTCGATTGTCTCAAAAAGGCCTCACGGCCCGGCGCAACCCTCGTCTCGCGTCCTGCTCGTAGAAGCTTTACGATGTTGCATAATTCGCCGTGGCGCGAGTAACTCGGAGCGCGCGGGGACATTCCGATTGTAAAGACAAGAGGTGAGGAGACAAGGTGTAGATGAGAAGGAGACTACGCTTGAATTTTGTGCGTATTTAGCTTTATTTTAATTATTAAATGTTGGATTTTTAACTATCGAGATCAAAGCAGATCGACTGATTTGATTGAAAGCTCAAAATAAATTGGTACCGGTCCGCGGCGGCCCTTGAAAATATGTACACACAGTACTAAATATACATACTGCCTTTCATAACTTTGTAATTAAACTAAGAGCCACATGTGACCTCCACAGCCCCCCTGTACTGAAGACCTCGAATTTTCAAGACTTATCTCGCTTGTTGAACAGCCTCGCACTATGGACAGCCTGAGCTGAATGTTTTACAGCTGCGAGCTTCACCCTGGTGATAACCCGTGCTGGATGAGTGCCGAGAAGCCGTCTTTATCAATCTCCCCTTATAAGACAAAAACCCCAGGTCCTCCCGGCGACGGTCTACGAACTTTGGCTACGGTGTTTTGTTTCTCTCGTAACTAATTATCGCGTCATTCCAAGAAGCGCATAACATTTACGTATAACATTTATTAGGCGAATTCGCTCGCAACTGTAGACAATAAATGCCGCACATTCATATGTTTCTTAGAATATTTACCTAGCCTATATATCGTCTGACAGTAATAATAATTTTATTTGAAAATACAATGATACAATTTAAAGCAAATAATATACGAGTATAACAATACGATGAAGTACATAGTGTGGTTGCGCGTGACATTAGGTCGATTGCGATCCGGAAAACCGATATATCCATATGACACCTGCCCGAGTGCCAGGCCGTGCGCGAGCTTAGATTACAGGGTCGCGTGCGGCCGGGTCGATCCGCCCGCGACGGGCCTCGCGGGAGCTCGAGGAGTCGATCGGGAGGGCGAGGCGCGCTATACCAGCGACAGCCAGCGGGCAAAAGGCCCAAAGTAAAGTTCTCATTGGCTTAATTAAGCCGGGCGGGCGCGATACTATCGACTGGGAAGACTCTCGGACGAAGATCGTCTTACGAGCCGACACTCGCGATCCCCTCAAAATTCGCGCCCCGATACTTAATCCGGGGCGAGGGGGCGTCGCGGGCGGCCCCCTCGCCTCGGGTTGCGCGCCCGGCCGGCCTGATTAAATCATTTTCGTTAATTAAGCGCCCGATGATTTTGATTAACTGCGCCGCCTGCGAGCGAGATTGAGGCATCCCGAGTCTTTTGCTTTAAGCGCCTTGCCCGCGCCGCGGATCCGCTCGCCGTTCATTCTTTATGCCGCCTGCAATATTGACGAGAAAGCTCTGGAGCCTCTACTCATTATTCACCTGATGGACCTCTAAATAGATTGACGTCTACAGTTGGCGTCTGGCTTGCCACTGCACCGCGGCCTTCCTTTTGGTTTACCCAGTTTCTATAAAGTCGATTTGGTCGTATCGATTAAGCGACTGCATAATCAGATGTCGCGGATATCTCTTCAATTTTCCCGTTTCAACTATTCTACATTAACTCTATTAGAACTTCCTTCACGTAGAGGAAAGTATTTTTTTTCTTTTTCATTTTAGATAAATAAGTGTACAGTTGGTAGATATGTTTACTTATCAATATTTACCAAAAGTAAAAAAGTAATAATTCTACAACATTGATTATATTAAAATCAGTATATAGCTGACTGGTTTCCAAATAAACTGACAGATAATAAAGCGTATAGAGAACACGGTATTTGTTAAACGGTAATAGAATAGTATAGTAATTAATTTATAGTAATCTGTCTAACTGGCTAATCAGTGCGAATTCAACAACGTGTTTTATAAAGTGCGAACAATGATTAGAGTTCGCTTAAAAGAAAACCAAAGGGCAGCAATTGATAAGAATGATATTGAAAAAGCAATTCGCTCGTCAGACCGATGGAATGTCGATATTTGAATTATAGCTTTACAGGACAGAGTTCGTTTGACGCTCATCCATTAAAAATTTTTCCGCCTGCTTAGTTAGCTTGGAGGTACTCCGCGAGCGCCTTATATTTCATTCCCGAGCCAACGAAAAAGGCGAACAAAAGTGAAAATTCTCCGGCAGTGGAGCCTCGCACCTCCGATCCGATTAGCGATTAGCGTTCGGGAAAAGTGTTCCCAACTCTGGGGATCCCACGGTGAAACAGGGGGCGCCTGCACCTCGGGCGTATTAGAGCCGTCCGCTTCCCTTCGCGCCCGGCTTCTAAGGAGAGGTAAAAAAAAAGAAAGGAGCGGAAAAACTTGGCGGGCTTTGAAAGTCCCGGGCGCTTATTAGACTGGCGGTACGGGCGGGCGGGCGAGTACAGCGGCTCTCCTCGGCCGCGGGGGCAAAGTGTCTCGGCGGGCGATTTATCGCGCGCGAGCTTCCCTATTCTCCCCTTGATCTGTTTTCATTTGCCCAAGTGCAGATAAATTATCAGGGCTGCAGGTGCGGCGCCAGGGAGGATGTAAAAACCGAGAGGTGTGCCCGCCCCCCCGTGCGCTTATCTGCCCCCACGGGTCGGGAGTCCGCGCCGGTTTTAAGAGGCGACCCGAGGAGATTACGCCCGGCGATGACTCCCGGACGTTCGATTGAGCGGCCCCTGGGCGCCCGAGCCCGAGCTGCGGTATTATTGGCCCTGCGAGGAGTAGACGCGGACCCCGACACCTCCGCGTGGCCCTTCGGAGGCAGCCCTTATCCGGGGGACGCCGCGGGTTATTGTTCATTTCCATTTGGCGTGGGCGCCCGCTGATCTACCTGGCGGCGTAAAAACGCGATTCCTGTCTATCCGATGCAAACGAGTCCTATATTGGTATTTTGTATATGTATGAGGCGGATTCGGGACGGGTGCGGTATCTGCGGGGGCCGACGAGCGCTTCGGATGTATACACTTTTAGATTGTACCCGCGGCCGACTTTTCCCCAGGAGCGAGCGGCGCTCGGCGATGCTCCCTGGGATGGAAGAAAAGCAATTGCAACTTGCCAAACAACCTCGGCGGCCCCGTCCCCGGCAAAGACAGATTGAGGAACAAATGGAGGAACGGCAATCTTAAAAAATCAGTCCTCGCCCGCCCTCGCTGATAATTATTCATAAAGTCGCGGGCCTTCGAAATAAAGCGGAAGCTGCGGCGTACACATCAATGCCGGCGGCTCATGCAAGTCTAATTCCCGCGGAGATGTAATCCCGGAATAAGATTCCGCGCTCGAGGCCTGACGGAGCGGCCGTCGCGGCCAGATAGATTTACGCGGACCGACGGGATCCCGGGGATTGATAAAAGGCTGCCGCGGGCGCAAGGCGGTTACGCGTGGCGCACTGGGCCGCGGGCTGCGGAAAAGTCGGCCGCCCGTGGCCCCCATAATTCCCCATTAGGCGCGGGCTCCGGGCGCCGGGCGCGTAGATAACAATCCCGAAATAATGAAAATCTATCACTGGGTGGAAAGCATAACAGGGCGGGGCCGAGAGTCGAGCGGCTCTCTCGCGCGGCGCCCGCGCCCATGAATAATTCAGCGGGCGTCGACCGAAGCCATCCATGCCTAATCTACGGGACAAGTGGAAACAATTTTCGTTTCGCCGGGGCGTCCGCGTCCTCCTCGTGGCCTTTGGGCCCCGGGGGAAACGTCCGCGCCCGGGAAAATGGCAAGGAAAGTTTTTTCATTATGCGATTGCCCGGGGACGAGGCGATCGCGCGCGACCCTCCACTGGATGCGTAGGCACGCGACCGAGTTTCCCGGGCCCGAGGGCCCTCGCGGATCCCCCGCGCGCAGAGGAAGGGCCGCGAGCCGAGCGGGGGGGACCTTAACCTCGAAACCGGGGCTCTGCGGGGGCGCCCCTCGGCTCGCGGGCGAAAGAGCGCCCGGGTCATATGCATAGAAACTCGATTTAGCGAATGGGCCGGGAGCGGGCGGCGCCTCATCGGCGATGACTCAGTTTTTTCGATAGGCCGCAGGCAGACGGGCACCAGCTGCGCAATCTCCCGCGGCTCGGCCCGGGCGGCGCGGGGCGACGCGGGGCGACGCGGGGCGTCGACTCCTCGGGCCGCCGGGAAAAATTGATTTGACAGGATGCGGTATTGCGGGGGATCGGGCGCGCGCGGCCCCCCGACGCCGCCGAGAGAACAGCCCTCGGCCGCCCACGTGCCGCCGCGCCCCGGGACGAATGCCGAATGCGCCGCCCGCGTACTTAGCCCGGATTTTCCCTTCTTCTTATTCATTCGAGTTGGGGAAAGTTGGGAGCGCGCCCGGCGCCTGCACACCCGCCCAACCCGAGGCCCTTGTCGCGCCCAATGGGATTTATCAATCGGCCGCGCGAGGAATATCATACACGCCCGGCCCGGCAATCGCGGTTCGGCGACCGCGCCGCTCTCGGGGCCGCGCGGAGGACGGGCTGTATAATAAGCGGCGACTAGGGCTCGGGGGGCAGTCTTCCCTAGGAATTTCTGGGCTCGGGTCCCCGCGCGGAGGGAGGCGACCGCGCCCCGGCCCTGGGATTCGCGGAAGGAGACAGAGTTAAGTGGGAGCCGGGCTCTTATAGGGCACGTGAGGGCTTCGCCTGGGGGCTTATGCCCGTCGGCTCCTCGCGGCGCCCCAGTCGACGGTACTCAACTTTCGTCCCCGAGCCGGGCTCCCTCCCTCGGCCCAACTGCTTCTCCTAACACCCTGCCGACTCACCCTCGGTGTGGGGAATGCAGGGCCTGTTTTACCGACGGGACGGCGCCCGACGCTTCCCACGCTTCGCCTCCTGCCGGGGTGATGGCCCAGAGGAACCGATCGGCCACTTGCCTCGGGGCTCGAAACAAGCGGGCCTCTCGATTCGCTGCCTGTGTTCGCGCCCGCCTTCGAGATGCTAATGCGCGTTATGGAGATGCGAGGCGCCCGTGTTTATTAGCGCGCCCGCTGGGATCGAGGCGCGAAGACGCCCGGGGTCAAAGCGCCGCCCGGGCCGGCCGCTTCGCTTTCCGGGCACGAGTGGAGGGTCACTCGAGGCACGCGCGGCCCCACGTGTTTGCCGATCACCGCTCCCCCGGCGAAGCCTCTAGCTTTCTTTTGCCCATTCGGCCGCTGGGAGTAAGCTCGATGCTCCTCGAGGTGGCGCAATCCGCACACCCTCCAGCTCGCCCCGCGATTATCTGCCAGGCACGCCTGCCCGACCCGAGTCGTCTTGCTCAACTTAGAAACTGAGGTACAACAAACTTCTAGTGCGTCACAATAATCTGAAAGACATCTTCAAAGTAGAAAATGGTGCGCTAGTCCATGATTGCTCTGGAAAGTCCATTCCATAGATGCGCATCTTTAACGTAGAAGCAGTCGCGTCCAAGATTTGTATAAGAAATGACAGCTGGGTAAGTACTGGACCCCTTCAGACTTTCTAAACTAGTTGCTATCACATCTTTACTCACATTTACTACCACATCAACTAAAACGCTATTGTCTGATACTTTTATAAACATCAGTGACCATGAAATACTATCGCTTATACTTCACCCTCAGCTTTCTTTTATGTAGCATCATATCATGAGGCTTGTAATGGGCTTATCCCGTCTAATACATTACGTGTGCTAAATACTATAAAGCACTTAGTTCATTTTACAACCGAAGTATTCTCTTTTTATAAGATCTCTAGGCTAAATTTAACACAGGTGAACTGGTCATTCGATATAATGAAAATAATTTTCAAGAATCCGATTGTCATGGAGTCCTTTGCAATGCCAAACTTGATAGCAAAAGTATCATTAATATTTATTTTCAACGCTTTAAGAATTGAGAAATTTTTTTTTTCAGAATACCAAAATACAGTGAACTTTCTGTCTGTAGAGTATCTGTTCATATATTTTATAATAATCTTAACAATATAAACTAACTCAAAACAGATTTACAATTTTGACAATAATAAACTAGGTCACAAGTTCTACGGTAAAAATACAGAACTTTTTTTAGTAAGTAACCATATAAATCCAAGGTACTTGGCTATACCTTTGCAGCTCTTTAGGATGTTTTAAGGGTCTTGGTTAAGCCAAGGGTTAATAAAGATGTTAAAGAGCTAGATACTGACTTCTGCGGATTCACAACCAGGAGAAACAGGCATCTCTTGAGGTCAGCTGCATTAGGGATATTATCTGACTTGCTTGTCCGCAACGTCATGGTCAAGTACGAGGAGTAACGTGTAGGTACTGGTGTATCTGTCTTAATGAAAAGTGCGAGGCCACAGATAGGATAAAATAAAAGAATGTGTCTGTTTATGCGGTACAACGAAGACGAAGCTTTTCTAAAGATTTTTGAGAGAGAGAAGAGAAGGGTAATTTCTTCATCTAATAGAGCTATTCACTTTTCTTAAATAATACCCGCACAAACCTTATGCGTTAAAGTCAAAGGTGAAATTCATCAAAGTCAGTCCTCAGAGCAAAAACGACTTTTTTAGACGATTGTTGAACCTGAACTGCAGATAATGACGAATAGGTAATAGATTCTGACAGGACCGGATGAACAGAGGGTGAAATCGTTTACCTGCATTATAATGATAAGATAATAGTGACCAGCTCCGTGAGCTCGTGAGTATCTTCCTGGAAGTACGGGCAAAATTGCGCATGGGGAATAAGCGGCGCCGCCAGGCGTCTTTAGCACGTCTGACGCGCGAGCTAGCGCTTCATCTCGGATTCACTCGCGACGATCGCTCCGACGACGTAAACTTTTGTACGTGACAGAAGCGCCGCCGACGCTACTGCCGACGCCCGGAACCCCGGAGTCGACGGGCTGGGAATAGCGCGCGCTCGTGCGCACCTGATTTTCCAGCCGCCTCGCCCGCGACTCGCGGATTTTTCGGGGGCTGCGCGCTTTCAGAGGGAATTTTGTGGGACTCCTTTTCCCCGGTGCATGCCGCACCGTTGAGAAGATTCGCTCGGCTGCTTTGCTCCGAAATCTACTTCGGCTTCTACCTTCAAAGCGCCGAATTAATCTAGCTACTGATCGATACCGATGTGTTTTTTCAACCACATCTGTCTAGCAAAAATAGACTGTTCTCTACCAAATCTATCAATTTAATAACGCTTTTGTTTTCTCGTACAATGTATATTACATGAATTGTAATACACAAGCACTATACATAAAAACAGCGCGATGCAGAAAAAGACACTATTCAGACTACGTTACAACGCGGCCAACCAGTACGAGTGGACAAAAAAGTTGTAATCGAGCATCCTCCCTATGAAATTGTCATACGCGGCATAGTGAATAACCTTAAAAAGAGGAAATTCCGGGAGGCATGCCCAGCTGACAAATTCCACTCATAATTCCGTGGAAACGGAGCAAACGGAAAACTTGCCACTGTGGTGCTGCCACGGCCGACGCGCCGCCCACGCCGCTCATGCCGAGTTTCTGTCCCGAAAAAAGGCCGCGCGCCCCGACAGCTCGGCATAAAACAGGGCGCGATTACACGGGCCGCGCGTTCGAGGCGTCATTGTAAAAAACCAAAGCGCCGGTCGGAATAAAAATGGCAGTCGCGGGATCACCGCCAAGAAATTAAAAAGGAAAAAGCCATAGGGAGTTACGCGCGCCATCCATTATACGGATGCTTTTTACAACTGCAGCGGCGGGAGTGGACCCCTACATCCGGGTCCTAGCCGCCGTGCGGATTACGCCCAGTAATACTCGCAATTAGCGTCGCGGCGTTTAAAATCCAATTCCCCGCGGGGTGGCGTCGACGCGGACGGGGCGCTCGGGGAAATTCCAAAGGCGAAGCCGCCGCCCGCCCCGACCCGTAATACGCGCCCCCCGCGGTTATTATTTCATTTGCCAATAAAAGGGCCCGAGATTGCGAGGAAAATCGCGCGCGGCGTCCCGATGGGGAAAATGCAGACAAAGTGAGCGTGGAGCCGGGCGACCGGCCGGGGGAGAAAAATAGACACGCGAAACGAGTCTTCCTCTCTCTGTCTCTCTCTGCACCCTACGCGATATTATTTCTTACCTCGTGATTAATTCCGTCCGTTACCAAAGCCATTCTTCCGCGTCTAATTATAAAGCGCAACTTTCGCAATGAATGAAGATCGACGTTCTAAATTACTTTGGTGGAGAACGAAGATCTTAGATTTGGCAATATCCGGAAATAGTGGGAAAGGGCCAGCCAAAGGGATGAAATTTTAAACGCGGGATGCACAGTCGATTTCTCTTTGTTACGCTATTACGCTTAACTCTGTTAAGCAAACCTTGTTTAGAAATAACTACGTACTGGGTTATGAGTTTTTTATATTCGAGTATGCACCGAAAGTCTAAAATTTGCTGCAGGAATATGTCAAACAAGAATGCACGTATGACTTTTTGTTTTTGTCGTAAATTTATAATCCAATGAAGTAACTGTTGCATTGTTCGGCCTGCCATCTCAAATGTAGCGTATTCTCGGCCTGTAAAGCGAATCGACGAACAGGCTGATACGAGGAAAAAATTGAATGCAGGAGAATAAACGAAAGCATCGTCGTTTGAATAGTCGGCGATAAAAAAAGCATTCGCTCCCCATGAAAACAAAGTAAACATTTGGGAAGCGCTTGGCTCACATTAACGAGCTCGGGAAAAATCTCCCGCGCAATCAGTCGTAATTGGGATTTCGGGCGCACTTTGCGTCCGACTAAACAAGCCCTGCATATTCCGCGGTATCAGGGGCCACGCGCGCTTGTTATCACAGCCGGACGTAATTACAAATCGGTGGGCTAATGGTAAATAATAATACGGCTCTTTCTCGCGAGCGGTCGCATCGGTCTGCTAATTGAAATCGCGGCTTCAAAAGGATCCACGGCGGAGTCCCCGCGCCTAATAGCCAGCCCCTAGGTAGGCCCGTGCAAAGCGCGGCGTTTTTTCCACCGGGCGTGTAATTACCGGGGGACGAGAGGCGCTCCGAGCACATCGTCGGGCACAGGTTGGCGGCGCTGCCTTTGGCCGATCGCGTGCCCCCCCGAATTTCCGCCCTCCCTTTCCTGATTTTCTCCCGAGTCGTTGGCAAGTTGGTCATTTCGTCGGCGCTTTGCCGTGGGCGAGCTCGTATTTTACTTTAAGTATCGATAAAAGTATTGCCTGCGCTCTTGCCGGGCTATATGCACGAGGAGGCCATAAAGTGGGCACTCGGCCCGCAGGAGTGTTTTCTGAAAAAGATGTAAATTTGACCTATTAGTCATTTGGAAGGTGAATTTAAATGACGTGTTGTCACGTGGAAAAGAGCGTTCATAAAATTTTATTCGCGGGCAACCGCCGCGCCGCTCGCCGGCGCTCATGGGAGCTCGAATAAAAGTCATCCCCGCGGGTACTTTCTGACCTCTCCCCTACATAATACGTCGAGTTCTCGGTCGGGTCAGTTACTTTTTCTCTTGTAATAAAAAAACTTATAGGCAGCGAAACTACATTAAGGTTGAAAGTAAATTGATTAAAAGTTATGTAAGGCGGCCGGGACTACTGCAGCCGTTGAAAGCGACTCGGCCAAGTCGCTACTCGAACCGGCTCGAGGAACAAATTCTTATAGAGTGCGAGCCGAGCGCCCAGGTGACTCGAGAAACTGTTTTATTCCCCTCGCTGACTTCCGGGCTTTCTTTCGGAACTATTGTCAGCGCTGTACAGGGCGAGACATCGCGGCCCCCGGTGAGGCGGCCAGGTCGGATTATCGACTGAGCACAGCCGCTTGGCGAGAGGCCGGCTCGCGGGGAATCCCGCGAATATACGCGGGGCGCATTAAGCCAGGTGCAGGCAAGGCGGCCGCCGCCCGTCGGCCGGGGAAACTTTCGCTCAAGCGTTCTGCGCCAACTTCCCCGGGCCATTTGTCGTAATTCGCAAAGTTGGCCGGCGGCCGAGTGCGGGGCCCGCGGCAGCCGCGAAAAATTCAAAGGCCCGCGGCCTCGTAAAAGGGCGGATTGGGCCGGGCCGAGGGCCGGCAGAGGCGCTAATCCCCGGCGCGCCAGTTGACCCGCGCAATAAACTTTTAATCAGGCCTCGCCGGGCGCGAAAGGCCGTCTAATTTCCTAAGCCTCGCCGGCTACTCGTCGCGCGGAAGATTGCGCGGCAGCCGCGGATTAATTATCAGCCGGGCTCCGCCCGGGATTATGGATGTTTTGCCCCTTTGTCCCCGGGCCGGCCGGCTTTCTTTCCCCCCGGCGCTCGGCCTCCTTTTTTTCCCTCCAATCGGCCCGAGCGTGAAAACCGCAGGGCAAAAAAGGCCACGGCGACGGCAGGCTTTGCCAGTAGGTGGACGCCGTCGTGCGGTCAGGTGGCCTGCGTGCGTCATTGTACATCGGAGCCGGCCGGCTGTAAACTGCCCGCGGCTCGCGCGGATGTAATCGCCCGGGGCTGTGAGGAAAGTCAAGGGCGCCGATTGGGAGGAAAGGCGCAAGCCCGAGCTTCCCCGGCCGCTCTATTTTCATTCCCGGGCGCTCGGGCTTCCTTCCCGGCCGAGCCTTTCCACTTAGATGCTCCTTTTCAGGAGGACGAGCAGGTTATTATTACACGCCCGCCCCTATTCTTCATTATTATCTCCGGCGCTTGCGCGCTTGCGCCCGCCTCATGCGTGAAAAATACTCCCGGGATTAGCGCGTCGTGCTAGACGCATCTCGCCGCCTAATTGAAAATAAGCATAAGACGATTTGTTGGGAATACCTCTCGGCTCGTTGCGAGGGGCGCCAGCCAAAGGTGCCCTGCTGGAGCGAGCTTATACTTTCGCGCAGACTCACGGATAGACCTGCGTCGGCAAGCAAAATGCGCTTCTCGCTCCTACATAAACCGCTATTATTTATAGAATAGTTCGATCGACCTCTATGTAGGAGATTACTCGCAAGCGAATGTAAAACAGTATCAATATAAACAAAACGCTGAATCAACAATATCGATTACTAACATTTATATAATGAAGTATAATAGATTTTGTAATAATGTGTATAACCTCCCTTTTCTGGCTCGTGTACTGCGAACGTTTACTACAGCTGTGATTTACTGCAAGTGTATACATATTATGTGTTGTAAAATTCCTAAAGTTAAAGCTTCTTAATTGAACAAATTGTTTTTACATTCCATAATAAAAATATAAAATCAATTTATTTAAAATCTTCAAAATATTGCAAAAAAGTTATTACAACTTCGGAATTCATCAGGCTTTTTCAGGAACGTTGAATGGATATGTAGGAACAGCTTACCGATAATATGTTGCAAATACATTGCTAAGCTGATCGATATCCAATGTATTGGTAAATAATATTAACCAATATACACAATTTTTATGCAAAACCGCATACACAAAATGAAAATTTTTGAATAACTACTTCAAAGCGAGGCCAATGTCATGTAAATTCGGCGCCCAGGGGGAGCCCTTTGCGCCCAAAGTTTTTTCCCCGAGCTCACCGCGGACGTTCGCGCCCGAGATTTCACCCCGCAGACTGTTTGAGCGGGGCTCGTGCTATCATTGAATTAAAAATTCAGCGCGCAATCCGAGTGCAATTGAAAAAAGGCCAGGGCCGCGCCGCCGGTGACGATAAATTCCGGCGCGCGTTCGTTAAACATGACGCTTCAGAATCGGTCGGCGTACCGATGACTTAAAAACCACAGTAGGCGGGAATAAGCCTCGCGGACAAACACAGAGGGTGCGGGGAGGAGCCGTAATTTTTGGATAAGCAGAGGGCCGGCAGTGCCATTCCGCTCTCGGCGCGTTGCGCGCCGCGTAATTGCTCGGCGCGGGTCGCGTTTTAATAAGTGCCCAGTCAGTTTGAGCGCGCGCGGGAGAGTCAACTTTTTGGAGAGGGTCGCGACGGCAACCGGCGGAGCCGCGCCAAGAGCTGTATTAAAGCTCGATATTACCCGGCCGCTGTGGAACAAGTCTAAACAATGTTCAAATAGAATTTCATGCACTGGAAATATTACTGCCGCGCCCCTGCGTACGGCATTACTGCGCTGCGGCCACCAGCTACCGGCGCCCTTCTAACTCTAGTATTTAATTACACCTGACTATATAATATAAAACGTTTGCTTTGCTAGCCTCGCGGTACTTGTCTGGGCAGCCCTCTTACTATGATGGCCACCGCCCCGTCGAATTACTCTGATTAGAAAGAAAGAGGCCCCGCGCGGGAAAATTCTAATCAACAACTTTCCATTAGAGCCTTTGCGCGGCGCTCTGAAAAGCCCGCTTGACAATTTAAGGAATTAATGCACCCCTCCCCTGCGGGAGCATAAAAATTCGGTTTTGCCGCGGCTTTGAAAGAGACGGGAAATTGGAGGGTGCGATGGCAAACTTTCGGCGCAGTCTACCGCGCCGACTGCAGACGCTTCCATCGCCAAATCTCCCAGGCTTCCCCGACATTTTTCTCCGCGGCGGCGTCCAACATCCGCCCTCGTTACCGCCGCGCATCCCGCTTAATTCCCTTGAAAATCCGAGGAAAGAGAGCCCGATGCGGCGCGGACCATTGCGTTCCGCGTTGGCGGCGTCCAATCGCATTACACCGGCTTATAAGCCAGCCCCGCCCTGGTATTGCGCTAATTGATAATTGATTGACCGTCTCAATTGGCGAGATTTGCCTGCGTCGACCGTGCAAGTAATCGCGCAAAGCTGCCGTTCCCGGCTGGTTTACCGAGTGCGACAACTTTGGGCGACTTATCTCCAACTCAAATAGTTCCTTCAGCTATGTTGCTTTATTATACCACTCAACTGTTTCCTTAGACTTTTGTCAGTTTTTGTACATCATTCACGGTAAATTTAAGAGATATTTTTCTCCAACAGGTTATTACCACACATTGAATAATGATTAAATATGTATGCATACATACAATATATGAATAATGCTGAACTGGATATATAGTTTTTATTCATACTTGGTACATCAAACCAATTGTAATTGCGATACATACAAGATGCGAAAAGAAAGTATCAGCACGAGTAACTAATTATTCTATCGCTCGATCCTCGACTGAATAATCAATATACTTGTTTTCTCTTACGTATAAAAAAGATAAAATTCACGACACCGTATCATCCCTTCTTTCTATTTTTGTTCGTATTCATTAAGTGAGAGTTTTTATTTATCATCGCGCATTTATTTGCATGAACGAAAGCGTGGAAATGAGAAATATTTTTTTTAACCAACATGCAGTAAATAAAATTAATGCCTTCCTAAATAATTTAAATAAATCGCCCTTTCTAACGTTAACCATCGTAAAATGTAAGCATTCAGAATGTAATGGCCTCATCGTTAATAATGCGCGCCGAATAATGATTTTGTGAGTGCGGCCTGAAAAAAATAACCGTTTTAAATATATAAATGCAACATCGTTAACTGGAAATCCAGTATAATCAATTATTCAATGGCAATTTGTCAAGCTCGACGTTTATTTGCTCAGTACCTCGCTCCACGCACACGACAAATCCATACGCTTGTGAATGCCCCGCATAATTAAAAATTTGATTAGTTTCCTCATTTCTGTAATTCGATTTTTCTTCATTCTTTGCAAGCTAAAGCAGCTTTAGTTTTAATTTTGGGACAACAAAGAATTATTCCATATTTGCATGTATAGTGCGTGAAAGTGCATAAAAATGTTGTACATTATAATATGCACACAAATGGACAACATTTGCAAAAATTTTACGCAATCCTATACGATGGTTGCTATACAGTAGTCTAGATTGCTTCGTGTACTAAATTTTTACGACGTTCACGTAGGATAACCTATTTGTAGCTCTATTATCGCTTGATAGTAATTTAGCAATTCAACGAAGCTAACCTTGTCTCCCCTCCGGTCGGACTTACGTCCGGGGATAATAGCTAGGGCGTGCACTGGACCTACAGGGCGACGGTGCCATCATAAGCGGTCCAAGGAAGTGATTGCTCCGAGGAGTGATAGCTTGTCCTGCGCTGAGATGATCCCCTGGTCAGGCGTTAATTGCTTCGACCGGTCCCTGTCTAATGCATCTGCGTTAGCTTCTCCCTTGCAGCTTGAGGACGTTCGCAGTTCTGTCTTTGTTGTCGCACGTATGTAATTTTCTTTCATTATGGCACTTGAGTCGCATACCAAAACGAAGCTATAATGCTTACGACGCTCCCGATAGATACTGCATAGAACACCAGTATCTATTTATTTGTGGTTTGTATATAGGCGTATATATTACTAAAACAAATTCCGACATAGTCGTGATAATACCTTTATTAGTTATTTAGTTATATTTAGTTTCATTTAGTTTTAGCAATGTTATTATTATTTGTATGATTCTTACAACATATTATATTATTGATTCGTATTGTTTTTATGCAGTTGTAATGATTTTATTGTTTGCGATATACTCGTATTCTTCGCTGATAATCTTGTTTTGTAATAATTATATTTCGCATGGATCATGGACCTTGAGTCTAAACAAATTATCTTCTAAAAGAATTAAATGATATAACTTCTAATGCGCATATTATACATCTATCAATACATTTGATTCTTCAATCTTTACTTTGTACAAATGTAGCCCAACTGTTCACGATTTAATTATTAATTCCTCGTTGCTTGATTAAGATTATTGAATAATTCCTGTATAGAATAACCTCGTAGATTGCCTAAAGAATTATTATACAGGGATGATAAACAACGTCCTGGTTGAAATTTGTGGATAATTTGAGAGTTGGCATCTGCATGCCACGTATGCTTTTAGCCGCAATACCAGGGTAGTTTTGATGGATTAGGCGTCTCAATGTGCGGGCAGATACCCTAACAGTATTGCGCGGATGCTCGTGCGGATGGGCGGTAACACGCTCTGAATATCTGTAGAACGGCCATATAGCCCAGTCGTGTGCGGTGCGGTATGCACGGCTGCGGCCACACACGAGCGCTCAAGACAATAGGGGAAAGAACGCGCGCAAAGCAGCCGCTACGATATGCTCTCCACGCGCGATACAGTTTCCACGCATCTTCTAGCGGGGGAGGGCTGGCGGGCGCGAGTCTTTCCACGGGCGAGGGCGCGGGTCACGTGCCGGGAGAGCGGGAGGGGGCCGCACGTACGGCCGCCGCGGGGGCTAATTGGCCGATCGGGCCGCCTATAATTAATGCGCCTGGGAATCGGCGCGCGCTTAAGCGGATCGCCGGGGCGCCCAGCGGATAAACTAATTAGCGGGCGTAATCTCTCATGCGGCGGGCGGCGCGGCGGTGCCCGGCTCCTCCGGCAATATGCGGGCCGCGTCCTGGCCCCCCGAGCGCTACGTGTCGCCGCCCGTGGATCTCGCGGCCGAGCGCGTTTTACGAGGCTGCAGTGCGTTAACGGGCGCCCTCGTAAACCTCGCCCCCGCCGCCCCCCCCCCCCGACCCGCCGCCCGCGCCTTTTCTGCCCGGCTCACCCCCTGACGCCCGGCTAATTCGGCCGAAGGGGACGATTGCGCCCTGCCCGCGGAATGGCCGTCCGCTGCGCCTAAGGCCAAATAGCCCGCGGCCCGGACTTTCGGCCTTTCGCCTCGCCTCGCGTTCCACGCGGAGAGAGGAAAATTAGCTATGGTCGCTCGACGCCTAGGTAAACGAAGAACGATGACATTTCGTTCCATTTGTGCCCAAGATTTTCATGACTTACCAACTTCAACAATGAGTTCGTAATACTTTTGAGGTTATGGTGCATGAGCATTGATCACTACACGGGTCGTTAAGTATTCGTTGCGTTGTTTAGGCACTTCATTTTGTTGTAACGTTACTTTTCCATCAAACTTAAAATTTATCTGTGATTTAGTTTAACAGAAAAAGGAGTTTAATAAACAATGTGCATTACGAGGAATATTATTAATAAACTAAATCGTAACAAATATAGGCGTTTTATAACTACATTGAGGAGGGTAAATACGGCAACACATTTAACAAAACAAAGAATAATAGCAACTAAGTTTACAGGATGTAAATAAATGCGCTAGAGCGAATTCCAAGAACTTTGAAAGCCGGGTAATAGTAAAAGGTAGCTTCACGGAATGGCGCGAATTCACACGCACGTAATACCGTCTAGTATGTATAGTGTACAGATAATGGGGCAAACTACTTATCAAAGATAAATGCGTTTGTGCGCTATTAGGGTAGTACCGCAATAGTGTCAGCCCTGATAGGACCTAATAGGGCCCACCGGCCACAACAGATACATAAGTAGATTTAATTGCAAATAATTTATAAGCTTACGGTATTTCAAGATTGGCATATCTAAGACTTGAACTCTCAAAACCTGATAAGTCCAATAGACATTCTAAATATTCGTTTATCTGCTCCAGTACGTTACACAAATTTAGCCGATTATATGTAACAAAAAGTAGTTCGAGTATAGTCGAGTAAATTATTAACAGATATAAACGATCATACTTGAAATTATCACCCCTAAATTCTTGATAATTGGTTTGATGAGTAACAAATTTATCTAAGTATCTACACTAAATAAGAAACTAAACTAACAAATTTAAAGTAAATCCATTATTTAAATTATCACCGAAAGAAAATAATCTGATTAATCCGATCATATTTACTCGAAATCCTACTAATTGATATTTTAGTCTGTACAGAGAAACATTATTAGAGTGAATATTTTTATTGGTATTGGCAGACTCTCCTATTCGCCCAGTAGCGCTTCTTTTTTCTGGCTCGCTGTGCGACTGCGCGATCGGCGCAATGGAATTGCCACGGCACCGCTCCGCCCGGGCGTTTACCTATACTCCCGGGCTGAACGTGCACGCGTGCATACATTTTGGGGAGGGCCAGGGCTCGAGCCAGAGGCGAGCGCCAGGGCGCGCAATTTATATTCCGGAAGTTGCGCGCCTCGTGGATACGAGCTGCCGCGCGGGGCGAAAGAGAGGCGCCCATGCCGCCACCGCGGGGGCGGTCCAGGTTTTAAGGCGCGTTTACGATCGGGCGTAAATTCGCAGCCCGACGCCCAAGCCGCCCTCTGTTTAACGCAATTATGATTTTAGTGTATCCAGTGTGTGCGTGCGCGTGCGCGTGCGTGTGTGTGGGATGTGTAGATATAAATATATATTCACATATTTATATAAATAAGCGCTGATGCGCCGCACGGCTGCGCGTGCGAATGATTGCGAGCACCTTCATTATTTTATCTTTCTCGGGGTAGGGGGAGCCGGGTACATAAAGCCCGTTTTATCAGCGTAATTATTCCGAGAATTCCGATCATTCGAACGGCGCTGCCTCCGTCCTCGATGAATTTTAAGGACGTTGCTGCGCATGGGAATCAGGCTATTTTACACTCGCCATGAGCCCCCGTAAAAGAGCTCCCACGCGGATTGTACCCTTGATCATTTATCAATTTCGGGATCGCTTTAGTTGTTCGATTCAACGTCTGTAAAATAGTACCTGAATTGTACTCGAAAAATCTTGAGGTTGTTTGGCATTCCTACAATATTAAAACGCGGTTGAGTAATATATACCTGGCCGGAAAATCTGCACCGGTTATCGTCGGATGGGAAATGCCTTTCTTCGCGTTCCATTGAGGGAATTGAGCGGACCACGATTATTGGATCGTCTGGAGACCTCGCGGTGCGGAGTGACTATTTGTAATTGTAAGTTAATATTGAGGCACCAGTCAGCGTACACCACATCAATCCGGAGGATTAAACTGCATTTAGGATTCGATCTTCGACCCTCTCCGTCCAATTTGTGATTGTAATTTAATTTAAGGGACAGAACCGGAATCTTTCTCATCTCTCCTTCTTATGTCTATAGTAACCGAAAGACCCCTGGATAAGTTTTGTCGAATATATTATACCACAATAACGATTTATATTACTGCTTGCAGTACGTGGACTAGATAAATAGCACAAGCACACATAGGATAATATTAATAAACGTCAAACATCTAGCCAATTAACGTTCGACGGTTCTTTATAGCATGTTATTCTTAACGCGATTTGCATATGTAAATCTGAACATCTCCCTGTGGGATAGAAAAACTTTTCACCACAACCGATGAGCGATTAATCACGTTGGAATACAGGGCATTATCAAAAAGGCACGTTCTGGAAGCCTCGCCCGTACATGCAGGGGATAAAAGAATCGTCGCGAAATAATGCAGGATGAAGGGGGTGGGCGAGACAAGCATGTAAGTCGTTTTCCAGCGGGTAGCCTCGAACAATCGAATCAATCCTTTTTCGTCATCGGCCATTCGGCGCATTGTCTCTCGACTCCTCTATATATCTCTCCCGGGCAGGAAGAAAGGGAGGAGGCGAGAGTCGGGCGGCGGGCGGCGGGCGGCGGTCGGAAGACGAGCCTCGAAGCCCTTGGCGCAGGGACAATCGGGGGCGGAAATGGCCCCGTGCCGAGGGAGGGAGAATTCGGGATGACGCATGAATATTTGGACAATACCGAATTGCCGATAGTCCGGGGCTCGGTCAATCATTGACTCGCCGAGCTTTGAAGAAGAGAGGGAGCGTTTTTCACTTCGCGCGGGTATCCGCGCGCGATGAGTGCGTTTTTAAGCGGCGTTAGCGTCGCCCGTCCGCCATTCAGTCAGCCGCAGGCGTTGCAGAAACGCCTTGACGGGGCTGGTAGCCGGGCCGAGTCTATGGCAAGGCCGCAGCGCTTGGGCGAAGGGAGGCCGCAACCGGCCCGCCGCCCATACAGCTTTGGGATAATTCGCATAATTAGCCAGCGGACAGTTTACAGGATTATAAACGCCGGAACTAATTGGCGAGTGTGCATTGTACTTTGAGAAGCCGAGGAGATACGAGGGATGCGATAAAAGCGGACAAAGAGGAAAGCCGCGGTGGGTCCGCGAAGGAAGCGCCCTTATAAAGCAGCCCGGGGGGCTCGCTACTCGAGTAATAAGACCGCGCCGATGGGTACAATCAAGATCGAGTCGACCAGTCGGACCGGCGAGCGAGATTTTTCCCCCTAGAGCAACGCCGCGGACAGGGCCGGCGGAGCAGGTAGCCGTTTAATTAAACGCGCTCGACTCCGGGGGCATCAAACGCACCGGCTTACTTATTCAGCCTGCGACAAGCAATTGCACACGCAATTGTAGCGCGCGGGAGTGCAGGGCGCGTCCGGGCGGCGGGGGGGGCGAGGCTCGGGTGCCGGAATGGGCTGTAGGTGAAACACTCCGGGACGGCGATAAGGCCGGAACACACCTAATCGCGAGGGCGGGACAATGGACGAGCGGGCCGTCATCTCCGCGGTGACTATTGCGAAAGTAATTGCTGTGGGGCCGGCGGGTCGACCCTTCCGCGCGCCAAGATGGCCGCGCGGATAGCCGGCTCGGGCGGATTCCTTTCAATCTTTGCCCGGGCCCTTGGCCGAGCTGGCCTGCACCCTTGAAATTCGGCCGGGCATCGCAGCGCCGCAATTATCGCGGAGAATGGCGAGGCGCCGGGGCTGCTGGAGGAAAAGGAGCCGCCCGCTGTTTTGATTAAATTAGTTGGCATTGTTCGCGCGGCCGAGCGCGACTCGAGCGCCTGATTGCACCTCGAAATCTGGGAAAGAGTTGGCGCGGTTCCGCGGCTTCGGGAATCGGCCCGCGGCTCTCCGAAGGCCCCGCACGGCCGAGGCCTCGGCAAAGGGCCTGCGTTAGGAGGAATAATCCGCGGGGATCCGGTGGGCATCGCGAGGCCGGCGCTCGGCTTCCCGGCGCGCGGCTTTGCGTGAAATATCAAAACCGAAAATATCTGGAAAAGTTATCCCGGGCATTCCCTTCCGCGGGGAAATTGCCTTCCCTTTTCCCCGGGCGCGCCCGGGAAATAAAAAAGGGAAAAGCTTGTTCAGCCAAAATCCATTTATTATATATCCCGAGACACAGGGCGCAACATACATTTCCCGGGGAAACTTCTTTACTATCGCAAAGCTTTCTTTACGAGGGAGTAAAAATAGTTGATGAATAAACTTATTTCGCGGATGGCTCTGTTTTGAGGCGCGAATGGCTACTCGAGAGACCTTAGTGAAAATACAGGTTTGTCGCCGGCGCTGCGTATGCGCCTCTTGCACAATTCGAGCCGCGGGCCGCGCAAACTTTCTCTTTGCAGGGCTCACAGTTAACTTGGACGGTATTTCAAATCTTTGACGATACGAGTCGACGTATTTACTTGAATTACGAGGCACTAAATTTGCGCGCGCTTGTATGTAAAGAAAGTTGGCCGGCTAACTTCTCCCCGATGTTCATCGCGATAACGTCCCATTGAGCTAGGTGAATTTGATGCCTCATAACTCGGGCGGGCCCGATTACTGCCTCTTAACGGCCGGCGCTGCCCCGGGAAATAAGAGCCGCGCGGAGACGGCCGAGGGCCAATTTGTCCAAAGCCATTCGATCTCCCAAAGATCGCTAATGCACTCGGCCGCGAGAGGAGCCAGCGGCGGCGCTTATTTATTCCGGGCGGAAGCCGGGCGCGACGCCTCCGCAAGCGCTCTTGTGCCCGCTGCTTTGTATTCGGCCCCTCGGCTGGCCGACTCCGGCGCTGGCTTTTTCCGCGCGGCGCCCCGTCGACGCCCGGCATAAATCACGCGGCCCTCCCGGATCCTTTCGCTCGGCCGCGCCGACGCCGCTATCTCGGCTGCATCGATTCCCCGGTAATTGGCCGGCGGCCCTCCGATGCCCTCGGCCACGCGGCGAGGAGCCTCCGCGGGTGCCGATCGGCCCGCCGATAGATCAGCCCCGGGAGTGGCGTTTACGGCTGCGCGGCGGCCTTTTCGCGCGGCGGCCTATCGCCGAGGAGCCGCTCGGAGGCTCTCGCGCCCGCCGCCCCGTAAACCGGCCGTTATCTCGCGGGATATATTGCGTATGACAGACGTGTCTCCGCAGTAAAGCGCCGGGGCGCAGACAATGCCGCGACGCTGCCGCCACGCCCCCGCGGAGCCCCGGGAAAAGTGGAGAGCAGCCTCGCGGGACCCGCTAATGACGGGCCTATACGCGCGGATCCCAGCGCCGCCCGCCGGCCCGACTCCGAAGCTCCCGCTGCGCGAGCCCATTCACCGGGGAGCCGCGGAGCCTCGCCTCGCGCCTGCACCCGAGTCTCCCAGTCTCCCGCGCTCCTTATTCCGTGCAGCGTTTGAGGAGAGCCGATTGAAGAGACTTCAAGCAGAATAGCCGAGATTCGCGGCCCTCCAAATCTAACCAATCATGTACATGCCGGCTGGCTCTATGCAAAGCCTCGCTCACCCGGCCCATTCGACTTTATTTTCATCATATTTAATCATTTTCTCTCCAGTAAACTTTATCCGAATAATTTTAACAAACGACTTGTATGCACTGGTACTGTGAAAAAATGACATATTCTGTGTTTACGATCGTTCTCTGCTACATTGTAACTAGAATAATCATCGTTATTGCTTAAGGATGCTTTGTCTATTTTGAAGCAATCGAATATGACAAACGGGTATTTGTTGTTCTATTATTACAAGCAATCGTGATAAAGTTTCAAATTAAAACTTGGGATAACACTTTACTGATTCACATGGATCTATAAATTGATTATTTCTTCCACGAGACTGCAATACACAAATGTAAAATGCATTTTTATACTTTTTTATATTTTACTAACATTAATAAACTAATACATATTACACGTAGTTTTTCATGTTTACCCATTTCTCTTATGTCAAATGTAGGAAATGCTTCCTACAGGAATTTCAAAAATTACAAGCACATACAGTTTGTATTAAAGTTTTACTCCAAATTTATTTGAGTTTGTTTGTGTTATGTTTAGCTCAAGTTGTATTACATGATAATATAATAGTTGAGTAGAATACAGTTGTCGGCCAATTGTAAACTATACTATTCAAATACTTATTATTGGAAATACTAAACTTGCACAAAAGTTTAATGCTTTTGTTTGTACTTCGACATTATTTGATTCAACAATCGGGTTGCGTTTATTTTTCTTGTTTTAAGATAAGGGATTCCGGGATTGAGTGTATATGCTCAGTAGACGTGAATTCGAAATTAGTGTAATTGAGCATCAAACCGATTTGGATATCGAAATTGCAAAGGCATACCGGAATATTAATTGAAACAACCTGGAAAGGGTCATTTAGCAAGATACCAACTAACGAATATTATATAAAGAAATATATTAAGAAACTTGTTCAATGATTATGGTTTATTTATTCAAAAATATTTATCTTTGCCAAACGAGAAAATAAAGGATGTAATTAGTACGGTGAATTATTAATTTGTATTTATGTGTTAGTATAAACAGCGATAAATTATGCAATCCAATCTAATAAAAAATTGATGAAAAACTAATTTTGAATGAACTAAACGAAAAATAAAAGATGAAAAATAACGAGAAAACATTTTTATATAAAAATTATAGGATCATAATGTTTTGAAAAGCGGAATACGTTGTATTGCGAGGAACGGATTAAATGACATACACATGTGTAATTCAAGTATTGTAAGAGTTATATACCTCTTGAAAAGTATTTTTTGCGGTGATCCGTGTTTTAAAACGAGTTGATGAATACAGTGCGTAAAGTAATCGATACGGTAGATTCACAAACAGTGGGAGTAAAGGAAAAAAGCTCGCGCAAAGCTCGAGCGCTTCCGCAGAAGGCTTATTTAGCGAAAGCTCGGCTGAGTCGCGGGAGAAAGAGAAACACAACGAGGGGCACGATGTAGCTTTGCGTACACTGCGGCGATACGAGTGGAGGAACGATTGGAAAGAAAATAAAGCCGGAGGCGCGCGGGGCTCCTCGCGAGTGTATACACCGGGCGCTCGGGCAGTAGCGGCAGCTTCGTTAGTCCTGTCAAGAGCCGGGCCGCTCCGCCCACTTCCCTTATATTTAGAGGATCCTCATCGGCCCCTAAGTGACGGCGCGTCGAAGAAGAGCGCGGCGGTATCCCGATAGCGGCACGCTCCTCGCGGTTGTTAATGCTGAGCGACGTAGCCCGGGCTTTTACGACGCTTATTTAACGGGATGATTGATGGTTTGTCGCTCGCGGTAATGAGCGGCCCTGTCTCTTCCCCGGCGGCGCCGCGCCGCGTGTATCTTTCGCCGGGGGTTTTTTGCGCGCGGCCGGCCGGGGCGGAGCGAGGGGCGATGACGTTGAAGCTTTAAAATCGGCGCGGAGCGACGGCCTTTGTCGGCGGCGCGGCCGACCCCCGGCGTCCCGCGCGCGGACAGAAAAGTATCGGCCCTCGGCTCCCTCGCGAGTGACGTTTGTTCACTCGTGTAATGAACTGCGCGAGACTCGGTTAATTCCCGGCTGTACCGAGTGTCGGCGCATTTTTGACGCGCCCCGTGATTGATTCGAAGGCCGCCGCCACCGCCGCCGCCGCCTCGCTTTTCAATATCCCACGGCTTTTTTCCGGCTAACGAGTGCCTCGAGCGCCAACTAATTCTAAACTACGCTGTAATACGTACAAGGTCGAGTCCCGCCCCTATGCCGGCTGCTTTGAGGTTTACCTGAAATCAGAAGAGTGATTGTGATTAATGCTCGGCTATTTTTAAAGCCTCCTTTCAAATGCAACACTACGGTTTTAAATGTATGCGCATGTAGTAGTGTTCTCGGGAGTGAAAACTGATTTTGTAGAGCATTCGCTTAGTTTATCGAATAACAGCAGCTAGTCGATTGCAAAATCGAAATTTGCCGTCAAAGTAAGTTCTGACAAGGCGGAAAAGTGGGCGATTCGGGTGATTACCGGTGTGGTGCCGGCCAGGGGCGTCAAAGGAGAGGCCCAAAAGGCTCGCGCGCGCCGCACCGCTCATTTGATTCCCGAATAATTCTCGACCAACTCTGCATAAACGGGACGATTAAACTTACGCGCCGCAAGCGAATTAACGTAGTTTCGCCCGGGCCGCGCAAAGTTCAACTTGATTAGCGCATGGGAACGATATTACCGGCCAAAGTGCCCGCAACTCTTTAATGCCGCCCCTCGTAAATATACGCGGACGGCGCCCCGGGGGTCGAGTCCGGCACTCCGATGGAAACGGATCGGGCGCTTTTTTATCCGCGGCGACGGGCTTCGTTAGGGGCCCCGTCGAAGACGAATGCGTGTATTGGAGAGCGCGTTAGCCGATAATGAAGGGGGACAGGGGAGAGTCGGGCCGCGCCGGGGGCCAATGGACGGATGGCCTTTTCCAGTCGGCGGCCGCCCGAGAGAAGGATCGCGGCGTCTCGCCCCAGCGGACGAGCCCCGGGGAAGATTTGCGACTTTTTTCCACCTGGGATTGGTGGTGTCGCTTAATTCCCCTTTGAATGACTGATCGGTCCGCTCTACTCCAGTTGAACCGAAAAAGGCTTTTATAATTGCATTAGTTCCCATTAAATATTTGCGACCTACACCAAGTTTAGTAATTGTTAATGGAACAGTGTACATTGATAACAAATTTATCAAAGTTTTACCAACTTTACAGAATGATTAAGTTTACCAATTTGCAGTTATTTCCCTTGATGTACGTATTATTCTCACAAAGATTATGTATTTATATGCATTGAACAATGGAAGACGATTATTAATAAGAATTATTTATATTTATAATTATACTTGTGAGTTATATATATTTAGTTCAATACTTGTTTTTGTAACGACTGTGTTATAAGTTCAATTAAGATTTGTTCTGTCTATTAAAATAAAAATATAACTAAAAAATTTAATTAAAAAATAAATATTTTATTATGAGATACTTTGAGAAATAATTCTACTAAAAGTACACTAATGAAAACTTATTAAATAAACATGGCCCTAGGCCGTGTTATACTCGAACTTTTATGGAGCGCGACCCCCCGTGCGACCCCCTTGTACTTGCATGGGAAATATTCGCGATTACTGGACACAGCACCTCGTAGAGACGACTGAAACTCGTCGTAGTCGTACCATAGTCTAACAATTGTCTGAGCCAAGGACTCCGCGTGTCACTATCTCCTAAAAAGAGATGTTTTCAAAACGTATTTATTTCCTGCACTGGCTACTCTAGCAGACTCAAACTTAGTTGACCTATGTTACTATATATGTGTTTGTTTGTTGTTTAACTAAAGCTTTTTATATTTTCAGATACTTATACTTTAAATTCTCACTCGCTTGTTATATTTTAGTTTTCGCCAATTGAATAATTATAGTATTGTTCATGCTAAGAAGCAACAATCTATGATTATCGCATCGCATTCATATACGTTATCGCGGTATAAGTGATTTTTTATACCTTCTATTAACTTAATCTATTCGATTAATTTTAACTTGAATCTAACAGATGAATATAGCAGATAACAAGAATCCAAATTTGCTACTGCGTAATTTGAGAAAACGTAGAAAAGACAAAAATCGTTGGCAAAAATCCTAATTATTAAAAAAGTCGAAATCAGAATCTTCTGCTATTCATAATAAAATGCAACTTATGTTTGTTTATCGCTGCACACTCTGTTTATTTAATACATTCCTTATATCTTGTATATATATTATAAGTGTTGTATGATAAAAATTATAATTCTATCCAAAGTAAATGGAAGCATTAAAATTACATTTACTTTTCAACTTGTTGATATCAAGATAATTTTTTTATGTACACGCGCAGTTTTAAATATTGATTTCTATCAAAAACTGCACATTAATCAAAAGATTTTCTTGCTCTTCAAATTTCATTTTGTAATTTTACATATGTGATTTTCTATTTTCAAAGGAACAATTATACGAAAAACAAATTCGCAAATAAACATATCATTGTAAAAATCGATATATCCAATCGTACTGTTCTTGTACATGTATCACCGCGTTGAAAATTAATTAAATTCGTCGTCGAATAACACAATTGTCTGTGTTTCTCTTTTTTTCTTTATAATCATTAGTCTCTCAACAATTAAAAAAAAGCTTATGTCTTATAAGTAGTGAAATTGTTTTTACTTTCTATCCTCGTTCTTTCAATTATACAGCCACAAAAGGTAAATGGGAAAGCTTTTTTTCAAGAGTATTTACAAGAATGATTTTCATTCTCGACAAAGAACATATTTACCCGTGTAAAAATCCAAGAAATTAAAATATTTTAATGAGACCATTATACGATTTAAGTTAAATAAATGTAATATTGTACAATAATGTCTTATTTTAAAATTGAATAAAGATATATTGAAAGAAATCCAATAAATTTTGCAGAGCAATTTGATTGTCATTGTTTTGAAAAATAATACTATATGTTATTACTAAACGCTAACTGTCAATATTAAAATCAATTTCCATTTTTGAGTAAATGAACAATTACTTACTAGAAGTCTATTTTTGATTTGAAATTAGTACGATTAAAAGTTCGTATTTCAAAACAAATCTGTAACCTCTAAGAATACGAATGTAGTGTAATAATACTCTATACTTGTAGCTATACTCCACTATGATCTTAAGTTTTAATCATTCGAATATTATACTACTGAAAAAACGGTGATTAATGATTACAACGAACAAAGTACGTATGTTTCAGTTTTTCATTGAAAGTCCTTATACTGATAAATTAATATATTGAGTAAATTCAATAATCAATATGTTAAATATATGAAATTATGTAGATAAAGAATAATGATTAGGCGTCTAATGCCTATTGCAGGTTAAACAGCTATTTACAACTCGGCCAAAGAAAATTCCAAACATTTTATGTGAAATGGCGCGAATTCATACGTACCGAATATCCCAGTATACGAAAAGGAGACCCTAGCAGACTCCGATTCGCTTCATCGCCGAGCCGAGATAGCTGTCGGAGTAGGGACACGCGGGTCCTTATCGGTTTTGGAATTTTAGTTTTCCGGTTGCTCTCGGATGGAGCTCCAGCATCACGTCGTTACGTTTGGACCACATGGACAATTCGCCGAAATGTAATCTACGTTCCTGTTTGCAACCTTACGAGGCGCTACCTGATAGAGCCACGAGGCATCTGATTCAATACGGTTTAAACAGATAAGGACTTTTTTAACCACTTACAATTTCGACATTCAAATTAATTTGGCACGTATTGGGGAGAATTTATGTGGCATTTACTTATTAGTGCTTGATTAATTTGCGGAATTAGACGCGTATCGAGGTCTATCTGTGTAAGTCTTCCTGACGAGTCCAATAGACAGGCCCTGGGCGAAATGCCATTTGAATCGTCCACAAATGCGATAAGTTTTGCCATATTTTACACAGGTTTGCACGAATTCGCCTGTCTCTCCCCTGGATCCCACACACCTGCACGTTCAGACTTAATTGAGAAAGTGGGTAATTCTTTTTGAGGAGCAAGTGACAGGATCTGAGGAGAAGGACTGGCTCGACTGATTCGTGTGCGCAGGGCTCGAGCGCTAATGCACCACGGGTATCGGGCAAGCCTTTGGAGGGAGGCAGCGGGCGGCGCGGGCGGCCGGCGGGGAGGTGGGACCCCGGGCGCTGGCCCCATACCGCGGCGACGGCTCGCGGGCGGAATGCCTCGGACAAAGACGGGTGGCGCGCGGGCCGCATAGCCGTCTTGGGAGTCCATTCCGAGTGGCGTCGCGCGCGCGCAGCCAGGGCCGCCCCCGCCGCCGCGAGATCGGGCCGGCTGCATCGATCCGGCCGGAGGCGGCGCGCCGCGGGCGTAGCGGCCGCATCGTCGCGGGCTGCGCGCGGCGCACCAAGAAGTCGCGCCCGGGCGCGACACCTGCGCCCAAGCCCGCCCCGGATTCCCCATGAACAGGTGGGCCGCGCACGCCAGGATGATTTCGAGGGATTTAGTGTCGCTTTGCTCGGACGCTGCGCCCGGACCTGCGACGAGACCGCCGCCTCGCTTTCGGCCTATATTACAAGGAATCAGTTGCATCTACATTCGGTCTCGACAGAGATGATTTGTTAAGACCCAATTAAGTTTTTTTCGTTTTTGTCTGCTTTTCAACAACATCGTTGAAGTCTGTAGTTCAGTTTGTTGAATTGGCACCACGCAATAAGAGTACGAGTATTAAGTATTATTATGCGTATTAAACTTATGATACAATGGCATGTCGTTGAAAACAGAAGTAGATATAAATGCTCAAAAGTTGGATATTAATTTTCATTTATTATTAAAATAAAGTTTTATTTCAACAATCTTGATGATATTTCCATCGACAAGTTGGTTACTTTTTGTAGGAACTTGAATATATTTTAATCTTTTCAAACTAGTCGCTTGGAATGGAGAGTGGTTTAATTATGAAAGAGACATTCAATGAATTCTTTCCGGAACCGACAAAAAATATAGCTCTTTCTGGAAAAGTCTTTCCAGGACTCCGTTGTACAAACGCGATTATGCATTCTGATGAAAAATTGTTTTAATCAAAGTGTACTTTAACTTTCTTCTGCTTATTTATATATGCGATTAAGCTAGGCTAACTCGGAAAAATTGCTCAAACGAGGACTTTGATTGAAATCTGTACAAATCGGTTCTTTCACCAAATCCCTTGATTAGTCGTGATACTTGACAAGCTCATTCGGAAAATATCAGTGAACAGTGAGATTAAACAGTGAGATTAAACACCCTCCGCAAGATTTGAGCGGGCGAGCACTAATTCAATTTAGCCGTAACATGTTGCGACCCTAACATCCTCGACTGCCGGCCCTGTATCAAAACAGCGATCAAGGGCAGCGGCCTCGGCCGCGTCCACCTCCTATTACGTAAATTGCGCCCAAATCCCCCAGAAAGAGGCTCAGTCTCCAAGATGTCCATTAATTAATTAATCTCGGGGCTGCGAGCGGACGGGAAGCTCGGCCAGATTACTACGAGCATCGCGCCATCATGTTAGCGCCGCGTAAAAACCGACAGAGGCATACTTGGGGCTAGTGCGTAAGTCTCGCACGGACGGGGCGGTCAATTCGAAACTTGGGAGCGCGCGGGAAAAGGTCGAGTCGCGCGCGGTTTCTCACCCGCATGACGATCCGCGGGCCACCGGCTTCGAGATCCGAAGAAGTTGCAGCGCCCGCGACGAATCGCGCCGTTTGATCTCGACGCTCGAGTTTTAACGGGGCCAAGTGGCCGCTTTCACGCCGCGATTTCCAGGGGCGAATTGTTAACTCGATTTATCGCTCGACTGCGGGAGAGAAGACGACCCGAGTGCCCGACTCCCGTGCGCTGCGACAACTTTCGCGGCTGAGACGACAACGGCGGTTTTTCTTGATCTCAAATCATTGAAAACATTGGTTGGCTTTGTCACGACCGATTTACTGTTACACCTGGAAACTGCGGCCCCGTCGAAATAGAGAATTATTAAATTCCAATATTAGCGTTCCGCACAAAATCTATGCTTACTTTTAAAAAAAAGTGGGGTTGATTAAAATAGATTTGTCAAAATTTTACAAAACGAGTGTTTTCCGTCTCGCAGATGTCATTTTGCAAATTAATACGTTTGATTCCTTTAAAAATACTTTTATGTAAGTGAATAGTTTCTCGTGCCAAACCATATAGCTGGCACGTAAGCTTGCGTGCAGGATGATTAACCTAGATTGTCGAGGATCGCATTTTTGTACATCGTCGAACAGATAAAATGTTCACTAAAGGGTAGCATAATAGGGACAGGTATATATAGGGACAGCACATTGATGACTGAAAGTATGAAGCAGCTATCTCGAGGATCAGTTCAAAAACCTTTTAACTGGTTGTACTTCATTTTTTAAGAATTAAAATTATATTTGAATAAATAACGTGAATACCCAAATATGATATTTAACTTTAATTTCACATATATAAATTAATATGTAAATATATAAATTAAAGTCTTTACAATAACTTTCATCGATTAAACGGGTATTTAGTTTGTACCACATAGTTTTGTTATTTTTCCAAATTCCTGAACTTATTAAAATCAAATAAAAGTTAAAAAGAGTATATAGGGACATGGCGCTATAACAGTAAACATCTAATGAAGCTGTAAATAGTATTGTAGTAACCATTTTGAAGGGTTTTTTGACAAGGAGTTGGAGTAAATTCCAAATTAGACTGACAGGCTATTGACGTGGCATAAATCAATCTGTCACATCGGGTTCACTCGGCCTGAGCGCAGATCGGCACAATGGCACAATCGCGCGATGAATGGAAGCCACAATTAGTCGCAACTGGGGTCAAAGAAAGCGGCATTTAGTAGGACTCGCGGCGAGCCACCGAAAGGGAGAATCGTAACAACCGGTCGCCCCGAGCTCTTTGCGGTCGGCCGCGCGGTCGGCACTATAGCCTCGGTCAAACAAAGCCGGGGCGCGGAAGGTGGGCCGCTGCAGCCGAGCCTTCCTGCGGCCAGCGCTCTTGAGCGCGCAATTTGCGCGTCTTCAAATATCCGGGAATAATGAGGTCGATCGGCCCTGTTTACGCGGGGCATTCAGCCAGAGGCCGGGCGTCATTAGCCGGGGGCGGGCGCCGCCCCAGCCCCGGCCTTTCGGCCCGCTTGCGGCCTCCCGAGGCCCGCGAGTCGCCCTCCGCCGGCAGAGACGCCCGTCGCTCCGATGCCGATCTGCGCCGCCTATGCATTCCTTGAGGTGGCTCTAGGATTCACGCCGCCGTCCAAGATGCCGTCGCCGGTGTCGCGTTCGCGGTCGGCTCGTTGAGATGGACACTCGGAACTGTACAGCAGCCGGCACACAAATCGAAAAATCTAGCAGAATTTGCACTACTGATGAACTATTGATGAGAAAATAATAGAATAATTACAGTAAACAAGCCGAGGTTATCATTTTTAAAATACACAAACAACCATTTAAATCCCCTGAAAGAAAAGGGCAATAAAATGAATATTAGAAAAATCGATGATTTTCCTGCGCAGTCAACGTGATAACCAAATGAACCTTCAAAGCGATTAAACTAAGATAATTAAAGTAGGACCTTAAACCTAATTTTTGATTTTAACCCGAAAATTCTAGCAATGCAGGGGGCAAAACCTAATTTAAATTTCTGGACTATGTAATGCAATACTAGTTTCATGCACACGTATTGTATGTTGTTTGTAGTGTGTAGACTAAATTACTAATTTGATTATTTTTCATAATTCCTGCCAGTAAAATTATTGCACGTAGTGTTATTTTAGCACAACATGTGGTAACTAAGATAATATAATAGTTTAGTGTGTGTATCTCTGCCTTATAATCTAATAGTGTAAAAATTCGTAACGAATTTTTTTGAGCGCAGCTGGGTGAGGTAGGTCACGTCGGCGTTGCAACAGCACTCGCGAGTCGCAGCTCCGGGCGCGCGAAGGTAGGTCAAAAGGGCTTCTAAAATTAAATGCTCTGTGTAACCTGCAGGGCCGTATGCGGGGCGAAAAACAAAGGCCACCCCGGCTTGGCTAATCACCATTGCAGCCCATTGTTCGCGGGCGCAAGCCAGCCAGGGAATTAACCGCTCGCGCGCGGCTAAGCTAATCAGGCCGGCGGGTGGAAGCCGGCTCGCATGCTCGCGGGCTGCCCGATAGCCAATAAATAGCGCGATCGCCGAGCGTCCGCGGGCCTCCGTCGTCCGCGCTAATGATGAAAAACGCCCCGAAAACATCGGGCGGGTGATGAATCACCGGGCGGGCGCATAACTCGCCGCGGAGATCAGCGGCGCATTCGGAGATACGCCCGGCCTCGGCTTCCTTCGCCGGTCGCCGGGAATTCATCAAAATTAAGTCTCTAATTTCCCCATCCGCGGCCCGCGCGCCCCATCAATTTCCATCAGCCCTCTAACTTCTAAACAAATCTGGCGCGTCGCTCGACCCGCACAAAGATTCTCATTAGGGCCGCGGGCGCTAATCATTGTCCGGTTTTTCGGGTCGCGCGGTCCATTGTGCGGGGGCGGGCCCATTGTGCGGGGGCGCCGCCCCCCGATTCGCAGGCCCGCGCCCCGATGGCCATTACTCCCAGGAAGCGCCTTTCGCCCGATGGGCCGTCTTCCCCGGCGGCACGGCGCTCCCCGCGCATTGTCCCTTTTCAAATGTGCGCCCTCGGCCGCAGCGCCGATGCCGGCCGATGGCCGCCCGCAGGGCCGCCAGGGGGAGTTTCTTAATTAGCGCGGCCCGCCCGGCCTCCGGATGCGAGCCTCGATGATTTGTGCGCCCCGCCCGCGCTCCTCCGCCTTTAATACCCGGACCATTAATCACTCTCGCTTTTCCCGCGCCGATCGGTTTATGAAAACGGATGTAGCTCGCACGGTTTTCACTACTCGCTCGTGTATTATCTTGTATACGCGTGGGCGGCTCCTCCGGCCCTCGCTTTTTGCCTGCTCCAGGGGTTTTTAATAAAAAAAACCTGATTTGTACAAAGGGCAGGCGGCCACCAAAGGAATGCCTCTCGGCCCGCGCTCAAAGGGCCCGGCACGAATTGGTCAAAACCTACTCTCCGATGTACGCTCTACTTGTATACACGCACGGACAAAATGAAATTTCACTTAAACTAATCAATCAGCCTATAGATATGGATTACGATGCGACTTCATGCGCGCTATTTGAATGTACAAAATTGATATTTTTCCCAATCAGGAGCTTCGATTACTTTGATTAGTTGTTTGTATAAACAATATCTTTGCGGCAACACATTTTTTGGCGATTTACTTTAGGATCTTTTTCATGGTTACAGAGATTGATTTCGATAACCAATATATTAATTAAGCAATAAGAACGCTTGAAATATATTTTTAATCAAGTGGATGAACAATATATAGGTACAAGATAACCACTTCTTCTAAATACACGTCGAATTTGTAAAATATAAAATTGTTCAAGTGTGGAGTGAAGCTTTTCTATTTCATGGTGAATGATGAAAATGGATATAAAATTAATTTTTATTATCGACAATACCAATTTAATTAAACTTCTTTAATTTCAAAATTAAATGTTACAAAATTGAGTAAAAAGTTTTTCCAACGTTTCTTTTAACGACGTATTTTCACCCTTAAATTACACCTATTGAATGAAACATGAAAGAATAATCGAAAATAATATTTTCTATTTTTATTTCATTAAATTAACAATAAAAAAGAATATAATAAAGCGTGCATGGGACATAGAATTCATATAGCACGAGGTGTGTGAAAATTTTAATTAAAATGCGGATAAAAAGTATGCATCCATCGCTTTTTGTTAACCTAATTAAACTGCAGAGGGGATGCGTTCGAATGAATTCCGTATTATCGCGCGCGCACAAAAATGAAACTTGAAAACAAAGAAAAATCCAAAGTGCGCAGCAGACGACAAAGATCGGCCGGGCGTATGCACCGTTGACAAAACGCTATTTTTACACATTGGAACTGCACAAGAGGCGCCGGCAATATGCAAGGACTGGCGGGGCGACAAGGGGCTCCTAAAAAGCCCCCGGCATCGGACAATGCGAGTCCTCGGCAGCGATCCGGAACACAATGAATCGCGAATGATTAAGCTGCCTGCACTTTAGATCGGCGCGGTGTCAAAAGCGCATTGCGCCCGCGGCCGAGGTCGGACGGGGCCCGGCTACACGGGCTCCCCAATCGGGAAAAACATCCCCTAAACCAGGGGGCTCATTAGCCGGCGGGAAAAACGAGGAGCCGGCCTGGGACAATAGATCGGCGCGAGCGCGGCCCTATCGCCGACACGGATCGCCGGCCCTGTTTATGCATTCGGTCGTTTGCGCCGGACACGGGCCGAGGGCCGCGCCCAGATACCGCGGCTACATTTTCCGGATCCAGGGGCGCGCTATCGCTCCCCCCGGCGAGATTAGCGCCGGGGCGCCTGCGGCGAAAGACCCGAGCGATGGCCCCGCCCGCGCGAATTATCCCGCCGGGTTATTCGACGCACTTTTCGGTGACGCGCCGCCTCGTTACGCCCGCCGGCCTCGTACACTTTCCCCGATTTCAAAAGTTTTTCCACTTTTGTTTCTTTGCGCGGGCGAACGAGGCCAGAAGCGCGGGGCTGCGGGGATGCCTCGTTCCTTTTTACGGGGGCGAAAAAACTTGGTGGCTTATTGTACGGCTAAATAGAAGCAGGTAATGTTTTTTTCAAAATTGCCTGCACAGTCTACTTCTTACGATGTACACGTACCCGCGTGATTTACGTAATCTATTGTATATGCGCAAACGAATTTCGATGAAATTCCCATAAATTCGGCTGCTTTACAAACCCCGGGTATTGTTTACCGGGGACACACATCCTGAAAGCTTTTTTCCATGGGTTCCCGGCGCGTTATTTTTTTATGTGTCGATTAATGCTTACACGGGAGGAAAGTACTTTATGCAATGGGAAAGAACGCAGTGTATAATAAATTTAAACTTCGAGGCACGGGCGGAAAGCATCGAAATATAAATTGCAAAGCGTTGTATCCAGTTGCGGATAGATATTTAAATCACTACTTTAAGTTACAAAAGCTTGTAAGCACATTAATAACGGATATACTTTGCGAATTCATTTTTATTTTGGTGTTTGACGTATTTAACATTAACGAGTATCACTTATAATTACACGGTTTTAGGTATTTAATTCGTTGATACTCTGTACGTTTAAATACATATTTTGTTTATTTCAAATTCATTTTGTTATGTGTAATATATTTATGCACAAATACTTTACATCACGTCTAAGCTTGTACATAATATACACTGATTGAATATATTTTTTGTAATTATTACAAGATAAATATATTGGATAATCTATAGGTTCCTGTACAACTCGCTTGATAAATATGGGGAAAGTAATATTAATAGCCAAGGTAAACAGGCGCCTGCACACGCGTACGAGTCTCGGAATTTCCTTGGTTAATATCCCGGAAGCCGGGAAAAGGGGAGAAATAAACCTGGGAGGCAAAGAGAGCGCGCGGCGAAACTCCCCTTGGCAAAAAGAGCTGTGCGGGCGGCCGCGGCGCGCCCCTCGGTTTATAAAAATCGCACGGGCAGAGGCCGGGCGGGCGCAACCCTTGGCCCGCGACGAATCGGAAAGAGCCGGGGACGAATTTCATCGCGCTCGTCGTTATTGCGACGGATGCGCGGCCGAGTAAAAAGAGCCGGGGCCGATAGCCGCCCCCGCGCGACGCGGCCCCGGGCCGGAACGGGCGCGGGGCAAAAAATAAAACGGGCCGCGCGCGCGCGCTTCCTTTTAATATCGACTCGCAATATTCCTAGTTTTTATCCGCGCGATTTGACCGCGGCCCGCGTAAAAGAGAGCGCGCCAGGGAGGCCGCGGCGTAAAAAGCACCGTAATGGCGGTAATCGCCGAGGCCCGCCGATCGCCCGGTAATTACCGCGCCCGATTTTCCGGGCGAGGCCGAGCCACCTGGCGTCCGCCCTCTTCTTTTCCCCCTTTTTTTTTTCATGCGCGCCTTTCGAACATTTCACCGCCCTCCCCTGCCAATCGAACAATGTATGAGGAAAAATTGAATTTGGGCCTTGCTCCTCGCTCTTCGAATGCCGCGCTCCGCGGAAATATATCGCTAATTTCGTTATGAAGGTTTGATTTTGCGCGCTCGATGCTGTGGCCGTGTAAATATTCGCGGAACGGCCAGAGATGAAACTCGGCCACCGGTTATTCAATAACGTCGCAGAAAACAAATTACTCATTTGTCCATTTGCAATTTTTACGAGGGCGCAGAGAGTGAAACAGGGAACACTTGGCGCGTACAAGAAAATACTTAAATGTAACGTTTGTAAAGCATCATATTATGTCGTGCACTAATTAACAATTTCACACTCAATTTACACGAGCGAGTAATTGAGTTTTCTATTTATAAATGTTTGTTATTTTAAAGAAATATGCTGTAACGAGATAAAATGTTAGCTACAAGGATACGCTGAACGATTGCAAAATAGTGACACCGCCTGGTCGATAGATATTACATAAATAATTGCACATGTAATTGTCAAAAATGCGGCTATTACATTCGATGTCCAACATATTGCCAAAACATATCAAATAGAAAAAAGCATTTAAAAAGGAAAAAAAATAGATTTCTAAACCCGAGCTGAGATATTTCAAATCTACAATTGAATATTTTTACCATTTGAACTATTCTTTTGTTGGTGGTTCATTTATGATCTCTATGTTCGTTTATGACATCCATTGTTGTTATACACAACTTTCGTTTTCTGTAAAAAACAAGTCAGAATAAAATTTCAATTTTGACAGAAAAACAAGGTTGCAAAAACAATGAGCGTCATAAATGAATTATAGTTTTCAACGTAAAATAAAACAATATAGTTTATAAGTGGTTTTTTGTTTTTATTTAAATATTTATTCAATTTAACGGCGTTTCTGTGGCAGCGAGAGATTAAATTATTCAATTACAGAGGATAATATTTTAAGAGAAGAAGGACGATAGCACTCGCCATTTTAAAAGTCTCCGCAAGTTCTTCAGTCGAAAATCCTGCTTACCATTAGATTTGCCGGGGGAAGCGACAAACATTGTCAATAATCGGCGGAGCGAGGCGGCAGCTAGTCCCGTGCTAGTCGCGCTCGAAAATCGCAGCGTCGGCCGCATCGGCCGGACGAGCATTAATTACCGGGGGAATAGCCGCGAGTGAGTCCTTTCGATTATTCGAGGGGTGCGCAAGGGGAGGGTCCGCGCGCCTCGCCGCAATTCGGCCGGCGCTTGATGAGCTTTGTATAATTAAAAAAGGACAGTATAATGAGCGGCGGGCTCGCGGAGATTTACGAGCAGCCGCGCGGCCCGCGCGCTATTTAATAATCTACCCGCGGCCGCCGGAATTTTTTAACGCTGGCCAAACATTTGCAGGGTGCGACTCGTTTTCGGCGGGCTTGGCCGATTTCACGCTCGTTACCCCCTGGTTTCTTCTTCCATGGGCTTTTTCCCCGGCTGCTTGTTGGACAAGGGAAAAGGAAAGTTTGGCGCGCGCAGTGGCCTCGTAAATTACCGAAACGCAATTTGCCCGTACGTATGCGCGCGCCCAATGAAATCGTTAGGTCGCGGCGTTTTTGCAATTATGCAGATGGCCCTAGCGCTGGGGTATTACAACTGCGACAGCCACAGCGATAGTCTGCGCGGGCTAAATTCGCTCCCTTGGCGCAGTCCGTTTGAAATTCAATTAATTGTTCCGGCCCGCTCGAGGGCGCAATAATATTTATCGGTCAATAATGCCGCAGCGAACGAAAGTCGATCGGGGCGCAAAGGGGAATCGCAGGTAATCCGGCGACTCGTTTAAGGGCGATTGCGCGTGCTAAACGGCCTTCGATCACAGGGGAAAATCGTCTCCGGTGCGTACGAGGCGCCGTTAGAATAGTCCCAGGGCGAGTGCCGACGCTCGCGGTGGCCCCCCGGGGAATCCCCTCTATTTATCAAGGCATTTTTGTTTCCCACTCGGCGGATTACCTCGGGCGCTAGACGCGCGCGCCATCTCATTATCGCGCCGCGAATTCGTCAGGCTCTCCAGGCCCTCATCCCTTCGCCGAGGCGCGCTTAATCCGAGCCTTTCCGAATTTTCGCGAGCCCGGGGGGATGGGAGGCGGGCTTTCGCGAGCACTTTTCGCCCGAGAGATCAGCCGGGTCCGTTAGACTTTCAAATTTTCAGAGACGGAGCGCCGGCGCTCCGGTCCGCGGCTCGGAATTGCTGTTTGTTTCGGAGGCTGCAGGTCTCGCCTGATCTCGTCAATTTTTCTTTCTGTTTGGCCGCGGAAAAAAATGGAGGCAGATTTTTCTGGGTGCCGCGGGCGCGAGCAACGGCCCGCGAGAAACAAATGTTATTCAATAGCAGCACGGGCACATTCGTCATCGAGCGGCTCGTTTATTATCGCGTAATGTCTTGGGCGAGAGTGCAAACAAACTTTACAGGCTGCCTGTAAGCCGCACAGTTTCAATAAGGAATCACGGGGGAATCAGTGGGCTGAAAAAATTCATTGCCAGATAAATTTAAATATTGCCGGATGAAAGACCAATATGCGCGGCTGGGCTGTAACTCCTTTAGCATAAAAACAACATTTTTCTCCGATATAATTCCTCCTCGGAATATAAATTTAACGACATTCGGCCTTCAGATTGCTATTTTATTATCTCATTTCGCTAACGCGTTCTTCCGAGGCCCCTGCGCGTATATCCATATAACATAGTACCAAAAAAGAAGGGCCATAAGCCGGCGGAATGGCTACTTGGCGCTTTTTTTCGTTATTCACCGTCCCCGCGAGACTAACAAAGTAACGCGGCAATTTTGTTTAGGTATAGACTCCTGCGCGTATCCCGGGGTCCGATAAATTATTTTGAAAAGTTGAGGGGGCGGCGCGCACCGCCGGCCAGCCGAACTCTCGGCCCGGCTCGCGCGCGCACCTCCCCCCAAATTGACTGGGACGCCTGCGCAGTCCGGGAAAAAGCGCAGGTCCGCGCGGACGCGGGGCCAACGCACCGAGGGCCGCTTCTCGGGCTCGCGTCCCCGAAATATGAATTAATCGGGGACAGGGGCCGGGCGGGGCGTCAATTAGCGCCGGGGGTAAAAGTGGGCCGAGGCAATGAGCGGTTGTAACGCGGCCGGCTAACGAGGTCCGGCCGGGCCGGCTGCGAAAGTTGGCGATTCAATTAGTCGCGCGGGCGCGGCTCCCCCCCGCGGTCGGCCCAGCCGGAATTTATCGCCGTGGGAGGGATTCTTTCGCGGGAGATAAGGGCGCGTGGGAAAGTTGCCGTTATTTGGCAGCGGCCTCCGCGGGCGGCCAAGTTGAGCGATCCGTTTGGATTTGGGGAACAAATTCGACGCGCGGATCCTCGGGGAGCCGCTGAGCTATCGCGCCTCCCGGCAAACTTTGCGAATTAACAAGGGCAATGTATCTAGACGAGTTGATGGCTGACTAGCTGCGGCACTCATCCACTTGAGCGCGGCGGAGTCCGGGCGCGAGAGCGCGCACATGTGCTCGGATAAGCGGCCCATGTTAATCTGCAAACTTAGTCGCGAGACGTCTCACTTTCCCCGGGCGCTCCGGCTCAACTTGCCCCGCGCGCCTTTCTCAAACTTCTTTCGCCGCGGGAGCGCGGCTTCCCCGAGCTCTCCCAAGTGACCCGCTCCCTCGATACAGTATCTCTATCATTTCCGGTGTGTCAATATCGTCAACTCTCTGCACGCAACAGCTACTTTCTCCAGCTAACGGTCCAGATTTATACACCCTTAATCCGCTTAGCGATTATCTAAAACGCCGAGAGCAAGCGTATAACGCGTATCCAATGGGCCGTGCTGCGCATCAAAATGGCATTTGTCTAATATATATATGTAATCTAGAGTGCCTAGCGCTCTCTGCAGATATATGTATTCGTAAAACATTCCTCATGCGCGCGCGCGCGCGCCCTAAATCCGGACAATTCAACGCAACCGGGCAGATCAACTCGGTCCAGCGGCAGTTGTATCTGATTATCCGCAAATCAAATCGTCAACGAGACGGCGGGGCGCGTAACATAATTCGCGCGGCCGAAAATACGCGAGTGGCCATTCGCGCGAAAAGCAAATTCGATGCGGCGGCGGCGGCGGCGGCGGCCCCCGTCCCCCGTTATTGTGCGCATTATTGCCTATCGGTCCGCTGCATCGCCCGGCAAATTGCCCAATTGCCTAGGCCGAAAAATCTTCGCTTGGGCGGGTTCGAATCGAGCCGCGGGAGCTCGGGAGCTTGCCGCGAGTTCCTAATCTCCCGCCTTTTTAATCGTCCTGCCTCGGTGGACTTTAGCGGGCTAATTAGCGATAACTCGAGGCGTATATATCTCGAGCAATTTGTCGCCCCGAGGCGGGCAACGCGATTTTTAGCTTTATAGTCGGATGGCCGCGTGGCTCTCGGGGCGAATCGATCGCGGGCCGCTTAACGCGCGTCGCTCGGCCCGCGCGTTAATTGGGAAATATATCGTTAAGGGGTCGTATGGAGTTCTTCATGCAAATTATCAGAGAAGGCGAAACGGTTATTACGACTCGCCCGAGGCTAATACGTCCTCGTAAAAAGACCCGCGGAATATATGTGCATTGGCTGGGCGATAAATTGAATTTGGTTAGTGCGCCGGTAGGGAGATGTGACGTTAGATCAGCCGGCGGGTCACGCGCCACCGGCTACGTACAATTAGCAGTCACGTGCGACATTAATGCCCCTGCGAGCCAGTAAAAGCAATCAAATTATTTGAGCGAGTGACGGCCTAATCTCGAGGCGCGCTAATACATTAGAACGGTGCGTTGGGTGGGACGTCCGCGAGGCAGCGCCGCCACGGAAAAAGGCAATCACAGCGGAGCGTCGGCGGGCGCGGAGCTGATTGGGCGCGGGCCGCAAGACGCCGGCCGAGTATCCCCGCGCTCGGGGCCCCGCGCGGCACCAAATCATCGCGCGGGCCAATCGGGAGGCGGCGCGCGGCCCGCCGCCTCAATAATTCCGGGCGCTAATATTTCCGGCCGGCGGCCGGCGATGCATAATGGGCGAGGCGAGGCGCCTTGCGGGTCCGGCTCGGGCCGGGTCTCCTCGGCGCCGGCGGCTCGTTGCGGGACGTCCCGCGGGGCTCGACGCCCCGGGCGCAGGCCGCCGCAGCCACCCGCGCGCCCCTCCCCGAGCCCCCACCGCATCCTTCATTCGAGGCGCCCGGGGCAGGGGACGGCGTCCCCGCTGGCCCGCCGCCCGCCGCCCGCTCGCCCACGCTCCTTCTTTCCCTAATTGATGTTTTGTAAGCTGAGCGCCGAGGGCTCCAGTTGGCGCACTCTTGCCCTCGCCCCGCTATCGATTTTATCGCCTGGAAGAGATCAGTTGTGAGCGGCTCGTCCCTCGAAAATCGTTAGTCGGCGCTACTGCGGACCCTACGGCCTGCGCAGCGCTGCGACCTCCCAATTGAGTCTCTGGTGGATGCCTCGGGTTCTTCGACAATTTTCGACGCGACAATCCAAACAACTTGACGAATAATTCTTTTAATACAACTACCTGATTGAACAAAAATGATATTTTTAATACTTGATGAACTACGCTCGTGCAATCACTTACACAAGTATGTGTATGTTTGCATTGCAATCTTGTTAGCGACTCTGAATGAATTTTTGTAAAATTAGACTTTATGGTTTACTTAATCTTTATATTTTGTAACTATTTCGTTGAAAAGTAGTTAAGAAATTATAAACGAACTTGTTAATTTTCCATCAAGGAGTCAAGTTCAAAATTTCAATCCAAGTAACGATTCAATTTTCGTTAATGTCTTGTTAGATTCAATTCTGACTCTATTGGGGTCAAACGTAGAATCTAACGTTAGGAGTTAACTATATTGAGACACTTCTTGGAATCGAAAATTAAATCTAATATACTACTCTGACTCAAGGAGGTTTAAAGTGTACCTGGTATATAGCTAAAGTAACATTTGTACTTTTCTGAAATTTTTCCGTTTAAGTTTAAGTTATCTTAACATTCAGCAGAATGAGCAAAATGTTATAGTTATTACCGTACTCTCAGGTAAAATGCTTGCAAACTAATCAAACTGAAAAAAATGACCAAATTTTTTAATAAAACTGGCTACTGTTTTATTACAAATTTGGTCATTACTTCAATTTGACCAATTTGAGCTGATTTTACCAGAGAGCAATAGCAAAAATAACAAAAACATTTGTCCCAGTGCAGGTAAGCTCAAAAGCTACCCTTTTCAGCTCGGCGTATATCGCGTGAATTTTTTTCAACTCGTCTAATTTAACAGAATAAACGAAGGCAAAGGAGGGAGTCAGCGATCCTGCGGCGGAGACGCTCGTCCCGCCCGGGCAAAGCTCCGGGGGCGACGCGGATGAAGAATCCGAAAGCAACTCGGTCCAACAAAGGGAAATGCAGGTGCGGGCGGATCGGCGGGCGCATTCTCGCGGGCCGCTCGGAATCGCGGCGGAGGGATCCGACAGGATTAACTAAGCCAGTTAACTGGCGCGCATCGGGCGAGCTTCGACGCGGGCGGCGGCTTCTCATAAATAGCCGAGCACCGAGTGACCCGGAGGGGCTGAGTTACAGTCGGCCGCGGAAAGTGGGCCAGTTGGAGGTGCGCCGCTGTTTGCGCCGAGCCGGCCGGATTTAATGCGGCAAAACGGCTGCTCCTGACGGATGCTCGCCGGGCGGCGCCCAACTGCAGCCCGGCTTAATTTCACCCCGGCGCCCTGCCTCGGAGCGCGTTGCGCCCAGATATGCCCCGCCCCCGCCCCCCCCCTTTTTTTCGACCTTCCTTCAACTTTTATGTCAGTTTTTCAATAATGCGCTTTTAATGCCGCGGCTTGGCCCAGCCCGCGCTGTCCGAATGCGGAAGCAGCGAGAGTGTCAGTTAATCCAACGAGTCGTATCGATGAATTGCATAAGCCTCCTGTAGTGCTCCTTTAGTTTCCAAAGAGAAACATGCAATTGGATGGTCGCAAATACCCACAATGCTGCAGTATTAAGTTGGATTCTTACATCAAGAATATTTCTCCGCTGTGTTAATGGTTAATTTTCAAAGCAACATTGCAGAAAGCGTGAATAAATGACGCCCTCGGGTAAGTATAGTTCAGTAAGTCTACTAGATCTCTCCTTACCATCAAACTAGTTTATCAGGCATTAAATAAATTTCTCGCCATATGCGGTACGCTAGGCCAAGTTACAGCGAACTATCGATCGGCCGAGTATAATCGCGGATTATATCTTCCCGCGAGCGAATTAAAAATTCTCCCGGGCGAAACTGCGCCTCTCGAATAACTCCCTGCGTACATATACGTAGCCTATACACATATATGTATACGAGCGCAGTGGAAAATAATCGAGCGGCTGCAGCCGTCGCCCCGGGCTCCCGAATCCTTTTACTAACCGCGCGCGCGGGTCGCCTTCCGGCCCGTTATGCCTCACCCTAATTTATCACGGCCAACTGTCGAAATTCGTCTGGATAAGTGCGCGGGAGGGCCGGTCGGCGCAGGTGCGCGCGTTAGAAGCCGCGCGAGGGGCCGCGTATGCATTTTCATTAACGCTTTCCTCTCGACGTCGCCGAGGCTCCGGGCGACGCTCGGGGGGGAGAAGTCGATCTTCTTATTTGGCCATAACTGTTTCGGCCGATTACCGAGGGGAGCGAGTGATACCTCGATGCTCGATCTTAAGCCTCGAGGACTGCCGGACAGTTCACCTTCGACTCCTCGCCTCTTAAACTTTCTTCGGATTAGCTTTCTAACTCAAACAGCATGCACTGTTCTCTAAAGCAGGGGATCCTGATCTGGGCTCCCAGTATTTACCAAGTTTGTCTAAAAAATCCCGACCGTTATTTTACACGGAGGATACCGTTAATACCGCATTGTTAATAATGCACCGAGGAATTCGAGACCGATTGAATTTTGATATTGGACTCTTCCTGTTTGAACATCAGATGTTCAATAAATTGTTTAGAAACTGGTTGAGTTCACCAAGAGAATCCCTTGCGTTATAAACATTTACGCGGACGCGAATAAGCAGAACGCCTAATCAGCGTTTTTATATATTCGAGTGTATCATCGTCCAGGTTATAAATCCTTGAATTGTTAACGAAATCCGCCTCTAAATGCAGAGGATTAAGGCCGGCAGACTGTATTAATGATAAATAACAAGAGAGCGCGGAGGTCGGCTGCCGCTCGTCTGCATAATCACGCGGCGGCGGCGGCGGCGGCGGCGGCATCGGCGAGCTCCGCAATCACGGCACGTGCACGGCGGCCAATTTAATTAGGCCAATTCGCTCGGTGGGCCCGCGCGATCCGGCCACTTTTCCCGCGTCTCCCCGCGGCGCCTGAAAACGCCGCCAGCTCCAGGGCCGCCCGATGCCCCCGCCATAACAGCCAATCTCGGATGCACCTCGGGGCGCGGGCCTAAGCGGGCGGGGGCGGGTGACGCGTGCGCGCCGCGCGCCTTCGATCTCTATTCCGGCCGCCCGGGGGGGGGGTGGCCCTCCCCCGCGCCCCTCCTTTTTTACGAGCCCCCGCGATTCCTCGGCTTAGCCCCCTGTATTTCCTCGTTCCGTCGCCGGGCGGCGCTCCCCCCTCCGTCCCATTAGAATCGCACTTCCTGTCTCCTCGACTTTGTTATCTCCGGATTTCTCTTAACGACTCTTACGTTCCTCTTCATTTCCCCCGCGCCGCCCGCGCCGCCCGCGTCCTCCCCGGCCTGCGCGGCTCCGCCGAGGCACGTTTGTCTTTTTAAGGAGGGCAGTTACCGAAATTTCGACTATCCTTCCCGGAGGAATGGCCGCTCGGCGCGCGTAGGCCTTCGATTGGCCCTGCGTCGAGCCTTTTTTTCCCTCCTTCCTGCCCCGCTCGATACAGCGCTATCCGCGATGCGTCTTCCCGGACAAATGGCGTCGGCTGCCTCATCGCTTTCCGCGCGGCCCATTAACCTTAAACAAATGCTCGAGGAGGAGTAACTCAAACGCATTGCGATGGACCGGCCGAGGGGGAGGATCTATCTTATCGAGGCGTATATATGTGTACGGGGACGGGCTTCCCGCCGAGCGTGCTTAATTTCCCGGCTCGATATTTCCTTTATCGCGCGGATACTTTTGTTTGGCGAGCAGAGCGGGCGGCTCCGCGCGCTCGCCACTCGATCAAAGAAAAAGTCGGGGGAATTAAGGAGGAATATTGTTATGCCTCTCTCCCGGCGCGCCTTTCAAACTCGCCGCGAAGGTAAGGTCGCGAGGTTGTTCAGCCGCCCGGGGAAGCCGGGGAGCGACTTATATAGGGCGGGACGGCCCTCGGTCGGAAAGAACATAAGCAGCAAACCGCGCCTCCAATCTGCATCTGTCCCCCGTCCCGGGGCGAGTCCCATCAACCTCGTCCCTCTTCATTTCCGCACTCTCTCGGGCTCTTCTCCTTCCCTCTTTAGTCCCCTACTTATATTCCCCTTCCGCCGAGGGCCGGCCCGGGCGGGACCCCCTCCCAAGCCCCAGCCCCACCCGCGCCGCCACGCAGTTGCGTCTGCCGCGCTTCCTCCCTTCGCTATCGGCATCTCCGACCCGCCCTCTCCTTCTTAATCGCGCGAATTTATCTTGGTTAGGACGGGGCCCGCTATTGCCGGCGCTGCTCAAGCCGATTGCCGCCGCTCCGAGAGAGGGCCGCATAATCTATGAGCCGCGAGAACTCCGATGGATAGCCGCACCCTTCCGATAAATAATTCTACAATGTTTTTAACAATATTGAGAGGCCGGAGATGGATGCTCCCCCGAGTGAGATAAGCCGCGGAATTTACATACGGCGCGCGTACACCCGGCAAGAACGACGGGGATAAATTTTGGCTTCGCTTTTTGCGTGTCGCGCACATGACCAATTTAAGTTAATTGCGGTTTACCACCGGGAGCCTCTGCTCCCCGACTCTTGCTCCTACTTTATTCAGGATAATACATACAACTGCACCTAGTAATGGAAGACATTAAGGCGAGGATTACTTTTAGAAAAACAGGCCGTACATAAAAGCGAACTTTCATGTCTAAGATGTTGTACGTTCACTTGTGATACTTTTAAGAAATAAATGCCAGAAGCAACAATAACAGTTTGAGCTTGTTTATCGTTATCCGAATATTGAAAAGAATACGTTCAAAAGTCTATCAGCTTCTCCTACGTACTGAAAAGTTAAGTTTTCAAAATTTCTTTTTTTCCCGAACATACGCCCTAATAGAAACATTAATCTATTTTATCGTGATATATCATTTGAATCAATCTTAATCCGTCAAAAAGCCCCGCTCTATCTCTTTGTTATCGCGACATATAATTTCAAAAATCCACTTAACATCGTTAAAGTATTTAATTATAGACTGATAAAAATGAATGTTTTATAGGACCTATACGTACACAAGCATCATTTTTCACTGAATAGTAAATTCCTCCAAAATTCAAGTTCGATAAATAGTATAAATTTGAATGTATAATAAACGACATTCTATACGAGAGCTTCTATTATGCATTGAATCGCAATCGATAATTGTAGAAATAAACTATGACTGGGCAAAGCCGAAGTGACTCCAATGTAAATCGAGGGGGCTACTCTTACTCCCGAACGCATATGCAAATGTCACGTCAATGCACTTTACGGCGACCTAAGCCAACCGAGATGAGGAATAAAGGGCGCGAGAGAGAGAGGCCGAGGATTTAGTGAAAAAAAGGGAAACACATCGTCTTCTTTGTTGGTCCACTGCGCGCGCTTGTAGCGCTCTCCTGTCCGATTACGAGGGCCGGATTCGGAGCGGCGAGCGAGGCAGCCTAGGGGAGCCCCAGAAAGGATCGAGGGATTTATTTGAATGTAAAGCGAACGGGAAGTCCGTGGGTCGCGGAATGAATCGTTCGTAAAAGAGGTCGTTTCGTGGGGAGGGTTTCGGGTTAGCATAAGTGCACCCGCGCACGCCCCTCTGCACACACGAACGCGGGAGGCCAGTTTAGGGGCTACTTGCTAGGATAAAGGGCTGTTTAGATCTGGTTAGTGTCTCGGTAGGCGGGGAATTTGCGTTGACAGCCGTTCGCTCGCCTTTACTTTACCCATTCGCCGCAAATTAAATTAAATTTTAAGTTCGATAACCCTAGTTCCCCGGAAAAATCTTATATTACCAGAATAGAACCTAATATGCTTTAATCGCATAATATTCTCTTTTCCCTCGCGGTAAAAATCAATAACACTGTGCGGGTTTCCGCGTATTGATTATCTTATATTATTATTACCGCATTTTCTTTGTTTATAATTTGTACTACTTGTATATAATGCGGAAAAAGAATCAGAAAAATAAACATGAATATGCAGAGAGATACGAATCAAAATACGAAAGGCTATATGTTATTCAGATGATTATTATTAATTATTTAAATGCTTAATTAGCTTGATAAATTTTATACGCCGGACATTTTTTTTCATTGTAATTTAATACGTAGAAAATATTGGAAATTCATTTATCATTTGGTTCATGACTCACTGATTTTTAAATATACTATACAATTGATTAACAGATGTAGATATACTAATGCAACCGCAGTGGTATTAATATAATTAATTATAATTAATTCATACAATTAAAGAAATTGTCTTAGTCACAATGTGTAGAGACTCAAAGCCATTCACGTAATTTAATATCGCAAGAAAGATCTGTGTAGTCGATCCTACAAAATGTAACATCGAAAGTGTGCGTAGTGAGCGCCTTAAAAGGAAAATTCCATCACTAATAAATCTCATTCCATTACATCAGAGAAGTTGCTCGTATGTCGCAACCTAATCTCGTACCGACATTTTTTATCGTAAGTAAGACGCGGAAAAATCCTCCACGGCTGCTTTAACGAAAAACGAGCGCGGGCTCACGAAAGATAGAGGGAGAAAGAGACGCCGGTACATAGCCCCTCTCAGTGTCGGTGCACTCGCAAGAAACTTTTTTAACCCTCGAGACGGCCAAAGGAAAATTCAGCGCAGCTCTCCTTTGAGTGAAGATATATACTTTTGCCCGGATGAAACTTTTCTTTCCGGCCAAGTCTCCGGAGCACTGGAGGAGAAAAGAGAGGGAAAGAGGAGGAGGGGTTGGGGCGCGGAAGGCAGGGTGGGAGGGGGCAGAGAAAAAAAAGAGCCCCGCAGAATTCTGGCGCAGAAAGAGAAAGTTCGGGGAAGGTACTTAAATAAGAGTCAGAGCGCCGGGAGGAGCTGGATGGAGCGGCGCGTTATAGCGGTCGATAATAATCGGCGAAAGCGGCCGGCGAGCGCGGGTGGGGGGGGGGGGGCGGCCTAGGGAAATATTGTGCCAGGGTTGGCGATGGCATAAATTTGACAGAAAAAATAGCCGGGCCGCTTAGCTCCCGTTGTAATCGCATTATGCATCCCGCGCGTGCGAATTCAAATTTGCCCGCCGCCGCGGCACTATACTCTCGCTTTCGCCGCGGCCGAGCTTTTTACGCCGCGTGCCCCGGGCATCTGATTTGCCCGCGCACTTGTTTTCGTAGGCGGATTAGGGATTTACATGGGGTTCGGGCTTAATTTGTTACATAGCGGGTGAAAGCCGATTTGGCCCTGTTTTTACACCGCCTCCTGCCTCGTTCTCCGAAAAATCAACAGCCAGGATTTTCAATGAACGCTCCGGCGCAATTTTTTCCAATGACGAATAACGAGTGCGAATTTTCGAGCGGCGCGGGATAGACGAAAAAAGAAGAGGGCGCTACAACGCAGCGTCGGGTTAAGCCTGAATAATCCGCTCCAAATTAATTGAATGTCGAAATTTCGTCGAAGGTATCGGACGAGATTTAATGGCTGCGAATATTTTACTTTTTCTAGTCAGCTTGTAAACAAAATGTTCATCATTCTGGCAATTAGTTCTTGCACTTTCTCATTTTTATTGTTTTATCATTTTTTACTAAATTTCAATTGGAAATAAATTAAAAATACTATAAATCAATATTATTCGTCGAACCTTGATAGTATTTTTACTCTCATAATTTGAACAGTAGCTTTAAACATTTTTTTCTTCTCCACTAAAGATCTTCTCAAATGATGTACTTTACCAGTTGTCGGGATCCTATGAAGTGTGCTATCTTAGTAACTCAATGGCGTTTTGATGAAATTTTTAGATCCCTTTTGAGGTGTGCACATACCCCTTGAGGATCGATCGAATTCCCCTAGGGCGAGCGTCAAATTGAGAAAATGAATTTCGAAAAGCGCGCCGTGCAATTTTCGCGGTCCATGCACCTTTGTAGGGCCGCATAGGTTGTAGATTGGCCGGAGGCTAAAAGTAGTGGAAAAAAATTTGCGACGCTTGGTCGGAATTTAGTTTGACTTTTTTTGAAGGTGGTATGTGCTCTTTGTAGGGAGCATTTTGTCCCCTGAGTGCACCTCGCCGAGATAACAGGGACATGATTGACGAAATAGCTGGACTAGTGAAAAATCTTGGATTATCGAGGAATAATTTAAATTTGTTACTGTGGAAAAGGCAGTCGTTCCATATAAAGACTTTTAGTGATACTATCGCGTATATATAGCCATCACTAAAGCATTTACTACCTATTTTTATTGCATTCGCGGCTGTTTATTACTAGAAAAAAGTATGTAATTACTTTCACTTCGATTACTTTGAACCATGCTTCAATAGTTACAGATGTTTATAAATGTCTACATGAGTTACTTTACAAAGTAACAAGTTTTATGGTATATAAGCTTATACATTCTTTTTACTTTATTTTACTCTACAGAAAATATTAATCTAATATTTAAAACTTGTGTCAAACGATTCATTCTTCTTTTTCTTATTACGTGTGTATACTTACAGAACAGCCAAAGTAGTTTTCTGCATGTACTGTCTATTACGAAGCATGCTTATAGAGAATCGAGTTTCATCCCATCGGTCTTACCTGGAATCAGAAGAAAAAGAAACATTATTAACCCCGGGCAAAATGATCTTGTACCACCAGCAGTTAATTCACCGGGCAATGAACCTTCCAAAGCCAAAGAAAAAACAAAGAGGGCCCTGCACCAATTATACACTCGCGCGGCGCTAGCGAACGAGACAAGGACCATAAATAAAGGGGCTCGTACGGGGCAATTTAATAACGCGCCCGTCATCCCTCACCTTTAGCTCCCTGAATAATGAAAATAGCGCGATAAAATGATATCCCCAAGCCTGTCCCGCCTACCTTTTTTTCATCAGAGCCTCACTCATCAGTCCCGTCTAAATTATTCCCTCCTTTTATTCGCGACCTTTCAGGATCTCACCCCATACTCCTACCCTTCGAGGCATTTGCATATTGAATCGTAAGCTTAATTTCGGGACCGCTGTGGGCGGGATCTCTTCGATCTCTAAGTAGAGTATGTAAAAGTTTCCGCGTGCCCTTTCACAGGCCTTAAAAGCATCATATTTTATACACTATCTAACGTATAGCCTCGTCTTTCACCTAGATTCCTTCCCCCTCTTCTTTGTACTTTTCTTTCTCCTGTACCTATTACTCCTTGCGCTTGCGATAATGCCCATAATAATCCTTCCAAAAGTATTTTCTTGGACGTTTAGAAACTACCTCATGTTATCGAATACAACACAAGTGCACATTTATCTGATTAGTTATATCTGATTAATTATTATTGAATTTATTTTTAGATCTTTTTGCAGTAGTTATAAATTATGAAGGTAATATACTATCAATAGCTGTGTTAGACATGTTTGCATTATTTTTTCTGAATGTCACCTGGTGTTGATATTCTCGCATATATTTTAGCTGTGATACAAGCAGATACATAAATATAGACAAGTAACTTTAATATAAAATTTACCCTAGTGTATTACAGTTGTCTTTATGTTTAATGCAAAACGTGAAGTAAGGATCAAATAAATAAACCATAACTATCAATACAGATCTTCATAACGTAAAAATTTTCTCATCGCTATTCAGATTCCGAGTTATTATAGTGAGCCTCTACTTTTCCACTTCTTGCCAGCGTTTCTGGACCGATATTTAAGATTTAGTACGTCCGCCGGAAAATACTGTCTCATTGCTTATGACTTTATGACGTTACACGATATAAGGGATACGGCGCGGCGTCCACATACAGCCATGGGGTGGTTCACTGGAAATGTGCCGATTATGCGCTTCACTGACTTTTGATGTCTTCATTCGAACCTTGAACTTCACCCACTGCTTACTCGTGTGTTTTACTGCGTGTTGCTTTCTATATCTAGATTTAAGGGAGCAACCTTGATGTTCAATTTTACAATCCATTAATTGCAAGGTGTACCACACTATTGGATTTTCTCAAGTGAATTCATTCCTTGCAAATGTTTATGGCGTGGAAACTTTCGGTTTGCTTACCACAAGATATTACACACGCTTTTATATACTGAGAAAATCAATAAGAGCCATGTACTGATAATGATATCGTAAATAATATGAGATATCTAGAGAATACTTTGAAATTGATAAATTATTATCGTTTGAATTTTTATTTGGAGATCAAGAATTTAATAATTTTTTAAAATTAAAAGATAATAGATTTGAATTTAGCAACAAATATTAGTTCTTTAGGATAGAATTATGATACATTTTGCAGATCCATGATGGCGGATACAATTTCAAAATCCATCCCATAGACGTCAAGATATCCCTGTTGCTAATGCATCTTTATAGATCTGGTAAGGTGTAAAAAAGGGTCGGTCACGATGCCGACCACATCATTCCCTCGGGAAGCCTGGCAACTGGGTTCTAAAAGGGTCGAGAAAGAAATCCTAGTCTAGACAATCACGTAAAAATATTTTAAAATTTTTTTCATCGGATAAATAATAAATGATAAATAATAAATAGCAAATGAATAAAGTGTCAAATATCCAAGTTTCGCGATAAGGGTTAAAATGTTTTTTACATTTTTTAAATTTTACTATCTACAAAACCTATGAGACAATTTTATTAAATATTTAAAAGGCAATTATTGTTTCCTATAGCTACAAATGCTACAATTCCTCAGGAAAGCTTTTTCTAATTCTAGACAGGATTGTTTGTTACCACCTCCCTCGGGACAGCGCGCCCACTCATACACACCGTCGGACTTTCAGAAGTGAACTAGCCCCTTTGCCTGGCGAGTACTGAAACAGAAACTTGGAACAATTGCTATCGACACGCGTAAACAACAGTGCGCGCACTCCCATCAAGAGGAGAGGCGAGTGGCGCGGCAGGTTTAAATTTCTAAAGAGCGCGCACGCGTCGTGAAAAGCGGGGCGGCCGTGGCCGAATCCCGGGGATCCTTTCATCCGCGCGCACCGGCGGACCCTCGGCTCGACAGGAAGAGAAAAAAAAAGCGCGCGGAAGAAAGGGGAGAAAAAGTACGTTAAGCGCTGAAAGGGGCGCCGCTGAATGGCGCGGCAAAAGACGTCTCGAGCCCGGGCCGCGGAGAACAAACAGCGAGACGCCCTCCCGCGAAATTGGCGCAACGCGAGCTGGCGCGCCCGCGTGTATGGCGCTGGCCCGCCGCCCGGGGAAGACGAGCCGAGAAATAATAAACGAGGCCATTAACTCCCGCAGCGGTGCACTTCTTGCGCCCCGGGTTTCCTTATGGAAACCGAGGCCTTTCCCCGATTCGGATGGGCCGCGCAGGTGCGCCGATCGCACGAGCGCCGCGCACCTGCTCGCTCAAACATTCACTCGCGAATCCGGGGAGGCGCGCGTACCCGAGCGCGTCGGCCGCTGCGTCGCCGTTCAATTAAGCCGTTGTCCCGGGAAGGGATGCGGAGCGAGAGCCGAAAAGGAGCCGCCCAAATTGGCCCGGGTAAGCGCGGTGTCGCAGACCTTCTGTATGATGCACGCGCGCGATGTTCGCGCTCGGGAGGGCCATTAGAGCGGGGGGAGTAGCCGAAGGCCGTGGGAGGAAAACGGAGCAATCGTCGACTGGCAAGCGCGGGGACTGGACCGAGATGCGCGCGGGAGGAAGCGCCGCGGGACTCGGGGAGAGAAGCCGGCGGAAGGGCTTTTCCTCCATAAGTCTGAAAGTATAAAGAGCTGGGGTAACTGAAGATTGTTTAAAGGGAGGGGCAGAACAAAAGGAAGGAAGAGCGCGCGGTCCGCGGCCCTGGCTGTTCATTCGAGGAGGGAGCCGCGCGGCTCGCATGCATTCATCTCTCGCGAGGCGGGCCGATTGTCCCCGGGGCGGCCCGGTCGTTATCGATGTCATTAGAGGCCGCAACAGAGACTCTTTCCCTCCCCGCGCAATAAAAGTGCAGGTGACGTTTTTCATTACCCGGCGGCCGCTGGAAACGCCTTTCCCGCGCGTATAACGAGGCCCGAGTGTTTTGATTGCCGCGACAAAGGCCGGCTCTCCGGGGCCGCTGATACCTATTCAAGGAGCAAGTGTCCTCTCGCCCACTGCTTTGGACGTTTGCCGCGCTCTCAAGACCCGGCGCTCGGACAGAAGTCATTACAGGCAGCCATTAGGGGACCGGCGGGGGCTGCGCGCGACAATTGACCGCCGCCGCGCGAATCCCGCCCAAAAGCCGAGCTTTGATGTTGACGGATGGCTTTTAAATAACCCCGGGCGCCGGCGCTAACGAAGCGGCAATCAATTCGTGATTACCGGCCGAGTCGACCCGCGCGCCCCGCGTCTTTCGTGGCTGGACGCCCGGGCACAATTCGGTCTTATGCGCCCTCTACCCTCTCCGCCTGGGCTTTTGTAATTACGCGCGCCCTGCCAGACCCCGTAATTGGATTTCAAAAAGGGGATTGTTCCTTGATTTTTCCAGGCCGAGGTTCGCTCGCCGCGCCCGTGGCTATCGGCGCGCGCCGTTCGATCGCCCGGAGGCTGGAAAACTGACCGGACCCCCTGCAGGCGCACGCGATCTCTTTCGGAATGCTGATTACGGGAGGAGGGCTTCTGGCCTTAGACCGGCGCTCCGGCGCTCGGGCGCTCCGGAGTCTGTGTGTCTATAGGCAAACGTGACGCCTCGGCAAACTAAACCCCGCGATATGAAGCGTGAGTTAACCGAGCCTCGCTGTACGCATTTCGCGCGTCCTTTGTTTAATTTCACCCTTCTAAGTATGTTGTCCCCTCTCTGTAACTCGAGCGAAATCTTGAATACATTACCTTGTCACATCCTCCCGTGTTGCGATTCAATAATTAATTTAAAAGAAAAATCTCGGAGCGTCTTAAATTTACATTTTAGTATGTACACGTTTTGAAATACAAGCCTCGTGTAAGCACTTTATAAACATTATAACGCTAAATTTACTTTCTTAATTAAACTTTACTAAACCCTTTCTTAGTTTGAAACTGCTTTGTTATCTGCGGGACATTATTGTTGACCTGCACATTTCTTACAGAATTTTTTCCAATTTGTTACATGTCCGCTCTTTATCAATAACTATTTATTCTTCTAATCAGTGCTGTTACTAAATACATTATTGAGAGAGTTAACGGTCCGCATAGAATTCTAGAGTTTATAATAATGGCCGATGCGTAATTATGCTAATAATGACTATTAGCATATAATGCACGATTATACTGCGGATTTGTTAACGAGTCCGCACGAGTTTTGGGACACAATTATGGAATCAGTGCTTATTCCTAGATGATACTTCCGTTGCGACAAAGGACTTTGATTATGACTGCGTACGACTAATTATTAATCCGGGAATAACGAGTGATCGATAACTATAGCCTTTGAGTCATTTACCATTGTGATTTTAGCCGCTATATAGTTTCCCTTACGCGGACTCCACCATATTAAACGATCCGCCCGGGCGGATCCTTTTTTTATCATAACCAGATTCTCGCAATTAACGGGCTCCCAGGTGCAATCGGATAAGCATAAATAGCGGTAATCTTAATAAGCAATCGGGCCCGGGCGATCTATTGTAAGTGCGCGGGCCGCGCGTTTGTCCCGGCGCAACCTACACGCGGCGAGTTTTCTCGGGGCGGGCGAGGCAAAGTAATTGCTTCAATTACCATTGCGCGGCCGGGCGATAAATCGCGAGGAGGCCCAGGCGGTTTAAAAGCGCGTTTATCGGCGGCTGCGCATGCATCACGATCGGGCCGCCCGCGTTTGTCATTAATTAGGCGGCGTCGGGGGCTCGCGTCTCGGGCGGCCCAAGGCCGAGGCGCGCCGATAGCGCGCGGCCGGTCCCCGAAAAAGAGGCGGGGCCATCGATCGCCGCACCGCCGGTAACTGCTTCCTGGGGGCTTTCGCGGGAACGATTTGCGCGCCCTTTATTTTAATTTGGCCTTCCGCGAAAGGCCGCCGCGTGCCAGCCGCGGATTGCCTTTGACATTCTCCCGGGCCATTACGCGGGATAATTTGCGCGGCCGGACTTGTTTGCCCCGGGCCTTCCCCCGCCGCCCGATCCCGGGAAATTACACATTTTCCTGTTTTACTCGCCGGGCGCACGAAGGCGCGCCCCTCGGCCGGCAGTTGATCCGCGCGCACGCGTCAACCGTTTGGTGTAAGCTCGACGGCGGCGCGCGCCGACTCGGTGCCCGCAGCCCTCCGTCGGAAGAGTATTCGTTCCCCGCGCTTGTCAAATTGGTAACTTTAATGGATCCGTAAACGAGGGGCTGCCCCGGACTGCGGGGCCGTCAGACGGACACCATTGTCGGCCTCTACGCTCCAACTACCCCACATGCCAACTTGCGCGCTTTACACGCAGATCATTACGTCGAAACAACCGCAAATGGGCGCAACTTTCAAATTTGGCCAAGGAATCGACTTGGTTGACCTGCTTTTATTAAGCTGCACTTTGCTTTAGTTAAAAAGTTGCCCGGGCCAACTCAAACAGTGGCGTTTCAATCGTCGAAACTATACTAAAAATCAACAGATGGCCCTGGTTTTTAAAGGATAAATCCGTTGGACGCAGGCGGAGCTATCGGAGGCAACCGGATCTGCGCTCGACAACAATCACGCATTTGTCTTCTCGCGAGCGACGCGCGGAGCGGGTGACGCGAGTCGTGCTCTTGCACCTGATCGATATCCGCGTCATAAGCATGATAACCGGTTGTAACAACTTCCGAAACTCGGGGGAAGCGGCGTGTACACAACCTGGGCCGATAGGGCATCCTGAGCGCCCTGCGCCTCCCGAGGCTTCCTCGCGCAAACGTGCAAACGCGCGTCCCGGGCGCTAAGGAGGCGCGTCCCCGCGTGCGGGAGGCTCGGGCGGCGTACGTGCGGGGGAGGCGCGACGGTCGATCTTCATCTCAACCGCAAATATTGGATCGTCGGGGATCCGCCAAGGATTTCGGATATTGCTCGTACAACATCCCCCCGGCGCTGCTTTTGATGCCTTCTTAATCCGCGCCGCGCCGAGACTCGACCCCGCCTTTCATTAAAGGCCGAGGGGATGCGCCGGGGACGCGCCGGGGACGCGCCGCGGCTAATTGCGCCACGCCCTCGCGGCCCCTTTGATTACCTGCATGCGCCGAGACCCCTGGCCGTCCTTTCGACCCCCGCCCGTGTCGCTATCGCCATTTTAATGCGCGCATTTTTTGCACGGTTTTTTTTCCGCCCGAGCGAACGTTGACCCGTATAAAGAAGCTCGCTGCTGTCCGCGCGCCCGGAATCTCTACATAACTGTGTGGAGGCTGCGCCGTAAACGGTTCGATATTAAAATGTTCCCGGAGCCTCCTCACTTGGGATTCGCTGCAGCAGCGCCCCGGATATTCTATCATGATCATTAAAATGCGATTACAGCTAATTTTGAAAACGTCCTCGGGACACCGTGATATCGGTTATGCTGGCCGACCGCCGGAAAAGTGATTGCTCAAGGTAATTAACAGGGGTAAAAATCCGGGCGCGGACAGCAATTGCAAATCAGTTACGACCGATGAATAGTACCCAGGGTAATAAAGTGAGAAGTCGCGCACGGGGGATATTAAAAGGAGCGAATTCGAGCGAGTCGGCCGGCTTTCGATCGACGGGGTAGTCGGGCTCGAGAGCCCCGCGAGCCCCGCGACTGGGGGCGAGTCGATCGATCGCGCGGCCCCACCGGCCCGTCGGTCCACTTTAACTTTTCGATAACTGCTTTTTATTAATTAATCGCCGGGGTGTGAGCGGCACTCGACGACGCTGCCGGCGGCTCCGAACGCTTACCCCACAAGTCACGATTCGGGCGCCACCGACTTGAAATTTATTTTTGCAGCAGGGGAGACGAGGGGCCGCCGCTAATGACCTCCCAGATCCCGTTAGTCTATATTTAATAATAGGCCGGCGGGTAAAACATTTTAAGTTTCTTTATCGATTTAATTAATGCAGGGCAATCAAAAAACTATCATTACAATGCCTGCACATTGTCTAAATAACCTCGAAAACGCTATTTGTGTTCGATGGGAAGAGAAAAAGTATTTTAGAACAGTATTGATATAAACATAAGCGAATGACCATCACTAAAAAAGGCAATCCGTTGTTAAAAATAGAATTGAGAAAAGTCTATTCTTACTTTAGGCTATAATCAAATTAAACTATCTAGCTAATTGATTATTTTAATATTAATTGTCTATGTCAATTGAGGCTCTAAGAAATTGTAATTCCAAAATTGACTTTAGAAAAAGCTCTGGACGGTAGACTCAACGAAGGAAATTGCCATGCCGTGGGAGCCTCAGCGCTTGAAATCTATATACTCCAGCTTATATGCATCCACACTATTATGTCTATAGCTCGAGCCCCGAAGGAAGGAGTTCGCCAGCTTATCTTTCTCAAATTCAATAAGGAAGCTCGTGGCGTACATGGACTCGAGTAACGATTCCGCGAGCGAGCCCTTCGTTATCGGCGCACCCGAGTGCCTTTGCACAAGCAGGGCACGCGCCGGCCGTTTCTCCGCGGCGCATCCACCGGCGGCCCCGAGTGCCGGGGCGTTAAAAGAGCGGGCGGGGGAGGCGGCGGCGGCGCCCGTGAGGCCAGGGCGCGGGGGCGTGGCTTTTCGATTATCCGCGCCCGTGAAATCGCTCGGCGTCCCCGGGAATTTGCGGTCCTCCGCGACGGGCGGCAGTTATACCGGGCCCCCGCCCCCGCGCGTATGCAAATGCCCCGGAAAAGTTGGCCGGCGGCTTGGCGCGCAGTCGGCATCCCTCCCGCGGCGGCCCTATCGCTCTCGGCGGATCCTCGCCCGTAATTTTATTCCCCGGGCTGGATGGCCTGGAGCCCGGTGCGCGCGCGCGCTTTTTATTGCCGGCTCCTCGTTCCTCGGGGGGCGGCGGGCCCGGGCGCCCTCAAAAATTCGCCGCCGGCCCCTTATCTCCCGCGCGATTCGTCTCCCAAGGCCGTCCCTCTTGTTCGCGCCTCCGCGTCCGCCGCGCCGGGGAAACAGTACGTAAAGTCCCCGCAGTTAGTTACACGGGCGATAAAGCCGTTCCGCCGATTCGTCAGCGTCTGATTTCCCCGGGCGCGGAGGAAAAAATGGCCCCCGGAGCGGGGCCTAATGATCCCAAAGATAAGTGCGTCCGACCCTCGGCCTGCCCTCCGCCGAGCGCCGCCGAGCGCCGCCGGCGCATCCGTCTACCGGCCAATCGACCTGAGGAGCTTGGGCCCGCCGCCCGGACCGAGAGGATCCCCGCGCGGCTCTCGCCCACGCCCTCTATAGACGCTTCGCGCCATTTCCGCTTTGAATACTGAACACCCCACCCCATGTCTACAGCATCCTGCAATTTTAAGAAATCCTGATACACCGTTTTGCCTCCGAGCGTTTCGATCCATAGCTGTCTAAACTTGTTTTTAAAAGAAAATCATTCATAGTCTGTCTGGAAGAGCCTTACATGCAACCAACAAAACAAATCATTTTGGCTGTCTACCAACCTGGGAAAAGCTTTTCCAGAGCTTTATTTTGGTTATATAAGCGACATAAGACTGCATTTTGGCTACGAGTGCATCGGATATTACTTATGCAGATAATACCGAGTATCCTCCTGCTTCCCTGTAATATCCAGATTTAGAGCTACTGACATCTAGTTTGGACGCTCTACCTCATAATCTCAGGAAGCGCCTTAAGCGATTACTCTGGCTGCGCATGCTCCAGTATTATTTATTGGTAATAAAGCACTTTTCATTTAATCTATTTTATTTCACAGTAATTCATAGATCTTCAAATACTATTATTCATGAATAAGTTGTATCATTTAATTCGTTCAAACTGTTCAGCAAATCAATGTCATAAATTTGTTTTTGTAATAATATTAGTTTAATAATCGTGGCTAGACCGACAGAAATGGTACAGAAACTATATTTAAGTTTTGCTATAAAGGAAACTGACCACAGACTAATCAATTCAATAAAACTTACTATACTTTATAATTAAAATTGCTATTAGTAGACTAAAAACTTATACTACACCGTGCAGAAATTTTTATTGCAAAATATGGTAAATATTATCTAATTGACGAGTCCGTAGGTACAAATTATTACAACATTTTTCTGAGTGTAATTATTCACACTACTTGTTATAAAACTATTTGTAGAATATTTATTCGCTGTAGGAGTGGACTTGTAGGTGCACACAATTCCCATTCAACGGGTCTGACCATCCGCATCTCTAACTCTTGCGGGCGCTCCTCGTACTCTGCGAGGTAGATCATTCGCCAGGCGTGAGATGAAAGTCCGGTACCTAACCAGTGTCCGCAGGCGGCGAGCGAGCGATGCGCCCGGTTTTACGATTGACGCGTCACGGGGTAAGTTGTGCGGCCGGTTGGGAGGCCACATGCAGGGTTCGCCAGGGCGTCACGGCTTCTTTCCTCGGCTGTGTGCCGTGCGTACACCACGCGGAAATATCCCGGATGTACTTGGTAACGGATGGACTGATGGACGCGGCAGGGGCTGCCAACACTCGCGGCCCGAATAGATATTCGGCTCACGGGACCGTCCCGCGCAGCGCGTATTTCATCGGCAAATATAATTTTCGTAATGGATGACGTCTGGGATTTCGGATTTTCGAGAATTGGCGCGCGCTCCTGCCGTTTACTTAGCCTAATGACGTTTGATGCAGATTAATGGCGGCTTCTTTGCGGGGATTCGCGAGGCTCGGATATTCAATTGCGATTGTTGACGCGCTTTTGTGCGAGAGAATCTCACAGAGTGCCGCACTAAAGTAATCGCTGTTTATCCGCAACAATAGCTATTGTTTAAAAAGAGCGCGGGGAAAAAGGGCCACTGTACTATCCAATGCTATTATCGGATGATTCTAGTTATAACAAATCTACTCGAATTAATTTGATGCCGTATTACGTAATTGAATTTAAATTAATTGAAAAAGTTGTTGAAATACCTTGTATTCAATCGCAGTTAAATATTATTTATTGAATGAAATGGTCAAATTAATATTGCCAATAAATATGCTCTTATTTTTCAAGATTTATTGCAATAAAATATCAGAAAATGTTGTGTAAAATGATTGAATTTCAAATTAATTCTGCGTCAGTATTTGAGTATTTGATTGACTTTTATTTCTTACAATTCCTTTGTTCTATTAAATTGATCGTATAAATCATTTTAAATATTTTCCGGAATTCCTTCCGTTATATAAGAATGCAGCATTGAAAGTAGAGTTGAAAGAGCGGCAACGGTAGGTTTTCAAATCAAGAAATTTAAAATGGAATTAATTTTTGAAATTCTCAGTAAGAAGGAGAGTTAATTAAAGCTTTAAATTGAAGTTTGTTGAAGGAACTATCGCAAACATATTGACAGGATAAATATATTGATTGATCTTGGAATAGTTTCAAAGTTATGTTTAGTAAACACAGCGTAATAACCGTTGTCAGCTTTGAAACTAGTTTTGGAGTTTATACCGAAGATCGAATATAAGTTATTCCAAAAATGCCTCAATCAATTGCAAGTTGATCTATAGTCTCTTCCTTGCAAGTGCACCGACAGAAAGTATAATAATATACGTGCTTGTATAATTGAACTGAATTACATAAGTTGAATGGCTGTCATCGGCGAATCTGATAATGAGACTCAAGTTGTATATTTGAAATATTTCAATAAATACTTAACCTTTGAAATAAAGTAGGACAGCTGCATAAAGGAAAAATGATATATTTATACGAACTGTAGGATTGATGAATATTTACTGGCATATGAAAAGTTGGTGCTACTTTTATGAAGAAAAATAAAACGTATTCACGAATGCGACAGTGAAGATCAATTATTCATAGGTCATGTGAAAAGAAAAATACAAAATGCTAATGAATCTTTTCACCCACTTGCGAACAGTGGCAAAAATGCCGAGGGGAAGTTTTCACTTGCAAGAGTTGAATTGAGATGACAGTTAGCAACGTTGCCCCTGAATGGAACAATGAGGTGTTGAAAACTTTCCAAATGAAATTGGATGACATTGTGGCAGAGGAGCAACTCGGCCGCGAAAAGTCCGAGGAGCGCCGGGAGAATCCATAATCTGGCATGTACACCGCGGAGGGGGCCGTTAGCCCCATAAAGAGGAGAGCTCGGCGTTACAGCGGAATCGGAGATTTGATTGGGCAAGAAGGGCGCGCGAAGCGGCAGGACGTGGGCCCGTTGGCGCGCCGAGAGCCCGCCAATTTTTTACCGACTCGCGCGTCTCGAAGTGGGCGCCGCTCGAGGAAGCCGAGCGCGGCCCGCCGATATCTCGAAAATCGAAACTCGGTCCGCGTTCGAAAAATGGGGCGGGGGTCGGGCGCCGTCCCCGCGGCCCGGCAGCTCGTCTGCGGCGGGGCAAACTCCCCCGGGCGGCCCCCGGGCTCGGACGTGATGCTCGGCGCCGGCGGCGGCCGCTTCATCGAAATTCCATTCGCGTGGCCGTGGGCTGAAAGCAAACCCATTCCCGCGGGTGGTTGGCCTAACCGCCCCCGCCCGGCCCCCGCCCCCAATATGCCCGGCCTCTTCTTTGCCCGCTCCTGGCAACTTGGCCCGCGCCGCTCCTTTTGATTCCCTCCTGCGGCGCGGCGCCCCGCCCCCGCTTTACCTGTACCTCCTCACCGGCCCGCGGCCTCTGCCCCTCTTGGGCGGCGCGCGACCCGCGCGACTCTCGCCGGCCGCACCGGCCGATCTAATGAAACTGGAACGAGGCCCGCCTGCGGGGGAAGCGCGCGAAGAAAGCGCCGTGAGCGGCGAGCTGACTCGGCGGGCCGGCTATGCGGGCCCCGCCCGCCGCGATAAATAAATGATGAAGCGGCTCGTAAGCCGCCATAACCTAAGCTCTCAAACGGCCGAGTGCCGGGCGCATGTACAACCTTCTTTCGCGCCCTAGGAGTAAGCTGCGCGCTCGTTTGCCGGGGCCGCGGATGCCCGTTAATTGCACCTCTCGCGCGCTACTTGTCACCTCGGCGTTACACCTCTCCTCGCTTATTAAGCCGCGCGCCGGGGCGATAAGAGCGACATCGGGGGCGGACGTCGAGCCCAAGAGCCCTGGCGATATTCTTCGCGTTTATACGGTTATTGGGTCCTCGGGCGAGAGGCCGATAGCCCGGCTCCCCGTCTCCCGGCGGACATGCCTCAGAGGTTGACAGGCCCTTTTCCTCGGGCGCCCCGCGAGCTACGGCCGCCATATCGATTCCCCGCGGGCCACCGGCGCCCGGGCTCACTGCCTTTTTCGCGTTGGGCTTTATAAAGGCTTTAATTGGAATTCCTCGGGGCCACCAGCTCCCCGCGATATCTCCCTTTGTGCTCTCGCCTAATTTGATAAAGGCTACATTTCCTCCCGGGATAACCGAATAAAGCCGATCGACTGCTCGATTATAAACTGTGAGCCGCGCGGCGGATCCAGCGGCCCCTCCCGCGTGCAGGACTTCCCCCGCCCGGAGAGCCGGGCGCGCCCCCTTACCGGGAGGAGAGCATATGCCTCGACCCGCCGAGTCTCTCCACAGCCTCCAGGACGCGAGCGACAATAATCGGCGGGATGCGGCAGAAAGTACGGGCGGGGGGAGCGCGGGCGGAGGTCAGCGCGCCGCCTCCGGCGCTGCCAAGGCGCCGCGGCCGCTCGTCGATCTCCAAGACAAATATTATCCCGAAAAATTGGATTACCGTTATCGCCTCGCGCCGTGCGCTCGCCCGCTTTGTAAGTACGCCCGCGCCTTGCTGCCTCGCCGGCTTCGCTGGCCCCCCCACCACCTTTCTGTATGTCTCGGAATTATGGAGAATATGTTTGAAGTGATATCGGTCGATGTCCAATTTGCGCGGGCGTTTGCCTCGCGAGCCAGTTATACAATCGGCACTGCGATCCTTGTTTATTCGCACTCCTGCAGTGCAGCCATCGGAGCTTATCGGCATACGATTCCGCTGCTCTTTGTTCCTCCTTTGATAATGTCGAGCATCTTGCCTCCTATCATTTTTCCAAGCATTTTTCTTCCTCCGATCAGGCTCAAAGTGTTTATAACCGATAGTACGTTGTACGTCGTTCGTTCGCGCGAACTCCATTTATATCTACGCAGTATGTGAATACAACGTATATTATATAACGAGTAAATACTGTACCTGGTATACCAATAGATTTAGTAAAAAAAAAACAAACTGCAGATCTATTTCCATATGGAAGTTGATGACATATGGAGCCTAGGGCCCGTTCCTTATGCAATCTTGCCTCTCTCGGTATCGCCCTCGATCCAGGGCCGCACAGGCGGCGAATCCCCGCGCGCGGACTGATCCGCGCACAGGTAATTCCTCACGGGCGGCTTTTCCTTTTCGATTGGCAGGCAATTCTTCGGACGGCTTGCCGAATCCTCGGGCGGTCGCGTGCGCCGCGGCTCCGGCCCTCGGCGACCTTTTCGAGTCAACGCCGCAGTGCAAATATTTGTCGGGGGTAGCCGGCGGGGGGGGGGGGCGAACAAGAGCGGAATGGAGGAAGCCGACAGTTGACTGATGGGAGCTGCGCGGCCCGCGCCGAGGTGTAAGCGACCCGCTCCGGGGATCCCCCGCGAGATGAATTCGACGGGGCGCCGGCGCATTGATTGGGAATAATAAAGTCAGGCCACTGTCACCGGGAGCTGCCCCGGCCGCTGATCTCCTGGGCTATCGGCCCAATCGACTCGTCTGCCAGGAAGCGCTTTCCCAGGGCCTGCGATGGCCAATCTTTTCTATTTGCTACGTGCTCTGGCGCTTCTCGCCCCGTGGCCCCATATATAGGCTTTCCGCGGTCCGCCGCGAGTCACGGCTTTATACCAACTGCGAGTAAGCAGTTTATTACCGAGATGGGTCAAACCGATTGAATAACAATATCATCCATCGGTGTCATTTCAATCCAGATTCGACGATTTTTCATTGAAAAAGCACGTAAAGCTTTACGGTTTTGGTTGAGGTATGCTGTAGCTAAGGATTATACTGATTCTTTTTTTAATAAAATATTTATAGTAAAAGCTTTATTTCGAGGTAAAAACAAACGTTCTGCAGTAAATATTTAAAGATCCAATCGAATAGCGATTATAATAGCGATATCAACATAGGTTATACAAAGCGTCTTTAAATCCTAAGTGTAAAGACTATATACAGTGTTAACAGTTTTACATTTACTCAAATACAAATCAATAGCTGCAGCACGCGAACAGAATAAAGAAAGACTCGACACCTTTTATTACAAAATCGAATACCCTCAAATCAAATAATAAGTTTCAGAATTATAGAAGATTATTTAATTAAAAATCATTGGCTTACAATTTAAAGAGGTTACTTGTTACTAAAAAAAACCGCTAATGATTAACTCGAAAATATCAAACAATTAAATACGAAATAATGTTTTTAATGATTAATAAATAATTTAGAACTTTAACTGGATTCCTGTCCAATATGTATAGTATACTTATCTCACGATATATTTTTTTATCTTTTCTGAAATGTGATAATGAAAAAAAAATTAAAAAAAAATTAATTAAATTTATCAATGTACGTGTTGCATCTTTATAATACATTTTTTAAACAACATAAAAATACAAAGATAAATGGTGTGTGCACAAAGTGAGATAAGGCCATCGACGTTGGAAAAGGAATACAATATCTTAGACCGTGTGCGTGTCAACTTGCCACCGCTAAAAACCAAGGAGGCGAAGAGGAATCGCGGGAGAGGTTAAAGAGTCGTCAATTTTCTTGGCGCGAGTCGGCTGCAAAGACGCCAGAGATGAGTAAAATACTCGGGCCGGCGCGGGCGGCGGGATAGGAAATGACGTGCTTTCCCCCACCGGCCCTGCATTCGCCGCGAATCTCGTTCTGTTTTCATTGCGCGAATCCAATTCCACTAAAAGGTTTCGATTGTTTAATTTATTTGAGCTCCTTCTCGCCCGCGCCCCAAGTCCCTCATCCAAGAGCAAATATAAAAGTGTCGGCGCGCACAGCAGCGGCGAGTGGACTTATGAAAATTAAGCCCTCGCTCGCTGGCGGAAAGCTTCGTTTACGCGGCCGTCGGGCATTTTCGCTTCCTTTAATGTTTCCCGTTTTAAGATGTCAAGCAATTGGGCGAGATACATTTTTACGGCGCGTTTGATTTATCTCTCGAGCGATGTGCCCTGAGGTTTCAGCAAGAATTATAGCCCTTGCAACTTGAGTACTCGTAGTGCTCCGAGCAGTGATTGCATCCGATCATTATTATAATAAATGTATGTATGTAAATTTATTAATACCAGATGATTAAGATTCGAAACAAAAATTAACACAACAGCGCGTTAAATAAAGAAATACAATTGCATTTTGTACATGGTAGAAAATAGAAAATAGGAATATTTTAAATAAAAAGCGAAAATTATAATAGGCGTATAGATTGGGAATACAAGCAAATGAGCTGGAGAAACGGATTGGAGAATTTAGACGGTCGGACAGTGCCAAGCGGTAACTTATAAAACGGGGTTCATGTTCACACGCTGCACCACAAGGTACCGAGTACGCAGAGTATAGATCGTAGGGGCCAACTACTTACCAAAGGGGGAATAATGTTCACCCATTATTTAGGGTAGCTTTCAGTACTGCAGTTGTGTCGGACCCGACGGGACTCACCGACCCTTACTAGAGCAGGTATAGAAATGAGGTATAATAGTGCCCAAGATCTTTAGATTGTACTAGCATCTATAGATAAATGGATGTAAGAAGTTTTATTATATATCATGTTATTAGCATATTTTAGACAATGACTATATGAAATGACATGAATAATTTTTCGCAGCAAGGACTAAGAAGACTTGCGTTTTTTTGAGCTCCAAGAAAAAAAAACATTAGAAAAAAAGGTTCGTATAACCTATAATACTATAAATCGTCGACTAAATGTGATTAAGAAGAGAACTCTGCAATGTAAAAAAGTATTTTAACTGAATTTTTGGCCTGTATAACGATAGAGAAACTGACAAAAAAGAAGTAAAATACGATTATTTATTATAGTATATTAAGCAGGATTAACGTAACTCTTTTTATTAATATAATTATTTTAGCGCTGATCGCATCTTTATAAATCGTTAAATTGTAATTTGTACGTATTTTAATAAATGGTATTATATAAACGATTTTGAAAATTTTGTTAATAAAAATAAACACAAACATATACTATATGCGCACTTTGTATATACAAAGTAATCTTTTACGAGATTCAACTTCTAATTGGATTTTAAAAGCACAGGAATAAGCAGCCATTCCAGAAATCCCTGGATAAAAAAGTACAAAATTATAAATTTTAATTTTCTTTTCAGAGAAGTTTATGTTTTATATGTAAATTTAAGGCAGCTTCCAAATCCGATAACGCGGACAAAAAACGTGTATTAAATAAAAATATAAAACGCAACATTACACCAAACGTAACGTTTTTCATTATCTTTTTTTTGCATTCAAATAACAATCTATTGACGAAATTACAGTTTGCGAGAAAAAGGTATTCCTTAATTAATAAATACATTTTACAAAAAAGGTACGATAAGGGTTTTTGAATGGAGTCGCATACATCAAGATTATAATAAAGCAATAAAACTGAGCCCTGAGAAGACGGTCGCATTGCTTTATTGACCGAGTCTAGCTGAAAAAAGAGGGATGGCCCACAGGTGCGAATATTCGGGGTGGCAAAGTGTAAAAAGCCGGAGCGGAACAAAGGCTAGGGCCTCCGCGGATTAGCCGAGTATTCCAGCGATCTATCGAAGCGCGGGGTGTAACGGGGCCGAGCCGTGGGTAATCGGCGCGAGGGGCAGGGAGGGTTCGCGGGAGGCGCACTCGGCCGACACGGCGTGTCAAGAAATCTCTCGCGAGCGACGCGTATAATGGGTGCCGGCGCTTTAAAAGCCATGGGGACTTGGGCGCGGGGAGCCGGGACGGGCCTCGCGTGACGAGCTATCGCGTGTAGCCCGCGCGCGGCGCCCAATTGTGTTACACGCGAGCGGTGGGGCCGAGTCGGCCCGGGCGGCGGCCCTTTGTCCCCGCGATTCTGAATATAAAACTAATGGCTGGCCTCCCCTGCGCCCCGAGGATCCTTTTGCTCGGCTTCCCCGCGCGCGAATGAATATCTCGAGTGTTGAAGTGCCGGTCATTTGTTACGTTTTCGGGGATTCGGCTCCTTTGGCCCCTCCCGCCGCCCTCGCTCGCCCCGGATTGATGATGATTTTTTAGCAGGGGGTGATGAATCGACTGCGCCAGGCCGTGTCTTCATTCCGCGCATCGCGTGGCCGCGCTTGAATTCATTTGGACGCGGTATAGATTTGCGCCGCGACGAAACGCGAGGGGGCCTTAATGGCTCGACGGGCGGCCTCGCCTCTGTGTGCACGTCTCCAAAGAGCCGCTCTACTTTCGAATCCACTCGGCTGCGCACGAACAACCGGGGGGACGCTATGCTTTCGCCGACGATTCCTTTAGTCATTTTGCGGCTGTTTTTAAACGTACACCGGCCTGACAGTTTAGAAATGTTTCAAAGCCGATAACGGCTCGTCGATCTGCGATATGCAACATCTGCGTTTGTATCGTGGGCGGACTGGAATTAAATTTTGCGATATCAGCGATGAAAATGAAGTGTTTTACCACTGTAAAACCGACCCAAGAGGAAGTTCAATTGAACTCAACTTTATTTCATTAGTTTAAAAGATTTATTTCATATATGAGCCAGTAGATTATACATATTCCAATATATTCCTACAATTAATGTATCGCCAAGCGTACGCTAAAAGACGAGAATGATCGAGCCTGGCGATTTATCGAAATACTAAATTTAAATGCGCCGAGAAACTGTATTCCTAGTAGCAATCAATCACTAATATGTCCAAATACATTCCCCACAACCGAAGCCACTGACGTATAAAGACCCAAGTAGAATGCATACACGCACGCGTCCTAGAAGGGCCCTATGCAGTAGTGGCCCCCTTCGGCTCTTTGTCCCCGGGATCAAAGCCAAAGAAAAATTACATAAATAGCCGATAGTCCGAGCGAGTACCACTTGGAAAAAGACGAGAAAATTAACATGCCGCAAGGGTGCGAGGCCATAACAGGCGTCGGCGCAAATCAACAGATGTTCACAAATTATGAGATCGGGGGAAACGGATCGGAGAAAAAAATCCTCTTTGTCCCGATGAGTAAGCGCGGAGTGGGTCGAGCCGCGAGGGCGCGCCCGTGTGTACGTGTACCCACACGGCCTCGTAATGCCGGGATTAGCAGGCGAGAGGCCGACCCTCTATCTTCGGCCCCCGGCTTTATAGAAATCCTACCCCGTCGGCGGGATTTGAGGTCGCGCGCGTACACGTGTACACGCGGGCGCCGCTCATTTTCCGCCGGACTTTCTCCGGCGCGGAGCGGCGCTAATCGCCGGGCCGCCGCCTTTGTGACCTGCCCGAGTCAATGTTCGCCCGCTCGTTCGGCCCCCGGCGCGTTTATGACGCTCCCGGGCCTGAGTGATTCGCGGTTGCCAGGGACTCGGCCCCTTCTGCGCTGGACCGACTGTTCCGGAGGATCTGACTTTTCGGACGAGGGCCGGCTTTTGGGGAGGATCGCGCGGCTCGGCAACCCGCGATTCCCCCGCGTATCCCGTGTTACCTTGCTTCTCGGGCTTTGGCCTCTGCCGCGCGGCGCCGAGGAGAAGTTACGCCTATTATTGCAGGGGGATCGGGTGTGGAACGGAACAGCGAAATAAACCGACATAATATATTATGGCATTGTTTTCCTGCCGGGGAGATGTGTTTCGAATCAATTCGGCATAGTTCAACTTTCCCGTACCCAAATTGTAATTTATATACTTTTCCCCATTGTGGACTGTAGGAATACTCATAGTCGTTAAATGCGTTAAAAACTTATATTTTAAATACCGCAAAAATTGAAATTATTTAGGATGAGAACATTGTGCGGATACAATAAATATGCGCTTCGTGTCTCTGCAGGCTAGCAAATAAATATACAATTTAATTAAAAATATACGTTGATAAGAAATTCCCACTAGATTGAATTGTAGTAATACAATTACAATAAACATTTGAATCAAGAGCAATGGCTATTTTACTTGTCTTGAAAATGTTATGGATATAAATTATTATTTAAAGATAATATTATGCATATAAAGTGGAGCAGAGAGTGTACACGTATAGCACTCTATCTTTGGAATATACAAAGCAGGCAGCATGCATTGAATAGAAGCAAACGCGTCTCTTTCATCTTGCAAACATTCCGCGTGCTTTCCTAAATAGCTGCGCATTTGAATGCAGCGGGTCGAGCGGGACGCGCGGGGGTCGGGCATTCGGGCGAGGCAAGGGCAACAATCAATTTGGAGATATCTGGGCGCGTCAGTCGGTCTCCCGGCGCTGACTGCGGATTTTCGAGGGGAGCTATCAATTATCTCGAGGGAGGGCGGGGCCGAAAGAAAGCCGGCGCAGCGGCGCGCGGGAGCGGCCGTCCCAAACAGCCGTAAAATCGCAGTCCCCCGCGGGCCGATAAAGCCGGCGGCGCGCGCCCGCGGCTCCCATCACCTGCAAGGACTCGATTATCGAGCGGCCGGCGATCGGCCCCGGGCGATCCGCGGACGTCCCTTATCTCCGGCCTGGGCTCACCTGTCGGGGCCAGCCGCCCCGGCGACTCCGGCCCGCTGGACCGCGAAACCGCCCGCCCCCCGCGGCAATTATTCGGGCCAGCTCTCCCGTGTAAGCTTATCGGCTCTGCGCCTTTGCGGGGCTCGCGGGTGTCTTTTGGAAAAAGGACCGGGAGCCGCGCGCCTGTAACTGCCGCGCGCCCCACAATCTAACGACTCTCTCCCTCTCGTGGGCGCTCGCCCCGGTGTGTATGTGCGTGGGACCGCGGGTGAATTCGGATTGCGCACAGAGTGAATTCAAACTAGGCGGCCCCGTGCAAATTCAAATGTTGATGCGCCCCCGCGTAGCTACCTGCAGGAGTTGGGCAAAATCCATTTGGTAATCTCGGCGCGCTCCGCTCCGACCGCGACTTCCCAAGGCCGGCGCCGGGCGACAATATAAATAACACGGGCTCTTTTGATATACTGGGAAATTGCGCCAGGCTCCTTTCTTTGGCGAACCCAAGGAGTCGGACAGGTTGCGTAACTCACGTGGACAGAGGAAGCGTCTGTTTTTGACGTCGAGCCGCGGCACAGCGCAGTTGGGATCCGCAGAGCGCAGGCGGGCCACTTGCGGGAGGCGCGAGCCCCGGTCCGAGGGACTCGCACGCACACTCGACTGCCAACTTCCGACGAAGATCCCTAAGCTGTTTGCCACATTCGCAGCCGAACTGATCCGCTAGATATAACTCCGCGAAAGAACTTATGGCTGATCGACGGGCTTCAGCTTTATGACGCCATGCGCTCAGTCCATTCAGGCAAATCTGACTATCCCCTAAAGTAAACTAGGAGTCGTCGCCCTTCCTAGTTGGCTCATCGGATCATGCGAGCTTAAGTCGCTCTAGCTGACGAATCAAGATTGTGGAATAGTCGAATAATCGAGAGGGTCGCGGAATTACCCACAGAATTGTCCGGGTATGGAAGGATCTGCTCGATATTTATTGAAATATGCTAACACTCTAATCTGCCGGTTATTATTATTTTCTTTTCTAATCGGTGCTATACGCGCAGCTTACTTATTGAGATTAAAATCCCAAATCCTGATTGACAAGGGTAATATGAAACCAAGTCGTTCTAGCAGAAAACGTTTATTGCAGGCAAAGACGGAATAAGAGTATTCCGAGTATCAAGGATTTCATACAAGCGGCAATTCAGTCGACTGATTCTCCTGGAATTGCACGGGCTGTTCCTCAAACAAAACCGGGCGGGAGCAGTCACTCGGCTCCGAATTCACGGAAGACGACGCCCGAATCTCGGAAGAAAGTAGGGATCTTCGGGGGTCCATCGGAGATGCGGCGCCGCGCGCGGGCGCTCGTGCATAATCACGCCGGGGCGGCGCGGCGCGACCTACGAATTTATCGCGATAAACAGTCGTAGCCTCGGCAAACTCCCCCGGCAAATCAAAGTTACAGCTGCAGCCTCCCGGATGCAGGGCGCGGGTAAACAATGAGCGCCAAGAATCCGGCGCGGCGGGCGACGGCGGCGCCGGGGGAGGCGATATCCGGTTTATGCGCGTCAGCGGCAGGCGCGCGCGGCGGTTCGCTCCCTTAACCGCGCGTCTTGGAAAGAGGCGAATCCTCCCGCCGTCTGCCACCTGCGACCTCGCGGGACGTCGCGCGCGCACGGCAGACCTAACCTCAAATGTCACGAGCGCCGCCTGCGGCGCTCTCCACCCCAAATTTCACGGATAAAATTGGCTCGAGCTACTTACCGCGGCCCGCACTGCTTATAAAGAGGGGAGCGCGGCCTCCTTGCGTTATTTTTCACCGGGCGCACGCACAGCAACCGCTCGCTCCCTTCAACCGCCACGGCCAAATTCGGCTAATTTATGGACTTAATAATATATCTAATCCAAAAGTTTGCTTGAGCGCAAGCTTACGCATGAAAGGAGGATAAAAGTACACTGTTGCACAGCTTGGCGTTGAACTCCATCCATGATCGTGAGCTTTTCTTTCCAGAAAGCATATAGTAGATCCACGACAAAGATTTCTTCACAAAATTTACTTTTTTATTCTAACCTACAATGATACGTTTCGGTGAGGTTAAATGGTGGTCTTAATTTGTGTAAAAAATTCGTAGCCGAGAGCCATTTTGGTAAAGCGCTGATTTCACGGACTAGTTGAAAAAATGTCTTCCCCACTTTGCGAAATTTAATACGCTCGAATGGATTAAAAAGTTGGCAAGTTTAGCGGAGAGGGACGAAAGAACTTTTGTCCGATACGTTCAGACGGTTTCAGTGGACTTTCCTCAAGTTATTCCGAACAATAAAGACTCCTAAAAGGACAGCGAACCAAAAACCTCCCCCAAGCGCGTTTTCCGTGCGTCCGCGATCCCCTGTCCTCGCCGCATATCGATCGGCAGACCTGCGCCCAACCTGCACTTCAGCTTCTCCCCATTGACACACGCGCCCGCGCAAGAACGCGAACGTCTATGCTTATTAATAAATGAAACCCGGCGCAAACTTAATTCGCCGCGCGGCGATAAAGCCAAAGGCAAAAAAGACTGGGGCTCCCCGCGCGCGAAATAAAAGCCGCCCTCGGGCAAAAATCAACCTCGCGCGCCCCCGTAATTCCTCGGCACGAGCGAGCAATTAATTCGAGCGCAGGGGCAGACTCGGCGGGGAGAAAAATCCGCGAGAGGCGCGCGGGTGCCGGCTCCTAATGCTCATCGACCCGTGCCGCAGCCATTGCGGTAATCGCGGCCCCGGAGGGCCCTCTAATAAAGGAATTAAAGATCGAGTAATCTCAGCGACGCCGGCCGAGGAGGGCGCCCTTTTTCCTCGCGTGCCCCGAACACCTCGCGCCCTCTGTAATGACGGCGCGCCTCGTCGCGTGGCGCCGGAAACGCCGACGCGCCGACAGGCCGCAGGTATTGCCGGGGGCGGGGACGCTGATTCAAACTTACGAGCCGTTGCCTGCGGTTTTTTCTCGCCGGAGACCAGGTAATCGTACCCTACGTCCACCTACCAATACTAGATGATGCCTTTGATAACGCGGATATGGGTGAGCTAATCTATGAAATATTTCGTAGCGCTTAAAAAATATTTGAATAAATCTAACGTCGAGCTCCAATTGAAAATTAAATATACTACTTCGAGTGCTTTTAATCTAATATTACTCTTGGAAATCTATGCACTGCTCACAACGGTTTAATCAAATAAATGATGTTTGCAAACGTTAAAAATTGGACGACAGATAAAGCCTAGCCTGCATTCAGACAGAAGAAACGGTTATAAATTCCGGTGATACTACGTAAATAGAATGCAAAAGCCACTAATGCCTTTCTTCCGCGAGCGGGCATTAATTTTGTTAAAAGATGCACTCTACAGTGTCATATAAAATTATCATTTACGATGAGATTAAAATTGCTCCTGTCTAGGTAAATGAAATAAGGTCTGGACAATCTACTGTACACGGGAACGTCTTTATGTAAATTTTAATAGCCTTATGAGTTACGCTCGACATAATCGGACCACCCAATTCAGAGATAGATATTACGCTTTTTTAAAATTAAATTCAGAATGATCGTTAAACTTACATTAGTAAATTGTTTATGTCAATAAACGAAGCCTATTTATATTTTAATCCTCGGCGGCGAGAGACTGGCCGAATCGATAATCCGAGCTTTCGGTGTCCTCGGCGTGATTCAACAATTTGTAATCAGATTTACAAAAAATAATTAATAAGCGGACGAGAGAGCGTCGAGTAAAGCCTAGCGGTAACAGGATATTACCATAATTAATTATTTACAGGCGTAACTATTAATAATACGTACGGAGACAATTAATTACATTAATGTCGCGATAAACACTGGTTACGGGCCGCTAGCCGACTGGCGATTGAGAGTCTAATCGAACTGCAAGCGGAGGGAAAAATGTCGAGGATCGCTCATGGAATGAGCGCAAGCGCGCGTGAAAACACTCGTTAAAGCGTTGTATATTTTGTTTGATGGCTCTCGAGCGCGTCAGTAGTGGGTCGTTTCATTGGGGATCGACGCGGCAATACATTGTTAAAAGTGCAATAACGGGCGGAATTATCACGGGGCCGAGGGCGTGTCCGCGGGCGCATTTACAGGCGCGGGCCAGCGGGAAAAAGCCGCGCGCACCGGAGATGTTCATTTGCCGGGGAGAAAGTTGGTATAATCGCTTTGTCGCGCGCGGACACTAAACCCCGGGCGTTACGCGGCCCTGTAAAAATGTTCGAACTTTCCCCCGGTTATTAAAGTTGATTAACCCGCGCGCGGACAGTAGGGGGGAGGGGCGGGAACGGGGCCCCGAGCACGTCTTGCGTACAGGGGGCGCGGGGCGGGCTGGACCAGTGGCGTTTGGCGCGCATCCATCTTTGGAGGCAGTTGGCTAGCAGCGCGGCCCAAGTAAAACAAAAATGGAGGGCCGACGAGTCGGCGGCGGCTCGGGGCGGGCAAATAACAATGAGTCAGCGGGCGCAGTGCGGGCGTCTTTTCTTAAGCCGGGGGTTCGCCGAGGCGGGGCTCGGGCTTGGCAGCGCCAAAGCCGAACGACAGGAGGGCCGAAGGTTGCATGCTCGTCAAGATTGCATAATGACATAATATTCATGGGGTGCGCGACGGCGGCGGCGGCGCGCGGCAGCCTCGAGGAGGTAATAAGGGTGTCGCCGCAGCTACCGGGCGCGTGTGTTCATGCACGCCGGGGGCGCCGCCGCATGCGAGCTGCTCGCGGAACGGGGACGAGCTGCCGCCGAGGAATATTCGCCGCGGCATAAATAATAGAGACGACGCCCCGGCGCGGGAAATTGGCCGCGGGCCTTTTTTCCCCGCTCCCAGCGAGAATTAAGTTCGTTACGTGCGCTGCGCTATTGATAAGCTCCCGGGGGCCGCCGAGCTTGCGGCGCCGGGCTTTCTTCCCGGAAGCCGCGCGCCCCGGTGTAATTGTTCAATTGAGGATTTTTATCGGGGCCGGGGCGCCCGCGCCGCCCGCGCCGCCCGGAAACTTCAGCTGCGCGTGTCGTTTGCATAATCGGATGACAGAGTGTACGGGCGAGAAGCCCGGGGAGATTACTGCCGCGGCCAAGGTAAATAAGTCCCTAAGCTTGTCTTCTATTACAGGCTCGAGAGCTTTTTTACCTGGAATTATAGCCTTTATAATTGGCAGGTTTACCCTTTACCTCGCCCTGCGATATTGTCATTTTCCCCGGACACGAGATTGTTTCTCCAATCAAATTACTTTGCGCACTTTACGGTAACGGCAACCACCCCAGATTCTATCCTGTGTTTTATGTGTACCATGTGCAAACGCGAATGTTTAATCCAAATTCCACCAAGATTTTGGCGGCAATTGATTTTGACTTGCAAAATATACGGGAATCATTATTACCGCAGTAGAATATATATAGTGCGCTTATAGTGTACTCTCGTCTTATAAAATAAAAAGACGAGTGCTTAGCTTTTGAAGCGTCAGAAAAGTTTATAAATTTCTCCTCAAACTTGCTAAATTAACGCGAATAATGCATATTGTATACGCATCGGGGTCTGACTTAACGCGATACTCCTCCACTTGTCGACTTGGACTACGCAAGCCCTCTGCAGTCCTTGTCAACTTTATAACTTCGGAGAAAGAATTTTTTAACTTTCACACTTAAAAATTATTTAATTGATATTTTATACTTTAACGAAATTATTTATCTGAATCATCTTGTACACTTTATGTTTCATTGCCTTAAAAAGTCTATCCACAAGCTTTTAAAAATTGAATTTATTAAACTTTTAATTATTTGTTATTTTTATTAATTATTATTATTAATTTTGTGTTACATTAAATATTTATAACCATACAAAATATGTAAAGAAGAAAATATGAAACTGTAGATTTACCTTTCTTCTATACTATATTTGATGTTTGTTGCGTGTACCCTGTAATTAACTGAATCATTACACGGAGAAAAATCTTGTTTGATAAGCAAAAATATCGCTCCAACAGCGAAAACTTTCCAAACAAACACGGAATTGCTAGCTCGGTAACAAAGTTGAATTGCTTAATCAAATAATCGTTGTTCGAGTAACTGTTATTTTAGATCAATGAGCAGTTCTTAGTATAGTTAAAAAGTCTCTCGTACAAATATGCATGAAAAATATTATTATAGTAGATCGAAATTCGATAATTGTTGCATAACAATAAGCAGAAAGTAAAGATAAGACAAAAAGTACCAATGAGATTTTTATTTTGTTTATAATATCTACGTGCCCTGTGTTTTGCATACAGAACTGCATGAACTTCTGCGTACAGAAGAAAAAAGAGACCTGTAGATGCATATCGTAGTGAATTTAAAGGTCTATCTGCATCTTTGCTTCCTTCCCAGTTTAAGGAGAACTTTCCCGTACGATTTCCCGTGCTTTTTTTCCAGATCTCCATCTCACTATCAAGCGACCGCACATTCACTTGACAGGTATCGCACCTTCAATACGTTAGAGTCTTTAAACTCCCTGCTGGGATCCGCAATGTGGCGAAGGTAGCCTCGCGCGTTCCTCGCACCGAGCATCAGGTAGACACCCTCTATATACAGCCGCGTTGTCTTTCTCGCACGTAGCCCTTTGTGCTTACGCGGGAGGCGGGAATACGCCGGATTACACCTTTTATTTAAGAGAAACTGAAAAACCGAACAAAAGTTTGTAAGTGGCGTGCTTTTATATAATGCTGTTAGCGACGCGACCTAATTGGTAATTGTACAGTCTGATCTCTGCAGCGCATGGTGTTAACAAAGGAAATCGTCGCAGTAGAATTTGTCGCGAAGAAGAGAATAATAAACCGTGATATTACATATTATCTAGAAGAATCTTTACATATTAATAATAGCGTTTAAAATACGTTCTTTTGTTTACCGCAGATGTATAGAGTATTTTAATCTATGTGCAATATATTAACAAATTAAAACATGAGGAGCTGGCGCATAACCGAAAACGGTTTCTATTCAGTACTGTATACGTGCTTTAGCCTGTTGTTAAAGCTCCGAAAGACATGCCCTTTGATCCATTATAGTTCAACGACACCTATAACATAACATCAGTACAGGGCGAACGAAAGAATATTGAAAGACATCAAAGTAATTTCCGAAGCTGGGATTTGCATGCCGGTCCTTTGACTCTTCAGCCGAACACTCCGCCCGACCTATTCTTTTGTGGGATGCTAAGCAGATACAGTGTTTTTGCAACTCCATCAGCTTGTATGAAAAGCAGCAAGATAGTTAGCGGCACTGAGATACAAAGTACACTTGACTGACCAGTGAAAAAGTTATTCTTGTAAAAGTATACGCTATTTGTAGTAATTGTCATAACACGGCTCAGGGGAATGAACAAAATGCTTTTTCGCGAATTCTGCACGAAAATCCACGTGCGGGAAAATGCAATACTCACTCGCAATAGTATAAAGCGCTGTATTAAAAAGGCAGATGGACGAAACTGTTATCCGCAATTTTTTCCGAGTGTTTTTCCAGTTTGCGGCAGTGCCTAGCGAAAATATATCCGGCTTCGCCGACGGGAGTTTGGTAGGAAACATTCCTCGAGTTACCGTCCGACGCAGTAATATTTGATATTATATGAGGCGTACACACTCATTATTATACAAAAGTTCGATGAAGTTCGGCGTATTACACTGGCGGGCATAAAGCAAGAAAGCCGGGCCGGGCGGCGTTGGCGGCGGACACACTTTTAATTAAGACAGTTTGGGGGCCGTAATTAATTTCGGGAAGCCGGGCGTCCCGCAAGCTCTCCCCGCGCTCGCGCCCCTCGATAAACCGCCCGGCGGTGCGCCGGTGCGGCGGCAGCGCTCGCGCATCGATTCCCCCAGCCGTCGTCGTCGCCCTCTCGTCCCCGCCCCCTCGACATTTTTTAATTGCCGCCCGGACGCATAAACAGCCGCGGCGATTTTTCAGGGGCGCGCCGAGCAATTAGGAAGGGAAAGTTCGGGATACGCCGACGCCGCGGCGTCAAGTGTTGCCTGGCCCCCGCCGCCGCCGCGGCTGTTGCGCAATTACCTGGCGCTCGCCGAGGGGCTACTTGCGCCCGATTTCGAGGATTCACTCCCTAGCGAGGCCCCGGAGTTTAACTTTTTAATTAAATTTTTGAGCGCCCGGCCGCCGAGGATTCAAAACGATCGCTGATTTATTTTCCTTTTATTATGCCTCCACGGCTGTCCGGCACTTTCAAAGTTTTATTAATTCAGCGCAAGTTTCCGGGCTCTCGCCCTTTCGCTCCGGTGCGCCAAAGACTCTGACGGCTGGGGCTTTTCCGCTTTGGCTCTGCCTCCTTCTCTTTCTTGCGCTCACCTCCCTGTCCGTCTTCGTCTCTCGCTCTCTTCGCCCCAAGGCCTCTTTTTTATTTCACTCACTTGTCGTTAAATATAGTTCGCACCGCGCGATGCAGCCGGGAACCTGCAGTTTCGCCGGTGCTAAACATTCGGTGACTTACAATAGCTGAATTAGTCATCCTGCTTGAAAATTAACGGGTTCACCTACCGCTGCTAGTTGTTTAAGAAGTGTTAAATATAAGTACTTTCGGCGAAATTCAATTAAACGCCAGTGACATATCGGTCGTTGATCAAACCAATTATAGAGCACTGTCTTTACAGCGAACTTTTATCGACGTCTAAGTGAGATTAATTAGGTCACAACTGGTTAAAAATCAGTTGAGAAAACTTGAAAATTATGTATAAATAACAATATGTAATGCAGGTAGGCATCTCTCTGAAAATAAATGACCGCGTATTTGTCTATTAGTAATTATTGACATTTCCTAATTACACGAATTTCTCTCTTTGTCTTTTCGTCCATCGCCTCTGACAAACCTGTAATGGTTTAGATTCAATAGATCTTAGATAGCACGTACTCTTCCGAAAGAAGCGGCTAAAGAGGCAGTAAGACTCGGGCACGGGAGGAGGTAGGCTTATCTATTGAGCCTCTTATCGTGCGCATAATATGCACGTGCATCAACACATTGGGATCGGTCCAGTCGTAAAAATACAGGGCGAGTGTTTGCCGAGCATATAGACACGGGCCTCCTCTGCACACAGGGCGATCTGCAATATTCTAAGCGAGCGAGCAAAACTGCCGGTAATCGGGGGGCGGGGGCCGGCGGGGGGGGGAGGGTGGGAGGCGGTCGGGGAATCGATCGGCAACAATATGAAACTCGCAATTGAAAGGCCGCAGGCGCGCGCTCTCCGGCCGCGAGACCATTGACTTTCTAAACATGCGCGCGAGCGAGCGCGTATCTGCGGTGCGCCGGGGCCGGGCGCGCGCGCCTCGAATAAACGCCGCGAGCAAGGAGCCGGCGGAGCAACTCGCTCGCTACCCGCCCGATCGGATGCCCCGGGAGATTATTCGCCGAGCGGCCGGGCCGCGCCGGCCCCCCCAAATCGCTCCCCGCACCCCCGGCCAATGAAAGAGCCGGCCCGCTCGAGTTCGCCGGGCGCCCTTATCGCCCGGCCCGAACTGCCTTATCGCGCGTCCGGGCCCGCAGTCGCGGCCGCGCGCGGAGGATTCGCGCGCCTTTTCCGCAAAGATTGGACGGCCGGGGAAAGGGGCGCCGATGCGCATTCGGCCCCTCGCCTACCCGCGCCTTTTTCCACTTCGCCCAGCAGTCGCGCGGCTCGATCCGGTGGGAGCAGCCGGGCCCGCGCGGCCGGGACTCGCCGCGAATCATCTGGCGAAGCGAGCGGAGGATAACGAGGCCGAGGCCGCGGCCTAATCCTTCGGAGAACCGCGAAGTAAGTCGTCGGGCGCGATCGGGATTTTTCCGGAGAACAAGGGGCGCCCGCGGGAGGACGGGGAGCTCGGGGAAGGCGCCCGCGGGGGAGAAACTGGCAAAACATCGAAGGATTTAAAATTCAATAAAAGTCTGAGGGAATTCCGTGAATCTTGTAAACGTCTCTTCTGTTCGGGCGCCGCTGCCGCCGCCGCCGCCGCGCCGTCGCCGCGCCCCTCGCGCAGCCTCTCTTTTTTCTGGGCCGTTGCGCAGCCGGGAGCGAGGGTATTTCTATCTCGAAGATAAAACCCCCGCGATTCAAAGAGAATGACGGAATAGGGGCGGCGGGGGAGGACGGGGAGGGGCTGTGCCCACACCTCCGCGAGCGCCAGCCAGCGCGCCTTTCTTTACTTAAGGATCCCGCGGGAAATGCGAGGTGCTCTGCATCCCGGAATTCACGGATTGCGAGATAAGGCGCGCCGCGGGGAGGCCAGAGGTGGGGTCTCATCGGCTGATCGCACGAAAATATCCCATAAATATGCCCCGAGTGTCTGAATTCAAATGCTGCCGATGGCGGCGTCCTGCCTTCCGCGGCTCGATTTTTCGAGACCCACTGATCGCCAATGTGCGCCCCTCTGTATTTTTTATCGCGCCCCCGACCTCTGAATGGCGATGCAAATGCCACTTTTACGACCACTTCGTCTACGCCTAATTATTCTTAATGAACCTTGTATATGCTTTTCTGAGGAAGAACCAGTCGCCGCTTACGCGAAGCCTTAGTCATGTTTAAAGCTGAATTAACTGCACGATTATCCATCCAAGTGGAAGAGCATTAAAATTGATTTAAATGATGTAACACTTTATACATTCTGTTCTATTATGCTCTTAAAATTTATTTCATTTTTTATTACGACTTATCAACAAATTATCTTTGATGTTTGATTATTTTATTATACGACTATTTCAATGTTTGTAAAATATTTTCATTCAACTAATTGTAATATTACAACTGTAAACCATGCCATCCAAATATTGATTAGCTGTCTGTCTAATGTAATGCAATGAATTACGAATAAAGTTTACAGCCGAATAATTAACTTTGAGCGTAAATGTATATAAATCATCTAAAAATTGTACCTGTCACTATAATCAGTTAAGGTTTATTTACATTTAAAAGGTAATATTTACATTTAAAACTATGCGAAATGAACCAGTTAAATACTTAATATTTTTTAGAACACTATACAGGGAGTTTGATGAGAATACCGTAGCCCCCCCAAGTGATTCTAAGCTACGTTAAAAACGGCTATTGCTCGGAAACTGAAAGGAGCTCTTAGAGTAATGACAGCTATAAGTAGCGTTTAGATTTATACCAAAAAGACAACTTATAAGTTTTGTGTATGAAATGAGCCATTGCAGAGTGCAGTGTCGGCTACTCCTGAAAATGGACTAGGAAGGCGCCTTTGTGCAATGCGGACGTCGAGGTACGCGCGATTCAACATCTGCATTCGCTTTAGATGGGATGCTGAGCCAGGCGGCGGAGCTGCACTCGGTGCAACATCGGCAGTGGGACGCGTCAGTTTGGAAAGTCCTCGGAGGCAGGTTGGCCGCGCCGCCGCGACGTAAACAATCTACGCCAGGGAAAGTCGGCCGCGCGCGAATTTTTCCATAAATTAGCATTGCCGTCGAGCAACTTGGCACTCGGGGCAGCTCCGGGCGGCCTCCTGGGGCGGCCCTTGCCGGATAATATTTAGTATTCCCCGGGCGCGGCCTGTCGCGGCTTATAATATTTCGCGTCATATTAATATTCCAGAGGGAGGCGCCGGCCGGGGCGCCCGGAACTTTCGCCGGCCTGTTTGCTCGGCCGTGCGCCTCCGTCGGCGAATTAGCGGCCGATTCCGCTGGTCTTTTTTCCCCCATAACCGAGGCGCGATCGCTTCCCCGAAGCCGTTGGCTCGCGTCGCGCCCGGGGCTAATGGCAGCCGGGCGCCTAACCCGGAGCGCGCCCGACTTCTTTCGGCCAATTTGCCGGCCGCGGGCTAAATCCGGCCGCTCGGCTTTCCCGGGGGCCGGTCAAACTTGCTTATCGCGGGCAACGTGGAAGCGCGGGCGATTCGGCCCGCCGCCGCTGCGCCCAGTAATTATGGATTCCCATAAAAATGTAAATATCGCGCAAAAAATATTTAGCCGCGGAATATTGCGGAATGCCGCGGCTCTCGGACAAGTTTGAGGGGGAATTTGCAAGGCCGCGGCTAGCGCGGCCCGAAAAGAGAGAGGGGAAGAAAAGTGGCGCATTATATTTCCAGTAGCGCGGCTAAAGAAATCGCCTAATGAATTTAACATGAGTTCCGAAGTTCCCGCCTCGACCCCCCCCCCCCTCCGGCCCCGGCCACCCGCCCCCCGGCACCCTTATACCCCTCTCGAAGCGGCCCAACGACTCCCGGGCATTTCGCGAGCCTCGTCAAAGATTTAAGGGCGAGACTTAACGAGTTCCGGGACTTTGCAATTATGAATCGCTACTCCTCGGGCCATTTTTCTTCCAACCCGGCCATTGAGAGAGCGCGCGACATCTCTTATTATCGCGCTCCCGCGGTGGCGCCACATGCGATCGTATCGGATCTCCAAAAGAGCTCTACCGCCAATCCTCCCCTTTTACTAGCTCAACTGTCTCGAGCGAACTCAATCTACTGTTTACGTCGGTCTACTACGAGGTTAACTAACGGCAAAGCCGTAGTTCAATATGTTTTTTTACCTCACTAAAAACACAAGTAAGATTTATATGCCACTGAACGATCACGCATTCGGTAATACCCTGTACTTATTGTTTTCTCTTGTAATAAAGTTTCATACGGAGTTTATAGGGGTATACATCTAACGTAAAAGCTAACAAACGAGTCTCGCAAAAAGAACAATTGGGCAGTTTCGTAGTATTACAGAAAATTGCGCAGATGTAGATGGTTCACCTAGAGGCAAAAAGTGTTCCACGGTTGTCCGTGTACATATCGGCCGCTTCCCCGTAAAAAAGGACCACGAGGAAAAACCGGGGTGTAGCCGTTCCATATTCCGATAATTCGAGGCTCGCCCCAGCCGAGGTGGCCGATCATTGAAATATAAACGACGCCCGGCTCGCCACCTCCCGTATTTACACGTTAAAGGGCGCAGGGACGCGGCACGTGCCACCCGTCCATTCTCCTGGCAGGGCCGTACGCGACTGGGGCGCCCCCTAAAAAATGCACCTCCCAGCAAATCCCGTCCCCCTCCTTAGTATGAAACCCGACCAAGCGCAATTTTTGAGGCGGGGGTTATGCATGCAGGGGCGCCGCCCGGGACGCGAGGGGACGACCGCGCAGCGGGGGTATATCAGTCGGCGCCGAGGCGAATTTATGGAGAGCGCGGGATTTTTCCGAGTGTTTGCAATTTCGCGGTCGCGTTGACTCTAACTGCCTCGCCGTCTGCCACATGTGGGCGCACTTGTCCGCGGCATATAGTCGTCGGGTTCGCGTCTCAGGTGCATTTCCGATCTTTGCATAATACAACGCGATGGTACGTCGTCGAGGGTTGTAATTGGCGCTCTGGCGCAGATCGATGCCTTCGTCGGTCTTATTGATTTATCACCTCATTTCGGGGTGCCGTTGATAAGGGGTGCGATTGAGCGCGATAAAAAAACTTTAGGTATTTAAGCGATTCTCATGATTTCATTGCACTACTTTTCAGAAGCTTTTAAATGATTTATGTTTATAAGAATGTGTAACCCGCTAAATCGAGAGGCGGTAGTACTAAATAGCGTCGATCGATTTTTCACTTGAAAGAGTCAGAAATCGAATTTCTCTGAAAAATGTATAGAAGCGATCGGACTAGTCGATTAAGTAGCAATAGTAAGTGTACATATTTTAAAAGATACCCAGCAAGCGTTAATGTTCACATAGTAGACATATTTACTTACTCGATTCTAACGGTTCTTTACTGTTTATATTTTGCACATGTTCCAGCTTACCTATAACAAATAAGAAATGTATATTATTAACCTTTAACATCATATAATTTTTTAATAACGATTATTATAACTAATGTTTTTATACCAAATCAAACTTTGTTTTAAGCCTTACGTAATTATACAATGATTTTCAATTTTCAATATTTATAAAATTGACAATTCGTCATCTGATCGGTTATTAACGATTTTCCTTCGGTTTCACGAATATTTTATTAAATAATTATAAATTAGATTTTCTAAACCAAAAATATGCAGGCTTGCTCCAACCCATGCATGGAAGTAAGTGGACCTTTGCAAATATTTTCTAGGAAAATAAATTTACTGCGTGGTTGGAATACATGTTTAAAATTAATCTATATCGAAGAATTTCAAAGTATTACGAACGCTAAAAAAATTCAATATAGGGGAAAACATTCTACAAATTGAAAAGTAATATAAAAAGTGTTTCTATTTATTTCCAAAAACATTAGAGTTTTGGTTAAATTACTAATCAACTATGAAATATCATAAAATTTTTATTGTGATTAGAAAATATTCTTTTGTGAGTAGAAAAGAATATTTATATTTTTATATTTTGTTGTTTCAAAATTCAAACGCTTTATTGACGAGCATATACAAATCTTTCAAGTCGCAGATACAAGTAAGGAAGAGGATGAAAAATACTACAAGAGTCCGGTATGCCTCGAGGGTGATTTTGGCCCAGTTCCGCGGGCCTATCGACTTGCGAAGGCGCGTTAAAGTTTGAAAAGTTGGGTGGCGCGCGAGAGGCGAGGGTGAGCAGCGAGGACGACAGCTCCGGAGTATAATCAGCGAGGAGCCGTAAGAAGCGGGCGACAAATCCTATGAGTGGCTTGGCGAGCGTGTCGACTTGCATCCGCGCGAAACAATCCATCGGACGCGAGGAAAGGAGCCGGCGGCTGCGCTAGCCACGCCTGGGACGCATCGATCCGCTTACGGGAGGCGAGCCCGGGCGCGAAAGGACGCCATTTACCGGGTGCCAGCCCATTGTCCGCGGGCATAATGGAGCGATTAAGGAATAAAACTATGGCCGGCCGAAGTAATTAAATGGCCCGGGGACCATCGGCGATGACGCGGGCCCCGTTGTTTTTTACTGCCGGCTAGGGCGCCGGCGCCCCGCCCTCCTCGCCTTATTTCATTATCGGGATTGCCCTACAAGTTTTTAATCGCTTTCCCAGGGCGAGCGCGAGGCCCGCCGATTGTTGCGCCGCCCGGTCATTTCTTTATGGGGAAACTTTGGCCGCGCCATGGCGTTTAAGTGTGTTTTTATGTTTAATTAACTGTGATTAGAGCCGCCTCCGGGAGATTCACTTCCCTTGTCTCGGGCCGATAGATGAGGAAACTTTTTAAGTGGCCGATGACGCTTTCGATTAAATCGACTCGACCCTCTCGATTATTTGTCCAATGCGTTTGTTTATGACTGTAGACGTCGGCGGGAAGTTGGGTGCAGATCGAATGAATCGAATCAAATTGCAATCCACTTTTCATACTTTCGAAGAAAATATTCTTTTCTATGAATACTTATTATCATGACTTCCAATATATGCAAATCTTCTTAAAGTACTTAATAAAGTTAAGCATCTATAGGTGCAACTAAAAATGTTACTTTATCAATCGTTTGCTATTATCTTTTAAAATTTGTAAAGATATTGGAAAGTCTTAGACAACAGGGTCCGCGATATCTTTATGAAAAACTAAAAAATTTCGATTCGTCTATATATGATATTGAAAACACTTACGTATTATATACAAGATGTATTTGCATACAACTATAATATGAAGTTTACAAGAAGAAAATGGCTCACGACATTTTCATGTATTACAAACTTCATATTGATACTGAAACTGAATGTGCGCGTTATTAAAGTTTGTGTATTTTACATTGATTTTCACGAACGTAAGCGCATTTAATTCTTTGTACAGAGTATTCAAATTTCTTTTATACTTGTAAGGAAATGACATTAAATTTAGGGATTTTTATATAGCTCCAGCTGCAAAACAACAGTCGTTTTCTCAGATAAATATCATGCAGTCAAAAAATTAGCTAACAAAAGACAAGAGCACAAAGTCCCTTGGGTTTATAACCAACAGGATGAACAGTTACTTGACTCGTAAAATCCAAATGGAAAAAATTAAATGGAAAATCAGAATTTTCTTTTTGGACAGATAGTACACCGACATTTCGCTTTGAAATTGTAGACGAAGGATATCGGAAAGAAGCTTTAGCACAAGACGCTCCAAAGATGATTCCCCGCAAGTTGCCTGTGCTACTGCTGGTAGGTCAACCGCAATCATGATTCTGCAGAAGCAGCTGGGGAGTCTGCCCGAGCACCTGCGTCGGCAGCACTAGAGCGGGCGGCGAAAAACAGGAGAGGAGCGGCGCGCGAGAGAGCGACTCGGGCGGAAGTACGTAATGCGTATAACAAATCGGTTGCCGCGGGCCGCTCGCCGTTCGCCAGCAGCCTCGCCGGGACCGGGGGGTGGGCGCGCAATAAAAGACGCTGCACCGGAGAGGAGGGCGAAAGAGCGGACGAGGGCCGTGAAAAAGGAGCCGCGGGCTAGAGGAGCAGCGCCCGACTGAGTGGTATTAAGTGCAGCCCGCGCGTATATATTCGCGGGCGCGGGGCGACAGAAAAGGACGCGGGCGCGTAACATAAGGAGCGCGGGGCCACCATTGTATTAGGTTTTTCGGGGGCGGCGCGTCAGAAGTGGCCCGCGGCACTCGGCCCATGAATCTTTTAGCCTCCGCGCCCAAACCGCGGCGTTTATTACCGCGCGAGGGACGAGGCCATGGCGGCGGATTGAAAGTGCTTGATCGACAAAAATGAATGCAGGGTCAACGCATTAAAGAGGCGCGAGCCGGAGCGATCGGCGCGGGGTAGTAGTTTACGCGCAGCATCCGCCGGGTGAGAAGAGACGCCGGGCGCGCCGCCGCCGCCGAATGAGGCAGTCGGAGCCATTTACGGGCACATAAGCGCTCCCCATTGTCTACGGAGCATAATGGAGTAATCTCGCGGTGATGCGCTGCGGCCGCCTCCGCTACCGATATTCAAATGCGCGGGCGGCACGTGCGCCCGGCCCGCCGCCCCGCGGCCAGCCCCGTTTTTCCCCGGCCCCTGCTTATCCCGAGTTGGCAGTGCGGCCGACTCCCTTTTTCGAACAACGCTTTATCCGATGGCTTAATACCCGACCCGCGCCCCAATTAGTATGCGCAAACCGTATCTCGCAAAGCTACAGCGGATCGCGCGGAATTGTGCGCCTACGCGCCGATTTCGCGAGAGAAGCCGTCTGCACCCGATTGTCTATGAAGAACCGGCAATCCGCGTTTTCTCTTTGAGCCTTTGCCTGTCCTTCAAGCTTAGGACAATGGGGAAGAGGAGCTCCGGGGCCCTGATCGATCGCTGCATTCACTGGAGAAGCATTAGCCGAGTCTTTCGCACAAAGGATGCGTATACAGGGAAGATGTAAGTGCAGATTAGCGCTGGGATGAAATACGAGTGCAGCAGATTCTCGATAAGTAGAGCCTGCCGTTATTAATCGTCAGGGCACAGGACAGCAGGCAAATATTGTGACCGCCTGGAAACCCAGGCGATCGTTCAAGTTTGCACAGCAGCTCGATCGGGTTACCCTCTTTTTCTAATCTCTGTGCATTAGCCGATGATCGACGTATGATTACCGCTCGCACCTCGTCCCCAAACGAGAGCGATGCTAATGGAGCTGCAGATGTCGGGCCTAATGCCGAAGCCACCCGCAGTCCTCCGATGGACCACCAGCCCGCTACCGAAAACCGGGCGCGCTTTTTCGCGCGGCATAGGTCGCGCTTTCGGTGCGGTCGCACCTTCCGCCAAGGGATTCCGTTTGCGCCCGCGGCTGAGTGACGCCCCCGCCAACGGACCCTGCGCTGCTTGTTATCTCTCGCCCGTGATGCATCGCGCCGCCCGGACGGAGCTAACGCGCCCCACCTGACCCGAGCCCCGCCTCCTTTGTCTGGGCTTCGCGCGCCCGCCCAGGATGCGCTGAGCCTCTGATTTAGGATTTTGAATTTGGGCTTGACGTTGCTGACGCTCCTCGGCCGAGGCTGTCCGCATCGCTCGCGCCCGCCGCCCGTGCACTGACGACCAGAACCAACGACTCCCCTGCACGCCTTGTCACAGAATCCATGCAACGCCTACTGCGCCCTAAAATCAGTTGCCTAATTCACGAATCTTATGTATAAACAACTGGTTTCTAATATCGTCGTTCTTTGAGGACTTGACTAGATTGATGGCTTAATAATTGAAAATGTTTTAGTCTCCTTTTAATAATGTTGTAAAATTGCAAACTTTTTGAATAATAGCTAATGAATATTTTTCGGAAGAATTTCAAAACTTCCCCTCGGTACTAAAATTTTGACTATCATCTTTCATTCTATACTCAGATATTTTTAGTTTGCAGCTATCTGATCTGCATAATTACCAATGATATAAATTACTTTTAAAAACTTGTCTATCGCTCTTAAACTATCTGAGATTAAGCGTATATACATATTGGCTATCCATCGACAAACGTTTAACGAATTTGGAACTTCGAGGATAAGAAACGAGGTAGCTATTCGATAGTAACTCTTTTTCTAATACAATAAAATGCAGCTGCGAATGGCGTATATATATAGAAAAGGATCGTAAGCCTGGAGCGACTCTGCTGCAAGTTCATGAGGGAGAATCGCGAAAAGCGCAAATGATCCCCGGGCAGAGGGCCGGGCGTCTATTTATATCGCTTGATTCAATTAAGCGCCAAAGGAGTCGTGACACTCGGCTGGCTCTCGAGCCGCACAATGGCTAACGCAAGGGTAAGGGCGCCGCCCTCGCCGTTCTCGCAGCGCCGCGGCGGAAAGTTTCAATAATGGAGCTGATTCGCAGGTGAGCGCAAACGGCGCCGGGGAAAGTCCGCTGGAAAATCCGGCGTTCCTAAAGGAAAGCCGCCTCGCGATGGGCGTCGCCCGCGTAATTGCAACGGCGTAAACGGCGTTTTCGGGCGTTTTACGCCGCGGAGTCGCGGGCCTGCTTAGCCGAAGTGGTATAGGTAAGTGCTTGGCAGCGGCCCGCGGAATCGACCCCGCGGCATTAAGTATTTAAGTGTAGCCTAATGGCTACCGGAGCACCGAATCCCAATCCCCGGCGGTTGAACCGCCAATTGTCTTTAACACCTCTTGGGCGCGGGGGCGGGTGCGCAGAGCGAGCGTCGATAGGGGCCCCGGGCGATGGATGACCGAGCACCCCATGCAAACTTGCCCCAAGATTTATCGCCGAGTCGCTCTATCAATTCGCCGTTGGAGTATCGGCAGCGGCGCGGGTGGACGACCGGAGTTTATCGGGGAGTTACCCGTTGTTTCCGCCGCGGCGCAACAGTGCCGCCCCCTATCCCGGCCGCCTCGACCTCGGGACGAATTCTTTCGGCGATGCTTCCGAAGACGGGCTTTTCATGAAACTTCGATTCGCTGTGCGGAATCTTGGATCAGACTTGACATTGCAGAGCCTTGATAATGGTGAGCGTTCGTAGATCGTATTGAGGATTCACTACAGTTGACGAGCTTACCCGAGCATAAAAACAAAGTTAGAAGTTTTTTCAAGCCCGTTCGAAGTCAGCGGACCGCGTTTTGCAGGAATAACCGCTGGCTCGACGCTAATTAATCGCAGCATTTGATTCTACAAGACACGCGCTTACAGCTGGTCCGTGTATCGACATCGCAGAGCTCGGAGAATGTACCTAACCGGCCTGAACCACTAGATCGCAGTGCGCGAACATCCTCCGCGCATACTAGCCGGGTGCTTTATCACCGCCGAGTGCCCGGGTGGCAACTAAGCTCCTGCCGATCCCGAGCCGCCGTGCACCGGGGAACTCGTTGGCCATCCGCGTCCATCGGGGCGCCAAGCTGGATGCATCGCGCATTAAACCAGCCGCGGGGCTTTTTTTTTGTTAGATGGAGGCGCCGCGGGCCGCGCGCTAACGAGGCTGAATATTTCAAAGGGGCCAAGCGGCCGTAAAGGATCCTCGGCGGGACAGGTGGGCAGGTGGGCCGGGGCCGTTAGGGCCGACGGGGGCCACTTTGCCCCGCCCCGCGGGTGTTACCCGCCCGGCTATGCGCGCGGCCCTCGCCCGGACTCAATGTTTAAGGACCCGCGGCATGATTATGCCCGCGCCAAGTGGGGCTTTCACGCCGGGGGCCATTAGTGCCCCCGGGCTTCTTCGGGCGATCGTGTCGCTAGCCCAATACCCGACGCTCGAGTGGACAGTCAAAACGTCCAACTTCCCGGGGAAGAGTCTCCCCCGGTAAGCGCCCTGGACCGACTCCCCAACTTCCCGCGCATAATTGCATCTTTCGACGCAGGTACTTTTTTACTCGGACCCATCAGGCTTACGGTGACCCGGCAGTTGGCCGCATCCTTTTTCCGCAGTGCTCTTTGACACTTGTGAGCGCGTGGTGGTTCATGGCCCAGCCGGGCCAAAAGTAGATTACTGCTTCGAAATTTGGCTGTTTGCAGGGCCGAGGTGCAATAACGGATGCGCGCGCTGCGCTACTCCTGGCGCCAACGCAATTTCATTTACCGAGTTTCTCTATAGGTTGCACGCTATTATCTTCTCGGCTTGGGTGAGGACCGCCTTCCTTGGCGCAGGAGTCGCCGCCCCGCTAATTCGCTTTCAAACTTAAATTTTCGACAGACTCGCGACACCAAGATTGATTATTTATACCCCCGGAGCAGCTCGAAACAAGAAAGGTAAGACTGAATTATTCACCCGTCGGATACTGTCAATTATTAAAATATAAAATTAACTTCCTTTTTCTTCCCTTTTTTGCGGACCGCTGATGCAACTGATGCTTTCAATTATCAGACGAGTACCCTGAAGATCTCTTCCAATTGAGCTAAAATGATTTCGTAGTTTCTAAAGAAATGGATAATCTTTTTTCTTGAATTATTGTGAGAAATAAAATGAGATGTAATTTCGGGTGTAATTCTACCTCAAAATCAAACTTACATCAAATCAGAAAGTAGGAAAATTGTTAAACGAATCCTTATCCGGTAGATTAAAAACAAAAGATATTTTGATTTTGCTTAAGAATCGAAGAATATTTTACACGCTCGTGCCAAACAACTTGCTTCAAATCCCCAAAGTGAAATTGCAAGCTCATCTCGAAGGGCATTCATCCCCGGATAAAACCCTTGGCATTTCGCGTAATTGCCGACAGAAAACGTCAATTACGTATTAAAAAGTTCAAAGTACGCGAATGCCCATGTAATAAAAACAGAGTGCTGGAGGCAAGCTTTGAGGAAGAAAATTCCGACGATTAATTAGTAATAAAATCAGGAGCGTGGAAAATAAATTTCGCGATGCCTTTGGCTCCAACTGGTACAGCCTGGTCCAGGCTACGAGATCAAGAGAAAGAGAGATGGGGAAAATCGGGGAGGGAGAAGCATTTGGACATAATGAAAGCTCGGCGCGCTGCATGCACACGCGCAACCCCAGTAAAATCCACCAAGTAACGCTCGACGCTTTCCTGCTTTCGATCTGTTTATGCCTTATCTTTTCCACTCTAACAGAGAATTTTGCAATTCAACTGCGGTGTATTTCTCCGGATTTTAGTTTGTAAATATTATTCACGCTTAACATTTTGGTTAAATAACGTGAGCGCGATTTCGGAGAAGTTATTTTCGCCCGAATTGCCTCGCGACACTCGGAAGCACAGAGCCGGGATATCTTAAACAATGTCTCGCAGAACAACATTTACCGGGACTCCTGGTGGAAAACCGTGACGCACAAGAGCGTACATATGCGCACAGAGGCAGCTCATAAATGCGCATACTGCACGAGTGAATGATCATTAGAAACAAACGCTCCCATCAGAGCGGCAAAATTATGCATTAGCCGCGGCGGGGCGCGCTCTACTTTGAGGCGCGCCGCGTAGGTGTGCAGGGGACGTAAGTAGGCACGGTCGCGCCGCGGCGGCCTCGGCAATTTTAATCGGGCCGCCGGCTAATTGACTTTTCGGTACTTTGACGTCGGCGCCCCGTAAACATAACGACCGCGACGCCCGCGCTCGTAGCCCGTTTTATTTATTGCGCGCGCCGACGGCCCCCTCGGAATGTCTGCGCCGCCGCGCCCGCAACGCCCTTGGCATTTTATATTCATCTCCGATGATGCATATTTAATCGGACGCGCCGCCCGCGCCGCCGCAGCGACTTTGTGCCCGCCCCTCTCTCGGGAGAGTTAATCGCGGGAGGCTGCGTCGCGAGAGACGTACTCCGGCTCGCCCGTATAATTTGCATTCGTCGCGGCCCTTTTCCCCCGGCGCTCGAATTCGCCCGCGCTGTCAATAATAATAACCCGGCGCCTCCGCGCGATAGGTGGCCGCCGGCGCAACTCGAGCGCTAGTCGCACACGGCCGGTTACGGGGGGGCCCACTGTCCAGGAGCGGGGCGCACTTTCGCCCGGCATCGGGGGGAATAATTAATGATTCGCCCGGGCGACGTCGCTCCGAAAATCTCGGCGGCCGTCACGCCGGGCCGACTCGGTCGGTCATTCATTATCCACCGGGTCCGAAGTGCCTGCCGGTGCAGAACCGCTAATGAGCCGTTCGCCAATTAGCCCCGCGCCCAGGCCCGGCTTTACCTACGTCAGGGACCCGCGCCTCCATATCGCGTATCGATTACCGATCGGGGTCAAAACTCGACAGCATTCCAGCGTGCCCTCGAAAGGTTCCTCGGCCCCTGACTTTTTCCTCTCCCGCCGCATTTGTTCCCTGGGGCCAAGATTTACTTCCAACCTTGTAATTGTCTCTGTTCGTCTGTTCTTAATTAATCTCAAATAGATCAAACTGATCGGTTTTTTTAGGGCCAACATGTTATTCATAGATATTATAATCTGTAAATGTACGCGGAGAGATAAATTTATTAATGGCTACCAGATACTGCAGTCCATTAAATAAGACATTACGAAATAATTTTTGAATTATTGTCAGAAAGTCTTGTAATAACCACTAGGCAGATGTCTAGATCTATTAATCATTGTAAGTTTCCGTGCAATGAAAATGATTCAAGACCTGGAATATGCTATCAAACGTAAGTAGTTTAATACGGTACTTTTCTTGTACCTCTAGAAATGTTATATTTAATTCCGGGTAGGAATTTAAAAACTGATAAAGTCTATGCAAACTCTGTATAGAATGTCAATTTCTGCGAGAGCTGGTATTAATTTCACTACAGATAAACAAATATAAGATTACATTCTATTTCTAATAGGTGATTGGTATAAAGGATCAGTCAGTGCTAACTTTCCAAAAAATCACAATATTTTGATGGGTACTTGATGAAGAAGGTTTGTCGAAGATCAGGTTTCATCAAGAGCTCTTATAAATTTATGCATATTAGAAAATCAATTTCAATCAATGCAAGAGTAGTCATTCGAAGAATCAGAAGGTATCGATCGAAATATATTTTTGGCTAGTGTAGGTTAGCCATGTACCGTCCGTTCAGGCGCAAGCTCGGACGATGTCGAAGTTCCAATCGAAGTCTTTAAAACAAACGAATACGCCTTGGCGAGCCAAGGAGCGGCCGAGATATTTTCAAGGGTAGGAATCTAAGCAAGCAATGTCTACAAAGGGGACAGAGACCAGCCAAGCGAAAAGAGTAAAATGAAAAAGGGAAATCGTAAAATACGAAAGTTCCGACCCTCGCCCCGGCGTAAAGCTGCGGAGCTACTAAAACGGGGCAGCGGGAGCGGCGGGTAGAGTTGGTAGGAGATGGAGAGAGAGAAAAGGAGCGGAGAGAAAATATTGCGCGAACAGCGAGTGATACAGCGAAGCAATAAGGATGAGCTTATTCCGCGAGAGAGTGCAATAGGGCCGCTCGTAAGGGGAAACAATAGCCGCGGGAAGGAAACATCGCTCTTTTTTTCGCCGCGGCCGCCGGGGGCGCGTCGACGCGGCCCGAGACGCAGTCATTGTTCGCCGGGAATTATCCTCCGCGGGCCTCGGCTGACTAGGCGCCGGCTCTCTCGTCACGCTACTCCCGGGGAATGAGCTAATGAAAGAGGGGGGCGCCGGCCGATCGATGCGCGCGTCAGCCGGAAAATCTGGGCCTCTTTCCCGCCCCGGCAGATGCCGCCGCGGAGCTTTTCACTCGGCCCGCGGTACGACGGCCACTTTCATGCTTTAGCGCCCGCGGCCCCTGAGTGAAGACGTTACGGATACGAGGGTCTACTATCTTTTTTCCCGCCCCCTGCCCAAGCGGCTCCCGGTAACGCGCCGTCGCTTTTATTTCACGGCGGAGCGATTTAATGCTGATTGTGACGAGCGGGCCAGATAGGCTCGCCGATCGGCCGCGAAAGGATAGTTATGCCGGCGCTGCGCCGGTCCCGCCAGGCCTTTGTTTATTAACGGGCGCTCGGGGCGGGAATTCGGGGCGGCCGTTTCTCCGAGGCGTATCAGTGTCGCTCATTTTTTATGATCGGGCGAAATTGCGCGCGTCTTCCAGGCGCAAACTACTTCCCCGGCCGATTTATGTCTCATTCACTATTCAGCGCAAGATGGAAGTAAAAATTTATTTCGTATTACCAATGGATGAATTATTGATGGGCTCGCGCGCACCCGCCGCCAGAAAAACAGACGCGCGTTTTTTCTTTCGAAATTGTCAAAACCCCTTGAATGTTTCATCCGGAGCCCGAGATCTCGCGGAAGAGTCGCGCGGGCCTTTGTTCGCGCGCGATCAGTTTGAATGACGCCCCGGGCGCTGCCAAGGAACCAGCAGCGCACAATCGCCGGGGAATATATAACCTGAGCTTGCGGGCGGGCCGCGTCTCGAGCCGCGCGCGGGAAGAAAAAGGCTGGCGGCGGCAGCGGTGACGGGTCCGTTTACACGCCCGGGGCTGGCAGCCCTGCCCGAAATTTCCCGTCTCGTTAAGGGACAAAGCCCCGGGCGCCGGAACGATGGTTATTCTTTCCGCGGCTGCCTGTTTACCGCGAAACAACGGGACATTGTCCGCGCGCGCACTCGGACCGTCGCGCCCGGGAAAATTCCGATTAATTTCTCCGGGCGCGCGGTTTTATGGATTTATTACCGCGGGGCTTTTACCTCGCCGCGTCAAAACGTGTACGCGCGTAAGCCCCCGTCCGCCCGCCCGCCTGTTTCCCCCTTTCACTTGCACCCACCCCCTCCCCCCATTTGCGCCCCCGCGCATTGTTCGCCGGGGCCTATATTTAAAACGGCCTCGCGGCCACCGCCGCCCGCTCGCGGTTTCCGCGCGCTCCTCTGCTCGTGCCAATGGCCGATTTACGTTATAACCGCCGGAGATATTATCGAACATTGGTAATGAGGCCTTTAATTATCTTCCTCGCCGCGCTGCCTGCAATATATATTGATCCTGAGCGTGTAAATCTTTTTGAGGTTGCCCTACGAAGCCGCAAACATTTGGTCAACTTTGATCAACCCTCGAATTAGCTATATTCAACCACCTGTGCTTGTAATAATAAGGTTTGATCCCGTTTTTCTTTTTCTTGCGTTAAAAATAATAATATATTCTTTACAACTTGAGCATTATTGAAACTGCCACGACATAGAGATTCGAGCTTCCAAATCTTTTTCCCTCGCGGAATTTTCATAAATAGAAATAGCTGTTGTGAAATCGTTATTAACGTATTTTTCCATCCTTTGAGCCAGAAAAATCCTCGGAAAAATTATAACAATTTCAAAAAATAAAAAGTACATCGGTGACAGTCTGACGGGGCGCATTGAAAAATTTCTCCCGTGAGGATTTTCAAAAAGTCGGAGATTCGAGAGATAAGCCAAAGGAGATAGAGAAACGTAAAAAGTAAAAATGGTGAATAAATCCGACTCAATTTATTTTTGTTCCCGTTTTACTCATTTACTACCATTGAAATACAAGATAAAATATGAAACATATGCGAGTTCGTCTGCATGAACATGGCAGAATAACGCATTACACACTCGTAGCAAGATTAGGTGGGCAATTTTCACGTAAATTTTATATAGCAGTAATTCAATCCCATTCAAGCCGTTAAATATCACGTTATGGCTTTTTGAAGTTGATAAAGTCATGGAAAAAGCTTCGGTGCTTTTAATCTCACACGGATTATTTTTTACAAACCTTTGCGTGTGCAAGTGCATGAATACTGGAAAAAATATGATTGTCAATTTCTGCAATTGTGTAAAAATGAGATTGAAAGCAATTTACTTTACATCTAAAAAATAACAATAGTTATCGAATGACAAATATTCTGCATTTTAAAACATATATTTTTTATACTACTGTTTGAATAAAAATATGTAGCTAATTATCAGATCCACTCAATTGCAACTAATATCGACTTAATTCATTAAAATTGTACATATTCAGCCTATAGAACAAAAGCATTCCAATAGTAAGATAAATAAACTGAAACGTTTATGAATATGGCCTGAAGCTTCTCGATTTATAGTTATTATGGCGTAGGCCCACCTACTTAACCCAATTAACACGATTCGTTTATCAAATCAAGGAAATCAGTTATATAACTCGCGTTGGTCGGCCTCGCGCAAAGCGACGTTCGGGTAATCAGGCGATCCGCTTAATTGCCCTGGCGCGCCACAAAAATCCGCCTGGAAACGATATCCATTGCGCGCGGGGGCGAAATGAGGCCGAGGGTGAGAGTCGAGAGGGGGCGGGCGAGGGGCTTGGGCCGGGGAGAGGACTTATCTCTGGCCGGGGACGTCATTTCGAGGAGGCGACGCCGGATACAAGCGCGCCGCGGATAAGGAAAGCCCGCGCGGGCGGCGCATGAAAAATGCAGCCCGCCAGTTATCGCCGACGTGAATTTTTCATCGCGGGCCCGGGGGCTTTGTTTGGCTGCGTCTATCTCTCGGCCGGGGGGTGCACGCGAGGCCCGACCCTCTGAAGAATTGCCCCGTCGGAAGTTCCGCCGCCGGGCCGCCCGGCGTTTGGCCTACTGCGCGTTCTTTCGCGCGCCCGCGGCATTCCAGGTGGAAAAGTGGCCCGGCTAATGAGTATCGGGAACTTATGGGGCCCTCGTTGCCGCGGACTCCCAGCCAAAAGTTTTCCCCGCCCCGAGCCCACCGGCCAGGGCACGCTGGATTAACTCCGCGAAGGGTTAGCCAAGGTTATGCGCCAAGAAGACTTCCTGGCCCCTTACTGGGTCACGGACGACTGTAAATCTCCTTAATTGTGATCTCAGATAGCAATAATCGAATGACTACGGTGCTTCATCCTGTGATTAATTTTACTCCTATCATAACTCTAATAGATGGATCTGTTTGTCGTTTTAATACCAATCTAGAGTGCATTTCTATCTAATAATTCAAAAAAACCTATTCTACGAGGAACTTTCTTGTCAGTTTACTTCACATTCTTATCTTTCTCTAAATATTATTTGACACGCACCTCGCCGCCTTATTCAGTTTTATTTTGTAACTTTATGTCGGTCATTTCTAGTCATGGTAGGTTTAGATATTTTTCTCTGCAATGTCTCAAAAGTTCTTGTCATTTGAAAGCTGCAGAAATTTCATACAAAGTCTAAATAAATATATGTTTAGTTTTTTGAACAAGATCTTATGAATAATTTTATCATTTTATCAGTGCTTCGCTCAAAAATATATTTTTAAACATTTTAATTAAAAGTAGTCAGCAAAAGCAAGAGTGGGAATACTGGAATGCAGTTCCATAAATTCTTATACTGACTGTAAATATTCGCACAAACTACTACCTCTGTTCATGTAGAGCAAATTGCTTTTGGTTGATACGAATTAAAGCTGTACTCGAAAGCCAAATTCTAGCTAAGTAAATAAAACTCTATCGATTCAAAGTAACTGCGATACAAAAATTGATACTAATATGAAAGTATTATAATATGGAATTTATTATATAAATTATGATTATATAATATTCAAAAGCTACCATTAATTACAAAAGCGTTTTAATCTTTTGCCCTTTCCTAAAAAGGCTAATAAAAATCTTTTAACACTATGATCATAACAAGCAGACTTTAACTATTGATTTACTGGCTGAATTAAATATTTTAACAACTTGTATAAATTACAAGAAACAATATTTTCGCGAATTTAAATAATCAAACATTTACATTCTCGCAGTGTACATATATTCAGACAAGTTTGAATACTTTCTTCAACCACTACTTAACTTTATAAACAACCTAAAATGTTTCTTTGAATAATGAATGATGAACGTATTACTATAATTTTTAATAAACCTTAAACGTTTTCTTTCAGGTCTCAGCAATAAACTTTGTGGACCATTTGCCCGTTCGAGCTTGAATGCTACAATAAAATTTCATTGAATAGAGAGTTAATGAATGATTCATTGGATGAATAATTCTGGTCCAACGAAGGTAAAATATTTCTGTATAATATGATGCCTAGCATCCAATTGGTTCAGTGAGACAAAAATACGTAACTGTCGACTCACTGAATTCACCGCGTTAAAGGAAGAATTTTCCAAGCTAAAGTATTATGCGTTCAATTTGATAATACCTTCTATCCCGTTATATTTATTTTATTCTTCACATCGTGACAAAGTATAATGCTTTATATTTGGAAAAAATCCATTTCTTCTATCCGCACGTATTAAAATGGAATATTTTAAGATCTTTCATTTACGGCATTTTCCCTTGATTACTGGGGCTTCATTAACTTTCAATTTCAGTTCCACGGTGGGTAAAAGACGTCATGAAAACGCCCAGCGCACCTTCATCGTAAAAAGAAGGGCGGCAAAAGCTCGAGAGAGCGAGATTGAACGTGCAGAAGGACGCCGTTCATACGCACTTAATTTTTTTCGTTTCAATATAAAAGTTACCAAGCCCAGGCGCCAGCTATAATCCGTCAGAGACGTCGTTTTCTCTCAATCTCAAACGTAGACATGTACAAGGGCTCATAAAATTCTCCTAGCAAGTTTCGGCGGCGCACTTCCCCTCCTCGGGAACGTTGAGAAATTGTCGTTTGACTGGGATACAGCTTAGAATATAAGTATACATTGTGACGTATAAATTAGAGTACTAATGGAGTGTTTTCACAGTTAAACAAGAACTGCTGCAAGTATAAAGGTAAACGACCTCAATTAAAAAGTTCGCTGAATATTTCGTGTACCCATTTATCTAATAATGGAAACTATATACATTCTACGATGTCGTATTTATTTAAGGAGCATGTATATTATTAAACAGCAATGAAAAAGAGTATATTATTATGTCTTTGTTGCCATTGTTGTTAGAATTTATAAATAAAAGGACGAGATTCGTAGTCACCGGATATTGGAATTTTATATGCACCTAAGCCAATTTTTCATACATAAAATTTATTATTGAGAGAAATTTCATAACAGGGAATATATTTTTTAAGAGCCGCATTACTACTAATTTAATATTTACTGCATCTAACATATTTTGAGATTTAACTATTTTTATTTTTAAGATTATACAGATAGATAACATGTTTAATGTATAAGACAAATTTAAACCAGAATATATATGTTTAAACAAAAAGTGTACGTATATACGTATGTATATAAAGCGTTTGAGTTATTGCTACGTTAATATATATGGCTTACTTTTGCGTGTGAACAAGTAGTTTTTATTTCTATTTCTTATTTTGTGTAGTAAATATATTGCTTCATCGTCTGATATATTAATTTGATTAAAGATTGTGTTTTGGGGCTGCGTGATCATAGATACAAACTTTCTCCTTGAATGCGTTGATTAAAGTTTGATTATCATGTTTATAAGCTAGCATCCAGAAATAATGTATAAATGTATTATTATTTTCGACAGAATAAAGAATCATTCAACGAAAGATTGTGCATAAAAGTTAATATCCCAAAAGAAGTTTGTTACGTCATTGTTAAAATCTTCAAGTCAATTTTTTATCCCTTAGTGAATAAAAAGTACCTTTATATGTCGAATGTATACGTGAAATTAAAATAGAGAATTAAAAATTCTTTAAATAAGCTACATGTGGTGCAGTGCAATCTTACTTATTAAAGTTAAAAACAGCCTTCTTGTAAAACTTGTGCAATAAGGTGCGTGTGAAAATCAGATGCAAGTTTATTATTCGAAAGGTACGTGTAAATGAATAATTAATACGTCCTTTGGAAAGCGAGCACTCATTAAATAATTGTCAAGCCACGCTCGCGTCAGGCCGACATGAAAAGAGGCAGTTAGCCGGCGACCCTTAATAAAGCGCCAGATAAATTGGATGATAATTCGCGGCTCTAATGTCCGTTCTGCCCGGGTCGGGCACATTGTCTCCCCTCATCTTCCTCCCGGCGGACCGCACTCAAATTCTAAAGAGCGCAGCCTGCCGACATGTGCACGCCGCACTTGCTCGCCCCGAGGAATTGACGGATGGCCCTTGTATTAGCTATCGCGAAACCATTACGCGCGGCCTTTTAATTTATGCCCGGCGCACGAGGAGCACGGCAAGCGACTCCTCGCCTCTTCTACTCCCCGTCCAGCTCGTGCCCTCGCCAAAAGCAAAATTGATCGGTCCGCTCGCCGAGCGAAGAGGGGGACGCGACACTTCGCCGGCGCGTATAAAAGTTGCATCCGCTTCCGGCTTCGGTGGCCGAGTCGAACTGACGTAGTATCCGGGAGCTTTTCGAGCACGATTTAGTACGCTCGGAACGATTCGCTCGAGTCTCTTAATTCAATCGTGAGTCGACTACTGAAATCTGATTCCTGCGAGGTAGGAAGTAATAAGGGAAGATAGCCTGAATTTTATTCGTTCTGACTCGTAATTAGTTTTTTCTTTATTATTTAATCTCCAGTATGTATAAACATATGTTTTCGTTTAACATCGATATTAACAATAACAAAAGTATATAAAAAATAATAATGCGTGCAAGAAAGTGTGATCCCATCGAGGACTAAGATTTTACGTAAAATAAATATCTTTGAATTTACTATTACTGTTACCACTAAAATTTCAGGGATTATCTTAGTATTTTATAATCTATAAATTATTTGCGCACTATATATATTCATGTATGCTTGTGATTAAGCCAGTAATGGCAAGTGCAATATCTAACGCTTGTAAACAAACTTTGTTTGCATAACAGTGACGCCAAAATTATTGGAAAACGATTATTGTAAAATTGTTTGCAAATAAAATCATTAAACGCATATCTATCGATGTAGCTGAATAATCTAGGTGTCTGAAATATAGGATCTTATTAGCGAGAGTTATTTAACTATTTTAATTTAGTTACCACAGTTGCATTATGTTATTCACAGGTTCAGTTAGCGTAAGCTTTCATTAAAGTCTGCTAACGATATTTACAAACTGCACAACGTGTGTATTTTCCCTCGGTATTTTCATTAGTTAATTATAAACAGCTTGTGAATACTTCGGTGAATACCGTATATATTACATGCCTAATTCCTGATATACTGGCCGACCGTTCAAACTTCAATATGAATATTCGAAAAAAGCATTAGGGCGAAGAATACAGAAGCTCGTATTCATTAGTGGGGCGATTGAGAGCATGGCAAATTCTCAGGTAGAATTCACGCACAATGACAAATTTAATTTGCTGCGTAATAAAATATGAGAAGGTTGGAGGGCCGCGTTCAATGGCATAAGTATTCAAGGAATGACTAAAGAATGTCGGTGCGAGCGGCGCAGGGGCCGCGGCCGACCTCTCAATCGGCGCGCGCGAGACTCGTCTCAAAATCGAGCGGCGGCAATCGGAATTCCGGCGGGTCGTCCAAAAATTCCGCGGAAAAAGGCCGAGGGAACCGCAGAGTCCGCGGCGACGTTTCACTCGCGGGGGCCGGGCGGGGGGCGCAGTCCGGCCCGGCATTCCAGGGCTTATCCGGCGCGCGAGGCGACAGTTTGGGCCCGGGCGATGAGGACGTCCCGCCCCGGCGCTCGGAATGCGCAACGACCTCGCGCGCCCGCCCTCCTTTTTGCCCCGGGTGATGAATGAAGCGCCGGCCGCGAGCGGAAAGCGGGAAATTCGTAATTCGCGGTATACGCACGCGCGCGCGCGCCCGGGGGATGATTAATTCGCCGCGCCGCCGCCGGGGATCGCTGGAGTGACGCTGAGAAACGAGACGCGGGAGCCCTCCTCCTTTTTGCCTTTCGACGCCCGTGAGGCCGCGCTTTCAATGGGAGAGTGCATTTTTGAGGGGACCTCGCCGACTGTGGAGGAAGCCGATATCTCACCTTCTCGTTATTGCGCGTCAATATTCAAGAGAGTCTTTTTTAAACACCCCGGCTGTATCCTTGTTAAGCTGTAATGGGGATATTTATCACTGAAAATAGCCGATTGATTGGCACAGTTATATCCTATAAAAATAATTGAAGCAAATAATCGGAATTATGAATTCAGGTGATATAATTAAATCTAGATCTAATTATAAACTTTACGACTGGTTATATGCCTTAATAATTAAAAAATTCAACCTCAAATCATTTTAATGCGCATAATTTTATATCGATATTAATTTCAACAACGAAAGAAGAGAATAATATAAAATCTTTTTTAGTTTTCGGTTGGAATTGTACAGGTTCTTTGATAAATGCAGTTTTCCCTGGGAAGTAGAAATTTCATTATTCTTATACGGCTGAAGATTAATTCGTTTTCTGCACGATATAAAAATAATTTTAAGTGCGCTGAAAACAAAATATTACATGCACTATACCTATCCCAAGAGAAAAGGCAATTAATTTGAAAGTTATAGAATAATCAAGTTCTTTATCTGTGCAGAGTCAATAAATATTTTCATTAATAATTATAAAGATATGTACGAGATAAAGATAATTCGTAAATAAAGATATATTAAATTTTATTTGCTCAGCCCAATATTTTTATTAGACATCGTAGATAAATATTTTCTTTTATATTAACACAATTCATATTTCATTTAATTTTCATATCATAATAAACTATATTATTTAGTATTTTTTAATAACTCGTTTAAATATTAACATTTGAATAATTTAGAACAATATTTTCTTTAAAATTAATATTCTCAATTTAAAGAATAATGAATTCTGAAACAGTTATTAATACATGATTATTGACATATACGGTGTATGGTCGGTTTCAAAATAAACAATTTCATTAGATAAATAAACATACATATTAAAGAAGAATTGAAATTGAATACAAAACAAATAGATAAACGAATTGAAGGAAAATACTTCAGATAAAAAATATCGATATGTGACAGGTGAAATTTGTTAAAATGAATAACCAAAGTTTGTCGATAATAAAATGAATCAAAATATACTAGCATCATTTATCTAGTAATTAAGAAAAATATTTTATTGGGTATTTTATAAATTCACTGACGATTATTTCTCGGATTATTTTTATGGGGATTATTCTTATAGTATAGGCTTCTTGTACCCGTTACTGTAAACTGTATGACTGCAGTTTTATACACTTTCATCTACTTATTTACGAGTTTCTTTACGCCTATGTGCGATTTATATTGGTTTAAACATATGTTACATGTTCATTATTCTGTATATTTGTGTATCTTGCTTTGTATGCCGTTGATGTCCTTCTTTTTGTAAAGCCCAAATAAGTTTGATGCTTAGCATCAAAGAAATCATTAATTTGCATAAGAAAAGATAGAGAAAGCGAGATCCTCCCTAGCCGCGGTGTAGTTACAAGGCGAAACAACGCGGGAACAAAAACGAACAGAATATAGGCGTGTAACTCGTATCGATAGCGCTTAATCTCTGGACGTATTTACAAATATCCCACCGGCTGGATGGGCCGCAACAGGGCGCCTCAAAGAAAAGCCGAGCCGGGAGGCCGACCCAAAAACCCCCATTGAAAACCTGACGACAGACCTGGCGACCCTTCGATCCTCGCGCCGCCCGTATGCCCCAGGACAAAGGGCGCCGGCCTACATCGATCCCTCCACCTATGATTTTTATCTCAACGCCGAGCGAGAGAAAGAGAGAAAGGGAGAGCAAGCGAGTTACATGCTGCAGGCGAGGCGGAAGCAGGAACAAAAAAGTCGCGACAACGGCGCTCCCACCGCGCGGTGATTACAGTGCCGCTTGGCGCGCGCGATTCCGATTTCGGCGACGTGCGCCAGATCGACAATGTGCCCGCTGGGATTAAGAGGCGCGGAGAATTCCCGCCGAGGCGCGTCTATGACTTTGGGCTTGAATGGTTGAGCCACACTCGATTCTCTGCATTCCATGGGCTTTCCTATGTGGGGTGAGTGACGTTCGAGTGACGTTTTAGTATAGCGCTTCAGAATAGAATGTGCATTATAGGAACCTCTCCTCCAGGTTTATTAGAAATGCCAGATTTATTTTTCACCTGGATAGTGCATATCTATAATTGGTTTATTTATATCTCCATAATGCATCTTTTATCTTGATATTGATTCTTTTGTGAATCGCAATTCGGCAAGATAATGCCGTGACCACCGGTGAATAAAAATAAAGTAACGTTCGACGCCGAAGAAGATCCAGTAGTTACAGCGACAGAGTCACAGTATCTTCCAATGACAGAGTAATTCCTTGAAAATTCCAAAATTTGTTTAGAAACGAATGAAAGTGATGGTAAGGCTTGCGCTAAAAATAAAAAGGAAGAAAAACTCGCCAGTTACAAGTCCTCTCTTTCGACGCGATAGTAATCTTAAATATCCGCCGCCCGAAATATAACGAGCCAAGCGAGAAAACATCGGGAGCAATTAAAAGGAGGGATTAAAAGTGTCAAACAAGATGCGTCCGAAATATCCGGCTGGCTCTCCCAAGCCTGCACGAGAAAGATCAGCAGCTCGGCCCCAAAAATAGGGAGAAAAACAATCCTCGGCGTCGGACCGGTGGCGACTCGGCGGGCACTTGACTCGGAGGGCGCGGGGCGCGGGAGGGCAAAGCCGAGATCGGCCGGCCGACAGGGCCAGTCGCTCGCGGCGGATCGGTCGCGTCGGCGAGCGGGCGAAATATCGCGGGCCGGGGCCTCGGAGCATTAGCACCGCCGGGGCTTAATCCAATTGCCTGTGCTCCCCGGCGCGCGTAATCCCCCACCTGCCCGCCGATATATCGGATAAAGAGCGGGGGAGCGAGCGAGGGAGAGGAGGCCGCAGCCGAGGAAAAGGAAAGCGCGCCGGCGCACGCGATATTCGGGCGGACAAAAGCCGGGGGCTGGGGCGCATGCGCGCCGGCGCATCTGGCGCGTGCTGCCCGCCCGGGGGAGGGCCGACACGATAGGCTCCGCGAAGGGACGTGTAAACAAGAGGAGCGCGCGGGTGATTAACGCGCGCCCTATTGGGAGGCGCGATTTATAAATCGGCCAGGGGCCTTTATTAATTCGGGGCTGGACCGGCGGCCGGCGCCGCTGCGAGAAACCGGCCCTTCCAGCCGCCGCGTGCGACGCCCTAGCCGCGGAGCATATTTTAAGCCTGCAGCGGCCTCATGAATAAAGGAAGAGGCCCGGAACGACGGGCGCCGTGAGCCGCTCCGGCCTCGCGACTCGTCCGATTGCTTCCCCCGGACCTGTCCCGGCTTTGTTTTCCCACTATTTCTTCGCGGGGCCGCTTTGGAAGCTTGCAAAGGCGCTGTCGCCCGGCCCTCCGCGGCTAATTGCGTAAGTTTTGAGTACTCGCTGAATTTGAAAGAGTGAATATTCACTTATGGCGCATGCATATATTCTCTTGTTGTCTGTACGTGCTACAGGACTGCTAGTACGAGAAATAAAAGAAAAACAGGACGCTATACGTAACCTTCCCATTCTATTTTTTACAGATGCACAATGTTTTATCATTATGGAAAAAAATATAAAAAAAATATTGGTATTGCTTCAACGTTGATGAATATATTTCCACGATATATATATAAGAAAAATTAGTTATATGTTTACTTGGGAGATTTGAATTTTAATAATGTAAGGTTAATTAATACATTTTAGTAAGAAAAAAGCGTACTGAATCTAACAATATTAATTGTACAAGTCCTCATTTATCATTCATATTATAATCACATTATTAGACACATTGAGATTTAGAGAAGGGTACGGCGTAAACACTTTGACGCAGGGGCCGGGAGAGCGGGTTTTAAAAGACGCGGCCGCACTGGTGGCCGGTGAAAAGATGCGGGGCGACACACACACACACACAGATGGTGCGCCTGTATGGGGCTGCAGGATGCAGCCGGCCGGGCTCGCGTGCATAAAGGTCGCGCGGGCGCCCGAGCGGGGGCGGATCTGCATACAGCGCGGGCTCCTTTTAATTGCCAAAAAGTAATCTCGCCGCGAGCCCCGCCCGGGCAAGTGAAGAAAGCTCCGCGAGGGCGCCGCGGTGAAAAACAAGGGGCGCGGGAGGCCGAGGCGGAAGACGGGGCCAGCGCCCCCTCGAGGATATTAAAGCGGCGCCCTCTGTTTTTTTCATGGGACGGCACGGAGGGACGCGGATTTGGAAAACGATTACGGGCCCGCCAGGGGCGCCGGAGCCAGCGGCCGCGGGCATAAAGCGTGCCTCGTAAAAAGACGAGCCTATTGTTATACGCGGCCCCGCGCACCCGGGACGAGTTTCGCGATGGCCGGCTTACGCGCCGACTCCCCAAGCCATTCCCACGCAGGCCGTGCCCGCAGATGTTTAATTAACTGGGCGATCTGCCGCGGCGATCGCCCGTGGAAAGTCTCGACTCCTCTCGCGCACGACTCTCCCCGCGCGTCGGTTGGATCGCGGGCCGAAGCCCGGCGAGGACGAGGGCGGCCTCGGCCGGACGGACCTCCTCGCCGTCGGGTGGGCCGAGTGCCCCGGAGCCTCCTTTTATTGCATTACAAATGCCGGGCGGCGCCCATGAAAAAACAAACCGGCTAATAGAAAAGGCGTATAAGCAGGAGGTTTACGGGGCACTAAATGCCTTTAGAAGAGGTAGTTGGGCTTTGGCTCGAGTCGGCCGCGCACTTCATTCGCCCACTCGTATAACTTCCTCATGAAGGTCCGCCCGTTATTTTCACTCGGCCGGGCGAGCGCCGGCTCGGGCCCCGGGACCTCATAATCGCGCGCCCCGCGAAACTGCACGTGTGCGCGCCGACTATGGCGAGGGAGAGGGCTGTAAACGCCCGGGGATCATCCCGCGACCTTTCTTTTTTCCCCGAGGCGCGGGAGGCGGGGAGCCACTTGGGCCCGGCATTTGCGCTTGGCCGGCGTAGGTCGGGGCCGCGGCCGCCGACCGCCACCGAGCCTGGTTATTTAGCCGCAATTAGCCAAGTTGGGAGCGTCGGGCAGAGGCCGGGGCTAAGGGGGCGGAAGGAGCCGCCGATAGGTCCAATTAAAAGAGACGCACTCGCCGGGGCAAACTTCTGTATTTGGTTAGGCGGGGGAGCGCCCGGGAGCGCGCCCACTCAATCGGCCCGAGGAAACTTTCTTTGAGCGCCCCGGCGTCTTCTGACGGCTGTTGCTGCCGGCGCCGCTGCTGCTGGCGTTTCCGGCTCTGCTGCGCATACTTTGCCCCTGCCACTCTCTGCACTCGCGCCATTACTACCCCCGCGCCTCTCTACGCGCGCTCAGACAATTTTGCGGAACAAGTACTCGTGATTCGCGGTGACAGGACTGTTTCGCAACCTCTCTGTCACGTGCATCTCTGCTGTCCCGTTAATAGGTACTTTTTACCAAATATTCCATCTTCTGGGAATATCGCCGAAGCATTTTACACATCGCCTCATCGAACTGTCCTTTATAATGCAAATCACAAATTCAAAAGCCGCGGGATATTTGGAGATATCGAGCTCCAAATCTCGTTCAAAATTCTGCATTTTTGCATTGAGGATACCTATATTTTATATTCTTGCCAGTATGAAGCCGAAATGCGGCTGACGTTTACATTGGATTTTGCCAAGCCATTCTTTACCATATTTATGCAGAAGAAGGTAGGGCCCTTCTTCTTCTTCTACAGACTGCGTCTTATCGGATACGCACTGGGACTGTTGGTAGAATTGCATGAAGTTGGGGTAAGGCGAGATCGACAAGAGTAACAGTTGCCAGGCAATTAGTCCGCGGCAGTTTGCTCTAGCGCTCGAGGGCTCGCACCGGCCCGGCAGCGAGCTCGCACGCGAGGAGGAAGGAGAAAGGTGAGAGGGCGCGCACCGCCAATTGGCCATAATTGCATTTAAAGTTGGGGAGAGGAGCGAGCGGGCCGATCCCCTTAGCGCCTGACAGAGCAATAAAACCGGCCGGGCGCGGAGCCGGAGGAGGGAAAAAAGCAGCCGCCCGCGCCGCGGCCCCTGCATCCCTTTCATTAGCCTGGGGGGGGGGGTGGGCCGGGCGCGCCGAGCGCCGCGCCCTCTTTCGTCCCAATCGGGCGCGCGCGCGTGCACTCGCGGGGCCGATAAGGGGATACGCCCCCGGCCGCAGCCCGGAAATTCGATCGGAGCCCCTTTTTTCCCGCGGCTCCTTGCGAGTCCGCGCGCCGGGGGATATCCCTGCGGCTGACAGATCCCCGCGGCCTGCGGGAAATCGACTTTTTCCGGGCGCCCGCGCGCGTAATTGTCGCGATCAATAACGCGGCCCGCCGATGATTTATGTATTGGTCGCGGGCGCGCGCGACGCCCCGCCGAGGCTCTCCGCCGCCCCGCGGCTCCTAATATTAAATCTAATAACTCAGCGGGGCTTATCCCGGCCCGCGCGCCCAAAGTGCCGCGATAATTTTTCAAACAATTACATCCCACGGAGCCTGAATGGCGTTAATGAGCGGCCGCCCCTCTCTATAATCAGATGCTAATTGAATGACAAATTTGCCTCCCCCCCGAGCCGTCCAATTTGGCCGCGCCTACTCGTTAACATTTTTCCGCGTCCCCGAAACAATTTGAAACTTAATTCGGGCCGGCGCGCGCACGCGCCTAGTAATTTTCGCGGCCCCGCGGCTAATTGCGATAATGAGCCTGCTTTCGCCCTTCATTTAAGTGTCTCCGCCAAGTGCGCCCCCGGCCCCCGCATCGCGCGCCCGCCGCGCGGATACTCCGATTCGATTACCGGATGGATCCGGCCCTGGCCCGCTAATTTATTCCCGCCGGCCCCGGCTTCCTTTCGCTATTATTTAGGCCGGAATAACGGACGCCCCCGCCACCCGCGGGTTAACCGCCCCCAAACGATCTCCACCGCCCCTGCGGTCGCCTCCTTTTTACTGCCTTCTAATTGCACTTTGACCGTGTTCTTCGGCTTATTTCGGAGCGCCGAACTTGCCCCCCCCCCCTCCCCCACCCCAACCCACCCCACACCCCCTGACTCTCCGGTCCCGTTAACGATCTCGATATCTGTGCGGCTTCCGATCGATTGCTTCGCGCTCCGCCGAGCTTCCGAGCAATCGAGATTATTCGTTTTTTTGCCTTTCTATATACGTAGCTCACGGCAATTTGTTGCTGCATCCGACAAGTTCAACCGATTCATCAAAATCTAAATTTAATCATTCTGTATTTTTTCTCATTTAATGAATCATTTATTAACTAATACTACAGAATACCTCTGACATGCAATAAAGTCATAAATATTTTTCTACTGTTAACTTACTGACTAAATATTATATAAAATACTATATATTACTTTGCATAAATCAAACTTGATTTCAAACAAAGATTTCAAGATACAAAAATAATCTCTGCATTCTATTAGTGTGCAGCATTTTATGTATTCCGAATAAAATAAATGCCATAATTTAGCAATAATAAATTTATATAAGGTTGCAATGAATGAATCAATTATTTAAATCAATAATACATTAGAATATATGATAAAATTACAGTACTTTTATTCATCAAATTCATCCTATACTTTAAAATATAATAGGTTATCTAAAAAATGTTATTACAGAGCAACGAATCCTGTGCTTTAACCTAATGCATCATTCCTTTTTAATTTCGCGGAAACATGCAATCTTAACCACACACACTATTATATACATAATGAATATTTTTTAAAAACATCGACTTTTTTCTGCAGCTTATTAATTTTATGTAATTCCACTTTCAACATTACATGCTACAATTTACGATAAAATGCAGCCGGCAATCAAATGATTCACTTCATTTATTAGCAAGCAATAAATCGAATATTCAAAAACTATTTAACTTATATTTTCGAATGAAAATTCAATATATATATGTATATATAATCGCCATTTATTCAACATTTACATAAAAATTTTCTACAAAGTTTATACGATCAACAAATATTATACATAACAACTTTAGTACAGATATAAAAATACTAGTATTGACAGTTTCACGAGCTGAAGTAATTATTAATACCAATTGTATCATGTTAGATAATCCAAGCTATATTGCTGAAACAAAGTATTGATCGTTGTAAATCATCAACCATGTAATTGTCAACGCACTTCAAGTCATCGATCGACTTCACGGGTAAACTTCAAAATTCATGGAACTTCAATCATCACTTGTCAATCATTGTAAAAGCAAGTAATTCGTTCGAGTTCATTTTGCGCTAGACTCGAAAATTGCAGTCATTATAACAGCTTTATTGTATGCTCCGCCAGTAGTACGGGTGCAATTCGGTACATTAATATGTCTCCCCGTTCGTCTTATCCACTTGTGCGAGTTACAAATGACGGCGTTCGCATGCAAAGATAAAATTTGTCGAGCGGGACTGGCGTGAAATGAGTAGCTCCTTTTTACGATTTCGAATGGTACCCCTTTTCGTGTACCTTAATTTCTTCGCTTACAAAAATGCCGTCTTCTACGCTGCGATTAGTTTTTTGCAATTGGTAAAAGAAACAAAAATTATAATATTTTATAAATGATGATATCGTTTAAAGTAAAATATTAAAAAGAAACAGTATTAACTATCTAGATCATTAAAAAATGTTTCACTAACGGTATATTGTATTAAAACAATTTCCAGTAGTTTTAAAAAGAGCTATTGTGCCGAAGCTGAAAAATAGTTTAAAAGTTTTTCACTGTATATTTTTCCAAAGAAGGAATATACATGTATTTACAATAATGGTAAACTTTTCGAACGTGACATAGAAAAGCAAGTAAAATTCAAAGAAATACAAAATATGATTATTTCCAATGGCATTAGCATATGTTGTTGGTAGAAATTTTATCGTAAGTTTGAATCGAATGTTTGATTAAGTTCTCCATAATGTAGCAGCAAGAATTTATAAAATAAAAGGCTACTCGATTTCTCTCGGTCACTTGCGGTAAATAAAGCGATAAAAACGCCCTTTATTTATTAACGCACGATAAAAAGCGTAATACATACGCAGTGAACGTAAAGCTCGATTCAGCGCGCGCGGAGAAAAAGGCATGCTAGCGAGTTAAATTAGCCTGACAAATTCTTGAATTTAAACTGCAGTGTAACGCGGTGGCGCAGCGATAAAAGCACTCTATAATGCACTTGACAACGCCGTTTACCCCCTATAATTTATTTGCACACAAAGCAAACATACGCATACAAGCGCGCGAGGGCGCGTGTAGCCGAGTGAGTTATCGATTTATGGGCTGATGTGCCTTGTCGCGCGATTAGAAGGTGTGATGCCGAGACATACTTTTTCGCCGTTGACAATTGAAACTGTTCCGCGCGGGTAATACGATACATTTTTTCCGCGCGACATCCGCAAAGGATTTTCAACAAACGCTTTCCAAATTTAACGACGGCTCGTAGTTTGCAATTTTTGCGTGTCGACGAAAATTCGACGATAAATATTTGTTTTTTTCCTTATCGCAGCCGTGCGAATTAATGCACAGGAGAAAAGAAGGGTGGGAAAAAAACTGGCAGGCGGCATCGGTCCTCGTTTAAAATGCAAATATACCTGCTATTCCAGTCGAATTCGTTCGGAAAGACAGGGCAATCTGTTTGCTCTAGATTTTAACCCGAAGGATGATTTACGTCCCGGATCCCCGGGCGCAGCTCGTGAGCTACGGCGCGCGAGTCATTGTTTTTCCTTTAGAAATTAAATTAACGCGAATAAATATCGGGCGGCGGCTGATTTATCGGCCCCGGCGTCGCAATAATCATTCGCAAGATCGGCCGTCGCGAGGCAGCGTCCCGTGGAAAAAAAAAAAAAGAAGGCGGACAAATTTAACGCGGGCGCGGGCGATAATCGGCCTCGTAAATTCCGGCGCGCGCCGCGGGCGTCAAGCGCCGCCAACGCCGCCGCCGCCGGCGCGTGAATCTCTCCGCGCCGCCCGAAAATAACGACGTCCCCGCGGCGGGGCAATTGCCGCGCGGCACAGAAAAGAATGATGTTTATCAACACTATCGGGCCGCCCCCGCGTCTATTTGGAGAGGCCCCGGCGCTATTTACACGCGGATCAGCGGTAATCGCGGCGGGCCGACAAGGCGCCCTGTCACTTGGCCGTCTTGTAAATTTAGTCGCCCGGCCGCCAGGGGCGAGGCTCTCCTCTCGGGCTCGCGTGCCTCCGCCCGAGTTTCCTGTGTTTTTTCTCCGGCAGGGCCGCGGCCTATTGTCGGCGACGAATCGACCGGCGCGCCCGGTGCACGCCGGCCCCCCAAGCGCTTAATAAGCGCGATAAGCTTGCGAATTGAACGTTCGGCTCGACGTTGAAGGGTTCACACCGCAGCGCCGTGATTTGTATCTGTGCTGATTCGCCTCGCGGCTATCGCTCAATCGGCGCAATTGCTTAAACTATTCTAAAATGAACCAACTTCGCGGCGATGCAACAGTGCATGTGCGTACACCTTGAGGACCTTCTCCTTGAGTGTTCTTGCACAAGTACTTTGAGCATGAGTTACGAATTATAGAACGATTTTCTTGCGCATTACACCCTTTAATGTTCATTATCGTTATTTGGCACGTACACCTAAATGTTACATGAACCGATGCACATTCTGATAAGGATGATGAAAATTACGCTATTTTTGTTTCAACCAATATGGCATTTAGCAGAAGAAAAGCCGTTAATTTTATTTTATGTTTGATGGAAATTAATGCGCTAACGCTCTAGATGATGCCACTGATATATACCCGTTATTAGGGCTATGTCACGAGTTACTGCACAACACTTTCACGTCATTCACTAATTACATATTATACGGACTACGTCCCCATGAGTAAACTGAAATAATTCCTTGAGCGAGGGAAACGTTATTCTTCAAAGACAAAATCTGCAAAAGTAATTAAAGTAATGTACATGCGGATAATTTCGATTTTAATCGTAATTTTTAAACGATACTCGGTGCATTCCAATGAAGTATACATAAAACAAACCGTTGAAATTCGATAAATAGCGCGGTATTAATTGTGTACGTCAGACGATTCAGTGGGTAGATAGAGCGGTGCTTCAATCGTATGCAAAAACAATTTGATAATTTAATAAGCGGAGACAAGGTCTGCAGATTGGAGTCACCCTTTAAGCCGGTTAAGAGTTAAAAACGCTTCTTCCAGCGACGGAGGAATTCACGAAATTCAAAGTGGTGAGTAATAAAGCCAATTGGCTAGACGTTCTAATTGATTAAATCCAATATTTGCGACTTCTGGGGTTAGTGATTCATAAAATATTCTTCCTAATTAAATCCACGTGAGCGAAAACGTGAGAAAATTTGCGGCAAATAATTGTACTCAGTGGGACGAGTAATAACAGTCTTCGCGAGGGAGGGAAAAGGTGAAAGGAAATCGGACCGAGCGGCGAACCCATCGAAGCGGTCTAATTCCATAGAGCGGCTGCCCACGAGCCGAAAGTCGCAGTTTTATTGAAAAAGGGTGGAGAGCCGATGGAGCGGTCGGGCCGGCGCCCGGGCACCCGGGCACCCGGGCCCATTGAGAGCGGGTCCGCGCATTCATAACTCGAGGGCGACTCGTTAGCGCAATAAAATCCTATCGATTGCATTCCAGGGGAAGGGAGCGGAGGCCGGGTCGGGCCGGGTCGGGCCGGGCGCCCCTGCCGCCTACCTGGTGTCTGCAGCGGCTCCGCGGCCGGTCGGCCTGCTCTCCGGGCACTCGCACCGGGTTCGCACTCTGCGGCGGAGGCGCGGGTGCACTGGGAGGGACTGGGCGGCTATATCGATCACGCGGCTGGGCGGCGACGCGACGGCTCGGGCTCCGAGGGCGCACTGGCGGAGTGGCCGCGCGCCGGCCGGGCTGCGGCCTGCGTGTGCGTGCGGCGGGACTCGGGGCGCGCGCGCACCGCTGCTCGGCACCTGGGGCGGACTCGCTCGCTCGGCCGTCCGGGTCGGACTGAGCGCCGCCGCGGGCCGCTGCGCCGTCGCCGCCGTCGCCGCCGCGCGCGCCCTCTCGCTCCCCCGGCCCAGGCCGCGGGATGAATGGAGCCGTGTGCGTGCGCCGCCCGCGCCGCCCGCGCGCCCGAGCCGAGCGCCCCCTCGCGCGGCCAGCCCGACCGCTGCACCCCGCGCCGCTAACTGCCCCGATCCACGTCTCATCGGCCCTCTCCGCGGCCTCGCGCCTGCAATCCGATACCCATTCGCCGCTCTCTTCCTTTTATTTCTCGCCGGACCGCCTGTCGCCCGGCTTACCTTCTGCGCGCCCGGATGCACCGGGCGAAACTCTTCAATCTTGGGGGTCGCCAAGCTGCGGGGCTCGGTAAATACCTTGCCATTCAATGACGAGTCTCCACCGGCCTCGGCGCAATTTCGTACAAATTTTCACCTGGTAACACGCGGCCGCTTCCCCAAACTGTACGCATACTGTGTGTTCTAATGAAAATTGATATCAATACTATGCTACTGCAAGTAGAAAACTTATAATGTCTTTTTATCTCAAATAATAAAATTATTTATGCAGTTGTATACCGCATTTATTTAGAAAAACAGTTTAAATTTAAATAATCTAAAAAACTTGTGCTATCCAAATATTAACGTCATTGGTATATTCGTGTGCCATCTTCAATTTCTTTCTATCTTTCAGATACTTTTTTCATACACACTATAAAGCTTCATAAAAAATTATTGCTATTCTAACACGCTAGCTCTAGAATATTAATCTCACATTTGCGAGTCGACTGTAGAGTATTCAGCATAAGCTACTACTATCGCAGACTAACCCATTTAATCCAATGTCCAGTGAAATAATACCTTTCGAACTCAATGGAAATTATCACTATGATATTTGTCGTAAGGTTATTTTATACAATGTTCCTCTCTGTTGCCGAATCATTTAACTAATCCATGTTTTAGATCCCGAAATTCGATTCGATAATAGTCTCCAATATATTTATGTAAATGATAATGCGTATACTTTAATGTATACTTTAATGTACCATTCATATGATTTATACACAATATTTTTTCTATCATAAATTTTATTCACAAAATCTAATATACTTAGAAAAACAAATTTCAAAGTTCAGCTATTCAGAAGATGAGAACATTACACATCACTTAAAACTTTAAGACAAAACTACTATATAGTAGTACTCTAATAGAAAATCAGATTTAGATTAAAACTTTTTTTATCAAAATAGCTATTTTAGTATGCCCCTGTATAACGAGGAGTAATTTTTTACCGTTCAGTTAAATATTATTATTAACATAATAAAATTGTGCGATATATCCTTGAGTCTTCTGCATAGGTCTGAACGTAGATAAAATACAGTTTCAGAATTTGGATTCAGTTCCAAAAGTATTTAAAAAAGTTATACGTCAATATGCATTTATATACTTACACGACTTTTTGGCAACAGCTATAAACCTTGCCATAAATGCCAATGAAGAGAACTGATTCTCGGTTTTAATGTTTTAAATTATAAAACTGTAGATAATTTTCAGCCTACACTTAATTTACGGACTTGGTCATTCCTTCTGCGGATACAAAAAAATGCTCCTTTGCTGGATCCTTCTGAAGTTTCGACCGATGAGTGCACTCTCGCGATCCCTTCCACTCCGCCACGGCCCTTGATTCAAACTGCAAATAACCGAACCTCGTGCGCGAACACCTTCGCGCCTTTTCCAGACTTTCGGCGAATCCCCTTGCTTTTTTCCCTTTACGTTTTCAAATAACGCAGTGTTTTACCGAACACCCTTCCTCCTCGATTCCAGTTATTTATCTTTAAGGAAGACACTTAGTGACATGCCCACAAGCCCAAGCCAGTGCCGATAATATCATCAGACATCGATGTAAATCCTGCAAATTATTTTTAAAATCAAGTTTCAAACAGAAGTCCCTGCGATTTCTTTCCCGTAACTGGTGGACCATAGCACTTTAATACTTTTATATAAAATATTCTATAAAAATACTAACAGATTAAATATAAAGTTAGTAATCGTAGTTCTATAGTTGCACTTATTAAATACCACTAAAAAAACATCCGCTTTATTTACATGGCTCGGTCGGCTTGGCCTTGATACTCAATAAGTCTTTAACTTTGCAAACTTAAGCTGCTTCGCTCTCGGCTTTGCTGAATATTTAAAAATCTTTAATTCAAACATACGAAATTTTTTCTCTGCATTGACAAATAATTGGAAATTTAATTCTGCGACTACACTTCAACTGTACAAATTGATCTGCCTTTTACGATGTTAAAATTAATAAATGCTTTATTTTTAATTTTGATCCTTATGAATATAAACGATTCATTACTGTGAAAAGGATTAACATATTTACTGAACGTCATTGGAAGCCTAAATCGCTATTTACAAATAAAATTTCATGCAATTAAGAAACAAAGTAACAAAAACATTTTTTTTGCGCCAGAGTATTTTTATTATTGACAATTTTCATAAATTTATTCACATATTATGAAAAAAGGCTGGATTTATTGTATTCAATTCTCCTACCAACGTTTCGTATAACAAATAAAAGGTAAACAAAATAAGTACATGGTCTTTGAACAGTGTTATATTCTCGGTTGTATCTGGCTATATCCTTAAGGCCCCTCTTTGTTTTCACCACACGTTCGCGCATGGAATTTGGAATGTAGAAAACATAAGTCAATGGTACTCGTCGATGGCTCTTTAGAAACATGCAAACACACATTCAATAGTGGTAGTTAATTCTTGGTTTAACATAGAGGCTTGCATAGACACGCATTATACGCAAAGGTGACTCGCCAATTTCGTTGGTAGAGCGATTTTAACGAAACCCAAGCCGTACTTATTCTTTACTCACGACATAGGATGTAAAGTAAAATAGTTCTTTCATTTTTCTTTTTTAGGGTGTTTACTTAGGTGAGAATGGAATCGAGTAGTCGGAGGAGGGGACGGGTACAGAGCTGAAATTGAGATTGGGCGCGGTCGCCGAGTCTCGCGGCGCTCTTTTGTGCTCCTTTTTTCCGTCGGAGGGGAGCACGCGCCTTCTCTTTCCTCTTTCTCTCTCTCTCCCTCTTTCTCTCTCTCTCTCTCTCTTTCTATCTCCCTCTTTCTCTCTCTTTGATAAGCGTCTTGTTCGCGCACGAGTCGGCGCATTCATCAGACTCGACGTGGGAGATTTGCATTTTGATAGCTGCGTATGAGTGGTGTCGGTGGCCCTCACGGCTCATTCGGGCTTTTCAGCGATGAGTTTTAATTTTTTTAAATGGGGCCCGCCAAGCCTTTCTTGTCGGGTTCTACTCTTGTCGATATGGAACTACCTTCTGCATTTAGTAAACATTTTTTGGCAATTCTTTGATAATAGTACTTCCTATAGTACTTTTATTTACAACTTTAACTGCGCTATAATTGTAAGCAGATTTACCATCATATTATATCCCGTTCGTTGTAATTCTACAAATTTATTATTTGTAATATTTCTCCAATCTGATCAAAGATTGTTTGCCATGATCGCCTTAAAAGTTTAGAATAAAATGTAATTCCGAAATTAATCTTAATTATTATGCTGTAATTTAATAATTTATTTTATTAAAACCATCTTAATATTACAAGTAATTCGTAACTTATATAAAATAAAAAATTAGACTCAATTTTATCTCGTAGTTTGTTTCCAATGTAGTTTAAAACCGTGCAAATTTTAACGCTGGTTCTAACACCGGTTATAGTTTTAATTGACACAAAAATACAATTATTTGCAGTGATTACAGCTAATGAAGTTATACGGTAAGAAATGAACTAGATTTTATGATCAACGTGTTAAAATAGAACCATAGATTCATAAAACTATTCTTATACACATGCATGTATTTTCCTGAAAAAGTAATCTTAATCACAAGATAATCAATTGATTTTAATTGTATTAGTAAAAGATATTAACATTTACATGCATGTGCTTGGAATTGACAAGTGATAGTTTCTCTTGTAATTTTTATCGCGACCGCAATAACCTATATGCCATCTATGATCAGATATGCTTACTACTTTATCATTCAAAATGTTGATTTTGATATATTATATCAAAAATAGACTACATATTTTGAATTGCAGCTCTTGAAAGTGGTATCATACGTTTATAAATATTAAAAGAATTTTGAAATGATTTAATTAAATGTTTAACGTGACATTAAATGAAAATATTTGATAATACAGTTAATAAGTGTTTATTTTTATTGAATCCTTTATCAGTACTATGCAATTATACATGTATAATATGACTTTCAAGTACTTTAATATTAGCTAAATATTTAATAGCAGCTAATAGAATTTCCAAATTAAATATTTACTAATACCGCTAAAATATCAAAGGTTTTAATTTTAATAGTTATGGATGTTTTATAACAAACCATTTTAAGCCAATTTTAATTTAACTTGTAACTCTTCGAATTATATATACTAAAAGCATCTTTATAAGTGTGTATATAATTCTGATGAAAGAAATTTGATCTGCTACAATATACGAAAACATACAGAGGTAAATCCTCCTTCTGTGTAATAGAAAAATAAGTAAAATATCGTGTTTTTTCAATAATGTAATTTCAATATTCTACGGTAGAAAGCTACAGCACGTTATAAAATAAAAATTTAACATTTTTGACGAGTCGTTACCCTGGTAGGATTGCAACTAAAATTCGCCGAGAACGTCTGTCAAAATTCACCTGGAATTTACGGTATATTCAGACGGAAATAAAGTCCAACTTGCTAACCTAACATTAATATAATTTATTATGAGAAAAAAAGTTATACATAGATCTGTTCATTGGCTGTATTGCATATATTTAATAACTAACCTTTTATTGATTGAAAATTAAAGAAGTCAATTATATTTATTTTTGATTCATGTGTTTAATGTTTCTTCTCTTTCTCTTTCATATATAGAAATATGAATGTTGATTTTTCAGACTGACTTTCTACTTAGTAGCCACCCAGAATATGTCTCTACTAAAATAATGTTACTGTCTAGTGGAATAACGATAAATTCTGGCTAAAATCTAGTCGGAAATCTAATTTCGATTCGAATAGGCTGCAGACATCGATGAAATCAATATAAAAATAACATTGATTTATGGAAAAATAACTACAAGGATCAATACCATAAATTTGAAAAAATACCATAACATACCCCGCAGAGACAAAGCCCATAAGATAGAAAAACATAACTCTTGTATATATACAAGAATCGAAGCATATATGCGGAGGGCGAAAAAAGGCTGCAGATTCGGAACCCCCTAAGCCAGAAATAAAAAGAAAGCACAGGTGCGGTCCGTCGAAGCCAAAGAAAGCATAAGAGGGAAAGGGGAGGGGACAAAGAAAATTAAATCATACTCTCCAGGCGCCGCGCCGCGTGCACACCGGGAGAAAATCGAAGGAGGCCGATAAATCGAATTACCGAGCGGCTCTGCCGATCGCGAAGGATTTCCAAGCCGGTTGCCAAGTCGAGTTCCACACACGCGCATCCACGTAGATTCGAGCTTAATACGGTCGCAGTGCGAAATTGGCCGGTCCCCAATTGCGAGCGCGGGGGGGCCGACGCCGGCGGCGACGTGCGAAGGAAGCTCTCGTCCCCTTCCTGTTTTCCCTTGCGTTTCTCCTTTTTCTCTCGGCGCATTCTTTTTAAGCACGAGGGACAAAGGGGATTATTTCGTCGGGCAAGCGAAGGGTAGAGAGGCCTGATGCGTACGAGAGCCTCAGGGCATGTCGGGCGCGGGGATGAAAACTTTGCCTTTCGGGCGTCGGGGACCAAGCGAGGAGGAAGAGTTGGGAGGGTGCATTGATGATGCGAGGCCCTTGATGACTTATCCCCGACTTGTCGCCCAGATGACTCTCTCTCTGCCTGCCGATGTTTGATGAATCTTTCCTTAATTGCCAATTTTAAGCTCTGATGTAATATTGAACTTTTATTGCAAACTTATATGCATTTTTCATTTTATGCATATTATTCTCAATACCTCGCCCAATATTCTAGGATACAGGTATTGATTGCTCTATCCTGTGAGCTTAATCTGACTTATATTAAGTTTTCTAATTAACACTTATCCATGCGCATAAAAAATTAAAACTTATTTATTAATATATATAGATGCGATTTTAATCTTTTCGAGAGTTTTCTATAATTCAATTTCGAATGTCAAAGTTGTCTGCGATGTGCATGTCGGCTTCTAAAACATAAACTAAACTTGTGAAACATACACTGTATTTCATTCGCCCCTTTTTCCAATACTTGATACGGCTTTATCCTAGTGCCGGGATGCGGCAGATTAAAAAACACGTAACGAGTTGTCGCGGGAGAGGCGAGGAGTCGACAGTCGTGCTCGTGCCGTGTGACCCCTTTCCTATACACGTATGTGTCATTCGAGAAATCGCCTCCGGGCTCGAATCGCGCCGTGACGTCCACCTCGGACAATAGACGCGCCGAAATTTTTGCGCCCGCTTCCCTCTTCTGCCCTCGCAGCTGGGCACATAATAATCTAAAATGGTTGTTTAGCTACGCGTGCCTTGCATTTCCTCTTTCTTTTCTCGTTGTACCGAACCGCTCGGAAAGGCTCTCCATTCGAAAATAACGCTTATCTTTCTCCTTTTTTGAACTCGCGCTTTTTCGGTGAACCGCTTTTGTGATTCGATTTTATACCTACTCGGCACCCTGGAATTAAAAATTTTACAACGTGGTCGCTCGTTCCTTTCTACCTGGGTAGCATAGCCGCGCGCTCACCCTAGCAAAATATATTCTTCTCAAATATGAGCTCGGGCGAGAAAAATGTAACTCGTACGCGAAAATGCACTTAGTTCATAGCTCAGAAATAGCCCGGACGGAAAAGACCACAGTATTTTTATCTCAAATACTAGCAGATTTTTGCAGAGATATTCATTCCTGGTATAGTATTTTTCGTCTATGTACCCACTACGATCGCCGATCCATCTAAATCTCTTGTTTCGGACACGAATTTCTTCCCGGCTCAGAATTTTGGAGTACGCTCTGCCACTGCGGCAGTCGAATCACGTGCCACTGGCTTTCCTTTTTGGCTTTGTGTTTTTCTTCCTGTTCGCTTCCTCTTTTTACACGGTATTCGGTATAATGCTAGCTCTAGCGAATCCGCGATCGGACCATTGTTTTACGCACGCGTATAGGTCGCGTTTATTGGGCAGTAAAAATCCTTCTCGTTTTTTCCATTTAGATTTCAGCCAACGTGCTTTCTAGACTTTAAGCAACGAATACGAGCGTTTTATTAATTTTCTGTGTTCATAAAAAAATCTGGAATTTTATTTTGTTTGATTTTGTTTTGATTATACAATTAGTTTAGATGTAATATTTTTCGAACGAGTAATCTGAACTTAGTTACAGTTTTGAAATAATTAACGAACAAAACTATACATTTGATTCACTTGTTAATGGGGAAGCATCATTTTCTCAAACATTTTTCTTATAAAAATTTTAATTATGAAAATGAAAGAGAAACACGAAATTTAAACGAAAAATAAATACTCATATTGATCTTGAGAAGACTTATAGACCTATCAAAATACGATCTTCAGTTTACTTCGAAGGTAGTAGTACCGACTCCAGTACAGATAAATCAGTGGAATAATTAATACAGCTTATAGATAAAGGTATATAGACCATTTGTCTGCACAACGTAACTCTCTAGAAACTTTAGTTGTGTATATATATATATATATACATTACACATCCCAAGAACATTTTCATTTATTACGATATAAAGGTGCAAAATTTAAATTATAATAAAATTTTATACTTTTTTTTTGAAATATTAAAATTTCTAATAATTTATTGCCAAATATGTCAACTCGTAACTAAATTTGTAATTCTAATAAAATTTGATTTCAAAACAAACTTCAATACACTAATATGTATTTTAATTTTTAATGCCGAATCATAAAAAATAATTTTAAAAAATCCCTGAAATTATTCTTTAAATTCTACACAAATTTTTATATAATGTTTTGTATAATTATTGAATGAACCACTTAATTAAATTTAATTTGTATGACCATCAACTCATATTCAAATCCAAATCTATAGTCACCATCTAAAAGCATAGGAAAAATCTTAAAATTTTGGTATTTACCATTTTTGGCTGTTCTGTATAATACACTAGAGTTGTAGTTGATTATGTTCTTATTATTTATCGAGTTATTGGGCAAGGTCTTATACATAAGATTAACTGATGTATATCACATTAGAAAACTTGTTAATGCATTGAAACACAAAATAAAATAAAGAATCTTGAATTTCATTTTTGTCAACTTCAAACATGAATATGACTTCTTACTAAGAATTAATTGGAAAGTGTTAATTTATAAGTTTACTTGTAAAAATGGAATAAATTTTATATCTACATACCTTTTTGACTTCATAAAAATGACATAGTTTTCGAAAGATAAGAGCTGAAGTCTTACATCCATCATTTGTTTTTCTAATTGTTTCTTTAGGCTCATTCAGGATTTCAGTTATGGAAGTATTCGACATCTGTATTAAGAAGTGAAACACAATCACAAAAATGTGACAACCAAGAATATTCTTAAAGATCGTATTGCCTTGAAAATGTATAACTTCTCGTTCATCTACATTAACTATGAGCAAAATCATTTTCCAAAAGAGAAGTCTTCTCAAGAGAGAAACTTTTAACAAAAGATGCATACTGCAGAAGTAACAAGGAATATTCCATTCGTCGAAGCTCTTGATTATGTGCTCTACTTCTCTAACATATATAACCAAGACTCAGATTAGCATTACTCAAGTTGGTCTCTTTTCCTAATCGAAAACGAATTTGAACGATTTTTTGTTCCTTTATTCTCTATTTCTATTCTTCTTATATATGTACTTTATATTTCTTCTATTTCCTCCGAACATCAAAACTATCCTATTCGCACATTGCACTCTCGCAACTGTAATCATTCAACAAAATAGCTTATAGCAGCTCTGGGTCTGAATCCACAGATATTCTCTAATGTGGACTATCTTTTATAAAAGCACTAATAAAATTTTACCCACGATCTTATTCTAAATTGAAGTTTACTTGAAAAACATTAAAATCTACGAATATTTTACATTATTTAGAATTAATGCTAGCTAGTATTAAAGTATATATCTACAAAAGAAGAGAAACTGTTTTATACAAAAACAACAAGAAACTGACGCACATAGTACTCAAAATATGTTTTTAAAATACCTAACAGATTTATAATTTATAATTGCGGTTGGTTAGTTTTAGTTTTAATTCGAAAATTAAAATATTATTTAATAAAACTTGTTAATTGAAAAATTTGTGAGCAAAGATGTGTATGATTTATTATAAACTCTAAAGTGTGACATTTGAGTAACCGCATTCATTAAAATATAATATTTATATAAAATTTCATATATGATTTGAATGAATTTGATGATGTGAATATAACTGGAATATAATCTCCGGATAAATTAATTCAGCAACTAATATATTAATTATATGGATTTTACTATGTACAGCTCTCAGAAATACAAGTGAATGACATTATCTTCAAATATTTGAATTCTAAAGTATTCTCGAAATATTCTCGATACTGTTTACTTCATCATATGATTGATTATAAATATGAAGAAAAAAATTCATGTACTGAATTAAGGCTCGATAAAAATTTCATTAATTAACACAATAAAATAGGAGGGAACGTAAAGGAAAATACACATTTGTTGCATTTACGTGAAATCCATCTGCAGTATTGGCCAGAAGAAACTAAAAAGACAGTAGCTGCATTGGAGTCACATCAATCTCTTGCGATTATATTTGGACAATTTTTCAATATCGGTGTTTGGTAGAATTCGCTATTGGGTATCTAATATTGTTCTTGGCTAATTATCGAGGCGCCTATATTTCCCACAGTCGCTTCTCTTGAAGCTCTGCTTCAAAAAACAATAGGGCATGCATTCGTGCATTATCAGGTGGCTCGGCACTCATTAAAGCGAGGCTGATAATTAATACCCTTCGACGGCAGATTCACCCCGTCGGGAAAAAAGAGGAATAGGAGATGATGGAGCGCAACGCGGGGGGAAGAAATGTAAGAGTTCACTGAAATATTATCGGCTGGCTCTGCTGCCGCCGGCGCGTCCAATCGCCCCGTCAAATTCACAGATGTGCGTATGCGTAACGATCGAGTGAGACAACGCACAAACACGTGCGCACACGCGACGCAGGATGCATTGCGAAGGGTTTGATAAAGTGCAGTGTGTTTCTCCCCTCGTGTAGTTCGTACACAGTTTCCCGTGCGCCCATTCTTTTCCGCCTCCCTCGTTCCCCGTCTATCTTTGTTTTTCTCTGCATCTCTCTTGCCCACTGTCTGCCTTATTCGCCGATACCCGCTGGTCCAGTGGCTGCACTCTAAAGTTGTCTTCTGCTCATTAGGAGCTTCTCCGGTATAAATTGGTGTACTGCTGTCGGCCAGGCCAGGCCGTACGTTGAGGCTAGGATCGCAAAAATACAATCGTTCCACGGGTATTTTCGGTTCCTCTTTCAAGAGTCCAAGATACGTTCGATCTGGGACTCAAGAAGTACGCGATCGATCCACAACAAAGTTACAGAGTCAAACTTTAGCGGCGTTTAATCAGGAGGGCGACCGTTACACGCGGCCCCGAAACTACAGCGGGCGGCTTTCTTATGCAAGGGCCCCAGACTAAGCACGGCAATAAAGTTTAAGTATTCATTGAAGGCCGGGTGGTGGGTGCAGGGCCATTGCGCATGCAGGGCGACACCGACCCGCTGGCGGGACGGGAATAGAAATCAAGAGGCCTCCACTCGCGAGATCCGCGGACGTCGCGACCGGAGAATCGATGCGTGCGGCGCAGCCTCCGCCGTGCGGAAGTAGGCGCCGCGCGAAAGAGCCGGCGCACGTGTGGGGATAAAGAATTTAATGAGGGGATGGCGCGGCAGCCCCGCCAAAGTGCCGGGTAAACATCGCTCCGAGGATTTAAGAGGGGATTAACCGGGAATCGAGGGCCGCTGCGCACTTTTTTGCCGGCGGTCGCGCGCGGCGGCACTGCACGTGCCCTGTTTGTTTCGCAAAAGAAGTACCGCCGCACCCGATATCGAACTAATTCTGGGCCCTGGAAATCGATCAGCCCCGCGAGCGGCGCGAAAAAAGAGAGTTGAAAACGTAACAGATGGAGTCACGATGGAACGCGGCCGAGCTCGGCGCTCCTCAGGGCGCGCTTCCATCAAAGGGTCGCACCTGCATCAAGCGCCGGGGCTCGCAGCAAGACGGCTCTAATAACGTTCGCCCCCTCCCTAACCCGGCCGCGTACACACAGCCGTTTTCCGGGGATTGGACGCCCGGGCCATTGGTAGGTATACGCGATTCGCGGCACGTCCGCGGGGGGCCGCAGCCCAGCTATGTGTCGCCCCGGCTCGCGGCAATCCGGACATAGCCGGGCTCGCTCATCCGCACCTGCGACCCCTCCTAGGGTCCGTTTCTCCAGCTTATACTGCACGGAGAGACGTGCGTCCTGGCTCCCCGCCCACTTTTTCTCCGTTGCTTTTCTGCGAGTGATGCGTGCTATTTGTCTCGATCGATCCTTTTGCGGGGATTCCGATGTTCCGTGATTGAATTAATGTCTACAGATTGTTGTGGGGCTACGTCCCCTGGGAATGGTGTAGCTGTGTAGTCGGCCGGGGCCTCATTCCACTTTTCCTGTTAGCCGACAGGCTAGAATCTTTACATGCGACTCTTCGGATATTGGTATTTATCATTCTTCTTCATTCAGTTATATAATCAGTTTTACTTATAGTTTCCTGTGAGCTTAAATCTTTTATCATCTGGTTATAATCACATTTTCTCATTTGTATCGAATTTTTCTTATGTATCATCTATTTACTAGTAAAACTTGGTATTTATTTGACAAACTCTTGTAGTTATGTTTCACATTCATCCTTTTTTTAACTACTTTTATCTTATTTAAGAACATTCCATCAATACCTTTCTTACTACCGTACTGCTGATTTATGTTCGAATATGAAATGCTTTAATCAAATCACATTACATTCTCATTAGTTAATAAGTCCTACCATAGTAGTTCAAAGTACAATACTGATTTTTGGAAAATAGTTTAAGAAAATTTTTTTAAATATTTATGTGTGGTTATTTTAGTAAATTGCATTGCCGTAATTTAAATATTTCAATTTAAAATTGTCTTAATATACATAAAAAAGATATTAATTTAATGACATATTCTATAGTTTTAGAGCATAAACGTAGAAGTATTCATAGGTATATATTGAATATAGAGCCTGATTTCGATTACATTTATTATAAATACAAAGTGGGAATGCTTCTAGTATGCTCTAATAGTATTATACCGCTTATGCAAATCAAAATCATGCTTTACGCTCGAATGAGAAAGATGTTATAAGATGGAATGACTAACGCAACGATTTGTCAAAATGTAGTCAGAATTGGAAGGTCACAGCAAATTGGTACTATTTTCCGAGTGGATTCTTAACGCGTGCTTGAAACATATAAGGATACTATTCATAAAGAAAATAAGATGGCCAAATAACAAATTCAATTTGCGTTCGACGAAACGAAAAAGCTTCTCCCCACAGGGAAAGAATCTTCGGTAGGGTGGCCCCTGCTACTCATGTATCGCCGCAATCCTCTTAACCCCTATTTGCCCTTGAAATCATAAATATCTCTTATTTTGTCAACGACAATGCTCAATCCACAGGCCTAAAAGCGCGACTTATCGACCGTCTCCTACGAGACCGATTTACCACGAAAGCTTCATAATGGCTCAAAACTCACACGAGCGAGTTAGGACGGGCATTCAAGAGGTGACGCTGTAAAGAAAATAATATTTCTTATCAATCTGGAAGGGGGCGCGAATGATGGCACCTGCTATAGGCGCGTAGCAACTGTGTACGTTCGCATGAGGGAAAGAAGGCGCAGGCCACCCACGAAAAGGATACATGCAAAGATACATGTATTATGCATCCCTGGGGAAGGATCTGCAACTGACTATCCCTACCCACCCCTCCACATATCCTGTGTCTCTCCCTCTATCTCGGTTATGCATACACGTGTGGACCGGATGGCCGTCCGCTCACGCGGGAAAATACAGTTGACTGATAGAGGGGTTGCGGGATGGGGTCAGGTGTATAAGCAGGTGGAATGACGCGTCAATAATTCCTGGGTATGAAGATTTATCTGCAAAGTGATCCAAAGGTAAACCTGGAGTCCGAAACTGCTTGACATTTGCAAATTTCGTGATTTCGTAGTTTCACTGTAGTAATAGTATAGTTTATTATGATGATATTTTTTTAGTAATATCGAGAGCACAGCTACGCGCTACAATAATTATATTAATATAATTTAATTCATTGCACTAATACACTAATATTTTTATGAAGTAATTCAATTATTGTGATAATATTGCTTTAATTTGTACATTGTATTTCTGTAAAGCTCATAAGTAATAGTACTAATTCATTAACAAAATACACAACGTTTGCTTCGTGTACTCGGTAATTTACAATTCTAAAAGCCCTATGTCTCTCTACTAACTGTAGGATATAGTACTGATTGAGTTCTCAAATACAACACGCAGAATACGTTTTTTATGCCTCGACACTCGAGCACACGAGTTTTATTACAACCCCGAATCGACTACGCGCACTAAAGAGTTCCGCACAGCCACGTACCGACTACGACGGAAGCGTTTAACACTCGCTCGCGTTTTCCCACTGTCTTCTTTATGGCGGTGGGATTGTTTTATGGGAGCAGCGGATCCCTGAATTATTTAAAGAGTAATGCGCGGAAAATAGATTTATCGCCCCCGCCCGAGCCGTAGCGATAATTCATTAATTCATCACCGAGTCCCAGCAGCCATTATTTGCATCTTTTACAATTCGTACATATACCTTGCGTGTATTCTGAATCGATGTATCAATTTCGCTTGAGTAACGCATGTTGGGGTTGAGCTTTAATGGATTATTTCGAATGCCTAATGTAATCGGATTTAATTAGGATTAGGGGCGATCGAGGATTCCTTATTTTCCATTCCGATGGAGGATTGGATTTGGGAAAATTCGTTAAGGAGGTTGGAACTCCAGCACGGGGATTGCTTGCGTGGTAAGTGACCAATCAAGGTGACGCGGAATCCCATCCAAACGCGGTTTTTTACCGGTTTTCTCTACGGTAAAATGTCTCTAGAAACTAATCAATGTTTCAGACGTTCAGCCAGCGTAACTGACAAAACCAGATTGAATTCCCTGCAATTAATTGCATTACTAAAAAGCGGCTCCAGTGGCAGGTTTGCATGCTCGATTCTTGCACGACTCTGCCTGAAATATCACCGCGAGCTGGCTAATTCTTCAGTAGATTTAACGCTTTAAGCATTACCGATCCTTACAGCAGTCGTTAACAGCAAACTGTAAGATAAAATATTTGCCTCGGAATAACCTTTAAGGAATCCCTGTCAGTGACTCATTCAAATCCGTGCGCATACACAGCCGCTCCCAATGAGCATCCTTGCACCCAACTAATATTGCATGCGAGATTGTATGCCAAGCACCGACACACGATATGCCCTTCTCCGGCTCAATCTCTTAACTCGTAGCTATGGGAAAATCCCCTCCCGGCGCGCGCGTTAATCGATAAACGCATACTCCACAAGTGTCAGCCGCGATGGTGGGAAGGAGACAAAGCGGCCGCTTGTACACTTGGCGCCTCGCGCGCGCACCTGCCCCAGGAAGAAATATTCCGGAGTCCTTCCTCCCCCGTGGCGCGGCGCGCGAGTGCGGGCACGCGCCACTCGTAATTCACGCGCCGGCGCCGGGGATCGATAAGCGCCTGGCGCGCGCCCTCCTATCGGCCCACCCCTGCGCGCACGGAAAATGGCCCTCAGCCCCCCTCCTCCGCCCTCGCGCGTTCTCGCTATCTCTCTCCCTTTCTCGTTTTCCCACTTCGAGGGCATGCAGCTTTCGAGTGCATTCGTATGTGCGCGCGGCGGTGCGCTTGCGAAGGAGTCGCGCGTCGATGGTTAAGAGTCGCGCGCGGCGGCGCTCGGACACGCGATCCTTTTCTTGTGTATCTTGATGGGCCTGCGCTCACGTGCGCATTGTACGCCCTGGCGAGCCCCGTTGCTTTGTCGTGAAACTACGAAGCTATTCTGCAACTTTATGATTTTTAATTTAAATAGATGGTATATAGTGCAATTAATTTCACATATCGATTCAGTTTGGAAATTAACCTATACCTGGAACGTAACATACGTTCTACAGCTAGAAATTATATTGATTTATTATGTGAGCTGGAGAATAATCTTTAAATAAGTTATAAATATAATGTTCTATCTTATTCCTTTATCTATTATCATTCTATATAGCATCCCAAAACGAACATTGAAATATACGGAATATCAATGGTGGTAATGTCTAACGAGTAAAAATAATAGTCTATATATAAATATGCTGAATAATTATTTTTAATGCCTTTACGTATTTGATAAGTATAATTATAAATAAATGAATTGATTAAATTTCAATTTAATAAAGAATAAGTGTCCTGTGTATTATATATGATTGAAAACTTTATTATTATAGAAAGAATTTCATTAAATTTATTACCTGAAATAATTCAAATTATTATTTTGGTTTTCGCGCTTACACTTTTTAATTGCACTTGTATTCCCCTATAAATTTAAATTTGTTCTTTAAATAATAAAATTTAATTAAAACTTGTTTGTATAGTGCTGCAGATTGATTCATAAATGTATGTGTGATATGTACAGAATGAAAATCACATGGTGTTGTACGTTTATATTTGATTAAAATATACCCGATACATTTATAATTCTCTATTTAGTTTTGTATCTGTCTGACTTCCTTATCATAGGATCTGCATATGAAATCTCAAACAAAACTGAATCCGCTAAACAGGAATATTATAGGGATGTACATGGTTTATATAGTTATTTGTATTATACTAATATAAAATATTTTAAAATAAAAACACTTACTGCACCAGTCAACTTAAATATGTATGATAAGACAGTTAATTGCATCACAAGATATTTTTAAAATTTCAATATATATGTACAATAACGTATAAAACTTAAAATCGATTAAAAAAAGTGTTATCGCATTGAAAAAGATCACTTATATATTTGTACTCGTATACTCGCATTTCTTGGCCAGAATTGTATGTAATTATGTACTGAGTTATATTCTCTAAACGTTGTACTTCGTACTGAGTTTGACTGATGAGCTATTATTTAATCTTACATATATGTGTTGTACGCGCATACATTATTTATAATAAAGTCTGTCAAGCTAAATACTTAAACTTTTCTATACTATAACTAAGCTGTAGATCCTGCTAAAACGTTTTATATTTTATGTTTAAAAGGAAAAAAAAGATTTATATACTGTTTGGCGAAAATTCATATTTTATTCAACAATATATTGATTATGTCATAGCTAAGGAGAAAATAAATTTAGAAATATATATATAGTTATATTATCAATTTTAAATATTTTATAAATATAGCAACAATTATATTGATAATAAAAATGCACTTATTTTAAATTTCAAATAAATTTAGAAAAATTTATTTTCTATGCAAAATTAATTAATCTGCAATTATTTAATTTTCTAATTAAAGATGATTGGGCTGAATTTCTATATAAATATTTATATGTGTTACTTTTTTGAATAAAGTACATTTATCTACTAAGCTAAGTCATTAAAATAATTATACAAGAATTAGAAGCGTGGGATAATTGTATATCTATATGACATGACATAAGATATATTTGTGTCTACCTTCAGGTGTATAGAACGTTTTTACTGTCGCTAAATAAGTGATTAAAATAAGGAAAAAACTAGTATTCAGATCATATAGTTGCATTAATTATCGTTGATTATATACAGCATAATGATTTAGATTTACGTTTCTACAACATTTTTTGCGTGGATCGGAATAGGAAACTTGCAACTGCCGGTCGATTACCATTCGCCTCTTAAAATCGACCTGAGTTATGTGCAGGCTCTGCAGCCGTGAAACTGAACCGTGGAGAGGAACGCAGGTTATTGCACGAAATACGGGCCCTGTACAGCAGTACCTGGAGCATCTCCACGGCAGCTCGTCAAACGTTCACTCCCTAGCCTCCGTTTGCTGTTAGGTTGGAACGTTACTCTGCTATATATGTACGGTAATACCGAGGATGGAAACTGCTGTGTTACTATTTTAGTCCCTATCGATGTAGTTTTATTTGTATTGCAATCGAAATGAATGGTTTTGTGTATTAGGCCAAAATTTCAAGTTAGATCATAATTTAGTTCAAAAATTACAATTTGCTGTTAATAGTAATTTTTTATAATAGTTTAGTGATGTAAAACCATGTTTATATATTTGAAAGAAAATTATCCATACTTTTCTATACCCAGTTGTGCATGTGTAACTTGGGTCTATCGAATGACTCGAAATCGAGAATAATAATATAGAATAGAATAATGATACTTCGGAATCAGAATCAGAATGCATTTATTTTTATACCTGTAGTTTTGAACTGAGCGGTTGCGTAGGTATAGTGAATCAGTTGGTATATATGACGACAAACTTTTTATTATAAAGATATATAAGATTGTTTATGACCTCGTTGATTGCTAATTAAAGCAAAATGATTCCGGAACGTATTTTGTAGACGCTCATCCGTATTACCCTCGCCAAACGGATCTCGAATCCATACCTGTGTACGTACAAATATCCATTTGATCATGATCCAAATGAGCATTTGTCCATTCACGCCCCTCTTCGTTAGATCAAAAGCAAAATAGCCACAGATCACTGTACTTAGATCCACATATCGCGACCTAATTTCACGTGATATCAAAAAAATTTCGCTTATCCGAAGTGGACCAAGACGGGCTATACAACCGCAGATTTAGCGAGGTAAAAAAATATGCCAGGATAATGCATCGAATGCGGTGAATATATCACATATGGAAAGTCGAGGTCCCCTGTCTCTTGGAGATTGCTGATCCGAGCGCCTATCTTTTGCTTAACGTAATTCTGAGAATCACTATAATTGGTTTAACAATATTACAATTTGCTCTCACGCATTTGAAAATTATGTAAATAATAATAATAATTAAGTTATATTGAATTTTATCTACTACATACTGAATTAGAATAGATAGTTCAGTATTGTGAAATATGAAAATATCACGAAGGATGCATACAGTATCAATGGGTTCACTAAATTTCATTCCATAGCTAATGCCATGTTAATTTATATGTCCTTAAATAGATATTTTTACTTTATTCTTGTTCATTTTTATCACTTTGTATTTATTTTCTAAATTAATTTTACTGTGGACTTCATTAAAAATAGTATCGAGGATAGAATACATCCGCTTATTGATTATACGTTTATATACCTTTTGTAGATAATTTTAATCACTGTAATTAAAATTTATGTATTTTAAATTCATTAATATTCTCCAATATCCTCTTTGTAAAACACTAATTATACAAATCATTTAATTCTTGAACAAATAAATTAAGTTTTATGCCAATCTCCGTATCTTTACACGATTAAAATAAATTCCATTTTACAAAATGTCAAGTTATATTTGGTTTCTTTTGTACATTCCAAAAAAAAGCCATTAATTAAGAGAGAACAGGCCTCGGGATAAGTGCAATCTCACAGTAGATACAGAATCAAATCAATGATTAGTTCCTCGAGAATGAATTTCCAGGCGTCTGCAAAGAGCTCAAAGTTTATTTATAGAATGACATAAGCACTAATCCTTCTCAGAGGGGGACAGTTTGTACGTGGGCGATCCTTCTTTCGAGAAGGGCTTTGAGGGTCGTGAGATGCGTTGATCTTTCACCAGCTTGATCTACTGCCTTGGTTGAAGTTGTATGGGAAGCTGCCGTTTGTGCATTTAATAATTTGTTCAGAACTCATTTTACTTCTTATTCAAAACATGCATATATTAATATACACGTTATTAGACTATCTCTTTTCTGAAAACTGAAGATTTTGCTAATTATGCAATTAATCTTTTTCATTGATCTTTTTCACGCCCATTGAAAACTTTCAGTTTTGCTAAAAAAGAAAATTACAAAAGTTACCTTCAACAGTATTAAAAACAACAAAAATCATAATTAGTTACAGGAATGTGGAGTTTGTCGCGATCTTCCGAGAACCTAGACGAGAACCCTTTTTGCCTCGAACCGACGCTTTGCACTAGTGCGTTTATGCGACCATTAAAGGGCAGTAACAATTTCTACAAGCTCGAGCTTATCTCCTCATTCTTAACTTTCACGTTCATGGGCGTCGTTAGCACCTGCTTTTCAGCTTCCGTCCTAGAGGACTTGCAACTAGAGTTTTCGGCAGCGCTGCGTTAATCGAACGCACGTCTCTCTCTTTCTCCATTCGCCCCCACATCCACGTTTAACTTTCTATTCATAAAGTTTACTGCATTTAAAAGCATAAAGTAATTCTGGAATAGCTGCCGATATGCTCTTATCGCGGTGCGCATTAGCGAAATCCTTATTGAACATCAAGCGCGGACTGCGCACGCTTTTCGTTTCAGTCCGGTCGGAATTTTGACTCGGCGAGCCGCGGTGTACGCTGGCGCGGAATCGCGGCCGTAACTCGAAGCCGTAACTGCTCGGGCAGTTAGTACTAAACACGATCGGCGTTCTGCCCTCGTAAGCAATTATAGATCTTTCTCTTCAAGCCTTAGGTGCAGGGCTACGGGGCGGATCCGCAGCTTCGCAGCCAATTGATTGGGCCAACTTGTGCGTGCGCGCGGTGCCTTGGGCCGCGGGTGGGAAGTTGCATAATGTTCCTTCGTTATCGCTCGTAGCTCTCCGGGGGAACGGGCTTAGCTTGGAGGGACCCGGGCTCCACTTGGCCGGCTAGTTTAGCCGTTCCCTTCGGGACCTCGCATGCGTGTTGCGTATTCGGCTTTTTCGGCTGGAGCGCAAGACAGCGTTACACTGTATTAGTCTTTTCAGTGTACTTGGGGTTGTTTGTTACTGGCGGTGTGATCGATACCGAGCAGAAAGGATTGCTTTCAGTTTGTATAAAGGTCTACGATTCGTTCGAGGTCTCTGATAGTTTGTTTCTAAGTCATCAATTGGGTTTTAGTTTGCTTACGGCCTACGGGTTCACCCATATATGCATATTTTTCATAAAATTACGGAAACAGATTGTATTTTATATTCACAGATTTCATTTATTTCAAGAGCAAATATTAATTATAATTCAAAGCTTTATTTTATCACTTTGACAGGCTACAATAATTATGTAAGAACGGTAGGAAAGTATTACATTCGTAGAAAAGTTTTTTATTAAGCAACATGCCTTTTTTCATTGGCCTGATTTATACGAACATTATATATTTTTGACTTATTCAAATAAATTACAAATAACTGTAAAGCGTACCATTTAAGATATTTAGAATTCCATGGGAATAGTTTATATAAGCGTTTCATAATTATTTGTGATATTGAAGCTATGCTGTCAAATTTATACATACGTACAATTCAGCATACATGTATAGTGACAAACGTGGCGACCCTTCGGAGCACCCCGCGGAAACAAATAAAGCATTCCAGTAATTGAGTCAAGGGGAGAAAGGAAGATAGCGAATTCCCTCTGTTTATGCTTAAACAGGAGGACGCTAAACCAATATTTAATATTGCGCACGGAAAACAAACTTTCCTATCCGTAACGAGAGCGAAAACACGCGGCCGATGAGCAGTCAACTATCCCTCTGCGTCTGCCTACGCATTTTACCGCTATGAATTCCGCGCCCCCTTGTATATCCGAAATATTTCGTGTGCGACGAACCTCTGCCCGTAAAAGTTATATACCCTGCGCACGCAAGAACGCGTTTGCGGACACACTTTTATCCGGACGCGTGACGCGCGAACGGTCACGTGTCCTCATCGCTCGATACGTATCTGAACGTGTGTTATACGCGCTTCGTAAGCAATTAAATGGCCGAGGGAAAAGAAGAGGCTGATAAAGGAACGCTAGCCTAACAATGGTGCACGTGTCTTTATCATGGGACCTATGTACTCGTACTGCACGCTCACTGTTGTTCGAGCCTCCCTTTCAACCCTTATATTCCTACACAGTCTTATTCTCCTTGTTTCTGTTCGACTACCAACTAGTTTTAAAAGTAGTCTAGAAGAATGTAATAACTCAAAATTTATTCATACAATACATAGGTATACAAGGAATAGGTTTAGTTATTTTTGAAGATATTTAATAAGTTATATAGCTCTCATTTATACCGTGCAATAACATACAACAATAAAGACCATTATATTGATTATCAGTTGTACAAAATACAGCACTGTATCCATAATAATATATGACTAACCAAATAAATTATAGCTTTTACGAGAGCCTTTATTTATTAAATTGAATTTCTTATATACCTGTATGATAATGCATGTTAGGCAATACTTCAGGCGATACTCTAATAGAACAAAAATAATTATTGCAAACCCGTGTTAGAAGTTATCACTAAAATAACTAAGCATGTTTCTCAGCTAAAATAAAAGCACGAAATAAAAATTAATTATTTAAATAATAATTAAAATCAAAGTTTAATTTGATTTTAATTTCTATACGAATTTGATACAACTATTACTGTTTTGCAAAATATTCCAGTCAAACTTTTTGAGTAGTTTCTACAGTTGTTACATTATTTAACATCATGAAATTCATGATCGTTCAATTACCAACATGAAATAGGCAATGACTACGAAACTTTTATTCAATGCGCAACTGAGTTATTGCAATACACCCTCGATTATACGCAAAACCTGGACTTTTTTTAGATTTTGCTCCCCTTTCTATCTCAAGTCGGTTACTCTTGGAAAATTCCATTGAAACTTTTGCAGACTATCTTCGCTCTCAGGGCCCTCGCAGACGATAAAGCCCCAAAGAATCGTGCACCTACGAGGGTGAAAATTCCCTGGCAGTTGAAAAAGCACACGTCGCCTCTACCCAATCTTCTCGTCGTCCCTGCGCTTCTGCCTGGCCTCCTCCATTCGCGCCAGGAGTACGGAAAGAGGATCGCGCGCACATTGTCGAGGCGCCACGGCCTTCATTAGCGCGAGGCTCGAGTGTATGCGCATGAGACACGGGCGAGCGGCTCTTTATCGCGAGCGCGCGCGCACGCGTGCACTTGTGCCGCTGTCGGGGCGAACTTGACTCGTCATTCTCTTTTCCCTACCGCTGAATGAGTCCGTGCACGGGGAAAGCGAATCACGCGGTTCCATTTTCATCGAAGAGATGCACTGCTTGCGGTTCAAGTGACATCCATTGCCAACGAGTTCGTCAATTTTTTGCTGGATGAAATGTTTATTTTCTCTATTAAATGTGTAATTACAAACAATGATGAATATGGATTGTTTAGAGTTTATTTTCCTACTACGTCATTTAGGAATGATGATTTAAAAGTAGTTACAGATTGCAACTGTATGCTTAAAAATAGGCTATAAATATTGAACTCTTTAGCAAAAATCTTAGCTGACCTAACTAGTAGTAGAATAAAAATAATGGACAAAATAAAGCCCTAACAACAACTAAGTATGTAGCAATTTTTTCTGAGGTTTGCAATTCAAAGAAATTCACTCGCCTATAATCAAAAAATGTGTTATTATAAATAAAGAAATTCTGAATTTGACTCTATTAATAATAAATATTCGTACTTTGATCGAACTATTCTTGTAATATGTATTATCTTTTGTAATATAGCTTCATATTTCATTACTTTAGCAAATGTCTTTTCTTTGTGTAGCTATATAAATTTTGCCTTAATAGCATGGCTTACAGAGTATTGTATAAATATAGGTACGGTACGATTATCTGATATGTAATGTAGTATATCATATCACATGTTATGTAGTTGGTTTAATTGCAATAACTGAGCTACTACCTAGCTTTTATTTGTTAAAAATAATCAAGTTTTACCTATTGAATTTATTTTTTTCTTAGTAACTAAATGTACAAGTACAATATAGATTTCTATTAGAAATATACTCAAATTTTATCAACAGAATCAAATATTATTTATAGTTAATACTTTGTTTTTAAATTAGAAATACTTTCAAAATCTTGTTAATTTTTTCAGAAAACGTAATTATTCTGTATTTGCATCCAATTTTAAATATTTTTCACGTAATATGCATGTTTAATTTTTTTAAATATTTTCATCACCTTTAATTTTATATATTTTTTATTTTAACTTGCTATACTTATTTAGACCTTATAAGATAGTGCGGAATTCTCACACTGTTTTTATTCACAATGTAATCAACCTCGAATAAACCTCGTTTAGTCTAATAAAGGATTAATGGATATTTCATTTTTTCAAAAGAAAGATCATTTTACATTTTGGAAAAGAATAATTTTTTGGTTTATCAAGTAGGAAAATTAATTGCTTCGCTATTCAATTATATAAGATTTATTTTTATAATTTTTAATTATAACGTTGTAAATACAGAACGATGTTTACTATGAACGAGAAATTGGGCACACGAAGTTTGCAAGGAACGCATTTGTTATGCAAATAGCTTTACTGTTGAATCATCTGCACCTCCCCGGACGACCGACGCGCTATACGCACACGAATAATGTTAATCGAAAGCCCTCTTGGAGAGAAGGACAATTCAAGCTACGGCGAGGCACACGGTCACCTTCACTCTCGTCAGTAATATGAAATTAATTATATTCGTCTCGCGGGCGAGACGAGATATCGTTGTTATCGGACTCCTGCTATTCGCAGTCCCCTGGACAGCAATTCCGCAGCAATTATGAAACCCAGAAACATTCCAACTATATGCACAGGGTCGTACGCCCTCCTGTGAAAAGGGATTCAAAGGGTCGCAGCTGCCATCACTTCTATGCGAGATGAAACGCGGCAACCTTGATTTTTGGGCTTTTAATTTAACGCCGGAGTGGGCGCGAGCCCGACGCGTGCCGCTTTGTTACGCCAAATGGATCCTTTTTAATATTGTCTTCTGCTTTTGTTATTTCGTGTGGTGTATTGTTGAGGGGTCTGATCGTGCGCCACAGGATACGAGTCGGCCAGTTGTATTTTCAAACAGTTAAAATCATTGTAGATCTTTTAATACATCGTACAGATGTAATGTGTACATTATGCTTGGAATGAAAATACGTAATATCTCACAAATACTTATTTTACATTAGTATGTTTTACAAATATAAGATATATTAACACGTATAATATTCTAGTAACATTGAACACATAGAATGAACATATAGTTATAAAGTACAGGACCTGTTATCGTTTTACATACATTTTGTTTAGATATTTTGAAAGTCGATGTTTTGAAAAAATTACATTTCATTAATAATGTTGAAAATATTTTCTGTACTCCTAAAGTTTTGCTTATCATTTTTATTTTATGTATTGACATTTTCGATGTATTGCCTAGTAAAATTAACTTGTTTATGTGGTAAATTTGAAATCTTTAAATTCTGTATGATGCTCTACCACTTTTCTTGATGAAATTCGGTATCTTCGTATTAAAATAAATCTATTTGCGCCAAAATGATTATTCTATTTTACGGTGAAAATGAATTTAAAATTTTAGTTTATTTTATAAAATGCAGATATTGAAATTATATATATATGTATATGTATATAATGCAGTTTATAAATCACAACATTTTTTTGGTATCATATGCACTACCATGTATTGATGTAACGTAAGTCAATTTCGTAATTGATAATATAGTAAAAGGCAAGCAACTTTTCTTTTGCTGATTTTTTCCCAAAATTTGAGGCATTATTTTTAAAAAGTGATAACTTACTTATTTTTTAAAGTATTGTTCGTCACTAGCCATTACTTTTTGGCATCTTTTGGGCAATTATCAAATACCATCTCGAAAAAACGATGTGTCTTTTGAGGCGATCCAAGAATCCATCCATTCTTTAACTTTTTCATAAAAGTGGAAATGCTGCTCAGCTAGGCCATGTGCCATCGATCGGAACAAATGGTAGTCGGAAGGAGCAATGTCTGGAGAGTACGGCGGGTGAGATGAGACTTCCCATGTTGTAGGATAACTTTATCATGTCTCTCTCGGTACTATGGCCGTTTCTCCTTAAATTCTAGACTCAAACGCATCAATTACGTTCGATACCGATCCCCTGTGGTGGTTTCACTCGGTTTCAACAGATCATAATACACGACACCAAGTTGGTCCCACCAAATGCAGAGCATATCCTTGGCACCGTAAATATTCGGTCTAGACGTCGACTTGTTTTGTTAATGGCCTTACTAATACTTATACTTAATTCCGGACAAGTACATGCTACATTTACAGATTGCAAGGAATTGATTTTATTTCTATCCATATAAATTGCAGTAACATTTTTGTTTCTTATAAAATTATCAAGAAAAATATTTGAATATTCGGCTGCCTTCAGAATTTCACCGAGTTTTGTGTTTACTTGTATTATTGCACTAACTGTTTTGTAGTCATGAGAATGTATATTGAAATTTTGATGTTGAGTTTCTAAATTTAAGATTAATAATTCTTCTATGCATGAGAATAAAATTGGAAGTTTATTTCTTTTATATTTTTTATTTTTACTTTTCAAAACAGCGCCAATTTTTCGAATGTTAGATTTTTTTCACATATTTTCTTAATGACAAAGCATTTCGATAAATACTCGATTCGATTTTCTATTAATGGTAGTTTTGATTCAGCTAGCAATACATTTTTAGGTATAGTTATGCCGTAACCTAGAGCAACTCTTATTTATTATTTAGATTTTCTCTATGAATTTTTGTTATTGGATAATAAATAAAGCTACTGTAATCTATAATCGAACGAATATAACTCTTATATAGTGTAATTAAAATTTGCAGGTCTGAACCCCACAATGTGTCGCATAAGTACTTAATAACATTTAACGCTTTGAAACATTTACCTTGTACATATCGAATGTGATGTGTGAATTTCAATTTATAGTCGAAGATAAGTCCCAGAAATTTTACAGTTTCACTAGATTTTATTATAGAATCTTCAACAGTAATCGAGGTTTCGCGAGGAGGAATAGTTCCATTATTAAAATGCATAAGTACTATATTTTACGATGCTAAATTAAGCCCTATATTTTTTAAGTTATTATGTACTATATTTACAGCTTATTCAATAAGATTTCTACATTTTTTTTGTGGAGAAAAATAGCAGTATAGTGCTATATCGTCTGTAAACGTAGTGATATTTTGATATACTTTGGTAGCCTATTTGCGATATTTTTGACATAAACAATACATAAAAGTGGACTCAGGACACCGCCTTGATAAATTTAACAAATTTAATCAGATTCTCAGAACAGCTTACTTCTGCCAGTTTTTCCAATAGAATGTCACACTTTATATTATCGAATGCAATATATACATTAAGAAAAGCTGCTAATAGTGATTTATTTTTTATTATAGTTTCATTCACACTTAATGATAAATTTCTTAAGTTGTTGACGCAGGACCTACCTGCACGGAAATCAGTTTGACTTTTTGGTAAGAATTCATTAAATTCACACCACCATTGTAATCTATTTTTAATAAGGGTCTCGAACAACTTACATTGGAATGATATAAGAACTACGGGTTTAACATCTTTTCCATTAGGCTTATTTATAAAATGTATGATTTACTTTTTCAAATTCTTCGGAAAGTTATTTGTACTGTACATTTCATTATAAATATTTAATAAGAGATTATGATACTTAATAGGCAATTTCTTAATTATTTCATAATCAATGTAGTATTAAATTCATAAAAGTCAAACTTTAAGTCAAAGAATTCATTTTTTTACTAATAGACGTGTGCGAAGGGTTCGTAATTACCCAAGGTGGGCTTATTTTTGCAAGTGCGATTTCGATTTTATTATCATTTGGTAAGTTTTCAGAGTTATGACAGAGTGTTTATGTGTTCATGTTTATCCATTAATTTTTAATAATTTTGCATTTGTTCCGTACATTTTGATGTTTTGAAGATTCTTGTAGCAAAAGCATGCAATCGTTTTTAATCAATACGACTTCATAAATTAAGAGTTACCACACATTTTTTGTATGCATCTTTCATTTGCATTTTTAATTCATCGCATTCGTTATTAGTTACGTTATTAGTTGAGGTCCATAGTGAAATGATTCCAGTCAATTCTTACTTTTTTAATTTTAAACGTTTTTTTTCGTATAAATATTTCTTTGTGTCTCATATGTAACGGTCGATGATCGAAGGTTTAAGTATATAGACGTATATATATATAGGACGTATGAATGTCCCAATATTGCGTATACAAATACGGAATTCGGCGACGAATTGTCTCCGCGCCGAAACCTCGCTCTCTCCGTTCGAGACCGCCGACCGAGTAACATCACGCAAGGTACTCCGACCTCCCTTCACGAGTCCAACTTCGATGAGAGGGAGCTTCTCATAAACTACAGTCCAGTTTACAATCAGGACAAAGAAAGCGGCAGCATCCCCATGAGTAAAAGGACCTGCTTCTAGGCCACGGTCCCGCACGGTTGAGTCAACGCATCTCTACAATCGACGCAATGCATGTCCACGATCGACTCAAAGGATTCCATCGCCTTCGAGCTGACTCTTCACCACAGTTAGCGCTAATCCGCCCATATTTCGTTCGCGAAGCGTAAAAGCATCAATTCGGCAATCGTTCTTTTTTATGACGCTCCTGATCCGCGAGCGTATTCTCGTGACATAGACACGTGTGCTATGAGATTATAATATTAAATTGTCCATAATTGTAAACACTTGTCCGTGTATTATTTTATCCTCCCTACCGGTTGAAGGCTAATGCTGAAAATTTTACACATATTCAAAAAAAATTGGAAAGTGATTCGACCGTAAAATTTCGTCATGTATTTTTGTGTTTCGTCACAAAAATAAATTTTATCACACTGTTCCATACTTGGTTATGAGCATTAAAGTCTCCTGCTAAAACACAATTTTTATTAATTTTCAAATTACTAATAATCATGTTCCATTCATCTTGCGTTAGTGTATTACCAGGATCTCTATGGTATGCAAATAAATTTAACTCCAAGTAAATATTTACTATTTGAATATACCACAGATTTCAATGCATTGTCCAGGATTTTTTATATTCTTAATTTCAAGAAACGCAATATTTTTTCTGATTAGAAGTAAAATAACTTCCACTCTTTTATTTGGTCGATCCTTCCGGAATGTCAAAAAGCCAGGAAATTGAATTCGTTTTTATTCTGTTTCTTGAGTCAACCAAGTTTCAACGCTAATAAAAATATCAATTTTTTGAAGTCGTGCAGGTAATTCGTGAAGACCTTTATTTAAACTTCTTGCATTTCAATAAAGAAATCTTAATGAGTTACTTAGAGATTTTGAGTTATTCATTGCTATATGATTCTTTCATAATTAGTGACTTACTTGCGGTTATCACTGTCGTTTTCATTTGCGGAAAGCGTACTGTGTACCAACCTTTTAATAATTCTATTGATATGTTATTTAAGATTCATATATATGATATTTTCCTGAATATTTTGTAACATTTCTATGTGTAAAGAAATATAATAATAATATAAATATAAATATAAAATGAGTCAACAGTTTGACTTATTTTACTATTTGGACCTGTTTTACTTTTCATTGCTATCGTTATTAATTTAGTGCTATTCTGTATTGGTTGAAATGTTGCTTGATGGCCGTCTTTTATTACTAGCCTGAGCAATATTCATATTGAATTCTTCACTTGTAATTTCCTTTGGACTTAAAAATTGCTTATTGTCATTAGATTTATTATTATTAATATCAAACTTATTATCTTGAAAAATTTGCTCTTCATGAATATTGTCTGTATTGACAGTTGCTGATTTTAATTTGATTTCCTTGCTCGAATTTTCAGTTAAACTGTTATTGTTGTCATTCGGCTCTATTTTGTTCATGCAATGTTTCGCTACATGTCCTTCCATCTGACATAGGTAACATATAACTCGACATTTAAGCGATTTTATATTCGGATAAACAAAGTAGGTGACATCTTCATAATTAATTTTTATAAGTCCAGCAGTTTTGATACATCATTTGGATCAATGTACGAGGTGTGTTCAAAAAATAACGCGAATTTTTGTTTTATGAAAAAAATATTTATTTATTCATGAATATCTATTTTGTCCCCTTCAAAGTAATCCCCCTCGGATATAATACACTTCTGCTAACGCTTTTTCCAATTCTCGAAACACTTGAAGCTCGATCTTTGTAATAGCTTTTAGCTCTTTTAGCGATTCGCTTTTAATATCATCTATGCTTGCAAAACGACGGCCTTTTAATGTTCTCTTTATTTTTGGAAATAGAAAAAAGTCACATGAAGCCATATCTGGCAAATATGGAGGCTGAGGCATCGTTACAGTTTTGTTTTTGACCAAAAATTCACGAACAAGCAATGAAGTATGAGCAGGTGCATTATCATGGTGCAAAATCCATGAATTGTTTTGCCACAAATCCGGGCGTTTTTTTCGGATTGCTTCACGCAAACGGCGTTGAACTTGTAGGTAGTACTCCTTATTGATTGTTTGACCTTGTGGCAAGAATTCATGATGCACTATGCCATTAAAATCGAAGAACACAGTGAGCATAACCTTCACATTCGACCGCACTTGTCGAGCCTTTTTCGGTCTTGGCGATCCAGAATACCTCCACTGAGACGATTGAGCCTTAGTTTCGACGTCATAACCGTATACCCATGTTTCGTCACCTGTTATAACACGTTTTAGTAGTTCTGCATCGTTATTAACTTCATTTAGCGACTCCTGAGCAACTTCTATTCGCCGCTGTTTTTGTTCGAAATTCAACAATTTTGGAACGAATTTTGCTGCCACACGTTTCATAGCCAAAACATCGGAAAAAATTTCATAGCATGAACCAACTGATATGCCAACATCATTAGCGACTTCTCTGATTGTTATTCGGCGATCGTTCATAACCATTTCTTTCACTTTTTTCACGTTTTCATCGGTTGTTGATGTGCTTGGGCGTCCGGGTCGTTCGTCATCTTCAACATTTTCGCGGCTATCTTGGTAACGCTTATACCACTCGTAAATCCTTGCTTTACTCATAGCAGACTCACTATATGCCTTTGTTAACATTTTACAAACTTCACTACACTTTATTTCATTTTTTACGCAAAATTGAATACATATTCTTTGATCCATTTTTTTTCACAAACGAAAATCGCCGAGCTCGAAAAAACACGTCTAACGTTAGCGGCTGCCACTTAAAAAGTAAGCAATGAATATTGCTGAAAATTTTATCGTACTTCAGGTGCATGTGTACCAATATAATAAAAAAAAATTTTATACAGGCGGACTCTCCAAACCCGCGAAATTTTAAAATTCTCGTTACTTTTTGAACACACCTCGTATGTCTGTTGCCTAGAACTTAAAACGTGACTTAGATCATCCATTCTAATCAAGCTTTAAGAGTGCTAATAGATGCACCTCGAGTGATGTTTAAACTATCGAGAATATCTTCAAACACAAGCAATACAGTATTATATGCGACGTGTCATTTATTATGATCGAATTTGCTCGGAGCATTTGTAAATACACGTCTTCCTTGCTCGACGGCTAAACTCGGAATCCTACATAATTGCAGTTTTTAAATATTTGATAAAAACTTGGTACATTTGTTACGCGACAAGATTAGAGCCTTACGCACGGGCAGATAATTTGTGCTGCTATAATCAGGGCCCGCAACTCTCTCGCGCTGCGCTGGGACTCAGCCGCGCACTACGAATCCCCACTCCCGCGCCGGTTTGGAATAGCTATGGCGGATAGGATAAAAGGCGGCGCGGCCGTCATCTAGCTCTTTTGCTTGCTCGGGCGGGTGACCCCAGCAAACCTCTGCAGCTCTCACCGCCTCCAAAGCCTGCCTTGGCCCTCGACGCCTGCCTTGGTCTTCATCGACTCGCGTGCCTTGGCTTTTATCCGCATCTGCCTTGGCCTTTATCTGCGCCTACAAACACTGTACTTGCGACCAACGAAACTCTGGGCGACCTCGATAGGAACAAAGAGGAATAAACGCCCCTGGAGGGCTTAGCATTAAATAAAATATTTTATTCTTTGATAGTTCCCCCCTCCCCCGCCTTTGTTTACCAATGGCCTTTATCAAGGATAGCATTGACGGTAAGCTATTAAGCCATAAGAGATACCTCACCGGATCGGCACTCCCTGAGGCCACCCGGAACAGTCTTCATTTAATAACTGATAATTTTTCACATTTTTTCTATCTTTAGATCGAACAGTATTATATTATTGTGTGAATTAAAATGTCAAAGATGATATCGTTCAATTTTTGTCGAAGTTGATTAACAAATAGTGATTGTACGAGAACTCCTTCCTCTAAACATATCTTCAGAAAATTGAACAGTAGATAATTCCATTATCGATCAAAACTCAAAAAATGTAAATGAATGCCGAATGGAATCCGTTTTCAAACCTGTGACATGAATAAAATCATAAATACATTAAGTATTTATTGGCATTTCTGAATTTGTATGTTAGACTGTTCTAGAATGTGTATGTGTATACTATGTAATAATTTATATATTATAATATATTACACAATAAAAATATGCATACTTACCTTTATTAACTTGAAAACTGATAATGATGAAAGCCAAATCAAGCAGAGATAAAACGGACAACACGACTGATGCTTACTGTTTTCACTCGATTGTCATCTTAAGAATATTCGCGCGGGCAAACAACCACGAGGTTCTGAGTATATAAAGAGGGCGCCAGAGTCGATTTGCTATCTCTTTCTTTACAGCACAATATGGCTTTGCTAGTTACGCCGCTCAACTCATCATATTTATTTGATTAGTATTTGATTATTATTTATACGAAAAAATAAACAAAAGATCGTAGAACGTAATAATTAGTCTTCTATCCTTGTAAAAGTATTCGCATTATGTCAATCTTTACACATTATACCGAGTATATGATTTCACTGCTTTACAGTTAACGTAATATTCAATTTAGATTATTTGAGGTTCATTGTAATGCAGTGGAGGCTTGTCACTATTTTATAGCAAACGTTACTGCTTTACAGTGTATAAATGTGTACTGTCAAAAACAGTGACTAGTTCACTGTTTTTTTTTTAAGTTTATAAATTAAATATGATTTATTATTTTTTTAACTGTAAAGTAGGGATTGATTACAAATATACAACATCGGAATATTATTTGACTGCTAGTTTTACACCTATTAATTGATTTGTTAATTATGTTACTATATTTTACATAGTTTTACTTAATCTATATTTATATTTCATAAGTATATTAATAACATATTTTACCTGTACACACTTTCTTGCGTTATGTAAAATAGCTTCTTTGTGAGATTTTCTCCTTTTTTACTTAAATTTAATACACAAATATCTACATGTCTAGGTATATATAATCGAATCTACATTCAAAGTTCGCCTTTCATCGTATTTCTCTGAAGATTACGATAATTTCAATCCTATTACTGATTATACGCGCGAACGTGAGGGCTGTATCGCAGATGGATCACGGATTTAATTGTTGGTGATTGCCCCTTTTGCTCTTGTCGAGGGTGATGTGGGAGAACTTCGTCTTTGCAAGGTGAGACTGCTGGTAGATTTGATTTCTGAAGTCGAAACAGGAGTGTCGATGATGCAACGAAAAGGCGCTGAGCCGATTTTGATGAAGGTCGTGCTCCAAAGTGCAGGCGCAAGCTCACTCTGATTACGCTAACAAAGACGATGGCAGTAACTGTGTTAGCTCCCTTGCTCTTTGGTATCTATTTTTTTCCACTACCTATATATTTGACTTTATCGTACATTTTCAAATTTCGAGATCTTATTATCAATCAATACATACTATTCGACATCGAGCTTGCTACTGTCCAAGGGCTTGTAAATTCAATTACATTAATATCCTCCTTTTTTGTTGGTAAAAACAACAATCGATGGCTTTTTATCGTTTAGACAAGATGTTATATATACATATAATGTCTATATATATCAATCATATATTTTTTTAGAACTAAATTTTTGTAGAATATTTAGTAAATACACTGAGAAGATAAAACATCTAATTTTAATGATATTTTTACCATAATACTTTCTGCAATAAATAAATTTTCGTATATAAAGACGCTTAACTGCTCTACAATTATTTCTCCTGATTTAAGTAAACGTAATTAAGAACAAGTTCTTTGGATTGGACTGTTATTTCTGTGGTAAAATTACTTTCGAAAAATCGAGAAAGTCAATGACCGTTAAAGGGTCGATGCTGATGAAAATTCTGAGGGTTAATGTATACGATTCTACTATGCTAATTGATTCTCTGTCTCTCTAGCTCTTGTCTTACGAGATGGGGCGAAGTAATGAGGCACACTACGATTGCTATTGTATACCTGTAAGAATATGTATGGAGAAATCGTAATGAGCGAATAATGTTGAAGTGCGAAAGGAACTCAGTGTCATAGAAACATAGTAGAATAAACAAGGGTATTATGGCTACATCAAGAATAGAATAGTGAGACTTTAAATGAATAATTATTACAATGCAGTAGTAAATGCAAATAATTTTAGATTGCTTTGTAAGTGTTTAATTTGCATTTTAGTAGTTACTATACTGATAAAAATATAAAGTGATACGATACTTTAAAGGTACACCTTATAACTATAATTACAAAAATTTAATTTAATATATAGATATCAATAACAAATATAACCAGCATAAGAATGGATGAAATAATTATAACAAGCTATTTACAAATAAAGAGATTATTAGTGAATGAGCATTCGTTAATACATATTTATGCAAAATTAAGTTCGTGTCAACTTCAAACAGTTACTTCAAACAATACTGTAACAATAAATTTAATTTCGACGAAATTATTGCGGTCGGCTCGGCGGTTGGTGTAGTAGCACGGGTGTGAGTTTAAACTGCACAAACTAATACTAGATGCACAGCCGCTCATGGCACACCGGACATAATATCACATCCCTATCAAAGCGGGCACTAGCTACCCGTCTCTTTCGGCACAATTACGGAAGCACAAAGCGTCCGCGTACACACATAAGAAGCGAGCCTCGAGCTAGTCGCTCGCATTCGGCCCACACGCAACTGAACATTGCAAGGGCAACAGCCCTACAACAGCCGTCTCGGGGGCGCGCAACTCTCCGCACAATGGGGAGTAACGTACGAGCGCCTCCTTCCTATACGAGAGCCATTTTTCAGGGCGATCTGACTTTTGCTCTCGCTTTCTCTCTCTTTCTCTCTCAACTCCCAGCAAGAACATTATACCTGCGAGATCTCCCCTTAATATCCCAGTCGGGTTGTCCCTTCTTTTCTCGTTTCCTTCGCTTTCTCTCTCCGACTTTTCTTTCGCTACGGGACAACACACTACAGTAGCTGACTTTTCTTTTGTCTGCGTACGCGCTTATTTTCGGTTTGAATCGTCCTTATTGTTCGCGCCAAATAATTAGGCAAAATATTTTACGCTTGGCTGCAATATTCTTTCTACCGCACGTTTATTATATGAAAGACATCTGTTTGCAGATTTTTGTCATTTTAATTATATAAATCAAATATTGACTGCATTATATACAAAGTTTGATAAAAGTTTTCAAAAAAATATTACGTCACCCATTAAATGTCTTAAACAATACAAAATATAAAAAAGTACAATATTGTAATATGCAGATTATTAAATTAAAATTCATATTCCCTAAATATTTTCATGATTGATTAGTAGGTACATAAGTACATAATAGTAGGTAGTATCCATAATTTATTAAATAAATTTATATAGCAAATAATACACAACAAACGTATAAGTTTCATGATAAAATAAGTAATCGATTTCAATATGATTATGCATCATTCATTGCATCATTATTATTAAAATTAATGAAACTAAAGCTCATATTTTTCAAGATTGTTCATAAAAACATCACGAGTAAAATTTTTCGAAGAATTAGTAAGAATTAGAAATTGTGCCACACGAATAACAATAGTAATTGAAATAAGTTGATAATACAGTCAATTATTGGCAACTATTTTTTAAATTTCTCTTTTTTGTCTAAATACTTAGTTCTATATTAATATAAATAAAGTATAAAGCCAATATCTAAGCCTTTTTTTCGTACAAACTGGCTTAAAAGGCAAATGTATTTATATATAAATATTTGTTTTGCATTTATTGTATTTAAGCAAAGCAGGTTAAAATAAAAAAAGAAATTTAACAATATGATGCACCTTAAAATATAAGTGATTTCATATAAGAAATTATGAATTTTCCACTTTTGAACACCAGATAAAGGAGGCGGAAAAAATTTTAAAAGATTCTATACAACAAACAGGTTTTTGTAAAAAACCTATATTTTTATAACTGTTATAGTCATTCAGTCCAGATACACTTCACTTATTTAATAATGAATTTTGAATAATGCCACTGATTATTGATCGATTATATTTATACAAAAACAATCATCAAAGGAAAGGGTGAAATATACGTCAGTTGGCCCTACTACTATTTTATTCATACTCTTGCTATTCGAAAGGCACTACATAAAAGGGTCTTTCGGACGGCGTTTGCTTCTTCAAGACCCTCGTCCAATAAAGTACTGGCGAATGCGAAAATAATAAGAATTATCCATCATTCGTACGCTTGGCCTGAGTCCTCTGGGCTTTTATTGCACCTCTCTTCTTCTTTGCTAGTCATTGATTTTCATGGGGCCCCATTGCTGATAGAGTTATACGGGCAGATATGAAAAAGAACGGGGTTTCTTCTGCGAACTAAACATAGCGAGTGTAGAGGATCGATTTATAATTCCTGCTCTTCGCGATTCACCGTTATCGCATGTTTTGTTAAGGTACCGATGTCTTTTTGTGGCCTAATAATTGTTCACGGTAAATTTATCCCGCGTGCATATATTGCACGCGCATTGGCTTGCAAGTGGACGCGGCGTGCGCGCACGCCGCGAGATCACATTATCTAATATTAAATTTATTGCGCTATATGCATTGGCTTCCTCGAACTGCTGCCATAATAATTTCGCATTGAAACGTGCCCGCGCATCCAAGTACCTCTATATAGTGTTTTATTAGCGCAAAGGTGCTTTATTGGCTAATCTTCTATATGCAGCCTTTTATCTCTTCCCCGCATAACTACACTTACTTAATACTAAGAATAACAAACATTGCATACATCTCATTACTCAAATTCGACAGAAATATTATATTATATTTTTCATATTAATTCTTATTTTACATCAAAATTTCAATATGCAAATGGAACACAACTTAAATATTAGATTTTTATCTGTATTGAAGCTGCATTCAAAATTAAAGCTAATTCATTCTTCTAGAACTAGAATTACGTCTTTGTTGCGCAGACGCTCAAAAGTTATAGAATTCGGGAAATAATTTTGATAATAATATTCATAACTTATGAACTATTTCTATGCGTATAAGTAGCTATTCGAATCGAGTGTAATTCAAACTTCTACTAGCTGTCGACTCTTGAATGGGCGTAACTAGTCCCATGTTCGTGCACTCTATTTAAACGCTTTAGTAAGTAAGCAAAAGTTGGTAACGGAGATTGGTATAGGTGAAATTTCTGCAGAAGAGAATATCAAAGATTTTGAGTGATTAAGTATAGCGTCTTTTAGAATATCAAGTTTTCATGACACGAAACAAGACTGGGAAATCTTTTTTATATGGGTCGAATATAAAATTCGTTATTAAATTGGCCAAACATCCTACTCCTTAACCATCTTATTAGGAATTGTATCATTTAATTAAAGCCTATCAATATTGCTTGTTAATAATGCGACTAGGCTGATAATACAAAGGCAGAAAAAGAGTGTAAAACGCTAGTGCGGTATGCGAAAATGTACTCGCAAATCGATCCGTATTTACCTTGCCCACTTGTGCATTCAAATCTCTCCCTCTTTTATATACCTCGAGTCGAAGAGAAGCCATAACCGCAGCACTCGCGAAGCGAGGAAAAGGAGGGGGCAGGGAAGAAAGAGTAACGACTCCCTAAAAACGCTCACAAACAAACGGGGCGCGCGCGTCGTTGTCGGGACGAAAGCCCCCGCGAAGTGGACCTTGCTTAAGGGGATTTTCCTCTCCGCGGTATCCCCCGAGAGGGGAGCGGGGATCGCGGGAATAACGTCGGAGGGGAAAGCGAGCATTTGTTAAGGGAGGCGACGACAGCGCGCCGGGGCTCGCGGAAAAGCCCCGGGCCGCCCCCATGGAAATTGGCGGAGTCTGGGGTGGGCCGCGGGTTATCGCGCCGCTGGATTGTCGCCGGGCGGCACTCGATTCCCCCGCGATATCGGGGTTAAGTGTTCTTTCGGATCCGCGTAGATTCGAGCGCGAGGCTTTTTACGACGGCCGGGGAGCGGCCGCTGGGTGCTTGGTATGTAACGCGCGTCTGATGCGCTTGCGCTACCTTGGTGATTGAATTTCAGATATCGCTCGGGGTTCGGCAACGAGGGGAGTAAAAGTTTGCGTTAGAAAGCGCAGTCATTGGTGAAAATTCACGGGTCGATCATTTGCGCGGGCCGCAAACGGGATTTGCGCGGTTGGAGCCGACTTGAAAATGAAAATTTTAATGCGGCCGTTATTCAGCTTTATTTATTTCGAGGCGGATCGCCGAGCCGCGCGCCAGCAGTCTTTATATATAACGCCGGGAATTCAAAGTACAATTCATTTCTTGCTTTTACACTGGGCTGGGGCTACAAATCATTCGCAGGGTGCAAGAAGCGATGCCCCTTTTTTCGCCGAGCAACTACTCGCGGAAAGCCCGGAGATCGGAAAACTTGAGCCGCGTTCCGTCGCGGCCAGAATCCAGCGGCTCGGCGCCGGGAGAAAAAGGGCCGGGGGTCCTAAATAATTCAGAAACAGGCCGCTCGCTCAATCCTACCGCGAGCGGCGCGTCGCGCTCGGAACAAAGATTTCCGGGGCGCGCAGGTGCAGGCCGCGAGTTTATCAAGGGGGGCGCTAATTCAGGGCGTATACAGCCGGCGGTTTGATATTAAAGGCGCCGCCTGCGCCCCGTAAATATTTAGAATCGGAGGAATGCCGGGGACGAGGCGCCGCTCCGGGAAAAATCGAGTTCCCGCGCGCAATTCCGCTCCGGGGCAAGAAGGACGAGGCGTATATTTCTCCGGGCGCTCATCGCCGAGGACGGAGCGGATCCTCGATACCTCCGCCGCCTGGCCTCCGCCCCTTTTTAATCCACGGCTCTCGCTCGCTCGCGCGGGCGCCTCGAAAATTCGCGCGACCCCCCGCGAGCCATGATTTACGGATCGGGCGCACGTGGAGCGCGCTGATCTATACCCAGCGGGGCATCCCCGTCGACCGATCCTACCCTCGCGAGCGAGCGCCAGCCTGAGGGAGACGCCAGACGAACGGCCGCGGGGGAGACGCCCGAGGAAACCAGCAAAATGTTACATTTCTCACGCGGAATTGGTTCGTAAGGGACAATGGACCCGGAATGAATGCACTCGCCCCCCGCCTCCGTCACGTAGATTATAATCGCATCGTGTAGATATAATTTACGCCGCCCGTCTACACTCAAGCTCCAATATAATGACATATCGATGTAGGCGCGAGACCGAAAATCCGAATCCAAAGTATGTAAAGGAAATCGGAATATTTCCCTTTGAAATTACAATATATTCTCGTGCAGCGGTCAAATCCTCTGTTTTTGTAAATTTAATACGCTTCCCATTGACCAAGCTGGATGCATTGAGAATGTGGGGTCGAACGGTAGCATTCGCCTATCGCAGGAGTCTTCGCTGGCTCAGCCTTTCAGAACGTCGCAACAGAGCTGAGACCAGCAATCCAAGAAGATTGGTGATAACCAAGACTATAAGAGAATCAGGCCAAACAAAAAACCTTGTCGCACAACTACGCAAAATCTCTGCTCTTACTAAGTTTTCGAAATAAAAGACACAATATTGCATCATAGAATCTGTTATTCTTTCTATTTCTGCCCATCATCCTTTCAACATCCAATATAAGTAGTTCAAGTACGCGTTAAGCTAAAATGACAATTTTTCATTTTTCGACGAAAATCATAACTTACAGAATATTATCTCAAACAAATACTGTTGTTTGAAATTATTTTCGAAGAGAAAATCTTCCGATTTTGCTTAATATAGATTGTAATGATTTGACTATCCAACAGCGAATATTTATAATTTGTACAATGCAGAAAATTTGCTTTTGTTTATGACAAAATGAAGTTATATTCTACTTGACTCGATTAGAATGCATGAGAATAAACAAAAGCAAATACATCATAAAAAGTATAAAGTAACTTATACTGTCAAAATAATTCATTTTTAAAAATTTATAAATTTTTCGAACCCTCTTCTTCCATATTTTTTAGTTATGGCGGAGCACCCTGATACATTACAATAATTCATTTGCGTGACTTTGTAGGGTGAGTCTTAATCTTGGTTGGCTGCGAAAAGGTGGTGCACAGTAAAATCCGCAAAAATAATAAAGGTTCACACCAACTCTGTTATATATCACTTTCATTCTATCTGAGTGTTTCTTTTCTTTTGCATGCATATGTTTACTTATCTTCGCGGTAACACTAGAGACTATGACTTTCTTCGTATTCGTTTACGAGTTGTTTACTCGAATGATATTACTAAAAGGGGAACAGATATTTGTCATATATACATACTACATCATATATATGTTACGTTGCTATTTAAAGGCAGATAAAAAATGCACGCATGGAACCAAATTAGCGTCATTTCATGTTAATTTTTAATATCAAAATAAAAATAAGGTAAAACAGGAATCAGTGACCAAGTAACAACTTTCACAAGGGCACCTTAAATAACTCAATTGAATAAAATCTCCACTTGAAAGCTCCTCGACAATTCAAAGAATTTCGCGCGCAGTACCGCAATAACAAACCGGCGCACTTGCGAACCTCGCCGCCAGTTCCAATTCAGCGGCAGAGTCGTTCGACTAAAAAATACGGCGATTCCGCATCCCTAATGGGTTAATCCATCTCCTCCATTGCGCTCCTCCGACGCTTTTTCCCTGGCCGTCTTACTTTCAATTACCCCTGCGCCCCAGGCCATTAGGTATTCCGGTCTCTCGCGGCGATATCCGCGCATAAGCGAGTTCTTCCCATGCCAAGGCGGTAAATTACTGATTAGAGGCCGCGGACTCCCCCACCTTCATTATGCAATTACAATTTAAAGCCGCCCATTGGTCGATGTTCGACTAGATATTAAGATTAGACGTTGTACACAGTGAATAATTTTAAAGCTATTTTCACGAACTTTTTCATCGCGTCAACTGCGTTTTCGATCACGATGAGTAATATGCAACTCTCGCGATTTAAAACCATATGAAGCAAAAGGAATATCATGTAATTTAGAGGAAAATCTTTACAGGAGGCGAATCGATCAAGACCGAAGCCGTTAATAATTGATTTTTGTGTCCAGTTAATTTATTAAGAAGTTATAATCAGTTACGCGTTTGAGAAACTAGATATAATTCAGAATGCATGATTAGGAAAGCGCATATTTTTAATTAATATTTAAAAAATACATTGGTGGATAGTTCAACGTAATATTTCTTAGCGGGACCCATGTCAAACAACTGAAATACCACATTCCTCATAAAGAACAAGAAAACCGTCGTCAATCATAGGTACATCTTTCCCTCATCCACTTATTAAAAGCGTAAATTTCACAACGGAAGCTAGAACTTACATGAAATTTAAGGAAATTCGGGTTACCATAACCTTAACGCTCCATTAATTTATGCATGACTCGCGCACGAGTGCGTGGTGAACGGAAAACACGCAGGCCTTCGTATAAATTTTGCGGCGAAATAGGACGGCTCGCATGTGTCTTTCTGGATTCAGGGGAGCAGTATCCAAGCTTTGCAGGATTCTTTATTATAGCTAGATTGTGAACCAGTCAACTTGCTTTTTTATACATACTGTTCAAAAAAGTTACATTTAATTTAATTTAAATGTAATTAAAAGCTAATTCCATGAATACCATGAAAAAAATTATGCACAAACATTGTAAAGTTAATGCATTCCCTCAATCTAAACGAATAGAGAAAAGTTATTACTGCTGCAAGATGAGTCAAACTAGATCGTTTGACTCTTCTGGAAAAATACATTCTTCGTTTCTAAAATCAATAAAATATGGGATCGAAGCATTTAATCCGGCTAGTCATGTTTTGGTGAATTAGGAAGTTTCTGAAATTTCGCAAGATTTAAAAAATTTGTTAAAAAGGATCAAATTTTATAGAAATTAGAAATGCTATGAGTTGACAGTTGGCTATGCGGTCTGAGCGGGCCCAGAGTCAGTAGTCAAATGTGGGAGCGAGAGCGCACCAAAGGCCCGAAAGTATTTCATGGAGTAAGGATTGCTCGCTGAGTGAAATGGACCCCCGCACGGGTCGACGGGCAGATTAAATTTTGAGTCCGCCAAAGCAATAGCTGCAGATCGTGAAAAATAATAAGCTACCATTCTTTCTAAAAATTTATTTATCCATCCACTTCTATTCTACCACTAATATTTAATACTATCATTTATGGTTATTGTTTTCAATAACATATATACTCGTTATAAATCTAAGAATATGATACGCTACACATATTTATATCGCCATGAGTGGAAAAACGAGCGAGGCGGTGTTTTCTCATTTTCGAAGAAAAATAAAACTCTGATTGTAAAAACGATTTAGAATCTTACATAGATAGTTCTTTTCAAGATTATAAAGTGAACACTCAACTAAGATTAAGATTTAAGGTCGTCCTAGATCTTGAAGTTATTACGCTCAGAAATTTCTCGCTCACCATCTGACTTTCTTTTCAAAAATCATCTGTACTCACTCAACTTTTTTATCCCTCGGGAATGCTCTTTTTGTCACTCATTTTATGCTGAATTTTCTGATCACATATATCGTTTTTTGAAAGTTTCTGTCATTATTACATGAAGGAAATATATTTTTAGATGTAATTTTTATTGGCCGATTTTAAGTAGATACATGAAAACAATAATTAATGTTAATAATGAAAAAAGTTAAAAAAATTAAAAAATAAATTTTACAAGCGCTTGCAATCGAAGGTAATTCAAGAGGTAATTAGTATATTTCTTACTTATAAGTATTATTTTTGTATAAGTAATGCGTAAAAGTAAATGACTTCAAGACTTCGAAAATGAAATCCACGAATCATAGAATAATAGATTCGGGCAAATTAAACTTCAACTCTAGTTTTATAATATCATTTAATTGTGAAAATTAAAATTACTCAGCCTACAATACGCATAGAAAGGAATATATTGATTTCAAATTATCATTTCGGGTCTGTATGATAAAATAACGGGATTTCAGGATAGAATATATGTGGATTTAAATGAAGTTTAAAATAGGCCTTGTTATTAACAAACTATTTTGTTCAGATATTAATTTTATTGTGGTTAAATAAGCTTACATCTTATTAAATTTTGAAATACATAATACATTTATTTAATTTAGGTTTTTATACAGGCGTATATCAAAATTAGTTACGAAGATAAAAACTTAATCAAATATAAATTTTATATGTATGTTAAAAAACAAATAAAATTGCATACTGGACAAAGGACTATTATAGACCAAAAAATATTATATTTCAATAATATTGCGTATTTTCAACGTTTTTTAATTTATTATTACTGCTTCCAGCTTTAGTTGGTATTTAAAAACTTCTAATCATCAAATATGTCTAGTGCAGCACATTATTAAAAAATACTATTTACACGTATCTTCAATTTTTCATAAACCAAAGACCTGTTAATTGATTACTAATGCTCACATTTTTCAAGTGTTACAGTCACTAATATCTTAAAAATAAAAAATCTTTGATTAAAGCATCTATTCATCGAATTTCATGTTAAGAGATTTATAATAATATGTACTTATTATAAAAATATGTATTGATAGGAATTTTCTACTGAACTTTACTACAAAGTTTTTAAACTAATTATGATAGCATGCATAATACATGCATTATATTGACAGTTTCCTCTTCCATACATTAATTAATTACCGCACAGATATGGTTTACTAATTTTAATACAAGAATAAAGGAGACTGAAATTAGAAACTGCTTTATTTTTGTGTTTATACATGCAATAATGCGACAATGAGTGTTCTGTAAATATATCCGACCACTGTAATATTTATAAATTCACAAAAAATTTATAGCTAAAAGAGATATATTATTCATTACCCTAAACAGAAACTTTCCTGTGTATTGCATTATTTTAGAAATTTATGTTTTTTTCACAAATTAAGAATTTTTTAGAAATTATATACAAACAATTAATTTTATATATTGAATTTCAATTGAATTTATAAAACAAATTGCAACAGGAATTATTATGTAAGAAAATTATAAACCTTTTTTTATATTTCGTGAAATCTGTATAAATTAAACTTTAGAACATGAAAATATTATTTTTCTTTCAATTTATAAATATAACTGTATTCATTTTTTATAATACTACTTATTCAAGTGCATAAGATCAAGTAAATTTTCCATCACAGCATCGAGTAGGATTAACATTTTATATAGTTTTACAACGATATATAATTAAATCTTTCGACAATCTAATAGAAATTTTTAAAGTTTTTAAAGTTATTGTTTGATTTGTAGAAAATAGAAGCTGTACCTCCATCCTACTTGCACATAAATTGCAAAAATATTTTTATTTAATCTCAGTCCGTTCTTCTTTGATTATCCTTATTTTTCATTCTTTTTTTGGTGAATTGTAAATAAATTTTATGACCTTTTATGTAGATGTCTTGGTTTTATGCGACTTTTTATAATTATAAAAATATTTTCATAATCTATTTTTATGTAAATATTATATTTAATACGAAAGTATTTTAAATATTTATTATATAATCATTAAATATCCTATGTTTTAAAATTCAATTTTCTTATTTGAATAAATTACAATCAGAACATTTATTAATATCTACTATTTAATATAACAGTTCAATTCAAAAAGGAACGATTATAAAGATTTGCAAATATCTGTACTGTTTTTAATACAATGCAATATAAAATAAGGCATAACTGTAAAATATTATGCCCATATCATTAGTATCAATAATATATCGAAACGGCATGTTTAGTTATTTAAACAATAAAATAAAGCTTCGTCTTTTTTAAGAATATTGGCTTTATACTTGCATACATTATCAACTACTTGGCTTCAGCGTATTGGTCATCATGTCTTGGCTTAGTATGTTTCCGGAAGGTCTTTAGTACCCTGTTAAATAATGCAGTTCTTCGCCGTAACAGGACTTAGATCATTTATCGAACATTTTAGTTTGTAACATATTGGTATAATCGAAAAATTTGTATCATTGCCATTGCTTGCAGACTGAATTAGCCAAAAAATTTACAGGAAGTTATTTATATAGATTGAATTCCTCTTTATTCGCAAAAATTAATATCCAAAGGTTGTCAAACATAATATCATTTTTATTTATAAATGACTTAAAATCAGTAAATGATTAAAGTTATTGTTAAAGACATTTATAAAAAATATATTGTATAAAACTACTGAATTTATTTAGATGAAATTAATTTTAAAAATATCTATTTATTCAATTTACATTAAAAAAAGTCTAATAACTATTATTTAGAAAGATATAGTAATAATATATATAAATATCTTTATACACACATTTTAGACATTTAGATAGCATTTTTGTACTGACTTTTATTATTGTATTTTCCAATCATAAATGAAATATAACTAAAGACCTATAAAATATATCATTGCAATATAAAAAGAGTACAAACAATAAATTATGCAAGTATGCAATTTTTTAACATGTTTCAGAATGGAAAATTGAATAGCATAAATCAATTGATTTTTCGGTGCTTTTTATTTCAAGATTTTATTTTTATTTTGTGGAACGAGTTTATTTAGTTTAGATTTATGTTTCTGTTTTTATTTGTTTTTATTCTTTTTATACCTTCTCTCATTTATTTACAGTGCAACCTTAATAGAAGTAAACTGATATAAGCCAAAAAGCAAAGGTACTTAATATACGGCAATTGTTGATTTTAAATTGAATATTCATTATGCTTTTCATTGTTTAATAACATAATTTGTAATATGAGAATAAGAATAAAAAATATTTAAATCTTTAATTTCATTCGATATTCTGATTAATTTCAAGTGTTAATGATATTTGTATTGCAAATGAAGCTATGTTATAAAAAAATGATAAATAAAATATGCATTGTAATAAAAGGTTCTGAATGATTATATCAATTAAATTAATGATTACAAATATTTAATTAGAAATATGATGTATATGAAATTCAAGTAAAATAAAAGCATTCGTTCTTCAATTATTTAAAATTATGTAACCAAGTGAAATTTTTCTAAGTACGTATTCTTTGCAATAAAAATTTTCTAGATTCAGTCAAGTATTGATCACATATTTGATAATTTACATATCCTAAGTTGACCCATATTGTCCAATAAAATACCAGCGTATTATTAGACTAATCTATATACATATATATACACTGTACTTTATCCATAACACTGCATACGTATGTATGCATAAAGAATTTCTACCAGGGTTGCACACACTTAGTACAACTAAAAATTTTATTAAATTTGAAATTAGAATCCAAAAGTAATTTAGACTATAAATTCTACATATAATTTGGATACAAACTGATGAAAATTTCTACCAGAGTATGTTTTTAAGTTATTAGTTTTTAAGCTTCAAGTGAACCAATATTATTTATATTACTAATGTTACAACTTTTGCCATAGGAACTTATTTGTGTGATCCCTTATCATGACACACTATATGTACCAACCTCAAATTCTTCACTGTAAATAGGTTATCATAAAACTCACGTACAACGTCTTCTTTTATTTCACTTCTTTTTGATGCTTCCAATAAATTAGGTACCAGTGTTCTCGAGCGTTCGATTCTGTAAGATGTTTAATTTGATCTTAGACAACCAAAGAATCGACGAAAATAATTTTTTAAGTTTAATAGTATATATTTATACCGATACAAGTTGAAAAATATACATAAGTCTTACTTATGATCAAGATTCCAAGTTGAGAAGAGAACAAGCTCTTCCTTGGACCTATAGGGATTTATTTTATGATTATCCGCATACATGCATTTATCGTTTTTCCAGACACCTTTGCAGCGAAACTCGCCTGTTCGGTCGCATAGAGCTATTAAATCCTCTTTACTTCTACTTATAATCTTGTATGGACACGTCTCTTCCGCCTTTTGGAACTCATCCTTTTCTGTTTCATTAGTCATGCTAGGATCTTTTGGTTGTACTAATTTTTTCGCGTCCACTTCGTCATTATTTATTCCAAAAATATATCTGTTGCATAACCATATTTTAGTCAATTCATTAATAAACGAATAAGAGATTTTTAATAACTGTATATTATAAAATAAAGTTAGGTCGACACAATAAAAAGCTAAAATGTATGAATAATTACTATAAATATTTATAAAACTTTATTTGATTCTCTACCAACACTTAGAAATTATTGATATACGTAGTTTTAGACTCGCAATAGTTTGATATTATTTTTTAGTTGAATCATTATTTATCGTATAAATAGAACATAAGGTTTGTTTTGTTATAGTATTGATTCATAGAATTAAAATAATTAGATTGTAATTGATGGAAGATTAAACCTAGATATAGGTTGAAATCTCTTCTAAAAGGTCTATATGGATATAAATACTAGTACATTATATAGTTTATTATGTATAATATACAGACATTTATTATTACACAATATTAACATTTTTAAATATTAAACTATATAATGTGAAAATTAATGTTAATAGATTATCGAAAATATTTACCTTTCATAATCGTTCATACTTAACTTGCAAGGACAGTGTAAATAGGAACAGTCATCTGCACTATCTAGTTCATCGTCTGATGGTTCAGTCTCATTATCTGTCGTGCTTAATTTTACTGCCCAACTACGATCGAAGTAATGTCCGAAAAAATGATCCTTTCTTAATTGCAGTTTAAAGAAGACTATGACTCGCTGAAGTCGCTTACGAGCGACTGTGTTCCCTAGGTAAACCTCAGACGCCCTTATCTGATCGATAGTCTTGTAAAGGTAGCCGCGAATTCGGTCCTGACAGCGTCTATGCATACATGCCTCCTAAAAATAGAATTTAAAGAGTATATCTTAAGATACAAAGTAAAAACTCTATAATCAATACACATCGTATACTATAATGATGCAGTTAACCATATTAAGTTGAACAATATTCTTATAAAAAGTTGAATTAAGGCATTGTTATTTTACGTATTTTGTATACTATTCGACTTCTTTGAAGTATAAAAATCATTCTTTTTAATAGGAGTGGGATAAAAAATATTTTTACAGTATTAAATTATAAGTTGTACAGAAGTTATGATTATTAATTTATACTTATTAATAATAATATATAATGTAAAGCAACTTGTATAATTTAGCAAGTGATCGTATCTACTTGTGTAACATAAAGACATAATTAAAAGTTTTTCGAAGTCTAATATAAAATAGTCTATCATTAATTGTAATTAATAATTTATCACAGGTCGATGAAATAAAACATTAGTTAAGTAGGTGAATGTAATTAAGCTAAAAATGAAATTAAAAGTATAAAGAATTGGGATCATACCTTAGTTGAAGAATTTGTATCTAAACCCTCGAACCATTCAGGGTGATCGATCCGCTTACTGCACTTTGTTTTCTTGTCATCATTATTAAGGGCCTTATTGAGCACTGCCACTTTGATTTTTAATTTATCCGTGAGAAATTCCGCGGCTTGTTCCCCATCCTGTAGCAAGCTCTCGTTCACTTTCCTCAGCATCTGGTAAAGTATATCCGCTTCTATATTACAATGATAATTGAATAATAATTCGACAGACCGACAGATAAGTGAAAAATAAAATGATAAAATAAAAATAAATTTTTATACATTTTCAAAAATTTAAGTGAAGTAACGATTGCAAATTTGGAATTAATTGCAAAGCTTTTATATTAAAAGTTATATTTGCATACTTATATCTTAATTCATATCATAGGGATCTATAAAATAATTATGTTACCAGTTAATATTCTTTCGCCAGGTCTTCGAAGTATCAATGTTGTTTGCGGTTCAAGTGTTGTAAAATAAGCATCATCTATCTCTGAGCCGTCTAATAAGAAAATTCCAATCTCCTTCAAATCGTCAGTTATCTGGGTTGGAAAAGAATATTTATATTTATAAATAATAATAAAAAACCTTGACACCCATTATTATACAATCAACTGATGAGTTCTTATTTCTATAATATTATCTCATCTGTTACAACTTCGTTGATGTCAAGAAATATATAATTGAAAACTTAGTACTTATTGCTATAAAAACTATAGGGCCAAATATCATATATTTTCAATTACCTTTATTTAAATTATTTAAATAGATCCTATATTATTCAGAGTACTTGTATTAGCAAACATGATTAGAAAGCAAAGGAAGATTAACAAAGGTGGTTTTATAGGTGTTGCTTTTAAATCAAATCTATAATTATTTTTAAAATGCGGAAACTTTGCCTTCGTAACAGTTGGATTGAAAAGTTCGTAGGCTAACATAGAAAAAAATTTTTTTTTGATAAAATTTTATTTTATTATTCAATTGAGGGCGATATAACGATTGTACCTGTGATACAATTTTTCTATACCATTTTTATAATATGATTTATCTTCACCCTAAAAATAAGCCTCAGTTTCGGCTGTTACCTCTTCATCAGCGCTAAATTTCTTTCCAGCGAGCATTTTCTTGAGGTGTGAGAACAGGAAAAAGTCGCTGGTGGCTAGATCTGAAGAATACGATAGATGCAGAAGCAATTTGAAGCCCAATTCATGCTATTTTGCCATCGTTTTTATTTGTTTGTGACACAGTGCGTTGTCTTGATGAAACAGCACTTTCTTCTTCTTCAAATGAGACTGTTTTTCCGCGATTTCGTCCGGCAAACGCTCCAATAACGTTATGTAATAGTCGCTGTTGATGATTTTTTCTTTTTCTAGATAGTCGATAAATATTATACCATGCGCATCCCAAAATACTGATGCCATAACCTTGTCAGCCGACTGTTGCGTCTTTCCTCGCTTTGGAGTCGGTTCATCGTGTGCAGTCTACTTTGTACAGAGCTTTCGTATACCCAAATATTCATTCACTTCCTTTGACATATTTAGAGTCTAAGCTATCTAAAGCCAAGCCTTGGCTTTAACAATATTTTTTCGCCAGACACACATGCTTTATTAACACAGGAAATTTCTTTTTATCCATTTTTTAAAACGAACACAAATTGCTTTACTCAAAATGTCATAGGTCATAAATTAATAGTTTAACAGCTATAAGATTTATACACGTATCTTTTGAAAGTTAGGGCTAACTAAAAATCATATGGATTTAATACCGGTAGCGCCATTTATGTGTCAGCTTATGAAATTCTCAATCCACCTGTTATATTATATAAAATTGCAAATATTTGCCATAAAAAGATAATTAACAAATTATTTTTATACTTAAAGTTATAAAAATGTTGTCTAGAATAAAAATACAAGTAATAGTAATAAAGTAATAGTTGAGATAATAGTAATAGTCGTACTCTTTTATAGCATCGCTTATTTTTTATTTTAAAGTAATATTGTATAAGATTAGCCTTAATTTGATATATCTAAACTGACATATCTGAAAGACAGAAGTAGTATGCTTTAAAGTTACAAATTTGCTTAGGTAAATTTAAAGGTGACATATGTAAGACAAACGGAAAATGAATCTCAATATAGATAATTAAAGGGCTGCTATATAACGCAGGGATGTATGGATGGCCGTGACATTGTAAAGTCCGCTAAGTGGGTGAAGGGGATTCGTTAGAAAACCTTGGCCCTGGCCTGAATCACCGAATCGCGCACCAGCAGCCCGGGTCCGTCCGCTCGATGAAGCGGATCGGGTTCTTCGTGTACAGTAACTGACATCCACCAACAGAATCCGACAACATTTTCTATATCTCTATCTTTCTTGACTCGCATCGCTTTCTAAATAGACGGTTAAAACATTGGACAAGTACATGTATTAACTTTTCTTAAAAAGTTTTATCCGTAGACTGTGATGTTATCGAAAAATTATAAATGTGAAATGTTTTTTTGAATAATTTATAAATAAAAATATGTATTTATATATTTGTATAAATATTTTTGCGCGTACTCCGCATGCGTTCACTAGAATAAGAAGGTCGTTTAAGTTTTTTTATTACGCTCATGCATTCTGCAAGTTAAAGGGGATGGATGCGAGATATCGATTTCTGCTAGAAATTCAAGAGAATAGATTGAGCGCTGGCCTATAGGCGAAGATCACGGATATCCTAAAGAAGTCTTTACTATAACATAAATAAAAAATTATGAAAAATACTGTTAAAATGCGTGGTTATACAAGCACAAATCTGTAAACGTATCCTAAAGAAAGCTGCATTTGACGACGTTTTCGATATACACGTAAAAATTAGCAAAATAATTGATATCATCTTTGTACAATCAGCAATTAATTAGTGTCTTTGTGAACATTGACAAGGTTGAAAATATAGCTACTTTCGAAAAGAGATGATACAGTAGATTTGTTGTAATGATGGAGTTAAACTTATACTATAAAATGTGAAAAATTATTTGCTTCGTCAGATGAACGCAATAACAATTGCATTTTCAAAGCATGCTCAAAATAATGCATTTTTATGGCAACATTAATTAGTTTTTGTTCATTTTGGTATACAAAATATGAATAATAATTTGTATAATAATATTATGATTAAAAATAAAATGACAATTTTAAAAAGTTATTATTATTTATAGCTATATTAGTACTTAGTTATTATACTTATACTTTAAACAGTTACATTAACATTTTTATAAATAATTCTTAGTATATTCAAAGGTAATAAATTCAAATCATACATCTTTTCTCTTTAGATATCTAACACCGCTCTTTAATTTTTAACGAAGATTATTTGATGACCTTGTACATTTGAAACATATAACTTATATAACTATATGACTATATAACATATAACTATAAAAATTTAGTTTTTATAGAAAAATAAAATTAAAAAATAATTGAATAAATTAAAATATACTATGAAGAATAAAGCAAAGATTAATCATTGGAGGATTCCTTATTCCGTTGTATAATACGGAGAAAAACTACTTGCAAATAAAAAGGTTCATATAAATAGGGATAAATTAAGTTATAACTCACGTTGAGTTTGGTACAAGCCTTCCGTTTCAGATCTTCCAGACTGTGACAAGCAACTCCAATCTTCCTTGATCGATTTACGTTCGTGACTTTATATCCTTTTAACTAGAAAAGTTTTGTGATTATAATGAAACGATTAAAGTTGGCATATCCTTTCTAGTGCTTTTAAAATTCAATCAATGTCACAAAATTTTAAGATCTACTTAATCTTATGCAATTTCTTAAACATCTTAAATTTTGTTATACTTACAATTAAATTTACTATTCAATTCATTTAGTACATACGCGGTTTTTTATTAAATAATCATTTATGTGTGCCAACTTAAAAAGAAATTATCTTTCTTTGATAGTTTGTATTTTTTGCTCTTATAATTTTTATATTTTAAATAGTCCATGCTGTTGATATGTAAAAAAATTTTAACTACAAAAATTATTTTGAACCATCTTAATGCTTTGCTTTGACGTATGTAAAATTGGTACATTATTATCTATACAGTTTTACAGATTATAGTCTAGTAACAATTAGTTTCATAAAATATGATATCATAATTATAAGAAAGTTTAAAAAAACTTTTCTCAGTCAGATATTCAGAAATATCAGTGTGTATATTTCGTAAATTTAAATTCTTTAAAATGTTATTAAAGTAAGATATTAAAATATGGAATGTATGATTCATACCGGTTTATCTATAGATGAACCCTCAGTTAGCAGACGATAACATTCGCCAATTAGCGACGACATCCTCTTCGATTGACAAAAAACTGGACTGAATCGAAAGAGTAAAGAGGGAAGGGAGAGGGAACTCTGCCGATCCAGCTGACTGCTCCAACGCCGAACTCGTCATTAGCTTGTTGGAGCCACGACGCCGTTTTCCCCTTCCAAGTTTAGTAGGTTGGAGTACATAGCACTCCTAACAAACGATGTAGACGTAAGCACCTGCTGCAGATAGGAGAACTCTGAAAATTGTCTCCCGTGTCCGAAGCCCAGACTCTCACTGCACGTCGCTACTACAGTCACAGACCACAGTCACTGATCTTGCTCCTTCGCAACTCGGCGAGAGACCGTGAGCTGCGTTCATGTCAGCTCCCAGTCCCCACTGCCGCTACTTTGCCGCCCCTCTTCTTCCTTCAGCAGTATAGTGGCGCTGCTTTATGCGCACTACGATGCGCACAAGCCATATGAACATACTACAGGCTGCAGAGGCGTAAATGCGCGAAATTTTACGCGGGAACGAACGCGATTGTAGTTAAATTAGTTCCAGTTTTTAATACGCTATTTATAGTATGCAAATCAACGCATTTTATTCCAAATTAAGAAGCAGTTAACGGTGTTTACACTAATAAGCTTTTAAGAATTGGGAATTTTTACTTGAACGAGGACTAGTTTAATCGTTCAATGAACTTTTAAGCTTAAAATCATTACATATAGATATTCGACATATTTGGGTTAGATGTAACTTTATTTTATATTAATTTCAAATCATTAATTTCAAATAATAATAAAAATACATAAAAACCTATATTTTAATCTATAAAGCTTTATTCATTAAGTCTACGTCAAACTAATGTTTTTACAAATCAATGCATTAGAATTTAATGAACTTACAGACATATGTAGTTAATCTCATTTGATTATTTATATATATATATATATATATATATATATATATATATATATATATATATATTGTATATTTTAACCAAAGATTTAACATATAAGACGTATATATTTTAAGATCATTGCCTTTGAAAAAACTTTATACTAAATTCCATACTGTATTTGTATTTATTTACTTGCACTGTAATTTTTTTCTCAGGCATTAGTCGATTCTGAATGGACTTACATTTGATTTTAATAGAGTTCCATAAGATATGATTAAATTAGAATGTTACGTTTTTATAAATTTTATATGTTATGATTTCGAATTACTTTGAAAATGTATAAACAATGTATAACAATAGGGTGGACCCTGGTGCAAAATTCGACATAAAGTATACGCGAAAATACATATTATAACCACCACCTTGGGCATAATGATGAGCAGAAAAGGGATGATAAATATGCCGCTGTTATGCTGAACATTAGACACATGCCTAACGTAACCGTAAAATGCCCATAAATAAATACTTAACGTATTTGTATGTTCATCTCTTTTTTATGCAACTAAATTTGTATTCACATATGAATAATATTCATAAAAAGTAAAAAATATAATGCAGTTTACTTCCGTTTGAACTTCTTTAGTTGATAAAAACAAGAAAAATTAAGCCTACTGAATAAAGCAAAATTATAGATGGTAAATATTCTACATTGTAATATTTAAAGTAAAATAACTTACATTTACATGATTTTTCATAATATTCTACTACATATCATATTTTTAGTTGTGATCACTAATTCAAGAGTAAAAATAAGCTTCAAGACATCGCCTGAGGATTTGGAAAGGATATTGAGTTGCATATTAAACAATGTAAACAAGTAGAAATGAATACAAAATATGTATTTATTGTAGACAGTAATGCTTTGTATAAAAATAAATATAATACGCTGTTAATTAAAAAATATATTTAATGTTTAATATCAAAGTTTTTACTTTACCTTTATATTCTATAAAGCATGAAGAAGTTAATCCCTAACTTGCTTACTTCCAACCATAGAATATAGAATATAAAACATTTTACAGTATACTACAAGGGTATATTTTTCTATATTTTCTGCTTCAGCATAACGTTAGGTATAAAATAGTAGGCTTTTCTGCTCATAATTATGTCGCCAGGTCGCCGGAATTATAAGCATAATATCGCCCATATGATACCTAGTCAGGATAAGATTTAGCATATTACTACCATTTTATGCTTAACAATTCTACCAAGGACTTTAAAGTACAGCTGTATTGTCATTTGTACATTTTTTAATTGTATAGGTTGCTATTTCAGAAATTTAAATCATCACAATTAAAAAAATCTATGACCTTACGTTAATTTTTTTAATCACTATTTCATCTTATAATATACGTAAACTATACAAAATTGTTCTTATAAATATAGAGTTAACATAAGAGCAGTGTTAAAAATAACACAGTATTATTAGGTTGAGTCTTTCGGGTGGGCGGGGAGGGGGTGGCTCATTTAGTTGTGCTATCGGGTTCGATTTGAGTGGTTTCGAATTTTATCTCTATTCTCTGTCCGATTAATGCAAGCTCCACTAATTGTCTCATAGTTACCATCGCACACCTGACCGATTCCAGCCTGCAGTTTATTCTTAGAAAATCTAAGGTGGACCTTAGGGTAATCAGCATACAAAATATGTCTCATGGAAGGAAAGGAAAGACAAAGGTCATTCATGTAAAGGAGAGAGGGAATGTGACGAACATAAAAAAGTCCCGAATATGCAAAAATACCGAATGCGCATACGTCACGAAGCCGAGCGTGGTCGAGATGAAAATAACCGCATTGACGTTGTGAACCATCCGTATAGTTGAAGTAATGAAGGAATCACATGAAGCATTAACACAGGAATATTACCACAATCATTTGTTGTTGACTGATAAGAAATAAGAACTAAGAAATAAGTACTTTACACAGGTCGCGCGTCTCGTACTTTGCAGAAATAGAAAATAGCATTCTGCTTATACAATTACACGCGAACTTTGTGAAAATAATAAAACCACCTTCTACATTCATACAAGAATAAAACATTTAATGAAATATACAGAAGTTACAGATATACAGAAATGTATGACAATAAATTTTTTTTTTAAATAAATTATTTTAATTTATTGTTCTGCAAAATCAGCCGATAGCTTATCAAAACAAAAATTGATATGGAAATATAAGTGTATATTTTCAAGTCCATAAATAATTTGTGATTAAAATGGTATGAGTGGGGTTATGGGTTTAAATGTATAAACAATTATATTAAAATGTAATTAAAATTATCTAACTATCGGCTGACACTGCAGAACAATAAATAATAAAATAAAAAATAAATACTAAATTAAAATAATTTATTTAAAAAACCAGTTTGTTGTGAAACACTTTATTCAAAAACATTGATATCTAAATAGCAAAAGAAAAATAGAGCAGTGTATACAGTAATTTTTTGTAAAATACAAAAATTTAACTTCTATATATTTTATTAAATGTTTTATTCTTGTATGAATGCAGAAGGTGGTTTTATTATTTTCACAAAGTTCGCGTGTAATTGTACAAGCAGAATGCTATTTTCGATTTCTGTAAAGTACGGCAAGGAGTACGGGACGTGCCATCTGTATAACGTACACTTACTTCTTTAGCATTTACCGACTTAACAACAAATCATTATGGTAATACTTCTGCGATAACGCTCCTCGTGATTCCTGCATTACTTCAGCTAGTCTTCAACTACTCGGCTGTCATGAGTTCTGGGCATTCGGTACTTTTTCATGTTCGACAGATTCCGATCCACCCCATATAAAGGCAAAATAGATATCCCAGAATGCAAGAGTAATAGTAGAACAACCTGTCTATTGTGTCAGTTTCTATTTAATTTGTAATTATTGTTGCTTTAGCTTTATAAATAAAGCCGTACTTCGACTTTCCCTGATCTCCATGTGGGACGAACAGTTTTGATTTTTAGGCACAAAATTATAGTTTTAAATAAAAACAGTATACAATTTCTTTAGAAATATTTGTAAAAAAATTGATTGAATATATTTTAATATTCGAAGGTTTTCGGATTACTAACTGTGCTTACCAAGTGCTTACTTAATGCACTTAATAGTAATAATTTGCTATATCTAGTATCAATTCTAATTCTAGTACCAATTTCTCATTTAAGATTCTCATTATGTTTCTATTGCTTGTTTAAATTGCAATATTAAGATTTTATTAGATTTTATTAGATTTTTTTATTTTTATTTTATTTTAAGAAATATGAACATCTCTAAGAAAACGAATTTAAACCAATCTTTTTCATATCCAGCCAGTAAACTACTAAAAGGAAACAAAATTTAAATTAACTGTTTGTTCAAAGATTATCAAAACACAGCAAGAGTCAAAAACTCTACCTGAATCCCAACTTAAAATAATAACAGATTCTAAAGAAAAACAAATTGATGTAAACAATAACTATCGAGATTTTAAACATATTCATATTGAAACTGCAACTATCATAAACTCCTTCCTATTATAAACTCCTTCTATCATAATGAAACTGCAAGTGGTGTAGCTTCAATTCTTCCAATCGATGAAAAGATTATGATCAAACTACCTCCATGGATTTCATCAAATACAGCAATAGGGCTACTGTTATCAATAAAAATAAGAATCACAAATAACCAACGATAAAACAGTGATTTATATAAGCAATGACAACTTCATCGAGCCATTAATGAAATACAAGATACACATTGACTTGTTGCTCAAAACTATTAATATTTTAAATAAACAAGACGGTAAATTACTTGTATGTCAATCGCAATACAATAAAAACGAAAATAAACAGATAACAGAAGCAGCAAAACTAGCCATTTACATATCCTACTTAATGTCCAACTCCAACTGTATAAAAAAGATTTACTGAAACAAATAAGTAATAGAATTTTTAAAACATGGACTAAACAATGAAAAGATGAACCAACTAACAACAAACTTCAACATATTAAATTCGACACATTTTACAGAAGCCGAGCTTTAAAATTTAGTTATAGCAACCAAGTAACAGTAATTAGCTCGGTAATTAGAAAAGAAGAAAAACTAATTTGTTCAAATTGTTTAATGCTAATAACAGTGGCAATGTTAGAGATAACTTACTTTCTATCTTAAATAATTACAATCAATGTATCAATGTTATTAAATTTTTAGATATGTTAAATATGAAAAATTGTATATAGATGTTTTAAAATATTTTTTTTAAACAATGTATATATATGTCGCTTATACACATTTGAGAGATGCGACTTTAAGTAAATAAATGAAAAAAAAATATTATGATTCTTCAAAATTTAAATAATTTATCTACTTTGATTCAGTCTTATTGAATCAGTTTATCCACAAACGCAACATTAATGTTTTCTTTTATGGATTACTATGATTTTTTCAGTATTTAATATAGGATGTGGAGTAGTTCATTTTTAAACAAATGTCACGATTATTGGTTACTCGATTAAATACTTAATAATTCTGTACAAAATCCCATACACTCTGTGCTTTGTAAAAGTGTCGAATAAAAATGCCAAAATGCTAGAAATTGCCGAGTTTTTATAGCAAACAACTCGCAAAAAAGTCATCAATCTTACCTTTTCTGGCGTATATACATAGATTAATCTTGTGTAAAATAATATTTGTTTAAATAATTTATTATATTTAAATAAATTAAAACTACACATTGCATTTGTACATTAATTTTGTATAGACGTAGATACAATAGATATGTATATACCTAATGTAGTTTTTTGCGAGTTAGTCGCAGTACGGTAATAATATTTTAGGAGGTTATTAAAAAATCGGTAATAACTCCCGAAAAATCGGTGAAAATTTCTATAAGCTCATTCTATGACTGCACTATGCACTAACGACTTTTCCATGTGTGTTTTATTAATATTTATCTATTTAATATAAAGCATTCATACCATTCTTTGATACCAGGTATTAATGTTTCCAATTCTTCATTTAATTAAAAAAATTATGAATATGAACCTCTGTTTCTGAACGTCTCTCTCTTACCTCTGTCTATTTTTTATAACAGTGTATGTGTCTCATACGTTTTCTTAAATAGCCCATGTTAGCCAATTGTATAATAATGTCTGAGATAGTTCATTAAGATTATAGTTTCGACTCGCAACTCCCTTAACCCATTCTTTCCCAAGCAGACATTCTAGAGTCGATTGGTTTCGTTTCTAAAACTCCTAAAACTAACATAGTTATATTAGAGAAAGACATATTTTTCAGTAAAAAGACAGACTCTTTCCGAATTTAATGTGAGATTTGAAAAATTTTACATATGGCCGCCTAAAGATGCCTAAACTTCAAGCATCGACTATAAGAATATATAATATATTGACTATTGAATGTCTGTTTGTGATGAAATGGGTTAAGCTACTTTGATACTAACGTTTTTATGTAAAATATTAGTATTGAAATTTATATTTAAAAAATGCTTTATTCTAAATATTATTTTTAAAATATTCTTAAGGATAACTTTATATATTAATGAATATATTTGTTCATATATCTATACTATTTAAAGCATGCACATAGAAAGATGCATGAAGAAAGATTTCTCGATGCAACGATCTTTCGCTCTCTACCTTTTGGAGCAGCATGAGCAAACTTAATGCAGCATTTGCACTATTGCTATGAAGTTGATGGATATAGCATTTTTTCTCTGTTGTTCAAGTCAAGGTGGACGGTGAGATCGCGGAAGTTCGAGCTGTTTCACGTAAGATTTTAAAATAAACATGGATTCCGACTTAGTCATTTTCACGATAATTTTGAATATCGTGGTTGGCTATTATAAGTTTTAATTTATCTATATACTGTTTATGTTCGAGACAAGAGTCCTTATTGAAAATATTAAAAAGCAAGTTTATGTGGAGCAGGTGACGAACGTAAGGACTTATCATGATTATTTATTAGTAAGAAAGTATAAATTTAATCGGAAATGGAAGCTGCTTCTTAGGACAGTAAAAGCCATAATGAATTGACAAATGTCGAGGAGACAGGACAGTAAGTTGATAGCTTGACAGGATAGCTCGGTCAGTTATACTTCAGGAAGCATGTTCTACTCAGGTAAGTTGGCAACGATTATAAGAAGCTGGGCCTTCGCAACAAATGGATCCTAGTCGCATGTGGCATAATTATCCCGCGAGACCATTAACCTCGATTGACGTAAAGCAGTATTAGTAGTTTAGGCGGGGCGCTGGATGGATGAGCATAATCGACAAATGCTACGTTATTGACAAGAAAAAATCCTGGAGAATATTACTCTGGAAGGACTGATCGGACCTTACGATTTAACGTTAGACAAATACAATTATTAGAAGACAATCTATTTAATCAAGATTAAAATTTTTTTTATTACTCTAAATTGATCCATTTGGAAATGAATAAAATTTGCATTTATTTATATTTTAAAGTTTAATATTGTAGCCATGTAATCATAAATTGAAAAACATCTAACTCACATGAAAAATTATCTTGCCACCTTAACAGACGAGCAAGAATACAAGCATACATCTCACAGTATCTATTTATTGAGTATATCTCTTGGATGGTGATAATTCAAAGACTTCCAAAGTTTTCGGAAACTATTGAATTCATTCGTATTGTTATTTGCAGAATAAATTAAAAAATTTTATTTAATTATAAAATAAGAAAATTATAGTTATTATAGAATATATAATGCAATTGATTAATGATTAAATTAGGAAGTTTTCTAAAATTTATTGTTATTAACTTTTCATGATTATGCAGATTACATTTTTTCTCTTTTTTCTTTTAAAACCGTCAGAAAATTCTTCTTTTCGTTACATATTAATATGACTTTTACGTTACCTTTACCTTGAAATATTTATGTTTTTTTTTTGTAACATTTTGCAGCTTCTTATTTTACAGTTATAATTCGTAAAAAATTTACAGGCTTTTTTACTTAAAATATATTTTAAAATTTATTTAATACATATAATAAATCATAAACATAAATTTTCGATATTATACTATAGATTTTAAAATCAATTCGTATAATATAAAATCATTGAATTTATTTAATAACATTTTTACGCAATATTATGTTATCAACTGTAACTTCATTATTTCAATATTATATTTTTAATTCTTTAATGTTTTATTTATCTCAAAATTGTAGGCTGAGCTCGGCTGAGCATTTAACTCGGCCAAATCATCTTATTTTTGTTCATTTTCATTCTCATTTGTACATTCATTATCATTTCTAAAAATGATTACGTTATATTTTTAAGAGATTTAACTAATAAACTAACTATAATTACTAAAATTGTAATAGGAATTACATTCACAAGTCACAAACACAATTAATATTGGAGTTAATATTACATCATATTACGATGCAACTATAATAAGAAGCCTTAAATATAAGAATAGTTAAAGTAATTAAGTATGTTTGTAGATTACAATTTACAGTGAATTTTCTACAGAATCATAATAAAAAGATTGATTCAAATACTATACAGGGTTTCACCATTTAATTCAGTTCCTTGTAGGTGCATATCGTTCATGGTATTCTAAGTGCAATTATATTATAATGTGATATACTATATTTGAAAAACGAAATACTTTCAGGTGCGCAAGATCGACTCTTTAATCTGTTGCCACATCTGATTTGTCAATTTGACAAATCAATTAGCTAGGCCTATTTTATTTAACTCATTGCAATGCGTTCTAGTTATCTGCATTTATTCATAATTTTCATTAACACTCTATTTGCAAAAAATCAATGAATTTGATTACTGAAAGGACTATTACACTTAGAATACCATGAACGATAGGCTCCTAAAAGTAGTGGAATAAATAGTAAACACAATGTATATAATTAAAATTATGGCAACTTTAAAAGAACACAAAAGAACGTCGGGCCTCAGCGGACCGTCAGCAATGGAGAGGCAGCCGGCCTGCAGCCCGACTCCTGCAACCCCCCTTACCCGCCTCGCAGTCATTCGGCCTTCTCATGTTGACAATTTCTGAAGTCGACGAATGGGCACGCATCTAAGCCTGGAGGGCAGGGTCAGGCTCGCTGCTTGCCTTGCGGCCCCTATTCTAGTTCCGTCCTACTCTCTCCCAATGGCTGCGCTTCGGTGAGTAGGCCGCGTTTTTCAACAGCGGGGGCTGAATTTTTACCATTTTTTAAACACCTGTATCTTCGCGGAGGTGCATCTAATATTTTCGATACCGGACAGTAAAATGTTTAGAATTGCTTCGGCTATCCTGTGGTATAGCTGAAGACAAGTAATTAAAAGACAGGTTGTATATTAAAATAAAATAGTGTATTCAGTCTCCCTAGTTACTATAACTCTTAGTAAAGTCCAAATTATGCTCTTTGCTGTAAACAATCGCTTCGCATTATCATCGGATGAATTTAGATCAACACATTTTAATATGTATTATTTTAATGCATTTATTTTATTTAAATTCTTCAAGCTAATAAATAAAACATTGAGATCATATTTAAATTGAATGCATCATTGGTCGGTAAACGTTGTGTAAATAAGTATCGTTGTCTACTTTTTGTGCCTCTATAAATTTCTTGTAAATAAATATATTGTTACAGCGCTCCCACTCGCTGTCGGATTCGCAAGTGTCTTGCTCTGCTTCCTCGTGAGGATCGCTTGTAACGATGCTTGCATATGTATTGGCATTGTTATTATTAATATTATTTACTTTTATTCTTTTATATTATTTCAAAATTTTTTTTGTTTCATGCTGTCTTTTCCTCCGATATTTAGTTTTGCTGTTATTTTATGACATTGGAGAACAAAGAAGAGAGAAAGAAATTTCCCACTCCTTGGTTTTTTCTTGTTTTTGTAATATCTTCATTCTCGCAAAATTTCATTGTTATTGTCTTTAATTCTGTTGCTACTTACTGTCGTTGATTGATGTCGTCGGAGTCTTCTCACTCCTGATAACTTCGCGTTCGCGATCTCGTGCGTTTCGCGAAAATGTCGCAAACGTCTCGCTACCCCGCGTTATGAGTGCAGGGCCCCCGGTTTCTCCGTGGTAGCGGATGTCGGAGCCGCTGGCCTCGTGACTTCGTCATGTATCGCGCCGAAGGTGTTACGTGACAATATATTCAATTTCAATGAATATAATTTTTGTATTATTAAGTTTGATATTATAAGTTTCTTTAGAAACTTTGTTTAATTCCAGTCTCTCCAGATAATACAAGCACCTCTAAATCTTCTTATGTACTTTGCTCCTCACATACTGCATGGGTCTGTTGTTTAAGAACCAAATGGGTACTCAAATAGAATGACGTTAAATAAAACAAAATATATAAATGTACATAAAAAATGATTTAAATATTATACATTGAATATCATATATTTTATTACTAATAAACTATGTTAGTTATTATAATTTTCTCATACTTATGTTATAATAATTTTATAACATAGATCTTAAGAAATCAATCTTATTATTCTAGCAACTATTAAAATTTTTTCTTTATATTATACAATTGTAACTAATATTCTTTACATAATATGTAATAATTTGTAGATGTTCGACGTTAATACTATTATTATTTAATACATAATTAATTCAGAGTAAACAAATTTTATTTTTTTATCAGTAGTACAAATATTTAATAAGCTTAACAATATTGTAATTATTGAATAATAATTTATAAAAGAGGATAAAAAGAGATCAACAAAATTAATTTCAAATAGAGAGCTGAAACTTTTCCTTTCGAGAAGTTCTCAAGCATTTATTAAAAATTCCTTTTCCCCAATATAGTTCATCGACAAATAGGACGTTCATTGGAGACTCAGTATAATCATGCGGATACATACCGAAAACACATACAATTTATATGATGCATGGGATAAACATTTGAGAATACTTTACTAACTTGTCGAAATTATTATTTGGTCAATATAAAATAAGGTAAACTGAATTAGATCTATAGAAAATATTGTGCAAATTTCTATCCATATCTCTCGAAAATGGGGAAAGATTTTAAGTTTTTTTGCATCTTCCGTAACGGTCGAACGATTATTTTTTGAAAGTGCTATTGTAGTAGTAGACGAGGTAGCAATAAAAGAATACGTTTACAAGAGTACGCAGTTCAAGTTTTAATTTGATCAAATAGATGAATAAAATATTTTTTATCAACCAATATTTGCAAAATTGATTTTAAACTTTTAAAATTTAATTTCAATTTAAGATAAAATCAGCATATTTAAACGGTAGGGTCGGAATATGACGAACATGAAAAAGTTCTGAATATGCGAAAGTACCGTATGCGCATACGTCAAAGTTAAATTTTTGCGTTGTACAAAAAATCATTACATATTCTGTTCGATTTTTCTTTTGCTAATTTTATATCAATGTTTTTGAATAAAATGCATGACAACAAATTATTTTTTTAAATAAATTATTTTAATTTATTGTTCTGCAGAGTCAGCCGATAGCTTATCAAAACAAAAATTTATATGGAAATATAAGTTTATATTTTCAAGTCCATAAATAATTTGTGATTAAAATTGTATTAGTGGGTTTATGGGTTTAAATGTGTAAATAATTATGTGAAAACGTAATTAAAATTATATTTCCATGTAAAATTTTATCCACAATTTAATAGTTATAAATTTTTAATAATTATTAATGTATTAATTATAAAAACTATCAGCTGAACGGCTTCGTGACGTATGCGCATTCGGTACTTTTGCATATTCGGGACTTTTTCATGTTCGTTACATTCCACTCTCCCTTTAAACATTTAAGATGTTTACAACATTAGAAGTTTAGTTAATTAATAAATGGTAGTCCTATAACATCATGCTTAATAGTACTCAAATTTATTGGTTTCTCGTATGTATAGTATGTACGACATATATAGTCGTGACAAGAATTATGGACAAGATCAAGACTTGGTATCATAAATTTTGTAATTTCATGAAAAACTAATTCGATTATTAATCTTGAAATCTTGCGAAGCACTACTTTAAGAGCATCAAATTATTTATAGTCCAGATCTATATGATAAAAGTTGAGGGTTAAAAAGCACAGACGGCCAAGCAGACTGTAGTCTGTCTAGATTATCCGATGGAATAGCATGTCAGCTGGTCAGTAAGGTTATTATTAATTAAAACATTATTAATAAATATACACGCGCATTAAAGTATACTTAAAATATTAATTCAATGTCTACATTTTAAGCCCGAACAAAATCAATTAATCAGTTCAATAGAGAAAGTCTACACTAAACCTAAAATTTGGAAAAACTTATAAAAATTAAATGAATCTACAGAATTCTACAGTTTGCCTCATTTAACTATAAAATATATTTTCCCAAAAAAATTTAAAATATGTATTTATTATTTATTTTTTGTTACGGCTATTTCAATTGTATACTAAGGTTAAGTGTAAATCCCCCTTAATTCTGCCTCTTGTTTTCTACGAAGAAAAAGTTTTTCCACTATTGAAGTAGTATACTATTTGGAATTACTCGGGAAAATTTCAATTAGTAGTACTTTTAGTATGGTTCCCTGTTGGCATCTCATATTTTATTACATTACCAGCTCCATTGGAGGTGTTAATATTTGCAATCATATTAGCTCACAAAAAGGTTTTTCTAGAAAGATGAAATTAACATTCTGTATTGTTTTTAGATTTACTTGATTGGATATTTTTACAAAGAAAATCTTTTATTTGGAGTTTTGAGACACTTCCCGTACTATTACTTATCTCAGTTTATTCTAATTTTAATGAGTGTATAGAAGAATCAGTGAAAGTATTTTTTGATGGCTGACGCGGCAATCAAGTTATGCTGATTACATAGTTTATGTTAAATTTTTTATGTGAAATATAAAAATACTAATGTGAATTGTTCAAATACATTATAGTAATAATAGGAAAGATTTTATTTTGGGGCGAAATTCTAACAAGTTTTTAAAAAATATTTCTATTTTTTTATTTAATAAATAGTTATATTCATATTTTTAAGTTTCCTTTTCTAGTTTTGCAAGTATTTTTATAAAGTTTTTTTCAATATCAATAATATTGCTTTAGTTATGTAGTAGTATCAATAATGATTAAAATTTACAATTTTTATGTATGCACCAAAGTAAATTTACCTGTCATTTGACAAAATATTTTATAACATGTACTTAATATTTTAATCTATTTCAAATATTTCAAAATATATGTACAACTACTAACCGAGCACGTCTTTTATAAATTATCAATTATTTACCAAATGTCTCTTAAATAACTTGACAATAACTTGACTCTTGAAAGATCAAAGATGACGGACATTGCTATTCTCGCTGAATCATCCGCCTCATTCGTATGTCTATGATTTGAGGATAGTAACATGACACACAATTATACTTACTGTTGCAGATTGTGTATTCTTGTTTGTGACAATGTTGGCAATCTGTTCATACTGCACATTATAAACAATTTTATCTTAAAAATAAGATAATTAGAAATTGAAAATAAGTCGCATATAGTCTGTAGATTAAATAGAATTTTGTTACTTATAAAAATAAGTTTTATACCTTCAATTTATATTGAAATCTTTGTGTTTTATTTCATTTTTGTTGATTCAAAGTGAGAATCTATATAAATGAATCCAATTATTAAAAAGAATTTATATAATATAATAAAACATTACATACTGATTAAAAAGTAAGATAAATGATGCAATAAATTGCGGAAGTATGGTAAATTGACCATCCATGTGTTTTTAAAGGCCTTTAAAATGGTAATATTATGGTAATTACAATAATGTGTGAAAACTGGTTTTGCTTAGATTAAAATAAAAATGACTCTGCATAGCTTACAATGTCTAGTTATTAGAGGTGTAAACATACAATGTTCTAAAAATTATTATTATATGATTAGAATGTTTAAACGCTCATAAACATAGGTTTGATTATCAGTATTTTATAGACTAAACATTTTTTTTATCTTTATAATAATAATTTATAAAATTTGTATTTCTGTGTATAATTATATATTAAATTATCGATTTTTCAGTTTAAAAAGTTTTTAATGATTTATGGCTATTAACAGGTAAATCAGCAGGCTAATTTTGAAGTTAAAATGTGTACATATATGTACCAAATTCACGATTTTACGTTTTATTTTTTTAATTTATTCACAAATTAAACTTCTTGTATTCTTAAGGACTTCTATAAATATTTTTTTATAATATAGTACTTAAAGCAAAATAATAAAGCGCAGAATAATGCAATGAACGATCGCTCTATTCCGAGCTCTATTCGAAATTCGAATAGTGTAGATTCAAACAAAAATTAGAATGATGTAATTAATGACAGTATCCCAGAATGTATGGCAATACTGATATCTAATATCTCTTTATAAATATATTAGCTAGAACATTTTCTAATGCACTTAATGAATATTGCAAATTCATTTTAGGCATAAATAGTGAAAGGTATACTTATGTAGCAAGTTACAATAACGTACAGATAATATGTGTTATCACTATTTTACAAATGATAGGTGTATTTACACCTAAAAATACTTTCTAATGTTACATCAATGGTTTATAGATATCATATAGTATATTCCATGTAAAGTACAGTATGAAAAGGGTCAAGTATGATATTATTTTTAATTGTTTTTCGACAGTTTGATGTTATAACGCTACTAATATTTTGACATGCAATAAGCAGATCTCTTCACTCTCAAATTTGTTTTATTTTTTTTTAGTTAATCGCGAGGTAGTATAGTAATATACATATAGTAATTTCAAAATATGTTTATAAAAAATCTCCTATATACAAAGCAACTCTTATGAAAAATTACATTTATTTATGTTCCAATGACACATATTTTATTAAACTAAATGCTTATGTAAATATCTAATCTATATGAAACAGCAATAGATTAAAATATCATATGAGCTCCAAAATTTATTTTGTGTTAAACTTTTGTTTCTCAAAAGCACGGCACAGTATCTATAATATATGAATGGATTATAAAAGCTTTTTGTAAACGTGATTCTTTTTTCGATTTAATCACAATAAAATATTTATAAAGAATTCAATTATGAAATTTATCAATTGAAGAAGGATAAAAACTAGATAATGTCAATAACTTATCATAACAACCTTAACATATCTTGAATCATAAAAAAATGTTAGGGAGTTTGGAAATAGATAAAATAGTTTAGTATAATATTAGAACAATCTTCACCTATCCTATATTACAATAATATAAAATATTATTGTTTATTTAGAACGAATGTATATTTTTTAACATTCATTAATCTTACAAATTATTAACTTCTGTTTATTTGCTATAGTACAAAAAATTTTTATGTTGTTACTGTAATCAGGTCGTCTTCAGTTGGCGCCTCAAGCATTGGTAATCCGAAGTTATCGTCAAAATTTCTCCACTTATAGATGACCAATAATATGAAACCTCCATAGAATTGTTCGAATAACGATTTTTTTACAGGCTATAGTTTGTTGCTAATAGTACCACTTATTTTTCATAGCATAAGTTTATTATCGTTTCAATAATATGGTTACATTTAAATACTTTTTATAATGAAATAAGAAAATAGCAATGAATGGCGAAACAAAAACTTTTTCAGCCTCGAAAACATTTTATTATCATACCATCGACTTATGAAAATAAAGTTGTAAGTCTGTCTTTAAAAATACTTGCTTAATTTTTTTACTTTTCTTTTTTGCATCTACAGAAAGAAGGTTTTAGACTAAGATTGTTGTTAATTCATCATTAACGAATAATGAAAAAAATATTTCTTTACTTTAAAAAATATATTCTACTTTAAAATTAAAACTACAATATTTTTAAATTATAACGAAATGTGAAAACAAGATACAAGTTCAAAAAATTATATATTTTATTATTAAACTCAGCCCTTATTAAAAACTGCAGATCTATCGAAAAAAGATTTCAACACTTTGTTTCATAAGCTCTAAAGGACTCTAAATTCCAGTTCAAGGACAAGTATTTTGCTTCTCTTGCTTTTATTTTATTACCATTTTCCTCTCCTTTAAATGCATGAATAAAAAAAGGAAACAATAAAGAGTGTAGATTTGTCAATTTGTTAATAATTTTATGTGATTATTTGTGCATAAAATTCATTACTTATAGAAAGCAATACTTTTTCACATCAAGCAGCATGTACAACAAATTTATTGTAATTGTTATTGTTATTTTTAAACGGATAGTTTTAATGATAAACTTCAATGTGTGTAACTCCACATTTAACTTGAAAGTGCACTACTTTGATAAAATTAATAGCTCTATTAAAAAAGAAGGAAAAGCCTATCGAATAATATTTCGAGATATATGTAGGTTATCGTGAAATTTTTTAAATTTTTTATTGAAAACGTTTAAAATTGTTAAACAAAATATTTTTAAATATTTGGATTCGATTTTTTAATTAATAAGTAATTTAATAATAATTTCCTTCCTTGCAGTTAATAAATCTTACATATTTAATAAGAACAGTAAATACTGCATGAACACTAATTATATAAATCAAGAGTGTAATTTAAAAAGAATACAAAACGTAATTAACATCTGGAAGCAATTTTCTTGTAACTATTTTTTTTATTTATCAAAAAAATGTTATCACTTTTTTGAATTCATTAAATGCGATCTAAGCTTGTGTTCAAATACACTGCATCTGCATTCTGCATCAAATGTGTTTAGTGAATACCTTAAATGCTATGTATTCCTTTATTTAACCTTATTTACTGTTTTTGTAACCTCTCGTAGCTAAAATTTATTATAGTTCAGATAGATATATGTATAAATAAACAATTAATATAAATACTAATTATGCGTACTTTTTAGTATTCATACTAAGGACATGTTCTGCACTAAGTGAACAAGATAAATAATTATAAAAAACTATGTACACTAATTTAACTATGCATAATAATTTTATGCAAGGATAATAATTCAAACATATGTATAAGGTCTGGACTTTTTAGTTATTTTTTAACTTGAGGTGCATAAAACATTCTGTAAGTGTAAGATTCATGATTTGATGATTTCATGATTGCCACAAAATTTTGTTAATTACCTAATACCTTTATTTTCAGAAATAGAAGAAGATATACTTGTATCTAATTAAAGATGACTTACACTGTTACAAATTGTCTATATCAAGCTCATTTTCAAAACATTTATTATATATAAATAGTAGCGGCAAAAATTTTTATATCTCGTAGCTGTTGTACTATTACTGTGTAAAAAATATTTATACGATAAAGTTTTCTTTATAAAGCTATATTTCTATAAGAATTAAAAGCTGCATTTATAAATTCATAATATTATTTATTTTATTCACTTATAATAATTTTCCAGAAAAAATCACAAGAAAATCTGCGCAGCTTTAAAGGTATAATTATCTCACGGTAGACTTCTTCCAACCAAGCTAAGTGATAATAAGAGAGAAAATAAGACAAAATCTTGCATAACGAAAAATTAACCAATAAGAGTGAAAACTGTAGATAATGTATACACTGCAAGGTTGTTGTGTACCATTTGACTGTCTATTAGTAAATATTTAAAAAGAAATAATTTAGTATTTTTAGTCAAACGCTGTAAATAATCTATACTATCTATATTATTTACTCTATTATTTTATACAAAAAATGCTAGTCAAGATAAAGCAAAATAGATTTACAAAATGATGTTTTATGCATATTTTTGCGAAAGTGAAACATTCCAAGAATACTAGTACGCATTTACAAACGTAGATACGATCAGCAGTGTATTCATGAATTCGTGTGGGATATCTCTTAACTAGAGTAAAGTTGCATAAAATATCTGAATATTAAATCCATAAGCTATTAATTTATTTAAGGCAATTTAGTATAATCAGTGACTAATGTTTAAATAAGTTTTAGCACATAATTGGTTTAATAATTAATTATAATACATTTTACATGTGCAGTATATAATTTTTCTTTAAATATTTATGAATTTTCTATTGGGTACACAGAGCCACCTTAGTTTTAACCAAATTAATGTAAATTGAAAATTTTAATAATTTTTTTGAGATTAATAAAATCTTGTAGTGTTAAAAATGTGGTACATACATATATCATATGTGAATGTGTATTAATAGCTTATGTATGGATAACAAATTGCACTAGACTATACAGACGTAGATGAAAACAAAAATCGTAAATATGCGTGCGAATAGAAACAATGAAAAATGCACAGATGGAGAGGTATCCCCTGACCATTGGTTTTCAGATTGATGAAAGCCGCAGCAGGTAGGATTCTCGCTGGTGACGGAGCGGGAGCTACTAGTTGCTCGGATTGTATAGTCTTGCAAGAAAAGTACTCGCACGGGCTCCGCTATACAGGAGAACCACCGCACGATTACAGCAAATGCTTCAACTGGAAAAGCGCGAATGTTTGTCAGTGTAAGTGCGTGGGGGGCCTTTCCGAGGCTCGCGGCAAGACGATATATATCGTAAACGCAGTCAACGGTTCAGCCTCCGCGCGCTCGGAAGTCGACTACCTGCGCGATCGTAACTGCGCCAATACTTTTCTACAGACCCTACGCCAACAAAATCAATTAAAATATTTCTGTGAATGCCCAAAGCTTGCGTTTACTTTTTTGGTTAATGGAAAACTGATTTAACTATTAGTATCTACACGTAAGTGCAACTGTTTTAATAATCTTCGGTAGCTTCCTAATGCTTTTTTAAATATTATATGTGACAGAATATTCATATTTTATAATATTGTACTTGGTTTTATTGTACGTAGTTTAATATTACTATTTCTGTTTAAATAAAATAACATCAATTAATTTATATTTTTTTATATTTAGTAAAATAAACTTGAATAAAGTTTGTTCGATTGAGTATGTTGTATTTTCCGAGTGCATTTTTCATTCCAACTGAGAATTGGAATTTATAAAGCAAGATTTTTTAAATGATATATTTTACTACTTTATTAAACATTAAATAAATTATGATTATTCGTCATATAATTTGCAACAGGTCTATTAATTTATAATTATAAATATAAAAAATATAAAATAAAAGCTTAATCTAATTTATTATATTACATTGGCCTTTCCGAGATCTCTGATAATTTATGTTTTGTTTCCCAGTTTTTATATTGAATTTAAATGTTACAGAAAATATCTTATTTTAATATAAGATACCTGTAAAGTTTATATTAAATTGATATCATTTTTACATTTGTAACTTATTTGTTATGCATACTAATCTGCAAGTTATATCTGTATATATCTGCAAGTTACGAATCAGTTCAAGTTTAGAGATATATTTCAAATAAAAAATTGATTCCACCGTGATAGTACGTCACGTCATCAAGCTTTGAATTTGTTTAATTATTTAGTTATTAGCAAAATTATTAAAATATTTTATTTGTAATATTACAAAATCATGTAAACTTTCCTAATGTAATAGTAGGAAAAAAGTGGCCTTAAAAAGTTCTGTTAGTTCAATATTAAGAAATATATAAAAGTATGATGAATCAGACAATACAAATTATTTTTTATATTTTAGTTTTTGGCTACTTACAAATGTATTAAAAAAATGTCTATATAATGCATAATTTAACAAAAGCATTCCTGGAAAATGATCACTATTTCTTTTCATTTTATGGATAAAATAACCAACATAATATAAAATTTAATTTATTAACTTTAAATATTTTTACTAATTTATGTAATATATTGTATATTTGTATATATTAACTTATTTGAACACATGAACGGTTTTTGAGTCCATAATAATTATAAATTTATGTATATTTTATTTATTGCATAAATAATGTATTATATTATAAATGTTTTAAAATTCTTAAAATATAGAACACTTAAGTTAAAGACAAAAACTTCGTTATATTATATTCATATTATCTACGTAGCAATTATTCAGTAATGATTAACTATAATTTTAAGATAATCGAAAATTCTTATCTTAGTTTAAAAAAATTTACTTTACGATTAAAAGTGTAGAAACGATAGAACTTATTGTCTTCGTTACAGCATTGCAGCATTAATATTGAAATTGCAATAAATTATCTCAGCTTCATTTGTAGTCCCAGAAAGGATCTACTTGCGCCAGTGATGGTAATGTCATACACAATTAGCATGATTTTTAATCATTATCAGAGTAATTGCAGTAGAGCTGGATAGTTGGTACAAGAGACAGGTTCAGTCGCGCGAATAAAGCGAGAAAGTGGACGAGTGTTTGTTCGCAATGACTTTAACAACGACATTATCGCTGTCATACCATGACCTTCTTCTCACAAATATTAACTAGTACGTGGTTTTGACAAATGCAGAGAATTTATTTATGAATTCGCAGGTATATTTTGAGATAAAAGATTTTAACTATTCAACAACAACATCGTTAGTAATTCTGTAAATATATAAAATATGTTACAGGAAGTAAATAAACTATAATCTCAGGTACTAAGCCATATAGTTATTTTTAAACCAAGCTAAATTACTAAAATACACAAAAATCTTGTTAAAAAAATGTCTTTCATTCAGTAAAGTTAATTTAATTACAAATATGTGTGACTAAATAATAATTGATTACATGTAATATTTACATTATATGAATATTACTAAATTTAGATCATTAATTTAGATATTGTAGAATATGTAAAGAATTAAAATAAAAATACAAATTTTATATCTTTTATATTATAAATTAAGAAGAATTATTAGGCATTAAAGTTTTTTTTCGACATTTTTGTAACAGTTAACATGAAACATTAAAATCTGTCTTTGTAAAAAATGTCTATATTGGAACTAATTATACATTGGCAATAAACTACTGTCAAAAATCTTGTTTTCTTAATTTGATGAAATAAAATGTTTTATAATATTATAATATTATTCTTAATCTTTATATTAAATTGGAGTATAGAACAGTCTTGTGATTTTTATTAATTTTTGTTAATATTGTGATGCTTTTATATCACAATGAAATAAAGCCGAAAATGAATTAATCATTTTTCGAGTATCGTATACAAAGACTATACGTGATGATTGTGTCTTCTTAAATGCGTATCCACACCATTAGTGAGCACGTAGACTGACATGACAAACGTGAGACTGACAAAAATATGCATTCATTTGTAGCAGCTGAAAGCAATCTTACTCTCTTGTATATTTATATTACAAAGATATAAGTAAACGACATTTAGATAATGGTGAGATCAGATAGTACTTATTTTTCTTGTATTAATATCCAACTTTATTTCAAATAATGCAGAAAACTTTTTTAAATCTATCAAACTAAATGTCACGCGTTTGAATTTTTGAATACTTTTATAATAAAATTTGTTTTAGCACAAATTTTTATAATTGCCAATTATCCAAATTATGGTTCCTATATTTTCTTCACATATTTAATAAAAATTTAATACAAATTAATCCCCTTAGAAAAAAGAAACAACAAAAATAATTAATTGTTTAGTATTCCTTGTAATATGTATAAAATATTAATATAAATTATTTCAACCGCTATTATACAATAAGTAGCTTTAAATCATTTAAATAAATTCTGTTTTACTTTTTTTCTGTATATTATATACTGTTCTATATTGTTTTTAATATTTCAGACCATCGATTTGAAACTTCAAAAAATAATGAATGAATACATTTATGCCCTTTTACATTTCTTTCACATTAATCAATTCCATGTCAATAAAAGTAAAACCTAATTATACAATAAAATGGCATTATAAATAATTTTATTGTTTACAACCGTTGGTTGGATGTTTAAATACCGATAGTAAGATTCATGTATATTAGGGATATTCTTTTTTTTCTACATGCTTTGTATTTTTAAATGACAGCTTTTAATTACTTTCACTTTTGAGGATTTTAAATCTGTAGAAACTATCGTTAAAAATGTCTTAGCAATATAATTTAAATTCAAATGTAAATTAAATTTAAGTTTTATTAAAAAGAAATAAAAGCTATTAAATAAGTATCGAATATTAACAAGGATGCTTTTTATATTAGCTTTCCTATAAACACTTTTTAAATTCAATTAAAATTATGTCTTTACTACTTAAAAATAAGATTATAAAATTTGAAAAATAAATTACGGAAAAATGAAATGTATGATGAAATATATGATTAATACTTTCAATATCTAATCTAAAAAGTAAATCTAATCAATAAAATTAATACTTTGATTTTCTCTTTAAACATTAAAATATTATTAAAGTTAATATAGTTTTACTTAAAAGAAGATAATCAGAATATTTATCTTTGTCATTTAAAGAAGAAATTCGACCTGTTTAGGATATATTCTATTTTTTAAAGTTGGTAGATATTGACGTTTTGCAAGCACATTGTACGCATTTATAACATTCTAACTCCTTATAAGTCCGTATTATTTTTATTAAAATTAAAATTAATATAAAAAGATCTATAAATATCAAGAAGACGTGCTATAAGAATTCTATTTAGCACATTTTTTCACAAAAAAACTTTATCTAGAAAACAATTTATTCGATAATTTATTTTACAACGTGTAAACGAATAAACACCCATACCATAATACTTCCTCTATTTATATATTTCATCCAGATTCAGTTATTCATTCTTTAAGTTGCGTAAGCCCTATCCCTTTGCACATTCTCTCGTGACAATTGCTAGTTAGGGTCTTTGTAAAAATATTCGTGAATTGATAGACTGATGCAGGGAGATGGCACTCAAATGAGTCGAGTGGCAATGGGTCATTGAGGTTACTGGTCAACTTCGACGATTAGCGCTGCATTCGAATTCTTCTGATAGTTCGGACTGTTTCGCACTACTTCAGAGATCATCATTAGTTCGGATTGTTCATGTCATTTCGATTATTTTCGAATTCATTGATATTCATTAAGTGCACATGTATGCATCAGAATTTGACGGTGGCGCACACCGGTGGAGTTGATCATAACTACACTGAAACACTACCATCTAATAAAACATCAGCCCCCTCGTCTGATGGTACATACATCAACATATACATCAATTTCTCTTTTATACTTTTCGCATATAAAATGACATCGAATGTCGATGTATTTTGTATATTTGTACATGACAGGATTTTTTATAAGTTTGATTGCACTTTGATTATCTACATTTAATTTTGTTTATCTCAATTTCAGAAGTACTTAATGCTATAAAATGACTTAATATATTTACAGCATACATTATATTAAGACGGGATACGATAGTTAAAAACATAAAAGAACCTATAAGCTCTCTGTACGATAATTTTTCAATTTCATAACTATTTGTCTGTACTTCTGCTTTCACGCCTATTTATATCGGTATGTTTGCAGTTTTAGCATCTAACATATTAATTTAACAGTTTTATGCAGAATCATAGTTTTCTTCGCCATATCGCGTATAATTTGAAATCCTGCAAAATTATCGAAATTAATCGTAATTTCAAATTCTACGCGCAATAGTTCTAAAGTTTAAAACATTTACATCTTTAGTTAAAATTAATCGTTGTCTACAATTAATAATAAATAAATATTGACAACATTTTTCTCAATGATAAAAATTGAACATTCTCTTTTGCAGCTCTTACAACGTAAATTAATAAATAAAAAGTTTTTAAAGGATTCATTCCAACATCTGCAGTCGTCTCTAGTCGAATACGTTTCTAACTTACAATTTTTCTCTTATTTGCATTAACGTATTCGTAACGCCCATTGTCGATGTGCGGTACTTTAATATTACGATCAAACTAACTTGCAATTATACACACTTCAGCTTTGTAAATTTTTCTTAAATATCCGCCTTATGCTTGATAAAATATATGAATCTATATCCAGATACATCGGCCTTAAAATATACATAATATCCTACACCATTTAAAGAGTCTATAGAAATTGGTCCGCAAACGTCACTATATACATACATTTTTCTGTTTGCCACTGCTAATGTTCACCCATTTTTTAAAGGGCAAACCATGTGATTTTTCTTGATGACATGCTTCAAATACAAAATCTTCAACTTCAGTAATATAAATACCTTTTATGATTCCTTTTTTAAACATTTTTTGAAGTGTTCTCTTGTTTACATCTTGCAGATTGCAGATAAAAATATTAGTATCATACTGAGTGATTCACTTAAAAAACATTCTGTAAATTTCATTCGCTTGTTTTATTCCACGAGCAATTACACAATCATTGCCGCCTATCTTAAATAGTATTTTGCTAAATAAAACTTCAAAGTTTTTATCCGTGAACACTCGAATGGACAATAAATTTTTCTTCAACTCCAGAACATACAAATATTGTCTATTTATTTGCGATGTCATTTTCCATTTATAAATTTCTCAATAATAATTATATACCAAATCCTTTTACATCAGATACTTTATTATTTCCACGTACAATTGTAGTACTAGATTCAGAAATAAAAGAAAACCTTTTCTTTCAAGATGTTAAGTGTCGTCATGCGCCGCTAAGTTAATTATCACATAATGTAATATTTTTGTGTGTATGGCTTCTCTAACCTAACAAAATGAATTCAAAATATAGAAATAAATAAGAAACCATTTTAAGCTGCACAGTTCATATGGTCAACAGAATTCATGAAATTGCAAAAATGTGTTATGCACAGTTTCACTAACTCTTGCCCATTCGAATAACACAAATTTAAGTAAAAACTAAGCCAACCTTAATTATTCCGAACTATACATGCTAATACTTATTTTATTATCTAATCTGTATAAAAATGTCCAGCTATATAATTCAGCATGGTGACTAATACTTCTTTAAATTAAAATTCATACATCATATACATCATTAATTTATCATTTATATGGTGTAAAGCAATGTATTTTAGTCGTTTAATACAATAAATTAAAAAATTTATATAAAAAAATTATAAATATTATTATTTATGTTCATAACAATTTTTTGAGAACTTGATAAATTACAGTTTTTAAATTTGTATAACTGTAAAATCAATTATATTTATCATTGATTTGAAATTCCTTGCTTTAGTAAATATTAGTCTATGAATATTCTGTATATTATAATAATAATAATTATTACTATTATTATCATTATTATCTACAGTTGATAAACATATATACGTATATTACGTTATTCTATACGTTTGTACAGTAGTGGCGTAAGAGACAGCAATTTTCACATACATAATGCTAATCTTAAATATAATTATTCATTATATGTGTAATTAACAATTTTTGAAAGAATTACCTTGGTTCTGTATACATAATGTCGCTTTGTTATAAAAATCATAAAAGAAGTTGAATTAGATTAAAATCTTGTACTTTAGTAGCACTAAGACATAATTATATTGAAAGACAATATCGAAAATATAAATATATATTTAATGCACTAATAAATTTTCATGCTCGATTTTTATCAATCAAAACTTATCAATTAAGACTTACTCCTTAAACTAACAATTTGATATAAATCAACTACAATGTATTGAAAACTGTAATTTAAAATACTATTATGTATTTTTGTCTAAATATTATACATATTAATAAACTTGATAAGTATTAAATCCAGCTGCAAATCAAAACTTATTGCAAAAAAACTCACATTAATGTCATGAAGTAGAGCGGACGCAACAAATGAAATAAAATTCTGGCAAATACGATGGTGATCCGACTTACTAATATATTACATAGATATGGAAGAAACATTACATATACTCGTTCACCTTGATACAAACTTGATTAGTAGCATGCGTACATGCTTGCATACATCATAAGTACAATTTGCAATGCTTTTAAATATTAATACTATAGAGAAACTACTTAAAAAAACTACGAAATCGCGTATTATGAAATTTTTTTTTATTTAAACGTAAGAGTAAAAATATAACCAAATTCGACATAGTTATAAATGCAACTTTTTTTCCAATATTTAATTTACTACACTGTATATTACATGTTAATTTACTATTTCGAACGAAAACGCTTATACAGATAGCTATTACATTTACTAGTATGTTTAAACTACATGTATATCCCTATACTTTATTTAAATTAATCATACTTTTACATTTCTTTTATTTAATGTCGTTTTATTTAAACTTTTATTTCGGAATAATTAACGGCAGAGCCATACTGTGTATGTTAATAAAAGCGCATGAGAAAATTCTGTGGCGCTTATGTCAATCGGAAAAAAGCTTTCGAATCCGGGTCCACTGGATTACGAGCCTAAATACCGAATGAAGTACCGCAGGGTTTTTATATTTATATTAATAAATTATGTGCATTAAACTAATGTAATTTTTAAGTGAATGCTTAGATATATAATCACTTTTGTATCATCAATATTATTAATAAAGGTTAAATAATATATAATATGCATACGTAACGAGTTTTACCATAAAGACACTGATGTAATATAATGCCATTTTCGTACAAATAAATTTTTTACGAAAGTTTACTTAAATTTATCTAATGATATTTATGTCTAGAATTTTTAACGAAATTAAAAATAATGTACTGTCTTTTTTTCAGAAACCATTTCAAATTTAACAGCTGAGATGTTGGGAATAGTAGAATATTACAATGATCTTATCAACAACAGAATTGGTATTCTATTATTATTCATACTATTCTTATTACAAATTAAAAGATGAATAAATAAATTTTTTAATTTTTCACTGAATTATTATACTCGGTTAGTTCTTTTTTGTAGCCTGTACTTTGTTTACTCATAAAGTAAAAATTATAAATAAATTTATTATTTTAACTAACTTTAATAATAAAATAATAATAAAATAAGGAAATATACGTGAGAATTTTATACTTTCAATTTAACAGATTACCGAACACAAAATTGGTTCCTTATGTCAGGACCGGGACCACTACTCTCAATTGTTTTACTGTATGTGTACTTCAGCGTGTCGATAGGCCCAAAAATTATGCGTGACAGAAAGCCCTTTACCCTTAGGAATACCCTAATTGTCTACAACTTCATACAAGTAATCCTCAGTATTTATCTCGTATATGAGGCACTTATGAGCGGCTGGCTTTTTGACTATAATATTATGTGTGAACCTGTTGACTACTCAAACAACCCGAAATCGATAAGAGTAAGCATTTTATTGTTTCTTTTCTATCTTTTAATTTATAATTAATAAAAATATTTTTGAAAAACATATCAATGATTCAAGTTTGTTCTCTTAACGACTTTAATATTATTTAACAATTTCTTTTTAAAATGCATTTTTTAAATTAAACAATAGAATATGTAAATATAATTTATTACAAAAATTGAAATTTCTTTATTACGTCATCACTTTTACAGATGGCCCGGACTGTGCATTTGTATTTCATGTGTAAACTATTTGAGCTTTTGGATACCGTTTTCTTTGTCATGCGAAAGAAACAGCGTCAGATATCATTCTTACACGTATATCATCATGCTCTGATGCCAATTTGCTCTTGGATAGCCACACGTTATGTTCCAGGTGGACATACCACTCTCCTAGGCGTCATCAACTCTTTTGTTCATATAATCATGTATGCCTACTATATGCTTTCTGCTTTCGGTCCTGAAGTGCAGAAATACCTATGGTGGAAAAAACATCTTACATCTCTCCAGCTTATTCAATTCACAATTATCTTTATTCAAAACTTTCAGGTAATATATTAAACTTTTGTAGCTGCACACTAAATCTAATTTAATTTAATTGTTTACAGTTGCATTTAAAAATTTTTGAAAATTAATTCTAGAATTTTTTTACATATTTCAGACTATTTTTAGTGACTGCAATTATCCAAAAACATTATCTTTTCTGCTTTGCGTTAATTCTGGATTGTTCATTTATCTCTTTGGCTCATTTTATGCGAAGACTTACAATATTTCTGAAGGTAAAGCGGAAAAAAAAATTACCGATGCTCCAAGTACTAATCAGGTTTCGAATGAAAATAACAAAAACAATGTTTTTTCGAATAGTAATATTACAAGTGATCGTAGTAATACGAATAAAAATGATTAATGAAATAATTTTTCATGTATTTGAATTATTGCTACAAATTTTTAGTGACAAGAGTATATTTAAATTTCGAAAATACTTTTATCAATGTTTGTAGCAGATGTAAGTTATAATACCTATACAATTGATTGATAATTTTAGCGTAACATTTGCAATACTGTAACACTTATGGTGGTTTGATGCATTATATTGAACTTTGAAGAAAATACATTATTATCTTAATTCTATATAAGATTTGATAAAATAAATTTAAAAATTTGCATTTTTTGTGTTATTTAAACTTTTTGTAAGTATCGTACAAATGAGCATTAATAAAAGTAAATTAATATCAATAAAAGGTACTAAAGCCTTATACTGTTTTTTTCAAAGTTCAATCCAGGAATGCTCAACCTACAAAAGTAAGATGCGGATTTTGTACTTAGAACTCTTTCATTTGTGCAGTCATACATCATTTCAAATTGAAAAATGTATTTATACATCGATACTTGAATTAATTTTAAAGTTTATTTTTAAAGATCAAGTATTACGATTGTAAATGATAATTTTTTTTATTGTAATTATCTTATGAAGATAATGACTTAATTGCTAAATAAGTTAAGTAGATTTTACACATATACTTTCTACTCATTTTTATTCACATAAAATATTTTATTTATATAGCTATTTTTAATAATGCAATGTATATTTTTCAGTTTAAAAGATATTTTATATTGTTTTATGTTATACAGATAATTATTTAATATGAATTAACTAAATTGTACAGAACTAGGGGTTAAATTTACCTGTAATTATATTTTCATCTGTAAGTAATAATAATTTTCCAACTTTTCTTCAGTCGGCATGTAAGTTATTGAGTTCACATTAGATCTCGATCGATCGGTGACCCATTTTACCAACAGTGGTATACTACCTTATCTTACAGTGATAATATTTTTACGCTTAGATATTTAAGCTAATATTAATCGAGATTGTATTAAATTTTCTATTTATAATTTATTTGAGTAAATGAAATTTATGTGATTGACATTTTTAATGAAAATCCAATGATCGTATTTTTTCATAATTTTAACATGTAATGAAAGATATAAGAAAATAATTGTTTATTCTTGAATAAGAATAAAAAACCATTGACTTAGTTGTTAAGAATATTTTATATTTATACTGCTCGAATTATTTTTGGCACTGAATGCCCATGCCGCTTAGAAGCGAAGTTTTATAAGATTTACATTTAGTAACAGTGTAGTTTTGTAAATTATCAATAATCGACAAATTCATATAAATTTCTAAAACATTATTTTTATGGTTATAGTTAATTAATACATCTCGAAGTAAATTTATTTGGTGCTATGTACGCGCAGTTAATTTCCAAATAAATATAAAACAGTTCAAATTATATTTATTTACAGTTACAGTCAAAAAAGCAAATAAAAATATATTTTTTAAAGAAGAAAGTTTGTTTAAATATATATACAAACTCGGTTATTTTATATGCAACATAAAAAAGTTAATTATTAAAAATTATTATAAAATAAAAATTTCGTTTATTTTCATAACAGTAATGAAAAATAAATACTAGTGAATAAAATATATGCATATATGTATACGAAATAGAATTTAAATACTTTTAAATAAATCTCAAATTCAAATAAAATAAAACAGACAAGTTTAAGATACGAGTTTAAGATACAAGTTTAAGATTATTTGGCTCTTGACTTTGAATTAAACATATTTAATTTGTATATTCATGTATATGCATATATTATAAGATGACTCTGATAGCAATTTAAAAAACTAAGTTTGATAATTTTTAATTGAAGCAATTCATAGATCTAAATATTTTTAATAAATTTAAGAAAAAAATTTTTAAGATATGCAATGTACTTTTTTTGGAAGAATGCGAATAATCATTAACAAAATAATAAAGTGATTACAGTTTTTAAATTTATATTGTTAATGTATGTTTAACGTTGACTTCGAGATTACAATAAAAATATAAGTAGAGCTATTCATAAAACAATATTTTACGTTCTGAACACTTCCCCATACTCCCTCTCTGTAGTTTAAGCTAAAACCGTATAGGTTTAATCTATATACATATACATAAAGCAAGTTTGATTAGATATTGATTAATTAATTACTCGATTTAATGCAGCAAGAAATGTTCTTATTAACAATTTAATCGCGCAACGTCATACATTTATACATTTCTAAAATCAAATATAATGCATATTAATTACGAAAGTAATTAGAAATTATTTACAATTATTAGCAATTAATGGTACAACAAAATACTACATTTGTATACAAAGTATTTTAAAATTTAAAGGACTTCAGAAATAAATGTAACAAAACACAAGTAGGAAAAATGTACAAAACAATATAGAGTAGTATACATACATAGGTCTACAGAACAAGTATTTGTTCATGTATTTTTTGTTATATAAGTATACTTATATATACACAGATGACAGAACATAGATCGAACACGCACCGTCAATGTCGACTCGGTATTCTCCATCCTAGGTGCACGATGCTGATAAGACGTCGCCAGGAGACATCACGTCGAACAATAACGAGAGCGCGAGCATTTAGATTAGAAGAAACCATCACTACAGATGTACTCATCTCTCTCTCTTTCTCTCTCTATCTTTCTTCTAGAATAAGTATATAATAAGTATATAATTAAAATTATCCCGCAAATAAGTATGATTTACTGAAAAATTTTGTTAATGTTATTTTATTACAAATGTACTTTTTAGGACGCATTCTTTTAATCAAGCCTGTTGTCTTGTTGGGAATCTCTCGAATTTTTTATACAATTGTCAATAGACAGTAGATGCAAGCAAGCTACTTTTCCTCTGTTATGTCATCACATCTTCATTCGTCGCACATATTCATTAGTCAATTTATAGGTCAGTCTCGAGGTCAGAATCGTGAACTTTTGGTTGCTATTGATTTTAATTAGCTTTCTGCTAATCATCCTGGTGAATTTAATTCACAAGTTTCAAAGTAAATAGTTCTAATTTTAAAATTTATTTAGCATAGAGTTAATAGGTTTGAAATAAAAAAATATTTTAAGGTTATATAAAAATAAAAATCTAACTTGTTTTCATAAATTTATATAAACTAAACAATTATAAAATATAAACATATCCCTTAAATAACTTACATTAAATAGTCATGGTTAGACGTTATTTATTATTATTCTGATGAATAGTTTGGTTTTGATTATTGTAGACTTCCCTTATAGTACGTTTATATTTCATTCAAGACGAATAAAAATCACGCTAGAAGCTAGAGGTCAACTTCTTTACTATTAAAGTTTTTTCACTAATGAAGTGTAAAAGTGAAAGTGTAAAAGTGTAATTCTTCAATTTATTTTTCAAATTATAACTAGAAATAAGCTAAAATTTAATTAATATATTTTAAGTAATAATTAAATCATATTAAAACAAAATTATAATGGTTAAATTACCTAACAATTCACAATAAACAGCTTTTGTTGATATGTATATTTTATAGATAATTCATTTTATAATCATTCTTTAACTACATATTGTTTTAAACGAAAATTTAATGATAAACATCTAAGCACCAACTTTTTATTAAAAACAATTATTAGATATTTATTTTAATTAGTTATTATATGTTTACTCTTGTTTGAATTGATTACTTGAATTAACTTTTGTTTTATACAGTTTGTTTTTATATCTCTTGGAATAAAAACGAGTTGGAATATAGACGAGCAATATTAAATAACTGAACTACAAGAAATTTCTGAATATGAAAGATTTCGTTTCGGATTTGGTATACATAAAAAACTTCTGAGCATCTCAAAAATTTTACGATGAACGCACAATTTCCTAAGAGTATACGAACGACGGTTGTGTATTTACAGCATAAAATACTATTACTGCACATAAAAACAAAAACGTAATTTGGAGTTTAAATCACACGAGAAAAGCCGATACTTTTATCTAAAAAACATTTACTCCGTTTTATTGTAACAAAGAGTATTGTCTAAAAGAGTTTTCAGTATTCTTCATATCATCTAAATTTACGGAAAAAGCTCTCTATTGTGTTACTCAAACAGTCTCTTGAAAGTCTTACATTTCCTCATTTCGATTGTATACGCCGACTTTTACGTATTCGACATGACCAGGATATTGAAATTACGATGAGTATTAAATGCTTGAATTCATTGACTTTTCAACTACTCTATAAATGGATCATGAGCTCCCTTGCACACTTCTACTTCAGTAGCTTATAACAAAAAGAAATCTAGCATTTAAGGTAGATTACAGCAATTGCCTATTTGTACTATAAAAATATCTGTATTAAGAAATTTATTGTTATTGCAAATTTAAAATTTGTTCTAAAATATATATTAAATGAATGTAGTCACACGTCATGTTGGATCGATAAATCGTTTGATACTGATTCTTTATGCATTAAATTTAAAATTTAATGAATAATGGAAAAAAATATTAAAATATTGATATTATTTTTGTTCATAAAATAAATAAAAAATAAAGATTTAAAAATTGGTATGAAACAATTCATTAATCTGAAATGACATAGAATTTTTATAATTTAAGCTTTGAATCATGAAAAGTCATTATTTGATTCAAGTTGCAATTTATGCCAAAATCAAAATTTTGAAAAATAAATATGTATAAAAATAGTAGACCAACAAATCTCTTGTTTGTCTTATTCAAATATAGTTTTTAATATATATTACAAAAAACAATTTCGAATCTAATAATGTTTTAAATATAAATAATTTTAATGTTATAATTCAGTAATAGCTTCCGAATCAATTAATGATGATACTTTTTCTATAGGTATATCGATTACATGAAAAACTGTAAACCAAAAAAGACAAAAATGGAGTTAAAAATATTTAAATCATAAAAAAAACTTTGTTTACAAAAATAAAATTAAATCATGATATACAAAGAAAATGGGAATAAAATGAAAAATAATTTGTTTAAGCTTATACTATAAACCTTTAAAATTTTATAAATATTTAAAAATTTAAAACAAAAATATTCCTTTCTTAATATCAACAATTCGACTAATAAGTTAATATAACTAATTTAAAATGAAGTAAAAATAGAAAGCTATTAATTACATGGTTAAATTTGAGTAAGAAAAAGATGTTTACTTTAACCTTTTTCGGCACAGCAGGTCCCAGGACTTATCTTTTCTTTGCTGGTTTAAAGTAGTTTTTATATGATTTACATAGGGTTTTTTGTAATTTTGTAATCTTAATAAGTTACAGAATCATAATTTATGTAATAATTATTTATAATTTTGTTAATTTGTTTATACAAATTACAAAACACAAACTTTTTATTGCATTTTAATGATATTTTTTATCTGGGGATTTTTAAAGTCGCCTAATACGAATTTATTGTCATATTTTTAAAATTCGAAATGGCGGACGCAATGTGGCGAATAATTTATCAAAAACTGCATCACCAAAGAATCTACCGATGAGAACCTTATTTTGATTTTTGTTATAAGGTTTTGTTAAAAAAATAAACAAAACTTTCGAGTACTCTCTGCTAGATACTGCTGTGACAGGGATTTGTCTCGGTACGTCAGTGCAAGTTAAAATCCACTGAACCTCGCAATCCAAAATCGAGAATCTTTGGTAGCTTTGCCAGTTAGTTGTATTAATTCGCCAAAAGTTTTCCATGCTACAGCCACTCTATGCAAACAACGTCGCCGTCCATTGTCCACGCTCGTATTTCGCATTCACTGTTCATGCATTTAAACGGTAACTGCTTTTGTAGTGTGTGAACTATCTCAATATCCCAGACAGTGATAATTCATCTCACAATCCGCCGCAGTAATTTGTTTTACTTCGGACGAAGTTGACGGAACATTGTCTCGCGTTATACAACCGTGTATTTTCTTTGATCAATTTTTGTTACTATTCTGCTAATTTTACATATGGAGACCCAGTCATTTTTTTTCATGTTTTAAATTTACAGTGCAAAAATTTAAATAAATTTTTCAGTTACAAACCTTTATTAGTCATAGCCTACAATTTCATTCTGAAATTTTAGTCTAGCCAGCCTATAGATTGTAGTGAATACATGCACTATCTCGTGTATAATATATATTCACTACTATTCGTAGTGATGCTCTCGTTCACTATCCAACGTAATTAATATTCACTTTAATGCATGGATCAATTTTTATCAAGCGCGAGTAAATATACACTGTAAAATAGTGAAATTTCACTTTTGAAACTGAAGAGAGAAAATATTGTACATTCGCGTGTGTGTGCATACTGGATTTTGTAGAAACATGCAAAAAAAGCGAAACTTTAGTCTGTGGTGTCGGTGACCATGCCACGGTCTCTTTACTACTGTACTATTGAGTCATAATAGCGTCGTGCGAAGTCGACACGAAATCGACAAAGAGATAGATAGATATATAAATGTTTATTTGTAAATAATTTACAAAATACTCAACAAAATTGCACGAAACTCACAGTTATAAACGCAACATCTTAAGTCTACTTATAAATATTATCACATACTATCACAGCATTAGTCAAATCACAGATATAGTGCAGTTTTGCCATAAATAATAAATACACATTGCTTAAATTTTCCTTATTATTTATTAGTCGAGTCGCACACATACACATATTGACATAAAGAATACAAATATGGTTATCTGTACATATGATGAATGATATGAAATCATACACACTTACATACAATGAGTGAAATGAATGTATTTACAGTATGAAGTGAAGGATGAATACTAAAATACACACATACTGATGATACATGCATACAGCTAAATTTAGGGTGCAAATTAAATCAAGATTATGAGGACGACTGACTAGAATAATTCATAATTGTGATGTCCCAACCCCTCAAATGCTCCATTACTAGCCCCCTGAAGCGAGAAAAAGAGGATGCGTTTCTTATACAGGATGGCAGTTTGTTCCACAGATGAGCGCCCTGAACAGAGAAAGATCTAATTCCCGCCTCGGTGCGTATTTGCGGAACAGAAACCTCTTTAGGTTCACCCCTGACAAGCCGATCGGATGCATCAGAAGAGAACAGATCGGCTCTGTTTTTTTTGGATTAACCCCGAGAGATTTCGCTCTACACCACTCTTTTATTTTCTCGAGGATTCCTTGTAGAAGATCCAGTAGGATTTTTTCGTATCGTCTTTTGATGAATATGGCGAAATCGTTCGCACACCCAACAGCAAAAATATTCTCTCTGCTTAATATGCAGACTGATGAATCAGCAACTCAAGTTCATAAGAGAGGTGGAAGCACGGAACCCTGTGGACATTCCTCGCCGACTCTTCCTTTTACAAGTTTACCTTTCCATTCACCAAAAAACTCTATCTGAGAATCCCCGCGATCCATTGCCGTACGGTAAACGGTACACCCTCTTGTGATAGGACTTTGTCAATGGCTTCTCTAGTGATGCTATTGAATGCATCCTTTATATCTACAAAGGATCCCGTAACAGTTTCATTGATTTCCATCGCTTCTTCAATGTAGCTAACCACAGAATGTAACGCAGTTCCTATGAATTTACCTACAGTATATGCATGCTGACCTTGGCGAAGTGAATCAGATCTAATAGACGTTTGTTTGATGTAGCAGTACACCAGCCTTTCTATCATCTTTAATAAGAAGGACGTCAGGCTGATCGATCTGAAGTCCATTACCGAGTTGTTTCTTCTTCCAGCTTTCGGAATAAATGAGACTCGTGTTCTTTACCAAACTCCTGGTACATATCCAATAGCTGAGCATCCTTTGAATATACCCATGACCAGTTTAAGTATGCTCTCGCACTCCTCTTGTAGCATCTTTGGAAAAATGCCATCTGAACTTGGTGTTTTGTACGGTTCAAAGAATTCAATTACCCATTTTACTTTCTTCGAGGTTACGATCTCTCTTGCACAAATAATTCGCCGTCTTTCTTTATAAATCCTGGGAAATTGACTCTTAGAAAAAGTTTTATGGTATATTTTTCAATTTTTACGAAATTTACCTTCACATTAGGTTTTATAATCTGTTGTCGTTTTCTTTTGTTAGAAGTCTGGTTAATCTAGCCGTGCTGCTAAGGTTTCAATGCCCGTACAGTAACTCTGCCAACTTGTCTTCTTTTATTTGATTACTTCTTTATTGAAGTCATTTAGAGTGCTTTTATATTCTTTTCAGCCTTCAGGGCCTTTTCTATTTTTCGCCCTATTAAGAGCCTTTCGGGCCCTTTTTCGAAGTGCCTCCAGGTTTCCGTTCCACCAGGGCGTACTTCCAGGTACCTTTGCAGGTTTTAATCGGCAATTATTTTCATATACCCTGATCATAATCCCAGTTTGTTTCCGATTCTTGGATTTTCTCCTTGGGTTCAGCTTCAGTTTTACGTATAATATCCCGAAGATGATGATCCTATGGTCCGACATGGATAGTTTCTTTTTCTATACTACATCCTTGGATAATCTCTTTAGTTCCAACTGAAGATAGGGTGAAATCTAAAACCTCCCTTCTGCTTATTTTGACAAAGGTTGGTTTATTTCCTTGGTTGATAACGTTTAGTTGATTTCCAGGAATAAATTCTAATAGGGCTTCACTTCTAGCGTTCATATCCATGCATGTATTCGACTACCTTATTCATACGTAAGGTAGGGATCTCTTCACCATGGAGCAGGTAGATCAATGAGATGAATAAGGTTCCCATACGGTGTTCTGTACAGTCTCTGGAACACAGCTCCTGTAACAAAAATCCATTAATGCCTTTGATGAGGATGCAGGTTCTTGTATTCTTATGATTTGACCCTGTGAACAGTTCACCGCCTACATTGAGTCCCCTAATACGTTCTTTCCATAACCAAGGTTCTTGTAATAGGTCTATATGTGTACGCATTTAAAACCGCCCATTTGGACTTATCTACGTCGTTATTTTCTCCGGGCCAGTTTCAAGAACTCTGGAACAGATTCGATTCCCGAGGGAACTAGACTGATTACTAAACTGATGAAGCAATTTTGCTTGAACAGTTTCCTTTTCTGAGCCCCATTTAGGCTTCGGTTTGAGCCCGTTTCTAATGTGGGGTTCTGCTGATTTGACGGTACCGTGATAGCCGGTCCCATTGACTTTTTAGTTCTCTGCGTGATTATATTCCACTTTTAAAAGTCGATAAGGCTTCCACAAGACAAAACAATGCAAGATTTTATACAATATTGTCTTGTTCTTGAATAAGATTTATCTTTATATTTAATCTTTACTTTTTCTACAGTTTTAATTTTTAATTATTTTATTTGTTGGTTTTTTAATAAAAATATAAATAATCGAGCATTGAATATTTATTAACTGGATTATTATTATTTGGCATTAAAATTAATAAATTTTATTTGGATTAAATTATTATAGAAATGCAAATAAATACGCTAAATTAAATTGTCTCATTTTCTCCAAAAGTCCAAAATTCTTACAATCCAAAGTGTTAAGTAATAATTAAAATTATTATACTAACTTGATATTATACTAATTAAATTATTATACTAAAAATGAGTCACAATGGTTTATTGCGTCAAGTTCAGTCCGAAGTACAAACTCTATAAAAGTCGTGACCGTTACAGCTACTTTAATCAAGCTGAGCAAAAAATAATAATGAATAACGTAAATGAAATGCAAAGTTCTAAGGAAACTATGAATGAAAGGAAAAACAATAGTTCTAGTAAAAAATTAAAATCAATTCAATTCAAAGCTAGGCGCATGTATCCTTTGTAAAAAAAATCCATCCTTATAGTTATAAAAAGGAAAAATTCTAATACAATCGACTTAAAGTTACATTTAAACAATTATAATGCTGTAGCATATTAAAATATGTTTTCAAATGAATGTAAAATTATACCATAGTATCAATAGAGAATAACTCAATATTTATGGTAAGTAAAGATTTAAGTTTAATGCTCGTTTTATTACTATTAAATTTTCGTGAAACAAATGATCTTCATTTTTATATAAATAAACTTCTACAATATCGTGGTAATTTATGCAATCTATATACCAAATATTGAAAATTTCCCATTTTCCTTTTTTAATTTTATTTAATAAAATATTTTCTACATTAACAAAGTTAATTAATCTCTTTTTAGTTTTATTCTAGTTCCAGTTCATAGACTAGACAAAATTGTCGTTTGTATAAAACAACTACACTACGAAAAATAAAACAAGTAGAAAATACGTTTAGTCTCGAATTTGATGTTTCTTAAGTATGCTACTACCAGTGTCAAACGCACGCTGTATATTTCCCAAAAAATCCTAGAATATACGGTTGTTTTAAAAGTATATTCTATTGCTAAACATTGCATTAAAATCAAAACCAGCTTTAAAGGTATCGCAAGAAGAATGGAATATTATAGTTCAGACACTTAAAGTTTTAAAATACTTTGAATAATTTACAAGTATTATTTCTGCAGAAAAACAAGTAACGCTATCTTCTTCAATTATAGCTTTTAATATGCTGATAGACAAAATAGAGTCTATTGTACAAAACGCTTTGGTTTGAATTTCAAGCTGGCAGAAATAAAATTATTAAACATTACATGAAATACAATTGGATTTATTCAGTTTCACTACTTTTGGATCTTCAAAATAAAATGTTTGGCTTTGATCAAACCAAGTAAGGATAATAATTTTACAAAGAAGTTCAAAACAATTTTTAAATCTAAATACTTTCAAACTAATTTAAATCATCAAAAAGAAATCATTTCCACCAATAATAGTATTAGTGACAATGATTTTTAAACTTTAACAGCATATTTACGCAAAAAAAGTTGTAGAAAATTGGAGAAAAGAAATCAATATGTATACAACCTGTCTTTTAATTATTTGTTTCCAGCTATACCATAGGACAGGTGAGACAATTCTAAATATTTTTGTTGCGGTCGCGAAACTTTCAAATACACCCCCGTGAAGATACAGGTGTTTAAAAAATGGTAAAAATCCAGCCCCTGCGGCCGAAAATCGCGGCCTACTCGTCGCAGCGCAGTCAATGAGAGTAAAGGAAATAGCAATAATACGATTTCGGCAGTCGACGAATAGGCGCGCGTCTAAGCCTGGAGGGCAGGGCCAGGGCCGCACTTGCCTTGCGGTTCCGATAGCTCCATCCTCCTCCTTTGTGGGAAGAGTATTTTAGTCTGTAAAAATCCCATCGAGAGGGTGTCATTAGAAGATATTTGACCTGCCAGTGGCTTGCCACAAAAAAACCGACTCGAGAGGACTCGCTCGCCGGTTAACGTGGCCGCAAGGTCTGCGACCGGGACGGTTCCTGGAGCTGACGACGGACCAGCCCCGCCTTTATTGAACGGACTCGAAGCTAAACCCGCCGTCTCCGTTGACCGACTTCTTTCCCCGCTACTGTCTCTTTGTTTACCAAACGACCTTTATCAAGGCTACCATTGATGTTAGGCTATTCAGTCATAAAAGATACTCCACCGGATCGCCCCCGAGACTACCCGGAACAATGTTTGTAAATTCTATATTATTATTTTTTAAAATTAAGTAAATAAATCTTGTTACGATAATTATAAGTTTGTTAGAAATGTGAATATTCTATAAGATCAACAATTTCTATAATTTTCTAATAAAATTCGAGCTTTAATATCAGTTTGCTTCCATTCTTGATCTTGTTCTTTATTTGTATCAAATGTTCTTATTTTGATCTTATCTTGTTTTTCAAGACAACTGACTATTGATTATTGTGGAAGCCCATGTAGATTTTAATAGTGAACCGATTTTAGCATTAATTGATTTAAAAACAGGTAGTTTTTCTAAAACTACTGATATTTTACAAATCGCTGCGAAATACAAACAATAGGAATTTTCGGTACACATCAAATCAACACAAAAAATTTCAGAAAAAACCAGTAATGTGTATCGTTTAAGATTAGTGAATAGTAAGCTTACTTTTCATGGTAAAACTATTGTAATTGTTGGTTTATTAGAAGTAATATTAGGGCTGAATAAATTTTTATGTTTGTTTAAGAGAAATCCATTTTGACTGCTCACAATTGTTTATTTGATTGTTCTTAATTAATGTATGCAATGGAAAAAACTTTCATGAAAGAAAATTTCTGTGAAATAGTTGACTATTGTCACACTCTTAAAATAATAAAAAATAAAATAGGAAAAAAATACAAAGGGAATAATTACATATACATTGTATATTACAATAATGCATTGCAAAATCTTGCAAGAGATCTCAATGTCAACTATGATAAGCATTACAAATATTGATAAACAAAAATCATTTTTAAGATGGGAAAATGTATGGATGAAATTAAATATTTCAAAAAATTTACCGATTGATATGAAAGGATTGAATACATTAAAAGACTGTATAAGAAGTATTAGAAGAAAATGGTTACTGCAAATGTTACATTTGAAATGCTTCTGAATGTACATCAATAAAATAAATTGAATGGTTTATTAAAATTTTTAGGAAAACATTGAACAGGTATTGCTAAAGCTACAATACATAAACAAACAGTACAAACATTTTTTAGGCTTTTTGAAAATAATCAAAATTAATGGAGTAAAATATTACTTGTATTAGATACTATTATATTTTGTTTAATAAAATTTTCATAATTTAAAGTGTCTCAGATTGTTTTGTTTTCACTATTAGGATAATAATGGTAGGATAATAATAATTAGGATAAATGTAATAATAATTTATTAAATTTATTATTAAATAAATTAATCATAAAATAATTCAAGTTAATTTTTTATTTATTTTTAAATATCTCGCACGTTTCATCTGTTTTACAATATTACCATGTTTACTAATAATTGTGGCTATAAAACTTTGATCTTTGATATTTATTTCCTTGTCCCTATTGTTACAGGCTCTTAAACTGCATAGTTAAAAATTTTAAATATTTCTTATAAATACAATTTTATTTTTTTCCTTTTTCATTAAAATTTGAACAGTATTTTTTTGTAATGAGACGAAATCTATGATCTTCCATGAGACTGTGTGTTAAAATCGTAAAATTTAAAATACAAATATCTTTTACCAGGTTCTATGTAATTCTTTAATAATTTAACACAAAACTTTGAGCATTTAAATCTATAAGCATGCCAAACTTGATCGAAATCTGAATATTAACTTTCGAAGCTACTTAACTATTTTAATTAAGAGTATAGTCACTGAAAAGTTATCACATACACTCAGATATTTTAAGAGTAGTAATATATACAGTTTTTAGTAACATTTCACCGAAAAATTCATAGAAAATATTTATAAACACTTAATAGTTTATATTTGATTTTTCGTACAAAAAAATTAAAGAAATAGCATAAAATGTTGTTTTAAATGTATTTTCTTAACAGTTTAAAAAACGTGAAAAAATTAAATGTCTTGTTCATATTAATTAATCAATGTAAACTTCACTCATTTAAGAAACCCTCCACCTAGCTTGTATTCATAATTTTTCCAATAATAATTGACTTCTGTTAGCGTCTGTTTATGTATTCAATAATTAGCCTTTACAAATTCCTCATGATTACGTTGTTTTGCACTGCAAATTTTAGTGTGTAGTTTTAACCATTTCAACGATTTAATTTTACACATTTAAGTGTATAATCGATTTTGGTGTGTTACTGTAAAACAGTTACACGTAAGTGTAACTTACGTAGTTACTACGTAAGTTACACAAAATATCCATATAAAAATTACATGCATACTCCATTTTATTCTTTTAACCCGCGTAAGTGTGTTAAACAACACGATTCAGTGCTTATTTGCTGGGCAGAACAAATAATATAAGATAAGATCACATGGATTAATACTGTCATACAAGACTTCAATTGTGTACTGGATAAAGTAGTGGGCTTCTATGTAGGGAGCTCAGGGTTCGGATCCTGGTGAGTGGCGATTTTTATTTCGAAAAAATGCATTACAAGTGTAATGGTTCGTTACGTTTTTTGCGATTAAAGCAAAAATTCTAAATATAAAAAATTCATTTAATAAAATTTAAGAAAAATGTGTTTCTACCAAAAGAAGTTTAGTTAATAAGCAAGTTTTGAAACTAAATCAGAAAAATGCATTGTAATAAAATTATCACAACAATTAATATTTTTTTTTTAATTTTCAAGGAAATTTAATTGAATTGTATTATTGAATTAAATCATTTTATTTAAATTATTACCTGCAAAAAGAATGGTTTCATTGGATTACTACATTTGCCTTACGTTTAAGAAATTTTTTTGTCTGTGCATGTTTAGCCCGTGTTACAGTCAATTTTACATACTTCAAACGTGTTACTTTACACGTTTAAACGTGACAATGATATTCTAGTACATTTTTGTTTTGCGATTTATACGTGATAAAATAATAATATTATCGATATTTTTAGGTGTTTATAAAATGTAGATAAATATTATAAATAGATAAACTTAATATGAGTTTTTAAAAATATACGTTTGCAAAACAAACTTTGTTATCAAAATAGCAAAATTATTTAATACATATATAGAACTTCTTTACTATTATAACTAAATATACATTAGCTTTTAAAGAAACTTTCTAGAATAACGCTTAGTAGATTTAATCTATAAACGTACATATAAAAGAATACTTAGCATTTTAATGATTGTGTATATTCAATGAGAGAATATAACTCCCATATAGGTATACTTTCAGTAGATGGCGATTTCCCAAAGTGGCGTACTCAAGGGACAGTCTTTTAGCGTACCTCAATGTTAACGTGTCGGTATTAGCTTAATAGATTTTCTAGTTGTAGAAAATTATTAGTCTAATGTATTGTTTTAAATTACCTTTATTTCAATAACAAAGATTTAGTTTTTAAACATTGTGAGATCATAACATATAAAGACCTTTGTCCTGCAAAGGTTTAGTTAAAAAGCTATTTAAAAATGGCAGTTATTATCAGAGAACTCGTTCGTCGCTACCGATTTATGAATGAAGATCTATCAGGTAATACTTTTCAAACCTTAAAAAATAATAATACATTAATACCCATTAATTTCGATATAATTAATACGAATTTCGATTAATAAAGTCTGTATCAAACATATTTACATATCAAATTTTAGAAAAAACTAAGAATAAAATAATTTATAATTATGAGCTTTGTGGAATAAAATTTAATTTATAACTTTCTATAAATTAGTATCTATAGTAGAGTTATAGATATTTATAAAAAAAACTTAAAACTTGAATCTAAAATGTTCTGTATTTAGTAATTTTTGGAAATACTAAAAAATATTACAAATAAATATTATTTTTCGTGTTAAGTTTTTTAGTGAATGTATTAAATAAATTGATTCTTTGAGTTTCCTCAAAATCAAACTTAGTACTCCGTTGCAAGAATATGTAAAGTGTCATCGATTGTGTCAAATATATTATGATCCATTCTAACTTAACTATTGGCTTGAATAAAATCAACTAACTTATTTTCATAAAAATATTTAATAAAAATGGACTTTACGTCACTCTTTGCTCTGTTTTTATAATATCCTAAAAGAAATAAATTAATTTTACAACTAATATACATCATTAGATAATTATAAATTATAACCGGTTGAGATTTTGTCACATTCAAGTCATGATTTTTGTTTCAGATCCTAGAACAAATCAATGGTTATTTATTGGATCACCATCATTACTATTTACAATTTTGGTTTTTTATTTAAACTTTGTAAAACGAATTGGTCCGAATTTTATGGCAAATAGACCAGCACTAAAACTAGATAGACTAATACAGTTATATGATATTTTACAGATAGGATCCAACCTATATCTTTTGTACAGAGTAAGGAAATATAAAAATTAATTATTAATTTGATAGAATAATTTATTGTACATAATTTATTTTAGCATTTAATTTGATTATTATTATTTCAATTTTAGGCAGTTGTACTTAGATGGTTTTTAGAGTTTAACTTCGTATGCGAGCCAGTCGATTATTCTAATACACCAAAAGCTGTTGAGGTAAAATACAATCATACTCATAATTATTCGAGAATATAAATAATGAATATTTATTAATTACAATATTTTATTTAATTTTTAATTAGTAATTTATTCTTTGAAATAATTAATATTTACAATAATATATTTTAAAATTTCTAACATTAGATAGCTTGGACCGTGTATCTGTATTTTATCATAAAATTGATCGATCTCCTCGACACGGTGTTCTTTGTACTTCGAAAAAAACAAAACCAAATCAGCTTTCTTCACGTGTATCATCACACAGGCATGGTTTTCGGTAGTTGGGTAGCCGCTAAATACATAGCTGGAGGTCACACTACTTTCATAGGTAAAAAATAAAATTCTTTTTAAATGCTTATCGCATTTTAGAAATATTTAAAAGGTATTATTACATGTATTTTCTCAATAATATTATTTAAATATTACAAAACAGAGTTAATAAATATTGAATAATACAAAAATAATTTTATTTAAAATATAAAAATTAAATTATTAAAATTGAAGTGTAGCAACAAATTACTTATTGAAACTAAATAATAGCTAAATAGTATTTTAAAAATTGACATAATGATCGTTTACACTAATTGACCCATTGTACCATAAGTATCTACAACAAAAAATGTATTATCACTAAAAATTGAAATCTGTTAAGAATATATTAATGATATAGTTCAATGAAACATCAGAAATCTTGAAAAAGAAGAAAGCTTTTTGTATTTTAATACAAGAATTTATAATATTTTGTAATTATAGTATATTGATTTCTTTTTTTTCAATTCAATATAAAATATAATAAATTGAATGTTTACCTATCAATCATTACAAACTGTAAATCGCCGTAAAGTTAACATTTTCAAAAGTTAATGTATTACAAAACATAATGAGCCTACATCCTAATATGATTTCAAAAAGTATTCAAGTTTTTAGTGATTACATATTTTTACATATTTATTTTAGATATTTATATGACTAAGGGAGTAATTAAGGGGATAATTAGCATACCTCCCTCTAGGTAATAAAACTTTAGTTAGAGTAATACTATTATGTCTCTAAAATCATTTGATTGTATATTCTAAATACAGCATATTTATTTTGTAATTTACATTTACTTATATTGTGCGTTGGATTCATTATCGATTGTGTTGAAGGTAATTCAAATTCCTAAGTTTATAAAATTATTTGAAAATCGAGATTGAAAGTAAATTTTAAAATTAATGGATTTTCACAATGTAAAGCTACAATAATGGTGTTTTTCCATTTCATGGCATTTTCATTTTTATTTAATTTATTTAATTTACAAAAGTATGTAAAAAATTTGTCATTTCCATATTTTATTTATAAATAATTTTAATTATGATTTGAGCATCAAATGATGAAAATCGATGAATTGGTTTAAGAGAAAAATTACTCCGCAAACACAGAATGTTCTAAACTTTGTAAATCAGATTAAATTTTTTCAAGTTCAGAACATTAACACATTTTTTGTTGTGCGTATTTATATAACAAACAAATGATTAGTGTACCACCCAACCCCCCACCTCCTTTATGCTTCTATTTCTCTTAACTGTTACTACCTGTATCTGTTTATTTTTGAATAGAATCTAATTAAGTATCCCGAATTAAGTTAATTAAACACCTGTAATAAAATATTTTGCTATTAAAAATATTGCCATTAAAAATAATGTTCCATTTCTTTGTAAACTTTAATATTATTTTCAAATAATTATTCATGCAGGTATAATCAACTCATTCGTACATGTTATCATGTATTCACATTATTTGGCGACGTCGTTGAAGATATCAAAGCCTTGGTGGAAGAAGTACCTTACGCAACTGCAATTAATACAGTTTATAGCGATATTCATTCATTGGTTTCAGTTCCTTTGGAGAGACTATTGTGGATACCCGCGCTGGCTTGCGATATTATTCCTTCCTCAAAATATCTTCATGATTATTTTATTCAGTGACTTTTATTACAAAACATATATTAAAAAGTCAGTTCAGAAGTGCAATCAAAATGGTCATGTTCAGATAGAAGCCACAAATGATAAGTCGAAATGTGAATAGCTCGTTTATATTGTACCGATTTTCAAATTTCATTGCAATAAATTTAGGTATTATTTTTCAACGAGATGTTTGCAAAAAACTTAGTAATATTGAAGACTAAACTATTAATAATTAATAATTTAATTCGATTAAATATTCATTACATATAAAGATTATTCTCTAAATTATTTGGAATGGAATTGTATTTTTTTGAAGTTGATTTATCTATATGAAAGTGACTATCAACTCAAAATTTTAATGCAAATACAGCTAATATCTAAAATTCCACTTCAAAAAAAGGTTCCAGGTTCATTTATGATATATCCAGAAATAATGCCTATACATTATAATTTATTATTATAATCATTATAGTAGAACAAAAAACTCAGTCAAATTTTAATATCATAATAAATTGATTTTTCTCTTTAATATTTTTTTTTGAATAATCTATTCAAAATGGCATTAGACATTATTCCAATTGAACGTACAATCTGTCTTTTAATTACTTGTCTCCAGCTATGCCACAATATAGCTGAGGCAATTCTAAACATTTTTCTTTCCGGTATCGAAAATATTAGATGCACCCCCGCGAAGATACAGGTGTTTAAAAAATGGTGAAAATTCAGACCCCGCGGCCGAAAAATGCGGTCTACTCACCGCAGCGCAGTCAATGAGACTAGAGGAAAAAAGTAAATGGGAGAGAGTAGGGCATAGCAACCGAGGCCGCAAAGTAAGCAGCGGACCAGGCCCCGCTCTCCAGGCTTAGACGCGTGCCCATTTGTCGACTGCCGAAATTGTCAATAAGAGAAGGCTGAACAACTGAGAGGCAGGTACGGGGAAATGGAGCGCATTTCCCTCCGCTGCGGTACTGCTGACAGTCCGTTGCGTCCCGACGTTCTTTTGTTGACAATTTCGTCAGTCAACGAGTGGGCATGCGTCTAAGTCTGGAGGGCGGGGCCAGGCCCGCTGCTTACCTTGCGGCCCTGATAGCTGCATCCTACTCTCTTCGATTGACTATTTCCTCTACTTTCTGCGCTGCGGCGAGTAGGCCGCGTTTTTCGGCCGCAGGGGTTGGATTTTTACCATTTTTTAAACACCTGTATCTTCGCCGGGGTACATTTGAAATTTTCGCGACCGCAAAAAAAAATGTTTAGAATTGTCGCAGCTGTACCGTGGTATAGCTGGAGAGAAGTAATTTAAAGACAGGTTGTATTAATAAAATCTTAAAGATATCTAATAATTAGTTCTGAAAAAGTTAGTATTTAATCAATACATATTGAATTATGATATTAACATTTTTGTACGAATAAGGATAATAATTTATTACATCTGTACAATTATTTTAATAGATTGGTCTTAAAACATTTTTCAATTCTTTTATAGAACAAATATTATTAAAGATAATATAATAGTAATACAGGATATAGAAATTATTTCAATACTCAGAATAGTATTTTTAAAAAGAGTATGTCAAAGAATAATTTCTTCATTTATATATACTTTTATAAATAAAGTTTGTAAAGCAATCAATTACCATTTATTATCATTTGTTTTTTGTTTAATTAACAAATATACATAAATTCTTATGATATAGATTTATGAATGCTATCCAATTTTGATATTTATTATTACAAGTCTATTGTTTACTTGTATTTTTAGAACACTTTTGAACCATATTAAAATCAATTCTTTCTTTAAAGCTAAAATAATAGACTACTTATTTAATAGATTTTCTATAATACATAGATTTGTGCATTCATTGAATTAATTTATTGAATACATTTATTAAAGTATTTGAATTTTTAATCTATGAATTTAAAAAAAAACCTATTATTAACTTTTACCAATCATTGTAATATTTTTCATTGACTTTGAATTCGGTAAGATGAGGTATTATGTTTGATAAAAATAAAAAATTAAGTGAATTTATATCATTTATATGAAGGTGAAAACCGTGTTTCTCAATTTTATATTATTGTGAGTTTATGTAGCGCATGTTCATCCCAATAAAATATATTAAATATGCTTATTATTTTTTATCTTTAAGTAATTTAAAAAATATAGTGTAAAAAATTTATAATAATAAAGATATTATATAATAAATATAATTATCTTAAATAAATATACAAGATATAGTCATAGTCATAGTCCAGAAGTGACGGTAGTGTCATGCACTATTGTTATGCATTAGCATTATGATTACATAGTGTCATTACGCTTTTCTCCTAACTAAAATTAACCTCACCGTTACCTATTTATAACCTTCACAATCTGTTAACTGGATACAAAGTTGGAGGTCCTAGCATTATTTACTTCCATAAAGAGAACACCCCACATCATCTACTTTACTCTTACATAGCGTGAGTAGTAAGATACAATGTAACTTACGATCTGCACTATTTGCATTCATATGTATTTTTTAGCTTCAGTTTTTAAAATCATGTTCCATCACCTAGTGACTGAACAGTGATCCTATCACGAAACTCAACCTTACTTCGTTCAGATCTCGAACCCTCTATAGCACCTATTAATTTATTTATTAGCTCACAGCGGATAACTACTCCGTTATACCTTTCTTGACTTCACAGATAGATACAGTTATAGTGTAGAAGTTCGGCTAAAGTTCCGCTATACTCCTACCAGCATGTCTATTCTCCTTTTTATATCGTTTATCATCGAGAGTGATCAAAAGTAAAAGTGACACGCATAGTACTCTACGCATATTGTAGGTGGCCAGCTCCTCATATTTCTGCATTTGAGTACGTCTGTAGAGAAAATAATATTGCAAAGCCAATAAAGCGAGATCAGAAAACGGACACATATTTGTCGTTTTACTCCCTATCTGCTGCTCTAGGTAACTGATTACTAATAAACCTAATAATAACCCTATTAATAACTTATAATGACCCCGAGTATGCGAGCGCTGTTCGTAGAGTGCGCGCGTGGAGCACTGCTGCATCAGTTGCGTCTCCAGTCGTACTACCCAAAATTTGCGGTACATAATTCAATCGCTCCACGCGGGGAGTCTCCATGTGTACGGTGAAAACGATTGCGTGTTTGGTGCTCGCATGTTCGGCATATAATAAATGATATCGTTCATATATACAAATATATATATGTATATATATTGATCGCAAGGAAGAATCTTAGAATTATATTCCGTAAGCTACGAGTTAAAAAAAATAAGAAAATTAGTATTAAAAGAGCATGAAAAATTAGTATTAAAGTTATTTTAAATAGAAAAGAAACCCCAAAACAAACTTGAACAAAGAATGAAAGTGGCAGCAAAATTAGGTACAAAAGTTGAAACATAAGATGTACCGGTGAATTTGTGATTTATTTTCATCCATTATCTATTCTTTTATAAGTAAGTGATATCTAGCTGTAAGTATGACCTGTAATACAATGTATTTTATATGTACATATATGTGATATGAATTTATATATTATTATATTATTTATTATAATATTATTGTCATTATGTATAATTTGATTAATAAAAAATTATTTTATAAATTATAATCTTTTTGTTATTTTTAAATAAAAATATAAATTTTAATATATATATATTAAAATTTTTAATATTATAAGGGGTATTTTTAAGCGTGTAAAAATTAATACACCTATTACTCCTTCGGACGATTCCACGCAAATGGTTTTGGGAATGCTCGCCGGGACCGTTCCTGGACATCCCACTGACATTACGCGTACTGCGCGCGTAGAACGTATGTGCAGTCACGGTTACTCCACTGTGTTATGGGGGGATCTTTATCTCCGTCGTAAACAAACTTGTGTCGTTGTCGAGCAAACATACAATTACTGTGTATCCCCAAGTACACGTTCTGAGTCCCATGAATATCTTTATTGTTGACCAAAGATGATTCAACGCGGGCGTTAAATTTAGAGGAGGACGCATCGACGGGGCTGCGGACTACTACCCGGAGCTCGGCAGCTTACGACATCAATGATAGTTTAATTCAAAATTTTGACACCAAAATCAAAACCACTTGGTCGTTATCTGATATCAGACAACATACTATTTATATAAATTTGTGGTTAAGTTGAGGTCAATATGGTGCATTCATGCAGTGCAAAAACAATGCGCGCAATCTCGGCTTTAAATACGTTTGGCATCGACGCAGTAATTTCTTTATTAAATGGAGAGAGGGCTGTAGGGTTCATCCTGTGGCCTCTGAGAATGAGTTTATAAATTTATTATTAGCCAGTACTTCATTACGCCATAGCCCTTTCACTTCGTCGGAGTTCACTCAGGATTGTTGGGTTATAATATCATGGATGAAGTCATGGGATTGACGGATTTTCTGTTGTTCGGCAAGATCGCGATATTAATGGTGGGGGAGTCGCGCTTTATGTTGACAAGCAATTCCGAGTAAGTATACTCTCTACCTCCAACACTGAAGGGCCTGGAATGCCAGGGGTACTCGAGTACTTGATATGCTCTGTGCAGTATCGTATCTCTAAGTCTACATTAAGTCGTGTATAGGCCCACTCATGTTTCATTTATGAGGAACTCTAAATTTTTGGATGAATTGCGGCGATTATCGCCGGATTACAGTCCTAAAATCATTCTCGGTGATCTGAATGCTGATCTCTGCACTGCCAGTGATGATTATTCTTCCAGATTATCCAACACGCTCCTACGCGTATGCACCCACATTCCGCACCTGGATTGACGTCATCCTTGTAGAGGATAATGATACGGTAATCTCCGCTGCCAATATACCTGCTTCTTTTAATAGTAACCGCAACATAATCAATGTTACAATAGAGGTACCTGTCCCCGAATCTATCTGTTGCTCTTTTAGATACAGGGATTATAAGAGCATCGATGGTGAGGGGCTTGTGCACTTGTTGACGGGCTACGATTAGGGGGCCGTTTTTGGTGGACGATATTGACGTTGAATCAACAGTCGCGAGGCTCAACTACAATTTAATGATGGTGATAGATGAACTCGCCCTAGAGAAAATTATGAAATTAAATAAAAATCGCCTTCCTTGGATTGGGGTTATGTTTCGTGACTTGCAGCGAAGAGTGAGGCACTTTACAGACGAACAGGACGAAGGCAATTCCTTGAGAACTTCCTCGATCACCGCAAACACATTCCGATAAAATAGATCAGGCGAGGACTGAAAACGTTCATAATCGCCTGCTCGATTCTTAAAATTCCAGTGCAATCTGACGTGAGTTGCGGAACCTAGGTTTGCTACCACGAGCAAGTGGGTCTTTGCATGGGCTCATGTCGGATGAGCTTAACGCTGTGTTAAATACCAGCAACGACAATCGGATACATACTGTGCTCAACTCTGCTGCTGATGGTATTTTTCGGGTTTAAAGATACAAATACTAATGATATTGTACTGTCAATATCTAAGTTCACATCGCAGGCAGTTGGTGAGGATGGCATTCCGCATAGTGTAGTTGTTAAGATTCTTCCTGTTATAGGTATATTTTTAATGCGCCTGTACAACGGCTCGCTTGAAAGTGGACGCTTCCCAGAGGTGTGGAAGAAAGCTCATGTAGTGCCATTGGCGAAATCAAAAACACCTTCTGGACCAGATGATTTTCGGCCTATTTCACTACTTTGCTTTCTTTCAAAAGTGCTTGAGAGAATTGTTTACGACCAGTTTATGGAGTATTTGGGGTCTCACAACATCCTCGACCCACTCCAAACTGGGTATCGATGGCACATTTCGACTGAGACTGCTCTGCTAAGATTGTCTGAAGACATAAGAAATGCTATAGATAAATTACAGGTGACGCTACTGTTATTGTTTGACTTCAGCAAGGCGTTCGACACTATATGTCTCACTCATTTATTGAACGGCATGATGCGAATGGGCTTCTCACGAGGGGTGCTAATGTGGATATGTCTGGAAGAGAGCAACTCGTCATCTCGAATAGAACAATAAAATCTTCTTGGCTCTCCACCACACTAGGTGTTACTCAGGGTTCTGTTTTAGGACCATTGCTGTTTTGCCTTTACATTAATGACCTTGGTTTTGCCCTTGAGTGTATGGGTGTGAGACATATTCTATATGCTGACGACCTCCAGGTTTACCATAGTTTTTCTATGGGTGACCTCGAGGCAGGAGCCAGACACGTAACAGCTGCGGCTCGAGCAGTCTCGGACTGGGCCTCGTCTGCCTCCTTGAAGCTCAATGTTGGAAAGACGTCTGTGATTCTTATTGGAACTCGCAGGTTCCTTTTTGACATTGAGTCGGACGTATTCAACTCTATTGAACTCTGGGAGGGGGCAGTCGTGTCTTCGTCTGAGCCCGAAAAAAGCCCTGGTATTGTGCTCGACGCTTCAGGATGTGGATATTTTAGACGCAGGTATTGTTGTTGGGCTCCTAGGCCTCTCAAGCTTTGCTAAATACGTAATACGGGTATCGTTGATACTCCACGATTACCTCTTCCTACTCCTCTTTGTTAGCCCCTTCCTTAACTTTCCCCTTCTCTCCAACCTGACTAAATTCTTGGGGTAGAGACCATTTGGCCTGGAGCCCCTCACTCTGAGAGCAGTGTATTAGCCGGTAAAAATGCAGAACCATCTACAAAAAAAGCCGGAGGTACGGTGAATCTCGTTTCAATTATAATTTTGTATTGAAACAAAACACCATCACCGATACTTTCCAGGCGGCGGTGCCGCGGGGACTTCCTGTTCTCCTCGACCAGCGTGATTAAGTTAATATATTGTATTAAATTATTTAAACATTAATATAATGTTGATAAATGCAATTGGAATTCTAAAATGAAAAACATTGATTCAAAGCAGAAAAATGCAAGTGATACTTTCAAATGAAAGAACAACATTGCTAGATTGATATTGTGATGAACAAGCGCGAATTTACAGTTTAGACATTCTTTAATACAGTATAGAAAGTTAGAATTTTGAATTCTAAGGAATGCAGCTATTAATTGAAAATAAAATAATACTCTGATATAAATACTTCTAGTATTAAATAACGAGTAGACTTTTTTATAAACTATTATTATATAAACTAGCCTAAATATAGAAGCATTTCCACTAGGGTATTAAAATACTAATTTTACAATGACATGTCGCGCAATCAGAGTTTCAAGAGATTAAAAGTCTCACTTACCTTTATTCATATTGCATATCAATTTTATATTAAAATTCTAATAGCGATAAAAGAAGTCAGTCATCAACTTGCATTCATTTTACAAATCTTGTATTATATTCTTTAAATATTTATGATTAGATTTAAATTACAATCCTTTAGTTCTAAAAATTTTCGATCCTTATCTTACTAAGAGACATACATACATACATACATTCTTAAAATATTTCCTCCGTGTATGAATGGTCTATTATATCCATATTATTCCACATAAGAATGTTACCGCTATATGTAACATTGTCAACGCTATCATGCACCACTAATATTTTCTTTCTGCCTGGAAGGAGGCCACTGTTATCTGCATACCGAAGTCTGGCAAACTCCTATCCTTTTCCTCAAACTGTAGGTCAATTAGCCTTTTAAGCGGATTAAACAAAGTCATTTAAAGCGTGCTCCTCAAATGACTTTCTACCCACTCTTGCACGCACAACAAACTTTCAAAATATAAAAAATTTCAAAATATTGTTGAAAATATTATACATACAATTAAATACTTGAAAACGGCAATTTCATAGTTACGTAGTTAAAGATTTATATGAATAAGCTTATAGTATGTTGGTTAACCTACAAAAACTTACTGTTTTCTTTTTTCAATGATCAAACAACACAAATTCTTTTTCCATATTTAATAGAAATATGAAACTGCCTATAAGGACAGCTGTACATAACAAGTGTCTAGCTGAATTCAAGGAAATTCAAGAAAATTTAAAAGTATTATTGAAAGAAAATGTTCTGTTGTATTAGATTTTATTGTTTCCAGAGGAAAACATATACGTAGTAAACATTGCCAAACAGTTTTTAATATTATAAGCTTTTTAAGAAATTTCTAAAAAAATACAAGGTATCATAGTAGATAATGCATCATCGAATACAACATTTTTAAAAGAATTGCATTATACTATGTAGATGGAAGGTATTCATTTTGATGATAAAGATCAGCATTTTAGATGCTATGCAGATATATTTAATTTAACCGTTCAAGATACTTTGAAATTAATAAATGTAAATTTTCAAGATTTTCAACAAAATGTGGAAAATGAATTATTCGAAAAAAATGGAAGAAAGTGAATTAGATTTAACAGAGAAAAACAATGATGATGACAACGAAAATATTGATGAAACAGAAAACTTATCAATTCCTGCACACAAATTCCTGCCTTTCTGACTCACATGGTACCGAAAGTGGGAACTATCTATGAAGCATGCAAAAGCTCAAGCAGTTTTCTTCGCACGAAACTAAGAAACCCTCCCTCTATCGAAGTTGGAGGCCACAAAATTTCATGGCTCTCATCTGTGAAATTCCTGGGTATCACGATCGACCGCAAGCACACCTCACGCGTGCGCATCATATCCACTCGCAATAAGATCCAAAGCGTTTACTTTTGACTAAAGTCGTTCTTTTTTAACAAAGAAAAGTCTCCGCAAGGACCAAACTGCGGGCCTTCAAAGCATTATCTTAATCATTTTCACCTATGCTATTCCCATTTGAGGCACTGCCCGCCCTGATAGTGGATTACCACAAAAAAAACCGGAGGCATTTGTGATCAGGCGATTGACTCGTGCGGATCTTGGCGACGCTCTCGCTGATTTTCTGTCGCCGATCAACGTGACCTGCGACAAATTACTCTGCCTATGATTCCTACCTATAATTGGGCGACCTCGACCAGGACTGAAGTCATCACTGAAGAGATCGGACCAAAGGTAGGGTGCATTAAAAGATTTTTAGATTACTTTGTTGGAACAAATTATTAATGATACACTAATTGAATTTCCGAGAAAAGTGAGGTGCATAATCGATTATCTCAAATATAAGGAAGTCAAATTAAAATTCTTTGCATTATATGCAGCACCTATTATACTAAAATGTTTAATCTCAGGTGAGATTTATACCTCGTTCATGCGTTTTTCCATAGTATGTATGTTGTGTGACGGGAGAGGTAAAATAAATGAATTCTTTGTTTGACGTTGTTTATAATTTTAATGTAAAGCTTGTATAGATACAGGTATTGAGGTTGTGCGTTCTCGGCAAAGGCTTTGAAGCAAGTGGCGCGCTCGCCGCCGAGCTTGCCGCGCAAGCCGTTCTCGCGGCCCCCTACTCACTCCGGGTTAGGCGATTGATCCCTGCGCGCCCTTTTCCCCCAGTACAAACCTGATTCATTCTGTCGTGATCGAGATCTAGCGGCTTGCCCGGCGCAGGGCGCGAAAACTCCATTACGCAAGAGCGCTCGCCCGACGCCGTACACTATGCTCCTTCACGCCATAGCGGCGCTCGGAAAACTACCCTCCAAAGCGATTTACTTATCATTAACGGCATTGACTTGACAGGTAAAATGCACGGCACCCGCGCGCTCGGCTCGAGGTCAATGTCCCCCGCTCTTCGCAGAGAAACGTAAACAATAATACTGACGCGGAACGTTTAAATCCGGCTTTGGGCTACCGAGAATCGTAGTAGAGTTGGAGACTTTAATCGGTATTTATTATATCGGTATTTAATCGGTATTTATTATAATTACAATAGATATCCGACGAAAAAAATATTTCAAAGATTGTATCAAAGTGTATGGAACATCCTTTTTATCTCTAAATGTGCATAATCTAATTCATCTGTGTGATGGTGTGCAGACAACATCCTGCGATATGAATGAAATTAATGCTTTCTACCTCGAATCCTACTTTTGTTCATTAAATAAGATGTTGCGATCTCCAAAACACAGCGTACCTCAATATTGTCGTAGACTTCAGTAACAGAATCAAAATGTTATTTGTAAGTTAAAATTTAATTGAATGAAATGCGGAACAGATGAATATGGGCCTAAGCCTTGAAGAGAATTGTCCTAGGTATTGAAGAGGATATTTGGGCCTTAGAGACACTGTCCTTCGAAATCTGAGTGGAGCTTTCCAGCGAACCACTTTCGCATATCACATTCAATATGATAATATTCCCGCCCGAAAGATTCGTCGTCTTCAAACCTTCCCTGTGTTTACTAATTTACCAGTTGGCCTTTACCGACCCAGCACCTTTATAATATACGTCCGTTACAATATACAATAATTTAAAATATAATTGAGTAATAATAAAGAAACTTTTTAAAACACTTTATAACAATAAAAAAATAAAAGGTAATTTAATAATTATAAAGTATGGGTGTACTAATTTACTAGTTTAAATAAATATAAATTTTATTAAATAACTTTTCTAAAGAACACTATTTAAACAATTATTAATTTCTATTGTTATAAAATCAGATTATGTTAAATTATGTATATACGAGAATATATTTCGTTTACTTACATATATGTATTCTAATTTTTTAAGACGAGTGACTGATAGTTGTGTGAATTTCCATGATATATATATGCCTTAGATAGTAAATTTGTAGTGCTGTCGATATCACTGATATTGTTGGTACTAAATGTATCAATTTGTTATACTAGTCGCGTGCCTATAGGTTCGAATTGGAATTTCAGTTTTAGAAATTTTTAGCTTTATATATATATATATATATTGTCACATGACAGTTACCGGGTGGCTAATCCCGCCACGGAAAATCCGTGGACACGGCGGAGCAAGCCTAGGCGCTTGTTGCTAAAGGGGCACGAAAATGTGGGAAAAAGGGCGGCAAAATAATATACAGGCGATGTGTACATATTAGATGAATATTTATTATACTTTTATACTTTTCCCGACAATATTTAAGTAACAATAACGCGATCTATCTATCTCTTTCACTCTCTCTCTCTCTCTCACTCACTCATGACGTGGGGATATTCACGCGGTAAAATCGATATAATATATGCTACTTTCTGTAGCAGCGTCGACTCTCAGCTTGGCGAGAAAAATCTCGACCGCTCAGCTGGTACCTTAACCTCAAACAGTTACGTCCTCTTCAACCGAATATCGGGAGAAGTTACGTCTTCGACAAACTCAATATCTGTACTGCATTGTCGTGCACGCAAAATTCACCGTAAGCAATACTGCACTATCTTTATCTCTCACGTTCTTTCTTACTTACTCTCTCTCTCTAAATTTGACTATTCAACTATTTTATTAAAAATACACACAACATATTCATGCTCTCTTTGAGTCTCGGACCCTTTCGCTTCCCGAGACAAACTGCCGACATCGTGCGATCGAGCAAGGATCGACGGCCGATCGCGCGTCGAACTGCCCTCTCTCTTTGATTGCTGCGCCGTGCCGAAATTCGCACCTCTCATTGACCACTTCTCGAAAGTTACAAATTACCTAATTACCTAACCTTAACCAAATTACCTAATTACCTAATAATTTCCCATAATACGGAAATTTGGGAAGGGATAAATAATATGCATTTAGTGAAGCTTGAGAGGCCTAGAAACCCTGTTGAGGTTATTCAGGAAGAAAAACACAAGTTATAGTGAAAACAAAAAATATATATATTTACAGGAAAGGGACAAAGTACAAATGTGTCTTTACTTGGGCAGCGTCTTTGTGCAACTAACATGCGACGCTCTGTGCGTCGCTATGCTCCCATAAGGGCTTAACAGAAAATTGACCTGGCTGTACCCTCTGAATAATACTTTCTTATTAATAGTAGCCTACCCGAGTATCCCTGAAAAATACTTCTAATTGCTTTAGTGCTTAATTACATTTTCTACAACTACGGTCTATATAAATGAGGTACAATTGTAGTAATATAATACAATATAAGCGAAGATGTACTTGTAGTGTTTTCTCAAATACATTTACTTTAACAAACCCAGCTTGTAGAGCCGAGTTCCTAGGTCGAAGGATTTGCATATGCACTCGAGTAGAACCTGCGCTGAATTTGAGTATACGGCGAGAGTGATATCGATGAAAGGCGTTAAGCCAATTTTTCAAGGCGAGGATTGCCGTCAAAGCTTCGGTGAGCTTCTGGATAGCGTTGGATTAACGTAGGAATAATGATTGTGAGATAGGGCTGGTAGGGATAGCCGTTGTTAGAGAGGAGTTCGCGTTCGCGTACGTTGAGTCACTTCATCGGATTGCGGCTATGGATTGGATTTAGGTGCTTTTGGGCATCTGCTGTAGGACGTGAGGTGTTCGCCGCCGCAATTCGCGCAACGTGGTTTGGTGTCTAGCTTGTCCTTTTATTTGCATTTGACAGTTATGTGCGAGCGCGAGCAAAATATACAAAGCCAGGCGGCGCGGTAGTAGTTTACCGTGTGATTGAATCGCTGGTACCTCTTGTATTGGGGATCATTTTCAACTTGCAGTTCGGCTCGATAGTGATGGCCAGCCCGCTAAGAGTTTTGAGGTCAAAAATTGTTTTGGCTTACTCAGAAGCGGGGTCGAGGGTGACGACGACAAGATGCCAGATTTTATCTCCCTTTTTCATTCTGCGAACACCTTCCATAAGGAGCTTCTGTAAAGTCTTCATTCACGCCTCATAGAGCTACCAGCTTGTAGTCGACTGCCAGCTCGCGAAAGAGTGATTGGGATTGAGCGGAAAGGTTACTTAAGAAATACTCAAACGTTAATGTTGCTAAGACTTGTTATTCCGTGTTACTCGCTCGAGACGTTGCTCTATAATGCCTCCTCAATTGTCTCCCGAGCGGCTCTCACCCGTCACTCTCATAATATACCTGGGGACGGGGGAGGGGATAAAAACTAGGTGGGGGCTAGTAAAATTTTTAGTGCTAAATATTGTTTTTTATTAACTGTTATAATTAATCAAAACTTATTCTCTAAATAGCTTATAAAGTTGGTTTGGTATGCAAGTATTTTTCAAAAAATAATTAAAAGCAAATATCATTTTTCGAAGATTGAAGCAAAATGTGAGTATTCTACGTTTACATATTTCTTCTTTTATAAAAACAAGTAGTATTTCAATAGTTTTCGAAGAGCTGTTAAATTTTAAATTTATTTCTGATATTCTTCGAAAAATGAATTTTGTCTTTATACCGTATTTAAAGATAACTTAGATTCCATTTTTAATTCACATATTCTACTAATATATTATTTTATATTTTTATTAATGAATCGATCTTTTCCGAGCAACTTCAAGGGTCACTTGGAGAAGAGTTAACTTCTGTCAAGTACTGTTTATATAGCAGACTAGATTATAACGATGTTATAAAAAAAATAGGGCAGGTGACACGAAGGTGATGACCGCGAGACCTTCAGGAGCGAATAGTTCTTGAATTTAGTATTCTCTCGGCACTCGAGAGAGTAGTCTCGCCGTCAACTCCATGACTTTACAGTTAAAATAACATCAATTTCACAAAGATCACACACACACACACGCGCGCGCGCGCGCGTGTGTGTGTGTGTGTAATTTAACTGTAAAATGACATCATTTTATTAATTGAAATTACTATATATCTTTCATATTAAAAACTATGAACGCGTTTATATTTTATTTTTACAAAATAAATCTCAATGTACGATCACAGAAACAAATTATTATAGAACACATAAATTATTTTTCTTTCAATTTATTATTTAAAGATTGTTTGTTCACTATCTCGTTCTCAAACCTGTTATTCACCGATTGCTCTTTTATATATGTTTTGTAGTAGAAGTCATTGAATAGAAAAATTATAAACACAAATTATTCCACAAAAGTTATTCCAAAGTGGTAGTAACCAGTGTATCTGTATTATTATAAACTGTATTAGTTCTAGTTGCGTTAGATGCTTTTTCCACCATGGTTTTACTATCTTTAACAACGCAATTAAATAATGCGTATACATAATAACATGAATAATTGAGTTGATAACGCCTGAAAAGTTAAAGTTAAATAAATTTTGTTAAATATTTTAATTTTATTAAAGTCAGATGTAAATAATGCAAAGGAATAAGGCGCATGTATTAAAGAAGCTCTAACCATAATTCATAAGTTGGTGAAAATTTAAACACCTATTAACAATATTTTTAATTGTTTTATATATATTTTTAATCGACAATTAAAGCTTCAAATATTACATATGAGTAACATTGCATTTAGTTTGTACATTTACTTTACCTCATTGTAATAAAATAATAAATAATAAAACAATATTACGAAAATTCAATTATTTAAATAAAATTTAAATAATTAATATAAAAAGATTATTTTAAATTAACTTTTTAATATTATATTATTATGGAACGATAAATTTCTCCATACAATAGGTCTGAATGTGATTCATTGGAGAGGATATGTAATTTATCTGAATTTTAAATCTTGTACATATGTACAGCAATATTTATAATCCATTTCTTTCCAAGTGAACATTCTATAGTCGAGTGGTTTTTTTTATAAGACCCTTAACTTAAAACTAATGAAATAATATTATAGAAAGACATCGTTAAGTAAAAAGATCTAATTTTTACAAAGTTGAAGACAAATTTGAAAAGTTATTCACCAAAAATTTAATATAGCCTAAAGATACTTAAACTTCAGGCATCGACTGCAAGAATTCGTACATGGTTAGAAAAAATTGATCTACAATGTGAAAAAGATTTTTTCTTTTATCTGTTAAAGTGGTGTGACAACCTCCGTAGTACTATACAACTATCCAACCACCGATAACCATACCTGAATGATGGTATACATGAAGGAAACTTAATTGATTCTGTTTTTTTCGTAAGATTATAAATACTGTATCGAAGAGATCAAGAAGCTTTGTGATAAAGTATAGATGCCTAACTGAGTCTATCTAAGATTTTATTGTTAAAGAGTAATATTTTATATTTCATTTATGAGCAATATTAATATTTTTAAAAGATAATTGTTATTTATTCACAGAATAAACTTTGTGCAATTTTCGCCTTTTCCTCCCCTAGGAGCGCAGTAGCCCCCACCACAAAACTACTTTTGGGAGTGGGTAGAAACCCAGTGGTACATCAAGCTTCAGGAGTGAGGTTGAAAACTTCACTTCGACCAACTACATAAGGAATTGTTTCGAGGTCGAAGATTCAACATCATCACTCACATTGCAATTCATCAGTACCATGACTTACTCACTCTACATCAGTCTCGTCTCAACCTCCACCCGGAATAATCATCGCATCGAAACTGCAAAAAAAAATCTGACCTAGTCTTGTCAGGGCAAACCAATCTGCCATTCTTAGGTCAAGCTCAAACGTTTATCATAACCACCGCTCGGTAATTATGTGAAAGAAAAAGGACAGACGGTTTAGGTTCTGCTTAGATTATGGCAAACTGAATTCCTACACACAGGACTCAGTACAATCTATCCCACGGATCTTAGACGCGTTGAAAGTCCTGGAAAACGCCAAGATCTTAAAATCGGTTACTGGCTGATACCGATAGATCCCGCCGCCCAGCTTCTCACCGCCTTCGCCACACTAGCGGCGGGACGTAACAATTTAAAGTAATGTCGTTCGGGCTAAAGGGGGCTCAGAAGACATTTCAAGGACTCTTTCCCAGGAAGTGCTCACCGATTATCTGAACAAAATATGTATTTGCTATTTTGATGACATAATCATCTATACCAAGATTTAGGAGAAGGATCTGAAAAACCTTGCCTTGGTCTTAGAGAGACTAGCCATTCATGGCCTGACTTGTGCCCTATGTCTTGCGCTCGGTTTCAACCTAACCCGTCAAGGGAATAAGGCTAAAAAGATGAACTAAATAAGATAAACCAATGTATCTGAAGGCGATCACTGAGATAGCACCAACTACTTCGAAGCGGCAGCTCCAGGCCTTTATTGGCACCTGTAACTAGCTCACGGAGTACATTCTGCATCTGGCTGTCACGATGGCAGGACTCACCGATCTGCTCAAGAGCCGGAGCTTCCAATCGACACAGGGAGTCCAAGAAGTCTTTCAGGTCATCAAGGATACTTTCCGCCAGCCCCTAAAGCTGGCCCGACCTTTCTCAGAACGGACATGGGTAGTTCTCCTAAAAGAAGATGAGAAAGATCAATGTCAAGTGATCAGCCATGCAGTGTCAAATTCAGTCCGGCTGAATGCAGATATCACTGCAATTGGGCAAATGGAACATTACCCCGGAAAGGAAAATTAATTAGTAGGTGCCCTTTCATGCACACCACACGAGGAAGAACACGGCACCCTGGATGACTACGCCGAATGGCTACTCATACCGGTCATAACCACCGAAGAAAACTCGAGCGAGCTTCGTAACGCCGTGGCCTATCAACTAGCTGTCTCTTCATTCCTCGACGCGGTATGAGTGGTATAACAGCAGGGCAACAGCATAACAGGATAAAATTTCAAACACTATCGTACGCCGCATGCTTGAAGCCAGCCTTCGGAGCAACATGACTAAGGAAGAACGCAAAATAAACCTAATATACCTAATAAGAGACAATGTTCTCTACCAACGATACAATCTCGACAGCGAATCTACGCTCCCGAAGCCGTCTGCTCCCGCATACTATATGACTATCATGATTCTTCAATCGCAGGACACTCAGGAGCAGAGGAAACATCCCGGGCCGTAGGAGACAAGTTCTACTTTCCCCGAATGCAACGAGATATCAAAAGTACGTTTGCCAGTCCCACATTTGCACTTGTGCTAAGAAGACGGCACAACCAAAGGCTACGCCCGCATCAGGCTACGCACCCTTGGAACACTATCGCAGTACACCTAATGGGGCCCTACCAAGCGATGGAAGAGGTTCATGCTCGTCGTCAGGGACCTCTTCTCTAGTTGGGTGGAGGCCTTCGCCCTTAGCTCTTCCGAATCCCTCGGGCTTATCTCCACTATCGAGTCCAAAGTCTTCGGGAGATGGGGCTACCCAAAAACATCCTCTCGGACAATGGGCCCCAATTCGCAAGCGATGCCTGGAGAGAAGCCTGCGACAATTGACAAGCAACACCATGGACCATCGCAATCAATCGAGATAATAAAAGGACTCAGAATACATCTGCAAGGACAGAAGCTCATCAAATGGAACCAGGAGCTCCCTAAAATACTATTTTAACCCTGAAGCTGACATAACACAGCAATATAATTTACCCCTAGCGAGGAAATGCATCCGACGTCCCGGATACTAGAAAATGGACCTCGCAGAACCTCTCACCCTGGCTTAGGAGAAAAGAGTCATCACAGTACATCACTGCCCGGGCGCACTGCTGGAGGACCAGAGAGCCAAACCCCGGGCACACTACCCAATATCGCCGCTAATGTCGCGAATACAGCTCTGAAGGGAGCAATAGAAAGGACCAAGCAGGAAACGCCGAGCGTTTCCTCAAAGAACCTACCATATCCATGCAATGGACCGTCTAGAACTCGCAGGAGCGGGCCAATACCGACCGGCTAGCCAACACATCAGTATAGCCATGCACAAACCAGGATCGTAAGGCAGTGCCTACGATCCAGGCGTCCCCCACAGCGGGCACACGGACATCTAATCACCCCCAAAACGAATCAAGGTCAACGCGCCGACCTACGCACTCCTAACACAGGAGTCCAACCCCACGAACGCCCTCCACGAAACGAACGAGGACGACCCCCCCATGCGGTCAAACGCCTAGCCGGGTGCACACATGGGAACCTCGGCTCCTTCCAGCAACCAAGCCCCTTTAAACGGCGATCAAGCCCATCGGCGGCATGTAACCTTTGAGGTGGGTAGTCTTTTAAAGATTTCAATCTCCCAGTGGCTTGCCATAAACAAAAACTCGAGAGAGCAAACACACAGACCACAGTCTCGTCTTAGTCTCCTTCCCGGTCTATCGCAGCTCCGACAAGGCGACTTTCATTACTAGAGCAAAATAACATGATCGGCCCTTCTTAGGGCTACCATACAAAATCTGCCCTTTTCGGGACTATATCTTCAAACGTTACTGGTATCTTCAAGAAACTCTACCAAGCAAAACACCGGCGGCTGCCAGGCGCTGCATTGTCACCGATTGTTAGGTCCCCTCCCTCCTACCGTCAACCTGCCGCCATTCGATCCAGATATGTAACTTGACGATATCACTTTATTTAAGCGAGTCTCCTACAAAAGAAAAACGACTCCAGATTTAAAAAACACTCCGAAAAAGAGCCTTCAGTCGCATCCTCAAATTCGTTCGATGAGGAAAACCTTTCAGTCGGGATTAAACCGCGTGATCCAAGCTTATAATAATTAGAAAAAAAGAGCTTTGGCCTAAGTACCGCACCTCCCTTGTCAGCTGTGACATTACTCTGCGCCGCGCGGTTAACACCACCAATGGGATCAAAATATACCCTGAGTCCATCCCCCAGTTCCATGCAGCAATTAAATTGCTTGTCTCCAAGAGCATTGACTGCAGCATCCACCAACTCGCCAACGATCGCAAGCTGATAATGGTCTTCCGCGAAGTCAACGAAGGATTTTCCGAAGAAGATATAAAGAATCAGCTAGGTAACCGGAAACTGCCGATTCTGACAGTCCACCGCAGCCAAGTCTATCTTTGACCTCAAATCGCAGGAGGTCTGGCCATCTCCGATAAGCCCAAATGAAAATCAAAAATTATTCCCCAGTGCAAGCCGTGCCAGCGCTACAACCATACGGCTAACTACTGTCGTGCCGCCTGGGTCTGCCCTTTCTGCTCGAGCTCGCACAACGCTGTCGAGTGGAAGTAAAAAGATAATAATAAAGAACTGCAGTGACAAGCACCACGCCTAATTCTGCGGATGCCCAAAGACGCTCAAACCTAACACAAAGTTGCAACCCTCTCAAGCGACATCGCGTAAAAATCAGATCGCCCAGCTATAGATATTACTAACTCCACCCTCCACAGGACCTAGCCGACCACAACTCACCAGAAAACCGAAAAGGTTATTCCTACCGTGACTACATCATTAATAAATTCTAACGCCATCCAGAAACTCCAAAGCTCTGATGGCAGTTCTCGACAATGTACCTAACTCTCAACGGCATCATTTTATGTGTACAACATACTCACACGTGTATCGTCACCTCAAAAGAAAGTGAAAACTTTTCCTTTCAGCGTAATAGTCATTTTTTTAACGAATTAAATTCTTTTTCTAGTGCATTCTAATGGGTTAATTTACTGCATTTATTCATAACTTTCATTAACTGTATTTGAGCTTAATAAATGATAAAACTTAATAAATGAAAAAATGCCGTTGTTTTTAGAATTGCATAAATTGTACACTGCCAAAAAGAATGAAATTAATTAAAGAACACCCTATATAAAATACAGCAGCAAGTATAATTGTCTGTAAGTATATAATTATAATTATTGTACACAAAAAATACTACACTACATTTTGTACAACTTGAGTCTCATTTTAATAATTCCCTGAATACTATAATATGATGTCATTTAAAGTAAATAAAAATTTTAATGAATAAAATTAAAAAAATAATTATTATTTACATACCCTCGTAGAAAATAATATATTTTTAAATAAGCGCTCACTATATAATATGTAATTAGAAAAATTTATAAATATATTATTGTTGCTAAAGTAATTTTAACTCCAAAATTATTTAATGATTTATTAATACATTTATCATCACGTTATCTGAATATTATCGTTAAAAAATGAATGTAATTTATTTAAATTATAAATCTATTCAGGTTATACGTTATATTTATTTTCGGTTATTTTTTTAACTTTAGTCATCAACATCTGAAGTCATCAATTAATTGTACATAGTGATATATGTGATGTGATAGATTGCATTAGATATTAGTAAGATTTCTATATTTTCATTCACACATATATTTATCCTCTGGGATTAAAATCTATAATTCGGTTGCCTTTTCCTTATGTTCATGCCATTTTTAACGCTTTATCTAAGTAGTATTTTTTAATATCAGTTTATTTTAAAGCTAAGATTTATACCATGGTCCACATTAGAAAGTGGGTAAAATTAATAAAATTTCAATATCTAATTTTTCAAATTATCAAAAAGATACTATGCTTATAACCTTGTTTACTACTCTTATTTGAGAAGTTGAAAACAGTCAAAAAATAATGTGATAAAGAGAGATAAAAAAAAGAAGAAAACAATAAAAACAAAAAGGAATTTAAATACAATAGGCTACAAATCATTATGAATGTTGCATGTTTAAAATCAGTCGTAGTCAGTTAGTGAATGTAGCAGGTTGATCTACTTCAGCGAATAATAGTGCTATTTTTAAGTCTACTTACTAAAATTTATATAATTTAGAATTGAACATAGATCGTTTTAAAACTGATATGTCTAGTGCATAAAAATTTTTTTTACTTAGTAAGATTTTAAATAATGGCTGCCATTATTAGAGAAATTATACAAGGTTATAAGTACATCAATGAGGACGTAGCAGGTAATATTTTCTTAGTGAATTACGAATACGTTATTATATTTTTATATGGTTCTATGATACTTTCAATTATATTCGTTTAAACTAAAGCTTAAAATGCATTATCTTTTAAGAAAATCTTGATTAATTGATTAAGCAGACTCATGATTATTTTATAAATCTGCAGAATTCTGGGATAAATTTGTTTTGAGTACATTAAACTACCTACAAATACAATTTTTGTGAAAACCACAAATATTTAAAATATTTATTAATAGCTGTCTGTTTGACTTAAAAAGTGTAATTAAATTGCACATTGCTAATTAGATGTTAATATAATCACATTTAGTTTTTGTTGATTTTAGTTAAAAGAATTCTGCAATAATATCATTGAATTCAAGACAACTATGTTTTTGAATGAACGAAAAAAAAGATTTGAAGCAGTTTTAAGCGTGAAATGAATATTTTAATTCCACGAACTAATTATTATTTCAATGAGTTGTGTAAACTTCAATCATTATCTTAGCTTCTTTGTTTCGTCAATCGTCTCCATTAATCTTCAGTTCTTTTGGACTATCAATATTATATTTTATAATTGTAGATTATTTATATAAAAATACTAATTTGTAACATTGTCAAAATAAAAATATTTTTTACTTATTTCTTAGTTAGTAAAATTTTGGATTCAAGGAATAAATATATTTTTTATAATTTATTGTACAAATTTATTAATCGTGTCATTTTCTGTGACCAAAAATTAATGTTAAATAAAATTAAATTGAAAAAATGTATAGAAATTTTTATTGAGTATATGTATTGAATATCATTATTAAAATAAAATCATGATTACTTTTGATTATTTTTCGCAAATTAATAACTTAAAAAAAGAAACTTAAGTACATTTTTTTTGCTTTTTTTGGAAAAAAATTTACATAAAAATAGAAATTCGTGGTGAAAAATCATCGAGCTATCATATCTATAGTTTATTACTGTTAACAACGAAAGTGTTACACTTAAAGAGAATCAAAGTTTACATACTTCTACAGTCATTGTGTTTCTCTATTAGATAATGAGTTATAGGATAGTATACACGGTGTCTTTTAAATCCTTGTCTCCAGCTTGTGACGTGGTGCTTCCGTCGGGAAGCAGTAGGCTTCCCGCGGACCCGGAGCACCGCGCCATTATTCCCCGGTCGCGCCGTCCTGCCTACCTGCAGGCTCTCGCGGTCGCCCCGGAGGGGACCCGGCCGGGCCAGCCCGGGCGGCTGGCCGACGATGGTCGCGGCGGTCTGTAATCGGGGGAGGGAGGGGGCATGGCTGGTGAAATAAACAAGAGAGGCCGCACTCTCTTTGAAACAAAATGCTTTATTCGCGGTCGGGGACGACACCTCCCCGCCGCACGCCTCCTTAACAAACAACACACTCGCGGTACAAATATCGAGTGCCGCGGGGTCACGCGCGCTCGCCGAGGACGTCTGCCCGGGCTCTCGCAGAGCCCTCCACGGACGCCTATAGCCGGGTCGCCGCCGCTGGAACACCGGGCGCATTGCGACCAGGCGGCGGACTCCGGAGAGCCCCTACACCTGGGGCGGGCGCCCACAGTCCAGCCTACCCCGCGTCGTGCCCGCGCCCGTCGCGTCCGCGCCGCTCTCTCTCTCTCTCTCGCGCGCGCCTTATCACATATCGCCTACCTTGGCCGACGCGGTGTTGGTCCTTCCGGCCACAGACCGGCCGGGAACGCTGACCCTAACGCCTCCCCGATGTCCTGGGGATCGCGGCGATCGCTCCGGTCGCTCTCTCTCTCTATCTCTCTCCCTCGCGTGGCGCTGCTCGCTCGCTCTCTCGCTCTCTCCATTTACAGCGCGTATCGCGGGGAGATGGGCACAACCCGAGTTATCAGGTCGCGGTCGTGGCCCTGCGAAAACTGGCCGCGCATCCATCCGCGCCTCTCGATCGCGCCGCGGGCCGATAGCTCCCCCTTTTCGGCGCTATGGGCCCGCGCGCATCAATTGTTCGGCCGCGGCCGCGGCGTCTCGCGAGATCGGCTCCGCGCGCGCGCCGATGTCATACGCCCCGTCACAGCCCCCCCCCCCCCCAAACTTTACATCCCCCGCGTATGTCAAGTTTGGATTAGGAGGGGCGTGTCGCGCGCGCGGGTGCCCCTACGGCTGCCAGGAGCCCCGACATCACTCCCCTGTGGGCGGGCGAGGGTGTTGGCTGCGCAGGTACGCCGCCAGGCCTAGCTGCAGCGCGCGCTGCGTCTCGGGGTCGGCGACCGATTCCCGGATTTCCCGGAGCAGGTTCCTGGCGGCGTCCATGGCCGCGACCGCGTCTGTCGCTCGTCCTTCGGGAGGAGTCTGGGGGTTCGCGGCATCGGCGGCGCCGAGACCGGGGCCTGAGGGCCCCTCCTCGGTTCCGCTGAGCGCCTCCCCCATGGTGCAGTCCTCCTGCAGGAAGGTGATGGCGGGCTCCTTGTTGTTCGCCTTCCCGGGGCACAAGACCAGGGAGGCGATCGACGCGCAGCCCGGGAGGAGGCGGTCAACCTCCAAACCGGGCCCACATACCGGGGCCCCCTCCCTTTGTCGCTGCCGCGCCTCGGCCTGCGCCACGGCCTGGTCCGCGTAAAAGTTATTAATCGCACGGATTTCGGCCATGGTGGCTCCTGGGCGCGCTCCCCTGGCCTCCGCCAACCTCCTGTCCTCGCGCTCTACGACGCCGCGGATGCGCACGGCCGCGGGCGTGGGTGGGGTCGAGCGCGGCCGGGCCCTTTGGGGAGTCCCTAACGGCTGGGGAGGTGGGGGCGGCCTCATGGGAATCCTCGCAGGGGAAGGCTCGTTGGTGTGCCTTCCCTTTTTCGAGGGTCGCCATGATCCCTGGCTCGCCTCTCCCTCTCCCCCATCCGTCGCCGGGCCTTCCGTGGGGCCCTCCCGCGACGTCCCCGGCGCGTCTCGTCCGGATGGGGCCGACGGTGCCCTGCGCTTTCGCGCGCGCCGCTCGCGTTCGGCCTGCCGGTAGGCCTCGCTGCACCTGGGGCATGACCCGATGGTCACCCCCAGCCGGCCGCAGTTCCGGCAGAGCGTCCTGTGCCGGGGTGCCGGGCACGCCGAGCTCGCGTGCCCTCGCGCCCAGCAGCGGAAACAACCCTTTGGCGGGGGATCCACCTCCGGGTCGAAAGGTACCGGCGCTACCTTGCGGTAGATCGCCGGCAACCTCCCGGTCCGCGCTATTGGGGCGCCTACCCCCGACACCTCGGTCACTCGTTGGGTGCGGTCGCTGCCGCTGCCTCCCTTTGGACTGCGGGCGGCCGTCGAAGGTCGCTCCTGCGCAACCTTCCCGGCTGCCCCGGAATCCTTAACCGGGAGGTGCGGGTGCAGCCCGTGCCTTTCCCGGGGGGCCACACGGCGTTCCTTCTCCGCCGTACCGGGGGCCGCTGCCCCCTTGCCCCCCGCGAGTCTCCCTTTTTCCCGGGAGCCGCGCTTCGGCCTCGCCGTCTCGGACCGGGGCGATGGCCTTCGCGTCTGTGGTGTTGGGCCGGGCGTTGGTGACGGTGGTACGGGTGCTGGTGGCGGGCCTGGTGGTGTGGGCGCCGCGCCCTCGTCCCGGCGCTCCAGCATCCTCGTGTCGGACACCGGAGGCAGCCGACGCCCTCCCGGGTGGGCTGGGAGTGTGGAGGACTCATAGTCCTCCATAGTTAGCTGCCTCCGCCGCCGACGATTCGGCCGATGGCGCTCCCTCGCCAGGTCCTGCTGCCGTCGCTCCTGACGCAGCTCCTCGGCGTAGTGCGCCAGGTGAATGACCGCCTGGCCGTTCCGCTGCGGCTCGCCTGGGCCCACCTCCATGGGCTCCGGGGTGGACGGCGCTTCCGGCGCCGCTACCTCCTCCCGTCGGGGCGACGATGGCGTCGCAGGCTCGCTTGCCCTTGGTGGCATGGGCGGCGTAGCCTCGCCCTGCTGGGTGGGTGGTGGTGGCGTGGCCTCGCTCTGCCGGGTGGATGGTGGCGGCGTGGCCTCGCTCTGCTGGGCGGATGGTGGCGGCGTGGATGGAGGGTCCACCGCCATCTCCTCCACCTCGCTCATCGGGCTGGGCGTCCGGAAGAGCCGGCTCCGCCCCGTGTAGCGGAGATCGATAAGATCGAACTCCCCGGAGAGGAGTCGGTCCTTTTCCTCCGCCGTGCTCCTTCGGGTCTCGATGGCCCCCGCTGCGGGCCGCTCCTGAGGCCCCGAAGGGGGGTCTCCCGTCATTTCCTCGTCGGCCATCCTGAAAACACAACAACCTGCAGGAAATCGTAGGCATCTTCCCTGTCTCCGTTAGAGAAGGTCAGAGAAGCGTCACGGAGTGCCCGGGCGCATCGGATCTCGTCATGCATTTTCTTTGGCCCTTCGCCTCCGGACTGCGCTACGGATTTCCTTCGCGACCCCGTGGCCGCAGGCGCGTCGTGGCCGGGAGGATTCCCGCTCGGGCCCTGGCCATTCCCCTGGCCTGGTGCCCTCGGGTTCTCTCCTCCCTCGCGCCTTCGCCTGTGCGAATCCTTCGACGATGCCGGGAGCGAACCGAACAACTCCTCTCCGTTGCTCTCCTCGCTCCCCGTCGACTCGGACTCACTCTCAGACTCTTCTTCTTCCGGGAGCGAATCCACAGGAGTGGATGCCGCCATGGGCTCTGCCGGGGCGGGAGGCTGCTTGCTAGCCTCCGCCTCCCTGCAGGCTTCCGCCGCTTTTAATGCGACGTAGGGGCCCCCGTCTTCACCGGGGCCCAGATCGGCGGCCCCCCCTTATCCCTCCGATGGCTCCCTGTAGCGCCTTAATTCGGGGTCCCAGGTCCTTTAACGCCCAGTTATATTCCTGGGCGAATTCCAGGCCTTCGACACCCGAAATTTTCAGGGATGCTGCTCCTGCCATAGCTCCGGGCGTTGAGGTGCCGACAGGCGAAGCAGCATATCCAGGCTTTCGCCTAAGCCCTGGACTGCTTCGAGGCTAGGCCGCAGTCTCACTTCCCCCTCGGGGGGTTGCTGCACCGTCCCCTGCACTCGTTGCACGTCCTCCGGGCTCTGGCTACCAGCCTCCTCCTCATGGGAGCTCCCGTGGTCGGAGACGTCGCTGTGCCCCGCCTGTCTACCGGGCTGCATCGTTTTCATTCGGCGACGCGCCCACTGGTCCTCGCAGCACAGCGGCGTCGAGTATGGCACGAGTGCAAGGTCGTCGTCATACCCGAATAACCAGGGAACGTCGAGCTCGGGCCTTGCGACCCGTAGGGCGAATCGCCACTGACGCTCCCTTAACTCCGATCCCTCTCCTCTAAAATTAAGGCTATTTGCCACTAATTTCTTGGCTATCTCGACGAGCGGGAGTGCGCACATCTCCCGTCGGAGCTTCCTATCTCCCAGGAGCGCCCTCACGCGGAGTTCATAGTTCTCCGCTCCCGGGTGCTCCTTAATCGCTGAGTCCTTGAGTTCGGCAGGCGGGCTGGTTCCTCGAACCTTCCCCTTCACGTCCGAACTCACGGACCCCGACGGCCCTCCTTCAACTCGCTGGCCCTTGGACGAAACATCCATTTTCCGGGCCTGCTCTTGAATTCGAGCTTACGCCTCGCGGACCCTTCCAGGATCCGCCCCTCCCCTCCCTAGCTTCCTTGACCCTTATGACAACCCCCCCCCCTTTTTTGTCGGCCGGTTATCGGGACTTAATCGCAATGTGCGAGCAACCCCTCGCCTCCTTTCGGCCCTCTGAAAAGACGGATAAGGAACAAAACATACATATTATAATTATAAATATATATATATATATATATATACTTAATTTTAGTTTCGGAGAGAGAGACGAGTTTCGCTACGACGCACTCGCCCAGCCCCGAACCCTTCCTGACTAGGTTACAGGTCATCGTTCAGGAAGCTAGCTGGGGACATTTCCAGCTACTATTTACATCGCGGACTAACCTAACCTTTTGATCTTTCTCGTGCCTTCATGTAGCATTAAACACAGAGGCGTTTTCCCGGCCAAGCCATCGGAAACGAGGACAGATCGACATGCCCATTCGTGCCGCCTACCAACTGCTTCGACTACCCCTGGCAGTCCCCCACAGTCGGTGTCTCCCGGCGACGCCATCGGAGACAAGCACGAACCGAGCGAGCTACACCCCTGCCTGCTGTTTTGACTGCAACGGGCAGTCCTCCACAGCAGGTATCTCCCGGCAAAGCCATCGGAGACAGGTGTAGGCTACGTCACTCCCAACCACGTCAGCGGCCTAGGTCGCCCCCAGCAACCCGTCTCCGCCGACTGCTTCCCCGTCGGGAAGTGGTGGACTCGACCGTAGCTTAACACATCTTATCATAACATCCCTCAGACAACACACACAACGAAAAACAACAGAAACTAAAATAAAAACTACTAACCTATATGTACAATTGGGTACATTTAGCCAGTTGGCCCCAAGGGTTGTGCACACCCCTAAAGTCGCAACGGCTGTTCCCGGGCCCGGGGGTATTCGTGCGCTCGCGTAGGATTGGAAAGATCCTATAGCCGCGTACTCGCCGCACCACGCCGCTTTGAATCAAAGAAAAACTATCAAAAGGATTTAATTAATTCCGCGAGACTAATGATCGGCCTGCTTCCGGGGCTGTAGGACTTTCCCCCCCCTCTCCCTCGTATAATTCACCCCTCCACTGGGCCCTGTACCCTCACCTAACCTAAAACCTAATCTAATTTACCACGCATAACTCGGGCGCCTTAGCCATAACCTGGCTGTACGGAACCCTTTAAGCACGGCCACCTATTAACATACTAACCTAAAGGCCGGGAGTTCTAGCCATAAACCTGGCTTTAAACTCCCTATCCCCTCTCATTATCTGCTCTTAGTGCATTCCCATATCGGGGACCAATTGCCCATGGCACCTATAACCGGGCGCCATCTTTGGCTAATTAATCCCCTGGCGAAGCGCGCCGCCTATGCCAGGCAACGCACTCGCCGGGCGCAGCTCTCAGAGCCAACAAAAACCAGAGATCAGTGGAATATTCAATTCCACCATAGGGATTATTTGCTGTTAATTTTTTTCCCTATAATCTTATAAACGGAAAACAAGCAAAAAAAACAGCAAACCGCTATTAATTGCAATAATTTATTAATAATAAATTATTGCAACCAACAACAATAATGCGTCATCAGGCCTGCTTTCCTATGCGGAAAAGATCCCGGGAGAAAAACAGCGGGAAAATCCCGAAAGCCAATAATTGGGTGTGGGCCGCCTAAGCAGCTCACCCATCCGGCTACCAACCGCGCCGAATGCTGCTTAACCCGCGCGAGCATTGACTCTCTCTCCTGCCCGCACGGCCGTGCCCATCCCACTCGGCGCTCTTTCTCACCGGGCGCGCGCCCCGCCGCCCGCTCCCCGCGGAGACTCCCATCGGCGCTCCTCGCCGATTCCGCTTTGTGCGGATCTTCGTAACCCCGCGGCGAGCGGAATATGCTCGCGGGCGGCGGAGATTTTCGCGCGCAGGCCTTCGCAGCCAAAGGCCGCACACTGGGCCGCGCACGAATTTTCCCGCGGCCGGGGATCGCGGCGCTCGCTCCGGTCGCTCTCTCTCTATCTCTCTCCCTCGCGTGGCGCTGCTCGCTCGCTCTCTCGCTCTCTCCGTTTACAGCGCGTATCGCGGGGAGATGGGCACAACCCGAGTTATCAGGTCGCGGTCGTGGCCCTGCGAAAACTGGCCGCGCATCCATCCGCGCCTCTCCATCGCGCCGCGGGCCGATAGCTCCCCCTTTTCGGCGCTATGGGCCCGCGCGCATCAATTGTTCGGCCGCGGCCGCGGCGTCTCGCGAGATCGGCTCCGCGCGCGCGCCGATGTCATACGCCCCGTCACAAGCTATACCATGCGATAGCCGTGGCAATTCTCAACATTTTTTTTGCGGTCGCGAAACTGTCGGATGCACCCCCGCGAAGATACAGGTATTTAAAAAATGGTACAAATCCAGCCGCCGCGGCCGAAAATCGTGGTCTACCCGCCGCAGCGTAGCCAATGAGAGTAGTGAAAATAGTCAACGGAAGAGAGTAGGGCGAGGGGCCACGCACTTTTTTTAATGCAGTTGAAATCTGTTTAGAATCGCTTGTAGTCTTTTGCAGTCTCTGTACTCTGCCGAGTTTGTGCTCGACAATTTCACAGAAATCCGGAACTAGATTCGAGCGTCGGACCGATGCTAAGCGCAGTTGAAGGGGACTCGGCGGCCGCTCCGCCGGGCCTATGGGTGAATGGTGGGGGGACTTCAAAAGATTGCACGGGACTACAGTGAGATTCGGCGGGATTCGGCGGGACTCGCGCGATTTCAACACGAATTTTTCATTTTTTCGAAGAGTACGCGACTACGCGAGACTACCTAATTTCTAATATTTCTAATAGTTTAAAAATTTTTAAACAAACAAAAAATTTTATTACTTTTTTGTCACAAAGTCTGACGTAATAATTAATATTAGTAAAAAATCTCTATAGTATTAATTATAAATATTTGCCTTTTAAATATTGTGTGCAATTATTCTTAAATTTAACAAATAGGCATTTAATTATAATACACATCTGATTAAAAATGGAAATATTTTTTGTTCCAATGTAATGCCATATTACGTTTAATAATATATTAACACCTGACAGTTTCGAACAAAAAAAATGTTTAGAATTATCTCAGCTATCGTATGGTATAACCTGAGACAAGGAATTAAAAGAAACTGTGTATAACGATAGTAGTTATTCAATTCATTGATCAAATATCGTTATTTTTTATCAAGTTTACTCTACAATTACCTTTTTATATTCTCCGCAACTTGGAAAATAGATACAAGACTCAAGGTCCTTGTATCTCTTAGATCTATGAAGGAGACTCTACATACTTTACCTCACCTCCAGTGACACAATAGGTATATCTTTCTTCGGTAGCTCGGTACCGTCCGTGAAGCTCGGCAGCATCAGGTTTCTTAATGGTCACTTAACACTTTCGTGCACATAAGAGTTACAGCTATGGGGTGGATAATCTGTTACTACTTTAAAGGGTCCCGACCTGCACTGAATCTGAATCCTAGGTTACATTTTGAAAATTCAAGCTGGCGGATCCAATATGGCGGATAACATATTGCAAAAATCAATATTTTCAAAAACAAAATTTCTACCATATTCTTTGTAAAAAACCAATGCAAACTATTCCTGGTTTTTTTCCGCCATTTTGAATTTTCGAAATCTGACCTTGGATTCAGCGCAGGTCGGGACCCTTTAAAATAGTAACAGCTTATCCACCCTCTAGCTGTAACGCTTATGTGCACGAAAGGGTTAACCAATTACTTCAACACGTGGTTGTAGTGAAACTTGTCAGAGCAGAAGTGCCGCGAGTTCCATCGCAGCTACTTGGAGATGTCGCACGCACGCCTCCAAGTTGACTCGCAAGTGTACACAGAGTTTGTAGCGTGGTTATTGGCGCCGCAACGTAGTATCTCTCTCTTTCACACCTACAAATTAATGCTGTATGACTGCATACACTCGGCTCGTTTGTGACAGAAGGTCGAGCAACAATCTTCAAACAAGCATCGCCGATGAAGCCACTGGCACTACACTACGTGTCCATTGTTCAGTGTCTTGACAACTTATGTTGCATTTCAGGACGCCGTTGCTCGTCTTCACTAAGACAACGCGCGCGAGACCGTCGTCGCCGCGATGAATTTCGCTGAACCCACCCAGTTGGCGCAATTTATTTAGAAACACCTCTGTAGTTAAATCGCTAACTACTACAGCCACAGTGACCTCCGCATCTCAAAAAAACGATTATCTCATCTCGAATCCATTTTATTCTACATAAATCGTTCGTGCTAATCAAAGATCATCGACATATAAGTTTTGTTTTAGTACCCGTGCCGCGAGCGAGGACGATGACTCTTTGTTCTCCGCGAGTTGTTAGAGTATCCGAATGGGAAGGTACGTTAGAGGCTGAAGATACGCCGATTTTTCGGAGTTCAGTTGAAAGGTATTCGGTTGTCCATTTTCGCACCACAAGATTTTCTAATATTTCTTATCGTCGGGATACCAGAGAATTTTCTCTATGTCTGCAATCATAACGTAAGTATACGTGCGAAAGCGTAGTAGATACTCGAAGAGCTTATCTTAAATTGTAGAACCTACTAGCAATTTAGGTCCAGACTTATCTGCAGCTCACGTCACTGACGCTGAGTTTCGCAATTGCCTAACCTTCCTCGCCGTCAAATGAGTTTGGCAGGTATTATAATTTGATGGTATCCGATATATTCATCCGCGAGTTGATTATGAGCTATATTACTTGCATTTTCTTTATTATCTATCAGTCGAGTCACACACGTACACACATTCACATTAATAAACAAGTTTATGAGGATAACTGATTAGAAAAAGCTATTGTGATATCCCGACCCCTCAAATGCTCCATCATTAGCCCTCTCAAGTGAGAAAGAGAGGACGCATTCCTTATACAGGACGGCAATCTGTTCCACAGATTAGCGCCTTGAACAGAGAAAGATTTAATTCCCGTCTCGGTGCGCATCCAAGGAACACAAACCTTATTAGGTTCACCTCTAACCGGCCGATCGGATGCAAGTACATAAAATATTCCCTCTAACCGACTACTTCCATCCAGCCCAATTGAATCTTGAAGGGGGTGATATGATCATCCGACTTAGCACCCATCGTTGTAGCCTTGTCCTTAATTCAAGGGATGCATCTAAGTGAACAGTAGAACAATAATTAAAATGAGGAAAGATTAGAGAACATACCAGTTTGACACGAAGAGAAAGCCTCCGTGGTGTACTAATGGAAAACACGTCAACTACATAAAACCTGGTTAATTCTTTTGCAGATCAATTCAATATATGGTCTCCAGGTAAGACCTACGTCTAGCACAACACCAAGGCTTTTTACAGTCTCAGAGAAAAACACGACTGCCCCCTCCCAGAGTTCAATAGAATTGAATCCGTCCGACTCAATGTCAAAAAGGAACCTGCGAGTTCCAAAAAGAATCACAGACGTCTTTCCGACATTGAGCTTCAAGGAGGCAGACGAGGCCCAGTCCGAGACAGCTCGAGCCGCAGCTGTTACGTGTCTGGCTCCTGCCTCGAGGTCACCCATAGAAAAACTATGGTAAACCTGGAGGTCGTCAGCATATAGAATATGTCTCACACCCATAGACTCAAGGGCAAAACCAAGGTCATTAATGTAAAGGCAAAACAGCAATGGTCCTAAAACAGAACCCTGAGGAACACCTAGTGTGGTGGAGTGCCAAGAAGATTTTATTGTTCTATTCGAGATGACGAGTTGCTCTTCCAGACATATCCACATTAGCACCCCTCGTGAGAAGCCCATTCGCATCATGCCGTTCAATAAATGAGTGAGACATATAGTGTCGAACGCCTTGCTGAAGTCAAACAATAACAGTAACGTCACCTGTAATTTATCTATAGCATTGCTTATGTCTTCAGACAATTTTAGCAGAGCAGTCTCAGTCGAAATGTGCCATCGATACCCAGTTTGGAGTGGGTCGAGGATGTTGTGAGACCCCAAATACTCCATAAACTAGTCGTAAACAATTCTCTCAAGCACTTTTGAAAGAAAGCAAAGTAGTGAAATAGGCCGAAAATCATCTGGTCCAGAAGGTGTTTTTCATTTGGCCAATGGCACCACATGAGCCTTCTTCCACATCTCAGCGAAGCGTCCACTTTCAAGCGAGCCGTTGTACAGGCGCATTAAAAATGTACCTGTAACAGGAAGAATCTTAACAACTACACTATGCGGAATGCCATCCTCACCAACTGCCTGCGATGTGAACTTAGATATTGATAGTACAATATCATTAATATTTATAGCTATAACCAAAAAATACCATCAGCAGTAGAGTCGAGCACGGCATGCATCCGATCGTCGTCGATGGTATTTGGCAAAGACCCATTTGCTCGTGGTAGCAAACCAAGGTTCCACAACTCATGCCAGATTGCGCTGGAATTTTGAGAGTCGAACAGGCGATTATGAACGTATTCAGCTCTTGCCTGATCTATCTTCTTCTGAACGTATTTGAATAGTTTTTTGTTTGCTAGCTATTCTCCAGTTCACACACATGTATAGACCGCTTTACGAGACCCAACCAAATTTCTCCGTTAGTAAAGCACATAGACAAAAATGTTTCAGACAAAACTTGTACAAGATAATGGGTATCATTTTTCTTCTTTAATGAATTTTACCTTACATCAATTTCCAAGGTAATTTAGAGGGTCAGGCATTTTTTCAAATAAAATCATGTACTTCCGACTCCGGATTCGAAGCAAACGAGAAATTTTGTGTCAGCAACGATATTTCAAAACGTTTTATTTGGCCTAAGGCAAATTATCCTAAGACAATGAAATTCCGTATACACGTCCCCTTCCTTTCACACATTATCATTAGTAAGATCTCAATAACAAGAATTATTTCCGATCATCTCTAGAAATCCCAATGACATTCTTTTAAAGATATTGGTAGAATTTCTATAATAAATAGTAAATTATTTAAGGAAAATTATTGAATAATTGGTATTTAATAATTGGTTATAGTTTATAGTTATTGGTTATAGTTTTTGAGTATCGATTTGCTACAGTGACGTGCTACAGCAGGCTATATACCATGTAGCATCGCATATCTGCTCCTTCTCTTTACTAACAACTGAGAGATACCCGCACTTGGAAGGAAACAACGCGAAAGAGTATTCGAGAATATTTTGGTGAATTTGGAAATATTCAAGAGTTACGAATAGTATTCGTATTTACAAAGAGTTCTTAACATTTATGTACAATAATAAACATAAGCTTTGTGATAAATTATTTGTTTATAAAAAATCATAAAAATTACGTGTTTTATACTTAATAAATTTAATACAAAACAATTGAAGCAAGATTTTAATGTTAATTATTACAATTGGTATTAAACAGTATGAATGTTGATAAAATTTAAATTATAGCAATTTGTTTAATATCCTGGCGTATTTCAGATCCCAGGACTCAAAACTGGTTATTTATTGGATCAATATGGCCAATCCTCATAATTGTTACATGTTTTATTCAATTTGTGAATCGAGTGGGACCACAGATGATGGCGAAGAGAGAGCCTATGAAATTAGACAAAGTCATTCAAGTTTATAATATCTTTCAAATATTATCAAATTTAGTTTTATTTTCGCAGGTGCTTATAATACTAATTTTTATGTTTATGCTTATAATAATTATTTTAATATTTTATTCTATAGTTAACTACGGATTTATTTTATGTGTAGGGCGTACGAATATGGTCGCGTTATAATTGGTGGTGTGAACCAATAGACTATACATATTCACCAGCAGGAATAGATGTGAGAAAAATATGAATAATACATTAATTTTATGATTATATATTATATCGTTTATAATAAAAATTATCTAATTAGTGTGGTACTTTAAATTGTCTCAGAAATGTAAACGATATTTTTTAACACGTTAGATTCTAAAAATCCATGATATGCACATAAATATTTATCTTATAGTACAATCAAAACAAAAATAAAATATAAATTAACATAAACATAAATAACACAATGTTATATTTTATAAATCCAGATGGCTGAATTGGTATACAGATATTTTATAATAAAAATTGTTGACCTTCTGGATACAGTGTTCTTTGTTCTTCGAAAGAAGGAACATCAATTAAGCTTTCTACACAAATATCATCATATAGGCATGGTTCTCGGTTGTTGGTTTGGCACTAAATATGTACCAGGCGGACATGAAACGTTTTTGGGTAAGAAATCGACTTTATTATAGTAGAAGGAGATTCATTGTAGTCTCTAACTTTAAATATAAACTTCAGCTATTCCGGATGCAAGTATATAAAATGAACTTTAAAAAATTGAATTAAATGATATTTTCTCAAAAACTCAAAAGTTATTAAAAACTTTGTTAAAATTAAATCTTACAGTATCTAATTACAATTAAAATTGTTCTTATCTTCATTATTTAACAGCACTTACAGTCTATATTAAATTACTTTTACTACACACCTTTAATAAAAATATTGAATTTTGAAACTTTTGGTATAGTTGTGAATTGTTCTTCAGAAATGTATGAGATTCATTGTATAAAATAATTAAATTTTCTATAAATTTTAGGTTATATTGTAATACACTTTTATGTATAATTGCGAATGTTTCATGATGTAACATATTTTTCAGTAAATATTTTCTTAGTTTGGCTTCTATACTTATTAAAAGAAAAGGCTTAAAAAATCTGTTTGAAACTGCAGAATTTTTATTTTTGCAACCTTAGTTTTGAAAGTTTATCTTTTGGATGTTTTAGATAAGAAAATAATTATATTTAGATTCGTAATTCCTAAGTTTTTTTTTATAAGATCATGTAAAAATGAGATTTTTCAATACTTATTTTCTTAAGAATCAGTTCAAAAATCAGTTTAAGAAAATTACTTAAAATATGAATAGAAAATCAAATTTTTCTAAATAAATTGCAGTTTTTGTATGTTTTTGAAAATAACCATATAGTTTTAATATAAATGCTTTATTTTAAAAAACCTTTGTGTTTAAATTTTGATTAACTATCAATTCTGTTTTTCAGGGTTGGTGAACACATTTGTGCATGTAGTTATGTACACTCACTATCTGGTGACATCATTAAATAAAGACCTCAAGCCCTGGTGGAAAAAATATCTCACACAACTGCAATTTTTTCAATTTTTTATCGTATTCTTTCATTCTTGTCTAGTTTTGTTTATAGAATGTGGATATCCGCGCTTCGTTCTTTTACTCTCAATACCTCAAAATTTCTTTTTAATGGTTCTGTTTGGCGATTTTTACTACAAAACGTACATTAAAAAAAATATTAAACATCAGAAGTTAAACAACAAATAACCAACTTAGAATAAAAAATCAAGATTGTAATAAATTTTTAGGATTAAATTATTTTAACAAGATAAGTACTTTAAATTTATAAACTAATTTTTATACTTGATAATGTCTTAATTATTAATTTTAAAAATGAATACAAATTAAAACTGAATTTAGTACTAGGTAATTTTATTATTTTAGTTTAACTAATTTTAACGTAACTATATTAATTTTAAATAAATGGAATTGAAAAGCCCCGCTATGACTTGACGAGTGCCGTGTTTGATAGGTCGAGCTCGCGACTTGAACGGTAGTTTAGTGTGGGGTAGCTACAAGAAAATGCACAAGTGAGCGTTTAAAAACAAGGATTCCCTGTAAGATGTACCTATTCAGTCGAGAAATTCATTTCAATAAAGGGGACGAAACTTAATAAAGGCTTTCTTTTTATTCATTAAATCTCTCCAGTCTTCCCAGCAGCCACACAATAACGCGAATAATTTGGTTTTTCATTGAACGTATTAATATAAAAACATTAAAAAGCTATGATTTGTTTAATATAGGAAGGGTGGAAATGTGATGACCATGAAAAAGTGATGAACTTGCGAAAGTGATGAACGTAAAAAAGTCCCGAATATGCAGACGTACCAAATTTAAATAGCCGTATTGACATTGTGAATGAGCCGTATAGCTAAAATAATGCAGGAATCACATAGAGCGTTACCGCGGGAGTGTTCCTATAATGATTTGTTATTAAATCGGCAAGTACGAAAGTAGTAATTACGTTACACAGGTGACGCGTCCCATACTCTATGCTGAAATCGAAAACAGCATTCGGCTTATATAATTGCATGTGAACTTCATGAAATTAATAAACCACTTTCTACGTTTATATGTGACGGCACCAGGAGCTTGGAGTCGTGCAGTCTATTAATGAGGGAGCAGACTGCACAGGACTTGTGCTCCATCTACTAGAGCAGCGACTGGCCCCTGGGAGCGCGACCCGAAGCGGTACCACCACGGGCAGGTTTAGCTCGCTGCCGTAATGCCTGACAGCAAACTCACGTAGGGCAAGCGTTAATATTTTATACGTGATGCGCGGGAAACGCGAATTTTACGCGCGGCTGAGAGAGAGAAAACTCCTCTCTTTCAGTCGCACTCGTATAGCGATAAGGCGCGCTAGTAGGAGAAGCGCGGCCTTTCAGTACGATTAGGCCCCTTTACCAGCGGCAAAAGTAAATTGTCCCGATAAGACGGATTTCGCACGGAGATATGCGCGCGGTTATTGCGAGCGATTGCGCGCGCGAAAATTACGAACGCACGCATGCGTAGCGAGTACGGTCAATTCGACCTGAATTAGGACCCGGTGCGAGAGAGCGTATGCATAGTGCAAATCTATTTTCGCATCATAATTATTAAAGGATTTTATGTACACGCGCGATGCGTCGACAATTGTTAACTTTAAATAAATATATTTCGACTTTTTGGTACGAAGCCAATAAATAAATCGTTTATTTATTTATCCCGTCGGTGGCGAGAACCGGCATCTCCAACCTTCCTCGCCCTTTTTTGATTTTAGACGAAACGGGCAGTTCCAAGGACCACGCCGCCTCCGCGGGAATTGTCATTAGCAATTCATTAGTTGAGCGGCCAGCCAGCTGATGCGCTATGCAGATTGCGCGGCTGAGGGGCAAGTGCGACATCTTCCATGTCACTCACATTGTACATGGCCGAGTTGGAGATATTTTCCCCACGGATCTCCCCGTTACAATATAAACAATTATCTTAATACGTAATTAAAATTTAACAATAAATAAAATACATAAATAATATAAAATAATTTAACACATCAATATTTTAACAAATTGTTGAATGTATTGCATTTGTATTGAACAACGTATTGAATTTTTTTATTCGTTATTGCTATCGACAACGTTTTCGGAATCGCTCGTATGCGCCTTCGAAAAGTCTTCTGGATTTCTAAGATCGTCTAAATAAGATATGTATACAATGGTGAAAATTTGAAAGGTCAACCAGTGTAGACTAAAGTTGAATTTTCATCATTGTATGAATACCTTATTTAAGTTCATCGATGAAAGTATTTTGCTTTTATATAAAGTACATCAGCCTTCGAAGGCTAATATGATGAAAATTGATTAAATCTAAAATAAATTATAGCCAAACTTTAGTTTCATTGCATTTTAGGTACTTAAGGCTTAATGATTATTGATACAACGATGAAAATTTAACAATATAGTCAATACAGACTAAAATTAAATTTTCATCGGTGCATCAATTTAATTTACTACGCTCAAATAATTTCTAATTTCCATCCAAGTCACTTTATATATTATTACATTAATATAATACGGGCACGCTCATATTACATATAGTCTCTCTCAACTCTAACTAGAACGGGAAAACCCGGTCATAAAAATTCTGGAACTGAAATTCCAATTCTAAAGTATAGGCACACATCTTATAGTACATTGACGAGTATCAGTGCGAACAATGTAAATGGTATTGTCAACACCATAAATTTACTAGCTAAGAAACAGATCAAAATATTTTAGTATTAGAATATGTTCTGCTACTGAAATCTAGTGCTTTTATTCTCTGTGGATTCTTTTCTCCGTGCGGGAGTTTCAAATTGCAACTCAATAGCTGAGTAAGTATATAGCCAGCTTCCGCGCTTCGAAGGGTACGCATTGTGTTGACGACAATGCCCCAAAGCACGTAATAGTGGGTGACGGACATTCTGTCACTCGTATTGTACACGACTGGGTCGGCGCAGTTGCTTACCGAATTTCCACATTACAATAAATTATTGTTAAACTTTTATTTACTTAATATATAAATGGTATTTTTCACAAGTGCAAAAATTAAAAATTCTAGATATCTAATTACTAATAATTTGAATATTCAAGAACAAATTTTTTATGCTGTAGACAGAATAGAAGGAAAGTAGTTTTTAAATAAGTAAAAAATACTGCAATTGTATATTAAAGTAAAATATACTTTATTATGCCAAAATAGAATTTATTGTAATAACTATAACAAAATATCATGTTACAATAAAAACTGAATCCAATTTATATGAAATAAAATTAAATCCATGTTACAACTAAGAAATGTGATATTTTGCAGTTTTTGAAATCTGTAGAGAACATAATCCAATATTCGTAATTTGTAGGATCTTAAATTTTGTAACCATCATAGTAGCGATTAAAGTAGAAGTCGCGTAATATCTTAGTTATAAAAACAAAACTACCATCTTGACGCCCGCCTGGTCGGTAAGCAATTCATTTTTGAAGGCACGCCGAAGTCCCGCCACTAGCTCTGGACGCTGCCGGCATACAGAGCCACTACCTCGCGCATGGCGATTAACCGCCTCGCGCATAATGGGGAGTCCTCTGCGAACCTTTCCAGGGCAGGCTGAGCGCGAGCTCAACCGATTCGCCCGTTACCTCGCTCGCGGCGGAATCCGCCTTCTAAGCAAAAAGGGGAAACTAACGCAGAACTCCGTGGTCGCTACCCTTCAAATCCCCGCGCGCCCGGACGACGCGAGCGCCAGATCGACACCCAATCGTAGTGAGCAAAATAACGACGCGATGTTTCGTCAAACGCGCAAGTGCACTGCCGTGCTCGAAGCCGCGTTAAAACCATTAAAATATAACGTTTTTTCATTTACACCCCAACACCTTTCCTCTTCCCTGAGCCAGCGCACAGCAATCTGAAAGTAAAATAATTTTGTCCACTACTTGTAATTTGTACTCTTCATTAAAAATTACAAACACGGTCTTTTTAGAAATTCAAGTAGGTGATAATTGATATTCACAATTTTGAAAGAAGTGTTTTATTGGAGCATTTATATTCTGTCAATAAAATTCGTTGAACTTTTCCAGTTTAGAAATCCGTTATGGTTTAACTTAATAAAAATCTATAATTTAAAATCAATTGATGTCCTGCCCCTATGATTTTATTAATATTTAAGCGACTTGTTTGTTGTAGTGGAGCAAACTTTTTCATACATCTGGGAAAGTGAATTATGCTTTGGCTTGATAGATCGAGGAAATAGTTCTTCAACTAAACTAAGATATTCATAAATGAGAACTTTCAATAATTCATGTGTACTAGAATCTATGATTGTACTATTTATAACATTTTTTATATTTCTGAATAGTAGAAACAATTTCTAATAATTACTTCCATCTAGTATTAAATGTCTAATAATAAAATTATAATAATCCACGAGACAGGACATTTCTGATGTAATAATAATTATAAAATTGTTCATTTATGTTAATGTTACCTCTGGTGGTTTTTGTTTATGTTATGCTACCATAGTCAAAAACTTGAAATCTATTCGATTTGTACACCATTGTAAACCATTTCAGAATACATTAAAAATTTATATATATTATAGTCAAAAATAAGACTATATTTATGCAAGGAACTCTCGATCATTTCTCGAAAGAATTCCAGACATTTAAAAAGAATGAAGATGAATTAATGAATTGGAATTTACACGCTAAATCCGCATTTAATAATTACCAGGCAAACGCAATTATATATTTGTCACTTGAAGAAATCGATGTTTCAATAGAAGAATATGAAAACTATATGACAGAGTTATTTACAGCTATAAATATAGCCAGGAACGGTATATTATCGCCAGTACTTATGAAACCAGAAACACTTATGCAGGGTTTACAAGAAGCATATCAACAAAATTTATATATTGATATACTTCTACCACCTCATACAAATAACTATTATTCCATCATACAGTCCATGACCTTCTCGTCATACATATCCAAATTAGGACTTACTATAGTCACGAGATATCCAATTGCGCACGCAGAGCCATACGAAATAATAAAACTACAAGCGTTACCCTTTGAAAGTCACGTAAATGTGCTTGAACTTCTCGAAATCACACGGCAATATATACTTGTGACACGTCGCTTTTTCCTATTACGCTAGGAAAGGGCCCTTCCGCCCCGCGACGACCCAAATGGCGTAGCTCGCCAATATTTTCCTTTTTTTCCTTGTCGGGCGCCAGGCGAGCTGCCCTGGCTAACGTGCGCGGACTCTCTCTCTCAGAGGAGGTTCCGCCGGCCTTGGCGGGAAGGCACCACACAAATAGACTCCGGCTATTAAACAGAAAAAGGGGGAAATGCAAGGGAAACCGGGGTTTCGGGTATTGTCACAAAAAATCAATATCTGTTTGTTTGCTGTTTTTCTGGGACCCTTTATTCACGGTTTTCTTGTACAACTTTAGCCCGGTTCTGTAGTATTAGCGGCAGCGCGTCTGCCGCTTCTCGCAATTCATGTGAATGTAGCGGCTTCGCGGGCCGCTACTCCCGCGTCACAATTCCGCAGTGGCCTCGCTGGCCACTTCCCTCGCGTCACCCGTTACGCGGGGGCCTCGCTGGCCCCTCCGCTCGCGCCGCTGTTACGCTGCGGCCTCGCTGGCCGCCTCCCGGCTGCTTCACCGGTAGCGTCCTTGCTCGCACCGGTCGCGCGCTCGCTTGCACCGGTCGCGCACTCGCGATACGACCTCCGCCCGCGTTCGTCCACGGCACTCTAGCCGGTCGCGCCTCGACTCTCCTCGTCGCTTCCCGTCGCGTCGCGTCCCTCCCGAGCACTCCGCCCGCACTCTGAGCCGAAGGCTGACTCACCCCGAGCTTCGTCGGCCTTGGTCCTGTCCGGCGGCGAGTGGGTGGCGATGGGCTAGCTGGAGCCGGCGGGCTGGCGGGTGGCGGTGGCTGGAGGGCGGCGGTGGTCGCCGGTCGGTGTGGTGGCCGTCTGCCGCGGGTCGTCCCTCCTCGGGTGGCACCGGTCTCGCCGTCGGCTGTGGTGGGCTGGTGGCCTCTGTTTGTGCTCTGGTGGGCAGTCCTCTCCCGGGTCTCTGGGCCGGACTGTTGGGTCCCGCAGGTGGTCCTCCGGGCCGCTATCTTTCCCCGTGGGCAGGCGCCTCTCCCTTCTGGTCGCACTACGGGAGGCCGGCCGGTGGCTTGGCGGAGTAGGGTTTCGGCTCTCCGTATGACTTCGCTCGTCACTCGTCTCGGCTAAGTCTTCACGTCCTGGCGTCTCAACGTCTCGAGCTAATCGGTGCGTCCTTGCACGTCAACGTCTCTCTCTCGTCTCTCGAGCCGGGGCGCTGACCACCGCGCGGGCCCTTTGTCTTTCCCAAATTTTCGGCGGCGGCGCGGCTAGGCGGCCGCAGGCTGGCCCCCCCGCGCTCTCCTCCTCCTCCCGGCGGCCGCCCGGCAGCGGCGGCAATCGCGCCGGCCGGCTTTCTTCAAGATGGCCGATGCCACGGCCCGCCGGTCACGTCGCCTTCCTCTCGAGGCGGTGTTGCCGCGGCTGCAGGCTTGCAGCATTGCGCGGGTCAGGCTTGTGTCCTATGCCTCGGCGGGCTGCGCCCGCCGCTCGCCTACGTGCTCGGGCCGGACTTCTGTGCCCAAATCGATTCTCCCCCCCCGACGATTCTTGCTCGTTTTACGGCGCGCACGGAGGTCGCACGGCGGCTACGCGTTACAATCTCCCGCCTTCTTTCTCCCCGTGACACACGTCACATACTCATATCCAAAGACCATACTAAATATACAACTATCGACAGCATAAACACCTGCTCACACAACGTCTAGGATCATTGGATAACTGTGAAAGACTGCTTCTAAATGACGCAACAAAATACCCATCAAAATATTTCGCATTATCACAACACTTTATACAAAGGTTAAATAATACAAGCTTTTATATATTGCCTACTAGTGAATTGCAACTCAGTCTTTTCTGTCACTCCTACGTGAGGGACTTGCGAATAGAGCAACCAATAATTATACAATTATCTGATGGATGTTTTCTTACTAACGTTGACTACAGACTAGAAATAACTCATAACGTACGTATCTTTACAGAAATATACCCAAAAATAGACATTCCATCGCCCCCTAAGAATACTTCATTTGTGATCCTTACATTAACCCTACAGACACACCATTTATAAAATCTACACACAAAAGCAGCAAACTTGAAACAAATAGAATACGAGCTTGAAATATTGTCTAACCAACAACGCAATCACTCTTATATCACTACTACTATAGACTACTTACATTACGCCGGATATATAGCACTTGCATTGATAGCAACTGTTATTGGCTATAAAATAAAATTATTTAGCACCATAGCTACGCTTATAGAGTACATTTTTAAAAGATCAACGAGATATTGTTGTTGTCATAATCGCGCAACTACTTCAAACAAACTCCCCCAGACAAAAACAGTCTGCCACAGAATCAAGACAAGCGCGCACCAACCCTTCCGGCTCCCTACACGTCGCTACTCGGAGGAAAAACGCCTGGAAATAGAGAGACAAGTTCAAGACATGCTAGCCGCAGGCATGATCGAACAGTGTGTCTCCCCATACTGTTCCCCTATCGTGATGTCCAAAAAGAAGGACGGACGATTTCGGTTCTGCGTGGATTACCGGAAACTCAACCGTTATACAGAAGACTCCGCGCAGCCGATACCCCAAATAACCGACTCGCTAAAAGACCTGGGAGAAGCCAAAATATTTACCACCTTGGATCTGAAGAGTGGCTATTGGCAGATCCCCATGGATCCAAACTCCAAGTCCTACATGGCATTCGCGACGCCTAGCGGCGGCACATATCAGTTCCGAGTGATGCCGTTCGGGCGCGCCCAAGACCTTCCAAGCGCTAATGTCTCAGGAAGTGTTGACGGGATACTTAAACGAGATCTGCCTTTGTTATCTAGATGACATCATCATATATAGCCAGACGTGGGAAGAGCAGCTGACAAACCTCGCTCTGGTGCTGGAACGCCTAGCGATTCACGGGCTAACTTGCGCCCTTCCAAAGTGTCACTTTGGCAAAACTTCCTTGAAATACCTCGGTTTCACCGTCACCAGCGAGAGGAACGAGACAAAACCCGACTACCTCCGAGCGATCACGGAGATGGCGCCACCAACCACCAAACGCCAGTTGCAGTCCTTTATAGGGACTTGCAACTGGCTGACGGAGTACACTCCACATTTGGCAGTCGTGATGGCAACACTCACCGACCTCCTGAAGAACGCCCGGAGCTTCCGCTGGACGAAGGAAGCACAGAACGCCTTCGAAGCCACCAAGGAGGCCTTCAGTCGCCCTCTCAAACTTTCCCGGCCGATCCACGGGCGGAAATTTATTCTCCAAACGGATGCCAGCGCCAAAGGAATGGGAGCGGTTCTCCTTGAAGAAGACGACGACAAGAAGACCCACGTGATCGCCTACGCCAGCGCCAAAATTAGTCCTACGGAGGCTAAATATCACTGCAATGAGCAGGAGTGCTTGGCAATCATATGGGCCATAAAGAAATATAGGCCGTTCCTCAAGGACAACGCGTTCATTATTCGAACGGACAGCAAGGTGCTCATTTGGCTAGATCGCTTCAAAAACACCAGAGACAAACTTACGCGGTGGGCCCTATTCCTACAAGAGTTCAACTTTCAAATAGAACACTGCTCCGGTAAGACCAACGAGCTTCCGGACGCCCTATCTCGCTTGCCCCAAGAGAGCGAGCACGGGGAATTGGACGACGAGGAAAGGTTGCTTCCACCGGACATCGCAACCCGCGAGAGGATGGAGGATCCAACACCCATCGTAGCGTACCGCCTAGCCGCGCCAACCCTCCTCGATGAAATACGCATCGCCTAACAGCACGACAGCAAGATGAGCGCCGTCGTTAGGCGCCTGTTGCAGGCAGTAATGCGGACGCACGTCTCAAAGGACGAAGCAAAACTGGGTAACATATACCAGATCCAGGACAGCACGCTACAGCAACGAAACAACCCAGAGAATAGGTGGAGTATCTGCGTACCCGAGGAAATCCGCCTACGTGTCCTCCACAAATACCACGACACACCTTTAGCCGGACACCCCGGGGCCGAAGAAACGACCCGAGCCATCGAAGAACGGTTCCAGTGGCCGAGGATACGCCGGGATATAAAGGAATATGTGCAACAGTGCCACATATGTGCGTGCACAAAGAATACAGCGCAACCCCGAACGTCATTACGGCCACATCAACCCACTCAGCCCTGGGACACCGTCGCCGTGGACTTCATGGGGCCCTACCCAATGACCAGCCGCCGTAAGCGCTTCATTCTCGTTGTTACAGACCTTTTTTCTAGGTGGGTAGAAGCTTTTGCAGTCAGCTCCTCCGAAGCACCGGTGATCATCACTATCATCGAGTCTGAGGTCTTCGGAAGAAGGGGTTACCCCCTCGGCACATCTTATCCGACAACGGCCCACAATTCATCAGCCGAGTCTGGGAGGAGGCCTGCACCCGCTGGCAGGTCACGCCGTGGACCACGGCCGTCTACCACCCCCGCGCCAACCCCATCGAGAGAAGAAACCAGGAGATAAAAAAGGGGCTGAAGATCCATCTCCAAGGCCGCGAACACAACAAGTGGGACCAAGAACTCCCGAAAATACTTTTTCAGATGCGGAATCGACGCAACGCAGCAACTGGATTTAAACCCAGCGAAGTGATCCTGGGTAAAAGCCTTCGACGACCCGGAGACTGGAAGCTGAACTTCCCCGAACCTCCTGAGCCGGCCTGGGAGAAACGGGTCGCGGACGTCCAACACAACCAACGACGCTACCAGGCCAAATACGCCACCGGAGAGGAGGCAGAGACTCCCCGATTCCAAACCGGGGACTGGGTATATACCCTAAACCACCCTCTTTCGAATGCCGCTGAAAAGTTCCACGCCTGCTTCGCCCCCAAATTGGAGGGCCCCTTCCGAGTGGATGAACACGTAAAAGGCGAGATATTTATCGTCGTCCGCCGAGGAACTCCCACGAAGCTACATAGCTCCATGATCAAGCACGCCGTGCTTAAATCCCCTGCTGGAGGACCAGAGGGGCAAACTGGGGAAACATCCCCTGCTGGAGGACCAGAGGGAATACCTCGGGAGACGCAGCCGCAACCACTACGGCAACAGCGCCCCCACACCGGCCAACTGGCCACCACAGTCCAAGGGACCACCCGGGGAGCGCAGGAGCGCCCTCACACCGGTCAACTGGCCACGACCGTCCTAGGGACCACCTGGGAAGCGCAGGAGCGCCCCCACACCGGCCAACTGGCCAAAACCAACGGCACCGTCCCAGCTACGGACCCCGGTCTCCCCCACAGCGGGCACACGGCCAATCCACCCAAGAGAGGACGAGGACGTCCCAAAAAACTCCAAGGCAACCAGAAGGGCGCCCAGGGCAACCCAGAGGAGCCAATACGCAGAACGGTCAGAAGACCGCCACACCGACGCATCGGGGCCAGTACAACCTTCGACCACGAGAAGAAGGCGGCTGAAGAATAGTGTATTAAGAATAGTGTATTAAGTGCGATTTCAGTGTTTATTATTATTAGTGTTTAAAGTTAAGAGTAGATATAAGTTTTGATTTAGAAAATGAAAGACTAATTATCCCTGGTGCAATGGACACTACATGAAGTACCCGCGCCGCGGAATTCTAGAGTTATATCCTTTCCGAATCATCTTAAAAAAGTAAAAATATCATGTAATCATATCATCTTCTTTTCTCGTGGTCGCAAACTCCCTCCCCCTATAAAGATTGGCGACTGCGCTATCCCCTGGAAACCATCCATCAAATACCTGGGAGTAACCTTTGATTCAAAGCTTACCTGGCGCCCCCACATCCTAGCCACTCGTAATAAAATCAACGGAGCCTACATCGGCCTAAAACCCTTCTTTTCCAACAAGAAAATCACTTCCCAAACCAAGCTTAGGGCCTTCAAGGCCATAATACTTAGCATTGCCACCTACGCTATCCCTATCTGGGGTACAGCCCGCCCTGACAGGCTTAAACTTCTCCAAGGCTCCTTCATGCAGCACCTCCGTCCCGCTCTAAGTTACCCCTGGTTCATTCGGAATGCCCAGATCCTCCGTGAAACAGGTCTCCCCACCCTCGCCGCCGCCGCAGCCAAACGAGCGGCTACACTTCGCGACTCTCTAGCCTTCCACCCCAATCCTGAGGTACAGGCTCTCCTGAACTACTCCCCTAAATCTTACGACCTAGTAACCAGGCCCTGCGAGCTGGGTAGCTAGGTTGCCTCTTGCTTCGCTATATTGCGCATTGCGGGGGCTTTCTGAGCCCTCCACTTTCTCTCGTCCCCCCTGACTCCTTCCCCAGTTCTTTCTTCCCTTGCCTCATTTCTTTTTGGGGTTAGAGGCCGGTTGGCCTGGCGCCCTCCATATGGGAGGAGTGTTTAGTCGGTAAAAATCCGACACTACCCATCCGATCGGCACCCATCGCCGCCTCCGGCGGCGCTGTGTGCCCATCGGGAGGGTGTCTTTTGAAGATTTAAACCTCCCAGTGGCCTGCCACACACAAAAAAAAAAAAAACCGGTTTCAGGCACTTCGTTCCGGCCAGCCGAGCCGAGCGGACTTCTGCCCGCTTGCAAACGCCGAGCAACCGGGTCTGCAGGCGAAGCAACTCGCATCGCTCGACCGCCCAGGTCGCCTCGTCCGCAGTGGACGCCGCGCCGCGCCTCCGCGGATAGGTCATGCGAGCGACTCTTTATACACATAGATAACGCATAGAATTTCGGTCTGTCACATACATATCTAAGTTATTTCTTGTAAACTAATCTTATGTACATAGATAAAATAGCATACAGATAGTACTAGATAATAAGAGCTGCGATGCCTATAAATATGTGAGCCCATAAGGAACCAACGGTTCAGTAATATAGTTAAACTCTGCCTTCATTGACGCCAAGATTCCTGCAAGTGCTCACACGTGCCTTCAACTCAACCATTCGCTACCATCGCGTGAAACACTTGCTCAACACTCATCTCGAATAGATGACAATAACAAAAAATTAATGCAAGATCATATCTACATATACCCTCATAAAAATCGTGCATGATATCAACGGCAACGTTTTCAGTTATATGAAAATCACTTAACGTATGAAAAACGCATTCTTTACTTATACCTGAAAGAAATGTATTATTGTATCATAACACTGGTTCATAATTTTGTTTCGTGTGAAAATTGCATTCTTTTTAAAAACATTGCGAGTTTCTGGTTTTGTCATACTGCAATGATGGCAGATTAAATTTACCCGAAAACTTTCAGTAAAACCTAACATTGTGTACAATCCAAGATTATCAGCTAGATCAAAGAGAGATCAAAATATACGGTTTTGTTTCCAGTAGATAATGTTACTTCTATTCGATTTTGTTTTAGCAAAATTAATTGTTCTAAAACTGGAGATAAAATAACTTTCTTTTTAAAAATTTTCTGATTAATGAATTAAATAGTATAAATAAAAATATATTTTCATAAATTTACATACACTGTTCTAGCTTTTGCTAAACCTCTGTGAAATCCAATAGGATTGTTATTTTCATAATCGTCGAAGTAAAAATTAAGTGGAAAATAATGATCAAAACTTTGATGTTTACTGGCCCAAAATAAACCTTGTACAAAATTAGTTATAATTTCACTATTAATTGAATATAAATGTAAATATTTAATCATTTCTGTATAGACTCCTGATAATTCTATGAATAGCTTTAGGGCTTTATGTAAAGGAATAATTTGTTAATTGACTGGAATGTGTATAATACAGTTTATCTTCTTTTCTATGATACTCTAATCTTTCTTCTATAATATAACTATGTGGAACTATACATCTATTACACTGTTTAAATTTTGAAAAGAATGATTTCGGTATTCATAGCTTCCAATTTGCCGTTGTCTGATATTTTTGAATGCAGTATTATTTTTGAACAAAATATTTTAAGATTATCGTTGATAAGTCGTATGGTCTGTAAGATCAGATTATCAACAGCTTTTCTTGTAATATTAGTATCTTTCTAAACAGTTGCTATATACAGTAAGATTCTGTCATCGATTTTATTTTTCGGTTTTTAAATAAAACTGTTATTCATAAAGATATAGTTCTTCAAGCACCTATATGTTTTATTAGATGTTGAATTATCTTAGTATTATCATGGTTTGAAATTAAAATTCCATTTGATCGCAGCACATATTGAAGATAATTCTTGAGATAATTAAAATGATTCCAAAGTTCTCCTCTTGTTGAAATGTGATGTCCTTTTATGCTTTTGAAACGTGAACATTTTTTGTGAACACAGAAAAATTTTTTAATAATTTATTCTTTTCTCCTTCAATAACAGTTCTAACGAGTTCATCTCTTACTGTTTTATTTAAAGTAAAGTTATTTTTATTATATGAATTGTCACGTGGCGGTTACCGAGTGGCTAATCTCGCCCCGGCTCCCAGCCACCACGCGACTTAAGGACTTTCCGTCCTCTCCTCGTCCGATGTCGCCGCACGGAAAATCCGCGGACGCAGCGGGGCGAGCCTGGGTGCTCACCGATATAAGGAACGCGAAATGGGAAAAAGGGCGCCCGAAATAACTACGCGGATATTTCACTTTTCAGTTAAATAAATATTTATTATGATATTTTACAAATGAAAACCCGACAATGGCGCGACGCTATCTACTAACTCTCTTTCTCTCTCTCTCTCTCTCTCTCGCTCTCCCGACCCGGATGATCGCGCGCACACTACACAATATATATATATATATATATATATATATATATATATTAATATTACTTACTTCGGCGGCGACGGCGATCTTTAAGTTGGCGGGAAAGCCCTTCGCTTTGTTGTGGACACTACCTCTTGTTTCGCCAATCGTCAGCCACTAGGGCCTGATCAAAGCGTCCCAAGGTACGCAAGCTTGATCGACAGGGGAGTGCACTTGCACTTCGGTGCACCGCTCTCACCCTCTATCTCTCTCTCTCTCTCTATATTCACTACTTAATAAGCGCGTCGCGCGAAAAACGTGGCGCTTCGCCGCTAATAGTCTCGGGAGGAACTGTGTTCCGAGACACACTAACTCAAATTGTGCGATCGAGCAAGGATCGAGGGCCGATCGCGCGCCTAATTGTTCTCTCTCCTTAATTAGCCGCCGCGGCCCGCGCGACAATTACCGCGGTGCGCCGAATTTCGCGCAGCCCAGTGCCCCCCAGTCGGCGCATGGTCAAGGCTACGAGCACGAGCTCGGCACAGCGGCGACCACGGCGAGATACTCGTCGCAGAATTTTTTGTAAATTTTGCAAATATGCATATAAACTCTGTAATACTTATTCAAAATTACGAAGATTGAATTTAATTGATAATAATAATAAAATATATTCATACTGAGATAGATATAGCAGTTTGTATGAGAGCTTATGCTCGTTGTTCTGGCTGTTCGGTACTGGTGAAAATCTCGATTGACGTCTTGGTTAAAATCTCGGTTGAAGTAGAAATAAATATGTTTTCCTTATTATGCTCTATTCTGGTGGAAAATCAAACTATTTTTAGGGCATAATGTACCCATTTTCAATAGTCACGAGCTAGAAATTAGACATTAATTATACCTAGTGTTCTCACAATTGTGTAACGTTTTTTTTAACCTTTTTTCGCATATTTAAAATAGAGTAGTGAAAAGAGCGTTTTTATAGGTATTAACTAGCTTGTAATATATTTGGCACCAAATGATTGTAATACAAAATTTTTAAAATGGCCATTTTATAGGTTTAATGTATCTATTTTGTAGGTCTAAAATACTACTTTATAGGCAATTATATAGTATTTTAGGGAGGAGTTATATATTTTATTTTTAATAATAAAGAATATGATTTTAATAGATTAATGACGGCAAAAACTCAGCCGGGGCTAAGGACGAGGTGCGCGTGGGAATCTTTTTCACGTTCCTGCTGCCGGAGACGAGCCTTGCCGAAGGTTTGCTCTATTTGAGCCTCGGCTTTCGCCGAATAGATCGGGACGAGCGCGGGCGGTACCTACTCCGAGCGAAAAGGATGGGAGGGGGTCGAAGCCGCTCTCACCCTTTTTTTATATAGGGGTATAGAGGGGGGTAATAGAACCGGTGTATTTACCTATTTATTTAGTTTTAGGTAGGGGCCGTAATATAGGTCAACCATTCAACTACAGGGACATCGACGCTATCTACGGACGAAAACGTCGCTACAATTTCACGCCCAATGCAAAGGCGGATATCTTTCACGCTCCTCAGGAGAGGAGCGGATTCAACGCCCGATTCAAAGGCGGATTAATCTTCCGATCCCTCGGGAGAGGAGAGCAGACCCGGCGCCTCAATGCAAAAGGCGGTGAGTTTTAACGGTCCTCAGGAGAGGAGACGGATTCACGCCCAATGCAAAGGCGGATAAGTTTTCACGCCTCCTCAGGAGAGGAGACGGATTCACGCCCTTGCGAAAGGACGGATAAGGGTAATATTCACGTTTCTCTTCTGAAGAGAAACGGATTTCACGCCCTTGCTGAAGGACGGATAGGGAAGGTGGGATCGACGCTTCTCTACTAAAGAGGAGCGGATATTTGGGGACGGACCCCGAAAATAAAAGATAACTTTTATAAATTGACTGAGATTCAGCTTACTCGCTGAACTCAGTCTTATATATTTGAGAATTTGTCGCCGTGAAAAATTACAGCGGACAGAGAGGCGGCTGGTCACTCCGTGGGCTCACAGTCTTTGTGCCGCAGGCGGGTTGCATCGCGCTTTTAAGGGCTGGTTCGCCGCTCGCGTCGTCGCCGCCGAAAGTTTTCCCGTATTGGTGACGCAACCCTGAGAGAGAGAAAAGATGTGGCTTGGAGACAAGTGGGAGATTCCTCGAAAGAGGGAAAACTGCCGCCTAGAAAAAATGAGCCCTTTTCTCTTTCTCTTACAATTTAGTCTTAATTGTTTATATTTTGACATTTTTGAACTTATATTATTATTGAACTTAAAATTTAAGACCGATTCATTTTTTGTGGTAAATGAATCGGACATATTTAAGATATATTGTTAACAATTATTATGTTCGTGTGTTAATTTTTAGATTTTGCTCTTTGCTAATTATTTAAGAATACTAGTGCGGTGGACCGCTTAACGTCGCGTGATGTTGCTTGGAAATATTTGTAACAAGACTATGGTTTTTATTGGAAATTATATTGTTGATTTAGAAAAGAGCAATATCTGTAACTTATAATTAAACAAAAATAGAGATTGACAACACCAAATCTCTTTTCGGTTATCGATACTTATAATAGTTTACTTGTAACAACTTTTTGATGTTATGCACGTAGCTAACATTACAATTCGGTCTTATTGGTTATTATAATTATATTTCTGCTCATCCGCAGAGATGAGGCAATTATTATCTATGGGGGGTTAAATGGGCGGTGATTATATGAGTAAGAACGTTTACATGATTTGTACGCGTATGTAATATATTAATTACATAATGAAAATTGTGTCAGGCCGATATAGATTTATATATGTATTAGTGAATTTCTATATACATGCCTATTCGTAAACGTTCTTACGCATTTAGTATTAATTATATTTAAAACCTAATTATTACGAACATGGCGAAGAAATGAAATAATATAAACGGAATGTTCTTAATAATATCCATTTAGGTGTGGGCGTCGGCAACTGATATGAACCGAAAGAAATTTTACTTTTGATTTCTTTGGCCGTGCAAAATTATTATGTAATTATTTAATATTTAGCTATTTCTTATTCGTAATGAGGGAGGATGTTTTTTGGAAGGACTTTACTCGTTTTAGGAATGTGACGGTTGGCTTTTCTCGCGCCGCTTTCCCTTTTTTTTTGGTGTACATAAAAAAAAAAGGTTCGGCGTCGGAGGCGAGGGAGGCGCGCCGACTCTGGCTACCTGCCTCGGCGGCTCGTCGTCGGGGTGGTAACGTTTTTGAGTTAGACGTTACGTAGGACGTAACACCCCCCTCCTGAAACGGTTACTAGGAGGGAATATTATATGGACGATTAGTAATCGTTCCCTGCGCTTCTTAAATTATGGAATTAAGGATAGAAACGGTGGATGGGTGGCAGTATCAGTTGGTGGCGGTCGTCGATGCTGAGGTACTGGTGATGGAACAGCATAATGTGAAATCGAGGGTGCGACGGATGGAGCTCTTCGGTGCGTGTGAGGTGTTAGGATGGCGTAGTGAACTGCTACCGGTGTGAGGTGTGGCGCCGATTCGGGAGGAGGCGGTGGTGGTATAGTTGGTGGCGGGCCCGCTTGTACACTAGTGAGGGGCGCAGCTTCGGGTATCCTTAGTAGTTCGATACCTCCAGTGTTGTGATCGGGTTTAGATCGTCTAAGAGTAATTAGCAGATGGGCTAAAGTACTCCATATGGCGCCCAGTAGATATATCGAGAATCCATATACTTTATGTAAAGCATATCCATTGATTAGGATCCCGACGGCGATTTTGGCTATGTGGAATATTATTAAAATTCCAATAATCCCTGCACTCGCGAACGCCGTAATTTTTGTCCAGAATCGGCTCCATGCGGAGTTAGTTAATTGGTCTAAGGTTTCTTCGTTTAGCAGTCTCATCATCACTCCTCCTTCTATGTTAGATGGTTGTCCATGGGCTTCTCGTGCAATATCGTTAAGGATCGCTGATTTTTCGATCGGGAACATTATTCCATCGCGGAGTTTATCTAAATCTCGTTGGCTATATATCCCGCTGGTAGCAAGTTCGGCTGGATTTAAATAATGCCATGTGGGGCGGTCCAGTGGTCTGAGCATTTCCGGTGGCGCATCGTGCATGGGTGACGGGGTCATCCGATACCATTCACCTCCCACCTTGTAAAAGGCGGGTATCATACGGTTGCAAGTTACCTTGGTCCCCTGAGATTTAAGGATGTGGGTCCGAGGAGTTAGGAAATGCGTTACGTTATTCCTGCGCACTGGTAGCTCTGCGTAGCACTCGGGACGTTGGTCTAATTGTACTTCGACAGGGAGACATTTTATCAAGTGTACTACCTCTCCCGCGAGTACAGCCATATACCCTGGACCTTTCATCAAATTGTAAGCGAATTCGTCGGGCGCTTCGGTGGCAATGGCGAGGTCGTTCTTCATTGTTTCTCGCTCGAGGTTACACCGTTGCATTACCACGTCACGGTACAATTCTTTTATTTGTGATCGTATATGCTTTTCCACATATACGAATTTAGAATTCACGTACGTAAATAGGTCGAGATTCGAGACGGAGATCTTCTTGTCTTTGGCGAAAGAAACTCCTTTTTCTGTCTCGAAAATAATGAGTTTAGGGTGTTCGGTACGTAATAAACGGTATCCACATACCATTTCGTGGCTTTTGGCGGTTAACGCAAAGGTGACATCATTACTGGCGAGGGTATGTATTACTTTACTAAGGTTCAACTCGCTGTCGATAAGTTTCCTGGCGAATCCTTCGTACAATATGCCGTATTTATTGAAACGACATAAATCTTGAGGGATTGGTTTCCAAAAGGAGTATCCTCCATCCGGGTCAACACAAGATCCTTCGGAGTAGTGGCAACCAGTACCGGATGCCATATAGATGCGATCTTCATCTATATTGACCCGAGCCGGGAACTCTCGTAAAGTAATTTTGATAAGACCCTGCACAATTACAGAGTCCCAACTACCATAGGGGTCGGAGTAAGAGGCTCCGGTGCAAGTCCCATCGTGTTTTACTGATCCGGCTAGAGTAGCACTATAGGATTCAGTATGGTTCAATCTTAGGTTGTAAATAATGTGGTTATTGTAATGATAGTTTCCTGAGAGGTGCATTTCTTCACATGCCCGATAATTTATCTCTCTGAGATATTCGGCTTCACCAGCGTCGACAGCCGAAACGTGAGAGTGCATTCCGCAGTAGAATACGGTGCGGCGGATTTCGACCTTGCACTGGGTTACGGTCTGTTCCTCGTATTCATTTAGCTGCAGTAGCTGGATGTAAGAGCGGGTTACGTTGATGCGATGGTCTGGTACGTTGCATTGTCCTACGTCTAATAAGGAGATGGTCGTTATGTTCATCGATGGGGCACCACAGTCGTACCCGATAATAGCGTGAGCTAGGGGTATAAAAATGCTAAGGAGGAGCTGTAACATTCTAAATACATATACGGATTAAAAAATTGGGGGGGGGGGGGAAGGTGGTTACGCGTTTTTTTTTTTTTTTTTTTTTTTAACTAACTTGCTTTATTTAGCTGTTTTTCTCCGCTTGTCTCTTTTTGTTTTTCTCGTTTGGAAATAGGGGTAATATAGGAAATTTTTAAACGATTAGCGTTAACAATTTTTGGTCCTTTCTTATCTTCTATTTTAATATTGTTGTTGCTAATTACTTCGATTATCTTATGGGGACCGGTGTAATGGTCTCCTAATTTTCCGGGTTTCTATCCTCTTAGTAGGAAAACGTAGTCTCCGGGTTTGAAATGTTGGGGGCGGATATGCCGGTCGTAATATTTTTTAGAAATGGTTTTCGACCTAACTAAATTATCGTATGCTATCGTCCGGACGCCGTTGAGGCGGGTTACTAAATCGCGTACATATCCCTGATAGGTCGGTAATAAATCTTTTTCTCACAAAGGTTCGGCTGATGGGAGGCGGGCTAGTTTGCCAAACATTACTTCGAAAGGAGTATGTTTAATACTTTCCTGCACGCAAGTGTTATAGTTCAGCATTGCTAGTTCTACCCATTCGTCCCATTCGTTATCTTTGTTGGCGTATTGCTTAAGAAATTCGCTGAGAGCGTGGTGTGATCTTTCTAGGGATCCATTAGATTGTGGGTGAAAAGCCGTAGTCCTAATTTGCTTAATTTTGAAACGTTTAGCTACCCTTTGTAGAACCTTACTTAAGAAATTCCGACCTTGATCAGTCAGGATAGTTTTAGGAGCTTCAAAAATGCAAATAAATCTTTTTATAAAAGCATCTGCGATGGTCGTAGCCAGGGCGTTAGGTAAAGGAACAGCTAAACAAAATTTAGATAATTGGTCTTGCATAGTTAATATGTACTCGTTGCTGTTTTTAGTGACAGGTAAGGGACCAACTATGTCTAACGCAATTTTGTCGATGGTCGTACCAGGGGTATCGGTAATGACCATTGGTTGTTTGGTTTTTAGACGTACCAGTTTCTTTAACTGGCACTCCAGGCATTGGTGGATGCGTCTTTGGATATCTTGTTTCATCCTTTCCCAATAGTGATCCTTGCGGATCCTATTAAAGGTTTTCGACACTCCTCTATGTCCGCCTATCGGAGAATTATGTAACTCATAAAATAAGGCGTCTCTTTCTGTCTCGGGTACGTATCTCAGTGTACCGTTGCATACAACTATTTTGATATTGGTCCCTTGGAGACTGGTAATTAATTGGTCCATTATCTCAGACCATGATAAACCCTCTACAAGCTCGTTTTTTGCGATGCTGAACTCCGTTATTCGCTTTCGTGATGCGAATTCACGCAGTTCTGATAACGCGCGTCGCATGTTTTCTTTTATCACAGCTAGAGATTCGGGGTTTTCCCCTCGTATGCATATGCTAATTAGAAATTTACCGCTGTTGGTTCTCGTTGCGCAAGCGGTTCCGGGGTTCAATTTTTGCTGAGGCGGTATTTTATTCGCTGTAAGCAGTCCTCTAGTACCTTTATCACAAGGCTCGCCGGTACTACTGGTGAAATACAGTATGTGGTTCCCGCTATATTGTAGTAAGTCCTTTGCTTCTACAATGTATAGCTTGGGACCGTTGTCAAAAGCCTCGTGGCCGATTTCTATTTTGGGGGACGTTTTTTTCTTCTGTACCTCCGATTCATCGGGATAAGGGTGGTCAGACCCGGAAATAACCGACCTTTCGGTGGATTCAGAGGTGCTATCCCTCTCCTCGGAATCTGAATTTTTTCGCGATTCGGGACGGATGGGTGCTTTTCGAGGTCTCCCTCGTTTTTTTGTCTCTATTGGCTCTTCTTCCGAGGAGCTCTCGCTATTGCTGGTAAATCGCAGGTTTTCCTTATGTACGCTGGGTATGTGTTTAGGTGAGGGAGGTTTATCGGTGGCATCCGGAACTGTTGTGGGTGGGGGTGTCGGTAGCGCCGGTGCCTTTCTGGTCCTACCTCGTTTCCTTTTTTCCGTAGGTTTCGAGTTCTCTGACCGATCCTTTTGCTCTGCTTCATTAATAGCGATTTTAGGAGCGGGACTAGCTTTAACCGGTTTGCATACGTTTCGCCTCTTTTGTCTACGGGTTATTACATTTACCCTGGTTTCTTCCACCGGGTTGCGAGACAAGGCGTCGGCGTTCAGGTTAATTTTTCCAGGTTTATACAGAATTTCATACTCGAATTCTGATAACCTAAACCTCCATTTTTGTACCCTGGTGTTTAAATCGGCAGATTTAAACCATACTAAAGGTTGATGGTCGGTTATGATAAATACTTTACGAAGAAAGATGTACTTTCGCCAGTGTCGTATGGAATCAACGACGGCCTTAGCTTCTTTCTCGTAAGTATCATAGTTTAATTCGGGTCCTCTGAGGACCCGGGAGTAGTAGGCGATAGATAAATCCTTTCCTATCTGGCCTTGGGACAGTATACCCCCTATCGCGTATCCTGAGGCATCCGTTGTAATGATAAACGGAGCGTTCATATCGGGGAACTGTAATAACGGAGCGGTGCATAAGGCTTTCCGAAGCATAAGAAAGGATTCTTCGGCCTTATCGCTCCATTCAAAAGGTACATCCTTTTGTAACAATTTAGTTAAAGGCTTTGCGACTTTGGCAAAGTCTTTAATAAATTTTCGGTAATAACCCGCAAGTCCTAGAAATTGCCGAATGTTTTTAACCTTCTTAGGTCGGGGAAAACATTCAACCGCTTCTATTTTCTTAGGATCTGGTTTTATCCCTTTTCCGCTTAGTATGTGTCCTAGATATACCACTTCGCGCTTCATTAATTCGCATTTATCGGGTTCTAATTTCCAATTGGACCGGCGTAATCTGTCCATAACGCTCGCGAATAATTTCTGATGTTCTTCGAGAGTTTTCGCATAGATTACGACATCGTCCATATAAACGAATACTCCTTTTCCTAATAGCCCGTCGAGGGTGATGTTCATCGCGTTTTGATATTCAACCCCTGCGTTTCGTAACCCGAATGGCATTCGAACGAATTCGAAATGTCCACTAGGGGTAGAGAATGCCGTTTTATAAGCATCGTCGGGGTGTAACTCAATCTGGTGGAACCCTGACACGCAATCAATTACTGTGTAGTACTCGGCGTTTCCTACCTGGTCGAATATATCTGAGATATCGGGTAAAGGATATGCCATAGGGATGGTTTTTTCGTTCAGAGGCCGAAAATCTAACACGACTCTCCACCTAGGATTGCCTTAGGAATCTGCCTTCTTAGGGACCACCCATAAACTCGTATTGAAACTAGATCGAGAAGGGCGGATGATACCTTTTTGGAGTAGTTCTTGGACTTGCCTTTCTACTTCTTGCCTGAGGGCGTGAGGGAGTTTATATTGCTTGGTGTTCACCGGGAGGTCGTCGGTGGTGGCAATTTTATGTTTCAACACATTAGTTGCCGGTAGTGCATCACCTTTAATGTGAAAACGGTCTCCGTAGGTATTGAGTAAGCGATCTGCTTGCTCTAACTCCCGGGGGTTTAAGTGTTCGAGGCGCACTATCTGTTTAAGGATAGCGGCTCTTTCAACGGGGTTGACTATTTCCTGCGCGTTGGTGGAGGCTATTTCAGCCGTATAAGTCGGGGCATAGAACGGACTAAGGGTGGTTTCCACATCGGCGACGCCCATCTCTTTTAGCATAGCGTTATAGTGTTGGCAGCAACTATATTGTTCGGCAAGATTTTCACACTCGTCGAAATGTACATATTGCTGGGCTTCATGGGTTTCTAGAAGGTCACTTAAAGTTTGCACGTATTGAGGCGTATCTTGTGTGTCGTCGATCTGGTTTTGTGTTAGTGAAGGGAGTTTTCGGACGGTAAATGAGGCGAAACTTCGACCTGTTTCCATTCGCCCTTCGCGGAAATTGATTTTGCTCTGACTCATTGCGAAAAATTCAGAGCCGAGCAATCTTTCAGCCGGGATCGCCTTCTCGTTGGGTATGATTTGAAATTTGACTACGTATCCATATATTTTTATATGGACCGAGCCTAAAGTCGTCATCCTAGTTTCACTGATCCCTTTCACGCTAATCGTATCATGGGGATCAATTCGACTATTCGGAGGGACTAGGTGTCTCCTTATAAGGTTCCCTTCTGAACCGGTGTCTAAAAGGAATTGGCCGTATCCTTCTGTTTCTTTGTCGCACATATTGATAAAGGGGAATGCTCCTTCCCTTTTGTAATCGACTAGGACGGAATATTTGAGTCCTGTGTCGGATAGGTTTTCGAGTCGAAAAGGCATGCTTCCTTTCGGGGAACAGAGTCTTTGGGTTTCAAAATTGATAGTACTATCCGTTGTCCTAAAGCATTGACAACCCAGGATTCCATCAAAAGGAATTTGGAAATCGTCGTCAACTATTATAAAGGTGACGCGATTCTGGCTTATCAGTAATTCGGCGGTACCTAAAGTATAGATATCTTCGCCGGTGATACCTTTGAGGACTGTGGTACGGTGTATATCTATTATCGTAGTTGGAGGTAGCGATCCGATTTTATAAATATTACCTTGTGATCCAGTGTCAAGTAACAAGCGGACTTGGCTACCAGATTCATCAAGGAAAGCAATGTAGGGAAGGCGTAAGGATTCCTCTCTTATGGTAGAGGTATAAGTTCGTTGATCGAATCGCTGGTTGCGATTATATTGGTCGAGCGCTGGGGTGCTTGCCGAGTTCCCTGGTACGCGCTCCGGTGCTGGGAACTCTCGCCATTTCCCGCCCTCTCGTTGAATCGTTTTTTGCGACACTCATTTATGGTGTGCCCTTTGTTATTGCAGTAAGCGCATATTTTATCAGGACCACGGCGGCAAGATACCGCGGTGTGCCCAGATGCAGAGCATAGTTGGCAAGTTACGGGTTTACTCGCCTCGTGGGGAAAGCTCGAGCGACATTGATTAGCTGAATGTCCGTCTCGTCGACACAGTTGGCATTTGATCCTACTGGGCATCCAGGTGGGACATTGGGCCGCCTGGTGGCCAGAGCTTTCGCATAATTGGCATTTACTTAACGGTCTCGCGAATGAATTACACGAGGGAGCGGAGTGGCCAATTTTTTTACAAATTTGGCAGGGCTGCGTTTTATTTTCTCCTGACCTTTGTTTGGCAAAACAAACGTCTTCGCTGTGACCTATTTTTTTGCAGTAAGTGCAGCTTGGTCTTTGCTGACAATTACTGGTTTCGTGCTCATTAGAATTACACGTTCGACAAACGAATGTAGTTCGTTTGGCGATTCTGGGGGACGCTTCTATTTTAACAGAGGCATGCTTGCGAAGGGCTCTCCTTCCTTCAAGTGTCCGTTCGGCTTGGATCGCATTTTTAACAATGTCGTCCATCGCCGCGCCGGCGGTAAGTCTTTGTTCAATCTCGGGTTTTAAACCGTTCTTGAAACAGTCAACTAAATTAGTATTTACCGAGATTTTGAAATTCTCGTTTAGCTCACCATTAGCGAGGGTATGAGCTTCGAGAATGCGTCTTGCCAATTCTCGCATACGGTTGGCAAACGAGATGACTTTTTCGTCGTCGTGTTGGTATTCATTACCCAACTCCCCTAAAAGCTGGTGAACGCTTTTCACCGGTAAATATATACTTTTAATGTATTCTTTTAACGCATCGATATTCTCGAAGGTCTGGCCATGTATAGCCGTACGGGCCTCGCCGGTCAGCTTGGATCGAAGTAACTTAGTTAGGTTACCTTCAACTAGAAGCTCTAAGGCTCGAACTTCAGCCTCTAAGCTGTTTATACTGCAGGTAACGGCTGCAGTGGGTGGCTTGCTCACTGTGGCAGTCGACAGTGACTCCTTCTGCTCCCCCTTGGTCTCGGCCTGTTGAAACAGTGTCCTAGGAGTCGGTGGAGGCTGTGTGGGAGCTTGTAATAGCTCTACAGGAGTGGGGACATATTCCTTGATATGACTGGGAGCTGCTGTCGCTTGAGGAATATATTGCTCAACTGGACACTCCGATGTCTCCTTAGAGAAATAGAATCTGGGGAGTGGTAAATCCTTAACCTCCCTGGGTGATGGTTGTGTGATCGGTCTCCTGGGATCTTGCCGTAGTAAAGTAAGTCCCTCTAGGGTTGTACTTTGTTCTAGGTTGTTGCCTTGGCTTACCCCTCTTGCCTTAGCTAAAAGGTAGGGTAAGGGCAACCTACCTTGTCGCAGTCTTTTTTGCACATAGGCGACTACCCTTGCTCGATGTTTCCCCACTATAAAAAGTTAAATGTTATTAACCCGGGGAGAAAAACAAAAAGAGCTTTATGAATATAAGTATAGTAACGTCGTTCAAAAATTTCCCCACTCCCGCCACATTTACTATAGTGCGAAAGCACGTGCGCAAAACGAAGCCGAGAGGCCGAATCTGTGGATTCTGCCTCAGGTCAACCCACGCGGCCCGCCAAAGTTTGAGGGGCGACGCTGACCGCCGACCCTTTCCTAACGGGATCCTTTTTTTTATTGCCCACGCTTTCCCTTGCTTCTGGAATGTTCTAGAACAAATTTTTCCAGAAGCGAAAATATTTTTATATGAAACCTAAAAATAACACATGAAAAGCGGTTAATCCGCAAATATGCTACCACAATCAAGCACCCAAAAACCTCCCTTATCTCATGCAAATAGGATGTTTCCCGACGCCTTACTATAATTATGTATTTTCTTTGATTCTCAAATGTACGCATACGCATCTATGTATAATTATACGCACTTTCCAACTATATATATTACAAAATATATTTAATAATAATAAATATATGAATATATAATAATGAAACTATAGATGTGTATACACACATAAAGATAATCAATTATATTAAGAAAAACCCAAAAGAATATTCTAATCAAGTGAAATACACACACACAATGTAAATATAAACTATAACAAATAACTAAAGCATATGTAACCAATTAAAATTACACTGTATAGATATAAATATTATAAATACCATAGTTTTAATTAAATTCCGCCTAGTATGTATCGATAATTGTCATTTTATGTGACTATGTCGACATTATCTCACATCTTTGCAGAATAACCA